>CM002491.2:13058941-14308941 GCA_000573905.2 Oryza punctata | reverse complement strand
TTTGGGGTAAGTTGGTACGAGGATCTACATAAACGATATTAAGCACACAAAAGACAAGAAATATACTGGTTCAGGTCTCTCGTAAGGTAATAACCCTAATCTAATTTATATGGGATTATGATGGAACCATAGTGAGTACAATAGAGAACAACAGAACCGGTGAGTTACCGACTAGATCCCTATCGAGAATGATTCGACGAGATCAGACGGCGAGTTGTCTTTGAGTCCTTCGGATTTCTTATTCCGTGGCGAGTGGCTCAGCTGTGATTCGATGATCCCATACCCCCTGGGAGGCTTTGTATTTATATCGCAAATATCTTGGCCTTCAAGTAGAAGTCGGAGAGAACTTCCTTCATACGAGATCACAAGTTCGCTTTCTCCCTGAATAAGACTTTGACACCTTCTATTCGAGGAAATGATTTTCTTATACACTCCTAAATTCTATTACTCTTAAGGTAACCTTCCCGTATACTTAAGGTATCCGTATTCGTATACTTCATTACCACAAGGGTAGAAGGTATACTTTTTTCGTAACCCTAACAGCCACTATGACTAAAGGAACCCTAAGCAATCACATAGAAAACGAGACCAAACCTCACATGCATTACAGTGGAGGTTTAAGTTATAGGTCTGTTTTGGGAGCTTAAAATTCTAAAAAGCAGATTGTTGGTAGCAACCTTCTGCGAGTCTGGAGAAGCTGGGTTTCTCAGCTTCTGGCTTGTAGGTCATTTTCTTTTTTAAGATAATGGGATCTTTATTAAACTCAATCAAGATAATACAATGAAACTGAGTCACCCCCGGCCTCTGCATAAAATGCACACAGCCAAAAAGGAAAGTAACAACTAGAAACAACTCCCAAACACAAAAGTTTGACAGAAACATATATCTTAGTGGCTATCAATCCATAGACTAGATCGCCACCCATGCTCCTGGGTAAAAAACTCCTGCGCCACCTAGTCCAACTCTGATACCACTACAATAGTATCCCATAGTCCCGGTTTGTGAAGGATAGCCCATGTACGTAGCCACTAGGTAACTAAAGTGATAACCTGCAAAGGAGAAGACACCATCTTGTTATAAAAAATTACTCTATTCCTGCTTAGCCAAATGGACCGACACAAAGCTGTTGCACCCATCAAAAGCATATTCCTCTTGTCTTTAGGGACACATGATAGCCAACTCCCAAAAATATGACTAACATTGCGAGGAGGTTTTAGATTAGAAGCCAAATAAATTACAAACCACACCAAGCGAGATAAGCGACACTGAAAGAATAAATGTCGGGTGGTTTCATCCTTGTGATAAAAACAACATGTCTAGTTCATTTTCTGGATTCTACAACTGTAGCTGCTTAGAATCTGAACGAAAAGTTGGACTGTTTGGCTGAGCTTCTGATTCTGAGAGAAGCTGCATTTACCAGAAACTCCCCAAACATGCCCTATGTCTCCCCAACCATTTGGGCTATGCAAGTGCTCTCCTCTATAAAGTGCGAGGTTGTGTGTTACTGTAAAATCAAAATGTTTGATTATTATATGATGATGAACAATTGGCATGGGATATTATTGGTTTTGATATTTGGAGATTATTGGTGAAGTGGTTTTGGAGATAATTGGATTTTCAGATGATGAACAAGGTGTCTGCTGTTTGATTGGGACCGGTCAGACCGGGCAGGGGTTGCCGGTCAGACCGGTGGTATACGACGGTTAGATCGGCCAGCCCGCGGTCTAACCGGCTGACGCTGTGTCGGGTTTGGTTTTGGGTTGTTATTTTGGATATCCGTGATTATTCTATGTTTATGGCATCTAGATGGATACTATGCGTATGTAATATTGTTGTGTGCTAACAATGATTCAAGTTGGAGAGAACTTGTGCTCGGATATGGTTTCTTGGTTTGATGTATGTGTAGGTGAGTCTTGACGCCTCGGGAGAGTGTTGCCGGTGATGGATCAGGAGTCAACTTGGGAGAAGATGACGTTTGGATGATCAAGATATTATGCGGGATGCTTAGGCTAGAGAGCAATACACGTGGTTGGTGAAGATTCCATATGACATACGATGAAGATATTGTGTACGTATGGGATGCCCAGTCAAATTTGGATGGAGTTTGAATTTGGTGAGATTGAGTTTGTGAAGTTTGTTTCTTGTACGGGATGGTTTTCTAGGGGATTAGGATGACTCGTACAAGATTGGTTCGTGGCTTTAGGTTGCCTACCTCGGGTATAATTAGAGACGGAGGGTGTAGCCTCCCAGTATCGATTGAGAGAGAGGTTAGGGTTTTGAGTTTAGTCGAGATTTTCGTGAGGAGTGCTGTTGTTGCACTTTGTAAACACAGATTAGAAGTTATAAAGATCAATTTACTTTGAGAATTCTTCAATTTGTGTTTCCTCAAGTGCGGCGGTTCAACCAGCAGTGTACCGGCGGTCAGACCGAAGGCATCTGCCCGATCAGACCGACGGCTTCACGGCGGTTAGACCGGCAGCGATCGCGGCGATGGGAGGAGGCGATCCCGACGATTCGGGCGGTCAGACCGGAGGTCATCGGGCGGTCAGACCGGAGGTCATCGGGCGGTCAGACCGGTGCATCTACTCCGATCAGACCAACCGCCATCGAATTTGAGGGTAACTTTTAATTCCGCTAAAAATTTGGTTTTTGGGTACTACAACCATTCACCCTCTCTGGTTGGCTTAGTTATCGTTCTACGATCCTACAATTACAACTGCGGGTTAACCTCCTTATGCTCGCTCGGCTACACTCTGTGTCCATGCTTAATGTCACGTCCTGATTTTTCGCTTTCCGTTCTTTTTGCCTGATTGTGAAAATTCACATTTGGTTTGATTGTCTAAAATAGATTAATGAAAATTTCGTTAAATAAAAAGGCTTTAATGTGATTAGTTAATTAATTTCGTTTTTTGGTTTTGTTGTTCTTAATTGGAATTAATGGGATCTAGTTTGTTTTTCGGAAATGGAGCTCAAATCCCTAATTCAAATTTCATCCAAATCCAATATTCCTATTCAATTCCTAATATCCTAAATCCTCCAAAAATTCCAAATACTTCACATTTGGAATTCCCTAGAAAAGTCCCTATCTTTTTTTCCCTTCCTCTCCTTCTCTAATTTGCCTTTTTGCAGAAAAGCCCTTCTCCTTCCTTCTTTTTCTTCCTTCCTTCTTCTTCTTCAATCTCCAGCCACCTTCCTCTTTCTCTCTTCCTCTCAAGTAGCTGGCCCAGGAGAGCTCGAGCTGCTGCTCCTTCGGCCCGGCATTCCTCCCCGTGCCATCCCTGGCCCACGCCGCCACCACCGGAGCCCGACCCGACCCAAGCCGGTCCGAGCTGCGCCACCGCACCACAAGCAGCGTAGTCGCCTTCCAAAATCAGCGATGTCCTTCCTTAAATCGCCGTTGTGCGTGGCGCTAACCCTAGCTCCTCCCTCCTCTATATAAGCCACCTGCCGTCACCCTCCTTTTCCCCTTTTCCGAAGCCGCCGCCGCCAGGAGCCACGTCGTGGACATCGTCGCCTTCCTCCAGCACCGCCGCCACCGGTGAGCCCCGAGGCCGAGCTCCTCCAACCTCGCCATCGCTGTTTCCTCTCCCCTCTCCAAGTGCGGCGAGTGCCGCCCGTCGTCAATGCGTCACCTCCACACCATCCCGGAGCCCAGTGTCGCCCCACCAGAGTCGCCTCCGCCTCCTCTTGCCAATGCCGCTGCTCGCAGATGCCGCTGTGCGCTGTCACCGGTGAACGCCGTTGTGCCGCCGCCGCGCCGGAGTGCGCCATGGTGGAGCAGTTGCTCCCTTCCATCCCCTTTGTGTCACCGACAAGTGGGTCCCGTGGCCAAAATTCCCAAGCCGATCTCAGACATCCAATTACCATGATTGAATCTCAGCTGTCAGATTTCCATAACCTAGTTCGGTGCCACGTCAGCATCACATCATTGCCACATCATCCTCTTTTGCCCACGTGTCGCCACGTGGTAGTCCTTGTCAGCCGAGTCCTCATTTACCAAGTCCACCATGAGCCATGCCACTGACCAGTGGGTCCCACTATAATTTTCCTATTCAAAATAATTAAATTCTCGGAATTAAATATTCAAATAATATTCTCGGAATATTTCTTTTCTTTTTATCCTCGGATTTTCTCCTAATTCAAACTTCCGGAGATCATAACTTTCCCATCCGAACTCCGATTTGATCCATTCTTCTTCCTAAATTCTTCTAAAATCGAGCTCTATCTCCTGGTTCCATTTGTTGTTTCATTTTATGTTATTTATCTAGCTTTTTATTTTGTTTTCTTTTGTGTAGACGTTGGAGGAAAGGAGCTATTCGCTGCAGAAGACGCGGTGCAAGGATAGTACTCGGATGCAAGGCAAGTGCACTCTTTGAAAATATTAAACCCAATTTATAAAATGTTTTGTTTTGAACATGCATGATTTTAATTATAAATTATCAATGGGTAGCGTGACCTAGTTGTTATTATATCCCAGCTTTGATAATTATTGATTACCTGTGATACCTTGTCACCCTAATTTTTGTGAGTTGAATATTGGACTCAACTCAAGATAGACTATTTATGCTTATCCCCGCTTAAGGTTGTTTTACAAGCAAAATATAATCTTGATTAATCATACACTTATAACTATTTTTATATGAACTGTGTGGCTGTGTACTAGCTCTCTGGTAGCATGTGTTGCACCGTGTAGTAAACAACGGGCGGATAAAATGATTTGGACTGGGGTGATGGATGGTTCTTTGTGAATCTAGTTAGGTGATAATGTATCTGTGTGATCATTATCGGGTATGGTTTATGTGTCAGTCTACTGTCAAGCTGTGTGCTATTTAGTTGCTCAAAGGACCAACTTCGTGTTCTTAAGTTACTACCCTATGCTCTGTGCTGTTGTAGTTTTGGCAAGTTGTCCTGATCAATTAAGGACTTCACTTCATAAGTTATTGATCTGAGCCTAACGTGCAACCACATGTTCTCATAGGAAAAACCTAGCCCATTAGGATTCCGAGTCTTGGCCCTGTTAGTCCAGGTGGCTAGATGATAGGCATTAAGGTTAGCCATAGGTACTTTCTTGTCTGTGTGAGGGAAAATGTCTCATGGGAGAAAGCAGTGTTGGGGCGGAGTTTCTAAAAAGCCTTGTTACTTATTCCTTGGTCGCACACAACCTGAAGTGTGATATTGTCAACTAGCCGCTAAAAGGACGATGTATCTTGTGGGTCAAGCTGTACAACCTCTGCAGAGTGTTAACTAATCTATTCGAATAGTCGCGTCCATGGTCATGGACATGCTCGGTGATATCTCATAAGGGATAGTTTGCGAAAACATGGAATGAGAATGAGCTGTGTGTAGATTAATGAATATAGCTATGTGGTCCAGTGTGGAAGGTTGGTTGGTAACTCCCGCTATTTACAAATGTTGTTTTAAAATATGTTTTTATAAATTGTTTATAATCGCAAATGTTGTGTTATGCAAAATATCCATAGGCTTTCTTTATCAGCTGTGCATATGCATATTTCCGTGACTTGCTGAGTATTCCATGTACTCACCTTGCAATTCCCCCAACTCCAGAAGGAAGGTCTCTGCTGTTCTTTGAGGAGTTTACTGCTGAAGTCGAGGACTAGGCCGTGTGCCCTAGTTGACTGTCTGTGGCATGTTGAATAGAGCTTCTACGCATTTATCTTCTTCTCTGCTGTGTTATCTTATTCTTGTGTTGCCCTTAAGGTAAATATATGCATGTGAGCCATAAGACTTATCACAGTCATTTTATTAATAAATGTTAGTTTTCCTTCATGATGATGGCTCTGATATTATCTTTGCATGTGTGTGCTAGGTTGATCCTGAACTAGCACATATACACAGGAGATCCTATTTTGGGTCCTCACACTCAATCCCTCCTGATCCTCCCACCGATAGATATGAAGAGACTTGTAAAAGGTTGTGTTCAGTGGATGACATTGGGAACTAATACCTTCTGCATGTGAAACAGAAACAGAGCGACTCATTAGCACATAATTAATTAAGTATGAGTTATTTTTGTAAAAAATGGATTAATATGATTTTTAAAGTAACTTTTTTATAGAATTTTTTTAAAAAAATGCATCGTTTACTAGTTTAGTAAGCGTAACTGCAAAAACTGAGGGATGTGAGTTGGAAACCATGGCTGCGGAATATAGCCTTCTTGTGCAAAGGCTATTCGATTTTGTTGGAAATTTAGTAACTGAGAAGAAGTATTTTTGGCTTCACGTATTCATTTTTAGCCGACAATTTAACTAAAATAACGAAATGTGATGACTGTGGTATTGTTATGGAAAAAAAAATCACTTTTTTATACTATGTTGAGAAAGACTCCTATTTTAAGTATAAAATTATATCTTGCTTAAAAAAGTACTCCATCTTAAAATATAAAAAACATAGAATTTGATGTGCCAAAATATAAAATATTAAAATTGGATGAGACATTTCTAGTTATACTGATATACATTACACTATGTCTCATTCAGTTATAAGATTTTTATATTTTGGAAATGAAAGAAGTGTTAAATAAAGAAACCCAAAATTATTTTTATTTTTGAAAGTCTATAAAATTTTCCATTTTTGTGCGTCCAACCGCCAAATTATGATGGGGATTTTTCTTTAACGAGAGCAGCGAGCAGGGGCTGGACCTAAAACCCTAACAACAGACCGCCGCCGCCGCAACGGAACCCACCCACGCCGGAATGTCGCCGGCGGAGCTCCGGCTGCCCACCGCCGCCACCGGCAAGCGGAAGAAGCCGCACAAACCCTCCAAAACCCTCGCCAAGAACCCCACTAATCCCTTCTCCGCAACTGCGACGAAGGCGAAGAAGAAGAAGAAGCTCAAGCAGAAGAAGCCGCCGCCATCCAAGGCGGACCAATCCGCCTCCGCCGCAGCCGTCGCCACCTCGGAGGATGAGCCTGTCGCCGCCGCCGCCGCCGGCGTCCTCCTGTCGGCCGAGATGCCCCCTGCGCGGCAGCTCGAGTTCCTCCTCCGCAGCTTCGAGCGCGCCGCCAAGATGCGCCTCTCCCCGCTCGAGCTCGACGCCTACTCCGGTAACCCTATGCTTCTTGCGCTTGTTTTCAGAAATTGCTCTACGGGGCCATGAATGATTTATCAACTTTGTTGGTGGAATCCGCTGTTGATTTTGCAGAGGGATGCATGGTGCCGCTCGCGGAGGGCGCGAGCCAGGACGTGGAGGGACTCGGTGACCATGTGAAAGGGGCCTTCGGCTCCTCTTGGAAGGAGGAGCTCTGTGAGGGGGAGCTCGAGGACGGCGCCGTCGACGCGGGCAGCCCAGCGCTCCTGGTTATCTGCTCGGCTGCTCTGAGATCTTTGGAGCTTCTTAGGTAGTAGAAACTTGTTGCGAATGGTTCACATCGTTCTGCATTGTGTCCTTATGTCGAGTCCGTAGAGAATTAACAGGATATGATGTTGCGTGTATCTCGATATCACCAAAATTCTGATTTGTTCTAAAGGGATTATTGTCATGTTTTGTTGACGCGATAATCAGTGTGTACTTTTTGCAGGGGTTTAAAGATGTTTACTAAAGAGTGCCGCCCTGTTAAGCTTTTTGCTAAGCACATGAAAGTGGAGGAGCAGGTTTGCATTGTCTCAGTTCGAAATTTTGGGTGGCATTAGGTTACTGCATTTTGTTTAGTCATACCAAAACCCAAGGTTGCAGTTCATCCACTCTCTACAGACTACCGTGACTGAAATGATAATGCTGCTGCCTTACGACCTAGCCCTACAACACTGTTGTTTGGAATGCTCACTTACAGTGTAGCTTCTGCAGTTTTAATGGAAGTGCTTTGACTAATTTTGGGAACTCTATATTGATATAAGGATATACTCCATACAACATCATTTTGTCACCTCTTTTTTCTAGTTGAGTACTGATCATGCATCACTGTGTTAGGAAGAGAAGAAAATTTAATGATAAGGTTTCTTGTATTGATTTTGCACTTCATTATTTTTTCTTGATTTCATATTTGTTACTTGTTAGTATAATTGTGTGCTTTGTTCATGCAATAGTTCTGCTGAATTGCAGACGACAATGTTGTATTATGTAAATTCAGTTGTTCTTTGCTTTTAGCCTCCAGCTTCCTAGTGTTCTTTTTTTAGGGAACCGCTTCCTAGTGTTCTTGTTTCTACCTTAATTCCAATTTTTCCTTGCAGGTTGCGTTGCTTAAAACTCGAGTTAATATTGCTTGCGGTACACCAAGCAGGTATGTGATATTGCCTGTTCATGCATCCATCCGTCTCATATTCCTATTATGTTTGATGAGCATACAATGGGGCCTTAATAAATCGCTGATTCAAGACCAATTTTGCATTAAATTGTAGTCTGAAGTATTAGTAAGTGTTTTTTTATGTATCCTATTCACAACATAAAGGATATAAACTAACCAATTTCCTATGTTGCACCTGTAATATTTTTATTCTTCTGAAAGCAGCTTCTTAATAAGCTAATATGTTCAAGGAAAATCACAATACGTTGAAAATAAATGATTAGCTCTTATTACTTATAGCTATATTCCATGGATTTTTTTAGCATATCAGTGTACGCTAAATTGCTAATTAGAGAAGTATGAATGATGAAGCTTTGTTAACAGTCATGTCAAGCAGATAACAGGTCAAGCAAATTTGTTTAGCTTTTCTCTGCCATCCAACATAAATAATAAAAAGCGGATTGATAAAGTTACATATTATGATGATCATCAAGCCGAAATTTGAATACTATTATCCATCCATCTCCCTGCCTGCATTCTCCTTTGCACAGGAATGTTTCGCTAATCTCTTTCATGTGACAACACGATACCATATTGGCATATTATGGTCGTGAGGAAATGTGATATCTCGCTTGTATGAGTAAATTTCTATTATGAAATAAGGGTGGCTCTTGGAAATTTTATCTTTATCTTTGTCATGTTTTGTTCAACAGAAGAGAAATTTTCAGTTACTTTCAACTCCATGGCCAGGTCATTCATGTCTTCTTAGAGACAGTACCACTGAAGGGGCTTTACAGCTTTACTATGACTGGAACAAAAGAAAATCCTAGAAAGACTGACAATTCTAACTTGGTCATTTATACCCCTCATGTTGGTGGAACCACATCAAAATGTTAACTGTCATCATTATTGACTGCTAACGTTTTCAGCATTTTACTTGAGAAAACATGAAACATTAGATCAATTTGTCTGAATTCGAAATTTTTTATGACTAGATTGTATCTAGAAACATTTGGTTTTCATGTCTTCTGGTAAGCATAAAGTAAATGCTTCTGCTATTGATGTTAGGAAGTTGAGCTAATTTTAATGTGAAGAGCCTAATGGAGAAAAATATATGTTCAAGACAGTGCAAAAAAGTGATCTGGTTTCTTCCTTGTTTGTTAAATATCAGCGAAAATGATGTGCTTCCTGCAGTAGTACTGCATGCCTATTCTGTTATTAACTTTATCTCACACATTTTTTTTTCCTGTTCAGGATCAAGAAGCTAATTGACATGGAAGCATTATCTCTGTCACGGGTGAAATTAGTTGTACTTGACATGCAGAGAGATGCAAAGTCATTTACCTTATTCACGTTGCCACAAGTCAGGTAGTATATAACAGCAATATTTTAACCACAAAAAGAAAAAAAATGCACAACCATTGGCATTGTTCTAATTTGTTTTGGCATCACCATGCAGCAACGAGTTCTGGGACTTATACAAGGGCTATCTCGATCAGAAAGTTCGAGGAGGAGATACAAGATTATGTTTTTATGGTGCTGTCTCTGAGAAGGACGTGAAAAAAGTCCTTCCGTCTGCGGAGTAAAAATGGCTGATACGATGAATGTGTAATGTGCACATTGTAGTCGATGTACTAGATATGTATTTTTGACATACTAGAAGTTTGTAGAAACAGGCTGGGCAAGACATTTTGGAATTCTGAGTGCATTTTTGTCAATCCTAACAATTTTTGGGTTTTGTTCTTGCAAACTCAGGCTGAGTTCGATTCAGCCGTTTGGCTGAGATTATGGTTGATGCAAAAAATTAATTAACTATTATGAACTTGAAAAATGGATTTTTTAAGTGTAAATCTATTTTTTAAGTTTGTAATATTTAAAACTCAATTAATCCTGCATTACATATGTGTTCTTAGCGATTCAAAAACAAATGTGTAAAATAAATTACAATGAAGAAAACTACAAAATCAGCTCCAAAATAAATTTTAAAATTAAAAAGTTGCTTGTAAGTATAAGCATAAGTGAAATGATGGAGCTGCTAGTCTAAAACAACAGCTAAATTTGAATGGAGTAAAATGATTCCCACAAGATCTTCGTGTTAATATTTTCCTTGAAAATTACACATGAAAAATGAGGAGGTTAATGAAACAACTTTTGCTAGAAAGCACAGAGCAAAAGCAGCACGTTCAGTTCACCCGACCATGCTGGCATCGCAAGAGTGTACATCTCATGATTCATGATGGCATTCCTACTTAGCTTAAGGTGTCAACTGTTAACAACCCATTACATAAAGCTGTTCTACAAAATATAACTGCTACATTTTAGTGAACCTACTACAGAAGTTTCAGAGTGAGACATCAGCTGCTTATTATGTACACGTTTCAGGCATCCAGTACAACAGTAGCGTGATTTCCAGTACCACTGTACCAGTGCAGTCTACATACAAAAGGTTGGTGTGCAAAAGAACTCCTGGGTTATACAGAACATTATCCACCATTCATCCTGCACTTAACGTCTGGTAGCGTTCTCCAATACTGATTCAAAGATTGGGGCAGTACTGCAGCCAAAGAAGTACCCCCGATTTTCAGGCAGAATGCTCAAGACCTCTTCCTCTTTCCACTCTTTCGTGGGCATCCTCTTCTTCCTGTCAAGAGTGCGTGTTTCCATGTAAGTTTCTCTTTTCGAGAAGAAAAAAAGTTTCGAACACATTTTTTTTTCCTAAACTGAAAATGTGTTTCCAGATTCCTTTTCTTTACCCTCAAAACAGACACATCAGGAAACAGAAGATGAATTGACGAAGACAATAAGTGTTTCCAGGTTTCATTTTTGTCCAAATGGTTACATCAGAGCATTGAACTCCCAAGTACAAAGACAGATAATGATCTTTTATGGAGTAATTTAACTAAGATGCTAGGTAACAAATTAGACAAAGCATTTAACTAACCTTTACGGGGTGTATCATGTATTTGCAGCTTAGCAGCGGCAGTCACAGCAACTGAGCCAACCTACAATGAGTGACAACGTAAAGGATTTAGTAAAGATGCAGTAGAAGGTAAAAAAAGACCCTCAACAAAGTCACATGTTTGGTTTAGAACATTGAACCCTGGATATTCATGGCCAAAACTAAAAGTCCATAGGTGCTATACTAAAAGCTGGCATGTTACGGGCTACTATGCTAATGCATCCTCACTAGAAATCCTAAACCTAAAAGTCCACATAAGAAATCCTAGAAAATAAGCTTCAATATTTTGTCCAGAATGAAAGGAATCAAATAGCCACCAATTGACATGATCCACTGATAGCCTTTTTATACATAAAGTAACTAAACGACTATTTAATTATATTACATGGATCTATGGGATATGTAATAACATGTGGCTTGTTACATATATTATTTAAGCAGCAGCATTTCATCAGTCAATTGCATCATGATCATTGTAGACATACAAGTGGAATGCTACATGAATATAATAAAACTATTTTAAGTAGAGGGTGAATACCAGATTGCACAAAGTATTGAGGTAAAAAATGGAACTAAAGCTTAAATGATTTGCATTTAATTAGCTATTTCTATTTTTTCTTCAAGGAGCAAAACTCAACATATATTTTCCTGAGAAATAAGGCCTGTGGGACATGTGACATCTTCATTTGGTATAACGTTCTCAGAGAATGTATTGTCTTGCATCCTCACCCTCTTGTAGACCTTTTTTGTTGAAGCACTAGTTGAAATTACAATCACTTTGCCATTCCGTAATCGCCTGACTGTACTGCCTTCTGAGCCTTGAGGAACACCAAACTGTGGATCCATCCCTTCATTTGTTTCTAATGCATCCTTAGTCCCCAGATGTGTTAAGGCTTTGCCACATTTTGGTGTTGCACAATCTCCTAAGACAAAGGATACATGACTTGTTTTATTATTATTAACTAAAGCACCCTGCTCTGCCTGACTCCTAACATACTTTTCTGCAGGAACTACAGATGGTCCTACACTCGATGTTCCATGCTGAACTTTATTCCCACTCTCACATGTATTCATGAGCATACATAAATGCTGGTTATTTTCTTGATCATTACCACCTGTTTCACTAGGGGTTGCACGAGGTTCTTCAGGCATGTCCATTCTGCCAGTGCAAAACTCCTCAGAAGTGGCCAATGTGCTCATGAAATTAGCATTATAATCTGTATTTGTGGTAGGATCCTCAATAGTAGGTCTTCCATTAGAAGAATTAGAAAGCCTCTCGCTTGGTAATCTGTCTGCATCACTTCTAGACCCCTGATATATGTTGAGACCATCCCACGCGAAAAGTCCTATTGAATATTTTAAGTTCCCCCGCAAAAACTTTTCTATATAATATTCAGTAGATCTTAGTGGAGATTGCGGCTGCTCGTTCATCTCTGTCATGTTTGAATTAATAATCTTCTCCCATTGAACTGGAAAGCCAAGTGAGAAGTGTTTGGACACCTGCATGAATTTGATGAGATAGATCATATACGCTGACTCACTGAGCCATCGGTTTAGGATGCCTTCTAGGGATTAGATTGGCAGAGTATACAAGGCATATCAAGCAAAACTGTCTAAATTATGCACCCAATTGTTTTAGCAGCAGATAATGTTACAAAACACTGGTCATTCAAGACAGAGGCAGAACTAGAAACACCTTTTTTAGGTGGGGGTGAAAGGAAATGATTGCTAATTCCTACTACATAATTTTCTAAAGCTACAGTCATTTGAATGGAATTTGTACGCTGTTGGGGGAGGTCAAGCCCCTGCTCCCTCCCCACCTCTCTCCAGCACTGATTGAGGACCGATAAATAAAGACAGAATCAAAATACCTCATCAGGAAATCCATTCTGATGCATTTTAGAAATGTTCGGTGGACATGCAATCATTATGATAATACCATCTTCAGTCTCAAGATCACCACCAGCATGCCGTGTTTTAATGGAAGCAGAAGTGAATCTTCGACCAGCTCGACTCCTGTTGGCAGAGTGACCAATTTGTCAATGAAAAATGTTTGTTCATCCACAAAAGGTCTGCAAATGGTTTAATATTGTATTTACAGAAGATAATGCTGTTGTTACAATATGCAAACAAAAAGATGAGAAATACTACCCAAGCTAAGATAAATGTTATGCCAGAACCTGGAGATATTTAACAAAAAAAATCCAGAGACAATATTATAACATAAATTAGAGAAATGAAGTCACGAGTTTCTAGAATGAAATTTCAAAGAGTCACATATTTAGTCTCTTCTTATTTATTTTGGAGTTACAGGTTAGAAGCATTTTTGTTTGTAATAAAACAGAAATATCATACTGGATTTAGTAAATATATTTCCCCTAAGTAACGAGATAGTATCAAATTACAGCACGGCACAGCACAGCAGCTACAAACCATTCCTAAACCAAGCACCTAGAAACTTCGAATCCCACTGACTAGTTCTCCACATAGTCCGCATATTCCTATAAAGAACCATTTCAGACATCCTCGCGATCTCTGGTACATACCTCTAAATGTACGAAACAAAACGTTAAAAATGTCAACCCTGAGGTGCTTTCAATGATGAATCTACTAATACCATTGACATGTGCATATCAGTGGACAAAGCTTGATCACACGCATATGGAGTAATAAATAAAACACCCTAATTCATAAAAATGCTAAACCTTCAATAACGGCACACTTAACAATTAGCTAAACGAAATTATCAACCAAAGATGGAAGAACTCTACGGAGGTATGGTAACGGTAACCACCACCATCTTACAGAAAGAAATTGGAAATCGATGCACAGCGAGCATCATTACGCTAAAACGCACAGATGCTATGAATGATTAGAAGAAAAAAAAAATTCGATCTCATTACTAATCGGAACAAGAAAAGAGAAGAAAAGAAGGGAAGGGAAGGGAAGGGAAGAGAGCGGCTGACGTCGTGGTGTTGGAACCGACGACGCGGACCTTGCCTTCCACCCCTTCAACCCTCTCAAGCCACCAGTCGTGGAGCTCGACCTAGACGAACACACACACTCAAAATTAGAGCAGCAGATGAGATCGACCGATGCGCTTACGACGGCACTCGCAGATAGAGGGAGGGACGGATCTTACGCAGGCCTGCAAGTAGGATACGGCGGGGGCCTCCGCCGCCGCCGCCGCCGCCGCTCCGTCACCGGCTCGGGGTTGGGTCGCCATCTCCGGCGGTGGAGAGGGGAAAACGAGCGCTTTTTCTTTTTAAACCTTGTTTTTTTTCTTTCAAGGAGTTGAAGGGTTTTCGAAGGGTTTGGAACTCGCTGGGCAGACGGTTGTGGGCCCTATTGGCCCTTTTCAGCTGCAATAGATTGTATGGGCTGGGCCTTAGTTGATAATCGGCGCTATTTTAACTTGGAATATGTTCATATGAGGTATCTTAACTTTACACTGAATCTGATTTTCATCCTTTAACCCAAAAACTAAATATAATTGGTCCTAAACTATTAAAACTGGTGCAAACAAGGTTCCTTGGTGGTTTTAGCTGACGTGGCACTAACGTGACTGGTTTGACTTAGTCTTCGTCCCACGTGGCATTTGACGTAGCGCTTACATGGTAATTCGTTCCCGGAAAAATAATAAAAAATATGGCCCCACATGTCAGATACACACAAAAAAATATTTAAAAATAGTGGAGCCCACGTGGGGCCCACATGTTAGCCTCACCTCCCTTCTTTCCTCTCCCCTCTCTCTTCTTCCTCATTCTCACTCCTCTCTTCTTCCCTCTCCCCTCTCTTCATCTTCTCTTGCCGCAGGCGAGCAAGGCGGGCAGCGGGCGGCGACCTCGTGCCCCACCGCCACACTCCATCTCCGAGTCGTCGCCTTCCTCTCCACTCCTCCCCCTGCCCTTGCCGAAGCCGCTACCTCACCTTCCAAGCTCCTCCCTCGCCGGCCCACCGCCTCCATCCTCCTTCTCCTGTGCCACCTCTGCTCCTCCTCCATCCCACCCCACGCAGCGGCAGCCGTTACCGCCACCACCTACGGTCCTTCCGAGGAGGTTGTCCCGCTCGATCTGGCGATAGTGGAGCATTGGCACAAGGCCGACGGGGCGATGCTCGGCACGTTCCGCAGTGGGTTCGACCTCGCCAGGATCGTGGACGCCATCTAGCGGCACGGGTTCAACCAGGTGTACGATGTCAGCGGGGACGACATGATGTGCGGCGCGACAACGATCCATGGCGAGGTCCAGCAGCGGCGGCTCGCCGTGGCGGTGGCGGGGATCCCCAAGACGGTGGAAAACACATCGGCGTTATCGACCAGTTGTTCGGGTTCCACATGGCGATGCAGGCAGCGCAGCAGGCCATCGCCACCGGGCACGTGGAGGTCGAGAGTGCGGCGAACGGCGTCAGCCTCATCAAGCTCATGGGCTGGACTCGCTGGCCACATCGTGCTCCACGCACGCTCAGCAGTCGCGGCGTCGACTGTTGCCTCATCCCGGTGGAGGACTTCTACCTGCGTGGCGCCGGCGGCCTATTCGACTTCCTCTACAACCGCACCAAGAAGAACGGCCACGCCGCCATCGTCGGAAAGGGTCACCCGCCTACCATCGGTTCGCTTCACCTGCTGCCCGCCTCGCTCGCCTGCTCCACCGTTATCCTCGCCATCCACCCGCCCATCCGCGCCCTAAAAGAAGAGAGAGAGAGGGGAGAGAGAAGAAGAGAGGAGTGAGGATGAGGAAGAAGAGATAGAGAGGGGAGTGGGAAGAAGGGAGGTGAGGTTGACATGTGGGACCCTCATGGGTCTCACCATTTTTAATTAGTTTTTTGTGTGTAGCTGATATGTGGGGCCACAGCTTTTATTATTTTTCCGGGATCGAATTGCCATGTAAACACCACGTCAAATGCTATGTGGGACGAAGACCAAGTTAAACCAGTCACATTGGCGCCACGTCAGCCAAAACCGTTTTCCAAACCAGCGAGGGATCTTGTTTACACTGGTTTTGATAGTTCAGGGACCGGTTGTATCTGATTTTTGGATTCAAGAATGAAAATCGGATTCGGTATAGAATTAAGGGATCTCAAATGAACTTATTCCTTTTAACTTTGACCATAGCTCTCTCCGACTCAATATAAGTGTAACCTAATATATATGTGATATATTTTAGAATTACCAATATATTAGGATAGAGGGACTGAGGGAGTACTGATAATAACTCTGAAATGGTTCCATTGCGATGGAGAAAGTTTAATGCTTATACTTAGGAGGCTAACAAATAAATAACTTATTATGGCATCCTTGTAAGCACTTTGGTTATGTTCAAAAGGTACAGGCTGGTATGGGCTCTTAGTCTATTCAGATATTATCCTCCTACAATAATTGAGATGATAAAAATCTATAATAATAAATACACCGAAACCGTTTTTAATTATCTTTATTTCATTTTCTCTATTCTCATGCAGCAAAGTTTTCTTTTAGAAATGCTAAGATACAATGTTAAATCATTGTCATGCGTAACAATTATCTTTCTCTCTTTCCCCTTTTCTCTTCCATGTGAACAAACTTACGTTGTTAATAACTCTATTAGTCTGCTATTAATTACCATTATACATGCGCTTATTACCATTTCTCCACAAAAGATAATATGTTAAGGTTTAAATATAAATGGTGTCTGATGCCAGGCATTTGTTACCTCATATCCATATGGTGCCTCAGTTATACCATGTTAAAAAAAAAGATGTATTGGTGGAGAGTTCAGAGCGTATAAATCTTCTAAAGTTATCCGCGAAAAAAAATGTAGATAGAATAAGACTGAGATTGAGAAAACTTGTGCTCTCATCGGTATTAGAGTAATTTAAATTAAGATCCGTTTGATCGCAGACTGCTCATATTTGTATATATTACAATAGGAATGTATTGATGAGCACAGCAACTTAACTAATCCAAGTTCCAAGACTCCTCTTTTCACAATTCATGGACTCAAATGGCATCCTAGCTTTTCTCTTTGACATGTCATCAGGGTTAGCAAAACCAAATATTTTTCACAAAACCCGCTTATATTTGTTTATAAAAACTAAACTGTTTTAGCTGGTTTTCGAACTGGTTGGAAAGTCGTCAGTTTCTACCCGGTTTTCGATAAACTTTCACCTGGTTTTCGATAAACCGACAGGAGCGGTTTTCACTTCCAAAACAGTAAGGTAAACTTTGCATGACATACCACGAATATGGGTACACCAAGGATAGTTTCTCTACTGGAAGTGGCATTACAAAGTTCACAAGGTGCGAGCACCTAGTGTATGCAAAATACCTACGCCCATCTTTTAGCAAGCATCCATTTGGAAGCCTAGCAAAGAAACATACAGCATGGTGCACCCACGATACATTTTACATAAGCTAGCTCTACTTAGCTGGTTAAAAGGACAAAAGCTTTCACACAAATGCACAACAGGTTGGACACCATATCATCATGCCAGTGGACAGCGTCAGAATTTCTTTTTCACTCAGAATGGCAGCAATCTTCTGTGTCCTGGGGACGAACACCGAGGCATTTTCCTCCTCTTAGGAGGCGGCTCCAAATAAGGGCCTGTTGCAGGAAGAGGAGGCATAGCTTGACATTAGGTTTTGCTTAAATCATCAGGCACAAGAAAATGGAACAGTATGGGCATGATAATTGGATGTGAAATGTCTGCAGTTCTGAATGAACCTTGAAGCCGGGGTAACTCTAAGTTGGTTATAGCACGGATAGAACCATCCTGTGAATAAAACTGTGTATTCAGTAAGATATATATTGTGAATAAAACTTGCTAGGCATATTGTTATCACACCCATAATATTACACCGAAATGAAAGAAAATAGTGAGCACTGCTAATGACAGTTCTTGAAGACATAATGAGCCGCAATTTTAATATCATAGTCCTATATTTTCAGCTGAACTATTTGATGGGCATGGAAATTTAATTCAAGTGAAAACAACTCTAATGAAGTATACAGAAATAATGTTCCAAGTGAAAACAATTCAAACCATCAGGTTATGCAGCATCATTGGTGATGAACCTTCAGCTTTTGTGCTAGCACAATTTTTCAATTTTGAGAGCTGATCACATACATTATGATACTTGTGCTAGTTGATAATTTAACATTACATAGCACGAGTCTACATATTCTGATTATGATAACAGCAGAAATGAATGTTATGTTTTCTTTTCAAGAAAAATGAATAGTTATGTTATTACTAACCATGTCATATATAATGTTCTGGCTTCCTGGATCCAACCGTGGAACTATCAGTCGACCTGAAAAAAAATTAAACACATTTGTTGGGTAAATGAATAAATGGTTAACAATATTCAAAATTCAAAGGCCAAACATTTCACCTGATCTAGTGCTTCTCTTGAGAGATTCAGGTGTAGCAAGAGATAAAGCCTTAGCCTTAGCCTTAGCCTTAGTACGAGTCAGGGGAGGTTGAATCGCCTTAAAAATCCAACAAACTATTAAATAAGCGCTTAATAGAAGCATACATATTTCACATGCAAATGAGACTATACATTGAAAGACAAATGGATTCATAATGTATATGGAGCTTCATTGTACGCAATACTCAGGCCTAAAGTGTCAAAACAAAAACATAAAACCAGAATTTGCACAACTTGCTGGTTGCTTGAATATGTCTGATTTTTATTCAGGTGACTATTTATTACAATTACAACAGCATGATCACAGCAAAGTTTCTGCAGAACCACAGAGTGAACCCCTTCCTTAAATGGCTGACAATCAAACACCTTGGCTTGAGTGAGCAGTCCACCTATGCCCACCCTCTTTATTTTCTAAAAAGAACAAACCTGTGGTGTCAACTCGCACTTACCTACTCCCTCGATAAATTAGGAACCAGAGTAATAGCATTTGCCTTTTGGAAAACCAAAGGATGTGTTTAATCATGCAAATAATATGATCAAAACATTTGGTTTAGGCTTTATCTATTAGTTGCATGGTCAATACAACAACTAACTGAACCTTGTGAAACATTAGTTTCGAATGTAAGAAAGTATGCCTTAAATCAACTTCAAACATGCTATACAAATGCCAAACCATATAAGTTACCATAGCAGGCAGTTTGGAACACATGAATTTCAAAAGAACTTTTGTACAAATTCAATATGAACGGGAAATATCTATAGGAATTGGGAGCTATTTCCACAATGTACATAGAGTACTGGTTTAAACATGTAACATGTGGTCACAATTTGCTATGCAATATCAAGATCTTATTTTGTGCTATGATATTTGTTACAAAAAATCAAAAAAAAAATTCTTGTCACCGTTGAGAACTCTAATACCCATTTTTTCTATTACAAGGAAGACACACACGCACACAACATGCACACACCTAAGAGTGTGCCTCTTTAAACACATGTGCAACAAATATAAGCCATGAATAAGCCCGTGAACTTCACAAAAATCTTCTCAAAGCACACCCGCTTTTACGTAAATTATTGGAGAAGCAATGAAGAAAACCATGAGTTTCTTGGTATTTATATGGAAAAAAAGAAAAGAAAATGAGATCAGGTCCTTGTTTTAGTGGTAAAAGGCCATTAAAAGTTCCAGCAATTGTAGAAGAAAAAAAATCACTTGTAAATAACAACAGTATACATGTTAACACTTTTAAGACCTTAAACTGATAAGTAAGATACCCTGTAAAGAGAATTACACTTACAACTAAAGCTCCGGTATTTCCATTTAGTGGCGTCGTCGGATGTGATGCTTCCTGTTTAGTTCTTTTCTTGTTCACTGGTCTCTTCAAGGAAGCTCTAGGGGTACTTTCACAACCTCTCACATCTAAAGAAGCACGGAGTGTTTTATCTTCATTTGGTACCATTTCATCATGCACTGAAGCATTAGGAGTGCTACTACAATCTAAATTATGAGCACTATCAATAAAGTCATCACAAGCCTCACGATCAAACAGACTGTTTGCAGGAGAAACCCTGTGTAGTCTTGACCCTTTGCTCACATGTGCATTTGGAGTATTTTCCAAATCTCCAGTTTCCTCATGGTTTGCACGACATCTCTTTTCAAGTGGTGCTTTACTAACAAGAACTTCAGAAACCACAACCGCTAAGCTTCCAGAACTTCTATTACTTGCCCCATCCAAACCATAGGACATATCACCAGCAGTCTCATTGCAAATTAAAACAACATTGTCAGAATTAGTAGCATTCCCATTTTGTCTTGAGTTGGTGCGGGCAGTTACAGTATGAGTTTCTCTTTCTTTGTTAGTACAGTGATTAGTATCACCACGACACCCTGGTTTAGAAGTACTGTCTGTAGCCAACTGTATTTCCTCATTACCCACATCCTTATAGAAGGTGCCATGTCCATTAATACTGCCATTTATAGCAGAAGCAGATTTTCCGGTCACTGAGCTACCATTGTCGCCACAAGTACTATTTGGCAAGTAAGAGCACCTCCGGAAGGGAATAGCATCAGCATTGTTGCCCGAGAACTTGTTTACAGTGTTAACAATGTTTCCCATGAAAGCAGCTCCAAGTAGTTGCCTTCCACAAACTTCTCCGAGGACACTTGAGTTGCGCACACTCTCCGGACCAATCGTGAAAACAAAGCCAGGTTGAGATTACATTTACAGATTTGTTCTCTCAGCATACAAAAACTATTCTAGTTACTCTTGGCTGGAATCGCGATCAAGTAGACCTGCATTCAAGTCATACAGCAAAAACAGGTTACTTATATTCATCACAACAGTGTTACTATTCTACTAGAGTAAAAGCATGCTTGCATGAATTCTTCAAACATAAAACGTGCACATGTTATAAAAAGAACAAGAGGATGATATCTTTATCCAAAGCTCAAAATCTTCGATGTTGTGGGCGCTTTCAAAGGAAAAAAAATCAGATATTTGGCTGCAACTAGATGTATAAAAGGAGAGTATAGAAATCATCGGGTTCAATTAGTTGTATAACTCGACCCAACCCTTTACTTTGAAGAGCAATTGTCTCCCTAATAATCTGACAGCGAATCGCAGCTCAAAGCACACATGACAGCATGTGTTTTACCTCGGCCATACATGCGATGCAAAACCGCACCATCCAAATCGAATCAAAGAAGGGGGGGGGGGTCAGTCAACAAAACCTGTCCTTCCTCAAGGGAATCAAAGCCCTCTCTCATTCCAACACTGTGGGGGGTTTTACTTAATTACTGACCAGCAAAAATCAATTTGCAGCAAAGAAGGGGACACTAGGAAGTAACCAACCATTCTTTAATTTTTTATTGCATTAAATATCTTCATTTTTTTTAAAAAAAAGAAAAAATAACTTTGATATGTAGAGGTCCAGAACTAGATTGTTACTAGTAAGTACATATACTGAAAAAAAAAGGGCAAGTAGATTCTATGAGATCTAACATTTCATAGAAATTCTAACCATGGAAAAGCGGAAGGAGGAGCAGCGTACCGCACACGTACCACCAGCATATGCGCTCGCAGCGTCGGCTGTTCATTCAGTCGGTGGCAGCGGTGGCTAGGGTTTAGCTCCCGGAGAGGGAGGGAGGCTGCGGCATTGCCACTCTGGGCCTCCACCTCCCCCGTCCCGCGGCCAGAGCTCGGCTGCAAGCGAGGTGAGGAATAGGTGAAGAAGTGAATAGATGGGGTTTGTGGTTCCTGTTAAACATGAGCAACCAATAAATTCACTAAAATACCAGAAATAACAAGAAAATAAATTGAGAAATATGAGAATCATGGCTATACAATGCTGCTCAATCTGTTTCAAAACAATGAGCTACCTACCTAGCCCAACTACAGTTTCATTGTCTCGAAGATACAACTAAATGCAAGAATAACACCGTAAGGCACTTCAACATTTTGGGTTGGATTATCAACTAATCATCTAGGCACACCCCTTGCAAGAAGTTAGCAGGTGGTCAATCAGGGAGATAATGTTTCTATGCATGCCTTGATGGCTAGAGTACTATAATTATGGGCAGCAGATTCATTTTATATTACATTTCTCCAGACTTTCAGTTCTACAACTCCTGTTATATGAAGATTGAAGAATTGCACATCTAGTCTACGCCCATGATCTCTTCTTCAACTAACACCCAAAAAACTCACCTCACAGGACCAATTCTTCATGCCAGTTCATCTACCCAAAGAGACTTGAAACATGAAAGTAGAAACATGTCCAAAAAAAATTAAAGTGAACAAAAATGGTCCCACTGGTACACATAAGCATTGCAGATGCAGTTAAGAACTACTACACACTACTGTTTGGGTCCATACTAATACCGAGTTTGGTAAGATACATTGAGGATGCTCTAACGCAAATAACATCTTAATATTGTAATTTGGAGATCTTTTTTTTAAAAAAAGGTTCCAACCAATTACCTAATCTTATTTCCAATATTTTCTATTTCCTATCCCGTGATTGTCGTTCTCCACTCCCAGGAACGCACCTTGGTTCCAAATCGCGTGAGCTAATCTGACCTCGCAGGAAGGAGGAACGATTTCCGTTGGAGTTTTCCTGGGTGCCAAATTTTAGTTATTAGGAAACCAATTTTAATCAATCTATGAAAGAGATGAAAAATCTTGAGATGTTGGTGATGCTGTAATCTACGAACCAAGTACTCAGTCTAGACGCTAGAGCAGTGGCAGGCCCAGGATTTTGAACTTGTGTATTCGAAATGGGAAGGGGTAAAAAAAAATTGTTCATAAACCTAAAAACCTAATAATTAGCTTGTATAGTACCACACACTAATAATTATATAATATATAACGTATATAACATAAAATTCCGCATAAGTTCACACATTGATAGAATTGATCATCACTTGAAATTGTTTAACATATAGAAATACTAATTAGTAAACATATCAAAGTGCCAACATATGGAATACATAAAGGATAGAAAATGATAAATTGGGAATAAATCTTACAATTTAGAGATCATTTTTGGACGCTTGATCTTACAAGTACCAACTAGTCAACTACTCAAGTACTCAACTAGGCAACTACAATTCTACAAACTAAGCAAGAAAGTGTACTAGATAAGTAGAAGTGTAGAGAAAATCATGAAATCAGTGAATTTTAGTTCCCAATCCTCAAATCTTCATAACTCAAATAGTCAACTTAGTCACCCGTGCGTGTGCGGCTGTGCCGGCGGCCCCTGGCCCTGGTCGCTGCCACCACCCCGCAGCCCGCGCCGTCGCGCCGCTGCCCTGCCCTGCCCCGCGCCCTGGCGCCAAGCTGCGGTGCCCGCGTCCACGGCCGCGCGACCGAGTTGGCGCGCCGCGCCGCCGCCGGCCGGCTCGACAGCAGCTAGGATTAGGGGAGGGGGAGAGAAAGAGAGTGGGCTGAGAGTGAGAGTACGGGCTGAGAGAGAGAGGATAGGGGAGGGGAGTGGGAAATTTGGGCCAATAGAGGAGGGAGGATGAAGCAGGCGTAAGAAGAAGGAATAAGTTCATCTGTCATCCCTCAACTTTACACTGACATCCCTTATCCTCGATATCAGAAATCTTCACCCCTAAACTATACAAAACCGTGCAATTTAGGAAATTTTTTTTATTTTTAATTTTTTAATTAAAATTTTTGAAAAATAATTTTTTGTTTCAAAGTTTGACAAAAGTAGGCTCCCGCCGCCCTCTGAGAGGGCGATTATTAAAAATCGCCCATCCAAAGAACGGCTAAAGTGACGTGGCAGACGGCCGTTGGATCTCTGCCGATAGCCGTCTGCACATTTTGCAGGCGGCCCCCTTGCCGCCCTAGCAGAGGACGGTTTTTACTGTGCCAGGCGGCCGCCTGTAAAAGGGCGGCGGGGGGCCTTGGAATTTTGCAGGTGGCCCCCTTGCCGCCCTCTGTATGGGTAGTTTTTAACTGTTTATTCATATTAGGGTTTCCATATGTTTTGTTATGTTTGTTATCGAAATATTTGGTACAAAATTTTAGTAAAGCATCATATTGAAAACTAATAAAACATTGTTTGATGTAAACTATGATATTTGGACGAATAAAAGTAGGTAAACACTCACTCCGAGAAGAGAAAAATCAGGTATATTTTATAAAGTTAAAGACTAGGTCAAATTGTAGGTCGATGATGCGGTGTGTGATTTTGAAGCATTAGGTTAATGATCTCGTAGAAACAATAAGAGTATGTAAAATTTAGTAAGTATCGGATGATGTATTGTTTTCAATATGATGCTTTACTAAAATTTTGTACCAAATGTTTCGATAACAAACATAATAAAACATATGGAAACCCTAATCTGAATGAATAGTTAAAAACCGCCCATACAGAGGGCGGCAAGGGGGCCGCCTGCAAAATTCCAGGCCCCCGCCGCCCTTTTGCAGGCGGCCCCCCGGCACAGTAAAAACCGCCCTCTGCTAGGGCGGCAAGGGGGCCGCCTGCAAAATGTGTAGACGGCCGTCGGCAGAGAGCCAACGGCCGTCTGCCACGTCACTTTGGTCGCCCTTTGGATAAGCGATTTTTAATAATCGCCCTCCCTGAGAGCGGCGGGAGCCTACTTTTATCAAACTTTGAAACAAAAAATTGTTTTTGCAAAAATTTTAATTAAAAAAATAAAAAATAAAAAAATTCGCAATTTAGGTCCCATCGCAGTATAAATATTTGGTTTCTCCAATGTGATATCCTGGTTAGAAAAAAAGGTATATGGAGCCCACATGCCAGCCGTCTTTCTTCCTTTTTCTTCCCAAGCGGCGGCTGCGGGCAACGCGTGTTGTACGTGGAGGGCAGCAAGGACGTCGTCGACTTCCTCCTCTCCCTCCTCGCTGTCCCGCTCTCCAGGGTCGCCAACCTGCTCACCGCCGGTGCCATGGTCGGCTCCATCGGCAACCTCTACGGCAGCGTTGTCGACAAGCTCGGCGCCGACTATGCCTGCCGGGGTGACGTCTCGCGTGCACGGCTGTCCTCCGGTTGGACTCGCAGCCACCCGAGTTCGACATAGATCCAGCCGGCGCGCAAATGCAGGACCAGCAGAGAGGAGATTGGGATTTCTGACTCAACGGGCATGTCGATGACGTGGATGCCGAAGGAGGTGGTGAAGCTAACGATGTGTCGGACGTCGTTCTCGGTGTAGCGCATGGTGAGGTAGTAGGAGCCGGAGTTGGCGAGGTTGGGGACGGTGGGGAGGACGATAGGGAAGGACTGGGCGTCGGTGATGTGCCAGTGGAAGACATTGAGCTTGTTGAAGGCCATGGTGCGGAGGGTGTAGAGGATGTTGCCTACTGGGTAGAAATTTCGGGTGGTGTCGAGGAGGATGCCGCGGTGGGTGAAGTGGGGGCGGTCGGAGATCTCAATGCCGCTGGGGATGATCGGCTGGCCGCCGGAGGTCTCGAGGCCGCGGATGGCGTGGCGGCAGAGATACCGGTCAATCCGGAGGGTTCAGGAGCACGGAGAGTGTCTAGAACTCGTCGACGTTGGGGCCAAGCGGGACGTCGGGGTCGGAGACGAAGAGCGCTATGGCCTGGCAGAGCGACGGGTGGGACGACACCACGCGGACACTGAACCACGATGAGAGCGGCGCGTACACCGCGGACTGCCACGAGATGGACATCGGCTTGGGCACCTTTTGAGGCGGCGGCGGAGGGGGAGGCTCCGAGGTAGGCGTTGGGAGGTAGCGTCGGGCGCAGCCGCTGGCCGGAGGATCACGAGGATGAGGAGATAAGTCGGCAGCGCCGCCATCGCCATGGAGGACGACGAATATTGGCCGCACTCCGCTCTAAGTGAGCAATGAGGACTGAGGATCCAGTTGCTTGGACTTTTTCTCAGATCACGAATCTCAGATCGTTCGTGATCGAGACTTTGACAGGTTGGCGTTATCCGCAATGCGTGGAGGTGGAGTAGCAGCAAGGAGGAGGCCAACACCCGGAGGGAGGAAAGCAGCGGGGACGGCTCGGTCGGGAGGCGCGGATCCAGCAGCCCCTGCCCTCGGGCACTGCCAGAGTTGGGCGGCGACGGGGCGCCAACAGCAGCAGCCGGAGGGCGCGGGGGAAGGCTGCGGCGATGGGGTTATCATCGCGGGCGAGGACGTAGCCAGTCGACATCGGTGGGGTGGAGGAGCCACTCGGTGCCGAAGCAGCGGTGGAGGAAGGCGAGGGATTCGCCGGCTACGGAAGAAAAGAAGAGAAGAGAATAAAAGAAAAGACAAAAGAGAAGAAAAAAGAGATGCGGACCTTACATTTTTTTCTTCTCACTTACATGTGGGTCTCACATACTTTTTTTTATTTTTTTTGCTGACTAGGATGCCACGTCAGTGAAGCCGGGCATCTATACTGCTATCGGATCTAAATTGCACGGTTTTGTATAATTTAGAAGTGAAAATTTATAGTATTGAGGATAAGGATGTCAAATAAACTCGGTATAAAGTTAAGCGATGACAGGTGAACTTATTCATAAGAAGAGTAATTTGATTAATTATTGGATTGTCTAAAGCTTTTTTTTATTTTTTAATATATATGCAAAATATAGAGTATATAAACTTATTTTTTTCGAAAATCTTGGGTATACATCTGAAAGTTAATTATCTAATATTTTTCTTTATTATATCATTATATTCATTATAATTAAATCTATTATATTTCGATTAAAGAATTTGTATGTTGCATATAGTATGTTCTTTTTAGCTATTAGCTTTTCTTCAATGTTGCATTTGATTCAAATATTTTTTATCAAGCGATGAAATACTTTTTATCAAATAAAACGTTTCTTGTACTAGCGAGAAAACATCTAAAAGGTAAAACACCATCCGATATTTTGTCATCCAATCCCTACTTAGCCCCGTTACTTCGTGCTGGTTTTCGTGCTGGTTTGATCAGTTTAAAATTCTATCGAGGGCTCCCGAGGGAAACTGTATTCTATCAAGCCCGCTTTCAATTTTTGGTCATTACCTGATTTTTTTTTTTGCGTGGATAGTTTTCCTCTGGGAAAGTCCATTTTGACTTGGTCGGATTTAATTCATATCCATCAACTATCAAATCAGGTATAACGACTCCTTCCACTATTAAAAATGTGAAAAATAACTCCCTCAGTTATTCTGAGAGCAGTTTTCATTGATGTGGTAGCCTAGTCATCAAATAAACTAAAAAATAAAATGGGACCCATATGTCATCCTCTTTCTCTCTTCTTGCTGCTCAACCCCCACACTCTCTCCCCCTATCTTCTTCTCGACACAATCGACACAACAAAGTGGTAGCTAGTAGCAGTAGGGCGACGACGCGCGAAGAAGCTTAAGGGAGCTAGGCAGCATAGGCGGAGGATGTCCATGATCACCACCGAGCTCTCGAGGATGACATCATAATCGATGGTGATCGACTTCGTCAGCCCGATAGTCAAGGAGAAGCCGCCGCTGCCAGCTTGAGTTCCTCCACCCTCTCCAGGACCTACCGTCGCCGCCGAGCTAGCTCCACCACCCCTAGATAAAGGATGGCGAGCTCGGAGAGGATTGAGGAAGGCGGTGAGGCGATCGAGAGCAACAAGGGAGCTCAAAGCGGAGGGCGACGAGGGGCAAGAGAAGCTTGTAAGAGAAGCTCACGGAGTCCCCTGCTCCGCCGCTATCCACCTTCCTAAGATCGCTGTTGGACTTGGCCTCTCCTCATGTCGCCACTGCCCCGAGCTCCATCTCCACCACTGCGCCCCTCCATTGGCCCGAGGCTGCCTCCACCGGATCTGGCGACATGGTAGCCATGTGGGAGGCAAAGACAACAGCGAGGGCAGCGGCTGTAGATCGATGACGGTGACATCAGCGAGGAGAGACTAGCGTGGACGACGACTTCAATCAAGCCGCCAGTTGGTGAAGGATGGGCAGTAATGATAGCACAGTAAATACTACCCCGTGAGTTATTTTGTAATGGTTTTAATAATTGAAGGAGTTGTTGTATTTGGTTCTACTGTTAAGGGATATAAATTAGATCTGACATATATTTGAGGGTGTCAAATTAGGGTTTTCCCTTTCTCTTTTGGGCTTGGTCTATTTTCATCGCTTTTTTTAATGGACTGGGCCGGATCCCAGTGGGTGGGGCTATCCAGGCAGATGGGCCTTATGGCTTACGTACGTTTGTTTTGTTTTTTTAATTGTTTCGAATTTATTTCAAATTTACATACACACAAAGTTTATAAATATATACAGCATTTTATTTGTTGGTAAGTTTATTTATACAGTTTGGCTTATGTAGGTTTTGAAAAAGAAATCAATTGTAACATACGGGCATTATGCTAGTCCTATAAGAATATGCAAGCTGCAACATCCTAATTACGTGTTTTTTTCCTATTCCTATGTTGGTAAAATCTTGTGTTCGAAAGGATAAGTAGCAGATCAAATATACTAAATTTTGATAATGTCAATACCTGTCCACAAACTTTGGCGCTAAAATAAGTGGTACATCACCAAAACCAAATTGGCCGGTAGGCCAGCCCGTTGTCTGGAATTTATGTCCATTATAACCTTTCCTAGATTGAAAGCTGTTTTTCGCCACATGTTATTGAATTTAAAGATTTAGTCAAGGCCAAAATTAATAGCTCTGAATTTAAAAAGTCGTGCTGAATAAAGGCATATGTTTTTTTTTTAAAAAAGAAAGTCATCAGAGGAACAAAGTGTAATGAGCTCGAACTATTTTTCAAGGATCAACTATACATTTTTTTTCCCAAAGATTGGTGTATTCCATTTCGTTTATGGATTGCTTTTACACACCAATTTTGGCATGGAGCTCCAACATTTTTCATGATTTTGCGCCCTTTGAACACTATCAACAAGGAATCAACAAGGAAGATGAGTATCCCTAATTACTTCAGCATCTACAGATTAGGGGCGAGCTGTACGAATTGCCTGGTTTTGTTGGCCGGGACTAGCCTTAAGCCCTTGAGATTTGAGTTACTTCACGCTGTTCTCGCAGGCTCGACTCCTGGGAGAAGAAAGAATCGATCTCACGGAGAAGTCTCTGCTGCTCCATCTCAACGGTGGCGCAAGAGCCCGCCCGGTGGTCCAGCATCATGCCGAAGAGCAAAGCACGCACGTCGTCAGCGCTTCTCGCCGCCTCAGCCTTCTGCTCCGACGGCTGCGCCTTTGAGCCGCCTCCCTCATAGGCCTGTCTTCTGCAGACCTGCATCAGGATACGCGAAAATCGTCACTTTAGGGAGCATGTAATGACCGGCTCAGTGTGACGACAAAGGGAGGCTGGAGATGTAAAACATTTTCATTATTTTTTTTTTAAAAAAAGAGATGAGGATGTAACTCACTCCTCTAGTATTAAAGCTATTTTTAGTTTTTTTTATCATTTTTAAGTATTTTGTTGCTATTAAGTTTTAAGTATGAGGAATGAGGGAACGTTACTCCACATAGCTAATGGGATAAATTGCAATCAGATATCAAGAACATATGGAGTCGTGTAGAACTACATGTATGCACTACTCTGATTTGTATATATAAAGAACAACGGCACGAACCTGGAACAAGTTATGTAGACCAGCAATGTGTTCTTGATTGAGATAGTTTTTGGCCATGAGTTCACTGAAGAGAGTGACAATTTCTGCGGTAACATTCCTAGCAGAAAGGTTAGCAACTATACCAGATATCAAAGAATCACTGAACAACGATGTCAGCCAATCTGGTACTTGGCTCAGTTGGAGCAATGAAACAGCTATCTTCGCTGCAACCTTCTGCTGTTTACTGAAGGATTTGGATGTCAAACCAGGAGCAGTCAAGGCAACTGCAAATTCCTCCAATATTAACCTAGACCATTTAGATTCGCTGATCACCGCCTTCTCTTTGCTTCCACATCTCTCCCAACCTAAAATCACCGTGAGACAGGCACCACAATTTTCAGCAACTCTACTATCTTGACTGAAGACCATTCCCTCTGTCACTGCAAGAATGGACTTCAGATACTTTGCAGAGCATCTTAACTCAGCATTAAGGCAGCTCCTCTGATCTGAAATTCTAGTAAGCAATTCCAACAGGCATTGTGAAGCAATAAACTTTATGGGAGGAGGGCCAAAGTGCATGAGACGACACAAATCATGGCACGGAATGCCAAGAACAGAGGAAGACTCAGTGTCATCTGAATATTGCAGGAATTCCTGCCAGTCAATGCTTGCCTCTAAGATCGCTTGCAGGCTGGAAAAGAAAAAGACTACCATTAGTTCATACACAAGCAATTAAACGAAGCAAGCAATACAGCTGCATACCTTCGTAGAGAGAAAAATATCAATAAAAGCATAAGAATCAATAATTCCCCAAAGGTTGTCTCCTGATTGTGTTGAAATAAAGATGGGCCCTTTGCGCAAGCTTCTTGAACTATACCATCCATCAACAAAACCAAACAATTATTCAAGATTATGGCCTTTGCAGGTTCAATAAGCACCTTGTTTGCTGAATGGTTTAAAACAAGGCACAATATCCCAATTAATATCTTCCATTCTTGCTCACTTGAAGTATAAGCAAGACTAGAATTGAAACAATCCAATAGCTGCCCAAAAAGTGGTTAGTAAATTAGACATATTCTAAATTCTGAGTAGGGAACAAAAGAATATGCGGTACCAATTAAAATTGCACCCATTTTTTTTTGTAATGTTAATGAAAATGAGCTGGAAGGACAAAGGAAGCAACCGCAAGCCACTAGGCTTGATCCAATAGGGCAAAGGAAAATGGCTACTCTAATTACTCTTCTGCATTTCAATGTTTTTGATATCAGCATTCGCCTAAGGTTTTATTTTGTGGAACCCCTATGACTTGGTAGTACTAACTCCTAACTTATAGGTTTATAAAACAAAAGACAAGAAATCTCCTTTCAGAACAATGGGAAGAAAAATGGAAGATTGTAATCTGAAATGAATTTATAGGATAGTCACTCTCTATAAAGCTATTGGTAACAAGGAGAGACTAGCATGTCTATGGATGAAATAAGCTCCAGCCGGCAGTGTATCATTGAACTCATATAATACATGAGCATGAGTACCTTCATGGTAAGAGCAAGCCATGCATCATCATCACAGGCGAATGTCATTGCACTTGCTGAATGTAAAATGTTGAATATCAATAAGGAACAAACTGATTTGATCCTTGACGAGCACAGGGAGACATACATACTACCAAGTGCATCAACAATACCGCATGACAAGAACTGATCAGAAGTACAAGGAAAGGTCACTAGAATTTCAGTGATAACATTAACCACTGAGAGGACATCATCTTCTGCACCCTCCTTTATCATCTGACTCAATAAGGATACCAGCAAAGACGAGATGAAGGTTTCCCCAGAATATACCAGTTCTGCAATCATTTGTATGTCCAACGATTGAATGCTGCTTGAAAGCATGACAGTTCTGTCTTCGCAGAAAGTTTTACAGAAATTCAGCAGATGAAAGGAGAGTGGTTCCATAAGTTCTTCGTTCTGGAAGATCCATTTTAGCGCTATCAGATGGACTCGGATCAGAAGCAAGTTCCACTCCTTGTGTGCCATTGCATGGAACAGTGTTTTCTCAGCTTCTGTACTATGTGGAATGCTGAATCTAAATGAAATGCCTCTGACAAAGGCATAAAGAAGGACCAGAAGAGTAAGCATCAGAGAACCTGGGATTTCATGGGGGAACTTCCCACCATTGAGAAGAATGTATTGCTCTACTGAAGCCAGAATTTGATTGTCAGCAGCCAGCCTGATTAGTAAACAATTATCATATTAGAGAATGTATATACAGTTCTTCAGAAAGTGAGCAAAATGAAGGTTCCAGGTATGCACCAGATCAGTACCTTTCATTGTAGAATGAACAAACATATAATATAATAAGAATAGCACATTGGCATGATGCCAAGTTAAAGTCTTCCGAGCTACATTGCCCAAGTAAATACATCAGCTCTGCAGGGTCTGCTGGAAGATAAATACATGCATCTCTAATTGTTTCCCCATAATTGGAGCCCAAAACTTTGTCTACAATTGAACTGATGACCAAATATACTGCTGATTTTACATGATCAGTAGGAAATAAGCCCATGAATCCAAATGATAAGCTAAACCATGATGATGACGCAAGCATCTCAGCAAACTTAAATGATTTGTTGTCAGATGTCCTTGATAAAATAATTTGGAAAATCTGAAGGATGCCAGACAATGTTTCTTCATCATTACCATCGAATATAGCACTTTCAAGCCAAGGAAGTAAATATGTTTCGCAGGTTTCAATGATGCTATCCTCAAGAGCCTTCTTGCGAAGAATCTGATCTTTAGTTCCTTCAAGGCAGAAGATAAGTGCTTCTTTTAGAAGAAGAAGGGAGTGTGGTATGAGGCACAAACAATCATACTCGTGAGAGAATGTTGAAGAGATTGCATGTTTTGATGCTTGTACAATGAATGCTGGAAATTTTTGGATGTCATCAGCAGATGGCAACTTCAGAATCTCTACAAGCATTGAGCAAACTAGAGCAAAGGTTTCAGAACTCATTCCAAGTTCACCATTTCCACGTCTTCTCAAAATCGCTGACAAAGTACAGGCTATCTGTTCTTCTTGGGACAGTGACAAAATGCCAGAAAAATTAACTATGCAAATACATACAAGTCGTAAAACTTGAGATTGGACTGGGTGAAATGGTATCTCTGAAACATAGTGAAGAACAGGAAGTAAAGTAGAAAATGCAATGGCAAGCTTTTCCTTGAATCTCTCCTCTGAATTGGCTAAAAGTGATAGTACTTGAATAGAGGCAATGACCAGTGGATCATTATTTCCTGAAACATATAACAGTTTGGTTAGAAACTGTGAGACATTTGATGACTGCAGACGATGGTTCCTCATACCTGATAACCTGAGAACCTCGAATACATAATCAGCAACATTCTGATCTATCAATGTTTTAAGAACAAATATATTTGCATCAGATGACAGGAAATGGAAGATCAATTCCAATGTCCCTGTTTGCACTTCTACATTAGTAGATAGCAGAGATCCTTTGACAGCATCAGCAAACAGAATTACAAGAGAAGCATTTAGTGGCACATTATCTTCTGCTTCAGAAGAACTGATTAAACTCTGATCACTAAGCAATAAAATGTCAAAGGCCCCCTTCTTTGCTAAAGTAAGGAGCAATGCTGCAGAAGAACAACAAAAGCATCATTATGCATTCTAGCAAGTATAGAACAAGTTAGTGACATTTCAATTTTGAACATTGATGAGCTATACCATAATTATATTAAAAAGAAAATGTAAACTCATTACTACAAATTAAATGAATATTTTAAATGTATATGAATTACCGCTATAAAAAAGGGATAAAAAATTGTCAGTGAAGAAATTTTAAGGTACTTAATCAACCTTCTAAAATGGTTCACTTCCTTGATGAATACTTAAGATTATTGAAAGACCAGAACTGTCATAAGCATCCATGTCAATTTTAAAAGGGCTCTAAAAAATTGTTCATACACATGCAACTGCAGAAATTGGTGGATTTATATAACTTCACTTCAGCAGGTTATCTTTTCGTACTCTCTCAGACCACAAGTTCCTCAAACCGTGAGAGACATTCAGTTAAAACTTCTTTTCAATCGTTAACTAATCATATATTTAATATTTAAATGCTCACATGAACACGATGTGTGGAACTACTGTGCGTATGGTACAGAAAAAATCGTAGTGCTGAATTTTCTATAACTTTAACAAATGAATAGTGATATGAATCATATGATAAGAACAACTAATAATTTAAGTTGTATCCAGTCTCTCAAGAACCATAATAAGGCAAAAACATCAAAAAAAAAATGACTGCATATCTGGAAGTGGTAGTAAACCATCATATATGGAAATGCATCATAGCACTATCTTTTTTTCTGTCCATAACATGCATGCTAATGTAATCTATTTTATTTTGTAAAAAATCCATATCTATATTGAAGAAAAATAAGAATATACCAACCAACACAGTTCAGGCGAACAGCATCATTCTGGGTTTTGAGTAGGACTTCAAGAGAGAATTGAAGCAAACTTCTTCCAATCGCCAAAAGATCAACATTGTTATTATCACCTCTATCATCCCATGGGGTGGCGTTTAACAGTGAGAGTTTGTATAGTACAAAGAGTATCTCTCCACGAATTTCATCACTGTACCAGAACAAGTTAAGGATGCTGTCAGATAAGGTTATTCACAAGGTCAGGAAAGTGTCAATGTGCAATGGTATTAACCTTGGTAGCCGGAGATCGTTGACAAGGTTTAAGTAAAGAGATTGTTTATCTCCAATGTAAGCTGCAGCATCTTTGGTAGAATTTAGCAGGATCCCCAAACAGTGTAGCTGTACTGACATAAATGTACAGATCAGAAATTAGGGTAGCAAATATATTCAGTAAAACCACAATAGTGATGTTGCCACAAATTCAGCACAGTTGCAAGAGAGTACCAAGCCTCACACCTTAAAGGGTCCAGTCTGCCCAGTCAAACGATGAAATAAAAGGACTGCAGCCCAATGGATCAGATACAATAGTCAGGAATCATAAAATTCGTAATTACGGTAAAAGGGAAACCAATCCATCATCCAACTGCGCCCTAAAACCTAACAGCAAGTGCTGTCAGCTTTCGAATTTATGCCTGAGATAGACATTAATAAATTTAAATGATTCTGTAATATTGCTAAAAAATGATTAGTTAATTGATTATGCTTGACATCAGAGTTTGTTGTTTTCACTCATAAAACAGGTCAAGCTAAGCATCCCTATAAAATGTTTCTAATATATTTGTATGAGAAATTTTCCTGGCCTTGTTATGGGACAATGGAAATATAAAGGGCATGACTCAGACACTGCATAAATTATATGATCCAGCTTAGGAGTTGTAAAACCCTCATGGCATGTGTAAGGCACTAAAAAAGCAAGCATCAATGGAAGCAACGAAATGTCCACCCAAATGAAGCAATAAACGATAAAATATTCAGATTAGCCAAACAATCTGGAAATATATTATCTATAAAAAGCTACCTCGAAATGACATTATAAGCAGCATTTCCATAACAAAGTTGTAGATCAAAACAAACACAATGTTCCTCCGTTTTCTTCATCGGAAGATACAGGTCAGATTAATGTCGTTTGCAACGCCATATGCTAGTGAAATATATTGTTCAAACACTCCAATACTACATCCTCCACTCCACTGCACCTGACCTCACCGGTATCCATGTCCTCACACGCAGTAGCGCACGGATTTCTCGGAGACAACAGTGAGTGTGGTTGAGGCAGCGGCGCACGTACCGTGTGGAGGTGCTTGACGAGGGAGCCGGAGGATAGGGCGCGGGCGATGCGGGCGACAAGGTCGGAGGCGGCGGGGGCCCCCACGGCGGCGGCGAGGTCGGCGGCCAGGTCGGACGCCTGGGCGGCGAGCGCGGCGTCGCGGCGGGCGGCGGCTCCGGCGAGCGCCTCGGCGAGGGGCGCGGCGAGGAGGCGCTGGTGCGCGGCGCGGAGCGGGGCGAGGAAGGCCGGGTCGGCGAGCGCCAGGGAGAGGGTGGCGAGCGCGTGGGAGACGTGGTGCGACGGCGCGGTGGCGGCCGAGGAGAGCAGCGCCGCGGCGCAGGAGAGGCAGACGCGGCCCCCCGCCGAGGTCGGCAGCGAGTGCGTCGCCTGGTGGCCCGCGCCGCACGGCCGCGCCGCCGGCGGCGTGTCCTCGCCGTCGGATTCCATGCGGCGGAAGAGAGGGGTGTACGCCGTTGGCTGTTTGAGAGGACTTGAACGAGTGCCGCACAAATTTTGTGATTCGGTTTGAAACCAAAATAAACCCGAACGGATAAACGGTGCGCCTTTTTTATTTTATTTAAAATATTTTAAAATTTATAATAATAAGTTTGGTAAATGTCAAGAAATGGTTAGGTATAGTACGTGGGTTTGAACTTATCTACCTATAGTTCATCAACTGTAGTCTTACTAATCTCATTTATCAAATCCAATGAACGAAAATCATTCAATTGAACACCTCATATCATCCCAAGTAATCTCCCTCACCTCGCTCAGATCACTCCTTCCTCACGCACTCTCCTCCTCTCCTTCCTCCGATCCAAGTGCTAACCCACCCTCCCGGACAAACCCTAATCGCCGTCGTTGTTCGCTCCATCCCTCTCACGCCAATCGCAGCGCAGCCACCGCCACCGCCGATTCCAGCACCCCGCTTTCGAGTGCATCACTGCCGACGCCCTTCCCGCCGACCACCTCCAGATCGACGTCGCCAGCGCAACGACGCTCATCCTAACCGACTGCGTCGCAATACACCTTTGACACTCGCGCCCCCCTCCAACGACGGCGTCACCGTCAAGGATCTCGCGCCGCCATCGAGATACCTTCGGTACCACAAGAACCCTCTCCACCACACTGCGGACAAGGTCCACCACGCTGCGGATAAGGTAAGCATCGCTTGATCCCATGGCAACTCCTCCAATGTCTTAGAGTTGAAAATAACCAATCTGTTTATTGCCCAAACAAAAGCAGCCGCAACAGCATCCTTTTACTTCTATGGCTGAGATCACCTTTTTCTAATTAACAACCCTTATAATTAGTTTAGATGTGGAGGTAATATACTTTTCTCTTCATGTAGTCATCCGATTCCCTGCGCCTATTCCCTGTCGTCGTGCTCATCCAGCCTCTCAGCCGCCACCGCCTTCGCTAATTCCTCCTGCCGTATTAAGCGAAACCTCATCGCCGTCCGGTCAAGGGCACTGCCTCATTGTGACCAACCTCCCCTTTCACTGGAGGAAGTGCCGCCGCCGGTTCAAGCTCATTTATCAGGCTACATAGGATGGGGAATAATATTTTACACCTCCTTCTGAAACTTAATTAATTCTCATTAGCTAGCTGTAGGATAGATATAGTAGGTCGATACAAAACGATGAAGTATAGTATAACATCATAGTGAATTCTACGATATTACAAAACGGTGAAAGACTCAAATGCTAAAGTTCAGAATTAGTTTGTAGAGCCAAACAGCCCTAAAATTAGCTTGTAGAGGAACTTGGCTGCACATGCTAAAGTTCAGAATTTGTTGATAGGAATCAAGTTGCTTGAATCAAAATTAGAGACTCATTTTACTGATAGTGGGGATGGTGACTTCGCTAAATGCGCTACTTTGGTGCTACTGAAAAAAGATACGGAAGGACATGAATGTTCCTTCTTTTTTTCTAATCTGTAAAAGAGTACTTCATGTTTAATTAGTTGCAAGCAGGTTTCCTTTTTTAAGCCTCAACAGATTTATTCTTTTAATTTTTTTTGTTGTTCCAATGAGTTGTATGCCACTTTTGCAGACTGTTCAAGCTTGGCAACGTAGTGAGGATGGAAACTACAATTACAATCATACATTGAAGGATCATACTTCCAAGGTTAGCAATTGCGTGGATTTTTCTTCTGCAAATAACTTGTAATATCAGCAAGCAATTAACTAACAACATGTATATATGATAGAAAACATTATATATGTGACCATTGGCTTCCAAGTATCTAGGAGTTGTTTCTTGTTGACCCATTTCATATCCAAACCATGTGATACTTCTGCATGTAAGATGTATCATATAAATAAGTTTGCTTTTTAGATATGATTCCTGGACTTGAATGTATTGTTGTCTGGACTTCTGTGATATCTAAACCATGTGATACTTCTGCATCTATGAAGTACATGTCCAAGACATCCAAGGCACTGAATCCAGTCACATTGAGTATAGTATTATTTTGTGGGATAAAATCTCTATGTTATTTTCTAATCATAGGCAGCTCTTGGACCGGGCTGCTATTAGCCTATTGTCCTGTAAAAGATTGTGATTTAGAATTCTTCATCTTCAATGCCATAAATACCTGATAAAGTGTCAGTGCACTTACTGTGTGCAAAATTATATTTTGTCTAATTCTTACATCTGAAAAATGATCCCCTTGTACATAAAACTTATTTCTTTAAATCCAATGAAAGGTTTTCCTGGTTTGGAGGTATGCAGTACGCTAATTTTTTTTATATAGATCTTTTTTTTAGAGCGATTCTCCGGTACTCTCTACTTGTAGTATTATACTACCAGTAATATTAAGGGTAAATTAGTAATTCACTAATACAATGATTACAAGTAACTTTATCATTTATGTTTTTTTCCCGGCTAGATCGATATGTGGTTATCCATTATGTTGGCATTGCTCATATTCTATTAAAAAGCTAAAAAAGAAGGAAAAAAGTTTAGTCACTGCTAAATGATAATTATGACCCTATTTTTGAGACAACAATATTCCTCTACATTTCTACTACAGTTAACTAGGGTGGTAGTAGAAAGGAATCTAAACTCTTCGATCAAATAAGATCAACGGTTCAGACTGTTTTCTACTACCAGTAGAGTGCACCGAAGTGAGCCTCTTTTTTTTTATTGGTGATTGATAGTGTGGCTGATTCGCCTTAGACCTTTTCTTATTTTCTTTTCATGCCATACTTACTCCATCCAATTGCTGTTTACTCTCTGGATGAAAATAGATCCGTCCAGTTTTCCATGATTGATGTGAAATGTTCACACTTATAAGGGTGATTTTTCTACATGTATATCGGACGATGCTAATTGGTCCCTGCCATATCTAACTATGTAGATTCATAAATTTGTACTGTGTATTCCTATATTCAAGTATATATTCCTATGCTTTTATGATCACATTGTATTGTCACACCATAAATACTTCAAAATATATTGAAGGTACATATTTGTAACAAAATATTATACAAGTATATCAATATTATAAGTATAAGAACCATACTGTATAAAACTAATTCAGTAAATATCTCCTAGTACTTCAACTTTTGCTTTTCATATTAAAAAACATGAGGCAAAACAGTTTATTAGGATTGTAAAAAAACATGTTGGACCCCAATAGAACCTGGGCGCCATGATGGTCATGGTCTACCCCACCTCAGTAATATCTTCATGCTTATTTTGTCAAAAAATAGAACCTTGTCTGAGTTGTGAAGATACTGATGAAAACATCCTTAAGGTGTGATTACTGTATTTAGGAGATCTGATGTGTTTTGTTTTGCAATATCATGATTTAAATGGTTTTGGAAGATACAAGAGTTATGATGATATTGTGCGCATGTGACATTCTAATTAACAATTTAAGTCTATTGTACCGTATTTACACTCCATATGCGTAAGCTGAATGCTCATAAAACATGTACTTCTTAGATTATAGGCAGAAATGAATTCCAATAATGTTATATGGAGTCAAGTTTATCCCTCAAAAGAAAAAATGTGAAACACAAATTTCTTTGTTTGGTTTCTATACTAAATACTCTGCTAACCTTTACTGTGTGATACTTATGCATATGCATGCATTGATTGCTAAACATTTTCACGTGTGCATTTGACACCTCAGATGGGACTTGCAACAAACAGGAACCTTTCTCCATTAGAAGGAATCAAACCGATCGAGAAGGTCACGGGTTTGAGACGCTTTGTTTGGTGTGTACATTGAGAACTTTCAGATATGCAAATCTGGCTAAATAGTTATCCATGTGAACTGCCTTAATAAACTCTGGATTTAGATAGATGAGACAACTCATTAGATAGTAGATGTCGTGGGTTGTTTGATCTATTCAACTCTGCAGTGCTGATCCATTTGTAGATAACTCCCTTGTATATGCACTTTTCATCGACTCCAACCATATAACAGGACCCTAAAATTTAAAATATTTATAATTGTCTTGGTATCATTTGTTCCATATTAACACCTACATGAAACCATTGTAATGCACAATTTGTTTTTAATGGATATATATTGTACTCTTAAATTTGTTGTTGACAAATGATTTTATTGTCAGATAATATATTACTACTAATGTACTTTGCCAGAAATAAATGTGACAGATGACATCCATCGAGCTATTTACAATTATATAAAATGTTTTGTAGTTTGCCTTAAATATCATATTATTAGGTATATAATCTATGATGCATTAGTCTTGAGTTCAAGTAATTTTTCACATGATCAAAATTAATTTGAAAACATATTCTAGAAAATAGTAAATTATTGATCGGAATGTTACTCACCAACGTCCTCTTGTTTTGTACAGCACACCCATCACCATTCAGGTGGAATATTGTGTGATTATCTTCTCCATACCATCATATTCTACATGCATCAGTTTACACCGGGCTGATAACATGATTATATGTTAACAATTGTGTCTCTCTAAATTAAGCACTTTAGCATTAACAAATTCTAGCCGTTCCATATAGATCTTGAAAGAAGACGTTAACGAGGTGACCAACAACAACTGACCAACAGTTGTTGTATTATTATACGTTATGAAACTAATACTTTGACATCTATCATATCAAACTGTTCTTTGGGTTTATATTATATTCACGTCCTCATGCTTTGACCTTAATGGGCTACGGCCGTCGTGTGCCTTGTGTGATAAATAGAAAAATCTATTTTCTTTTAATGATGGAATTGTTCTAAGGGAACATCTGAATTCGTGACATGCGGAAAATACATTTTCTTGTACTCTATATAATTTTTCTATTCACGACATTCGAATCCATTTTTAAAGTTTAATTAAAGACAAATATAATTGCACCGTAATGTTTAGCACGAGCATATTACTAGTTATTACTAGTACCCTATAATTCACCAACTCACTCTTACATGTTACATTCCTCGTTCTCATTCATCAAATCCAACAACCTAGAAAATCTCATGATCATCTAACAGTTCAGATCGCTCCTCCTTCCTCTTGTGATCTCCTTTCCCCAACCCGCAGTGCCTAGATCACCCCCGTCCTCTCCACTCGCCCGCCGCCACCTTCCTCGCCCAACCCGTGTCGCGCCGTGGCCCTCACTCCCCCGAGAAAACCCTAATCGTCGCGCTGCCTCCTGGGGTGCCCACATCCCCTCCTCCCCCTTGCCACGCTGCCACCGTGCCGTCGCTCCTCCTCTCCCCGCCGAATCGCCACGCCGCCTCCCGGGCCCCCCCATCCCCTCCTCCTCACCGCGCTCCTCCTCTCCCCGCTGCATCCCTCTTGTGTCGTCACCAGCGCTGCACCAGCGCCCTCTCCACCGTACCACCATCAGTTCGACGTTCCCTCGCGTGCCGCCACCGAATTCCACCCCACTGTGTTATGTGCTCTTTCAAGAGATCACCATCCGAATTGACATCCAAGTTAGTGACCTACTGAAACTTTTAGGCTCTTAGACTTTCATTTATATAATGCATGTTAGTGACATCCAAGTAGTATGAGATCTGCAACATAGCCCAGGAAACCAATTAAATCGATAGACATGTTGTGTGCTCTTTTAAGAGATCACCATCCGAATTGAATCCAAGTTAAAGAAGACATTTAATAATCTAGATTACCTTGTGCAGTTTCAGACTATCTTCGCAGATATTACTGAATGGCATGCTTCACACACATGGAAAGTTCTGATTTGTGCAGTGATAATTTGTTCACTTAAAATACCAAATTTGGTCTACAATTTTTTCATAACACCTGAATATGCTGCATTAGTAATGTGCAAGATCTGGTGTATTGCCTAAAGGAATAATTTTTCAAATAAATAGTGAAATTATTAAAAATCAGTTGTTTAATATCTGGATAAATTCATATTCTCTTCTCTGCTTCATTCCTTCATCAGGACGAGGTAGTTTGTGTTGTACCGTAGTTAACAAGGTGACCTATATGTTCGCTTTGAGCCATTGATCTAGGATTATATTTGCATAATTGTCTCACATATATACGTAGAGGAAAATGTGCATCATTTCAAGCTCTTAATCCCCGTGGACTAAATTTCTTGATTCAATTTCTCTTGTTGCTCACTAACAGCTCATGATCTGCTTTCATCTTAGACAAATTACCCCAAAAGTCGAGCTCAGAGGTATGCGTCTCCTTCAATTTCAAAAAATAATAATTTATATTTCACTCAAGTTTGTTTACACAGCACATGCTTAATTAAGGGAGAATAGGCATTTAAAATTATCAGGTTTATGGCCATTGAGAGGGTTGGTTAAGAGAAAATATATGCTTTGAGCTCCCCATTGGTGACTGATGCCCATGCATTGTACCCATATATTATAACATTTTCGATGCATTGTACCCATATCTTATATCTTCTAAGTATGAAATGACTAATGAAGGTTGATGTCAGAAAATAATATTGTTACCTCCAATTATGTGCTTACTGTTTTGCACCTATTTTTTTTCCATTTGGTTGATCTGACCATATTACCATACCAAACACTTTTCCATGCTCTATTCATCTTAATATCTTGCATGTTGCATAAATTTCTTATAATTCTGCATAAATTACGTACTAAAGTGCATGGTCATATAGCATTGGCTGCTACCATTCAACAAATTTCAAATTGTAGCTATTTTTAACGTTGTAGCTATCTGACTCCCCATTTCATCAGCCAACATGCAATTTGGGGAGCCTATTTCTTAATGAATTGTCCTTTAGTCATGGCATTTATATATGACAAACTAAATGGCACAATGTACATATCATAACTTCTCTATTTCGATTAATAATGACCAGCTATTGTACTAGATGCATCATTGAATCAATTTTTCAAGCCAACAACAATTTACAGGTTGGGCAGACTAAGTCAAAAATCAAATGGAATTATGCATTATATTTGCACTCTATGTTTTATTTTGTCCATTTGTTCATTTTTCCTTCTTTACATGCAGCAATAGGATCTCTACTCTGATTATTTCACTTGGACCATCCATTCTGGTTTCCCCCACCGGTCTCAGTCGCCCCGCCATCAGGTCGCCGTCGATCCATAATGTCGTGCGGTCACCGGCGCACCAACACCGACAATCGCCACAGCCCCTCCACAAATGCCTTTGGATCTCGCCCACCACCACTTCGAGTTAGGGGTTGGAGAGGCCATCAACAGCTGCATGAAACACTCCGGAGAAGTACATTGCTTCGTGCCAATTCTCCTGCACTGTTGCAATCAAATGCCATGAGGGTATTTTTGGTTCACAGAACATTTTTTAGATGAAAAATCAGTTCAGGCTACAAAGACATGCATCCCATATCATATACAAAGAAATGAGGTGTACTCTGGCAATTATAATTTGCATCTCAATGAGTTTTCATTTCATCAGCCTATAATTCGATACATAACCTATTGATGATTGTAAAATGATGCAATTTTTGAGAGCCAATTGCTTAACATTCTTTGTAGCGGATGAATTGTACTTTGATCATGGCCTTTATAGATGGCAGATCAAATAAATGGCACTATATACATGGTACAACTTCTCTATTAGGATTAATAATGATCAACTGCTGTACTAAATGCTCAAATTTTCAACAGAAAAAATGAAGCCAACAAAAAAAACTTTACTAAGCCTCTATTGAAACCTATAGTGCTGAAGTTATTCTTTACCAATCAATATTATTTTATATATATCTACTATGGTTTGGTTTTGAACTTATTGTTCTTCCAGCAATACTCGACATTGCAATACTCCTACGCATGTTTTGGTTTTGAATTGCTTTAACCTTTACACAACATTATTTTCAATCAAAATGGCTAACACTTGATTTTATTTAAAAACTTCTCATTCATTGCAGGATTTGGATTTGAAACAGGTAGTGTTTGGTGTCTACATTTGGATGATTTATTGCTGGATTTTAGTAGGGCCTAAGCTGCGTTGAATTTCCTATTTCATTCCTTCCTCTGAAGGTAGATACTGCGCCATGGGATATACATGATATCGTGTAAGTGGTTCTTTCTTCCTCTGTTATAATATTACAACGACATTGTCAAATTAAATCACTAGCATGAGCGAATGTGTTAATGGTTTCACTTGAGCTACTGTATTCCTCACTTTTAATTATAAAGCGCATGATCCTGTGAAAATTTTCTAGTGATCTTAACCTATGAATATTTATGAATAATCTATTACATGGTTATGTTAATGATCTTTGTTTCAATCACTTCAGTTTTGTACCGATGTGTGGCCATGTGGATGTGCATGTGCATGCTTATGTGTGGGTATTGTAAACAATAGTTGGAGCAGTGTGTGGTACATAACTTGTCATTTTGGTAATTATGAACGAAAATCACTATGCCAGTGGATTGCAGATTGCATTCAGAGATATAACCAAATACCATTTCTGAACCCATTAAGATGCATTAATTTTGAGTCACTACTTGTTCAAAAAGCACATCATATGTTTATTGTCAACTTAGGTTTATTCATGATTTGTCGTTTCGGTATGGATCCAAATGCTTCGATCAACGGAGGTCGGGTTCCCTTTAGAGATTTAACTAATGTCTCCTCAGGTGTTGTAACTTATCTATTATTTTGAACTTTTTGTCATGATCTCTAAATACGACCATCACACTTATGAACTATATGTCTTGTTTGTTTGGTTTTGCAAAGATACACCAAATCAAAATACACCTTTTGTTGATGCCAAACGTAAGAAGGAAGTAACTAGCTCAAAACAACGTGAATACCGCACAAAGAAGAAGATTGAGCCCAACACAATTATTACACCGTTCGTATTTACAACACCATAACCATTATCAGAAAATGAATTGTTGGACAAGCAAAAGAAAGAAGAAAAGAATAGAAAGCAGCGTGAATGGTGTGCAAGAACCGGACTGAGGAAGGATGAGTCAAGCTCTGTTGGATATATTGTATCACCTGTCAAAGTCATTCAGAATTTGACACCGACTGAATTGTTAGCCAGTGGATAGAAAGACCTGGAAGTAGAGAAGAAATGGCATGTAAAGAAGGAGTCAACCTCTATTGCAGATAGTGTAACATCTGACATTGTCATGCATAGTTTAACACCAGCTGAATTGTTGGCCAAAGAAAAGAGAAAAACAGGAAGCAACGTGAATGGCATGCAAAGAAGGAGTCAACCTCTATTGCAGATAGTGTAACATCTGACATTGTCATGCATAGTTTAACACCGGCTGAATTGTTGGCCAAAGAAAAGAGAAAATTATTGGCCAGGCAATAGCGTGAAAGGCACGCAAAGAGGAAGGTCAAATCAAACCCAGTTGAAGGTAGTGTACCAACTAACAATGTCATTCTAGAGCCAGCCTCTTGCATTCACAGTTGTCTGAAAGTCAAGAGTGCCAACAATCTGAATTATCGGCAATAGAAAAAAAGAGAGAACAAAGGAACAAATATATGCGTGAATATCACGCACGAAAGAAGGCTAAGTTGAGCAATATTAACGGCGCGAATACTACACCAAGCACCTCTACTATTGGTAACCTTTAATGCCTTTGGCTAATTTCATCTTCCTTTATCAAATATTCTTATGCATTTGGATTTGGTGTGTAGGTACATCCTCTATCATTACTGAAGGGTCGATGCATGGAACAATGCATTCTATCATTCATGAAGATCCGAATGGTGTTGTAACAAGGAAAACCTTGATCCTGATAATTCAGATGATTGGTACATAGAAATGATAGCTATATACCTCGATTCAATGCAATAACAACATCAAGCCTCCAACAGGGGGAGAAAGCTCAGTCCAAAGTGAGACCATTCTTATAATTGTATGCATTGCACTCTATTTTGATTTCAATCACAAACATACACATTGTAATGAATTGTTCCCTTCTAATTAGATGGAGTTACTCAATGTCAAAGTATACAAAAACCTACTGTTCGTGAGGTCATTCCAGATACCGACTACATTGAATTTGATAGTTCATTATTCGAGCCTGTAAATAATTTTGATGAAGCCAGTCAAGTTTTGGAGGATGATGGATACAAGTCATATCGTGTTGATATTAGTGGTGTTAACGGGATTGGTACTGACGATCTACACAATCATGTGTACCATAAACTGCCAAAGACACACCATGTTTTAAAAAAGTGCCAGATTGCAAACACTGTCATGCGATAAGGTTTTAATTTGAGTCTCCTAGGTTCTGTTGTAGGTAGGGAAAGATAAATGTTAAGATTCCAATAGTACCTACCGAGTTAATACGGTTGTTTACTAGCCAAGTGCATAATGATGCAAAGTATTTCAGAAATCGCATACGGTATTTCAACTCCCATTTCTCATTCACGAGCCTTGGAGTGATCCTTGACTAACGAGTCAGCACTGCAGCGGGTACTGGTGTGTATACATTTCATGTGTACGGTGCGTTGTACCATCGTTTGGAAAATTTGGTTCCAGGTTCTCAAGGGCCCTGCCATATGCAGCTTTACTTTTATGATAAAGAAGATGCTGATGCACCTAGCACATAGAGTTCAGAGGTCTCTGGACTTTGATATCAACCTTGTCTGGGTCATTCTAGGTATTTTGGCGTAGAACCCACATGTACAGACCTTTAATAGAGTCGGATCCATGCCTAATCTAGATGATTACTTGATTGAGCTCAACACTAATGTAATGCCTGACCAACAAAGATATAATGCACCCACCGCCTCGCAGGTTACTGCTATTTGGTTAGAAGGGGATGATCCAAAGAGAACTTTTGATAGACATGTCTTGGTACATGACAAAGGTGATAAGCCCAACTATATCAAAGTATACCATGGTTGTTACGATCCTTTGGCGTATCCTTTATTTAACCCTAATGAGGAGACTAGGTGGAACCTGAAAATGCCGTACGAGGATCCCAACAAGAATCTTTGTAATGTGGAAATGGATGAAACATGTGAGGCGTCAACTTATGTTAATGTACGTACCAACGATGAAAGCACTTTTGATGATCTTCCGGGTACGTATACTCATGACTTTTTTCGAATAATTTCTACAATTTATGCGCTTTCGCATTGTTTATATGTATTAACATGTAAGTTTGGACGCAGGGACACAGAGAACGGGGTTGTTGGCAATTATCTAGACAATGAAGATGATAATGACGATAATAGCATACTTGGCAAAGGGAAAAAGGAAATGTTTGTCACAGCGAGGGAGTACTATTGCTTCAGGTTGCAGGTTAGAAGAGGACCTCTAAACATCATTTTGTTCGAAGGATGACTTTTCCAGCAATGAGCCATTGACGTGTACATCAAAATCGAGTCTATGAGACTCGATTGGTACTCAAACCCTGAGAACCAAAAAAAAAAGATATGGGCTGAGCTATACCAGGTAAATGGTATAACATATTTCCATGACTATTGACAGTGTTGCCCATCTAGGATTCAACAGAGAAGTTAATTTATCATTCTGTTATTTAACGATTGCAGGGCGTGGTTAACCTGCTTTGTTCTGGAGAGACAAGTGGTTCGGCGGTTGGTAAGAGGCTTGTTCTACCTTGCTCTTTTCCTGGAGGTGATCACGACATGCAGTGAAGGTTTCTCAATGCGATTGCTCTTGTTCAATGTTTTGGGAGGTCAGATTACTTTATCACAATGACCTGCAACCCATACTAGGATGAGATAACAGAAAATCTCGAACCTGGCCAGTTACTGCAAGATCGACCAAACCTTGTTGCAAGAGACTTCAGGGTGAAGCTGCGAGACATGCTGGATCTATTTGTGAAGAAAAAAAATATTTTGGGGAGGTTCAGGCTTATGCGCACGTCACCGAGTTTCAGAAGAGGGGACTACCACATGAACATATCCTGTTGATCATGAAGTCACGTAGTAAATTGACAAACCTAGATGAGTACGATAAAGTGATTTGCATGCAGATACCAGACAAGGCCAAATACCCTATTCTGCATCATCTTGTCATCAAGCATATGTTGCACGGACCTTGCAGCACATTGAACAAGAATTGTGCTTGTATGGTGGATGGAGAGTGTCGTTTCGACTCTATCGACAGTTCAACCATGGAACACAAGGGAAGGACTCGTACCCTTTTTATAGGAGAGATGATGGATGGCCTGTCAAGATTAGAGGTGTGGATTTAGATAATAGGTGGGTGTGGTGGTCCCATATAATCCATGACTGTTTATGCGGTATAATTGTCAAATCAATGTTGAAACTTGTGCAAGCATCAAATCTGTGCAGTACCTATATAAGTATGTGTATAAAGGACAGAAATGTGCATCTTTCTCGGTTGATCCATCTGGGGAAATAAATGAGATACAACAGTATAGGAATGTCATATACGTGACACCACCAGAGGCTATATATAGGATGCTTGGTTTTCCACTGTTCGGTATCTATCCAGCTGTTTTACAGCTTAACTTCATCTTCCTAACATGCAATATGTCATGTATGATGAGGATGGTAATCTCGAGGATGTTATCAATTGTCCATCTTTTTCTAGGACAACTATTACGGAGTATTTCAAAATGAATCAAGTAGACTCGAAAGCAAGGAAATTGATGTACAAGGAGTTCCCCGAATACAACCGCTGGATAACCGGACATAATGTATGGTAGAAAAGGAAAACAAAGAGAGGCAAGTTTGGGCGGGTTGTGTACGCTCACCCTGCAGAGGGGGAGAGATACTACTTGAGAGTGCTTCTCAACCACGTGCGAGGTGCAACCTCGTTTGAAGATTTGAGGAGAGTGTCAGGTACAACGTACTCTACTTTTAGAGAGACATGCGAGAAGAGAGGGCTTGTGGAGACGAACAAGTCACATGACGATTGTTTGAATGAGGCATGCACTTTCCAAATGCCATCTGCTCTGCGTCAGTTATTTGCAACCATACTGGTATTTTGCGAAGTCACCAGTGCATGTGCAGTATGGGGCAATCACAAGGCTTCAATGTCTAAAGATTACAGCCGAGGAAACACAAACCCTGCAACAGTAGAGCAGATGGTGCTACGAGATATATGTGATTTGCTTCATTCCATGGGGAAGGATATCACAGATTATGGTCTTCCCGAGATCAATGATATAGGTATTTTTTTGTTATACTGACACATATTTTTCTCATTAATTTACATTCGCACCACCCACCGATAGTTTCATAATGCATATATTTGCTTTCACTAATCAGGTGAACGTTGCAACGACGTAATGACAGATTATAGAGGAACTAACGTGCCAGTGGACCAAGACCATTTAGACATATACACATCCCTTAATGATGAGCACCGTGTAGGATTTGATGAGATCATTAATCATGAAACTAATAAGAAGAGCCAGGTATTTTTCATCGAGGGATTAATAGCCATTGCAACTGCGACGTCTGGTATAGCAGCGTCGATTTTGCCCGAAGGACGTATCGTGCAATCGAGATTCAAAATACCCATTAAGATTGCGCACAATAGCATGTGCAACTTCACGAAGCAAAGTGGCACCACAAAATTGCTTTGCATGGCGTCCTTAAATATTTGGGATGCAGCTGCAATGACGAAGCGTCAAACTGTTGAGACACTTGATAGGTCTCATCAAGACATTATGGGTTGTTCATTGCCATTTGGAGGAAAAGTTATTATCTTTGGTGGTGATTTTAGATAGGTTCTTCATGTGGTTACATATGGACAAGGGCCTAGATAACTGATGCAACATTGTAGAGATCATATTTATGGGAAAACATTAGGAAGATACGATTGTAGCGTAACATGAGGGCTCAATCTGATCCATGGTTTTCAAAATATCTCCTTAGGATTGGAAATGGCAATGAAAACACTATCAGAGATGACTACGTTCACTTGCCTGATGAAATTGTGATTACTTATGGAGATAGCGAGGATTCAGCATGCGAATTGATTAATCATGTGTTCCCTCATTTCATGATGAAAATAATGCAAGATCTGTAGCTTATATGAGTACACGGGCCATTCTATCCACTAAAAATGATTATGTGGACAAGCTGAATGCACATATGATCGATAGATTTTCAGGGTAGGCCAAGGTTTATCACAGCTTTGACTCTGTTGATGATGACCCTCACAATAGCTATCCTCTGGACTTCCTTAACTTCATCACTCCAAATGGTCTCCCACCACACAAGCTAATAGTAAAAATCAATTGTCCCGTGATTATTCTTCGCAACCTTGATCCTAATAATGGATTGCACAACGGAACTAGACTTATGGTAAGAGCATTTCAAGATAATGCAATTGATGCTGAGATTGTTGGTGGCAAAAGGTTGTTCATCCCACGGATCCCTTTGTCTCCCTCCAACGACATCTCTTCCTTTCAAATTCAAGAGGAAGCAATTTCCAATACGTCTCAGTTTCACAATGACCATTAATAAATCATAAGGACAAACCATCCCAAATGTTAGGATCTATCTTCCAGAGCCCATGTTTTCATATGGTCAACTGTATGTCGCATTATCAAGGAAAACAACAAGGATTTTGGCAAAACCAAAGAAAGAAGTTAATCCCACAGGGAAGAGCACTAAGAATATCATGTATAAAAACGTTCTTGACTGGTGATCAAAGGTAGGTTCGCTTATCAAAATTAATTCGAAAACATATTCTAGAAGATAGTAAAATGCTAATTGTAATGTTACTCACCAAGGTCCTCTTGTTTTGTACAGCACACCATCACCACTTAGGTGGAATATTGTGTGATTATTTTCTCCATACCATCGCGTTCTAGATGCCTCAGTTCACACGAGGATGATAAGAGGACTACTTGTTAACCCATGTGTCTCTCTAAATATGCTTTATTTTTGTAACCCGCAATAAATTAATGGAATAACTCTCTACTTTTTAAATATTTTTTAAACATATATTTCCCATGTATATAACTTATACTAAATTGATTTTATATAATTAATTCTTGTCAAGATTTCTTGTCTTCACGCAATATCATATTATTGTACTTGTATGAAATATATTTTATGGACGACATGAATTTAATTAAAGCTTGATTATACATATCATAGTAAAATATGTTTTTTGCTAACATGAAATTTTAAAAGTTTTTAAAGATAAATAGAATTGCACCATAGCGTTTAACACGGGTATATTACCAGTATTATAAATCGTTTAACTTTTTTCTAGTCAAACTTCTTTAAGTTTAACTAAGTTTATAGAAAAATATAATAATACTTTTAACACAAAATAAACATATTATCAAAATATATTCAATGATAGATTTAATAAAACCTATTTGGTGTTTTAGATGTTGTTAAATTTTTCTATAAATTTGGTCAAACTTATGACTAGAAAAAAGTCAAATGAAAACAGAGGAAGTATTTAATTATTTTGTGTGGAGCTATGTGAAGAAGATTTAGAAAATTGGTATGGTGTGGCATTGTACTTTAGATATGTTTAGGGTGTGTTCGGTAGGAGTTCCCAACTTCTTTCCCTCGTGTTCCGCGTGCACGCTTTTCAAACTGCTAAACGGTACGTTTTTTCAAAAAAGTTTCTTGCTTTAAAAAATCATATTAATCTTTTTCAAAAAAATAGTAAATACTTAATTAATCATGTGCTAATGAGTCGATCTGTTTTCCGTGCAGAGGGAATGAGTTCCCAACTCACTTAAACAAACACAACCTTAGATTGCTATCTTACTAAAATTTGATAATACTAAAACTTATTAGATTTAGATATGTTTAAATTACCAAATGTTAGTTTATTTTATAGGCATTTTGGCAGCCCATGATCTTGGCCCAATCTTCGTGGAGTGGGCCATGATTTTAGATTAAAAATCATGGTTCATATAAGATATAAATAAGACATGAGTTCTTTAAGTGCTCACAGATACTCCCTCCGTTTGAAATTATAAATCATTTGACTTTACTCGGTTAAACTTTTTATAGAAATACATAGTTTTTCAATGTTGGATTTAATGAGACTAATTTAAGGTTATAGATGTTGCTAAGTTTTTCTATAAACTTTACCAAACTTAAAAGATTAACTAAAAAATATTAAAGCGACTTATAATATGAAACGGAAGGAGCAATTTTTGTGTTAACCATTTCTATATCTCAATGACATAACCCTGTTCTTAGTGATTAGAAAGAAAGATGCAGGTGAAAGCTTGAAGGAGGTAGGGTGGATCTGTGCTACAGCCTTAAAAAAGGTATGCGCTTTTCTCATTAAAATATTTTTAAAAAGTATTTTAAAGTAAATTGTATTAAATTTTACTTTTAAAATCAAACCTTTTAACCACGCCAGGCCAGTAATATATGGCATTGCGAAATTAACCATGCTACCCTGGTATAGCAGGAAGTTGCTGCTGCTAGGTGGTCTTTACGTGTTCAGTAGCCTACGTGGTGTACGCTTGTCATGCCAATGTAACTGGCATGACGGTAGACATTGGCAGCTGCTCCTTAGACGTGGCAAAAAAGCTTAGATTTAAAAATAATTTTTAAAGGGTCTATTTTTAAAATATTATTATAAAAAGTAAAAAAAATAAAAAAAAATCGAGTATGCAACAAGCATCGCATCTCATTTTTCGCTAACATCACTTTACCATTCAGACCGCAGTTATCTTTTGATTCCTTGAAGTGCCATACAATGAAACCGACTCATCCTTTTCCTCTCACTTCCTCTGTTTACTTCACAATCTTTAGATTGTTTAACTACAAATGATCACCAACAGTATTCAATCCGCAGCTACGTTTTGTTTTCCTAAGCTGGGATCCTACTTTCTACCCATACAACGACACCAACTCGGTTCTTTTGCTACCTATCTGTTTACAGAGCAATCTATAATGTTTAATTAACTACGAATAAACAACCAATGGAATAAATCAGCACCTACAACCTCACACAATGTCACAGCTCTTCTTCCATTGCTGCTATATCCCAAGAGTTTGGTATGTGAGCATGCTGCTCCTCCATTCCCCCCCATTTGATGGGACGGCACGCCAGACATCAGGTCAGGATTTGTCAGGACAGCCGTCTCCTGCTACTGCGTCGCACCGAGCTCGGTTCGATCAGCCTCTTGACAGAAGAAAGCTGGGGAGCATACAGCCCTACCGACTCGGGGATGTCGAGGTCAGCCTTCACCGTTGTCGGGCCATGCATCCCCTGCTGCTCCCTTGAGAAGTTGTGCAGCTGCTGAACTTGGATTCTGGTCTTCTCCACCTGAAAGGGAGCTTTGTGCGTCAATCTAGGCTGCGTATGCATTATGGAGAATTGGTAACCACACAAACATCCGATTGGAAACCCCCTCGTGTAAATAATGAATGTCCATGAATGGTCACAAGTAGGGCACCAAAACTCTCTAGAGTAGTAGCAGTTAGCTATGATTGATGATTTCTTCGCTAGGTGCCTTACGTCAGGATATAGCAGACTAGATAAAGTAGTTTAGCCCTACAAAAAGATACTTTCTCCCTAGACATTTCACAAGAAATAATTATTATTCCATAATATGATCCGGAAAAGATTGAAACATCTAGTTTGGGCACTCTTATGAAAGTATGAAACCATCCCAAACTGACTCTATCCTAACATGCTACAAAACCAGCACCAAAGAAATGGAGCCATGTAAAGCAAACATGCCAAGAAGAAGCAGGTATCTATCCTATTTAACTTAAAAAAGCTCTGGTTGTATCATACCAGCTCCTGGTGAAATGGACTAGAATGGGCTTCCGAAAGCCTTCTTTGCAGATCATCTTCTTTCTTCCTTTCATACTCAGAGTTTTCCATTTCATTTTCCCTTTCTTCCAATTCTCGATATAACTCTGACATGAGGATCAACCAACATCGATTTGCAGTCAGAACATGGCATGCATATGAAGTGATATAAACAGCCTATTTAAGGAAACGAAACAGGCTATATGCAATTTTGACCACAAGAATTTTCAATTTAATTTGATACAAATTCATGTAACTATGGCATACCTGTAAATACTGACAAGATCCAGATTTGGGTTGGGATGTCATAAAGTGTTTTAGCTAATGTCAGTGATGACTTCAAGATCTCTCTGGCCTGTCCACAGTCATGTAATTGAAGTGCTAATGTACCCAATATTGTTAAATACTGAGAAACCAATTGGATATTACCCAACTGTTGGTGTGCTATTCTCAAACCACCAGCAAGGCGAAGCCTGAATCCACAAAATATCAATGGAGTATTAGCAAACTTGCTAGTAGAACATAATTAGATACAATGTGAACATAATGTAACAGTGTGGAGTCCCTTAAACCTATTCTGCAATACACGATAATACTCATGTGCACTGGTTATATATCATAATAACTCTTACCTTGCTTCTTGTGGATTCTGCTGTCTCATAAGTAAAAGTCCATAAACAAAAATTATACAGGTCTTCTCTCTCACGCCGACAAATGAGTCCATGGTTCTATAAGCAGGACCAACCAATTCTAGTGCCTGAAGAATGGAAAAGGTGAAGAAATAATTAGTCATTTTAGCCAGCAGAAGACAGGTAGGAAAGATTGGAAACAAAATCCTACTTCACCTGTGAAGTTGATTCTGCATCACCCTTGCAAATGTAGGATACTGATGCATATACTTGGCACATAGATTGCATTGATCTGCTATCCGTCAGCTGAAATCATTCCATGCATTTTAGTTAAGATATGAGTGTGACAGCTTAGCTTGCAACAGAACATGAGCAGGCCATATGACTGAAATGGTAACCAATTGAAATATAGATCTTGTCATTACAGACAAGAGATAATGAATGAGACCATGCCTCGTGTTAAGGTTCCATTAGACATTGCATTGGCTTTTCAAAAGCACATATTCAATTCTATTTTTGGATCGAAGAATAAAGATTCTCCTAACTGACGAGATTTCACAACATGAGGCAGCAGCTGCAAACTGACCTTAGTCCCTAGGTCACATGAAAGATGGAGGGAACATGATGCGAAGTACAGAGTAATACTTTGATTTTATAGCATATGACTAACAAGCACATGATAGGGGAGGTATCATCACAGATAAAGAACTGTTAAGTGATACTCAGAGGGGGATAAATACCCTTGCTGCTTCAAGGAAATGGAAAGCGGCCTCATCAAAGCAGCCGACAGAATGTGCATATTGTCCCCTTAGCATTTCGATTGTGCTTTCACAACCTCGGAGAATTGTAGGGAAACGAGTAAACCAGTTTATCATCTGAGCTAAAGCCTACAAAAAAAGGGTAAATTGAGTGAATAAAGTGTACAAGGAACTAAGGAAGATCCATACATCTGTTTCTTTATTGGGGAATAGTACCATTATAATTACTGTATCTATCAAATTAGACACATTGCCTACACCAAACTCAGTAATATGCATACGGCATATATCTGGCCAATGTAATGTGAGATATATATTGTCCACAGTACATAGTACTAGATGAAAACAGATACTTTTAAAAAATGAACATGTTTGTGCATTACCTCTTGGGCTTCAACGAATTCTGATCTCGTGAGTTCCACAGCAACTTTATTTTCCAAAAATTGGAGTAAAAGCATCAAATACAGGCCAGCTGTCCATATTGTAGAGTGTTCCAAATTTGCCTCTGCATCAGTGTTTACACATCAATCAGAAACGACGAAGGCCACAGGAGGAAGTACCATAGCAATTTTATCCTTATCGGTCTATATTAGGTTCTATCGAGCCGGTCAGACTGTTGGTTCACCGGTCCAATGGTCTGATCAGTTAACCGCCGGTTAAACAGTTGTTCAAACACAGTTAAATATATTGAGTATTCCTTCCTAAGCACAAAACCCAGATAGCTGGGTGGTGGCCAACAGTCCGAGGCGAAAACCCACCCTGCCAACCAGGGTTCAATTCCCGCATCCCACCTTTTTCAAGTCGATTTAAAATAAATGGGCCAAACCACAAGATTCAACCAAATGACCCTATTGCTCACTGAAACGTGTTAAGGAAAGTGAACAAGAAAATGACTAAAGGCATTTAATGAACATGAGATTCGATCATATGTAGTGACCACGAAATGCGTTGAGATTCAACACAAAATTTAAATTCACTACAACCGAGACAATCTACAAGGTATATCACGCATGAACACAAGCAACGATTTAAACCGAAGCTAAAGTTGTTTCTAGATGTTCAATACAGTGGCAAATAGAATGTTTTACATGGGTTCTCTTTCAAGTACAGGTATATTTGAAGAATATTATGATGCATATAGTAGGCACAATTTTTAACTTGCAGAAATTGGTGCTGCCTTGTGTAGTTTTAGCAATTACGCCTCATTGCCCCTATAGGTCACCAAAGTGTCACAAATGAAGGCTATTTAAAGGCATGCATAGGATGCTATTGCCAGATTAAAAAGTGAAACCAGTCGGAAGTACTAGGCAATAACTATACATCATACACACGTTTTTACTCAAAACAATTGGTACCATAATCTAGTTGATAAAATTTTATAATCAGATAAGCCATATGGAAGCATGACTTGTGACCTCAAGACATGGATCAACCAACTGTTCTGTACAGCGGGTGAATCATGAATGAGCCATGAATACATAACCAATCAGAGAAAACATGAGTGAGCTTTGAATATAGAAATACATATGTAACCATACAAATGGAAAATAGTCCCCATATAATAATAAAAGAAATCCATTTTCTCACCTGTCACACCATCCACAATCCCAAGCTTCGAGAGTTCCCCTGTTGAAAACAATGTGAATACCACTAAGTTCCATATACATACAAGTTCCTGGAGAGTTTAAAGGACAAAACTAAAGCTAGGCTTTGAAGGTCCATGAAACAATGCATGGTGCAAGAGCGTGTTTAGGCAGTCATTAACCTATGGAGGCATCAACCTACATCATGTTAGAAGAATTTTCCTTCCAAATTTCCTAGCGATAGGTATGCGATGAATGAATCTGGTATATAAAGGTTATAATGATAACTATTCAGCTGACCACTTGCAGAAGATAAGACCAAGCCAGCTATATTTTCTCAAGGTGTTGTGACGTGGATATGATTGGACTGTAATAAATCCAAATTTCACTTTTGAATGGAGACCTATTTAATGAAACTCAATGATGTAGAATTGGTCAGTACCTCCTCGTTAGGTGCCCCAAAAGGAATCAAACAAACCTAAATGATAAATTTAATTAAAGACCAAATGCCCATTTGTCATCCTCCTCATCTCTTTCAACTAATGCTACACCATTTATATCAAATCGACCAAGCAACATGGTAAGGGCAGTGACACGGACACATTGATGGGATTTGCTAAAAATGCTGATAATGGAGTGTTCTGCTACATGTGCTTGCCATAGGCACATCATCCTTCATGGATTTGTTGTAGGTCTTACCAAATCATGATAATTGATTCTAAGTTCAAAATGCTCAATCAACAACATGGTCAACAATGCACACACCTTGCAAGGGTCTCTGAGCATATGCCAAAGTTAATATTTATCCCGTATCACAATTGTATTGTAGACACATATGAGAAAATGTGTCAACATTAAGCCTTTTATAAGCTAAAAATGTTCATTGGAGCAATAAACCATACTATTTGTGTTGGTTGAATTTTCCCTAGTTTTCTACACACTCGATCTCCTATCGTTGAACAAAACTGTAGCATCAAGTCATTTGGATGTCGTGGATACATGAGAATAGACAATGAAATGGTTGAACCAAGTTGAGACCTGCCTAAACTGCACAAGAAGGAAACAACTACTATCTTGTGCCATGGTTGTAAACTAGACATGTCTAGAGATGCCTAGTTAGCTACAAGTCTCCCATTTTTACAGCAATAATTCAAATTAGTTGATATTCAACAGCACATACCACGAATGAGCTCCAGTCCTGAATGAATTCTTTTTCCACACTCCTTAAATATCCCTTTTGGCCGGCTCACCATGACAACCATGAGATCCACCAGCACAAACACTGCAGCCCGTGGGAGCCACTCCCCATGCATCGGCGGCGGTGCCAACAGCAACTTATCCCCGTAATCCAACACATCATTCACTTTGTCATAGCCACACAACGTTTGCAGCTGATACTTGAGCTGCCTCTGCTTGTGCGTTAGTGCTGACCTCTCCCTCTCCTTCAAACCTGGTTGCGCAAGTGTTCTCTCCACTGTGCCGAGCTCAGCAGCAAGCTCCTGAACCCGCTGGCCTTTCTGCATCTCGTCCTTCGCAGCCGTGTCCAGCCGCTCCACGTGCTGCGAGGCAGCCTTGTAGTCACATGTCCTCAACAGGTAGAAGGTCTGAAGCAGCTCTGTGTAGAAGAACAGCCCAGTCCACTGCTCCTTCTGCACCCAAATCAACAAAAGGCTAAATTCAATTGTTTTTTTTTTAGAAAAATACAATACAATTAGAGTCTCCACACAGATTACTACAATCTTAGCAGCTACTATTTCTAGGATTCAAAAAAGAAAAACCCTAATCTGAGGCTACCTGGTCGGCGGGGAGTGCTTTCCAGAGGTGGGAGGCGCGCGTGACGGCGGCCTCAACGGCGGCGTTGTCCTCCCAGCAGAGGAGGTGGACGTGGAGGCCGGTAGCGGCGAAGAAGAGCTCGAGCTGGGGGCTTCCGAGCTCCGCGGCGGCGGAGGCGCCGGCGGACAGCGTGGAGAGCGCGGAGGCGGCGTCCCCATCTACGGCCAGCGCGGAGGCGAGCTGCGTCTGGAAGTTGCAGGTCCAGAGGAGGGCCGGGCCGCGGGCGAGGAGCCCCGACGCGGAGGCGGAGGCGAGGAGTCCCAGCCCGCGGCGGAGCACGTTCTTCTGCGAGGGAACAGCGCCGAGGACGCCGTAGGCGGTGGCGAGGAGGGAGTGGGCGAGGAGCTTGAGCCGCGGGGGCGCCGAGGGGAGCGGGGAGAGGAGCAGCAGGGCGCGCTCGAGGTGGGACTTGGCGGCGGCGAGCCCCCTCGACCGGGAACGCAGCAGCAGGGCCGCGAGGCGCAGCCGTGCACGGGCCTCGGCGAGCGGGAGGAGCGGCGGCGACGACGACGGCGCGGCGGCGGCGGGCGGCGGAGGGGCCAGCGCCGCCTCCAGGCACCGCGCGGCGGCACCGAGGTCACGCCGCCGCTCCGCCTCCTCCGCCATCGCGAGGAGGCCGTCCGCCGCCGACGACATGGCCGCCATGGCGCCCGCCGGTTTCAACGCGGTCGTGTTTCGCGTCGGCGGATGGGGGGGAAAGTGGGGAGTCGTAGCCTGGTCCGGTGGGAGCACGTTTGGTCGGTCGCTAGTCTATCTAGTACTCTCAAGTCTGAACTGGAAGGGAACTATCCTGGTGATTTTCTTGGGTTTTCTTTTTTCATTTTTCAAAACACAGTTCAAGGATTTTTTTTAAAAGTAAATTTTATAAAACCCACAATTTAGGATCAAGGTTTCAGAAAATTATAGCATTATGACTTGTAGCATATAACCACAGATTTTATGGTTTAAATGTTTCATAAAACTCTGTCTTTATTCAAATTTTAATTGTCTCGAATAATAATTTTCAAAGTAGTGAAGACTTAAATTGATAACCTTAAAAGAAATAAACGACTAAAAAATTCATATACATCCTATATTTTGAAATTTTAAGTAAATAGTTACCAAATATATATATAAGGATGAGGCTTTAGAGTTGAAGGCATATTGGGCACCATTTCTTACCAAACTTTATCTTTAGATAACCCCCTTATCATATGTTTTCACTTTAGTCTAGCTAATATTTCCTATTGTTGCATTTTGTACCCCCCTCTCCATCTCTTTCACCATGTCTTCGAACTCCGGTCTATCAATTTGCAGTGTGCGTGTGTATGGGGTCGCCTAAGCTTCAGTTTGCTCATGGAGCATAGTAGCAGCATGGCTTGGCAAGCTAGCTACCACTTATCTGCTCAGTTCTTGAGTAGAGGAAGCAAGGCAAGGTAAAAAGGCTCTTGACTCTTGGTGGCAACCAGCAAATGGCGATAAAAGGCAGTGCAAATCAAGGTGCCAATACAATCCCTCTTTCGCTGTCTCCAATTGTTTTCTTGCTTGATTTCTCTACCGAGTTCCCTCTACAAATCCCCACCCTAATTCACCGAGCTCGAGCACATCATGGCTGCAGGGGATGGAGAGTCTGGAGGTGGAAAGAGGAGATTGAGACAATGGCATGTGCCCCTCTAGTCCAAATTGAAAGTTTTGGTAATAATGTATGCTGACTTAGGTAAGAAAACCATAATAATTGGGGTTATGTACCACTAGTCATTCTATCTAGGGTTTTATACCATTTCGACCATAAAACATGGGTTTTCGAAATTTACAAAATTTGCTCTTTTTTTTACAACGTCTATCGCAGAATAATTACATTTATATGGTATTAGCGATATATTAGCAACAAACACAATTTAGCATAATAACCATATTTAAGGATCACACTGCAGGCACACATTCTATACATACACTTGATTAAAAGGAATGTTGAAGCCATAATTAAGCTCATTTAATTATCATTCTTAAACTTCATTGAAAGTAAGGTTGGATCCCACTTCAATAGAAATATACTTTTTTAGATAAAATTTGAATGGCAAAAATAAATTACTGGGAGACCCAACACACATGCACACTCACGTCACTGACACACAAAGCCTGCATGATTTCTTTTTAATTTTTAAGGAAATATGAAGGGTAAAAGGTTATAAATTTCTCTATCAAATGATGTGGCCGGGCCAGTATAATTAATTGGCTTATAAGTTTTTTTCTATATTTGAAAGGAGGTTTAAAAGATATCCATTCGGTGAACAATATGCCTTGTAATGCTGTTAGTCCACGGTTTCAAGTTTTGGTGAGTCATGTTGGAAATATGATCATAATTCGACATATTTTAATCAGAATAACAGGATAATAAACATGACATTTGCAAAATGAGTAGATTTAGTGACGGTGCTAAATGAGCAACATGAGCATGCTTTTTTATAAAATAAGCAATGATATTCACATAATAACACAATGCTAACATTGCGATGAATATTAACAGTAAAACATCTAGTAACAATAGGAGCATGGAGGTATACTCTAGGAATACTCCTCCGCTAGATGATGAGGAAGTATTGCCTCCGTTGGTGTTGCCGTTCCCGGATACATCTCCTCTAGCAGCCACAGCACCAGCACCAGACATATCGTCGTAGATGAAGAAGAGCCTGACATAGAGGATGCAGATCGAGGTACTAGGAGCAGTCGCACTCGAGAGCGCTCCCCAAAAATTTGATCGCCCGTCTACCCGTGCAGGTACGCAAGCGGACGGAGTTCCGGAGGCCTGCTCGTCCTGATCACCCGTGCGCGCAGGTGAACAGAACCAGGAAGACAGAAGCAACGCTAGAACAAAATTGAGACAACCACCAAGGAACAGAACAGTGCACACGGAGGTGGAAGACAAGAGGACAAGAGCTCTATGCGACCGTGCAGGTACGTAAGCGGACGGAGTTCCGGAGGCCTGCTTGTCCTGATCACCCGTGCGCGCAGGTGAACAGAACCAGGAAGACAGAAGCAACGCTAGAACAAAATTGAGACAAGCACCAACGAACAGAACGGTGCACACGGAGGTGGAAGACAAGAGGACAAGAGCTCTACGGAGAGAGTTTTTCGTCTATCCGTTGCTAGGAGAATTTGTAACACGAGAATAACGTTCGGATTCAATCTGTGAAATCAATCCTGTGATTAACAACGAATGAATTCGCTCTCGTTAATACCGAATTGATCACCGAATCAATTGGCCAGCCCGGGCTCGGCGCGCACGCGTGCGACAATCCCACCATCTCAACCGGTCAACAGGGGCTCTCTAACAGCTTCCTATTTAAGTTAAGATCTCTCCATTTAAATTTCTAAGGTGGTATTAAACTCCTTAGCATTAATTGTGTACCAATGGAATTTATTGAGAATAAGTTGGATCTAGACCATTTAATCAAACAAGTTATACCTGTATCGTCTTGATACGTAAGTATGCTTGTTTGTGCTCATAAGGCACGGCTAGTTTTAGAATTTTAGAGCATAATTTAAGAATTTATTTTGGATGTTTTCGTCGTTACTCAATTTCAATTTTGGACTGCTAAAAATGTTCTAAGAAACTCCAATGGCAAAACAGGACATTTCTATACTTCTCTATAGGTAGATGCGACTAAAATGCTTCTTTCTAGCTAGATGGGACTAACATATTTATGGAACTTAACTGCTCTAGCATTTGACTAGCGCGGATAACCTAACAACTACTAACAATTATGATACCAAAAAATATCAGCTCCTACAAATCCAACTCATAAATCTGATCTGACATCTTTAGCTTGCTGATATACACTACTGCAGAACCGATCTTTGGTCCGATTCACAAAAATAGGAATAGTCCCGGTTCGAATAGGAACCGGTACTAAAGATCATCTCTAGTCCCGGTTAAAAAGTATACCGGGTCGCGATGATCTTTAGTCCCGGTTCGTATTACAAACCGGGACTAAAGATCATCTTTAGTCCCGGTTCACACCTCGACTGACAGTGTCAGACGTATGTCAGGGGGCCGAGTATCTTTAGTCCCGGTTGGTGACATCGACCGGGACTAATGATGATTTAGAGCTTTAGTCCCAGTTGTTGTTTTTAACCGGGACTAAAGTGCTATACCTTTTTATACTTCTTCCTCCTCCTCCAGCCCGAGCCATTGCTGCCAAGAGGAGGAGGAAGAAGGGAGGTGCTGCCGAAATTTTTGATAAATTTGTTTTTGTGGTAATATACGAATCGGAGAGATCGAAAAGGTTAGCAAATCCATTCTCTAGTAATGTATACTTAGCATATGATATTGATAGCTTTGTTTTTATAAAATATTGTCTTCAACAAATGTTTAAGCAAATGATGAGAGAGAAAAGATGTGTAGGTAAAATTAGGTTTATTTTGAAATTAGAAAATTTGGATACATATGTTATAAAAGAGATGACCGAGGAAAAATATAGAAAACTAAAATAAAAGAATAGAAAACTAAGTTAGTTTAATAAAATAGTTAGAAAAAAATATAATTCGTTAAAGATATGTTTTCAAATTTACAAATAATAAAAAAGAATAATATGTGGGACTATTGTAAAAATTTTTGTATGAATACTTGTAAAAAAGTTGAAAACAAATGTAATTGAAAAATATGTAATATAACTAGAAATAGTAGAAATAGTGTTCGTACTTAAAAAAATATGTGTAGTACTTTAATAAAATTTTCAAAATAATTGTAAATTTCTCTTCGTTCTCGTCGCCTTCGGGTTACAAACCGGGGTTAAAAACCCTTTCTCCACCAGTGATACCACCTTCGTTCCGTAATACTCCGTATCCTCTGTCCCAACAGGTAATAAGTATTTTTGGGTTGACATGTGTATTAATAGAAATGATTAGAGAAGACTGTGACTGGTTGATAAGAAAAAATAGATAAAAAAATAAATAGAGAATGGTTGTGATTGATTGAGAGAAGATGATAGATGAAGAAATAAATTCATTTTGGGATAAGTTATGCGCTAGAAATAACTATATTTTGGGATGAAGTAGTATAAATGAATTTGTCCTCTTTTGGAGAGCTTAAGGTTGAAGGAAAAATATTAGAATACCCTCAGGAGGTTGGGGTGGGATGATAATTGAGGGGTAAAATTGGAAAGAAATTTGATGGGACAATTTCTACACCCAAATCACTTATATTTGAGGACAACATAAAAGTGGTAAAATCCATTATATTATGAGACAAAAATAGCATGTTTATTATACTTGCACTTATGAACTAGCTTAGCCTCATATAGTTGTCTGCTCTACGATTGATAAATGGTAAAAAAAAACCGAAACAACCAATATTATGTATGGGTAAAACTTTTATATCTATATATTTTTAGCAATTCAAAAGTTAATGTAGTAAAATAAAAAGTATCAAAATCAGTTTCAAATTTTGAATTTTAGCAACTGTAAGCAAAAGGTGGAGCTTTAAAGTCATATAAGCCACTTCATACTAACTAATGCGTCACACGTTAGATTTGAGTAGGTTTTTTTAGCTTACATGGATAGGAAGCATGACTTAAAAGCCATCGATCTGTTTAAGAAGTTAGCTGAGAGCTTAGCAAACAGGGCCAAGGACGTGAAGCGATTCACTCACTAGTAGAGAAACGGGATCTAGTCCCGGTTGGAAAACCCCTTTAATCCCGGTTTTCCAACCGGGACCCCCCATCCGGAACCAAAAGGGTACCCCTTTAGTCCCGGGTGGGAAAACCGGGACTAAAGGGCCGGTTCGTAGCTAGAACCGGGACTAAAGGTTCCCCCGGGACCGTCCGGGTACGCCCTTTAGTCCCGGTTTTAGAGAGACTTTTAGTCCCGGTTTGAGTTACAAACCGGGACTAAAAGTATTATTTTTTCTTTTCTGTTATTTTATTATATTTCAATTTTTTTGTTTCTTTACGCTAATATCTAACGTACTATACGTTTTTTCTTCGTATACGTATATGTACATATATATTACATACTAGTAATAGACATCATGCATGCAGATAAGTTTAATGCTCTCGTCAAGCATTATTATATAAACATTAGTGCAAAAGTTATATGTACAACCACATTTACATAATGTTCCTAACCATCACACCGCACCTAGATACATGGAGTTATTCAAAATTTGGATCATCCAAATTTGGACCCTCCTGAGTAAAGGTTTTGGGATGCAAACGACCGTCAAAGTGGTACGCTCCGTCGAGATTTATGACTTGGTCATTAATAAACCCTGCTAATGACTGCTAATGACTCTTAAATAGCTTTTATCTGGTCATCTCGTATGACCCTGTCCTTCTTCCATTGAAGCTATGAATAAGAGAAGGAAATATGAGTATATTATTAATGTATGTATATATATTAACACGATGGTAAAAAATAAGTTGTGTGTTTATACGTACGTCTATAGATTTCTCGATTTTTAGTGAATAATGCAAGAGGTGCTCGCAAACGCAGTATCCACATAAATTGGTATTCTCTGGCTGCTGCAGACACCACTATAAGAGAAAACCATATATCAATCAATTAATCTTATTAATAACGAATTTAATGAGAGAAAGAGGTGGGCCTAGCTAGTTTACTTTGTGTGGGTTTATTCGAAGAGGCACAGTCCATTGACCAGGATGTTTCGAAGTGAACCTTACCCAGGCACTGCTTAAGAGAAATAAATCAGTCGAGTTATTCATATCATATCGAGATAATGGCGTAAAAATGTGAAGTGCGAGACAAATAATTACCTTTGTAGCATGTCTAGCATGTTTTGGTAATTGGACAATGACTTTCTCAAGGAGTCCAAGATCATGACATAGCCTTTGTCAATATAGATGACCAAGAGTATCTGGTGAAAACTACAGTTGTACATCATTAATTGCACATTTAGAATGAAGTAGTTGAAATAAAATGTGCACAAGACAAACACTCACTCGAAGTTGTAAGGGAAGAGTATGGTCGTCTTGTGATGTTGTTTGTCAAAGAAGCGGTACACATTGTTCTCCGTTTCTTCCGGCTTTTCCTTCACAGTCTTCTCGTGATCGACAAATCCAACATCAAACACCATGTTTTTCTTCTTTATTCATCATCTCCATACTGCATGGGGTAAGAAAATTACAAAGTGAGAGATATATATTTTACACATACACAAGACTCGTTAATTTATAAAAAAGAATCACTTACAGACACTAGTAGCTCAATAGAGATTTGTCGAGAGCGTCCATGTGAAATAGCGGGTTGTAATTCAGTGAATTCAATGTGTATCAAGTCCTCGCCTCGGAAGAAATGCTCATCTTGAATTTTAGCCGAAATGAGTTCTGTTCCGTTCTGACAGGCTTGCATGTACCAGTTGTTTAACTTGTACATTTGGGTAGGAAGTGATTTTACCGCGTTAGGGTTAATAAGACTCTGGCCATACACATAGCTGGTCTTCCATGTATCAACGTCTACGGTGGCCTTTGGTGGTGATTTCTGCCCTAGGAGTGTTTCCCTTGTGAGACCAGTGTCTTTCATCATTTGGATGAGCGCGTCATGATCATACTCTACAGGTAATTGTTGAACAACGAGTGGCTCGATTGTTTCCTTCGATTGCATACCGAGTTGTGCAACATCTTTTCCCTGTTTCTTGGTTCTCTTCGACTCCTTGTAAGACTTGTCAAGAGAGCGCTCATAGTCCGATCGAGGCGACGACTTTTTTCTTTCCCTCCTTGCCTTCTCGTATTGTACGACTAATTTCCTTAGTTCATGGCTTGGCAACATTTCCACATCCTCGGCATTTTTCTTCATCTTTTCCCTCACATTAGAGAAAAACGCCTTCACCTGGCCCTTTACCACTTCGGTGTTTAGTCGGACTTTGGCGTGGTGCACTTTCACGATCTGGAGATCGAAGTGGAGATATGATCGGCCTAGGAGGCGAAGGCAGTCTAGGAGGCGCTCCAGGTATAACGATGTAGAGCTTACGCCAAAGGATGAATCCGTGCTCTACTTCACCTAGGGTCGTCTCCCCCTCACCACCAGGAATGTCTAGTGTCAATTGTCGAAATTCTTTTACAACTCTATCCACCGCGACTCTAGCATATCCAGCTTGAATCAGACAGCAATGTATTTGCTGCGAGTTGTTAGACTCCGGAAGAATGACAACACCGGTGGCCACCATGATGTAAGCCCCCGGTTTTGTATACCAGAAACCCCATGTGTATTATAATACCATTCCCTGGATCAGTAGATGGTACACACATGGCACAGTTGTATATCACAGGCTGACATTGTCATACCGGTCTTACAATATATTAATAATACAAGGGTAGCCTAAATTGGACCCGAATAGACCAAGCATGGTCGACAACAACACAAAATACAAAAACAGATAAATGAGGTAGCGGAAGCGAAGCAGCGGTGGTCCATCTTATCCCACACGCATCGACTGGTGAACCAGGTCCCTATTCCACCGTCCTCGGTAACTCCTTGCCACCATAGCACATGTACAGGTCGACACCAACACCTTTCTAAAAGATTTAAATAAGCAAGAGTGAGTACCAACCGTACTCAGCAAGCCACATATAATGTTCATAGGAGTTCAAGGATGGCTTGATTTATTTGCATAAAGGTAGTTTTCACATATAATGCATATAATCCCGCACTCCGTGACGCACCCAACACATGAGACTTGTCACGGCCCAGTTTTTCAGTTACCCTCGCATGGCGGCACCCGCTCCAAGGACTATGAATCCCCACTGCACCCCCGGTTGTGAGAGGAGTCCTAGCGCTCCCGAGATCTTAGAGGGGTTACATAATATATACTTAGGGTGCATTTAAGTTTTTGCCGGCGTTCAACAGATCGACCCAAGCGATCTAAACCACAACACTTCATCAACACAACCACGAATATCCAGAACCTACCATGTCTAGGGTGCTACCCCACGAGAATTTCCTAGTCCACTGGGTCATACCCCACTCGAGAAATGCGGTCGTATTCTGTTCGTTTCTCGCATAGCTTCTTGACTCGGTCCTTAATTGACCAGGGTCGGCGGCTTACCGTTCCCAGAACCACCCATATTCTATTCATACCGCCCCAGTCGAAATAGTTTTGTTTTATTAAGTTTTTGGTTTTCGCAAAGGTTTTAATGTTGCGGGTGGCGCTTATGTCTCCACCCATCTCCAACAATCACTCCCGTTGAGTGATCGCCACATCCACATCTATAGTCATATAACATAAGTATGGAGTGTACACACGTCTACACATGAGCAACGCTAAGCAGTATAGACAATTAACTGCGCATAAATAATAGACTCAGGTAACAAAGGTGTATAAGTACATAAAGGTAAACAATATCAAAGGTAAGGCTTAAACAATGTAGGTACGCATTTTATAAATAGCATGCAATTTTATTTGCAATCAACACATTTATAAAAATAGGACCAACATGTTCGAGGAAAGGGGCGTAGTGACTTGCCTTGCTTTAGGTTCGTATAATCTTCGAGAAATCTGCAACAATCAGAATAACCGGAATATCCACGATCAAAGAATAACCGGAAAACCCGAACGTCCGACCAACGACCGAAGAAAATCTCACAAAATCCTTACTTTAGGTTCCTAAATCTTTGAGATATCCGCGTTCGATGAATATCCAGAATATCCACTATTCGACCAATAAGAGAAAACCACCACAAACTCTAGAAGGAAGGTACTATCCAGTGCAAACCAGTAGTACCATTTGATAGATCGCGATTTTAGAAAAAATTTGGAAGTTGAATGGACTCAAACGGAGTTACGGTTTGCAAGATATGAATTTCCAAAAATTAAAAAGATTTATGAATAAAGGAAAAGGATTTTCTTTATTGTGAAGAATATCCCGAGGAATATTACTCGTGGGGTCCACTGTCAGTGGCATAGGTTGGCCGGTGCACGGTAGACTGGGTCTACTGAGTGCGCGGCATGGGGAGGTGGTAGACCCGGTCCACAGCTCATGGGCCGGTGCATGGACTAGAGCTACGGGCCCGCTCGTCAGTGGCTCCGGCCGGTGGACCGGGTGCACTTGGCGCGAGGAGAGTGGGTCTAGGACGTGGTCAACGGGTCCACGCCTTTGTAGTGGACTGAGAGGTGTGGCCCGCTGGTCAGCGTCTCCGGTGCGGTGGACCGGGCGCTCGGAGGAGGGAGTAGAGGGTCCCACATGTAAGGGATTTGGATGTTTAAGAGGACAAATAGAAATTTAGCTCGGTAGGCCCCATTTGTCATTGAGACATTTGGAGGGATTAGGAGGGGATGATTACTGTGCAAGAGAGTTTATGGGATGTGGTTCCTACTCGTCGGTGACCCATTCCTTCTGTTCTTTTCCTCTCCTTCTCGATTTCTCCTCCCGATCCCCTCTCTCCCCTCTCTCTTCGCTCCTTTTCCTCGCGTTGTTCGGCGCGACGAGTTGGCGGCGGAGGCCGGTGGCATCCCCAAGCCGGTGAGGGTGGCGGCTTTCCGCAGAGGCAGAGGCGGTGGGGAGCCCGAAGGGCGGCGCGCGTGTCAAGGACGGCCGGCGGTTGCGGCGCTCGTGCGGGGCTGGCCTGGCCGTGCGCGGCGGCCGCCAAGACGAGATGGGGAAGGTGTCTAAGCGGCGACGTGGGAAGGAGGTCACCGCGGGCGGCGCCCGTCCTGGAGCGGCGCCAGCCAAGATTGATGTGAAGGCGGCGGCGAAGGTCGCGGTGGCTTCCCAGCGGGACGAAGACCAAGGCAAACGAGGAAGAAGCTCGCGCGGGCCGGCGCGGGAAGAGGCAGGCGACGGCGGGGAGCAGAGGAGGGGTTAGGCGGCGGGGCGGAGGTGTTGGTGGCGAGCTTTGCTCGAGGAGGAGAAGCGGTGGCGGCGGTCGTCGTTGAGTGTCGCGGCGACGGTACGGTCGAAGCGCCGCGGGGCCAGGAGGCGGGCTCGAGCTAGGCGGCTTGGGCCAGATCGGCACAGCGGCTTGGTACGCGCTCGCGGCGTCCTGAGGACGGGGCGGCATCCGGGCAGCGCGCGGCAGGGCCGGTGGCTGGGGCGGCGCCGGCCGGCGACGGCGCGGCAAGGGCGGTGCACGGCTCGCGGGCACCGGCGACTCGGGCAGGGGCAGCGGCACCTCCGCGGCCGAGGTGGCTTCGGCGCAAGGCAGCGGCCGGGCGGCGCGGCTCGTGGCTAGCGTGGCTGGGAGGCTCCGCACGTCGCGGTGGCCGGCTGCAGTGGTGCCGACCGAAGCAGCTCGGCCACGCAGCGCAGCGCCTTGGCTGTGTGCAGGGAGGCGGCCGGGGCGTCGCACACGGCAGGGGTGGCGTCGGCTCGGTGCATGGCTAGCCACTGCGTCGGCCGGGTGGCTCGGCCGGACGATGGTCGGGCGTGACGATGACGAGTGGCCATGGCAGTTGAGGGGGGAGGAGAGGTGGCGTCAGTGGGTAGAAGATGACGGCTTTTATAGCTGTCGCGCCGACGGAAAGTGGCGAAGGCGGCTCGGCGAGCTCGGTCGAGCGGGGCCAACTGCCCTGCTCGGCGGTCGTCGTCAACAGTGTGGCACAGGAGAGCGAGGACAACGTCGGTGCTGGGTGGGGTGGACGCGGCGCTTGCTTTCGGTGTGGACGGTTGCCTCTGTTCTTTCTTGGCGTGGTGCAACGGAGGACTGGACAGGGAGCACTTGCTTCTGTTTTCTCCTCTCCCTCCATTGTTTCATTCTGTTGCTGCTTGCGGAGCGGTGCCTAACTTCAGCGGAGAAAGCGGAGGCAGTGCCTAACCGTGGGGTTTGCAGCTTAACACCGAGGAGACAGTGAGGCAGAGGAACAGCATGGGTGCATGCACAGGAATAGGTTGCTTGCTTGTCTCAGTGAAGAAAAAGAGTGCATGCATGCCTGTCGCAAGCTATTTTGCCATGTAGGCTATAGACCATTTTGCACTTGTACAAGAATTGTAATTGGACTGTGGATCCTGATAATTTTGTTTGGGATTTTTGAATTTGAATTTGTAGCTGGACTGTATATATGGACTTTTGAATTAAATCTGGATGTCGTGGTTGGATTGTATAAATGGGACAGTCGATTTTGGGGTTAAATTGTGTAAATGGGTTATTCACACGTTGTTGGATTTTTAGTTTGAACCCAAGTGAAACAATCTAATTTATTTCGGTCATTTAGTCGCTTGAGAATTAGATTTAGGATTTTATTGCGAGCGCTCTGACGGTACCGTAAAATGAATTTCTAGGACGATGGATGGCATTTGAATCCAATCGTCGCAGCAGGAAAAGAATCAGGGATATTTGAATTGACGCGCGATAGATAAATACGCTGATCGATTCTAAATATCCGAGGGAATTATCGTGTTTGAAACGATGAAGTGGTTTTTAAATTTAACCGTAGGATTTCCGAGAGTTTGAGGGAGAGATAACACTGCGAAGAAAGAAATTTCGGGGCTTTAATTTGATTAGCACCGAAACAACCGACGGAGGGAATAAGGAAAGGTAGGACGTTGAACAGAGCACGACTCTGTAGAGATAAGATTTAATCGAGGTCTTTTGGCACAAAACCTAAACACACACAAATAACTAATAGATATTAACAAGCAAACTAGAATTATGTCGGAGGACTAGACTTTGTCTGAGGAGGTCATAACTTTGAAAATAGCCTATTAGGAATTCATATTTCGCAATTAAGGTTTCTAGTAAATACTTTACCAATAGAATTATTTTGCAATTTAGTTTTCCGAAGGCAGACTCTGCAAGGTTCATAGAAAATAATCAAGCTATATTTCTTTAGTAAAATAATATTTGTTTTAATACGCTATCCAACATAGGGTTTTATCCAAACGGTGTTACATATATATATATAGCTTTATTCATAAAGTAAATATGCCCGAGGGTTTTTAATATATAGAGAAGGGTTTTTCGAAAATAGTTGGCATATGCAAAGATTAGGATATCTCATAATCATAGTTCCTTGAATAAATAATATTTGAAATTAAATACCGACATATTCTTAGATGTTCGTCTTTTTAGCCCATGCATAGAAGAAAAACGACATATCGAATTAAATTAATTCCGGCACGAAAGTATTTTGAAAAAGATTTTTGATTATTCCGAATTTTTAATTTCGTATTTCAAAGTCGAAATTTTCAGGGTGTTACACATGATTGTGATGTTCCTCACGGGAGTGTGCAGCTCACAAGGCGTCATATTCGTTGTGACGTCATCCACGGGGTAACGCCGTAAGACATCATCATCCTCTTCGATTTTCGTGGAAGCCACGCTGCTTCTACGCTGAGCTGGGCTTATGTTGACAGTCGGCTCTGATGTGTTCACTCGTTGGCTAGCCAATTGTCCCTCAACTTCTTGCAATCTGGACTCAAGGCATTTTTCTCGCTCATGCGATTGAAGGATCGCCTCTTCTAAAATTCGAAACCGCTCTGCGTCCTCAGCTTTTCTCCTCTGATGGCTTCTGTAGCTCTCCAGATCGTGAGGGAAGCCTTCCTTCTATGGGATCACTCCTTTGCCTCTTATTCGCCCACGGTGTTCAGGATTCTGGAGGGTGTAAGTTAGCTCATCTTTATCTCTGTTGGGCTCGAACTCACCCTTGGCCGCAGCGTCTATGGCAGCAAACAGTCGTCGACAAACTGCTTGCATTTTCTCACCCCCAATACATGCATCGGTCTCAGGGTCTAGTGTTCCACCATGCCCGTAAAACCAAGTCCTGAAACGTTCAGGTCAATCAATGGTTGCCGGCCTAATCCCTTTTGCAAGCAAGTTCGACTCCATTTTTTCCCATTTCGGCATTGCACTCTTGTAGCCACCTGCTCCAACTGTATGATGGTACTTCGTCCGTTTCCATATCACCGAAGGCACCGTATTCACGGAACGCACCAATGTCGTCATCATCCCCTTCTTCATCTTCTTCCATTATAACCCCGCTTTCTCCGTGCTTGGTCCAACATATATAACCGGCCATGAAACCCGACCTAAACAGGTGTTCGTGAATTGTCTTTGAGGAAGAATAATCCCTCATGTTCTTACAACTAATACATGGACAACACATGAAACCATTCCACTTATTTGCCTCGGCCACACGTAAGAAAGCATGTACGCCCTCAATAAACTCCCCGGATCGGCGGTCACCGTACATCCATTGCCGGTTCATCTGCATTACATTAACACATGAAAAACAATTATTGCATGACTAATTAATTTTAAGGTGTATTAATAAAAAAATAAAACAATATTATTAATAAAAAAGATTTCAACTAAAAGTTTAGTGCTCTCAGATAGCAGATTGCCAATTTTATTGGCCCTCTCGCCAATAGGTCAAATAAAATTTTTGATATGTGTAGCAAACTACACAACTAAGTCTCGTCACCATGTGCAAAAGTGGGCAAGAAGAAGGCGACTCGTCGACGTCGTAGCCGTCTCGAGTCGCCCCTTCTTACCCACTCCGGCGCAAGGCGACGTATATATTCTCTCTTGGTCCTCACAATATTAACATTGCCACACACAATCAAATATTGACCATATCATCATCGAGCTATACCATGAACTAACTAAATCAAAACAAACCACAAATTTCTCAAATTTAAACCTAAAACGAGCAACACTATCAATATATCGTATGAGGAGGAGGTTGCTAACCTTTCAACAAGAAAGAATGGTCGGACGAATCGAAGAAATGGGAGAACGAAAATCTTCACGAATGGAGCCGCCAGCCGGAGCAAAAATACCAAGGTCAACAATGGAGCTCGGGTTGGAGGTTGAAGGAGGCGATTTTATACTGGAACCTTTAGTCCCGGTTGGAGCCCCCAACCGGGACTAAATCCCCCCTTTTAGTCCCGGTTGGCGGCACCAACCAGGATTAAAGGTCAGGGGACATTTAGTCCCGGTTGGTGCCCCCAACCGGGACTAAAAGGGAGGATTTAGTCCCGGTTGGGGGCTCCAACCGGGACTAAAGGTCCCTCCCCCGCCCGGCAATCGACTAGCCGTTGGGACCTGCACTTTTAGTCCCGGTTGGAGCTTCCAACCGGGACTAAAAAGTCCATTAGTTCCGGGTACTATTTTAATCGGGACTAAAACTAAATTCCAAAGCCCCGTTCTCTACTAGTGACTCTTCAATCACGAGTGTTAGCTCGAGTATCATAATGCTCATGATGCAAAGTCATGTTGTGTCAATTTTCATATGATTGTATCTAAACTGGTAAGTAAGCCTGCCATAGGGAGGGTATTGGGTAACCCATATTTATATTCAATTTTACCTATCCCGATTACCCATACCTAAATTAATTAAGTGGATATTATCCAATGGATATGGGTTACCTAATGAAAAAAAGAAGAGACATACATGGGTTCCACATGTAGAAATGGATCAAAATTTGTACAAAGTTGTTCTTTCATATAATAAATTATCCCTCCAAATTTCGGTCAAATTTGATAAGTTTTTTTAATGTGAACGCAAGTTTAAAAATTTTAAGTCTGAGTTTTATGTGTAGCAAATGGGTACGTATAAAGTGGGTAAAATGGATAATACCCTCCCTATATCCAAAATTTTAATAGGTATTTTTTTATCCATACCTTACTCAAATAATGTGGATATGGATATGGGGATGGATAATGAATACCAAGTGGCATATCTACCGAGAAATACAAACTTGTGGTGGGATCCTCTACTTATATTGCGTCTGCAGTAGCTATTAGTTCCACTAGTTATCTTTTTATGATCACAGACCCGATAAAGGCTTCAAGGGCCGCAAAGTGTTTGACGAGTATATTTCTTATTTTTTTTGGATGATTTGGTTGGAGAAAAACGGGAGGGTGCTTGAGGGCATTAGCCGAATAGCTAGTAGATGATATGATGGAGGAGTGGTGAACTTGGAGGACCGCATCCAAAATTATGAACGTAACGCATAGGTGCCTCTTTTGTGTTGTTGTCACTCAGCTAGCTGTCAGGTAAAGCCAGCATGTTCCTATTCAGGTCGGTGATCTACGCCTCTTGGCAATCTTTTGATGTTGAGAGTTTTATTTCAGCAAACCTTTTTGTCGGACACTTGTAACATCAACTCCCACAAGGTTAATAATATTTGATTGGCTTTCTCCCCCTCAGCCCAGCTGAAAAAGAAAGGGCAACAAGAAACTCCCTCCGTTTTTTAACATATGATGCCATCGATTTAAAAACATTTAACCATTCATCTTAATTAAAAAATTTATATAATTATCATTTATTTTACAGTGACATGATATCGTCAAATATTCTGTAAACATGATTTAAAATTGTTTATATTTTGAAAAAAGTTAAATAAGATAAATGGTTAAACGTATATAAAAAAGTTAACAGTGTTATATATAAAAAAATGGAGGTAATAGATCATGTGCACGAGTAAGGAATTGGTGCATCTTAACCTTAAACTATTTAACAGAGGTTAACGAGTCTATGGCAAAGCTAAGCCTGCCCAACACCTAACCTCCTCATCTCCAGGCTCTAAGCTAGGCTTTGTGGCTGCCAATTCAGCCGAGCCCACAATAGTCACATACATGCATAGCTCGTGATGCATGTTCAGTCAACGTTGTACTACTACATTGGACCGAGCTCCCTTTGCCTTATCCTCCTTGGTCTCCAAATCATCTCCCTCTACCTTTGCCCTCAACTCCTCCAGGGTCCAGAGCAGCCGCGTTCTCCGACGGCCGTCACACTGCACTTCATCTTGTTTCAACATGCGCCATCGTCTCCGGTCACTCGTCGTCGTCGTCGTTAGAAGCACAAACCGAGCCGCTCTGATCTTACTGCAAAAGATCACCACTCCACGCTCGCCGGTGCATGTCGAAGACCCAAAGAGCGTTGCCGGTGAAGAACTACACAACCCTATTGTTTTGCTTACTCATATTTATCCGAACCGCTTATTATCAAATAAAATATATTTTATGAGCAAAACTTTTATATACTTGTTCATAGCAACACAAAAGTAAATATCGTAGAATAAACTAGGGTGAGAAAACCAAACAAATCATCTTCAAAATTAAATTTTAAAGTTTAAATTTTGTTATAAGTATAAGCATAAACCAAACAATTAGACCCCGAATAGCTGAGGAATCAGCCTTGTGGACGAGCTGGTATATATGGAGGTAAATGAAAAGGACAGAAACAGTCCAACGGTATCATGGGCACCGATGCTAGCAGCTCGTGTCGTCAAAGTCCAAGGCCATCAGCGCCAATGCGGCCAGCGGGGTCGTCCAAGTCCATTGCCGATCCGAGGCAGTGAGGCTTGTCGATGGCGCGGTTTCTGCTTGATGTGCATCTGAGGCCACGGCGAACAAACGGACTGTATCTGCCATAGTAGCTGGAAATTACAGTTTGACCCTCCCACGGAAAAATGAAACTAGTACCTACTCCTCTCGGGACTACTCCTCTCGGGAAGACGCGTGGTACCAACCAATTCTAACCATGGGATCGTGTTGGATTGTTGACCATGATTATAGTACTGCCTACCCTCACGGGCGGTAAACTTTTACAAAATGCAAGCATATCTAGGATATTGATTTCAATGCACATAAATCCAAGCATTTTTAGCCAATCAGGTGCTTACGAGGGAAAATCAAACGATTCAAAATTCAAAATTCGACTAACAAGGTGACTGAAAGAAAATCTTCAACCTAGATATGCTTATATTTAGAAACAAAGTTCAGAAGTAATTTATCTCCAAGCCTCCGACTAAGCGCACCCTTTATACCCATTTTAAGGCAGCATCAAAAGACAAACCATTTGGTACTACTAGAGCACTTAACTAACTGAACATCCCAAAGCCATCACCACCACCACCATCATCATCCCAAGTTCCAAAAACAAAAACTGCATGTCCTGAATAACCAGGCACACACAATCAGCCTGATGAATTAACACTGTCCGGCTAAGTAATTAAGCTGTGGCATCAGCAACGCTCGACTCGATCGATGGCAACATGCCACAGAGTGGCCTCAACGACGCTGAAGGTGCAGACGTCGCCTACGAGGAGACCGTTATCCTGGCAGAACCTCATCCAGCCGGACGGAAGCAGGTTGCAGCAGCCATGGCCGTTCCTGTTTACACTACAAGCCACCTCCCATGACCTGCTACTGCTGCTGCTTCTTCCTCTCGAGTTTTTGATCATTAGAGTGATGGTGCTTTCTTCTACGAGCCCGATCGACTTGCAGAAGATCCCTGGCAAAGACTGCAGACGTACAGTGGATAGGTATATAGTCTGATCAGCTGAAAATTTTTCAGTTTAGTGGCGTGAATGCAATACTAATACAAAATTTTAGTATAGTGGTGGCTGAGCTTGAGTGATATCTATGGGGAGTATAGCTACTTGAACAATAATAGGAATAGTCCATAGCAAGAGTAAATACATATTTATCTTATTTTTAGTGGAGCTACTTTGGGTCTGTTTGGGGAAGCTTATGTGCTACAGCTTCTCCTGGAATCAAAGGTTGATTCTGAGAAAAAAAGACAAGAGCTAGTTTTCTCAGATTCTACAGATTCTCACCAGCTACTTCTCATAATCTAAATTTTTCTAAACATGTTCTTTATCTTATTCATAAGATGGTCATCATATATATCATGCGTGGGCGAAACTAATATTAGTACTTAGGCCCCGTTCTTTGCATCCTCTTCCCAACTCCTCTCCCTCGTTTTCCACGCGCACGCTTTTCAAACTACTAAACGGTGTGTATTTTGCAAAAAGTTTCTATACAAAAGTTGCTTAAAAAAATCAAATTAATCCATTTTTGAAAAAAAATTAGCTAAAACTTAATTAATCACGCGCTAATGGATCGCTCCGTTTTCCGCAATCACTGTGCATGTTCCTATCTCCCTCCTGCGAACGCTGCCTTACAACATTGCCTTTTTCAAGCATATAGTTGCTGATCTCCTTCTTGATCCAAGAAGGTGGTCCGATCTCGTAGATAGATCTGGATTTTTTCCAGCCTTTTTGTTTCTCTGCCTTTCTTGCTGCTACCCATTATACTGCAAGGTGTTTCCTGTAATTGGTTTTTATCATCTTCACCCAATCTACTGTTCTTGTTACATTTCCTTGTAGAAAAAGGTGTTTCATGTTGGTTTCTAGCACCTGTAGAATGTTGACAAGACAGAAATGAATCGAATGGTAACATGTTCTTAGGACAGATTAATTGAAATGTCAGCAACTCGATTTGATGGCTCACTTTGCTGAATTCTGATGTCGTCCCTGGTCTTCAAATCTTTCTTGCATCCATTGATCCCAAACACTTTGATTTTGAACACTAAGTTGCCTTCATGCCTCAAGAGCACAATATCACCCGGGGAAATGCCATGGAATGACAGGAACTGTAACCAGCCTCCATTGAAAAACATGCCCAATTCATCCTTCTCGAGCTCAATGCGCCAGAATTTGCCGAGGGGGCTTAAAATGTTAGCCATGTGGATGTTCAGATGTTCTTCGGCAATGTAATGTTGTACAAACTTAGCAGGGATCCTCTGTTAGAACAGATATGTCAGTGCAATATGCATAGTTCATGATATATCTGACATATCTCAACTCTGAATATTCAGAAAGCTATTTTTTTTGAAAGAAAGATAAGAAGATTGCCTTATATATTGATAAAGAAGGGTATATTTACAAGAGAAAGGCAAATTCAGAAAGGCATATCGAGGTATTATTTTGTTCATGCCACTAATTAGGTTGATCAAATTATCAGTTTTGTCGCTACAGAAATGGACAACATCCCGATGTTTGAGCTGTTAGAGTGACGTCAAAAGTCAAAACTACCTCTCAGGAGCAATCTTGTTTAAGGGGAGACTAGAGAGCTCTATCTAGTTCCAATGAGGTATCATTGACAATTTAACCTGTGTGGTATTGCGAATTGCACCCTGATGGGATAAAAAAGAGGATTAATGGTAAAAGTATAAAGCGATAACTTTGATGCTTTTTTTTGGCACACAAGAAAAGTAATACCCATATGGTGCTACCAACGATCACGAATTATACATATCTTTTGTTGGACATTTTTAACATCAAACTTTAAAAGTTTAAATATTGGTATCTTTCTAAATATTTAGATTGAATATTTAGAAATCATATTTGTAGATTTCTCTTCAAAAATACTTTCATATAATATTATTATCATCAAGTTATTCAAATGCTTGGCATAATAGAAATCAGCAGTAAAAATGTTTTTTTTTGAAAATTATAGTAATGTAAAAAATAATAAACCAGTAGTTGGAAAACAAAGCAGCAGGAATAGGATGAGTTTGCGCACCATCTTCTCCATGAAACCCGGTAGAAGTACCCTCAAGAATTGCGGCTTACGTGACGCGTCTCTTGCCCTACTGCTTCCGGTTGTCACAACTAAAAGAAAAGGTTTATTTGTAACTCTCAATTTTAATCGACAAACCAATGGTAATGAGTGAGATTTTGTCTGCTTAATATGATCTAGTCGTTTTCTTTTTTATCAAAATGATCTGTCGGTTCATTTTGATTTTGGCGGGGAAAAAAAGTTAACCGATAGTGATACTCTATCATTATTCATTTCTGCCGGATGACCATTATGTGATAGTGATCATCTTCTATAATTGTTTTTTTTTCCGAAAAACACTTTTGCAAGTAGATTTTCCAAGTTCAATCTGATTACCCATATTTCTCCAAAGAAAAAAAATACAAATAATTAACTTAAGCCCCTATCGGTTGCACGTATTCCCTAATAAGCCAAAACGGATTATTAGGAAATAAAAATTAATATATAGATAAAAAACTTTTATATATGTGTTCTTAGCAACTTAAAAGTCAATACTGAAAAATAATTATGTTGATGATATTTGAAAATCAACATTAAATTTAAATTTGAAAATTCAAAATTTAACTTATGCTTTGACTTATTATTAGGGTAACCAATGGGGCTTTTAAATTTTGCGTGCAAGTAATCCTTGGATTACCTGCAGGGGGAGTGGCGAACTCCCTGAGGCAGCAGGTGGCGTCGAACACCTTGACGGTGAGCACGCCGCCGCCGCCGCCCTCGTGGCGGAGCACCACGAACCACCCGACGCCGAGGCCATGCGCGCCGGCGAACTCCGGCCACCCGTGCCCCAGGAACGCGCCGCCGTCGCCGTCCCGGCCGACCTCGACGTCCCAGACCTTGCCCAGCGTGCTGACCACGCGCCCCGCCCGCCGCGGCGCGCCGCCGTCGCCGCGCTCGCCCAGAAGGTGCGCGGCGAACTCGTCGGAGATGCGCTGCGCAGACATTGAAGCGCCAGTTCGAGCACGAGAGACAAAGAATTAAAGAAAGAAAAAGAGAGCAATGGCGCCGGAAAATAATGGTGGCTTTCTCCTCTTACCATCTTGTGGAAGGAAGAAGGCATCAGCACCTTGAGCTGCATGGCCGCCTTCGCCGCGCCGGCGTCGGCATGGTCGCCGCCGCCGGGCATGGTTGCCGGCAGCGGCAGGGCGGTCGGAGGAGCTGAGCTGGCTGCTCTCCTCGTCTTCTACCGGAGGGAGGGGAATGAGCCGTGCGCGAGTTGCCTTGAGAATCGTAACAGCCTCTTGCAGTTGCGGTAAAAAAAAAGAAATCGTATTTATGTGATGGTTCGACTCTTCGAGATTGTTGTTTTGACCCCAAAAAAAAAATATAGATTGAGGTATTAGTAAAATCCGAATTAAGTTGATGGAATAATGCAGCGGCTAGTTATCCATTCTCTGAGAAGTTAAAAACTATTGAAAAATAACTAAACAGAGAGAGAAAAAAATCAACGTTGTATACACTACACCAGTAATAATTAAAAATGACCTTTGCTCGGTGCTAGTGCACTGTTAAAACAGAAAATATGTAGAGTACGTTGGATCTAAGGCTAGGGCTAAGCTAACCTGGCCGAGCAAGACTAGCTATTTGGTAGCAGAAAAATAGCTTATTTCTAAAAACAAGCTAGCCCGATGGAGCCAAAAAGCTTAGTTTCCCGTTCGGCTCTCCTCCGACAGTAATATTCTTTCGCACGAAAATTTTCCTACATCCGTGGCTCTGCATGCCAACATGAGTGTAGGGACTTGGGTCGTCACCTCTGTCCCTACCCAAACAAGCTCAAGGGAGAGCAACATAAAAAGCAGTAAGTGCTGCACTTTCGGGGATCGAACATTTTCAACCTGCAACAATGGCGGTGGCAGCAACTTGTTCTTGGTTTGGAACTTGTCGATCTTCTTCTTCCTCCCAACTTCAGTTAGTAGCTTGTATCCCCTATTCGTTCACTCTGATTTCTACCCCAAACTTGAGTTGTACTAAGATAATTGCAACTCAAACCCACCACAACCTCAATTGCTTGTACTGGATACTGGTTTATTGAGATTTGGGTATTGGGTTGCTAACAATTTGGTATCAGAGCTCTAGATTCGTGAGATTTCTGGTATGGATTTGATGGAAGAGTATTGCAGCAACACCCCATGTAAGTAGCTGTTAGATTTGAGCAAGGGTGATGCTCATTTCACCAACGCCCACAACCTATTCGATGAAATGCCAAGCCAATAAGAGGGGTCCAAGGAAGATCTAAGGATATCTTAGGACGTCCCCATCAATTCTACCATGAGCAAAGAGGAGAAATGGTTGGATAAAGATCTGGATCGGATATTGGAGAAACTTGAACAAATGGAGGCTAAGCGTAGGCTAAATGAGAAAGTTGATCATGTTTTGGAGAAGTTGGACGAGATAGAAGTTAATAGGCGCAAGTCCTTCGAGCAGACAACTACCATCATCAAGGTGACCACTATGACCTTAGGGCTCCAGCTGCACCACCTATGACACCGTCTCCTCCAATGCCCACTAAGTGCTCGGTGGTGTGCCCCAACAACGGCGTCACTTCGGTGTTGCCGAGTTCAAGCAATAGTGATGAGGAGATCGCTCCGAAGGTCCCTCTGGAGCCAGGAGATAGCGAGGACAAGGACCAAGCTCCCTATATTGTCACCATGAAACTCCCCAAGTTCATACCTGTTGGTATTTCTTATGGTCACATATAAAATCCACAAGCGTACGGATATACCGCTGTAGCACTTTACCCGGAAGTATTCCAAGGTATCGAATTTCTATAGGGAACGAAAGTGTTCAACTCTTCGTCAGGTTCATCTAAGGACACAAGTTAATTTAGGCAAAGAGTAGAGAGGATTTTCTAGTGAAGCATATGGTTATTTAGAAAGCTTAATTTAATCCTATCGCAACATTTCAGGCACTGGCTTGCTCGCTGTTACCAGGACTTGCTCTACTACGCACCCAGATAGGGAGGACTACGGTGATCACGAGGGTTGTCACCACCTCTACACCAACCTCTAATATACTGCGGGTACGCAGCAAGTACTGGTAGTTAACAATATAAACACCACGTTTACACTATTAAAATACTACTTTAATGTTGATCGAACACCAAAGTAAATATTATTTCTACTGAACAATATTCCAGTATGCTAATAGGAACTAATTAAGAAATATACTCCATAGATAAATCTCAATTACTTATATAGGATAATATCAATTATATTAAAGTAATCTCAATAAGGTAAAAAAGACTTAGGAAAGTACTGACAACTCTGGTATTCCTCCGATCTTTCTCCCTTACTCTCTCCCTATTCTAAGTATACACAAAGTGTACAAGGAGCCTCTTATAATTCAGGTCAAACTTAGTGTATTTACACGTGAGGAAGAGAGGGGTATTTATAGGTGGAGAGGTGCCTTGGGAATGTAGAGATGCTTAGCATCCAAAGGAGCATCTTCACTCTTCTCTTGACATATGTCCTCTCTATGGAGGTTTCTATCGGTAGAAACAGTCCCAACCGTTATAGCAAGTCGGTAACTGTCGGCCTATGAAAGATGAGGCTGAACAAAGCAGTTCTTGGTTCGGTCGAACCCTTGGTTCGGCTGAATCCTTGCTGGCCCTTTTGGCCTCGACCTTTTTCCTGAGCTTTAGCACGTGGGTCCCCTTTAGTATTTCTCTGGAGTTGGCCCATTTAATTATGATCTCATTGGGTTTGTGGGCTCAAGACTGCATGGGCTTGGATATGGAAGTAATATTTCCCTCCTTCCCATATATTTTCTCTCAACTTTGGTAATTTGTCACCTGCATACAATATGCACCAACACTCGTGGAATTTATTAGAAATAAATCCTACCAATATGTTGGATGTTTTATCTTTTCATATTTATGGAAGCTTTGATGGCGTAAATTTGGCAGTTAATAGCCGTCAACAAACCCCCACACTTATCTCTTTACTCGTCCCGAGTAAAGGTTAAAGATTATTGTGGAATAAAATTCTCCATGGGTACATATATGTATGCAATCTATTTTAAGTCATACCCGTACCTGTGAACTTTGCGGTGTCTCACTTACCATCTTGGGAAATTGATGAATGGAATGGTCATGACTCAAGTTGTTCCTTTTCCTCCCATCACTTACTTGGATTTTTTATATATTTTCACAAACTAGCTATACTCATCAAATGACTCTCTCTTGAATCACTCTTTTTGATTTTTGGTTCCTCACCGAGGCATGTTTTGCCGATTTGTCCTTATTCTACAAGACTGATATATGTGGAGCTTGGTAGGCATCAATCGAAACGTACCTGCATCACATATGTTGTTAACACCAACCGGTACTAAAGATCAATATGATATTTAGTCCCGGTTGGTTACACCAACCGAGACTAAAGTGTTGATCTTTAGTTCCGGTTGGTAACACTCCCGAGGGCCTGATATGGTCGATAAAATGTGAATTGGAACTAAAGATGATCTTTAGTACCGGTTGGTGTTGCCAACTGGTTCTAAAGATTATAACGAGCCGTTGGACTTACGAACCGGTACTAAAGACCATCTTTAGTACCCGTTCGTAATACAAGTTAGAAATTTGTGATTTCCGGTCACCGAAGAAAGATCGCTTGGACCTTTAAATTTGGCCAGCACAATCTTCTCTTCCACTTTAGAAAAAGCAGAGAGTTGGTGGAGTACAGTAGTAAATTTACTACTCAACCCACTACTTACTTTATTTTATTAAAATTAACGTAAGTATAGTCACAATATTTATAAAATACAATTATTTAGAAATCTACTGAGCTATTAAAATTTTCTATATCCAATGTGTTGCATATTGCACGGCATAGCTCTAGGCCAGCTCATGGTCAGCCCAGCCTTACCAGGCCAAGGTTGAGCCAATTTTTCTTTCATATTTCTTCTCTCAAAGAAATATTTTTTCATGTGGAAATGAAGTCTATGTATTGAGTAGACCTCTTTCATATAAAGTTTTTTTTTCTATAGAGTAAAAAGTTTTTCGTTTCTAGGAAGAAGTGTTTCCAAATTTATTTTTACTTTAATAGAAATTTTCAAAATGTTTATATAATTTTTTTATTTACAAAATTCTTCTGACATCAAAAGTTTCATGTGAGCATGTTCATACGACAAGAAAAACAAGCTAGTGCGTGAGAACAGCGCCAGGTGTAACTGATGGTTTGCTTGCTTGCATCTGCAGCAATTAGCTGGCCCCTGATCTTTCTGTCCTGGTTGGGTCAGCACTAATAATCTCGGAGCCATATCCATTAGTTGACTTGATCCTAAAAAAAACCGTCCAATTAATCAGTATATTTTTCTGAGCATAAAAAAACAGAAAGAAAACCTTCCATGGGAAGAGGAAAAAAAAGAAAACAATTTGTACGTACATATGTCATGTTCATGCTAGTAGCGTAGACTGGTACGATTTGTAGTGTCTTTCCTTGCATGTTCACTCAAGCGTACATGCAGTAGGACATGTGTAGAGTATGTAATTTCAAACTGGATCTTGAAATGTACACATGCAATTCAACACTTCGAAATGAAGTCTTCAAATTCGTGGCTACGTGCCTCTACACGACAAGATTTAAAAGCTTGAAACGCACACATGCATGCATGCATATCGTGTATTCGAGTGGCATTGGCACCTGTACATTTTTCTTAATTTCAAGGCCCGGCCCAAGTTACTCAAATTGAACACAAAACCGAGGCTGGAAAATCAAATTTAGCACCAACTTCAAAAAATAATTCATCATGAAAATCCTGAAATTTGAACTTAGCATTGATCCCAAACCAAAAAAAAAATGCAAACAAAACATTGCAGCCCCTACTTTTAAGCTCCAGAAATCGGAAATTACTATGGCATTGGATGGTTTTGAATATTCAAATATCATAAATCAAACATGACCAATTTGATTTGTAGAAAAAACATAAAAAGGTTATGGAATTTCAATCATATTGAAAAGAACCGTAGGAAGCCCTTTGAAGCAAAGAATTGAAGCAAATTCTTCTTATAAATTCATTTATAGAATGAACAATACTATGAAGATTTTGAAGAAAAAAATAGCAAAAGTTCTAACCTCTTGAAGAATTTGTTTTGAGTTTATTTCTCTCATTCAATTTCTACACTTTTTTCCTGCGATCTATTCAAATGATCATTTCTATATTTTTTTCCATATCTTGCAATTCTCTGTTTCGCACTTACATTTCTATCAAAATTATATGTTTTTCGTGTTTTCTTTCGATCCTGTGTTTTAAAGGAGCCTAAGCGTCGCGGGATTCTTGCTGCCAGCTTTCATATATGCTTTGAAATCCATGAAACTCAAAGTAGTATATATGTTTCATGTTCAGTTATTCATGTGAATATTTAAGGTACTGGCCTGCCCAAATACATCCCGAAGTTAAAGCATCGATCTCTATTTGAGAACAGACGGAACATATCATGTGAGTGTAAAACCCCTCCAAAAGATGCAGATATATCAAGACAGGATAACCATTGCTCATACATGTAGTTTACATTGTCACGTTGAATATATCTACGTACCAAACTGCCATGCATTGGTTTAGCTTATTGGATACCCTAAATTAATTACTTCTCCTTAATCTATATTATCTCATGATCGGTGATATATCTGACTTGATCATCCTACGACTAATCCCATCCTTAAGATCAGGGAGAAAGTCATAGCATGATTTCTTCACCTGCACGAATTGCACGAAACGACAAACCCTACTTCTCCCTATAAATTCACTAGCTCAAGAGAAGAACACCACACCATGCAAAGCTCACACACTTCACCACTTCAGCTCGAGAGCTAGCTAGCAAGCAAAAAGCATTAGCGATTAGCATGGCGTCGTCGCTGTGGCGGCTGGCGCTGGCCGCGGCGATGTGCGGCGCGCTCCTGTCGTCGTCGCCGGCGGCGGCGGCGGCGAAGAAGACCGGGCGGATCACAGTGTACTGGGGGCAGACGGCGGCGGAGGGGCGGCTCCGGGAGGCGTGCGGCAGCGGGCTCTACTCGACGGTGATCATCTCCTTCCTGACCGGCTTCGGCGGCGGCCGGTACAAGCTGGACCTCGCCGGCCACGACTGGGGCGCCGTGGGGCCCGACGTGAAGTACTGCCAGTCCAGGAAGGTGCTCGTCCTCCTCTCCATCGGCGGCGGCATCGGCAGGTACTCCCTCGCCTCCAAGTCCGACGCCAAGGCCGTCGCCGACCACCTCTGGGACTTCTACCTCGGCGGCCACTCCAAGTCCCGCCCCTTCGGCGACGCCGTGCTCGACGGCGTCGATTTCGACATCGAGCTCGGCCGCCCCGCCCACTATGACGACCTTGCCAGGTATCCAGGGTTTCAAATCTCCGGCTATACCTTTACCGCTATCTTCAGCTGTACCTGATAAGCTGTTTGAGAATAGTATGACTATTTACTCTCATGTACTCTATCCGTTTTATATTATAAGTTGTATAGTTAAAAGTTTTTACGTTTAATTTAATTTATAGAAAAATTAGCAACATATATAACATCAAATTAATTTAATTAAATGTCACTACTACATAAAATGATATTAGTGCCTTCTTAACTAGCATAGTGCCGGAAATAGAGACCCGTAACAAAACATGATAATACGTTTATTTTATGTTGAAAATGATGTTATATCATTCTATAAACTTGATCAAACTTAAAATATGAAACAGAAGAGATACAATTTAGCTACTACAACGTCTCATTTAACCCGTTGTTAACTATTTGAGAGGATCTACCGCTAAATATCTTAACTAACACTGCAGGTACCTCAAGGCGTATAGCGGGAGGAAGCCGGGGGGCAAGAAGGTGTGGCTGACGGCGGCGCCGCAGTGCCCGTTCCCGGACAGGATGCTCGGCGAGGCGCTGCGCACGGGGGTGTTTGACCGCGTCCACGTCCAGTTCTACAACAACCCTGCCTGCAACTACCGCGCCAGCAACGTCGCGGCCTTCACGGCGGCCTGGAGGAAGTGGACGTCCAGGCTGCCGAGGAGCTCCGTCTACCTCGGGCTACCGGCGGCGGCCGGCGCCGCGAACAACGGCTACATCCCGCCGCCGGCGCTGGTGGGGAAGGTGCTTCCGATCGTGCAGAGGTCGAGGAACTACGGCGGCGTGATGCTGTGGAGCAGGTACTGGGACAGGCGGACCGGCTACAGCAAGAAGATCAAGCATGCCGTGTGAATGTGATCGATGGTAATTTAGTTTTCACTGTTCGGTGTTTAATTACTACTATGTGTACTTAATATTGGAATAAGGGTGGCCTTGCAATACAGTTCTTACTGCTGACAAAATGGCCCTACGATCAGACATCTCATGTGACTGTATAATTAGTGTGTGTTTTGGGGGAAGAAGAACATATGCTTCCTGGTATATTGTGTATGTGTATGTCTAATAATATTGTGTAATAAAATAAAAAACGGTACTGTGTCGTTGTCGTCACGAGGAAGATCGAACGGTCTAGATCATTTCTATTGCTACTAAAGATCGATCAACATAAGTTACTTTGTCTTTTCCACGTAACTAGCTAGCAAGATGTTTTTGCTTTGCAACGTGACTAGATCGAATTAGGAATTGAATTGGAGGTGGCCTCTTGAAGCTTCTAGTTTTAGTTGCATGCAGTTTGGTTGTTTATGGATCAAATACCATCCTAGATTACAATATTTTAGAATGCAGGTAGTAGCTCGTAGCAATGGATGGAGAGGATGGATTATAATGTCGGCCCTTAGGAGAAAGAAATATCAATGCAGTTGCTGATATGTGGGACCCTTACATCTATTGGAAGGCAAAGGGTGGTTAGTGCCATATAAGATCAGCAATGCGATTGATGTAGCTAGATCAGACGTTCAATATCAACTGGTAGCTTAGACATCTTAAAAAGTAATTAACTTCAATTTGGTCCACCTTTTATCATCAAAGTTTCACTTTAGACAACTTTTTTTAGCTAATATTTTTACTTTGGACTAGATAAGATATCTTTGTTGTACTTTGAACTATCACAAGTCACTTCTCTAGTTATATCTACCTCCAATCTTGCAACGAATAGTCTACATGTAAATCAGGAAGATTGCAGGTTTACGGGTGTCGATGTAGGTCAGGGGCCACACTCCTGATTTGCAAAGAAAAGTTTTTAGGCGATCCAAAATGAAATAAAGATAAAATAATCTAATCCAAAGTAAAAGGATGGGTTAAAGGGTGGTTTAAAGTGAAACTAAATAAAAAGTATACCTAAACATTATTTACTCGTAGTTTTTACATATTCTTTTTTCTTTCTATACTTTTTCTTTACAGAAATTAGTTCAAATCGTAGAAAATCTCCCATTCCAAAGGAGAATGTTGTGAAAGACAAAGGTTTCCAGATGTGCGTTGGCGCACTTGGAAATTTGAGAAATTAAACAAAACGTAGATATGTAGGGGTGAATTCGTAAGCGATCGATAGAGTATTCCGAGAACACATACGCCAAAAAGAAGCTTTACCTATCGTGAATGTTTTTAGACTGTTGTGTGTGCCTAAAACGTACTTGTTGCCAGCTGCCTAGCTAGCCTCTTCTTTTTCTTTTTCTTTTTCTTTTTCTTTTTTGTGTGAGTGTCATACAGAATATAAAACTTTCTAAAAGGCGATAAAAACATTTTACATGAAGAAAAATATATGAACTTTTATACATGTATATAGAAAATGGGGACAAAAATAAAGTTAAGGTGGAAAATGGAGCACAACACCAGAAGAAACGAAAAACACATGAGAAATAGTAAAAAAAAAAAGAGCGGAAACATATAGTCCGAGGAAGGGGAACCAAAAGGGTTACCAGAATACCTTGTACAATAGGAATCGTGAAAAAAAATCATCAGGTTAGCAACAAATAGCAATAAAAATAATTTCTTCAATTGAACAATCCTCTACATTGATACGCCTTTGCATTTATAACTAGCGTTTCATGACTTGTGCCTACCGCAAGGGGTTTCTCTGCCATGGTTTCGGTTCCCTCCTCTGTCTCCAATGCCCTTGTGGGTTGTGATGGTGGCCATCTCCTGTCCTATATATATTCTAGTATATGTTTTCAGATTTATTTGGACAAATTCTATAGAGATTTATAGATATAATAGGTATTCTATATGTTGTCTATTCTAGTGTTGATGGAGTTAAAAACTTGAGATTGTATATAGGTTTTTTTCCCTATTTTTTCGCTAGTGGTTATTGTATTCACAAGATCCTCGATGAGAGAACGTATCATCTCTTACTATAAAGTTATAAAGTTAGAGCCCACTAAAGAAAAGATACTACACCATCATCCATTAAAAATTATCACATTTAAATATTATGCAAGCATGTTACATTATCTATAATTTTATAATTTATTAAATTTTATAGTTTTTCAAATGCAAGTATGTTAAACCATCATCTCACATAATTCACATAATATTTCAATGTCTCCTCATCATTTTTTATAATATCTTATATACCTATATAGTTCATCCTAACTCCTTAGTTAAAATATGCGCTCTCTCTCTTATCTCGTTAAGCCATATCACATCAATTGTTTGTTCATAGATGCTTATCTATGGTCCAAATTATCTATCTCCTTTTCTTTTTTTATTAAGTCATATCACCTCAATTGTTTTTAGCCATTAGATGATTAATATATGATCCAAACTATCTCCCTCGTTTTCTTCTCTCATAAAGCTACATCAACTTATTTTTACATATTTAAATCATCATTCTATATACTATTTAAATTTAAATTATCATAAACCACATAAACTTATGTAAGTTTATATTATCTAGCTATGTTACACATTAACTTTACTTAGTGTTATCATAGCAAACTCCCGCAGCAACGCGCGGGGTTTCACCTAGGTATGTGCATACAATCTTCCATGAATACACTGTGCACACCAAATAAAAATATAAAAAATTCTATAAAAATATACATCTAGTATTACACCAACATACAAAGTCTCATCTTCAAATGTTAATTCTCTCAACAAATTTTTACATAGGTGTAATACCATTTTTCTACAGTTAAATAACAAATGAAGTCCTCCACAAAATAAAACGCATACCGTTACTTTTCTTATTTAGTTTAATATATGTGTCATATTTCATTAAAAAATCCAAGAACTTACTTTTATTATTTGCCTAAATATTTGCCTTAATTTATGCTACCATGTAGACCTGTAGAAGTCAGGCTGAGCTGAGATTCGAAAAGACTACGAAAGATCCCATGCAGTAGAAATCTGGCTTGGCCCCATGCCCAAGAAAAAAAAACCCCAACATTTGGCCCATTTTCTAGGATTAAATAAGAGTATTTTATTATTTTTTATAGTTCCAAATTAAAAATTAATAAATAACAATAATTAACCGGCTGGGCTTTCGGGCTAAAAAATTCAAGCCCAACCTTGGCAATGAGCAGGGCCTAGCTGTGCCATGGTATCTTTCTGTCATACAGATTGGCTTCAATAAATAATTAATTTTATGTGCCACGGTTGTCCAGTAAATATACACAGGATTTACATCTTATTTATAAATATAGAATCTAAGTTATAATGTGCTCGACCCATTATTACATTGAGGAGGGGGGGGAGGGCACATTTACAAGCGTGTGATTGTGGTATAGGTGTATATAGTCACTAATGCAACCACTTGCCCCCATTCTTTCATATGGGCAACACCCGCAATGCGAAAAGTGGTATCACCCGCCTAAAAAACGAAAATCGAAAAAAAACTAAAATTTATATAGTCGAAACCCTGGCTCAAATCTGCCCTAGCCATCGTCGTCATTGTCGAGACCCCGCCGCACGAGAGGCCAGAGGTGTGGATCCACCCCTTCCTGAGCCGGGGCCACCGGATCTATTGTTATCATCATCGCCACCGCAGAGGCCCACTGTACCTGAGGCTGGCAACGGGTCCACCCTTCTTGGGGATAGGGCCTATAGATCCACGAGAGAGAAGGCCAGCGGCACTGAATCCATGAGGTAGAAGGCTGGTGCTAGCTGGATCCACGAGGAAGAACAGCGTCGCTGTCTGTTCCACGAGGGAGAAGGCCGGTGGCACCGGATCCAAGAGGGTGGCTAGCAGCTCCCGAGACAGCGGAGACGCCCTGAGGAGGTGACTCCACTGCTGGCATCCTCGCATAGTGATGGACCTGCTACATTGTCACCGCAGTCCGCCGGCTTCCTCGTGCACCTCCGCCATCCTGCAGACTGAGAGAGAGAAAGATAATGAGGAGCAGATGATAGAGTAATAGAGAGGGAGAGGGAGTAAATGAGTGGAGTACGGGTGGCAATTTCCTTGTTGGGGCCAGGCACCTGGTGGGGACCCACCCCTACGAGGCTATGGGTGGGGGAAAATTCTCACCCACAGGTGAGCGGTGGTGGGGCCCCGCAAAAGTGTGGGGGCGGGGTGGGGATGGGATTTGACCCGCATGTGACCCGCGGGGCCCTGAAGGTATGAGTTACAAGTTAAAAAATAGCACATTCTAAAGCCCATTTGGAGTATTTGGTGCACGACTATATAAGCAACTTTTTACCCTAATTTTTCCGAAATCCCTACCCAGTCGCAACTCTTTCCTCTCAGACTCTCACGTCTCTCCCTCCTACCACGCTGCCCCCAGTCAACATGAATCTTCATGTGCGCCGTCCCCAGCTGTCACCGTCTCGAGCTGGCATTGCGTCTTCGAGCTGGCACATAACCTCTTTACCATTTGTTGAAGAATACATACACCCATTGCTTCTTTGTTTATTTTCTTAGGAACTGCCACTGTGTTGGTAATTTGCAATATTATTGTTTGTTTCAGTTTCAGCTTGATCTCTCCTTCAGCTAAAGGTTAATCAAACAGTTTTAGCTCCACCACATATAAAAACAGAGCATGCTCCACAGCCCTACTCAAGATTCCATTCCTAGATTTAGATTTAGAAGTTAGAGTCCTACCGAATATGTCCATATTCTCCAACTTCATCCATCTAGCTATTTGTTGAATACAAATTAGAGTAAATTGCATCTGCGATCCTTAAACTTGTACGAAGGTTTCACCTAGATCCACAAACTTGAAAAGCACGCATCGAGATCCCGAAACTTAGATTTATTGTACATCCCAATCCAAAGTCTCGTTTGACCATGATCTTGCCTACGTGGCATGTGTTGACGTAAAACATGGCGGACTGAGAGATTTGCTTGACTGTAGTGCAGGTCCAAAGCTTTGCTTTCGGGTTCTAGGGCGTGCTAATTGATTTGATCCTGCAATCAATAAGATAGAACGTACAAATATCATTAATAACGATAATCAATCGGCTGGAAAGCCGATGTTATATCGAAATGTAACCTAGCCGATGCAATGTGATGTGAATCAACTGTAAGGCATATTTATAATAATAAATAAACCCTAAACTTGGTCCAACGGTTGTAGAAATTAACATCATGTAATCTATAAATCAATATTATTTTAGAAATCAACAATTGGGATATATCGGACTTAACCGAGACAGTATAAATTGCTTATATCCAAAGTAACATGAAATAATTATTATATGTGTTCATGTCATAGCCAATTTACAAATTTAAGCATGTATCGGATATAGCTCTGATACTTCCTTATACTAGGATATCATCTCATAATAAATATATTAAACTAATCTCAATTATATTGATGATAAGCTTAATATATTTAAATAATTGAGATCCTGATATAAGGGGCAGATACAGTATATTAAACAAGATATAAATCTAGGTAAAACAACTATATCAGATAAGAACGGCTGAAACCCCGATACTATCCTTATTAACAACCATGCAACACGCTAAAGATTATGATTCTAAGCATAACTTATTAGATCAAACTTAACTAATGCAGCAGTAAGTATGAGAAGAAGCATGATATTTAGACAATCAAGCTAATGATCATCTTTTCATGATGGTAGATACATTAAATAGTCTAAGTCAACAAGTCAATCTAGCCGTTATCGACAAAACCCTATAAAGAGATAAGCTGATGCTAGTAGAAAGCATTGTCAATCTAGATTATAGAACGTATATGATAACTTAGTGATTGGCAAGAACAAGATTAGAGTATCATAATGATGTAAACACTAATCCCAATAATGCAAACCGCCATAACAAGTTTTACCTCTCGTCGAAGATCGAAACCGATGCAGCCCGACTTGAAAGCAAGAACTCCTCGAAGTAATGAAAAAGGTTGGCGATGCGCCGAGATTGTATTGAACTGATGTTAATTATTTATAAGACTTAGGGCTAATATTTATACCCGAACATACAAACTTGTCCATAACGGACACGACTCATACTTTCCTAATACAACTCTAACCAACAAACAAGTCTCTTAGGCGGACTCTTACCGAAAATATCTATAAGGAAATTACATAAAATCCTAATTAATAGATAAAATTACCTATCTTGGACTCTATCCTCGCCCGGCAATGTCATTAAAGTCCTTCTTTCGAATCCGACATTGACCTCATAACAATTCTCACCAATATCAGTTGTATCGGCCGATACAGACCTCCAGCCGATGCGCACTCTGTTTCTGAGATTTCCGCATATCTTTAAATCCACTTCGGATTGGATCTTGATTCCATTTCATATGCTTACCAAATTACATCGTCAACAGCATGCCACGTGAACGATGACCTGGAACATATGATCTAGCCGCCAGATCTGGCACGGATGTTGGGGATAGGGAGGCGGGTGACTAGGTGGGGATCAAGGGGTGTCAAACCCTCGTTGTCCGCAACAACATCACGACCTTGCCTACTACGCCTTCGTCACTACTGACGCCACCAATTGTTTCATCCTTCATCGCCACCCACACCCTCCCAGCACCGGTGCCACCAGCTACGGGAACAAACAGGACTGGTCCTAGCGGAGGCCAACACCGGTAGGATCCACTTGATGGTGCCGTGGGAATTCCACAACCGCGCTAATCGGCCGGTAGAGAGGAGGTCAAGTAGGACTTAGAAGGAGAAGATATAGTGGAGGTAGAGGACGTCGTCACTGGTGCTGCCGCTTGTCGGAGAGAGGAAGAGGATGGCAAGCTCAATGACGGAAGTTGCACATGAGAGAGTCGATCATCGCCGTTGCTTGCCGAAAAGGGAAAGAAGGGAAAAAAGAATGAAGAAGAAATGAGAAAAAAGAAAAAGGAAAAAAATAAAAAAAAAGTGTCATGTTATCATCCACGTGGCATTCCACGTGGGCTAGACCACGGTTAAACAAGGCTTCGGATCGAGATGATACAATAGGTAAAGTTTGTGGATTTAGCTTAAACCTCTTTAACAAAAGCTGGTGCATTTTACTCCAATAATTTTCATGTAGTACTCCCTCCGTTAGCACAACCACTTTTTTAGATATTTCATAATATAAGCCATACTCACTCAATCCCATAATATAAGGCGTACACGCATTACAAGATTCAACCTTTAAAACATTTGACTAACACTTAATATAATATAAAATGGATTTCATTTATTAAAAATTATATCATTAGATTGATATTTAAATTTACTTTCATATGGTTATAATTTTGTTGCTACAACCCTTATAGTATATGAGAAATTATAAACCAAAGATTAGTTTTGGAGACTGTGCTAACTTTGACCGCGCCTTATAGGATAGAGGGAGTACAAGAATGCATGCCATTAACTAACACTGTTTTTTCACTAAATTATTATTTTTTAAATCTTATATCCGCAAGATATTTAATTCTATTAGGTGTATGCATTATATTTGTTAGGGTGATTTAAACTATAAGGTGATAATAATTATTTATTAATCTTTAGTTAGGTAGTTGGGCCTTATAATTTGGGAATAGATGAAGTAGTTATTGACGCACTGGCACTGCAGAATCTCAAACGACGACCACATTCATAGGGTTTTTTCGCCGCACTCATCCCCTGCCCCGGCAAGAAGACGAGGCAGCGCGCGCCCGCTCGCGCGGCGTCCTCCGTCCCTCCAGCTCCCCTCCTCCAATCGCGCCATGGCATCACGCGGCGACCATGGCGCCGGCGTGACGAGGGCCATGCCGCTGTTCAAGGTGCTCATGCCTTCTTCCTTCCAAAAGATGGTAAGACGAAGCCGGCATTCGCCATTGCTCTCTCTCTCTCTCTCTCTTTCTATCTTTGTGTCTGCACGCTCGAACCGTCGCTTCCATGGCGAGACAGATAATTCGTCAGATCTGCAGCGCATCTCCAACGAGCTCGCCGCGCACCTTCGGGGCGAGCGCGGCGACGGCGGCGCGCCGCGGCGGGCGGCGCGCGTGGTCAGCCCGCTCGGCAAGGTCTGGGACGTCGAGGTCGGCCGGGACGGCGACGGCGGCGCGTTCCTGGGGCGCGGGTGGGCGGAGTTCGCCGGCGCGCATGGCCTCGGCGTCGGGTGGTTCGTGGTGCTCCGCCACGAGGGCGGCGACGTGCTCACCGTCAAGGTGTTCGACACCACCTGCTGCCTCAAGGATTACGGTGCTCTCCCTCCAGCTGCAGGTAAATCAGAGATTAACATGCAAAATTAAAATTTACTACCATTTTGACTGGCTAGCCGCTAGTTTGAATTTTGAAAGGCCACTTTTGTAAGATGTTTATCTTTTTGCCAAAAAAAATTGGTAATCAGATTGAACTTTCAAACTCTACATGCAACATAAAAAACACTATAATTCTAGCAAGGTGATAAGCACATATAATCTTTCTTATTAATTGCTACTTAATTGCCAATAAAATTGATTTATCATAGACTTATTGTAGTTAAAATTGAGAGTTATGGATAAACGTTTTGTTTTAATTAGCTGTGACAACCGGAAGTGACAGAGCAAGAGACGCTTCACATAAGCCGCAGTTCTTGAGGGTGCTTCTCCCAGGTTTCATGGAAAGGATGGTAAGCAAACTCGTCCTGTCGCTTTGTTTTCCTCCAATATGTATTTATTGTGATACTCCCTCTGGTCAAAATAATATATTATTTTGTATATCGCTATAGTTTTAAATTCGATACTATTTTTACTACTAATTCTTATTGCAATGCATTTCAAAACTCGATAAAATTATAATATTAACGAAATATTTTTCAGGACAACATGTTTTCGTGTTATAGTACTATGTACGTAATGTTCTGCTTGTACCATTCAAAAAGGCTCAAATTGTCACTTCTCCTACTATTTAAGTTAGCAACCCTCAGTTTTGCCATTCATCTGCTTGTGCCAATGGAAGTTATCGGGACAAAAATGATATTTTGAGTTTTCTAATTAGTGGCACAAACAAAACAATCCGTCATTTTGTATATATATGGTGTGCCTTTCCGAATATTCAGGGTTAAGATAATGCACATTCCACTGACATATATTCCTGTTCTTATAGAGGATCCCGGATAAATTTGTACAACATTACATAGTTGAAGAGAATCTGAACAGCAACATGGCTATAATTTTGAGTCCCCTTGGAAAATTTTGGCGCGTTGAGCTCGAGAAGGATCAAACGGGTGTGTTTTTCAAACGTGGCTGGTTTCAATTTCTCTCATTCCATGGCATTTCTCCAGATGATGTCATGCTCTTGAGGTATGAGGGCAATTTGGTGTTCAAAATTAAAGTGTTTGGGCACAATGGGTGGCAGAAAGATTTTGAGGCCAAGAACATCAGAATTCAGCAAAGTGAGCAAACAAATTTAGTTGCTGATATTTGAACCTAACTATGTCCCAATCATGTTACCATTTGATTCATTTCTGTCTTATCAACATTTGCAGACACTGGAGACCAACAGGAACCATCTACTTTTTCTAGGATGAAGTGTAATATGAAAAACCAGAGACCTGGCGAAGACAGTGAAAATCAACATGAAACACCTCCTTGCAGTAGAAAGGTTAGCAGGAAGAGAAAGAGAAGTGGTGGAGAAACGGAAAAAAAATCCGCATCTATCTATGAGATAGGACCACCTTCTTGGATAAAGAAGGTGATCAACATCTTTATACTTGAAAGATGCCTTGTAAGCACCACTATTCCTCTCAAAATATGATATATGAGCAATATTATGAATAGATAAAGTTCGATTATACAATGAAAAATAATTATTTTGTTAAATGGCTATGGGTTATTTGTATTGTTCTACTCACTACTCCCTAGGGTATAAAAAGAGACGCCAACGGCTCAGTTATTTGCCATCTTGAGCTGGTGTTATCGATCGAATTCGGTCGATGAATGATTTTTGAAACCATGCTCCCCCTCAATAAATTTCACTCAATGCTTAAACATTATTGATCACAGATACAACATCCGTCCTAAAATAAATCAACCTATTCACATTAGCTAGTACGACGAATCTGGGTAGGTAAGTCTCATACTATCCTAAGTTGGTTTATTTTGGAACGAAGGGAGTAATTTACACTTGAACAAGAATTCTTTCCATTTATATCACTACGCATTTAGCACATTAGGAGCCTCTCCTACTGTTTCACGTCAAAACGAAAAATAATAGCAGCAAGAACATGCCATCCTAGTTAGACCATATTTATATTCACAATGCATCCAATTTACTCCCTCGGTATCAAAAGATAATCATTTATATTGCTTTTACTAGCAAAGATTAATGTTGAGTAGAAAAAAAACTAAAATGCCTCTCGTTAAATAAGGGGTGCTGAGGATGAGAGTGTGGTTGGGGTAAGATGAAAAAGAATAAATAAGATGTGGTTGATGAGACAAGAACTCAAGTAGTACCGTAAAGGTACTTATATTTTTGTACAACTTTTAAATACTAGATATTTATATAGCAACAAGGGAGTACATTAAAAAAATTCCAGCTAATGAGAGAGTATGATTAGGGTAAGATGGAAAAACAATTGAATGAGAGCTAGTTGATAGGACAGGTAGTACTCTACCAAAATATATACGTCACGCGAAGTCAAAGATTTTTTCTTTGAAAGAGTGATATAGAATACTTACTTTTCGTTTATGAGCAACTTTTATATATCGAAGTGCTTATATTTTGCTATATATATTTCCAATGCTAGAAATTTATATTTTTGAATCAAGAGAGTACTTCCTCCGTCCCATTGGTTGGATAAGACATATCTAATATTACGAATTTAGATAAGGAGTATGTTCAGACTCTTAGATTCGTAGTAATATGATATATCTCATTCAACCAAAATCACTTATATTTTAAGTCGGAGGGAGTACATGAAAAAAAGAATCAGCAAACCACCTTACCCCACTCTGCATGATGCAATGGCTGCAGTCTCTGGCAGGGACATTCTGCAAGTCGATCGGGCTGATAGAAGAGAGCACCATCACGCTCAAGAATTCCCCGGCAGGAGGAAGCAGCAGCAGGTCATGGGAGGTGCTTTGTCATGTAAACCAGGACCGCAACGGCTGCTGCTACCTGCTCGGAGCCGGCTGGAAGGGCTTCTGCCACGAGAACGGCCTCAAGGTAGGCGACGTCTGCACCTTCAACGTCGTCCAGACCACTCTCTGGCACGTCGTCATCGATCGATCATCCTAGCTTAATCAATTTGCCAGATAGTGTGTGATTTGTCAAAGGGTAATTATGACTCTGATTTATATGCCTGCTTTATTTAGTTTTCTTTTTTTTTTTTGTTTCTGCAATTCGAGAGGATGATGATGACTTTTGGGATGTTCAGTTGCTAGTAATTAATGGCATGTTTTGTTTCTTTATCATTGCTACTGCAAAATTGTTGGTAAACTATAGCAATCCCGAATTGTTGGTAGGGTAGAGTTTCATCGTTAATGTTTGGTTTGTTATCAATGTTGTGCCAAATCTTATAATAGAGTAAAGAAAATTCTAGAATTGTGTCAAATGAAACATGGACATTACCAACTATTTGGTATCAAATCAAACTATCACATCTACTATTTGAACTACCAATAAATTAGTAGGATATATTTTGGCATCAATCCAAAATTGCCCTAAGTGCTCTAGTAGTGCCAAAATGGTCCTGGTCATGGTAGGTCAGTTTCTGTCGTTCTGATGTGCCAAATTTAGTTGGAGGTACGTACCAAGTTGGATGGAATGGGATTAGGGCCGTAGAGTGGCATGTGCAGGGTGTGCGAGACTGTTTAGGGCCTCCCAAATCTTATTTACATGGAGTACTAAGTATATACTTAATTAGTGATATAGATAGAATGCTGCCCAGGTCAGGCCCAAAACTAAAAGTGAAACGGTACAACATGCCTAATACCTAAAGCTAAATTGAATATAACTAGATGTAATCACGCTCTTCAAGTCATCATGATTGTCCATTTGTACTCTTCTGTAGAACCGTTCTACAAGTCATATCACATCAATTACGATATTAGGTTCATAGAAATTTGGTTATCTAATTTTTGGATCCCATTATGCATTTCGCACCAGGATCTCTAATTCCTGGCTACGGTCATGAATTGGGATAGATTATGTAACGAATTAGAACTTAGGTATTACGTTTACTTGAGAATCAAGGGAACGGCCTATTGTTCTGGTTCATTAAGGTTGTAAAGTAGTTACATGTGATTTAAATCGTAAGGAGTTAAATTTCTATCTTGTAAACATGTCTCCTCCGACTATATAAGGAGGGTAGGACGCCCCTTGAGGGTATATCTTCACCCAAGATCATCAGATCAATACATCACTCGGCGGATACAATCCCTAAAATAGGAGTAGGGTATTACCTCTTTCCCAGAGAGTCTGAACTTGTCTAAACCCTTGTCTTATAACACATCCACTTTCCTTCTTGTGCACTACCTCTTTTCATATTGCTGAATTCTAGTTTCGACACTCTGTTTCTTATGTAAAACTGTATTTTACTACAGAATGAAAAATACAATTGGATTGATATACAACTCGCACCTAGATACAACTATGTTTTTTATACAACAATTCTATTGATCTAACACGGTTATAATATGAACACAGTATGTTCTGATGGTGCAAATCTTTTCCTTTTCTTTGGTTAACATGATAATTTCAAGACCGGCCTTTAGAGCGAATGTGAGTCTTTATCAAGCTCTCCTACTAATATAATACATGCGTTTTGACGTACTGTATAGGTTAAATGTATGTGATAATGCAAGCACTTGTTTGGTTGATTGGATGAAATAGCATGTGATCGTACTAGAGATGAAAACAGTTCACAAAGTTTCGGTTTCCAGATGTATTTTTGGAAACGGAAAATGTCGGTCGAAACTTTTTTAGGATGTTTCGAAAATAGAAAACGAATATGGATTTTCTTTCTCGGAAGCAGAAACAAATACGATAAAGCTACAACCTGTCAGAAACCAAAATCGGTGGGAAACTTCCTGAAATGAATTTGTTTTTTTACGAAAACGGAAAAGCAGTTGATTAGCTTCACGTACCCTTGTCTGCTCTAAATATTCAACTATTTACTGAGTATTGAGGTGGTTAGTTGAATAGAGTTTTTCTTTTCTAGTCCAGTGCTTTAGACCTATTTTTCTGTTGCCTAATGACTATTATTTTTGTTTTATTAGACCATGGCATACTACTTACAATTATAGATGAATATAGTTCTTGATGTAGTTCTCAAGGAAAGTGAAGTGTATAACTAGTTGTATTATTATTAACTGGTAAAAAATAGATATGTTGTTTGTTGTTTTACAAAATATAATGAGCTACATCCTTTGTTGATTTGAGAAGCTCAGTTAGAGTTGTTCTCATATTCCGATAACTATTTGTTACCGTATTCGCTTCGTACCTGTATTCAATAATGTCCGATTTCATTTTCGTATCCGGTGTTGTCGATTTCGATTCCAGTTCCAAAAAAATGAAAAAAAAAGTGGTAGAGTTGGTCTCCATCCGTTTTCAAGCCTTTTTTTATCCCTAGACAATTTATGTGATTTTTTTTACAAAAATTAGTCTAAATCTTAAAAATAAACATTCCACACTTGTCTTTCCTCAGTTCTAAAGGGGTTGTAGTGAGTGATAAAGGTTTCTAGATGTGCATTGGCACTAGGGTTGACAATGGGGCGGGTCAAGGCTGGGTTGGATAAGAACAACCCTGACCCTAACCGCTGACTGCCTCACCTGCCCCAGCCCCAAGGAAGAAAACAGGTGCAAATCCAGAACCGGTTCTGTGTCACGCCCCGTTCTAGCCCCCGACAGGAACTAGAGCGGGACGCTCCAAATAAACCTGTGTGCCGATACCAGTCCCAGGAAAACAACGCTGGTATCACAGGAAGACGAAATATCACAGCAACAACGGTCTCTTTATTAAGAATAGTTTTACAATCATGTTAGGCTACGGACAGACCCCGAGCTCACAACTACATTAAAAACGGAAAGGCGGAAGCGAAGACTAGCCCAAGGCCACAAGCATAACTTGGGAACTACGACGAAACCCTAATACTGCTCGAAGCCGGACTGCTCTTGGAAGAACTCCTCGTCAGCGGGATCCATCCCTTCCTCTTCGAGAACTAGGGGGTTATTTATATAGAGCAAAAGTGAGTATAGGGAGTACTCAGCAAGTCTTGGAAATTATGTGTGTATTGCAAGCTTCATAGAATGGCTGTTTGTTTTTGCAATTGATTTGGTTTAAATCTTTCGAAATGTTTTTCTAAGGAAGTGCTTCTCGACGACACGAGCCTGGTCGGAGTAGTGCAATGTATCAGTTTTTTTAATGATCAAGTGTTGGCTCCCAGCTAACAGATTTTGATGGCCTGCCGAGCCTAGCTGAACCCGTCAGTCTCAATTAAAAACAACCATGTCCAACCCATCAAGTCAATTTCACAAGCAGTAGTCAAACAAAACTATGCTAAGGAATCACCTCACATCCGCCCATAACCGTGGGCACGGCTGTTCGAACAGTTTGTTAACCTCTTCAGAGGGGGTACACTTTACCCACACGACGTTACTAACCCGTGTCACTTAGCCCGTGCAGAACAGCCACGTCTGGTGACTTTGAGGCTTTCACGACAAGGCATTTCCAAAGCTGACACAAGGTTACCATATGCCAACGGGAGGGGTTATCCGGACCAACAACAGGTTAGGTCCTAGACCATACTGTGCCAGGAAGCCCAGGGGTCCTCCCCGACACCCCCCCGGCGAATCCACTTGTCCCTTGGCATAAAGGCTTCCCAGGTCTAGCTAGTTACTCAGCCAGGGGTGTCCCATATCACCCATGTGGTCGCACTAATTATGTTTCGATGAAATTCCAAAGGAGTCGGTCCTTAAGTACGAGAACGGGAAAGCGTACTCCCAGTACGTCTCCCGCACTGCGATTTCAGAAATCGTTTTACTTTGTAGTCACCGACCCAAGTGTCGAGTTTTCCAAGTGTTTTGTAAACCCAAGTTTTACCCATCGTTGAAAGTTTTAAATTTCGAGAGTCCCCGATGTACGTGCCTGAGGGCTCAAACATCAGGAACCGACAGTTGACAAGGGTGGTACAGGTATTCAATAGCCAAGGAAGGTATGTGCATCAATTGGGTTGGGCCGGTAGGTTATCTCGCAAACCGCGGCCAAGTGCTACATGTACGACCTATTAATGCATAGTTTGCGAAATGGAAATACTTAATTTTAAATTATGGGTGCAAGATGGTCAAAGGAGACTTGCCTTGCTCGAGATCTTGGGCTTGCTCCTCGAAATCTGCGCACTGCGAGTCTTCGGGCTCCCCGTGAAAGGAAAACCCTAATAATGACCTCTAAATGTGCCATTAGGTAGATCTCGATTTTTAAGGAATTTTGGAAGTGGAACGGGGTCAATCGGATGAACGGTTGAGGAGATATGAATTTCCTAAGATTAAATGATTTTATGTCTAAAGGGAAAAGGATTAACAATTTATTTGGAGAAGAAAAAGGGGAGGGGCTTGAACTAGATTTGCTCGGGCGGCAAAGTGCGGCCCAAAGAACCTAACTTGGCGCAACCGAGCGAAGCGGGCAGACGCGCGAGAAAGCGGCCCAAGCGGTACGGGTGCGCGGTAGGCCGGGGAAAGGATGGGTTAGCGGGTCGCGGGTACGCAGCCCACGCGAGTTGCGCGCGAGGCAGGCCATGGGGCCGACGGGCGAGACGCGGCCCACTCGGGCGTGGCGTGCGCGAGGCCGGCCAATGGAGGGAAAACAGGACACAAGGCCCGGATACATTCGTGGTCGGTGGTGCACCAAGCCCACGAGCGGGAGAGGGAGGGAAGGCGGCTGATAGGGCATTCCGGTGAGCGGCGACGAACCGGAGGGGACGACATACACCGGCGGCAAGAGGAGGGGAAGGGGAGACCACTCCATGGCTCGGATTAGAGAGGGCAGATGCGTCGGCGGCCGGCTACGACGGCCAATCTCGCCAGAGCGGCTGTTGCGGAGGCGTGGGAAAAAGGCAAGGGGCGCGCGCTCGGGCCTTGCCGAGCCGGTGCTCGGCGGTCATGCGCGCGTGGTGACACGGAAGACGCAGGTCACCGGGCCCGGTCTCGCAATGGCGCTATGCGGCGGCGGAAAGGGCGACCCGGCGCAGGCGCAGGGTAAGAGCCTGGAGGCAGGAGCGGCGGGTTAGGGTTGTCCCAGGAGGCTCAAGGCGAGTGGCGACGCGAGGATTCGGCAGGTTCCTCACCGACGTTGGCGCATGGCGCGTGCGGTGGTGGCGGGGATAGAGCAACGTCGAGAGGCGGCGCTAGAACGTGTCTAAGGACGAGCAGAGGAGAGAGAGACAGAGGGAGACCCCTACCTCGGCGAGGAGGACGCCGTGAAGAACGACCGGCGGCACGGGGCGTGATCGTCTCGGCCTCGGGCCGAGAAAAAGGAGGGAGATGGCTCGGCCGGAGTCCACGTCGCGTGTCCTCGAGCGGCGACCGGCAACAAGGCGCGTCGGCGGGAGGCGGTGGAAGTGGGAGAGCGGCCGAACGGGTGGGGGACGCAGTCTATATAGGGGGCGGTGGTTCACGAGCGCGCACGGGAGAGGCGCTCACCGGCGCTAGCGGCCAAACGGCGGTAGGGGAGGTGACGGCGGTGGTGGAAAAAGGAAAAAAGGGGAAGAGAAAGAGGGGTTGGTCCCATGCTACTTTGGGAGAACAGAGGAGAGAGTGGAGCGGCTGCGGCTCAGCGCCTTGGACGCACGCGCGCCGAGGCACGGGGCCAAGTGGGTGACGCAGGCAGTGACGACGTGCAGCGGCCAGGTCGGTTTGGTGCGGGGCGGGGACACGGCGACCAGAGGATGGAGATGGCGGCGACCGGCCGGTTAGCCACGGGTGGCGCCACGCGGGGGCTCCAACGGGTGGGCCCCGAATTCAAATGGCGCGGCGGCATAATCCGGCGAGGGAGAGAGAAAGAGCAAGAGAGAGAGAAGCGAGAGAGAGAGCTCTCTCTTCGGTGGGCACGTGCAGCGCACGTGAGTGGAGAGAGAGACAGAGCAGGCCGGAGGAAAGGTGGGCCAGAGAGGGAGATGGGCCGGAAGGAGGTTGCGGCCTAGGCGACAGGGGAGGGAGGATGAGGGGGATGGGCCGGCCAAGTGTTTCGGCCCGAGGATTAGGAGGGAGGCAAGGTAGACTTTTGTAGAGAGGAGGGCCGATTTGGAGTAGATTTAGAATTTGGATTTGATTTTTGAGCTGGGGTTTGGATGGAGAGGACAACCGTGATCTTGGCACACGCACACAGACAAAAACAAGAACCAATTTTCGGAATTAGGGTTTTATTGAAAATAGGTTTCCCCCGCTAACGCCGCGACGGATCGGGCATTACATTCTGGCCCCGCAAGGAACCCGTCACCCTGTCGGGGCATCGCATGACGTACATGAGAGCGACAACGGGTAGGGGGATGAGTGATGCAAGGCAATGGCGCGATAGAAGAAATGGTGCGGAACACCGAAGAGAGAGGCGTCGACAGCTAGTCGGCGAGAAGAAGACAACAAGAAGACGGTGGGTGAGGCAAACGGTGCACGCTGTGGGAGCGACGGTGTGTAGCTCGGTTAGCAGGCAAGTTCGTGCGTGGACTCTAATGCACAAGAGATTGGAGCCATAGATGCTGGAAGCGGTGGGAAGAAAGGGAGTTGTTTTAGGGTTTTCACCCTTCTTTTTATATCCGAAGCAGTAATTGGGCCAATGGAAATGAGCTTTCTTTATTAGTTGTATGGAAAAACACTGATGAACCTCCTATAACGGCTCCCGAAGAAAAACCAGCGGACCCGTGGTTTGAAAATCTAACACGGTTCTGGCCCCATAGGGGTGGGGACGCGCCCCAACAGAGATATTGCCACCCCTAATTGGCACATTTCAAAATTACGAGAAATGATACTAGTAGATTGTTAAACATACAAGACATTGAGAGATAGGTAGATGTATAGAGACAGATAGGGAAGATCTGAGGAGAGAATATGTGCAAAAAGAAACTTTTGGTGTTGGATGTGTTTTGTCTTCTGATCAAGTTCTAGGTGTATCTAATACAGACTTGTGGGTAGCACATGTGACCTAAAAGTGGATGGATGCGGAGATAAGGATTTAGACAGGTTCAGGCCCTCTCAATGAGATGTAATACCCTACTCCTATTTGGGGATTGTATCCACCGAGTTGTGTATTGATCTGACGATCTAGTTGTGCTCATGCCCACGAGGGGCACCCTGTCCTCCTTATATAGCTAGAGGATAGGGCTTTACAAGATAGAGATTTAACTCCTTACGGTTTAAATCTCTTATAACTAATCTAAAATCTTAACAAACCAGGACTACAGGCCGTGCCTTGATAAATAAGTCAACGTAATTCCCGAGTCCTAGTTTTATACATATTCTATATACATAGTATATCCCCTATAACCAGTCGGATAATTAGATCTGTGGGTATGTGGCACCCATAATCTCCACAGTAGCCCCTGAGACCTTCGCAGTCGATGAGATAATCTTCTCCCGAATTAAAACAATAACCACCGAGTGCTTCAATCATCTCTGCCATAGTCTCCCGAGTGTTTTTACCAAATCATAAGGCTGTGAAGGGCTGGAAAAATTTCAAAAAATATAGCAAGGTGCATCGACTAGATGCACCTTATTAGGTGTAGTCCCCGACTATGTGATTAGTTGAACAAACTAAACATATAATCAAGGTCAATAATATCACCCATATGAATGATTTTAAGCTTCCTAAGTAGCATAATAATAGCATGTATGGTATTAACCCCCGAGTAAATAAGACTCAAGTGATTAAACCGACTGCTTTGTAAAATATGATGTAAACAACCTAAAGTTGACTACATCTCTAAAAACTCACATAGCAAAACAGCTATAAAGAAGTTTGTATGCTATGAATGAAAAATTCCAAAGTATCAGGCACATACCATGCGCACACTGCTTTAACAGATGTGCTTAAGTCCCTAAAAGACACATGGTTTTACCACACCTGGAAATATATGGCATATGTAGTATAAAATCCGAGTAAATAAACTCATGAAGGATTTACAACCGCTTGGAAAATGACCAAAATATATAATTAGCCTAAGCCATAATATTGGTCAATAAAAGTGCGCACTTACGTGGCGAAAAGCAACGATATTATATCTAATTGATTGTTTTATAAACCCAAACAGTGCCTTGACTTATACATATATAAAAAGTCAGCGGGGCAGCTACATAAAGCTTCAATGTTTGTCACCTTTTAAAGTGCATTGTACCAACACCTAAAAACTCTAGTAACAACGGTATAAAAGGATTTTAAAGTATGGGCACTTGATCATGCGCACTTTTGCCTAAGCAAACAATGCCTAAGTCCCTAAAAGAACGTGACTGACCACACCTGAAATATAGGCTGCAAACATATTAGGTCTAGACCAAAAAATATGCCTTCGATACCCTCAAAAGGATGACGCATGCAACATGCCTCTTGACATGCTCCCGAGTGATAAATCTTCCGGGTGATGTAGACCAAGTGCATCTCATCCGAGTGGCTTCTGGTCCAAATAGTTATCCCTCATGGGGTATAATGAAGTAAACATGATAATTGAATCCGCCTGGCGCAAATACTCAGTCGATGGCCCTCATGGGGAATAAAGATTGGTCCAGTCTTTCAGGGTATGAAATAAGCTCATGACCATGAATCCAAATTGAATATATGATCCTTATGCTTGAACTGATAAGCCCCTGAGCGTATAGCTTGTCCTTCTGTTGTAGTTGAAATTATCCATTGGCAGTAGCTGGTGCAGTCGGCATGGAGGCAAGATGACCAATATATAGATGATATCACCCATCAGATGTGACGAAGATATCGATAATAAAGACGAAGTTTTCCATCAGTAGCGATGGTGAATTCCTCCAACTGTGGAAACGAAGAAACCAGTCGACAATGCCAAACTTGACCGGTAGTGAAGACGAAATTGCTCATCCACAGCAACAGAGTAAGCACGACCGAAGAGGCATAGCATATTGTTGATGAAGATGGTGATGTCGGTGATCCAGTCAATGGCGGTGTAGCAGCCGATGATAATGACAAGGTTGCCCATCAGCGGCGGCGTAGTAAGCTAACCGTGAAGGCAAAATAACAAGTCGGTGATGACATAGGCAACCGAAGGCGAAGACATAGTCATCCATTAGTGACTACGGAGACGTCAGGGCCGATGAAGTAGAGGCGATGCCAAGGAGGCACAGCGAGAAGTTGACGAAAATGATCCAATCGGATATTCAGCGTTGACTAAGCATGAACTCTTGAAGCAAACAACTTGGTTAACGGTAATTGACCGGAGATCACGATAGTGTCGATGAAGAAGGTGATGGTGATGATTTCAATAACAATAATCCATCACATTGTTGAGAATATATCGAAGCTCGAGTAGTTTCCTCAACGCTAAAGCTTGCATGACCAAGATTGATGCAATGTCCGTTGATTTATGATGATGGCAGTAGAACTTGGTCTTATAGCTGTTGCATATGCTTTACTTGGATGAAAACAGATGTTGTTGTCCAGCTCGTCTAATCTGAGTTGATTGGTTGATAATTTCAAATTCCCGGACATGTAGATTAAATCTTGAACTTGATACTTGAGAGACTTGAAGTAAATTGTGGGAAATTGCCGATAAAATAATTGATGTTGCTGAAGTAGAATGCCTGCTCTAAGGCGAAGGCGAAGATAATGACTCCTGGAGTTAACTCATTGGGCTGATTAATATATTGCTTCATCTTGTCAGAATGTCTATCGAATTTTGAGTCTTGTATTTGTGTAGCCCCTGACTCTATGCTTAGTTGGGAAACAACTGGACATAGAGTCAGAACTGTAGCTTGTCATCGAGTGGCCATCATTTGGATGAAGATACGCATTGAAGATGTCCGAGTAGAAATCTTGAGGATTGGAGCACCAATTGTTGTAGTAGATTAGCGCGGCGTTGTATTTGGTGGTGCATGCCAATATGTCAAGGCTCTTGGAGATGTCGTGGTTGATGAAGTAGCGAATCTTGTTAAGTAGAGGCAATAAAGTTTGCCGAGGCATGAAAGCGAAGACACCAGTCGACGACGATGAAGGCGAGTCGGCGGTGAAGACGTAGACGCCCAACAGCAGTGTTGTGACCAACCAACCATGTAGGCGAGGACACCAGTCGGCGACGGCGAATGCGAGCCATCGGTGAAGACGTGGATGCCCAACAACGGCGGCATCGGCGGTGTAACCAACCAACCGTGTATGCGGAGACATCAGTCGGTGACGACAAAGGTGAGCTGGCGGTGAAGACGTAGACGCCCAACAACGGCGGTGTAACCAACCAACCGTGTAGGCGGAGACACCAGTCGGCGACGACGAAGTCGAGCCGGCGGTGAAGACGTAGACGCCCAACAACGGTGGTGTAGCCAACCAACCGTGTAGGCGGAGACACTAGTCGGCGGCGGTGAAGGCAAGCCGGTGGTGAAGACGTAGACGCCGAACAACGGTGGTGTGACCAACCAACCGTGTAGGCGAGGACACCAGTCGGCGACGATGAAGACGAGCTGGTGGTGAAGACGTAGAAGGCCAACAATGGTGGTGTAACCAACCAACCGTGTAGGCGGAGACACCAGTCGGCGGTAGTGAAGACGAGCTGGCAGTGAAGACGTAGACGCCCAACAACGGTGGTGTGATCAACCAACCGTGTAGGTGTACACACCAGTCGGCAACGACGAAGGCGAGCCGGTGGTGAAGACGTAGATGCCTAGCAACGGTGGTGTGACCAATCAACCATGCAGGTAAAGATAACGGTCGGCGACGATGGAGGCGAGCCAGCGGTGATGTTCTGACTGATCCATTCCCGAAGCGTAGGGGATAACTTTAAAGCCATGAATTCCCGCTATGCATATCCGGATTTGGATCCTGCAGTATAAACATATAAGATGAGTAGCATCTGATGCAAATATAGTACTTGAGACAAAATCAAGCATTTTAAAATATTTATGAATATGTATTTCTCCTCTTGTCGATTTTGATATCCCGGAATAGATCACTAATCACGTTTAAACACTCTGCCCGACTAGTCATTAACATGAGTTCGCCATTAATGGAACAAAGCTTCACGGATCAGAATTTACTACTCGGGTACTTTTACAATTGTGAAGAGTAGAAAACAAATTATATTATCTCTATGCTTTTGATTTCTTCCGAGTAATACTTAGCACCTTACATTATACACTCCATCCAACGAGCCCCCGGGTGCGAGAAATCAGCCCAAAGGCAACTATCAATCGACAAACCAAACGGAAAGCATAAGGAAATAGAGCTCCATAACTCGATCGGTACTTTTTACTCGGATTATTTCGCAAGCAACCAAGATAAATATTATGAAAATTATTGAAAAAATATGATATAACATCTGTAGCCCCCGACTCACTACTCAATAGAGAACCGATTGATGTAGTGAGGCAAAGGAAAAAGGAAATATCATATAAAGAATAAAATATCGATGACTTAACTTTTTGGTATTTCCCTCGGTGACGATAAAGGAGATAGATGTAGAAGCAAGGTTATCCATCAATAGCGATGAAATTAACCAGTCATGAAGGAGAAGATACCAATCAGCAGCAATGACAACGGCTGGCGGTGAAAACAATATCGCCATCAGTAACGGCTGCGGCGAAGGCAACCGGTGGTGAAGACGATGTCGCCATCAACAACGGTGAAATAAAAATCCAACTGTGAAGGCGAGGATGCCAGTTGGCGATGGATGAGGCGCCCGGTGGTGAAGATGATGTCGCCACCAGCAACAGCGGCGGAGTACACCAGTCGTGGAGGCGAAGAAACCGGTCGGCAAAAGTAGTGTCGTGGCATTATATGTGAACAACAAAAAAATATCATGAAATTAATCTGTGATTAGAAATTAATCTATGATATAATAATAAATTGGAAGCAAAAGGACTCTAGTGAAATCAGAGATTAAATCATTGAATTTCCTGAAATCAATCTGCCAAGCTGGACTGAATCCGAAACAGAGGAAACGAGGTAGCTATATAAAGCACATCTATTAATAGTAGACTTGTTATTGGTCTCCATAGCCAGCAATGCTCCTGTTTGCTTGGGGTGACTATGCTTGATTTGCACGTATGTGTATTTTGGATAAACCATGCATGCGGCTGGGAGTGCCTGCAACGCTTCCTCGTAATGATTTATGTTTAGCAAGATCACAATGATGACTCCCGTAGCCGACCTCCCTACAGATTGTGCGGCAACACCAGCCGGCATCTAGTCAAATTGTTCCATCGATGATTCGCCACCATCGGTTGACCTCGGAAATTGGGGCAATCGAATTTGTTGAAATTGTTTTCCCCGTTGGATTGAATCTGACTCGGAGAGGTGGAGATTGCAAAAACCATCGAGGAAATCGATGATCTTGAAGTGAAAAGATTGTCGTGAGGCGAAGATAAATCCGGCCACGTTGGAGATTGGTTTCCATCGCACTTCTTGATGGAAAACTCGACGCGACCCTTACCTAGCGCGCCAACCGTCGAAACAAGAATTCGGTAATATGAAAATGGGGTAGCGCACGAGACCTAAAAGTGGATGGATGCGGAGACAAGGATTTAGACAGGTTCAGATCCTCTCAATGAGAGGTAATACCCTACTCCTGTTTAGGGATTGTATCCGCCGAGTTGTGTATTGATCTGATGATCTAGTTGTGCTCATGCCCACGGAGGGCACCCTGTCCTCCTTATATAGCTAGATGATAGGGCTTTACAAGATAGAGATTTAACTACTTATGGTTTAAATCTCTTATAACTAATCTAAAATCTTAACAAACCTAAACTATAGGCTGTGTCTTGATACATAAATCAACGTAATACCCGAGTCCTAATTTTATACATATTCTATATACATAGTATATCCCCTATAACCAGTCGGATAACTAGATCCGTGGGTATGTGGTACCCATAATCTCCACAAGACTCGTTGCCACGTTTAACACCATTCTTAAGCACTTACCTGACTTATCTTTTCATTTTTTTAATATTTAGAATAAAGATCTGGGATTGACCCTGCTTTTCATTGAAAGCAACCAATATCCCCGAGTTCAACTCAAGAAAAGCAACAAAAAAAGTATCTTAAAACAAACTATTACTAAAACCTCTCCTTAAATTAGAAGCAAATCCTCTAACGTAAAGTCAAAGAAATATGGTAGCTAATATATAGAACACCATAAAATAGGTTACGTTAAAGGATCTCGATCGATCCCTATATTTCTATATTTCTAACTTAATTTGAATATGATTGCATATCTTTTTGTTAATTACACAGCGAGATTTAATTAGCCCCGATATATCCGTGCTCAAGTTTGGATAGACGACGGCATGCAATGTGCTGCAGAATCTGATTCTTCGCAGAAAAAGGCTCCTTGCGTCTCGCCGGCGGCACGAGTCAGCTCCGACGATTCGCGTTGCCGTTGGCCCGGTCCACTCCGGCGGCCGCCATGGTGGGATCGCGCGGTGACCATGGCGGCGGCGGCGCGGCGAGGGCGACGCAGCTCAAGGTGCTGGTCCCTTCTTCCTTCGGCAAGATGGTAAGTGGAAGCCGCCACGCCATGTCATGACATGCCATGCCATTGCCACATTCTTTCTTGCTTCCATGGCGCGGCGCGCGCCCGCGGCACAGATGAGATCGACGAACACACACCCCGGCCGCGGCGCCCCTACTCAATCTCGTGGCTCATGTCTCTGTGCGTGCAGCGGATCTGCGACGAGCTCGCGGCGCAGCTGGTGGGCGTCGGCGTCGGCGCGCCACGGGCGACGGCGCGCGTGGCGAGCCCGCTCGGCAAGGTCTGGGACGTCGGGGTCGTCCGGGACGGCGACGGCCGCGCGTTCCTGGGGAGCGGGTGGGCCGAGTTCGCCGCTGCGCACGGCCTCGGCGTCGGGTGGTTCGTCGTGCTCCGCCACGACGGCGGTGGCGTGCTCGCCGTCGAGGCGTTCGACACCACTTGCTGCCTCAAGGAGTTCGGCGCTTCCCCTGCAGGTAATCCAAGAGACTTGCATTCAAAATTTATGTCTTGGATGATGCTTTCGGCATGGTGCAAAATACAAATTTGATTGGCTACTTTAGACTTAATTTGAGTGGCTATTACATAGATGTTTTCCCTCAAAAATGATAGGTGATCAGATTGAACTTTGATAGTCTACTGGCAAGATGATTAGATCGCATTAAGCATTTAGATTATATTATTTTTAGCTTCTTCATCACGTTGAAATATAAAATGAATTGTCCGCTTTTTCTTATCAGCTTAAATTTTTGGGTTGATCTGTTGGTGCATGTAACTCAATATGGCATCAAAACCAAATATTTCAATCGGGTTCGAATCATGTCTAATGCACAATTAAATAAAAACAACAGGCCACTTCTATTTCACGCTTAAGAATTGAGGGTGCCTTGCATAAGGGGAGTGTTGAAATATAATGTAATTTCCCATCTTTCCTCATTATTTTAATAATTGAACTTTCGGTGCATGCAACTCAATACACCGGATTATCGATGTGATTATTTGCTTCATGTTTATATATTTTTTTTCTCCAAAAATAATTATGTTGTATTGTTAGAGGCGTTATTCTAATATAGCCCCTCTATTTTTAATATATAACAAGCGTTGACTGTGATATTTGACTATTCATCCTTTTCAAAATAATTATATAAATTCATTTATTTTGTTATGATATGTTTTATCGCAAAAGAAACTCTAACTTTAGCTTACACTTTTACATATTTACATTAATTTTTAATAAAATGAATGTCAAATATTATGAAAAAGAAAATGGCATCATATATAAAAAATGGAGGTATTATTTTTAAGATATATATAATCACGTAGATAATTCACTACAACAATCCAAACAATATATATTTTTAAATTAGGCCTATAATTTCTCTTATTGATTGCTCTTTTACTACCATTGGTTTGCCATGATCTTCTAGTTTCAGTTTTCATTGAGTTATACATAACGCCTTCTTTTAGCTATGACAATCAGAAGCGGCAGAGCAACAGACACTTCACGTAAGCCTCAGTTCTTGACGGTACTTCTGCCAGGTCTAATGGACAAGATGGTACAAAAACTCATCGAGTCACTTTGTTTCGCTTCTATTGGTCTTTATTGTGTTACTTTCATGTCACAAGAACAAATTGTTTTGAACATCGGTACATTTTTCAATATGCAATTTTTACTGCTAATATATCTGTTGCAAAACGTTTTAAAAACTTGATAAAATGATATTGTTGTGAAAATATTATTTGAGACCATTCTATATGCATAATTTGTAATTATCCAATCAAAAATTTAAAAAGATAATGGTATTTAAAGGTTTTTAAGATGACTGGAAACATGTCTAGAAAACAACATGCATGTCTCGTGATAGGAGCAATACTGATAAGTATTTTTTACTCCCGGTTCGCAACCCCTATTATTACCGGTTATAGCTACCGATACTAAATTTTGGGGACTAACGATCACGATTTTTAGTACCGGTTGAAATAACCGGTACTAAAGATTCATACTCAAGCCAAAAAATATGTGGGTTGCGGGATTCGAACTCAAATCTCTCCAGCCTCACACGCATTACCATCTCATCTACTACACATATCTAATATGTAAAGAGATGTTTTCTTTTTGAACTAGATCCTGAAAGCATCTTTACTCCCGGTTGGTGTTACCAACCGAGACTAAAGATGTTTTTGGGATTTGAACTTTTAAAACCGGTACTAAAAACATCTTTAGTATCGGTTCGTAAAATAACCGAGAAATTTGTGATTTTAGCTCACCGAAAAAAGATTGGTTCTCCGGTTGTAGAGACAGTACTACTAAAGTATTATTTTTTTGACATTAAGAAAACCTAAAATTATCACTTTTTCCACTAGTTTAATTGCCAACCATGTCAATTTTGTAGTCATCCATCTTTTAGCCTCCTTAAAGTTTCTCTTTCTATTTCACCATGGTGCAATTCACAATGGCCCACATGTCAATGATACACTTCACTAGAACTAGACAGCATCTCGTAGAATATGACCACCCCTTGTTATGAGAGGGGTAGTTTTGTCTTTCACATAACTCTAATGGCTAAATAGAGGGAAATAATCCATATCTTTAGTGACAAAAAGATTATTTATTCTTTAAAATGCTTTTCTGAATATTTTAGATTTCAGATGTATCATGAGCAATGCACATTTCACTGCTGTGTTGGTTCTTACAGAGGATCCCTGGTAAGTTTGTACGAGACCACATCACTCAAGAGAACCTGAACAGCAACATGGCTAAGATCTTAAGCCCCCTCGGCAAATCTTGGCGCATCGAGCTCGACAAGGATCGATTGGGCGTGTTTTTTGGAGGTGGATGGTTACAATTTTTGTCATTCCATCGCATCTCCCGGGGTGACGTCGTGATCTTCAGGTATGAGGGCAACCTGGTGTTCAAAATCAGTGTTTTTGGGGTCAATGGACTCCTGAAAGATTTCAAGTCAAAGGGCATCAACATTCATCAAAGTGAGAAAACAATTTTGTTTCTGATATTTGAATCCAACAGTTGTGTTTTGAATTATGTCTTGAAAATATGTTTTATTTGATTCATTTCTGTCTTCTCAACATTTACAGGTACTGGAGAGCAACAGGAAGCACCTTCTTTTTCTAGAAAGAAATGTAACAAGAAGAACAGTAGATTTCGTGAAGATGATGAAATTCAACAGGAAATGCCTTGCAGTAGAAAGGGTAGCGGCAACAAAGGAAGAGCAAGTGACAGAGAAACAAAAAGGATGAAAAAAACCAGATCTGTCTACGAGATTGGACCGCGTTCTTGGATAAAGAAGGAGATCAACGAATATGTTCTTGAAAGATGCATTGTCGTAAGCACAATTATTCCTCTCCTCATATTGTCATGTTACAAGGGAAAAGTCTTCATCCCTAGATGGTATATATCACTTTGTTATCATCAGATTACATCCAAATAGTTATGAAAAGTTGAAAATATTTCATATTCATACATTTATGTACCCACTATCCAAGAAAATTTCAACTCTGATCTGAATTAAACCCACATTGAAACATAAACACAAAGTATGAACAATTATCACACCGTTCATCATCATGTTTGTTTGTTTTTTATTTCTCATTTTGTAGGTCTAGTTCATACTTCAACTTCTGTAGAGTTTTATGGAATGATTGGTGTCGATGTACTATTGCGTTAGACTTTTTCTGAAATTTTCCTGACCATCTCATTACATTTAAGAAAGTTTGAGGACATGAATGTTATCGACCAAGAGAAGACATCTTCTTGAGGGATAAATAGAAACTTCTTCTGTTATGACCCGCTTGAATTAGATGAAATGCGAATGAACGGAGATGGATGATCAACTTGTTATACGGATGAATTAAGTATTAGTGTATATTGTAAAGGGTAAAGTCTATTTTTAAGTCATTGAACTTTTCTCAAAACTCATTTTTCACCCTGAACACAACACCAGTTATTAATTTGTCCCAGTGTATTTTTGCCCGATTTTACAATTTCAGAAAAAAAAATACTGGTTTTGCAATACACAGTGAAAAAATTGGTCTTTGATCAAAGCTAATGAGCTAAAATAAATTCCATCTTATTATAAACCTAACAAATAGCTCAGAACAAGTGGTCTAAACAACACCGAGTAGAAAGTCCTCGATAAAATTGAATCCTTGAAAGCACAAGTTAAATAAATAATCCGCGTCAATAATCCACATTCCATGATCAACTCCTCAAATTAGAATCGGGCCCCATCATAATTTCATCTGAAACCAACAATTATATTAATCCTCTGTATATGCAATAATGCCTGCCTGTATGCAGTCTCTGGCATGTACCTTCTGCGAGTCGATCGGGTTCGCAGAAGAGAGCACCATCATGCTGATGATCAACACCACCTCAACACAGGGAGGAGGCAGCAGATCATGGGAGGTGGCTGGCCGTCGATACAAGGACGCCTGCTACCTGCTCGGACGAGGCTGGAGGAGGTTCTGCGAGGACAACGGCCTCAAGGTCGGCGACGTCTGCGTCTTCACCGTCGTCGAGTCCACCCTGTGGCGCGTCGACGTCGAGCGTTGCTAGCTGATGTGTTCGTCATCATCGTCTTACTTTGACCATAATTAAATTACTTTCGGTTATATTATGATGAATGGAATATGTATGGTTATATTTGTGGCGCTAACTATTTCGACGATATAACATTGTTTCCAAGAGGTTATTATTATTCCTTTTTTTAACATTGTTTCCAAGAGGTTATTATTATTCCTTTTGTTTTTACTTATATACTACCTCCTTTCTCGAAATAAATAGTAATCGTGTTCATCACCACCGTCTTACATTGATCGTAAATTATCTTCGGTTGGTTAGATTATGATGAATGGAATTCGTATGGTTATATCTGCGACGCTACCCATTTCGATGGTATGCCATGTTTACGTGAGTTTTTTTTTTTCTAAAAGGAAAGTGTCAAAGTTTGAAATTATACAGCGCCCGTGTCAAATATTAAAAACGGAGGTAGTAGCTTAATTATAGACAGATAATGTGATTCTTCAGGTTTATTATGTCTCTGAATGCGTATGCATGTTTATTCGGCCAGGACGTGCAATTTTATAGGAGGTAATGACTCTTAATTTGGTCAGGTCATGTGATCGTCGTTTCTGTCTCTGTTTCTTCTTATCTATCAAAATTGATTCCGGAGCCCAAAAATCAACCTTCTTAATAACCACAAATTTCAAGATTTCAACGTACGGCAAAAGCAAATTTTGATCGAAATTTAGAATTGTTTTTGAGATATTCAAATTTCAAATAGTTTTCAAGCTAAATTTGGCCAAAACTCGACGAAAACTAGTACATCGACAGAGTTGGGGATCCGACAGTACATCGAAAGATAGTCATCATAGCTGTTGTCTATGTTATTCAATTATTCGTGCTCTTGTGAAGGGCTATGCCTACAGTATAAGAAATTTCTTAAAAAAAATTAAGCTTTTTATTTATTTTATTTTAAAAATAAACCCTCCTAAAACATATTTTTGAATCTTTGGCCATGTTAGTCAGACTAACATGGAAACACAATGTTACCACACAACGTGAAAATATTATTTGATCATGTCGGTCTAATATTATTTGATCATGTCGGTCTAATTAGCATAATAGTGTGTCACGTCACCCTGACTAATATAGTAACATAAGACTGTCACGCCCACTTTAGGTTACATGATAGTGTTGTTCTGCCATGTCGGGATAATCGGGATGAAATGTTCAGATTTTAGAAATAAGTTTTAAGAGGATTTATTTTTAAATTAAAAAGTAAAAAGGTTACTAAATATTAAAAATTCTAGTATATGGTCCTTGTATTTGGTTTTTTAGTTACTTTTGGTTTGGATAACCTAATTTTTAAGAAATAACATGACATGTTTTTAGCCCACCATAGTACTTTTTTTGTCGATCCTGACTCATACTCCTACCTTATTACCACTCCTGGAGCGTTGAATTCCGATTCTACTTTGATCCAATTTCTGGGATCCAAAATGGATTCAAATAGCTTTTTTGGCTTTTCTAGCACCCTATATGCCAATTCAGGAGGTTGGGTTAGGGGCTGCAACTTTCCAAAACTGACCTCGGCCTTGATGAGTATTCCCTTCTATCTTTTTTTGTTTGACTTTGGTTAATTCAAAATTAAATTGATGATCGACGTAGTTCTGGAGCTGCCTGGACTTTTTACATTTTCATCCTTCTCTCAAAATTATTTTATAATATATCCTCTTTAAAATTTATTGTAAAAATAAATCCGTAGCTAATCGCAAATAACATTAGCGTTGAGGTTAAATGTTTGGGTGCCAAAAACCGGCTGCCATGGTAGTGATGCCACGCTCACGTGTCATTTTCTTTGGTATTGACCCTCTACCACTTATGAACAACCTCTTTCTGTTCCCTCACCCCTCTCTCCAAATCCTATTGATTTGTTGTAAATTTCATGGGAAAATTGAGAAAGCAAAATATTTTGCTTCATTTTTCCCTGATTTGTATTTTATATTTAAGATTGAGACATCATATCAGGATAAGTGTGCGGTCCTCTCCCTCGTTAACTCCAGCTTTCAATCATGTTTATTTCATGTTGTATTTTGGAATTGATAAAGCATGGTAACATGTTCTGTTTCTCTTAATGTGTTTCTATTTTTTTTGTATTCGACGCGAAATTTGGAGGACGTAGGAGGTCACCCCAAGGGAATTATTGTCGATCCTCGGCTCCGAAAGATATTGGCGACGACCCCATCCATGTTATCAGCTATAATTGACACCTATCACGTAGTCTCAGCATCAAGATCATCGGTGTTTGAGACGTTTAACCTTGACAACAAGGTATCTTGCATCGAGTTATTGGTCTATTTCTCCGATACTTTTAGTGTACTAGAAAAAATATCCGTGCGTTGTAATAGTTAAAAGCATTTTTGACTAGCCTGCTGTCTTCCTCTGCTTGCCCTGCCTCTCTTTGACCTAGCCCACAAGTGCAACTGTAGGCCCAGCTTGCATCGCCGACTGCTGTCTTCAATTTCCGGAAGATAGTCTTGTGTCCTTACGATACCAGAACCGAACATTTCTATCAAATCCGATTGAATATTTCTCGATCTCCTAAAATTGGTTGAGGGCTTTTGATACACTCGATCTCCTCTTTCCGGTTTTATCAAAATCGAGGCGAGTCCATAAAACTCGGGATAAAAACAATAACTTTTAAATGGAGATTAAATCCGCTAAATTAGAGTGCAATTGAAAGTAAAATAATGGGAGAAATAATGAGGGAGTAGTGGGGAATCAATTTTTGCTATTAATTGGAGGAGGGAACATAAGGGGAGGTAGATCGATGTGGCAGCGACGTTAGGATTCGACCCGACGACTTTTAAATTGAGATTAAATATGCTAAATTAAAGCAGAATTGAAAGGGAAAATCATGGAGAGAAATGGTGAGGGAGTAGTGGGGAATCGATTTTTGCAAGAAATTGGAGGAGGGAACATATGGGGAGGCAGATCGACGTGGTGGCAGCGTTAGGGTTCGGCCCAACGACGAAAAAATTGAGCAGAATAAAGAAAACTATCCTTACCAGCCCGGTGATAAAAAAACTAGACAGATAAAACAACAAATCCTTATCGTGTGTGCACACCCTTCCGTGTGAAAAAAATACGAAAATAGATGAAAAAACCAGAAAAAAGATGACGAAAAAAGAAGCGAACCAAAAAGGGAAAAAACAACGAAAAGAAGACGTGCGGAAAAAAGGAGGACAAAAAAATGAAAAAGGGCGAAAAAATGGAAGCCTGAAAAAAAGCGGACAGAAAAAAGGGAGAAAAAAAAGAAAAAAGCAACAAAAAGACGGATGAAAAAAGAAAAATGACGAAAAAAAGGAAGAAAAAAAGCGGACAGAAAAAAAAGGAAAAATGGTGAAAAAAAGATGGACGAAAAGAAAACCCCGAAGCGTTACCTATTTTTTTATATATTAGATATAAATTTGTAAAGTTTATGGAAAGGGTTATAGTGTATAATTTCCCGTTGGAACTTGGAACCTGGCGCTGCAGATATCTCCGACCTTCGTAATACATATATAGCACTATTTTGTATTTTTGTGTACATTTAGGAGACACTAGAAACATATATGATCACCATGATTACGGTCACCGGCCATGCCCATGCTCATTGATTAGTAGGAGACTCGTAGGAGCTTGCACGTACTACTGGCCGGCATAGACTACAGTATTATTATAGTTGAAATATAATGCTAAGATTCGCACGGGGTGTTTAGCCCCATGCCTGTCCGATTAATTTGACCAAAATGTCACATCACCCTATGTACAAATGTCACAAATATCTAGCCTCTAATTGTTTAGCTAGCTTTACACTGACCGTGACATCCATCACGACGCGCAAAGAAAAAAAATTAATTAAGCAACTGTATATACGCATGCAGATGATGTGTCTGCCGCTAGGGTGACCTGATGACAGCGCCGCGTGCTCTCTGCTAAGCTTAAACTAATCTCTCTAATTAGCTCACGGCCGGCTTTTGGTTTAGGTTTGTCATGAGCAACAACGATTTTGTCAGTAAAAGCTTTGTGTCGACTGTCACCAACTGGAGACAGTAATCATTAATTACCTGCAGAATTACCTGCAGGGGTTCTATTCTACTACCTTCATCTTATAATATAAAAAGATTTTAATTATACAATTATATCATTAAATTCTATTATATTATAAAATGGAGGGAGCATTATCATTGTGTTGCTTATTGGTGATGACCTCACGTGTGGCCTATTTGCATCACAGCTCTCAATCAATCTGATTCTCCTGAAACCACAATGAAGCTCTGTTAATGAGTGGGTTATGATAATTTTGTTTTATACAGCTTTTTTTAGAGACATTTTTTTATTCTGGCATTTCTATTAATCTTTGTTACAGATGATAATTAACATTCTTGAATTACTGAAACGGAGTAATTCAAGAGATATGGCAGTTACATAACATAATTATTTAAGCTTAATTTGATTTATTTCTTTATCCCTGATCACTTAAAAAGAATAACCACAAACTGAAATTAAGATTGGGAAAGCACTAGAGAAGAATAACGGGCAAAAGAATGAAACTAATTAAGAGCCCCATTGTTTTGCTGATATATATACTTATCCTTACCGCTTTTTTATTAATAATTTATGAGTAAATTTTCTATACATATGTTTTTAGTGACTTCAAACAAGTGCTGTAAAATTCCATAAAAAAATGCTAAAAATAAACTACGATAAAAACCATAAAATTATCTTTAAAATTAAAATTTAAAATATAATTTTTTTGCTTATATAAGTATAAGTATAAACGATATAGGGTTTCACAATCTTCCGCTTTTAGAATTTTGTGGAGGTGGGCATGCCCACACCCACTTGCTGACCTTCCAACCAGAAGGGTGCATAGTGTCCGGATAGCGATGATGGGCCAGCCTGACCTGCTTAAAAAAGCCACGTTTCATCACCATCGCCGCAGACGACAGCCGGCGGCAGACAAGCCGACAACACTCCGCCCCCCCCCCCTTCTCCACAATCTTTCTCAATCTTTCTCACAATGGCCCCTCATTCACCTCTCTCTCTCTCAATCTTTCTCACAAAATGACAAACCACACGCAGCATCAAAGTGTTCAACTGTGCAAGAACACAAAGTACAGAAAATAAAATAAAATGGATGAGTGGATTAAAACGTTGGTTACTGTTTGTTGTCATGACCTGCTGATGCAGGTGTTCTGCATCAGATGTAGCTACAGAAAAAAATTCAGTAAGAACATGAGGACCAGGAGCTCAGCATACCGATTCAATGAGATCTTAATGACCATATTACCATGGAGTAGCTATCAGAGCATGTTTGTAGCCTAGTACAAAAGATTTGAGCTAAATTTCTTCTTCAGGAAATCAAACCCCGTATAAGAACAGGATGGTTTCATTTCAATCCACTAGAAAACTGTATCATCACACATCCTGTGGTTTGATGAACAAGACCAAACACCAGACATCCTGTGGTGTGATGAACAAGACCAAACACCAGAGCCAGGCTGCTAAAACTGTCTGAGGAGCCATTGCTAGCACTGTTCCTTGCCAGCATCGGCACCGGTACCGGCATTGCCATTGTTATCATCACCTGAAGCGCCGTTGTCGGTGGTGGTGGAGTAATGTGTGTGCTTCTTGGACGACCCCCTGCACTGCCCGACGGGGTACTTGCGCGCGTTGAGCTCCATCTTGCGCAGCGCCGCCTTGCCAAGGTCGACACCGCACATGTCGGAGAGGCGGACGAGGTAGAGGAGGACATCGGCAAGCTCCTCGCCGAGGTGCTCCACCTCCCTCTCCCCCCACCCAGGGAGCCCCTTGGGCACCTCCCCCTTCCACTGGAAGATCTCCGAGAGCTCCCCCACCTCACCCACCTGCATCACATTGCAAGATCACCAACAGTCAAAATTACAGTTTTACAAAATCACAATTGCACATTGCAAGATCAGGCAAACAGTCAAAATTACAGATTTACATTATCACAGCTGCACATTGCAACAACAATCAATTGCAGTATCACAGAACATGGTGCACAGAAGGCAGATGCAGTAAGCATGGATGAGCTGCAGGTTGCCATTTATGCTAGGTGCAGGGACCAGCTTGGTCAGGGCGACTGCATTTGCCTTTTATGGCCATCATCATCTGATCTCAGGCTAGCATTGCAAAACACAAGGTGGTAAAAAAAAAAAAAAGATAAGAAGATGTTTGGTTCCAGTTGCTGTTACTGTCTGTGGCCCTTTTGGCTGCTTTCTCCAGCACATCACTATAATACTACATCAGTTACAGTGATGGATCAGGCTAGAGATTCTTAATAACTGAAGAATGAATTTCTCATCAAGAATATGACAAGAATAGAAATAAAAAAGGACATATTCATGGATGTATAACACATGAAACAATTGCCAAATCATATTGTGAAGTGGTACATCTCCTTTTTGTTTCTTTGGGGCTGAATTCTTGTCTCTGTTACAAACTGTGAAGTACTCACTCACCATGGGACCATGTCAGAACCCAGTACTACTTGGTGAATTGTGATCGTCATTTATATGTTTTTTAAATGCATGCCCAGATAAAGTTCCTAATTAGCAAGTTCCTTCCACACTAAGTATTGACTAATTGTACAATTAAGGTCATAATATTAAAATTCCAAATCCACTCTAGAGTCAAAGCATAAACCAGACTTTGCCACATAAAAACAACAGCAGAGATCGATATCTTTTTATTTACTCTGTTTTTTTTTCTCAGGATCCAGAGAGGGACGATTTTGGTAGGTAATAGTAGTAGTACTAGTACTCCAGTACACAGAAAAGATCATTATCCAATCACAAAGATATCCACGGTAACTTATTATATTCTCCATTCATTTCACACCATTTTAGCAAGAAACACGGCCAGCTAAACATCATCACTTTCTGCTGTCGAAAAAGCTGGAAAGATTCAAGGTAAAGATCCCAATCCCATCGTGCCTGCAGAATCAGTAGCAGTGCAACAACAAGAACAGGAGAAAGAGAAGGGAAAAGCTGACAAAAGGGGACAAATATCTACTGCACATAATGATTTTTCTTCCTTTTTCCATTCCCTATCTCCTCTGATAGAGACAAGAAGGGAATGAACTCCAGGCCCCATTCTGTTCTGACCCCTCAAAACTCACGCAGCCAAAATATAATAGCACAAAAGAAGAAAGAGAGAGAGAGAGAGAGAGAAGAACCAAATGAACCAAGAACCCACCAAGAAGAAGAGGAAGATGGAAACCAAGCAAAAGATCATGAACATTAATATCACAAAATAAAATAGATAATCACTCCGTCAAAAATAAATAAAAAAGGAAAATCCTCACCAAACAGGAAGATGAAAACAAAATAAAATAGATAATCGCTCCGTCAAAAATAAATAAAAAAGGAAAATCCTCACCAAACAGGAAGATGAAAGAAACCAAGAAGAAGAAGGTGGTGAAAACCAGAACCCATCCAACATTGGTTGAGACGCAAAAGAGAAAAGATGGAAGAGGGGAAGGAACGAACCAGCGCGAGGAGGAGGTTCCTGGGGCTGTGGAACTGCTCCCAATCCCTCTCCCTGGCGAACTCCGACATCTTCATCCTCAGCGTCTCCAGCGTCACCGCCGCCGACGCCTCTCCTCCTCCGCCGCTGCCGCTGCCCTTGCGAGCCGTCTCCCCCAACCCCAACCCCACCCCACCACCACCATTCATCTCTCTATCTTTTGGACTCTTCTGGGATGCAAGGGAAGGGAGAGAGAGAGAGAGAGGAGGTGGTGGTGGTGGTGGTGGTAGTAGTAGCCGAGGAGAGGAGAGGATTTTATAGGGAAGGGGAAGAGGAAGGGAGAGTAGAGAAAGGGTGGGTTTGGGGTTTGTTTGTTGGTGTGGCTCGTGTTCAATGCTCTCTTCGCTTGGGAGGAAGAAGAGGGAGGCGGCGTGACGCGAGGAGGCCGCTAAGAGCAGTCCAGTACTAGTTTCAAATATTCTATAGTCAATATAATAGCTAATTCATACAATAGTTGCTTACTATACTAGTAATACCTGATCCCATCTGTCATACACACATTACGTCTTGGAGTCCATGCTGCAGCTGGCTACAGATCTATAGCTCGTTGCTCTTCTCTCTCTTCCCTTATCTCTTTAAAATATGTTTATAGCTGGCTTATAGCCCACTATTGTACCTGCTCTAATTAGGTCGCTGCGGGCCAATGATAGGCCCATATGTCGAGATATTTAACTATTGGAATAAGTTGATTTGAGGTCCCATAACTTGTGTACGAATCCGATTTTCGTCCTTCAATCGAAAAACTAGATATAATAGGTCACTCAACTATCAAAATCGGTGCAAAATAAATCCCAAGACGGTTTGGATAGTGGTTTTTACTAACGTGACGCCTACGTAGCTAATTTGACCCCCTCTTCATCTCACATGGTATTGACGTGGCACTTACGTGATAATTTGATTTGGAAAATAATAAAAACCGTGTGCCCACACATCAGTTACGCCAAAAACAATAATTAAAAAAGGTGGGGTCCATGTGAGCCCCGGTTGTCAATCTCACTCCCCTCCTCTTCTTCCTACCCACTCCCCATCTCCCCTCTCTTTATCTATCTCTCCCCTCTCCTCTCTCGGGTGCGAGGGCTGACGGGTGGCGAGGAGAAGGGTGGTGGCCGACGGGGAGAAGGGGTGACGCGCAGCGGTACCGAAGGAGGAGGAGATGCGGGGAGCACCGCGTCTGTTGCGGAGTGGCACCCCTGTGGCAAGACGCCAGATGCAGACGGCGACGCGCTAGCAGATGGGGATGGCGGCGGGGAGAAGGGGTGACGTGTGGAGGTGGCCGCCGGAGGAGGAGATGCAGGGAGCACCGCATCTTGTTGCGAAGTAGCTCCCCCGTGGCGAGGCGCCAGACGCAGATGGTGACACGCTGGTGGACGGGGATGACGACGGGGAGAAGGGGTGACACGCGGCGGTGGCCACCGGAGGAGGAGATGCGGGGAGCACTGCGTCCTGTTGCGGAGTGGCTTTCCCGTGGCGAGGCGCTAGACGCAGACGGTGACGCGCTGGTGGACAGTGGACAGGGATAGCGGTGCGGAGCGCGGTGTCCTCGTGGGCGACGATGGCGCTGGGCTCGGCGCAGAGGAAGTCGAAGGTGGGGCAGGACATGCCGAAGGTGCAGCGGAAGTCGGCCTTCGGCTAGTCGGCGCTACTGAACAGGTCCCGCCACGCACGTGATTGGTCCTTCACCCACAGTCACCGCTGTTGTTTCTCCTGCTCTTGCTGCTGGTGCCCGTGCTGCTGATGCTCATGCTGGTGCGGTGACGACGAAGATGATGATGAGTAAGAGTCATCCTTGGTATCGTCATCTGCCTCTTCGTGTTGGTGGCAGTCATTGAGCTAGAGGAGAGGGAGCTCGCGGCGTGGAGGTGTTGGAGGTGGTGATGGCGGTGGTGGTGGAGGAGACGGGAGAGGAGGGAGCAGCGTGCGACGGACGGCCTCATCCTCCGGGTACCACCACCACACCTCCCGACATCTCCTCCTTCGGCGGCCACCGCCCTTCTCCATGCCGTACGTCGGCCCTCGCGCCCGAGAGGGGAGAAGAGAGAGGAGAGGGGAGAGAGATGAAGAGAGAGGAGATGGGGAGTGAGGAGGAAGAAGAAGAGGGGAGTGAGATTGACATGTGGGGCCCACGTGGCCCCATCTTTTTTAATTATTTTTTGGTGTAACTGACATGTGGGCTCACGGTTTTTATTATTTTCCAAATTAAATTGCCACGTGAGCACCATGTCAATGCCATGTGAGATGAAGACCGAGTCAAATTAGCCACGTAGGTACCACGTCAACGAAAACCGTCATCCAAACTGTCTTGGGACTTATTTTACACCGGTTGTGATAGTTGAGAGACATGTTATATTTGGTTTTTCGGTTGAAGGATGAAAATCGGATTCATTGACAAGGGAACTCAAATGAAGTTATTTCTTAAGCTGGTCTTACCAATAGCAATTAATGATTTTCCATTAGATCCACATATCATATAATATATATATATATATATGAGAACTCACATGTCATGTCATAGATTACGAGTTGCAAATTCTTAATTGCCACATTTTTAATGTGATAAATAGTTAAATATCCCCCATTTGTCTGCTGCACACGACCTGCTTAAGCTGCACTTGATAGGAGCGGAAAAAGATAATCAGCGCATACGCGCCGCCAACGCACACACGCGCTGCGTTTTCATGTGATTTTTTTCGTGATTTTTCCTAATCACGCACGTACGGTATGATTTTCTTTTCGCGATTTTTCTCGTGTGATTTTTTTCATGAATTTTTTTAATCACGTGTGAATTTTAAGTCAAAAGTTTTAATTTAAAGTTTGCCTCGACAATAGCGGAAAAGGATGAAAACTTGATTCTTGAGATCGAGAAATGGATTTTTTTTCATTACCTTATGCGCACGGGTTCTACAACTAGAGCATTATCTTAAGGGACAACGTTAGTTCCAATCACAACCTTAGCCGAGGTTCCTTTCACGTAGTAGCAAAAATATTTCTCCAGATAGTCTTTTTTTTCTCCACGCTGATAAATATCTAAAAGATCGACCACTTCCCTGCCAAGCCGCCTAGGCGAAGAGCCGAAGGATGGAGCATACAAAGTCGATCGTGCACCTGTGGTGTGACCCGTTGGTCCTGCAATATCATGGAATAGCATGGCCCGGGGTTAATGTAACTCTAGTGGGAGAGCTGTGTTATGAGTGACCTTATTGCACGATTCAGAGAGCACTTATGTATGTGATGCAAGTGAATGTGTACGAAAAGGTTATCGTAAAGTTTCGTAGTTCGTTCCGTAGTTGACCCTATCTATCTTTCTACGATGGTCCAAGAACACGGTCTTTCTTCAGCCTTCATGCCTTCATCAGAAATGATGTACCCCAACCAGGCTAGAAGTCATAAATTCGCACTTATGGAAATTGACAAAGTTTATGCTCTTTCCTATTATATTACTTTTCTCTTTCTTTCACCTACCGAGACAGACTTTTGAACTTGCTATCCTATTACCTAATAGGTAAAGATTAATCTCTGTAGAAAAATTGATTCATTCGGATCGATACGAGGACCCAAGCTAGGATCCTGATTGAGCACATCCTATCTATGACTAGAAAAATTCCGAAAAGAAGACGTGTTCCATATGCAAATGCAGGAAACCAGTTCCAATGGAGGGCCTGTTTATGCATGAGTCACTAGTGCAGATCCTCTCATCTATGACGAGCTATAATATAACTGGATTTTGTGGACTGTCACAAAGAATACATCTCAAACGAGTCTAAAAAGAGACCTATTGAGATATGGTTGGAGAGACATGTTAAATGTGTATAGAACTGAAGCCCGTCACGGATGACACATATCTTTGACGGATCTAAACTAGGGCCCAATTGAGATAACCTTAAATATCTCAATCGGGCTATAGTTGAAGCCCGTCACAGATGACCATCATCCGTGACGGGCACCAACTTGAGACCCGATTGAGATAACAACTAGGCCCGTCACAGATGACCCTTATCTGTGACGGGCCTAAACTATGGCCCGTCACAGATGACCCTTATCTCTGACGGGCCTAAAGTTTAGACCCGTCAGAGATAAGACGGGTCTAAAGTTTAGGCCCGTCAGAGATAAGGGTCATCTGTGACGGGCTGTACTTTAGGCCCGTCACAGATAAGGGTCATCTGTGACGGGCTGTACTTTAGGCCCGTCACCGATGACCATCATCCGTGACGGGCACCAACTTAAGATCCGATTGAGATAACAACTAGGCCCATCATAGATGACTCATCAATGACGGGCTATATACTAATACTTACAACTATTATATTGGTCCTTTATACAAATAAGTTCATTTGAATTCAAATTCAAAATTTGACAACTTCGAACAAAAGTTGGGGTTAATAAATGATTTCAAATGGAAAAGTCACCAAAAGCAAAGCTGTAGAACTCATCGAGGTGCAAAATTTTTATTTTGGTCATTTCTCCATCTGACTCTATTTGAACAATTTGAAATTTGAAATTCAAAGTTTCAGAAATTCAAAAAGAATTTTTTGTTAGTGAACGACTTCAACTGAGTCATCAACAACAAAGTTGTATAACTCATCAAGATCTATAACTTTTAGTTTGGTCATTTTTCTATATAACATTTTTTGAACAGTTTGAATTTAAATTTGAAAATATGACAACTTCAAACAACATTTTCAAATACTAAATGATTTCAATTGAAAAAGTCATCAACAACAAAATTGTATAACTCATCAGGATCTAAAACTTTTATTTGTATCATTTCTTCATCCGATAAAGTGTTAGTAACATTGTTTACAAATTTTACATATATGTGTTATAGTTTATAAAACCAGATAAGAGATACGTCAATTTTGTGAACAATGTTAGTATCACTTTGTCGGATGAAGAAATGATCAAAATAAAAGTTTTAGATCTTCATGAGTTATTCAACTTTGTTGTTGATAACTTTTTCAGTTGAAATCATTTAGTATTTGAAAATATTGTTTGAAGTTGTCATATTTTCAAATTCAAATTCAAACTGTTCAAAAAATGTTATATAGAAAAATGGCCAAAATAAAAGTTATAGATCTTTGATGAGTTATACAACTTTGTTGTTGATGACTTTTTCAATTGAAGTCATTCACTAACAAAAAATTCTATTTGAATTTCTCAAACTTTGAACTTCAAATTTCAAATTGTTCAAATAGAGTCAGATGGAGAAATGACCAAAATAAAAATTTTGCATCTCGATGAGTTCTACAACTTTGGTTTTGGTGACTTTTCCATTTGAAATCATTTATTAACCCCAATTTTTATTCGAAGTTGTCAAATTTTGAAAATTCAAAATTTAAATAGTTCAAATGAACTTATTTGTACAAAGAACCAATACAATAGTTGTAGGTATCGATGAGTTATACAATTTTGTTGTTTGTGATTTTTACATTTGACACACAAAAATCGACCTAAAATTAAATTTAAAGTTATCATAAATTGAAAATAAAAAATACCACATAAATTGAATATAAACATTTCATATGGAAAATGAAAAAATACTCATCGGTGACGGGCATTATTTAATGCCTGATAGAGATAGGTCATCTCAATCGGGGATGTGAAATATGTGATCAAAATGGATGTTATGTGAATGTAGTTGTGTTAAATATATTGATGGTTGTGTATGTAAATAAATGTATATGAATGGGTGATATTGGGGTGTGACATCCTGGCCCAAAACTTAATAGGATTAATAGAATACTCATACCAAAAAGTTACAACTACTTTTGCGGAATCCGATCTCCAAAGAACTTTGATGTTAAGCGTGCTTGGTCTGGAGCAATTTCGGATGGGTGACCGACCGACCGAACTTACCGGGTGCACACGAGTGAGGACAAAAAAGACCTGGGAGAGGTGGGACTGCATGACACGCCTAACAAAGGCCTGAGACTAGCTAAAAAATAAAATTTATTTTTTTGGGGATTATACTCATCTGTGACGGGTCTAAACTATAGCCCGTCAAAGATGACCCTTATATCTGACGGGCCTAAACTATGGCCCGTCACATATACTCTTATCTGTGACGGGTTATAGTTTAGGCCCGTCACAGATAAGGGTCATCTGTGATGGGCCATAGTTTAGGCCCGATTGAGATAGGTCATCCGTGACGGGCTATAGTTTGACTGGTCGTCTGGGTCAAAGCTATCAGTGACGGACTTTAATTAAGGCCCGATTGAGATAGCTTCATCCGTGACGGCCGTTTGCCCGATTGAGATAACTTTTCACATCTGTGACCTCTAGGTTGTGACGGACGCCATGCCCGATTGAGATGGGGGTTACCGTTATAGTGAGTGGTACTATTTTTAACTGTTTTTATCCGAGACATTTATAAATGTGATTTCCCCCTCTAATTTCCTTGACTATCGTATTGCAATCAGCATAAATTGGTTAAATTGGTAAATTTGAAAATTTCATTAGCGACCGAGATTCGCTTCTGTAGAAACAAATATCGTTTTTCAAAAAAAAAATTCCCATTTAGCATTACTGGTATGAAAGAAACTACAATTCTCTCTTTGAGCGTGTGATTGGGGTAACACATTCTCTTCGAGGATGTCCCCACGGATATGTGAGTGTTGTGTATATACATGTCTACCGTGTAATGGGAAACAATATCATTTATGACTTGTCAGCCCTTTTTTAGTGATACAAGTAATATATCCGTGTTTTTACAATGGATCATGCTCATAGCAGTGGGGATTGGATAAATGGGTGGTTTAAGGATAAATTACTGAATCGATGGTTATGCATACGAGAAGGGGTGAACCTCATACGTGAGAAGGAAAAGGAAGAAGAACGATTACGGAGTAGGCAAAGATCCATTGATTGATCGGTTAAGGTAAGGTACACATCGGTAACAAGTTCACAAGAATGTTCAGCCGGTAACTATATTTAATTAATCCATCTGCTAATGTCATGGCTAACCCACCTCCTGATGTCGAATAAGCGCTGATACCAACCAATTGCAAAAGAAAGGATGTTAGATAAGCAGAAACACAAACCAAATTGCCCAACGAGCTACGTACTGTTCATCATCCAAATCAATTTTTTTATTTTATACCTTTTTTATTAAATAATTTTAATAATACAACTCCCAACAATTTATTTTCAAAAATGAACCTTTAGACAATGTCATGGACAGCGACGTGGCCAAACCATGCAGCCACGCTACCGGTCTTGGCATGGTATCAGGTTCACCGTGGCACGGTCTGTCGGGTAGACTCAGTCAAGAGGGAGCTGACATGGCAGGTACGGCAGTGGCTTGCCACGCCAGGCTCAGTGGTGTGACACTACCACGCCATCCCTCCTAGCATGGCTGGAGGAAATATCCCCCAGCCATCGCCGCCTTCCCTTTCTTCCTCCCTCCTCTCTTCTCCCCTTTGTTCTTCCTCTCTATCAGAACTCAAAGCAACTAGTGCCCCCTCCTCAAATCCTTTCGAATCCATTCAAATCGTGGGTGTTTTGGTCTGAGTTGAAGTCCTTTTGAGTTGGAGTCCATCTCGGAAGGTATGTCTCTTGTTTTTTTAAGGTTTTTTCTCTTGATTCTGCATCTATTTAATGTCTAGGGTTGAATATAAATAATATTGTTTGAATATGTGGTAATGTGGTGCATGGGGATGGAACAGGGTGTATTGTAGAGTAGTTCTAGAGATATTTATGTGGAAAATACCTTCTTTTGTTTGAATGATATAGTTAAAACTGGGGTTAGACATGGGAGAGCAAGAATATGATATTTTTGGGTTATTGTGATTATATAGAGATGATAAGGTCATGCATGTAGTGCATATTTTTGTGTAGGAGTTGTTGTCTTGCACCATCGTATCGTTCTATAACGAGTATTTGATTTGCATGTGAATATTGTGCACGTAGATGGATCGTGTGGTGCGTGTATATTCCGATGGAACCGTTAGTGCAAATGGAAAGTTTGATGAGATGAAAGTAGATGTGTTAGTGTTTGCGACCAGTCCTACATGGGTAGAATTATGTGATCGGGGCCGTTCTAAAATACAACATATCATACCTACATACGCGGTAAGAATGGAAGGGCGGTAAGATGCAGGGATTGGATCAAAGGAACACTTTGTGATGATGCCCATATCATGTGAGTTGGAATGGTCGACGTATGTTGCATGTGTTTTGAGTTCACAAGTTCGTTCTATGGATGGTGGTTATAACGTGTGGTTCAAATCGAAGTGCACTAGATCCAGTGTCCTTAGATTGTGGTCATTCTTTGGAAACAGATCATGAACCGATAGTGGACCCTGAGGAGACTTTGACATAGGAGCCCTCATTAGTGGGGATAGATGGACATGGTAATGAGGGTGTAGGCCTCTTTGTAGAACCTAATAGTCTGTCAAATGGTAATGACACTACCAATGATGAGCACGATAATGGGCAGGGAAATGTATTTGCGGTGCAGTAGTCAACGATGCCTTTGACCTAGGATCATTCGAGTAAGAAATGCGGTAAGGATATCTCGATGATTGTTCATCGTTGTCTTCCTCGGAAGGTGAAGGCCCAACTTCATTTTATACTGAAGAAGAGTTGCAAAATTTTAAGAGGGCTAAAGTTGTCTTGCTGGAGGTTCCTGTTTCAGAAAACATCTCCAAGACCATTAATGCTATTTGGGAGAGCGGTCTTCAAAGTAGGGATCATGCTCCATGTGCTAAGGGGGCCATTATTCGAAAGGGTTTGACGTTTGAGACAATGGAGTCATTGAAACTTTTCTTGCAAGACTATGCAGTGCATCATCATAGGCCTTACGTGGTGATATCAGACGATGTGAACAAGAGATACACTATACTTCGCTAGAGAGAATGCCAATGGAAGTTTGGGCTAGAAAGACTAGGGAGGCAACCTGGAAGATTACCAATGTAGAGCAACCTCACACATGTGGTACATCTCGATCGTTCGGTCAACACTCCCAAGCCACAATGACATATCTTACAAGACGCATTGTTGGTATTGTGCAATGTGACTCCGATACCTCCGTCCCTTCATTAATTGAATACATATTTGCGTTATCTCAATATCGAGTTAATACGGGAAGGCATGAAGGGAGAAGCAAAAGGCAATGGAATTAATATGGAGCGACTAGAAGGAAGTGTACGATAGAGTTCCCATGACCCTGAATGCAATAGCACATTACAACCCAAGCACCAAGTATTTCATATACCATGGTAACCAGATGGACATGGATGGTGGTGTTATGAAACACGTCCTTCTAAGGGTGTTTTGGACCATTCCATCCTGCATCGAGGCTTTCAATCATTGCAAGCCTGTTGTTGCTGTAAATGAGACTTTTCTAAGTGGAAAATATAAGGGTACCTTGCTCACTGCTATTGTCGTTGATGTAAATGATCATCTTGTTCCTATCGCCTTCGCTCTTGCGGAGGGAGAGGACAATGATAGTTGGTCCTTGTTTATGAATATACTACGACTAGAGGTCTTTGGTACATCATGTCAGTGTGCATTGTGTCGGATCAACACGCAGGAATAATCAATGCGGTTAAGGAGAAGCTAGATGGCTATCCGGATCTTATTCGTCGATGTGTAAGCCATCATTGTGAATCTCTAGAAGAAACATAGCTGCAAATCCGTTATTGCTAAGTTGAAGGGCATATGTTACCTTCTTGAGAAGCAAGAGTTTAGGAAGAAGTATAAGAAACCGTGGAAGAAGTTGAACAAGCATGGAAGGGCATGGCTCAAGAGTCAAATGCGACAGAGGAGAAAATGGGCACAAGCATATGACGAGGGCGGTGCTCGGTATGGGATAATGAAGACCAATGTTGCCAAGGTGATGAAAAATGTGTTGGGTGGGATTCGAGCAATTCCTGTGTCGGCCATAGTGGAGTTCACATTTAAGAAACGCAACAACTATTTTGTCAATAGATATAAGGATGCACAAGAGCAGCTCAAAGCCGGTAACTTGTGGGGTGTTGCTGCAACCAAGCACTTGACTAAAGCGGAGGAGGCTTCATCGAAAGAGGTTGCCGATCTGTACAATCCAAACTAGTAAATTTACTCTATTAGGTTGGCCGGTAGGACCACAAGTGGCGGAGAGAGATATGGTGGCCACAACTTAAAAGTCAACCTATCAATGCCGGAGTGTACTTATCGAATGATCGAGTTATTGCATGTCTTGTGCACACTTGGTCACAGCTTATCGTGAAAGAGGCATTGATCGCAAGTTCCCTCAATTATTAACTCAGTTCTGTATGGAAGAAAAGGCTTTACTCACATGGTCATCTAGGTTCTAGCCTTACCATGATCCTTCACAATGGCCACCATACATGAGGGAGGAATACATGCCTTCCAACACAATGAAGCGGACTGTCAAAGGTCGAAGAAAAATAAAACGTCTTAGGAATGACATGGATGTGTCGAATGGTGGTGGTGGTGGTGGTGTTGACAAATATGCTCATGGGATTTCGATGACAACAAAGTTTAAGATCATTGTTCCGAATGCCATGAGGATGACCACAATAAAAACTTTCATAGACTGGAGAAAACAAAACCTAAATGCATTAGGGTGAAGAAGGGACATAACACGGAGGTGATTGTGGCTTTCCTTTTATTGTTGTAGGTCTAGGTTGTAAGATTTGTTATATTTCTACGTAATCTTAGTTCGTAAGCAATTGTTGTGTTTGCATGCACCCCTAGTTATGTAACATTAGTTATTTTTGTATGCACCCATAGTTTCTTACTATTTTTTATTTGTATGCACCATTAGTGTTTAGTTTTTGTTCTGCTTGTTATTTTACCCTTAGTTTTGTAAGAAACAATGTTATTCTCATTGTGTATGCAGGATGGCCTACCAATAGTACTCAGTTCTATAGATGCACTATGATAGCACTCACCGAGGTTACACATTGCTAGAGGAAAATAGGGTTAGTTTGGTCATACTACATTCTGATGGCTTCACCAACCTCTGAGTCTTCGTCAAGCTAAGTACTCGGGGGATACTGTGGGGTACACGGTACCCGGGTACCCAAGGAGAGGCCTTTGGGCCATGCGGCATAGGGTGGGCCAAGAGCCCTAGGCCTATGCGGCTACCTTGTAAATTAAGTAAGGGATTCCTGGGATAAGATATAAATTCCGAGGATTATGCATATCTTTGATAGATAGAATAGGGAGATCTAGTTGCAATCAACTAGATACTTTCTTCTTAACCCTCCCCCCTCATCCTATACAAGAGGGGGTAGGGGTCCCGAGATTGGGATGACTCCTAGCATCTCCACAACCCGGCATACATGTTGCGGGGACTTCTTACATTTTACTCGACGTAGATCCAATCTACACCACTGGACGTAAGATATTACCTCATGCTGAGGGCTTGAACTAGTATAATCATCTGTATCACCATCTCTTCTTGATCTAGCGCACCCCATAAATTATATTGCCGATTCTAGAAATCGACAGCATAGCAAGCCACTGCCGCAACATGCCACATCGGCTCCCTCTTGACCGAGTCTACCCCACAAACGTGCCACGGGGTGCCCGGTGCCACGCCAAAATCGGTGGCGTGGCTACGTAGTTTGGCCACGCCGGTGCCAATGACATACCCAAAATGTTAATTTTTGAAAATAAGTTCATGAGATGTCTATTATTCAAATTATTTAATAAAAGATCTAAAATAAAAATTTATCATCCATCCTTATCCCAGGTGCAGGAACAACATTGTCGGGAACAATGCAAAAGATAAGTCATAAAGTATAAATATTATTCATAGTCTTGGACATCATGGGAGACGAGCTGACGCGGATGATCAATCAAACATCGGATAGTAGGTTGACAACAAGTATTCATGCAATCATTTGTACCCTTCAATGTACAGTGTGATATGAACATCCAAAAAAAATTTCGGGGTGTTTGATTGCTAACCAATGTTTATCTCATTTTGTCAAAGTTTAGCACATGAGTTTGACTAAGGCTGTATTCATTTGGTGTAAAATTTTGCTATATAGTACAAGTTGTTTAAAAAATAAATAAATTTATTTTCAAGTTTATAATAATTAATAGTTAATTATTCATATACTAATGACTTATATCGTTTTACATCCCATTAAATATTTCAGTCAAAACACCCTACCGAATGCTTCTTAGCCACAAGTTAGTCGTGCCAGAGTATTCTTCAATTTAACTCAATACTTTATAGACAATAAATTACGGTAAGTAGACTAAGATGACACTTCATTTTTGTTGGTCACAACTATAGCAACTTAGCCACAAATGTTTGGCTTATGTTGGAATAGTCTCTCTCTTTTTTTTAAGACTATGTTGCAATAGTCTCATTACGGGAAAGGCTCCCAGCCTGCTTTGGGTGTATGGGTTCCAAACCTTGTTTCACACCCTATGATCCTATATCGAAATTGTGCAAGCACATAGGTGAACCTGTAAATTTTTAATCACAACATCCGTAGTTAAATGGTTTTTTTTTGCAAAAGTTTGTTATAGAAGCTTTTTTAGAAAGATTAGCTAATACTTAATTAATCATGTGTTAATGAGCTACCTCTTTTTCGTGCGAGGAATGAGGGTAAAAATACACCCTACCTAAGGTTGAATTCGGAAGGAGTGTTGGGAAGCCCTCCCCTCCAGCACGCAAAACAGAGTACGGATTAGCACATGACTAATTAAGTAGGACTAATTAAGTATTAGTTAAAAAACTTAAAAAACATAAGATCTTACTTTTCTTTACCCATCTCTTCTACATAAGCATATAGCTTACTTATGACTCACTATTATCCTTGCTATATTTAATCGCCAAGCTCCACACGTACTCCAAGAAAATGTCAGTCCACTGCATGCACGAGTCACGAGATAAGCTGGTGGAGGTAGCATCGCGAGTATTCCACAACCTGACAATTTACCCACCACGGTGCTCCTTCGCACAGGTGGTCGATGCTGTCGAGTTGGGGTCTGCCATCGCCGGCTACATTCTTTCCTCTTGCGCCCTGAACGCCTCGTCAAGTTCACCGGCTCACCGTGGCCGGCGGTGCTCGTGGCGTGGGTCGTGGCTGCATGCCGTGCTTGAGGTTGGCTCATGGCGAGGTGCAGCATGGCAGCATGGTCCAAGCTAGTATATGATGGTAGCATGGACCAAGCTCGAGCTATGGCGATGGATAGCACTAGCAACCTACCAGGTCTAGGGCTGTGTTCTTAGTTCCCGACCCCTCCCCTCCACACGTAAAATGGATCAATGTATTAATGTTTGATTAACTACGTATTAGCTATAAAAACTTAAAAATGTATTAATACGTTTTTTAAAGCAATTTTTATATAGAAACTTTTTCAAACATATAATTTGACAGTTTGAAAAGCGTGCACGTGGAAAATAAGGGAGATGAGTTGGAAACTTAGGCTAAAGAACACACCCTAGACTTGCTCCATGGTGAGATGTAGTTTGCCTCCTTTCGATGGCTCGACAGTGATGAATGACTCTGCATTCATCCACAATTAATTGTTGCAAGATTTTTGCTTGCTTGTTGTTTTTTCAGGGATGAGTTTTGATCTCTTAGTCTTGGATATACTTCGATTTGATTTCTTGGTGTGGACACTCCATCAACAAGAGTTACACCTTAGTTTTTTTAACAAATCGTTAGTCTCTATGTATCCAAGATTTGAACGGAGAGGTAAATCCAATATTTGATTGGAACCCGAGGAGTCATCTTAATATTTATTGGTTGCACGTGTCCATACACTTCTTAATATTTGTTACATGTAAGATGAGTTAATTTCTTCTTCATCTTGGTGATAAAAGTAATAAGTCTGACTCTTGTGGATGGAGGGAGTAGTATTGTCTTGCACAAGCTGGTGGAGAAGAACAAAGCCATATGTGGACCCATGTAGAATAAAAAATATGTGTGCTCTATCATAATTATAGCTCACTTATTTTTTTAGTTAAACTACTGAGCTTTGCGCAGCAGTGTAATATTCATTAAACGAAAAAGAAACAGAGTTATTTACATGTGCTTTAAACAATTACAAAGGTTGTAACCAATAAAAACAAATTGTTTCAAAGGATCTCTGATTCTACACATATGTAGAAGAATTTCATTTTTGAATAAGGCTCTCCGTGACTGAAAAGAAGGCTGCACATTCTGAAATATTAGTCCGTTCCGTTGCTTCCAAATGTGCCAAGAAGCAATGATGAAGATCTCAAGAAAGCCTTTGGAACCAAAACTGAGCCTAGCAAGCACTATCATTTGGAAGAAGCTAAGGCTAGAGTTCCATGTAATACCCAGATGATTCCAACATCACACATTGAAAGGATAGGTGAAGAACAGATGCTCCCTTGTTTCTCTATGACCCCCAGAGCATAGAACACAAGTGAGATTATCATCCTCTCTTGTGCAATGACGTATATCCAACATATCCCTGGTGTTAAGTCTATCACTAAGCATGAGCCAAGCAAAGACTTTAATCTTCATAACACATTTTGTTTTCCATAGCCAAATAAAAGGCCTTGGGGGATGCAGGGACATGAAGTTCAACTTATAAAAACTTTTGGCAATGTAGGCATTAGAGTTCCAGATAAAACTCCAATCATCACCATTTTCCATTTGCAATTGAGTGTGAGCCATCTTAACTTCCAGTTGCACAAACTCTTCATATGCTTGTGCAGTAAGATGTAGAAAAAAGGAATCCTCCAATGGCCTTGAGTACATACTATTTACTGTTGCATTTTTGTCTAGAGCCAAATTAAACAAGTTTGGGTATTTGGCACTTTTTATCTCTCCATCCCAAAGATCTTCCCAGAAAAGAACTGAAGTGTCTATTCTTATGCTGCACACAACAATTCATCTGAAGATGTTAGACAAATCATTGATGTCTCTCCACCAAAAAGAACCTTTATTCAGAATCATGTGTGGTGCCTTTATGGTATAATATGAATTCCATATCAAATGCACCCAGGGTAGATCCACATAATTATAGAACTTCACCAAATGTTTGATCAACAAAGCAATGTTCTGTAATCTAAGGTTAAAAATGCCTAAACCCCCTTTTTTCCTTTGGTCTACAAACCAAATTCCATGAAGAGATTTTTCTTCTAGAATTAGGATTGTTTCCCCTCCATAGGCAGTTTTTCCTTGCAGTATCAGTAGCTTTGATAACAGTGACAGGCAATAACAAGGAGCATATATAAAATTTTGAGATCGAAGATAACACAGAATTAATCAGAGTTAATATGCCTCCTTGTGGGAGAAATAAGGAGCTAGCAGTAAGCCTTCTTTCCACTCGATCCACAAGAGGAGCAAAATCAATCACCCTCGGCCTTGTTGTCCCCATGAGCAATCCCAGGTAAGTGAATGGCATTATGCCAATAGAGCAACCCAACAAACCAACCAATAAAGCAACCTTATCAGTGTCCAGGTTTATTTGATAAAGATGAGATTTTTGAAATTTAACCTTAAGACCAATTGACTGTGCAAAAGTGTTTAGAAGGGCCTTGAGTAAAATTAAGTATTATCTGCATACTGGATTACTGGGAATCCCTTTCCATCATTTTCATTAATACGCTTTAGACAATAAACCCAATTGTAAACTCTTATTAACCACTCTTTGCAACAATTCTGCCCCTAGAAATCTTACTCCCTCCGTCCAAAAAAAAATAGCAACATAGGAGGGGATGTGATTCCTGCTAGTACAACGAATTTGGATAGAGGGAATCTGGATAACCCTCTATCGAATCTGGATAGAGGGAATCTAGATAACCCTCTATCCAGATTCGTTGTACTAGCAGGGATCAGATCCCTCCTAGATTATCTTTTTGGATAGAGGGAGTAGGTTTGATGGAAATGAGGTGGAACAAATTAGAGCTAACTACCTCATTGTTTGTCCTATAGCTTTTAAGCTGTTGGTGAACTTTAATTTTTAAAACTTTAATTTTGAAGTCAATTTTGATGTAAAAAACAATGTAGTCTTTTTTAATGTTGGTTTTTAAGTACCAAGAAAACAAATGTAAGAGCTTTATTTATAAATTAATTTTTTATCACTAATAAGTTGTGACAGCTTATAATCGGTCGTGGGCAAGGCAACCGATGGGGATGCGCTGTTTGAGTGAGAGTTCTCATACCAAGGCAAATAATGATCAAATGTGTAAAGTTATAGCTTTTACGGCTAGGCAATGATTCAAACCGAAAGGTATCGTTGTCATAAAATAGTACTCCCTCCATTCCATAATAATATGGGGCGCACCTGCCGTGGACGTGGAGACCAAGGATGCGTACCCGTTTTGCTCGTCCCAACGCACAACGCTTCGCTTCACACGCGGCCCTCAGCCTTCACAGCGCGTATCCTATCCCACGCTTTATTTTCGCGTGCGTATCCCATATCCCACGTCCTATTTTCGCGCGCTTGTGAGACTTCTCGATCACTCATGCTTGCCCACGCATCGCGCGCGTTAATCCCCGGCCCCGCACGCTGACAATGAAAATTTGGAAAGCATCAACAAAAATTAGCGCCATGCGTGTTAGTTTGATCAGAGATTTGGAAGGCGCCATCAACGGAAATTTGGAAGGCATCAACGAAAATTAGCGCCACTTTGAGCTTTTCCTACAAATGTGGGCAATAGCCATTCATAGTTCACCATTCACAGTCTGCACGCGAAGGGTATGGACACGAAGCGTTCTCGCACGGGTGAGATCCATCTCGCACGGTGTCACCGCAGATAGGGGTGGATTCAGCATGGGGTGCTGGGGTGACTAAAATTCCCCTACCCCGTTGGATCACCATTGAGAGAAGAGGAGATGGGAGGGGAAAGAAGATGGAAAACATAAAGAGAAGGGGGAGCTCGAAGAGGAAGAAGCAGATAAATCTCCCCTCTATGCATTTCCTAAATCCGGCCCTGGTCGTGGAGCACGGCCGAGCTCTACTTGTGCTTGTTGTCGCATGCGGACGGCGTGGACACGGAGCGAGCGCGCGTGGCCGAACTCCATCTGTGCTGCCGCATACGTAGAGTGCTTGCGACTGTCGATTTACCAACCTGCCGCCTCGCATGATTTCGCGGCTGGGGCTCCTCCCGTGCAGTATGCTCTACCATCACCATCGTCGGCCACCGTGGTAAGAGCACGCTTCAATACTGAGAAGAAAGGCTCGCGCGCAGTGTAGCTGGGAGAGAGAGAGGGGCCTTTTTAACCAACCAAACTGAATCAGCAAATATTGCATGCGTGTAAACAGAAGTCGAGGAGGTGATGTCTTATGCATACGTATGGGAACGAGGAAAACTTCAATGCTTGCATGCGTTTAAACGGCTGCCGAGGAGGTGCCGCCCTATATTATGGGATTTGAGTAAAATTTAGGTACGCCATATATTATGGGACGGATGGAGTACATAGAAAGAGAAAATGGTTCATTTAACGAGTGTTAAAGTTCGGGTTTTTACCCTAAATTTCAACAATAAGAGAAAAGGAAAATGAGAAAATGGGTTGTCTAATAGCTAACCAGCCTAGCAAGTCCAACCGTGGGCAACAAAAGGGAACCATCTTCCCCATGCGTCGTGCGGCTGGGAACTCGATAGTATACATGAGTCCTCCCATCTCTCTCTTAGCCTGATATGCTGAATCACTCTCTCCCCGTTCCGTTTTTGCCTTTTTCCACCATCTTCATTATCAGATCCGGCGAAGAGCTAGCTGCTGTGCTGCTAGTAGTCCGTCATCCATTGGCTGGTGTGTGCACACCAATGGCGAAGCCCAAGGACAAACAAGCCCTCCGGTTTCAAATTCATTGACATTTTGGATAGGATCTCGCATACTAAGAAATGATTAATTAGGGTACATATTCCTGTCTTACCCATATTAAATATACATTAGGATGGCACGTCTAACAAGCACATCCTCTTAACCTAGTGGCTATGACTGTTTGTCCCAATACATCAGGTTACTGTGTTGTAGGAGATGATGGTCAAAGCGTGAACTAATTTCAATCCAAGCCCAAAGCGTCAACTAATTTCAAACCGGAGGGAGCAGCAGATAACAGTTCTTCACCAGAGCTCGAGCTCAGGAAGATGGTCAAAAAAACAAACGGAATAAAGAGAAAAGTCGGAGCAATTCCACATATTGGTCAAAGAGATAGGAGGGAGACCTGACGTATCAGGTTTCCGACCACATCTCCCGACCGCCGGTAGAGCGCCGCCACCAGGTTTCCGACCACATCTCCCGACCGCCGGTAGAGCGCCGCCACCGCCACCCTACTCGATCTCAAGGGGAAACCCTTGAAGGGTTCCTTCTTGTTACCCACCGGCTGCTCAGCGAGTAGGCTTGAGCGCCGCATTAGGCGGCATTTCCTCCTTCCCCTTCTCTATTTTATTTATCCATATTTGAGGTAAAAACCCAAATATTGCAACACCAAAACAGCCCCGCCACGTAGCATTTGAATTGACAAAATTAAAGGTGATAAGTTACAGACTGTTACCTGAATACAGAGTCCAATCTCTATGTGTACAACATGTCACCTGTATATCATTTAAGTGCAACATGAAACTTTTGTAGAGATAGTAGCTGTCTAATCCATTTTCCGTGTCCTTGATGTCATTCTAAAGAAGGAAATGCATGACAATATCCAGGTACTAGGCACTGTATCAAAATATTTTGCAGCTAAGCAAATTAGTCTCATGGCTAAAACAAAAAACCAAAATCTTGGATACAGAGAGAATTGAACAAGGTAGAGCGGCACACATTATACGAAATAGCTTTCTCTGGCACAAAACACAAGATACATAACGCATTGCTACATCATGCAGGGCAGTAAACAGGCAGGCATAATTAACAAAATTTATGGAGTACACATCAGGTAAGGTAACAAGATAGTATTGTTCAGTAGGGCATTTCTGTGTCGGTAACAAGAAGCCACACAGCCTAACCTAGTCAGCCTTCCGGCGGAAGGAGCAGCCCTCGGTGAGCCTGGCCTTCCCACCAGTAGGCTGGCAGAGCACTGTCTGGCAGCCCGGGCACACCACCACGGTCTGGGAGTGGCTGAATACAGTCGTTCTGCAATCACCGCAAGACATCAAGTTAGAAGATGCCAACATTAGATCAAGATGTCTAAAGCCAGGGAAATTATATCGCTTAGAGATGACGTGAATTTGTGGTTTCTTTGAATTGGTTGATCATCAATATAAACAAGCCGGCTACATCACAAAGCAGCATTGGACATTTCAGATTTGCCATTCTACAGAATTATGTACACAATATTTCAAGTGTGAATCATGAATTCATGATCACCTCGACATTTTGGGTGACCTATGATGTGATGATGTTTTTTCATGTACATCTGATTTAATTCCAGATTATCAGGGGTTTACAGGAACTGGTCGTTTTGGGGCCAAAACATGCAAAAAGTACTTGACTGTTGAAGCGATAACAAAAGCAGTATCATCTCCACAGCTAGCTATTTTCTATTTCTTACCTAGGTTATCCCAACTTACTTATGACACAACACATTAACAATCTATACTAACAATAAAGAGTGACGGTTTCGCTTGCTGGACTCAATTTTCCTAGCCAAATTAGTGTTATCCATGTCTAAACCTACTCTGCAAACCATCCCTAATCATAACAAAAAAAATTAACCAATGTATACAAACAGTTTGTCTCAATCTTCACACATCAAGCATCAAAGGTGCATCTCCTCAATCCTCATCCTCAAGTACAAGTATAACAAATAACAACAGAAAAATTAACAATGGGTAGAGGATCAACAAGCTCGTACATGCTGAAGCAGCCCTGGCACTTGACATCCTGCACACACAAGAAACACAAGGGCAACACACGCAACATCAGATCCCGGAACACGACACTAACTTATAGAAACAAAACATATCTCTCTCCTGAACATCATAGGGATATCTCCCGCAAAGAGAATTCATTCACAAATATGGTGAAAGGGACTGGATAGGGATGGGGATTACCATGAAGAAGGAATTGGGGGACTGGACGAGGCGCTTCTTCTTGTGCTTGAGCTTCTCCAGCTCCGCCGGCGGGTTCAGCAGGTCGATGTCGTTCGAGAGCACCTGCTCGTTCCCCCCCGCGCGCCCAAACACAACAAACAAAAACACAAACAAACAAATCAATCGCGGTTATCATTCACGGATCAAGCAAACGAGGCAGCCATGGAAGGCCGATTCGAGGGAGCAAAGATCGAAGCGGCGGCGTACGTACCATCTTGAAGTTGGAGACGGCGGTGGAGAGGGGGAGAGCGAGGTGGCGGCGCGGGGGGGAAGGGAAGGGGGGTTAGGGCTGGAAGAAGAGGGGGTCGCGGGAGGTAGGAGGCGATGGATTTATACGTCGATGCGGTGGATCTGGACCGTCCATTTGATGATCGTTGCATCCTGGCCTTCCGTGAAGCTGCGCAGGTCGGTTTTCTACTCGTATTCCTTTTTTTTATATCACTACACACGCACATACGAACGCTCTTAAAGAGATGAAACAGTGACAAATCCCGGATTTTACTAAAATCCTATTAAAAATCCACCTTCATGAGCGTGATATTTATGGGTACCAATATTTGAACCCAAGTTAGTGAAGTTATGCATCAAACGACACCACCAGTGCTAACTCTACTCGTTATTTTTTTCTCAAGAGTTTTTTATTTATTCCAGAGTTTGAAGGCTTTCTCTGAAATGGAGGATTTTTTTTTTGCTGGTGTCTTGTCTTTGGACAAGTTGCTTTTACCGGCTAATTTTTCACGGTTTCGTTTGATCTGGTTGTGAATTATATTGGCTTCTTGTTGCATGGGTTCTTTTTAGCTCTTCTTCCGACCATGGCTTCGTGGAGGCAGGAATATACCTCCACCAGAGGATATGGCACTACAACACATATAACCTTCTGTGATAAATTCTTTATGACATCGGAGTTATTCGTCACTGTGCCATTTTATCTTATTGCGTTCGATAGGGAGTGGTGCGCACTAAAAACAAATACAAATAATAATAAACTAGTCCAATAATGTGTTGTGACGAATATTATTTTTTCGTAAGAAACCAAGAAGCAAACATCACAAGTTTATAATAATGTTGGTTTATCATAAATATTTTTGTTTTTTAAAATGATGAGTGCTTCAACTTCCTTCGTAACTCCCTAAAATTATTTTCACATCCTGATAAATTCATCCCAAATTAAAAATCATTCTTTAAAAGGAATAATAGAATTTACTAAATTCCTAAAAGGAAATGGCAAACATTAAAATACATACAAGAAAATTTTGAATGCGGCCGAAAGTATTTTTCATAAATTCTTCTCGGTCTAAAATGCATCCTGGATTTTTAAATTTAATTTTCAGAGCAACTAAATATTTATTAAGCAACAAAAATAAATAATAGAGTTTATTAAAAAGAAAAACTAAAAATAATCCTCCTTTGTCCTTTGGGCCGAATCAGGCACAAAGTCTGATTACGTTCCCCGACAGCCCGCTCGGCCTTTCTCCTCCTCCCCCTCCCCCTCCCCCCCTATCCCTCGGCCCATCTCGGCCCGAGCCGCGCCGGCCTCCTCTCGTACTGCCTGGGCCGCGCCACCCAGCCAACCGGCCCAGCCGAGCTGCGCCGTTCCCCTCGGCGCCAGCACGCGCGGTCGTCGTCTTCCTCCCGCCCGCACCTTCCCTCCCCGCCTCCTTCCTCTCTCTCCCCGGCGCCGGCAGCCTCCAGCCGCCTCTGCCACGCCACCCGAGCACCGGCCGACGTCTCCGTATCCTCCCCCGACACCGCAGCGTCGCCCTCCACCCCGGAATGCCCTCCGGGCCGGCCTCTACAACCGCCTCGCCGGCGTAACTCCGGTTGGGCCTTCCTCCTCGCCCGTGCGCCGGTCGGCTGCGCCATCGACACCTGTGGCATCGCAGCAGCAAGGCTGTCCTCGGCCTCTCCATGGTCTGGGATTGGCTGGCGGTTTGGATGTTTACTCAATTCGATGTGCCTGAATTTTCTTTTTGGATTTGCTCCTCCTTTCATCATGTATGTTTATTGCTTCCCTGTGGCATTGCATTGATTCAGAAGCTGAATCACCAACATTTTCTCCCTTGTCTATAATTTCGCAACTTTTTTTTTGAGGGAATACAGTTTGCAACTTTGAATAACTGTCTGTTAACTTTAGTTCATCTAATTTTAATTTCTAAGATTTATCTTGCCAAAAAAAAAATTAACCTCAGTCATGTAATATTCAATATATTATTTTAGTTTTTCCCGTGGTAATGCACGAGCATCTTGCTAGTTCTTCTAAAATTAATGTATAATTGCTCTACGTTCATTCCTATAAAGAAATGGATTTAACCTGTCACCCAAAATTCATATTGGATTGAACTTGTAACTGATCGCATTGTCGCTCGGGAATTCAGGATGAACTGATTCCAAGAATTTGCCGCCTAGAACTTAAAAGGCAGCCATAAAAACCAGATGCAACTTTGTACAGGCTTAATTAAACTTTATAAAATTTATGGTATACACAACAAAATGATAAATTGGCCAGCCTATAACAATGTCGATGTTGATGTGGAGTAGAGAGTAATTTGACTCTTACGGTACAAGATAAGATGATAGTTCTATAGACAGCATAGGAGAAGGTTAAAGAAAGACAAAAACAAAGGGAAATTATTATTTTACCAATTCTTTGGGTAAATATTGTCTCACTATTAAACTGATAGTGGACTTTGGATGACGCAAAAAAACTTGGAGTTCAAACCAAGCTCAACCATCGAACCATAGTGGATTTTGGATGTCGTGAAACTTTTTTTTCTCAATTTCAGTTAAATTGGTTAAGTGAAAATTCTACAAAATTTCATTCGTGTTCCAGTGTCCCAACAAGATCTCATCCTCCAGTTGCTGTGCTCACCACATCACAAAATTTCCGGCTTGTACTTTTACTCGATGGCGACAATGTTGGAATTGAAGAACACATAATTTTGCATGATGATCATATTATGAATTTGTGACAAAAAAAAACTAAGCCGACTTTCAAAAGTTTGATAAAATTTGTCTATTTTCAACGGTTTTCACAAAAACTGACAACCACTCACGAGCAGTTTCTAGTCAGTGGACGGTTCTGTAAACGCTGATTATGATTCGAAGATTCATTTTCCAAAAACCCTGCCAGTTTTCATCGTTATATAATGCACATTCTATGGAAAAAAAGATAATTAATTCGTGTCCCAGTTTGCCCTGATGAAGCCAGAAGCCCATAAGAGATAATAACAGAGGTGCGTGCTTAAGTTTCCTAAGGAGGAGGAAATATGAACATGAGGTTATTGAGCTTTCATATACTTGCAAGATTCCTGAAATGTTTCATTACATGTATTAGAAAGAATATAGTTCCATATCTGCATAGCCAGATATCAGAAGCTATCATTTTTTGCCTCATCTTTCGCTCAAACAAATTCTTTTTGCCTCATCCATTTCGTAGCTGACCATTTCTCCCCTTCCAGAACAGGGCACCCACTGTGAATGCTGTTTTGGTCTGTTTCACCATCGAGCCCCTGAAATAATCATAATTAGCATGGTAGCTGAACAAATTTGACCAATAGAACACTGATAATTTAAGAAAATATCTGGATCTAATGACAATGAAATATGTTTTGGTGCATGCTTTATCTAAAACAGATAATAACACACCATGCTCCAAAATAGCACAGCATCTCCTTTGTTTGGCTTGACACATAGTCCTTTGACCATCTTCCCGCCACAGCTACATTCACCATCTCCTGCCTGGAACAGAGGTGAGAAATACAGAATATCAGCCAAGCACACCACATATCATTTAACATAAAAGAAAAGCAAAGACGGATGGAGCAGCGCCGCAACATGCTACATCATGCCATGTATCAGAAGATGCGTAAATGTGCAAAAAAGAACCTAGTGCTGGGAAAGCATGGCTGCACATTGCCCATTCAAAGGGTTATTCACCTAAAGTGAGATTCCAAGATGATTTCAACTCAAGGGCCTTAAACATCTGACAGATCAACTATGCGGTCTACATTATCCATATTACGTTGTTCTTAGGATTGTATTCCACATTACCAATGCAGTTATTGAGGCCATATGAGAGCACAGAGGTCGAGTTTTAGCTGAGGTTGCCATAATACACTACCAATTCCTCCAGTAGATTCAGCAGTTTCCCTTAAAGCATGAAAAAGTTCTCTGCTAGTATAGCTATGACTTGGGAGTATGTCAAAAAAGAGTGGTGCTTTTGTCAGATGGAAAAAAATTTCCAGACAAATGATAACCAATACTCTCTCCGTTCTAAAATATAGCAACCTAGTACGAGATGGGACACATCCTAGTATTACAAATCTGGACAGACCCCCTGCCCAAATTTATAATACTAGAATATGTCACATCCAATACAAGGTAGCTATTTGGTTTGTATAGACAACAGATACAAGTTCATAAATTGTTTCATTGATTTTTACACACTAAAATAAACAAAGCATGGAAATAAAAAGAGCGTGAATATGCTGCACAACAAAGAGTGGCACTTGACCACATTTTGTGCTCATAAGATCCTAGGAAAGAACTATTGTACAAATGAGCAAACATAAGTAAAGCTGAGCCAGAAGAAACATGTACAGAGCTTTTGATATAGTAAGAAGCTATGCCGGTATAATTCAGCTAACCTGAGGAAAATGGGTTTCACCCCCTTCAACACCATCAGTCAAATACATCAACATTGTTGCAACTCGCTGGCCCCCACGTTTGATGTTGAACTGCAGATTGAATATTCATGGTTTTATTGATTTGCATTTTTAGTTAAATGAAAAAATACAATCTTGGTCCCTCAGCTCTTTTCAGACTATAGTTTCCACATTAAATTCAAATCCATTTGGACAAGACAATTCATAAGACCCACATGTTAGCCACCTTTTCCTGTTCTTCCATTCATCTTCTGCAGAAAGAGTTGATGGGCCAAAAGTGGTTTTTTCCTTGTTAAATACACTGTTCCCCCCCTTTTTAAATATATGACACCATTGACTTTTGGACATGATGTTCGATCATGCATCTTATTTAAAAATTTAGAGCAAATATGCAAAAATATAAGTCATTCTTAAAGTACCTTTAATGGTAAAACAAGTCACAACAAAATAAATGATGAATGGTCAAACATCATATGCAAAAGTCAACAGCATCATTTATTTAAAAACGGAGGTAGTATTATTCTTAAATGACTGGTATGGTGACGCCAAAGGAAACTATAGCTTTCCAAAGCATATACAGGGAATTCAACTTACACTGTCAGAAAAGTAATCATGATGCGGCCTGTAATATTGGCTTGGTTCATACCTGTAGTACTTGAAGTTAGCTTGAAAATGATTGATTTAAGTCAAGGTAAAGACCTTCAGAAAAAAATACTGCCAGTTATTCTAATACCGTAATACTTGGATGAGTTCCCCATTTTCTTCAGGTACCTGAGAGTACACGGAAATCCTCTTCTCTATAGCCTGGAGAAAGCAAAGCAAATATTAATGGTAAAAAAATGAAGCATTCAACTACTAAGGTTTAAACCCACTGACGTAGATTTCACTCGAACTGTGATGAGGGCAATGTCAAGCAATAGATGATGCATAGTTGGATGACAGTGCATAAATAGGTAACGGTGACAGCAAAGGAAAATTTTCCTGTGAAAATACCAATTAAATGGTGCATTCATGCACACTTATAAACCACAGATACAACATAAGTATACGCTAGCTACTTGTGTATTACAATTGTTCAGGGAATTCGTCGGATTTTACAGAGCAAGCTGAGTAGTAGACATTGGAGAACTAGCAAGATCAATAGGAAAAAGTAACGTATACTATAAGAAACACAAGCTACATTTATCACCACCAAAGGACCATGCCATATAAGGAAGAAACTGTATGATCCATAAAACCCATGTCAGGAATCAATCTTTTATCGCCATCAAAAAATTTCTAAATATATGTTATGGGATGTTGCTGGTTAGAACTAATAGAAGCTACAAGTTCTATTAGCATAACTTTTGCATTGATATAAAAGGTTAGTTCTACATAACGGCACATTTTAGGCCCATGGTTTTCTTTTATTTCGATATTGCAATCGACAAACTAATCTCAAAATTACATCAGTATCAAATTTTGGTTCAATTTCTAATAGGATGTATTTAGTACCTTAGTTTGAATTTAAACTTATGAGCGAAGAAAATCTCATACATTCATCATCTTCTTTTGACCTAACAGATAAAAGAAAAGGATAAGCAGTTAAATGGCGATCTAGGTGTGGACCATTTTGTATGTTTTTTTAACTAAAAAAATGCAGTCAATTTAGGAAAATAATGAGAATATTTCTATGTCTAACTTATGAACAGAACATGAGTAGCCACACAACAAAGATATGCGTGTATTCATCTGTGTCACATGATGGCAACTTGACAAAGAAAAAACATTAACACACAGAAAATATTAAACTCATGTTATTCCACACAAACCGATGTGTCCCACAGAGTAGTTTGTTGTAGTAAAGACACATCCTAAGAATACCTAGTTAATTCTTTCATAGATTAAAGTGAAATTGTCACATGAAGCAATAAGTGGTAAGGAGTAAGGCACCTAGAATAGGGTATGATGAACGGACCTGAATGACTGGTAATTTTCTTTCTTCAGAACTCACAAACATACCAGAACTTGTACGGACACTACTTTTAACACCCTGTTCCACAAAACAATGGAAACAACGGAAATATCAAAAATACATATTTCTGGGGTTTCAGAAATGGAGAGCTATAAAAAAAACTCCAACAAATGAGGGTTTTATGATCATCAACACAAGAACATTCTCAACTATGATCTTTATAAATCTGCTAACTTTTATAAAAAAAATAATAACTACCTAACATTGAGGTACAGAGAGAATGTCTATCTACATGCTATGAAGTAGAAGGAAAGAAATGTACCTTTCCAGTTGCGACATCCACTACAGTGGAAACCTGTAGTCTTGGTCTAGCAATTGCTCTTAGATAATCACACTCCTGCAAAGAATAGCACACGTGAATCAGCAACAACTATTGCAGCCATTGTCCACCAGATTGATGGTTTATCTATGTAATATTGTAATGTTACTGCCTTGGGCTTATAGTTTTCTTTGGATATATGCAAATAGCAAAAGAAAGTATACGCCTGAGTCACCAAATACAAGAGCAGAGTTAAAATATTTAGGGACACCAAACTATAAGAGACAAGGCCGAACCTCAGAACTAAGAAAGTTATGGAAGACAATTATACGAGGTGACCAGCTGATGACTTCAGGCTTCACCTACACATTATGAACAAATTGGAGTGATTAAGACTTATTGTGTTTGAGTCTGCTACAAATTAAGCTGCCAAAGAAGACTACATAAGGTTAAAAACAACACGCCCCATTGCCGATACAAAGTGAAGCTAATAAAACACACCATATCATGAATGGATGCTCATTGGTCAAGGAAAGATACAATCTTGCAACAAAGAAGAACATAAAAGTTATTTCAGCTTATAGAGGCTGGGAGAATGTTCTTCCATTTCCAAAAAAAACAAAACAATTTCAGTAGATTCTTAACCCTGTCAGACTAAAGGTTTAGAAAGTTCCTACATCTCAAGCTAAACCCTTCTTCAAAACAAAGCTTATACATGGTTCTACATCTACATATAAAGCTATATCCTATTTAATCAATAATTAAAAATTTACATCTATTATATTGATAAAAGAAAATTCGAAGAACCTATTCCACATCATAGTTCACTTCATAATTGCATGCATAATCAATGGAGGAACCATCATACTTGACATTTCATCTCTGTTATTTTCTAATCAATTGCATATGAACCAAATCAACTTGCTAGCCTTTTTGCATATTAAGCAATTTATAGATAGAGTTTTCCTTTTACCATGTAACATGATCAAAACCCAGTTAAATTCCAGATCAAACAACACAAGATGGTATTGGGAGTTAGAAAAATGAACAAGCACACTTTTGTGCATATAAGAAGCTAATTTTTTTAATAAATATTGAAATTGGAAATGAATCAAGTTAATTTTATCTGGCAACTTGTAGAACATAGATTAAATATATAATGAAGTAAAAAAACAAAGCTAAGACTAGCTTTCCACTGTATGTTTATTTCTCAAACTTGCCTAGTAGACTTCAAATCCCCAAATTTATCTGATGTTTGTGGCAAAAAAAATATATCATACTGATAATGTCCCACAGATAGGTACATGATTAATCAAGCTGTTTCGTATAGACCACAAGAACATAACCCGACGAGAATTGTAAATTTACAAACAAATTATTGGCATATATACAGATTAGGCCTCAAGCATTTCAAAAAGTAGCATTACATACCAATCCTAGACGAAGAAGAGCTGCCTCTTGATCATTCTCCAAATGTGTTATATCTGCCATGCAGAACACCTCATGCTTGGTTACACACAATCACCGAGGAAAGACGAGTAAAGTGTAAAGCATATAATTGATGGTTCTCTGGATTATGATTTACTCAGATACAGGTATGCAGCCTGATGCTCAATTGAATTGCTGGGATTAAAAAGTATTTCATTTGACATGGATTGAGCAATAATAAGCATGCATAATGCAACAAAAGATGAGTACAAGGCTGTTCCAGTTATAATAGAAGTAGAGGGAGGAGAAGGTGATGCATGTATTGTTAGAATGCAACAAATAAAAGGGAGGATAGACGTACGGGAGTGATCATCTATCCGGCGGAAAAATGCTAACTGAAGTAGAGAGCCTGAAATTGTGAAGAATAAAGCAAGATGAGACAATTATTTTATTGAAGCAACACATAAAATTTGTACGCAAACCAACGGAAATGTTAGTTGAGGTTAAAAGGCGACGTTTGTACAAAAGGGAGCAAAATGAAAAATAAACTATACTCAATGACCCAGTAGGTCTAATCTTTCATCCAGATCAGACAAAACTGAAGGAAGATATATTCATCATTGCCGTCTGATACTGTTTACTTGAATTTGCTAGGACACACAGTGCTGAATTGGATGCTCCAATACCAAAAGAACGTGGTACAGCTTAATTTTTTGACGGCTCATATGCTAGAGCCATAGCATGCACCATGTAAGCTCTAACTGAAGTAGCTTTCAGTTGAAGCAACACCAAAAAACCAGCCCAATCATGCCTCATGAGCACATTTATCTCTCACTCACACATCACCGGCAATGACCACCATCCCTTTCACCCTCTGCCGGTCATGCATACAGATACGAGGGCAACAACCAACATGCGCTGGGGGACGCCATAGGTTGCAATCATACTTCTCTTGTTTCCTTCCATGGCGTTACAACAATTTTGCTCTATTTCCCCACGCGCTCATGAGTCAAGACCAAATCCAGATTCAGCCCCAACCCAGCCGTGAGTCGCCAACCAAACCAAATCACGGAGCCCCCCCGAGAAATGCATCAGATCAAGCGGAAGCACCACGGCGGCGCTGCTCCCGAGGTAGCCGACGGCGACTCATTGGATAGTACTGCCAGTGTAGAGAGAGAGAGAGAGAGAGAGAGTCCAGCGCCTCACCTAGGATCATGCCGAGCGTGACGAAGGTCAGCAGCGGCACCAACCGCCGCGCCCGCGCCCTCGCCATCCCCATCCCCGCCTCGCGCGCCGCCGCCGCCGCTTTTGCTATCTTTGGTCTCGTCGGCGCGGCGACGACCACGCCGGAATCGGGCCGCGGCGCAAGTCGTCTCGGCCTTTTTTTCCTTCCTTTTTTTTCTTTTTCCGCCTCTCTCTCCCCGTGTCTCTCGCGGTCTCGGTCTCGCCCCCCAACTCTCCACGTCAGCACGAGTCCGAGTCGAGTACACTCGCGCCCAACTCCCCCCGCTTTTTATAAAACGTCTCCAGCCACCACGTTAGCGTAAAAGTACGGTGCGGTGCACAGCAGCAGCGATGGGTGACGGTAACGGCAACGACGGCGTGGACCGCTACGCGGCGTGGGTGGCGGCGACGATATTCTACCGGAACAATGATAACCACACGCTGGAGAACCCTGACGGTTCGCCGGTGCCACCGACGAGAACGTTGCGGTGCACCTGCCACCGCAACGGCGACGGCGAGGTTTGGGACTCACCGTGCGTGTTACATCAGCTGGAAGGCGGCAATGATGGTGGTGTTGGTGCGGTTGGGGTGGAGGTGGTGGAGGAGGAGGAGGAGGAGGAGGTGGGTGGGTGGTTGTGGCCGCGGAAGGAGATGCGGTCGGTGGTGGAGGTCATCGTGCCGAGCACGCGGGCACACGGAGTAAGAGCGTACCTAGGGTACGTGAGGTGGCGGCGTACGGTCACAATGTACACGCGTTTCTTTATGGAGCAGTACTACAGCGAAAAAGGATGATGATGAAGCAAACGGGTCAAGCCATGCATGTGTCTACCATTGACTTATATACTTGTTGACTTTATAACTAATTTAGTATAGTAAGTAATCAATCCTACTACCTGATCTCTTTGGATCAAGAAAGATTTGTAATATGAACCATGTGATACTATGTCCAATTGTTACATCACTGCTAGATCCGAACATGTTATTGTCTCGACTAGTACTGCAGTTTTAAATTTTGATCATCAATAAATTTTAAATGGTTAGGTTATGATTGTTTGTATATTTTAGAATTATATTCAGGATGCAAGATTAATATGGCATACCTTTAAATTTTTATATTTTTCTTCATAAAAGATGAGTGTAGATCAAAGTTAAAAGTTAAGGATGAATATTATTTGAAGATAAAGGGAGCATGTGTATCTATCTACTTTCTATCTAGAGTAAATTGAAGGTTGGGCCACATTTTTACCATGGTTGCAAGTTAGGCTATGTTTACTTACATATAATTCTAAAATATACAAACAATCATAACCTAACCATTTAAAATTTTTTGTTAGCACATTTTTTAAACCGCTAAACTGTGTGTTTCATGCGAAACTTTCTATGCTCCAAAATATGAAATAAATCTATTTTTTGAGTTCATAATAATGACAAGCAATAAACACACTTTTTTACTCTGGACCATCTATCTTTACCATGTTTTTCATCTCTGACCTGTTCTTCCTCCAGTGCTCCAATTTGACCTTTTTTCTCACCCTCCTATGTCTCCCTCTTCGTATTGCAAATGACAAGCCATCGGGGGATGAGATCGTTGGTTCCCATTGGCGCCACAACTGTGCTCAACCTCAAGCCCAGTCTATGCAACCACGTGACTCAACCTGCACGTGACTCAACCTGTATCCCCACAGCCCCACTCATCGACTTGCTTAACCTCGTCCTATGCCCAGCGCCATGCTTGACCTTGACCCCTCCATTGCTCCGGCCTCAGACCTTACAATGTAGTCATGTGGCAATTAATCTATCATGAAAATTCTAATGGGTGGACAATTGCCATCCGCGCGCCCACGCGATCACGTCTCTTTCTTATTTTTACCGCTAATTTTCTGTTAGAAATTACTCCGGAATTTTCTTTTAGGCTGTTTTTCTTTTATTTTACTGTTACCGATTTGGTGGAACCAACTTAGCGCTTCTCGTTTTCCTTTGTTTCCAACAAGACGTGTGTACGTACAAATCAAAATTTTTGTGCGGATACCTGCATGGCCCTGCTTTGGCACAATAAAAAGTTCATAGATTTTTTCTCTTTTCAGTTTATTTTTAAAATTCGTTTAAAATTCATCTATAAAAACTTTACATATGTAAAGTTTATATGCACAAAGTTTTTATGTTAAAAGTCTGTGCATAAATTTTCTACATCAAAAAATTATACGTAGTAAGTTAATAAACGTTTATACAAATTAAGTTTATATGTCAAAAGTTTCTATGTAGGAGGTAGCACGTTGTGGCCCACAACCATATTCTAATTACATATTCTAATTACATTAGGATTTTAGCCCATCCAAACCACTAAAAAATATATGAAGCAAATATATGAAGCACTAGTACTAGTACGTTTGTTTAGAGTACTAACACAAACCAACTGTATTGAAAACAGAAAAAAACAAACGCATGAATAGAGTCAACTGTATCACACATGTGATGAAAATCCTAACCAGCGATCGATCGCATCGCTCCAAGCGATCGGTCCCCCCTCCCCACTTTTCTTTTTTTGGCACCACATTATTTTTCTTGTTTTAGTAAGTTTATACACCTATAGTTCATACACCTCAGGTTTACACATCTAAAGTTTATACATATAAAGTTTATACACCTAAAAAATTTATAGATCCAAAGTTTATAAGTCAAAAGTTTATATACCCGATTCAAATTTATATTCGGATTCAAATATTTTTTATAAAATTTTTCTATACATAAAGTTTATACGTTGGAAGTTTACTGTATAATATATATATATATATATATATATATATATAATATATATATATATATAAGTATAAAGTTTATACACATGAATAAGGATATTAGATTTATTTTCTATTTTTTATTTTTTCTAACTTGTTGTTTTAAAAAAATGGTAAAGAAAATAGCGAAGAAGGGAAGGATACGTGGAGAAGGACGGGTGATCGCTCACAGCGATCACCCGCCCATTAGCAACGCCCAATCTATCATCGTCATATGCTAGCTATAATATGGTAGAAGCATAAAAAACCACCACCATCATCATCATCATACGTCTGCAATCAACATACCAATCTAAACCTGTAGAATATGAAGAGAATTGCTCATCTTTCCTCATCAGTTTAAACTTTTGGGTTGAATTAGTCAACAACATATTAATAATATGGTATCAGAGCAAGTGGTCTTGAGTTCGAATCCTGGCTGGCACCCAATAAAATATAAAAAATTACATCACTTCTATTACATGCTTGAGGCTTGAGGGGGGTCACAACTCACAGGCAAGGGCGAGTATTGGAGTATGAAATGAATTACCCATCTTTACTCACCAGTTTAAGCTTTCAATTTTAATTGGTTGGTGCATGCAACTCAATGGAATCTACTTGAATATATAGAGCTGGGAGCTTCCTTATCAGTTTAAGATTTTGAGTTGAACTGATCAGTATATATATCTATTCGAGCGTATAGAGCTTGGAGCATGTAACTCAATAAAATCTACTCGAACATATAGAGCTTGGAGCTTGCAGCTCATGCCCTTGGGGAATACCACCAGGTCCCCTTCTACGATCTCCACAAAATCCTAGCCGCAGCAGCTCATCTCCTTGGCCTCCATGGAAACATGGTCTTCTCTCGCACACCCACCTGACCCCAAACACGCTCACCACAACAATGGGGGAAATATTCTCTCTCTCTTTTTTTTTTTCCTTGTTCGTTCCTGAGTTTAAGTGCCAACCCAGATAGGGGAGATTAATTAAGCTTCATCTCAACCATGCAGACTTGATGCTAACCCTTGCGGATCGAAGCTTCCACATGAGCACGGTGTTGGTGGTGGTTGGCTGGCTGCTCGACTTGTTAACCGGTCAGAGAAGAGAGAGGAAACATTTGGTAAATATAACTGGTCCAATATGAAAATGTCACTTTGCACCCCTGGTTCAGGATGTAAGTAAGAATGGTAATAAAATAAGATCTAATATGCATTTTACCTATTATTCCATTAATCTATACCTCTCTCTCTATATATATACTAATGGGACATTTCGAGAAAGCTCCCACGTTGATTATAAAAATCCGATCATTTATTTTGAAAATTGTTTCATCAAGGGCATTGATTGTAATGATGCACCAATTTAATTAATGATCCCTAATGACACATCATTTAAAGGGGTTGGTCTATTACATGAATCTTCATGTGCGCGTCGCCCTGTTGTGAACAAGGTGAGTACACATGCACATGCTTGAGAACTCGATTTGAAAAACCACGTGTTCTTTTGCTGGACCTTCTTGCTTCAGAGCCCATATGCAACTAGCCCCTGTTGTCGATTCCATATTACCAACCTCTAGCTCACAAGTTCTCAGTTCCCTCTCTCTCCCCGTGTTTCTCGCAGTCTCGCCCCCATGACTCCAAATCAGCATGAGTCCGAGTCCCTTACTCCACCCCCGTTTTTATAAGCATCTCACTCTCCAAACACTCCATCTCTGGACAACCTTAAAATGTCTCTGACAAAAAAAATCACAAATATTCTATCCCATCATGAACTTAAACTGAAGGTGATAAAAAAATTATTGTAGGCTCTAAGACCTTAGGAGCTTAAATTGTACATTATTAAAAACAAATACTAGTTGACAATGATAATTAATAAAGTTAAGGCAATAAAAATACTCCAAAGCCTCAAGTATTTAAAGTATGGTGTACAAGAATAAATAACGTGCACACATGCAAATATTAATAACAGTAATGAAACTCTCCTAAATACTCAAATGCAAACCAAAGCAAATTGCAGTGGCAGAGTATTGACCTTCAAGGAGGGTGAACAGAACATGAGAACAAAAAATAAGGGTCCTGATGTGCTTGGAATTAAATTGTTTGGAAATAAACATCTGACAATTACAAAACCAAATAGAATGTTCCGATATAAATTAAGCAAAGTCCAAATAAAAAGTTCTGCACTAAACATGAAACATAGAGCCCTCACTTAGAGTCAGAGCGGCACGTGTCAAGACTCGCAAAAAGCTGTTCGGCTTCCTAGCCAAATTCTGTCTTCTCCTGAAGATCAGCAGTCTTCTTGTCCACTTCTGTAGTAGCATCAGAGAGCTCATGATCCAGTCCCTTCACCTCCATATCCTAAGCAGTCCATGTCTGAGAAAGCTGCTCCCTTTTTTGCTCTCTGTCCTGCAAAACTATATTAAGCCTAGCGATCTCCGCCTCAGTATCAGCTTTCTGCTTCTCCATAAAAGCAATCTCCTGGACGGTCACCTGCAAAGTCTCTTGCTTGGCAGCAAGGCGTGCTTGGTTTCATTTATAGCTTGGTCCTCTTGCACCGATCTTTCATCAATTTCAGAATGCGCTTACTGCAATTGCTCACAAATAAGGATCAACCTATCCAACATAGTCTTGATCTTCGCAATACTAGCAAATTTCCCGGGGAGGCTGGATGAAGCAAGGTGCAAAACAGATTGGCGGCCAGTATCTCTCAACGTGGTGACGTTGAACCCATGAAGGACATCTGCCAACACTTCGTTTGCAGCCTCCAAGAAAGCACGCTCAGTGATAGTGTCCATGTTCGGTGCCGCTTCAGGAATGGATACCGCCTCACCGCGGGATGGGTCCTCAGAGCACTGTCCATTAATCTGTTGGTTTTTGGTAGCAGATTTGTATATGGCTTTCTTTTTTAATATTATGACACTGCTTTTATATATAGCGTGCATATATAAATTATATATAAATTGATTAGTTTTCTTGAGCACTCGCGGGGCATAGCCGAGCGAGTATTTGTTTTTCCCGTCAGTATGGGATATATATGTGGCATATTTGCGCGGAGTACAACGGAGGTTACATGATTTAGCATTTTGTTTTCATCGTCGCGATCCGTGGCAGGTATTCAAGATGAATGAATCTGTGCGCGCAGTGTAGTGGACAACTATCTTATTTTATATGATTTTAGCACTTGCTCTTGATCTCATATCGACAGTCTGAGTCGAAGAGCAAGGCTCATCCTATCTCGGAATTGTATCAAAAGACCAAGTCTAGAACTAGGGTCTTCGTACATCCTTGTGTGGTTTGTATCAATGGACAAACTTACACATGTGATCTTGGGCATGCTCTTGCCTTGTGGCAAGAGATGGAGAACAATAGAAGCAAGAACGAGAGAGAGGTCGATCAAGCTTCTTGATTTACATGGAGTTTATGGAGACGATCGAGCTTTACCTGCTCACTACCTCGCCGCCGAAAACAGATCATCGACGATTCCTTCTTATTCAGAGCAAAAGAGCGAGGAAGCAGAGAATGACAAGATGGTGCAGCAGCGAAATGGCAGACTTGCGGCGGCAGACTAAAGCGGCAGAGCAGCAGCACTTCGCCGCGACTGGCGAGATGCAGCAGCGTAGCAGCCTCTCCTCTACTAACGTTCCTGTGCACAACACTTAACCTCTCCACTAATCCCTCTCTACGACTGCCCTTTAATTACCCTCTATTTATATATAGAGGAGGAACCGGGTCTGAGCACTGATATTTTCATCCAAATCTGAATAGCAGGGTGGCCATACATGCATGCAGAGCATGGGCTTGACTGCATGCACTTCCCTATTTGGCTGCCATGTGAGCCCTCCCACTTTGACTGGATGAATGTGGGCAGAATTGGTTGTTGCCTTCGTTCTTTTATTTCTTTTATCTTTAATTTGTTGGTTAAAAAGCGAGAGTAACTCTAATATCTGACACGTGGCTTGATTTATTAGTGAGCACATGTATATTCCTCTTTCTTAATTTCAAGCAGTCATGAACAATTTTGCAAGGCAGTCATGGACAATTTTGCAGATCCATGAAAAATGTTTATTAAAGGAGCTGTTTATATTCCTATTTAAATGTGCATATTTATTTATAGTTATTTTTATTTTTTATACACACGGATATAGTTTATTTTATTTCTGAGTCTTTTAAGAGAAGCACACATATATATTTCTGCGCCCTCTTTTTTAGAGCGGACTATCATTGTCCTAAATATTTTTGTACGACGTGTATTTTTTATCACGTCCTGACGTGCCTTTTATATCACGGTGACTTCCTAGTGCCAGCGTCTAAGCACCGAGATAAAAATATTAAACCATACCACACACGACCCTCCTCATTTTTTTTTGGCGTGCGTGTGTATATATCTGCACTGGTATAGTGACGTGCAGCGGATATTTTTATTTTATTTTTATGTCGTGAATACTTGGAGTATAATTATTTCTTATTAGTCTGATGAATGTATATTTCAGCTTACACTTAATTTATTGGATAATCATAGTCTCAGTATATTTATACACTCATGAATTTCATACGTGAACACGATCAGGAAAGTAGGTATTAGCGTTCATTGCTATAGTGAAAAGCACGTGAAAAATATTTGTTCACGCTATCTAATTACTTTCTTTTTTACACACTTCCACAATGTTTATTTTATATGGTATACGCACACACATTTATATTCTGCATCGGAAATTGTTTTACTACATGACCACTTTTTACCGCCATTTAATTTAATTAGTTGATCCGACTGCCTCAATTGTTTATTACCAATAATATTCTTATTTATTATTATATTTTTTACTAGTTATATTTAAGATAATATATTAGTTATTTAGGATAGGAGGCAAAAAATCGGTGTCAACGCTCACTCTCCAAGTCTCTGGCCGACACTACGTGTAAAGTACAGCAGTACGTTGCACTTGCACAACGGCGGTGATGGCTGATGGCACGACGACGTGGACTACGTGGCGTGGGTGGTGGCAGCGATATTCTGCCAGAATAATGGTGACCACACGCCGGAGAATCCCAACGGCTCACCGCCGCCAAAAAAGACGGTAGGGTGCACCTATCGCTGCCGTGGTAAGGATCGAGGCTCACTGTGCGTGGTACATAAGCTAGAAGGCGGCGGCGACAATAACGATGATGTCGGTGCGCTTGGTGTGGAGGAGGAGTAGGAGAGGAGCACTAGTGCGATCTTCTCATCTGTGATGGACTGCAACATAAATATTTTTTACGGATCGTCACAAAGAATACATCTCAAACGGGTCTTAAAAGAGGTCGATTGAGATATGGTCGGAGAGACATGTTAAATGTGTGTAGAACTAAAACCCGTCACGGATGACACATATCTGTGACGGGCTGCAACTAGGATCCGATTGAGATAACCTCAAATATCTCAATCGGGCCCCAAGCAGGGGCCCGTCACAGATGATAGTCATCTGTGATGGGCCCCAACTTGTGGCCCGTTTGAGGTTTTAAGGTTATCTCAATCGGGCCCTAGTTGCAGCCCGTCACAAATATGTGTCATCCGTGACGGGCTCTAGCTCGAGGCCCGTTTGAGATAACAACAAAGCCCGTCACAGATTGCAGTCCTCTGTGACGGGCATTTTTTTAGGCCCGATAAAGATAACTGATATACCCGACAGAGAATACAATTTTATGGACCGTTACAGATAGTTTTTGCACACTATAAATAGCCGTAACTGCCGGTGTAACTGTATCCCACTATTCACAATTTTGGTGGGAGGTTGGAGGGGGCGAAATTTTAATTTTTTTTCCAAAAAAACAGTAAATTCATAAAGGTACTTAAATAGTAATCGGTACTTTAGACAATTCATCAATTGTCATTAATTTAGAGTATTTATCTTCTAAGATGTTTCTCTGATTATTTTTTCATTTCTGCAGCGATGGATCGAAGTTGGATGTATGCGAAATCCGTGAAACGTCATAGTCAGGAGTATAGAAATGGGGTATTAAATTTTATAAACACCGCGGAGGAGAATAGGAAAAGAAGAAACAACGATTACATGTGCTGTCCATGTGCAGATTGCAAGAATGAGAATATGTTTGGTAGTCGAGTGGATGTACACGCTCATCTGATACAACGAGGATTCATGGAGGGCTACACATGTTGGGTCAAGCATGGAGAGCAAGAATCAGGAGGTGGTGCAGCTGTAGACAGTACTGGTGCGCAAAATCAGGAAGATGAAGATGAGCATGACATGTTTGTACCTTCTCCACTGGGCGGTGAAATGGTTGATGTCGATCACGATCTGCTGCAAGACATGTTACGTGACGTTGAGGATCCAGCCTACAACGAGAGAGACTCCATAAAGTTCAGCAGGTTGGTCAGTGACTCGCAAACGCCTCTACGCCGGATGCAAAGCAAAGCACACCAAATTATCAGCTACCTTGGACCTAATGAAGCTAAAGGCAAGTAGTGGATGGAGAGACAAGAGTTTCACGGAGCTTTTGGGAATTTCGAAGTCCTTACTGCCTGATGGGAACACATTACCCGAGACGACATACGAAGCAAAGCAGGTTTTGTGTCCCCTGGGGTTAGAGGTCCGTAGAATTCACGCTTGTCCAAACGACTGCATACTGTACCACAAGCAGTATGCGGACTTAGATGCTTGTCCTGTCTGCAAGGCCTCTCGATACAAGTGAAAGAAAAGTCCTGACGAAAGGAAAAGATTAAAGCGGGGTGGTCCCGTGAAGGTTTTGTGGTACCTACCAATCATTGATCGTTTCAAAAGATTATTTGCAAACCCCAAGGAGGCGAAGTTAGTACGTTGGCATGCCACTGAGAGAAGGAACGACGGTATGCTAAGACACCCAGCGGATTCAATTCAATGGAGAAATATCTATCGGAAACACAGTGACTTTGCTGCCGACCCCAAAAACATGAGGATATGTCTGTGTACAGATGGCATGAATCGTTTCGGAGACTTGAGTAGCACTCACAGCAACTGGCCAGTTCTTATTTCAAATTTTAACCTACCACCATGGTTGTGCTTTAAAAGGAAATATATTATGCTGTGCTTGTTAATCCAAGGACCGAAACAACCGGGCAATGATATCGACGTGTTCTTGGAGCCTGTTATGGATGATCTTGAGATGCTATGGAAAGAAGGTGTGGGAACTTGGGATGCGTATGGTCAGGAGAATTTCAATCTACGAGTTTTACTGTTCTGCACCATTAATGACTATCCCGCCCTCGGTAATCTTTCTGGCCAAACCGTGAAAGGAAAGAAGGCTTGCTCCGACTGCATGGAACATACACGCAGCCGATGGTTGAAGAAATCACGAAAGATGGTTTATATGGGTCATAGGAGGTGGCTCCCGCTACGTCACGCGTTTCGAATGAAGAAAAATATTTTCAACGGTAAGAGAGAACTTCAGCAGGCTCCCAAGGATTTGTCCGGGGATGAGGTGTACAACTTGGTCAAAGATATAACCAACGAGTTTGGGAAGAAAAGAAAACGTAGTCAGGCAAAGGACAAGGGTATGTGGAAGAAGAAGTCCATATTTTGGCGATTACCTTACTGGAAAGATCTTGAGGTTCGTCATTGCATTGATCTCATGCATGTAGAAAAGAATGTGTGTGAGAGTTTGGTTGGCCTGCTGCTGAATATTCCCGGCTTGAACGCGCGCCTTGATCTACAGGAAATGAACATTCGCAGTGAACTCCAGCCCGTAACAGATGCAGAGACAGGTAGAGTGTATCTCCCTCCAGCTTGCCACACACTGTCGAAAAATGAGAAGATGGCAATGTTGTCTTGCCTGAAAGATATCAAAGTTCCATCGGGCTATTCAGCGAGGATTAGTAAGTACGTCAAATCGGAAGACCTAAAACTGGTTGGAATGAAGTCTCACGATTGCCACATGCTAATCACACAAATCTTGCCAGTTGCTATCAGAGGAATTCTTCCCCCCAAGGTCCGACATACGATCCAACGTTTGTGTGCCTTTTTCAATGCAATCGGTCAGAAAGTTATAGATCCCGAAGATCTAGATGGGTTGCAGACCGATATTGTTAATACCCTCTGCCACATGGAGATGTTTTTTCCGCTGTCTTTCTTTGATATCATGGTTCATTTCCCTGTTCATCTTGTGAAGCAAACAAAACTATGTGGCCCAGCTTTTCTAAGAGAAATGTATCCGTTCGAGAGGTACATGGGAGTTCTGAAGGCATACGTTTGGAACAGAGCAAAACCGGAAGGGAGCATCAATGAAGGATACACGACCGAGGAGGTCATTGAGTTCTGCGTGGATTACATGTCCGAGGCCGAACCTATAGGAGTTCCAGCGTCTCGTCACGAAGGGAGGTTGTCAGGTGCTGGCACAATAGGGAGGAAAATAATTAGGCCCGATCAAGCTTCCTACGCGCAGACTCATTTTGCTGTGCTCCAACACATGGCAGAAGTTGGCCCTTACTTCGAGGAGCACTTAGCGAAAATCCGGCAGGAGAACTTGGGTCGATCTGAGACGTGGATTAACAGGGAACATAACTCTCGGTTCAACGGTTGGTTCAAGAATCGTGTCACAATGTTGACGGATATCCCAAATGAGACAGTACAGTTGTTGGGGATGGGACCGTGCTGGGCCATAGACACATGGCAAGGATACGATATTAATGGATACACATTTTACACCGTCCAGCAAGATGACAAAAGCACAGTGCAAAACAGCGGGGTCCGTATAGATGCCTTCCAGGATCAAGTTGGGTCTAACACATACTACGGCCGCATTGAGCAGATCTGGGAGCTGAACTACGTGAAGTTCAAGGTTCCTTTGTTTCGATGCCGTTGGGTGAATATACGCACTGGTGTTAAAGTCGATAAGGAAGGTTTCACTTTAGTAGATCTATCCAAGGTTGGATACGCCGACGAACCATTCGTACTTGCGAAACAGGTCCAGCAGATTTTCTACATTAAAGACCCCGCAAACAAGAAGATGCACATCGTGAGGGATGGCAAGCGCCGAATTGTTGGCGTTGACAACGTCGTCGACGAAGAAGAGTACAACCAGAATCTTCATGTACGGCCCCAAATCGACCTTGACGATGATCCACAGGAGCCTGTAGGGTATACTCGCTCGGATCATACGGAAGGCATAACCTTGTGATTTTAGCTGTGCTTAATTGTTACGTTGGTTTTGGATACTAGTGAAGTAAAATGGAAAGGAAGTATTTTTTATTAGTAATAGCTAGCTTGGTGCAACTTGTAATATAATTTTATGATGAATGTACTAAATTTTAGTGATTTATTGTGCTTCACTAAATTTTTTGGTATTGTTAAAAATTAATTATTGTGATTTTAGTGAAATGAGCACATGTTAAATGTGATGTATTGTATATTTTATTACATGAACAGGAGTCAAATGTCATCTGTGACGGGCTTTAGTGCAGGCCCGATACAGATGACAACATCTCTATCGGGCCCAAACTAGAGCCCGTCACAGATGTTGTCATCCGTGACGGGCCGCGGTGTGGTGCCCGATAGAGATGATGTCATCTCTATCGGGCTTTGAAATGGAGCCCGTCACGGATGTTGTCATCCGTGACGGGCCTTGGTGTGTTGCCCGATAGAGATGATGTCATCTCTATCGGGCTTCTAAGTGGAGCCCGTCACGGATGACAACATCCGTGACGGGCCTTGGTGTGGTGCCCGATAGAGATGATGTCATCTCTATCGGGCGTGGAAGTGGAGCCCGTCACGAATGTTGACATCCGTGACGGGCTCTTGTTCAGGCCCGATTGAGATGTTAACTACCGTACTAAGAATACAATAACCGCGCTGGATCTGGATCTGGCAGGATTCGAAAATTTTCTAAGTCCTCTAACCCTAGCTAGCAACGCCGCCGACGAGCACGACGCCGACGCCGATGCCGCCAAACCGCCGACGATGCCGACGCACGACGCAGACGAGCACGACGCACGACGCCGCCAAACCCTAGCCGGCCGCCTCTCCTCCCCAAGCCGCCGGCCACCACATCGCCGGTGAGTTTTTTAGGTTAGGGTTACTTAGTGCATTTTAGTGATTGTTTTTTAGGTTTTAAACTTAGTTTATTTTAGTGATGACAGTGACTTAGATTATTAGGTTTAGTGCAAATTAGGTTTAGTTAAAAATTAGTATTAGTGAAATTTAGGTAATGATTTTTAGGTTTAGTGAAAATTAGGTTTAGTTAAAAATTAGTATTAGTGATTTTTAGTGATTCTTGGGAACTGTTAGTGACGTTGATTTTTAGTGATTTTTGGGAATTATTAGTAATGTTAGTGATGTTAGGTTTTTGTAAATTCGGTTAAGTGACTTTTAAGTTTGGTGGAAATTTGGTGTAGTTACAAATTAGGTTTAGTGACTTTTAGGCAGGAGTCAAATTAGGTTTAGTTCAAATTTAGTTTTAGTTAGTTTTAGATTTAATGAACTTGAATGATTGTGTTGAATTTAGTGAAATGTAGGTTATTTTACTGATGTAAGGGTTACAGAAGTTTTTTTAAGTTAAGTTTAGTACATTTTATGAAATATACGTTACTTTATTGATTCAATTTTACTGAACTTTTGAGAATTTAGTCCAATGTATGGATATTTTACTAAACTTTAGGGATTATAGGTGAAATGTAGTTTATTTTATTGAACTAGACTAATTTAAGTGCATAGTTAAAATGTTAGAAAATGTACGTTACCAAATTATCGCAGAATTCGAGGTGCATAGGGTCTGATGGTGGTTTGATCGTGTTATATGTAATTCACAAAACCGATTAAGACACCTTCAAATCCCATTGCACCTCGGTTTTTGTTATTTTTTGGTAATTAATCGACTCTAATATTAAAGTTGGTTCAGGAAAATATTATCGAAACGTCGCAGAATCCGGGGTGCCTAGGGTCAGAAGTTAGTTCGGTCGAGTTAGTGCACTCACAACACCGATTTGAAAAACTTCTGATCCCAGTGCACCTCGGTTTCTGTCATTTTTTGATAATTACTTATTTACGTAAGGACTTTCTTTCTAGATTATCAAATCATCATAGAATACGAAGTGTTCCGGGTGCCAAGTTGGTTTGGTTGGGTCAGTACATGTACGGAACCTTCCAAGACACCTTGGCATCCAGAACACTTCGTAATCTGTCATTTTTTGATAATTAAGAAACGTGTAAAAGGAAGCGAGGAGGAGCCATTTTGCTTGTAAAGTAGAGTAGTCCAGGTGGAGCGAGTAAGAGTAGGTATGGTACTACTTAGTGATTTTGGGACTTACTGAATTAACCGAGTTACGTGCATACGTGATTTGTATACAACATTATTAACTTTGTTATTTAAAAGCACAGTTATTTAGATGATGTCTCAGCAAGGTGAACCGATGTCAACGACAACTAGTGGGTCCTCAAGGGCAAGGGGTCGTAGGACAGGGAATAGAATCCCTAAGGAACAGTTCACCATCTCATAGAATTTTTATTGGCTGATAGATATAATTTGAATGGAATCCCCTTCTGTGGTGGTATAAGAACTGGAGGAGTACTCAAATATTCCTTGATGTTATCTAGAGCTTGCTGTTGCTTTTCTCCCCAGACAAACTCTTGATCGGCTTTCAACCTCAATAAAGGAGTGAATGGCTCTATTCGGCCAGACAAGTTTGATATAAACCGCCGAACAAAATTTATCTTGCCGATCAATGATTGCAACTTGGTCTTGTCTTCTGGAGGTTTTATATCCTTGATTGCTTCGATACTCCTCTGAGGAATCTCAATCCCCCTTTCATGAACCAGAAACCCAAGAAACTGACCAGCCGATACTCCAAAGGGCACACTTAGTAGGATTCATCTTCAACCCATACTTTCTTGCTCTTTCTAAAACTTGTCTCAAATCGGCTATATGATCATCAACCTCCTTGGATTTAACCACCACATCATCTATATATATCTCCACCAAAGCACCGATAAGATCATGAAAAATGTAATTCATAGCTCTCTGATATGTAGCACCAGCACTCCTCAAGCCGAAAGTCATAACGACCCACTCATACAAGCCGATAGCACCAGGACATCTAAAAGCAGTCTTATGAATATCTTCCTCAGCCATAAAAATCTGATTATAATCAGTATTGCCATCCATAAAGCTGATGAGCTTATGTCCAGATGCTGCATCCACGAGTTGATCGGCTACCGGCATTGGGTATTCATCTTTCGGTGTAGCTTTATTCAAATCCCTGAAATCAATGCAAACCCTGAGCTTGCCATTTTTCTTGATAACTGGTACTATATTGGAGATCCATTCAGCATATCGGCATGGCCTAATAAAGCCAGCATCATATAATCTTGTAATTTCGGCCTTGATAGCATCATACATTACAGCTTTACAACGTCTTGGGGGTTGCTTGTACGGCCGATAGCCTGGTTTGATAGGGAGCCGATGTTCAACTATCGATTGGCTAAGTCCTGGCATCTCATAGTATTCCCAGACAAAACAATCTCTATACTCCTTTAAGAGTGCAATTAATTTACATTTAAATTCTTTTGGTAAACTCTTACTAATATATGTCGGCTTAGGCCTATCACCTGGTCCAATATCAATTTCTTCTAACTCATCGGCCGACATAAATCCTTGTCCAAGCTTGCCGTCGAGATCATCGATTGTGTCTTCTGTGTAGAAATTGGAACCCTCCACGGCACCCTCAAAATAGGAATTGGGGCTCTCCATCTCCTATTGGCTGTATGGCATCATCAGAAATCTTTAAGTAATCGCCTTGCCAAACTTTTCCAGACAAGTAATCAATTCCTTCCATCTCCCAAATAGATAAATCTGCACAGGCTACGTTAACTGACCTGTCGGCTGGCACGATTTCAATTTGGTCTCCTTGCCTTTGAATTAAACTTTGGTGCATTGTTGAAGGGATGCAACAATTAGCATGGATCCAATCTCTTCCCAGCAACAAACTGTAGGAACCCTTCCCGTCAATGACAAAAAATGTAGTCAGAATTGTCTTGCTACCGATGGTTAACTCTACATTCAAAACTCCCTTGGTCTCAGATGGATTCCCGCCAAAATCCTTAAGAACCATGTTGGTCTTAATCAAGTCCTCTGAGTTCTTCCCAAGCTTCCTGAATGTTGTATAGGGCATCAAATTAACGACTGCTCCTCCATCGACTAACATTTTGGACATCGGCTTACCATTGACAAATCCCTTAACATAGAGTGGCTTGAGATGCCGATGGTCTGTTCCTTTGGGCTTTTCAAAAATAGCTCGTTCTGGTGATAACATCAACTTAGCCGATGACAGATTTTCTTCCTGCTCGACGACTTGCTCCATTGCATACTCGGCTGGCAGCATGAAAACCATGTTGATCTCAGATGATATCACTTCCTTACTCTTACGTTGTCGACTCTTGGTGAGATCGGCTCTGATTTCATCGGCTGAAACTACTTTGCTCTTCACACGCCATACTTTCTTGATTTTCTACCGCAGCCGATGCTCAATTGCCCCCTCAACCTCCTGGAATTGTTCCCTATTCCTCATCTGTTGAACTCTTCTCTTCTGGTTTTTGGTAAATATCCCAGAAGGACACCATTGAGGATGGGCTGGCTTGGATTGTCTATGTGAATCGCCATCATCATCATCTGGCTGCATCGGCCCAAGCCTCTCGTATACTGACAACTTTGACTGACTTGGCCGATGTGTAGTTGCACGCTGTCGGCTTGGTCTTTGGATGAATTGGGCATCAGGATCACTGCAGCTAGGGCAGTCCTCGATAGATGGTAGCCTCATGCCTTCATTCCAGCAAAACCTGAAGAATTCACAACTCCAATAGGGGTCAAAATATCTTTCCTTTTCCTCAGGGTATAATTCTTCCTTCTGCTGGCGCCTGTTTTGGTGCTTGCTGATCATGCCAGCCGATCTGATGTTCCTGGTATAGTTTATATCTCTATCGGCTCTATGCTGATTGTATCCAGGGTGCACCATGTTGACTGGGAAAGGATGCCCATCTATCTTCATCGACTTCTTGGACCCATCAATCTTGATTTTCCCTTGTTCAATAGCCGACTGGATTTGTTGTCTAAAAATTTTACAATCATTAGTGTGGTGAGATCCTGTATTATGCCATTTGCAGTACTTCCTTTTCTTCAACTCTTCAGCCGATGGGATGACGTGTCCTGCTGGTAGCTGGATTTGTTTCTCTTGGAGAAGAAGATCAAATATTTTATTAGCTTTAGTAATATCGAAATCATATCTCTCTTCCATCCCAGAATTCTTAGCCCATTGACATACCACCGTCTTCTTGTTCCTTGCCCACTCGGCTGCATTGATATCTGGATCTTCATCTTCAGAATCAGAATCATAACTATAGACATTGTTCACATTGTTTGTCTTCTTGATGAACTTCCTAGCCTCTTGAAATCTTATCTCGTGAGCCGATACTTTCTGAGCTAAATGAGCCAAACTGTCAAAGTCCTGAGCCGAAAATCTCTCCCTGATCGGCGCCAACAAACCTTGGAAAGCTAAATCGGCTAGCTGAGAATCCGATAAAGATAATCTATAGCATCTATTTCTCACGTCTCTGAACCGTTGAATATAATCAGGAACCGATTCATCCGACTTCTGCCTGATAGCTGTCAGGTCCGATAGCTTCATTTCTTGCACCCCACTGAAAAAGTACTTGTGAAACTGTTTCTCCAAATCGGCCCAACTTTTGATTGAATTGTATGGGAATGACGAAAACCATGTAAATGCTGATCCAGATAGTGATAACGGGAATAGGCGAACTCTGAGAGCTTTTGTAGCCGATGCCTCGCCACACTGAGCTAGAAATCGGCTGATGTGCTCATAGGTTGATATATTATCTTGTCCCGAAAACTTGGAAAAGTCTGGCACCTTGTATCGGTTTGGCAATGGAACCCGATCGAAGTATTCTGGATATGGATGCCGATACATGTTGCCATTATCCTTAGGCTTAAGCCCAAACTGCTCTCATGACGTCAGCGATCATATCGGCCCAATGCTGATGAGGAGTTGACCCACCATACTGCTGTTGCAAAGGATCCATGTGGCCGTATTGGGTCGGCTGAGGTCGTGGTGAGTGAGGTTGATATAGATGATTGAGACCAGCCGATATACCTTGAGGCGGCACGTACGGTACTTCTGCGCTGTACTGCTAGCTTATCGGCTGAGTAATTCCAATCGGCTGTTGTGGAACCGAAGGAATTGGATACGAGGTGTCGACAACCGGCGGTCTTGGGTGAAGAATGCTGTTCAATTGTTCCGGTGTTAGTTGAGCTGGTACTTGCCCTCCAGGGATTGGCTCTGATCTGGTTAGTATTGATGGGATATTTGAGCTCGAGTAGGGAGCCGATGGAGCCTGGGTTTGAAGTACTTGCTGACTTGTCTGATTCCCGCCGATTTCTGTTTTCACGGTCCTGTATCCTGGGAATGTGCCGTCTGGCAAATAAATTGGTCCTTTAGCCTTTTCCTCGGCTATCGTTCCGTCGACCACTGACTTGATCATGTTTGTCAATGTATTGACAAGCACTCCGGACTGATTGACTAGCGCATGGTGTACAGCCGAATCGATACGATCTTGTAACATGTGCAATTCTTCGCCGCTTGATTCGACCTTCACCTGTTTATCTTTTTCTTCTCCCGATCCAGAAGTACTTGGGTCTTGTTTCGTGATTGGCGGCACTCGGACTTTAGCTCTTTGTATAACCGTGCCTTGCCGGGTAACCGTGAACGAATGCAAGTATTGGTTCTGGAGTTGATTTAGCAGTTGCTGTAACTCCTCCTTCTGCTCGTCGCTCAGCTGTTCGTGTGTAATCCCAACGATGTTGTCCTCCGAAACTTCTGTGATGCTTGGAGACATGTTGACACGAAGTCCCACCGGGCGTGCCAAAAGCGTGTTGATGCAAAAAACACACACTGGCCTGAGAGATTTGCTTTACTCTAGTGCAGGTCCTAACTTTTGGGTTTTGGATTCAAGGGCATGCCAGTTGATTTGATCCTGCAATCAACAAGAAGGATATGCAAAGAATGTTAGTAAACGATAGACAATCGGCCATAGGGCCGATTTCATATCGTATATGACCTAGCCGATGCAATGAAGCATGAATCGGCTGTGAGGTTATGGATAAGTATGAAAGTAACCCTAATAAAGGTATATCGGCTGCAGATATTAGCTTTATGCAATTATTAGACCATTATTACTATAGAAACAAGCAATTGGTATGGATCGGACCGAATCGAGATAGCATAAATTACTTAAGTCTATTGTAACATGAAATAATGATCACATAATGCTGATGTCATAGCCGATACTTAGATTCAAATACATATATCGGTCATAGATCCGATATTAACTCATGATAAAGCATTAAAGATTAAATATAGAATATTAAACAAAGCATAAAACCATGTCAAATATTCTAAAGATAGATAAGATCGGCTGAAACTCCGACACTATCCTTATTGATGATCGTAAAACAAGTTATAGATCACGATTCTAAAACAACTTAATAGGTTGGACCGAACCAATGTAGCATTAAGCATAAAAGAAGCATGACATGCAAAAAGTCAATAAACACCAAATAAGGATGGTAGATACATCATATAGCGAATCAATAAAGTAAACTAGCCGATATCGTCGAAACCCTAAAACGGATCTAGCCGATATGGGAGATAGCATTATTGATCTAAGCTATATGACGTATATGATAACTGCGGAACTTGCAAGATAGAATTAGAGTGTCATAAAGATGTAAGCACTAATCCCAATGATGCAAATTGCCATGACAAACTATACCTTCCAGCCGAAGATCAAATTGATGCAGCACGACTCGAGAGCACAAGCTTGTCGAAAATTAGAAACAAAGGGTGGCGATGCGCCGAGATTGATTGAGCGTCTGTTCTCATTATTTACAAGACCTCGGGATTATATTTATACCCGAAAATACAAACATTGTCCATCACGGACACGACTCATATTAACCTATTACAAATCCAACTAACGAATAAGTCCCTTAGGCGGACTCTTACCGAGAATATCTATAAGGAAATTACATAAAATATCCTAACTAATAGATACAATTGCCTCCTCAGGATGACGTATACCGAGTCATATTATCAAAATCGGCTCAATCGGCTAACTTAGTCCGACTCCGACTCTGCTGATCCAGTTCGTAGCCGATTCGGACTACAGCCGATTCTCACTCTGTTTTCCGATACGATCTTATCTCTTCAATCCTTCTTCGATTCCATCTTTATCTCCGATGTTTGAATTACCAAATTTGGTCGTCAACAGTAATATCGGCTGAAACCTTGATACCATCCTTATTAATAACCATGATGCAAGCTAGAAATTATGGTTCTAAACACGAAGTCGTAGATCAAACTTAACTGATGCAGCACTAAGTATGAAGATAAACGTAATATCTAGACAATCAAGCCAATGATCATCTTTTCAGGATGGTAGATACATTAAATAATCTAAGTCAACAAGATAATCTAGCCATTACCGATAAAACCCAAGAAAGAGATGAGTTGATGCAAGTAGAAAACATTGTCAATCTAGATTATAAAACGTATATGATAACTCAATGATTCACGAAAACAAGATTAGAGTGTCGTAAAGTTGTAAGCACTAATCTCGATAACGCAAACAACCATAACAAGCTTTACCTCTTGTCGAGGCTCGAAACCGATGCAGCCCGACTCGAAAGCAAGAACTCATCGAAATAACAAAGTAACAAAAAGAGTGGTGATGCGCCGAGAATATATTGAACTGATGTTAATTATTTACAAGATCTCGGGCTTATATTTATACCCAAAAATACAACTTTGTCCATAACGGACACGACTCATACTTTCCTAATATAGTTCTAACCGATGAACAAGTCCCTTAGATGGACTCTTACCGAATATATCTCTAAGGAATTTACATAATATCCTAGTTAATAGATACATTTGCCTTTCTCGGACTCTATCCTTGCCTGGCAATATCATTGAAACCCTTTTGTCGAATCCGACATTGATCATGTAACCAATCTTGCCAATATCGGCTGTATCGGCCAGTCCTATTAAACTCAGTATCGGACGATACAGACTTCCCGCTGATGCACACTCTGTTTCTGAGATTCCCGCACATCATCAAATCCGCTTCGGATTGGATCTTGACTCCGATTCATATGCTTACCTTTCATCGTCAACATATCTATATTTGAAATCGTTTGGTACGCCACGTGTCTTGAAGCTTGGATGATCTCAATAGATCAAATTGTTGGCGACGATGATTCTGATCTAATCCAGGAACGTACTCTGGCCGGGATAGATCTCCAGGGCGAAAGTCGTTGAAGTATTCCTCGTCAAAAAGATCCACAGCGACGATGACTTGATGAAGCTTGAGGTGACGAGGGTCCCGATCCATCGGAGAACGCACTTTGGTCGGGTCGTATCCCCTATATCCGAAGTCGTTGAGTTGTTTATCATCGGAGAATCTGTCTTCTTGAAACCTATCTCATCAGAACATTGAAGCACCAAAATCCCTACCTGGCGTGCCACTGTCAATGTTGTAGATCACGAGTACGGTATTTGCATGGTATGGGGATCGTTGGTAACAAGGTATACGCGAGATTGAGGTGAAAGAGACGGGAGACAGGTTTTTTACAAAAAAAGGTTCGGCCCCCTAGGTGAAAGGTAATAGCCCTACTCCTGTTGGCTGAAGCCGGTATTGCTCTTATTCATCAGAATTACTCAAGTACAATATTTGGGATAACCTCTCTAGTCGTCGTCGACATGGTGGCATGAACCACCACCCATAGTCGACGACGAGGTAGTCTTCATCCTCAAATACGAACTTGGCGAGATTAGAGATAGCATTAGATCCCTCTTGTTAGCCTCCGCGGGCACCAGATTGGGTATGTCTAGGCTTATCTCTAATGTCGCATCTGGCGGCATGTATTGGTGTCTATTCTGACTGTTGTGTCCCTCTGTGCAGCCCCAGATTGTCTCTCTCCCCTCCAAGGGTTTCTTGTATTTATACCCTTAGATGTCCGATTGTCCAAGTAGAACATGGGAAACAAGTATGAATACGATCTGAGTAGTCCTTGTAGTTTATATGTAGAACTCTGCTTCTCCTTTCTTATCCGAAATGCCTTCTGTATATAAGGCATGATTCCGTATAAGACTTGGTATATGGTGGGTCCCACCGAGCTTAACTCAAGACTATTGGGTATGCCTTATCTATAATACTGACAAATAGTATTTCAAAGGGAGCATGAGCATCTATCTATCTATCTATCTATCTATCTATGTTGGACCACGTATGTTTACCATGGTTGCAGCAGCAGCGGCAGCAGCAGGATGTAGCTGTCTCCCACATATATCCACAAATCTCCATGAAATCCTCCTCGTCGCTGCAGCAGGATGTAGCTATCTCACTGACCCCAACACCCTCACCACAACAATGGGGGAATGTTTTCTCACGCTTTCTCTTGCTCCTTAGTGAGCTTAAGTGCCAACCCAGATGAGGGAGTTTAATTAAACTCCATCTCAACCGTGCAGATTCAATGCTGTTGGAGTGTGAAACTCCTCTAGAGGGGAAGTGTAACTCCCTTTTGGAGATTTGGCTAGGGGGCAGTTCGAGTCCGGGTCCAATAAGAGAGTAATGAACATAAGGGATTATACAGGTTTGGGCCACACGGATGCGTAATACCCAACTCTTGTGTATGGATTATGAGTGATTGTGAATGAGTTACAGTGAGATGGAAACTTTGCAAGTGAGCTAGCTGCTAGGGATCGGAACCCTCTATTCATTGGCCTGGATCCTTCTTTTATAGATTAAGGGGCATCCACAGTGACGTTTCACAAGTCTGGATGGGGCCCGCACCATTAAACGGGCCATGCTTGGTCTTGTCAAAAACCTTTGATCCGGTCGGGGGAATTGTTTGCCCCATCGGTGACAGACGGAATGCGCCAATAGTCAAAAAGACACCCCACTGATCATGGGCCCACTAGGGTGATGTCCATCACAGGCGCCCCGACGCTCCCACATTCTGGACATGATGGATGGATAGGTCGTGCCACATCATCATTAATGCGGAGGAGGGGTTGCCCACTCCCTCGCTCAGTCAACTTTGCCCCGGTGTGACTACGCACGCTGCTGGATCCCCGGGGCAGGCGCATGCTAGGACCCCCACCTAGGACGCGAAAAGCACTCGGGCCCCTGCCCAGACCTGAAATCGTTAGGCCCTGTCTCCAGGCGGACACGATATCTAGGGACAGCGCGTGCCTGCATGTCTCCGTGTTATGAAGATGTAGATCTTGCACATCTCTTAAAAATGTAGATTTTGTACGTCTCTTGAAGATGTAGATTTTGTATGTCTCTTGAATATGTAGATCTTGCACCTCTCTGCTGATATCTCTCGTACCCCGATGACCTGGGGGAATGGGGATCCTGGTTCCAGTTGCTGCGACTAATGCTGACCCTTGCGGATCGGAGCTTCCACGCAAGCACGGTTGGTGGTGGTTGGCTGGCTGCTTGACTTGTACTTAACTGGTCAGAGAAGAGAAGAGAGGAAACAAAAAGAGGGGAGTGGGAGCTGGGGGATAGGGACCATTGATTGTAATGAAATGTACATTTCATTACAATCAAGTAATCAGTTTAGGGTTTAGAGTTAATGACACAAGTCATTTAAAGAGGTTTCTCTATTACATAAACCTTCGCGTGTGCGTGTGCGTCACCCCGTGTGAACAAGTTGAGTACACATGCATGTGCTAGAGAACTCAATTTGAAAAACCATGTCTTCTCTTTCTGGGCTTCCTTGCTTCAGAACTCATATGCAACCTCTAGCCCACAAGTTTTTTTCCCAACAAAGAAGTATTTTGGCAACTAAAAGTTTATACTACACAACAACTTTAACATACAAACTTTATATATATAAACTTTACACATAAAAGCTTTACACATAAACTTCATGCATATAAACAGTTCGGTACTAAAATTTCTAGAAACAAATTTAATTGGTATTGTTTAATAGGTCAGTTGGTAAGGTATATGCTATGAGATAGATGTGTTGATTTGAAATCTAATTTACTGTATGCATGCAAAAGGATCATGTGAGCAAGCACAATACGAAATACTTGTTAGGTATGCAAACTATTCCAATCGAAGATAACCATGGGCTATACGATTCGATCTATTTAGCGGGAGCAATGCTCCGGTACTTTCTACTTATAGTATTATACTAAGGGTAATTAGTAATTTACTAATACAATGATTACGAATAAATTTTTTATTTATGTTTTCCCGGCTAGATCGATATGTGGTTATCCATTATATTGGCATTGCTCATATTCCATCAAAAAGCTATAAAAAAGAAGGAAAAAATTTAGTCACTACTAAATGACAATTATACCCTATTTTTTAGATAATAATACCCCTCCATATTTCTACTATCGCTAACTAGGGTGGTAGTAAAAAGCAATCTGAACCCTTCGATCAAATGAGATTAACGGTTCAGATTATTTTTCTACTAGCAGTAGAGAGCACCAGAGTGAGGCTCATTTGGCGGCAACCTCTCCTTCTGTTTTTGGACCCAGCTGATTAAGGGCTGACTAAGCTTAAGGCTTTTGGACCCGGTTGATCCAAGCTTAAGAGCTGCGTGAGGGGAGGGGGATTTAGTGACAAGTGGCAGTGAAACAAGGGCAATGGTGCCATGATGGCCATTACAATAGTGGCACGTGTGCTCAAGTACTTGCATTTTTGCATTTTTTAAGAGTATCAGTTATAATAATCTGTAAAGGTTGCTAATACCCAGCCGTTATAGATGAGGTTTTGACGTCACCTATTACCTCTCATCTATAACGGCTGGTACGAACGAGCCATTTATAGATATATCCTCATTTATAATGGATCAGAAGGTCTAGCCGTTACTTGACGTCAATCGATAAACCATGAAATGTACTACCTCGTAATGATGTGGGAAGATGGGTAATGATATTTTAAATAAAAATTACTCCATCTTTGCGCGAATTCGATGCAATTGTTCAAATCCTTGGGTCGTGCTATGCAGTGCTTCTAGATACTTCTTTCTAAGGAAAAAAAACAGATGGGGATCAAAACAGGTCAGTATAAATTATTTTGACCTTGCATAATGAAGCAGTACCTTGCAGGGAGATGATCATGAGGACGATTGTAAGCCGTCTAATCTGCCCCCCCCTGAAAATAGACGCATTGCTTGTAAAACCGAAACAAGAGGCCCCATGCCCCAACTGTCAGTTAATTAATCACGAAATGATTACCGTACTGCAAGGAAACTTTTGTTACCCATTCAAAAACATAAAAATGACTAAAAATACTTGCAAGGGTACCATGTCATGATCATGATTACAGTGAAGTTATTTTGAAGGACCAAGTGGAATTTGCTGACAAGTATATCTACTTTATGAGTCTATAGATAGTAGAGATATTGGCCAAGTATATCGCGCGTGATGTGGTATTTGACGAGACTAACGACTCTCAAGTAGAGAAGTTGACTCACATGTGTTAGGTGAAGAGGAGGACCCTAGCGAAGCTATCAAGAGGTTGGCTCTAGAAGATGTTCATCCTAGAGAGCAACACCATGGACCCTCTTACTCTACACAAGCGGAGCCATCTACATCCACCCTAGTCAACGATCCTTCATCCTCAAGTTCGAATCATGATGAAGTAGACGTGCACGTGCCATCTTCACCAATCAACTTTTGTGAATATTACTCTTTTGTGTCTTCTCTAGAACCATAAGGGTAGAAGAAGCACTTGGTGATCCGGATTGGGTGATGGTTATGCAAGAAGAGTTGAACAACTTCACTCGGAATGAAGTGTGGTCATTGGTGGAGAGACCAAAGCAAAACGTGATTGGTACAAAATGAATCTTCCAGAACAAGCAAGATGAAAATAGTGTGGTGGTAAGGAACAAGACAAGGTTAGTGGCTCAAGGGTTCACCTAAGCCGGTAGCTAGGCTTGAGTCAATTCACATTTTATTAGCCTTTGCTACTAACCTTGATTTCAAGCTCTACCAAATGGACGTGATGAGTGCTTTACTCAACGGTCCAATCAATGAGTTGGTGTATGTAGAGTAACCGCTGGGCTTTGAAGATCCAAAGTATCCTAATCACGTTTATAAGCTTCACAAGGCACTTTATGGACTAAAGCAAGCTCCTAGAGCATGGTGTGAATGCTTTCGTGATTTTCTTGTTAAAAAAGACTTTGAGATTGGCAAGGCCGATTCTGCTCTCTTTATCAAAAGACATGATCATGATATCTTTGTTGTCAAATATATACTAGCCACTAAGTCGCGCTTTGCGCAACTCTGAGCGACGACATAACCTGTGTATATGAGTGGATGATTGATAACAATTACGGGGTATGTTTCACGAGAGTACACTCTCCGTCTTCAAATATAAGGATATTTCTATTGTTTAATAAAAACTAAGGTCGAGTAGAAAAACTTTTATATCTCTCATTTATTGAGGAATGGTTAGAGTTGAGACAGTAGTTGGAAGTAAGATGAAAAAAATTGAACGGAAGGTGAGATTGATGGGGCAAGTAGTACTCTATGAATAATCATATTTGTGGATAAATTTTAAACACCTTATAATGCTTATATTTATAGATAGAGAGAGTAGCTACCTTTACAGTTTTTTAGGGATTAAGAAGAGGGAAAAAATTAAATGGAAGGTTATGTTTTGTTTTTATTTGTGACAGAAAGCGTGAATGTTATAATTGGTTGAGATAAAGAAGTAGACGAACAAATTACATAGAAGATAGTTGTAATTAGTTGAGATTAAGGAATATGTGAAGTGACTATGTATATTTTAAGACAAATTTTAAATATGAGAACTATTGATCATTTTAACTTTGTACTACCACTTCTTTTAGTTCTACGGTCACATGTCAAATTTATGAAAATTTTATCCATCATATAAATATTACATCCATTTTTTTAAATTTTGACATTGGAGTATGTTAATGGTTAACATTTTTAGTTTTAATGAAACTTAGAACCCTTATAGACGGGGTTATATGTCACTTGTCAAAAGCACTATGATTGTGTGCAAGTTGGACTATTATAGAAGGGATTTTTATGAAATTTACTTAATAAATATTAAAGGCAACTATATTCTAAAATGAAGTAATGGAATCGATATTACGGTAGATGGCTCTCTACCATTGTGGGCCACTGAGATGAGCTTCTGGTGATCTCCATGTATATTTGTGTATTGCGTAGTATATTACGTGTATTGGGTATTTAAACTCCTAGCTCACTGTGAATGCGAGTACTCTGCTGGCATTTTGCCCAGAAGCCTCTCGATTGGGCCAACCGTGATTGGTCCAACAGATAGCACCCTCATGATCCAACGGTCTACATATTTTTACCAATCCCATCTGATAATCCTTGTAATTCCAATGACGTGGCTCATTCTCTTTGGAGAAAGCTTGTTGCTTTCACCAATTAAGATATGTCGACGATATTATATTTGGCTCTACGAATAAGTCCATTAGTGAAGAGGTTAGTAGAATGACGACCAAGTGTTTTGAGATATCCATGATGGGTGATTTGAAGTTCTTCCTCGGTCTTCAAATCAAGCAACTTAAGTAAGGAACATTCATTTGCTAAACAAAGTATTTGAAGGACATGCTCAACAAATTTGGTGTGGAGAATGCAAAGCCAATCCACACTCCTATACCATCAAATGGGCACCTAGACATCAACGAACAAGGTAAAGGCGTCGATCAAAAGATATACCTTCTATCATTGGCTCATTGCTTTGTCTTTGTGCATCTAGGCCCAATATCATGCTTAGTGTGTGCATGTTTGCAAGATTTCAAGCCGCTCTTGTCACACCCTGGAGTTCCCCTTTCTAGCTCTAAATTCATAAAATAAATGGCTTAAAAGAAATTATCTATTTAACCTAGAGCAAGTTCTAATTAAAAAGTGTATTTAACTAATTGTACTTAGCAAGGTGGGATTTTTCTTGAGTTCCCTTGTTAAAATGCACTAACAGGATTTTTACTGGAATTTTTAGATCATTTAAAATAATTTTAAACACTTAAAAACCCCCACTGCAATTTTAAATCCCCCTAAAACCCCCTTTTCTTTTTCTTTCTATTTGCTCCTTTTTTCTTTCTCTTTTGGGCCACCAGCCCATTCCCCCCCTCAGCCCCTTTTCCCTTCTCGGGCCACCCCTTTTTTCTCTCCCTCTCTCTCTTTCCCCTTGGGCCGGCCGGCCTGCCGCCTCCCCTCTCCTGGGCCGGCCCACGCCCGCCTTGCGCCTGGCCGCGCCCCTCCCCTCCTTCACGGGCCGGCCCGAGGCCGCCGCGCCGAAGTCCAGGCCGCCTCCCTCGCGCACCTGGGCCGCCGACAGGCGGGGCCCACCTGTCGGGCCCGTCGTCTCCGCCGAATCCGCCGCCCGCCAACGGCCGCCGCGCCGCCGCCGCTGCCGTATCCGCTCGCACCCCAACCGCCGCCTCCGCCCTTCCCGGCTGCCGGGCCCTATAAAAACCGCGCCGCCGCCCCTCCTCACTCTCCTTTCCGCCACCGCCGCCCTCACCCGCCACCGGTAAGCCCGCCGCCTTCCCGTCGCCTTGCGCCGCTTTGCGCCGCCGCCGCCGCCTTGCGCCGCTGCCGCACGCACCGCCGCCTTGCGCCGCTGCCGCACGCACCGCCGCCTTGCGCCGCCGCCGCCGCGGTCGCATCTCGGCCGGCCGCCGCCCAACCGACGCCGCCGCTTTGCGCCGCCGCCTTGCGCCGCGCCCGCGCACGCGCCGCCGCCGCGGCCGCATCTCGGCCGGCCACCGCTCGGCCGACGCCGCCGCCTTGCGCCGCTGCTAGCGCCGCCGCCGCACACGCCGCCCAGCCGGCCGCCCCTAGGGCGCCGCCGCCGCGCGCCGCCTGGTCGGCCGCCGCTCGACCGCTGTGGCCACGAGTGCCGCCGCCGCCGCTGCCGCAACGGCTGCCGCCGCACCCACGCGCGCGGCTGACGTCAGCCCTAGGGTTTCGTCTGACGTCAGCCCTAGGGTTTCGTCTGACGTCAGCCCTAGCCGCTGACATCAGCACTCGCCCGCTGACGTCAGCCCTAGGGGGATTTATTGCGCAAATAAATTATTTAATTTCTTTTCTGTTTAGCTTAAAATGCAGTCAAACTTCTAAAATTCATAACTTTTTCATACGGACTCCGTTTGGGTCCGTTCAAGTCTCAGAAAATTCATAAAAATGCCTAGAATTCATTAAAAATAGTTTTGTTTCCTGTTTCAATAGTCTTATAGTCTGTTTTGATTGTTTGCTTTGTTTGTCGTGTAGAATCCGATAGTTCCGACGCTCCCGAGTACATCGAGGTTGTTGCCGAGGTCCCTTACGCGCAAGAGCAAGGCAAGTCATACTTTTTATTTGATCATATTGTACCTACTTTGCAAATATTCTATTTATTCTTAAATACTGTATTGTTTTATAATGTCATTTTATGGGCTTTTACCTACTGTACTCAGCCATGTAATTCCGTTTACCTTGTACCTTTGATAGCTTGGGGATCAATATGATTAGTTGCTAGGTTAGGACATGCTTAGCCCTGCTTAGAAACTTTAGCACACCAATGGGAAAACTAATGTATCTCTATTATTTAATGATTAATGGTAGCTCAGGATGGTTATTCGTTAGTGGTTAACTAATTGGTCCAACTAAAATTTGATAAATGGTGGGTTGTGAGTACATGATTTTGAAGGTCGTACTCATGACAATTAAGGACCGGTTCGTGGGAAACCCTGGAAGAATTATCGTGCTTACCACAAGCTAGCGTGGGTAATAGCTTGACTCGTAGTGTAGCTTCTCTTAGCCGACGCATCCAGGCAAGGGTGGGCGTGATGGAGTTGGGTCGGCGGGGGATTTACCCGTTGATCGGCTACCGGATTCACCTAGGCACGAGGGGGGCTGCCTGCCTTGGGATTAAAGGTGGGGGCGAAACCTGAGGTGTGGTGCGCTTGGTTAACGAGGGTTATGCGAAAGGTCTTGTCACAGTTTCCTTTCCAGTATACCGTGGTGGTATGCTGGCGCACGGTAACGTGTTGTGGGGCTGTGTCTTGTGGGTACAGTTGTACACCTCTGGTCAAAGTAAAACTATTCGAATAGCCGTGCCCGCTGTTATGGGCGATCAACCAGATTCACCGTGATTAGTAATAATCTTAATAATTTGACTTAATGGAAATGGTGTAGTTCAGGTGGAATGAGTTGGGCCTGTTGCAACATGGTGTAGCGTTGGACAGTGGTGATTTAATATTGATTAATTTATACAACTGTTTTACCGCTTTCAACTATTGTTTTTAAATGCTTATATTATGCAAATCAGCCTTTAGCCTTACCATTGGAACTGTTTGCATCATTATTTTCCATTCCGGTATGACTTGTTGAGTACAGTGGGTAGTACTCAGTCTTGCTTCATTTTCCCCTACACCAGAGTTGGAGTTTGGGTCTGAGGATGGTTTCTCGGAGGAGTAGGCTTACTGCTATCGTCAAGGATGCCTGTGGATTGGAGATGCCACGCTGCGAGCGTCTAGTTATCTAGATTAGTTTATTTATCTTTTTCTGCTGCATTAATGTAAGATATTTTATGGTGTTTGTAAGACGTGGATCTGTGTATCAACTTTGTCGTTTGTGTACCCTGGCTGGTCCTGGACAGGGGTTTTTATTACACATTCTGCTTGGAATTCGGGTTAGCGAATCTCTGGGCGTGACAGCTCTGAAGGAGTGTCACCTTGTGGCCATGAAGAGAATCATTCAATATTTAGTGCACACACATAATCTTGGCCTTTGGTATCCTAAGGAAGCGAGGTTTAATCTCATTGGCTATGGCGATATGGATTATGCCGGGTGCAAAGTGGATAGGAAAATCACATCAGACACTTACCAATTCTTGGGTAGATCCATGTTTCTTGGTCTTCCAAGAAGCAAAACTCCGTCGCCCTATCCACCGCTGAAATGGAATACGTCTCGGCGGGGAGTTTTTGCGCTCAACTTCTTTGGATGAAACAAACCTTGAGAGATAATGGCCACAATGTGAGCAAAATTCCGCTCCTATGTGACAATAAGAGTGCCATCAAAATAGCCAACAACCCCGTCCAACACTCCCGAACCAAATATATTGTTATTCGCCATCATTTCTTAAGAGATCATTCCACAAGAGGTGACATAGACATCCAACATGTGAGAAACGATAAACAATTGGCGGATATCTTTACCAAACCTCCAGACGAAAATAGGTTTTGTGAGTTTAGAAGTCATCTAAATATCTTGGATTCTCGAAATATGGCTTAATCTATTGCATGCATTTTAGTCACTAGAATAGGTTGCACATCACTTTGTGACAAAATAGAAATTCAATTAATGGATGAACACTAGTCACTATTTTGCGGATAAATTGAATTTATGTATATGGGGATCTCATTTTTCAATGAATGTTGGTCCTAGCACAACTTGAGATAGATTCACACATTCCCTCTCTTGAGGGTAAATTATCTTGTCTCATGGTAATTTACTCAATTTTTATCCTCGGATCGACCCATTTAACCTTGTGATTACTTTTTTGCGTGATTGATTGATGGCTAATAACAAGTTTAAATGGGGCCAAGTTATTCGACCAACATTCTGTCCAAATCCTGTCAAAGTATTTGTGAACTTTTTTGTGAAAAATTCCCAGTGCAATCCTTTGTAAAATCTGCTTGTCTGCATTTTTCGGAATTTCCGAAAATTTTTTGGTAACTTTGAAAATTTGCCGTGCAATCCTAGCTTTCCTAGGCATTCCACTTTTTTCGGAATTTCCGAAAAAATTTTGGCAACTCCAAAAATTTCCAGTATCTACAATCACGGCCGTGATTCCCGAAAATCCCTACCGCCTTATACTTAATCTCTCTCTCCTGTGGACTAATTTTCTTTTCCTCTCCTCTTTTCTCCACGAATTCAACCCTCCTACCTCTCCCTACCGGTGGCAACTCCTTCCTCGACTGCTCTCCGGCGCTCCCCTCCACTCCAATCTCGTGAGAGCACTCTTGGAGGCCTACTAGAGGGCTACATTCCATCCTCTTCATCTCGTGTTCATCATTTTTGAGGTAAGCAGTTCCAAATCGAACCTCGGTGATTCCTCATGTTGAATCCATTGAATCCCTCTGGTGGAGTTGTTCTACTAGTGCCATAGATGTTGTAGATTCAATTTCATATGTTTTCCTTGGTGAAATCGTGCGGGATCTAGGATTAAGGGTTCGGCCAACCCTTTTCAGAATTTCCAAAAATTATTTCCGGAAATTTCGAAATTTGCTGCCCAACCCCTTCATCCTCTATCTCGCATGGTTCCTAACTATTTCCTCTTGTTGACTCCAGCCTTGACCTTCACTCTAAAATTGTGCTTCATCTCCTTGTTCAAGGGATTGCTCCTCGCAAGACCAGGACCTGCAAGGGACCTCGGCACCCGTCACCCTCTCCTCTGCCTCCGTGGGTTCGGACAATGACTGGTCCAGTGAGGATGTAATCCCTCAGGTTGCCCATGTGGTCCAGAGGAGTACACTTCCTGCACAGCGGGCGGTGTGTTCTCATGCCAGTGAGGGCTCTTCAAGGCAACCTCGCTTGTCCATTGGGTGAAGGTTCGTCCCGGGGCTCTCAAACTCCTCCACGCAACCCCGCTACTCCCATTGGACCCACGTGGGTGCACACTCCTGAGTGGAATGCCGTTGTGGTGCGCCGGCCATGGAACTGGCATCAGAAGACCGAGGTGGTGGCTCCTGAGTGGGATGAGGATCCCAGCAACGCTCGCCGCATGGCCTTCGACTCCCGTTTCTAAACTCAATTCCACTAAGACTACTATGAGATTTTCATCATGAAGAAGTCTCACAAGACAGTGACTGTGCAGTGGATCAACTGGATTGAGTTAGAAGCCCACAATGATCCAACTTTGAGCTATGTGATTGATGTTTGTGGTGAGATGGGAGTCCGCAACTTCATGGCTCTTCAATAGTCTTGGTGTGAAGAGATCATTGTCCAGTTCTATGCCACAGTTTATTTTGACAAGATTCGTGCTATCTTTTGGATGACTCAGGGCACATGGTACTCCGTCTCATATACACGGCTTGCAGAGATCTCGGGCTTCAACTTGGGATGGCTGAACACTTTGCACTCTCTTCATAATTATCCTATTGTGAGTGACCGGGTGTTGATGCAAAAAACACACACTGGCCTGAGAGATTTGCTTTACTTTAGTGCACGTCCAAAACTTGCTTTTGGGTTCAAAGGGCGTGCCAGTTGATTTAATCCTGCAATCAACAAGATAGAACATGGAAGTTTATTAGTAAACGATAATCAATCGGTCAGTTAGCATGAAATAACGATTACATGTACTCATGTCATAGCCGATGTTCAGATTTAAGCATCTATCGGCTATAGCTCCGATACAACCTTATACTAAGATATTCTCTTGCAACAAATATATTCAACTATTACCAATTAGATTGATAGTAAGTCGAATATTTTTGTATTAGATTAGATCCTGATACAAGGGGCATATGTAGTATATTAAACAAAGCATAAATCTATGGAAAACAACTATACCAGATAAGATCGGCTGAAACCCCGATACTATCCTTATTAACAACCAAAAAGCAGGCTAGAGATCATGATTCTAAATACGACTTAATCGATCAAACTTAACTGATGCAGCATTAAGTATAAAGAGAAACACAATATCTAGATAATCAAGTCGATGGTTGCCTTTTTGGGATGGTGGATACATTATATAATTCAAACCAACAAGTCGATCTAGCCGTTATGAACAAAACCCTAGATAGAGATCGGCCGATATGGATAGATAACATTGTCAATCTAAATTATATAACATATATGATAACTCAGAGATTTACAAGATAGAATTAGAGTGTCATAAAGATGTAAGCACTATTCCGATAATGCAAACCGCCATAACAAGACATACCTCTTCGCCGAAGATCAAACTGATGCAGCTCGACTCGAAGGCAAGAACTCGTCGAAAGTAGAAAAGTAAAGGATTTGGCGATGCGCCGAGATTGATTGAACTGTCTGTTACTTTATTCATAAGATCTCGGGTCTATATTTATACCCGAAAATACAAACATTGTCCAAGATGGACACGACTCATATTGTCCTAGTACAAATCTAACTAGCAAACAAGTCCCTTAGGCGGACTCTTACCGAAAATATCTATAAGGAAATTACAGATAATCCTAATTAATAGATACATTCGCCAATTCTGGACTCTATCCTTGTCTGACATCATCGTCTCAAACTCTTCCTCGATCCCGATATTGACTTTACATGCAATATCGGCCATATCGGCTATCCAGACCAGACTCGGTTCCAGCCGATGCGCACTCTGTTTCCGAGAATCCCGCATATCACCAATTCCGCTTCAAATTATACTTCGTTTCCAATTCATATACTTGCCAAATTTCATCGTCAACACCGGGTTATGTCTCGCATCTAATTTCCTGGTGGTGTGCCTGGCGAGATCAACGGCCACAAGCCCTTCCACTCCTATCTCAACAGGATGCTCCGCAAGACTTATGTGCCAAAGGAGGGTGATGCCAGCAACATCAACTACTATTCCCGCAATGTCTTGGTCAAGTTTGATACTTCCTCTACCCCCATTTAATGTGTTCAACTTTGTTTGGCAGGAAATTTGGCTGGCATCCTTCAACTACAGGAGGGTCTTGTACATGCACCTCACATCACGAGGATGATTGAGACTATCACCGGTCTTGAGTTTGAGCATGAGACCCCTCATCTCTAGTTGCATCTTCGCCTACTCAAGTCCGAACCCATCTTCTGGGGTGGGCACATCCATTGCAGCTGGGGCATCTGACATCCCCTCCACCTCTGCTCAGCCAGCTGCCCCTGTAACTCACCGGGAGCCCTCTCCTTTGTTTCGCATCTTGCAGAGTCTTTTTAGCCTTTTCTCTGTAGAGGCCAAGAAGAACCGCATGGCGCGAAATGAAGTGAAGTGGATGACTCAGCGCCTGAAGGAGATGCAAGCTCAGATGAACTTGCATTTTCAGGTGGACTTGCTTCCTTCACCTCCTGGTTTTGAGGCAGAACCGACTAAGCCCTAGGATGAGGAAATCAAGAACCCCTTCGCTGGTTTCCCTCCGGAGTACGACTTTGGTTTTGGCTTTGGAGGTGGCTACTATCCTCCTCCTCCACCAGAAGATCCTCCACAAGCTCCATTCGTTTGAGGCGGCACTTCTCCACTCCTCCATGTTTGGTGTTTTGATGCCAAAGGGGAGACTATCTGTCCTCTATCTTAGTTGGTCGAACAATGTTAATTTGGTTGCATGAGACTTTGTGTGTTTTATTTGTATTAGAACCTTGTCATCTACTTTTATTAGGGATACAAGCGGGGCGGGCAAGCGGGTTTTTTAGCCCGCTTATCTCACTTCTAGTTCTTCTATTTCTCTCTAGTCTAATGGTTTGGATGATGGATGTTATATGCATTGTTGAGGAAGTTATATTGTGATACTTGTATGAGCTTAATTGTGCATGCAACGTTTTAGGGGAGCTCTCCATTTTCCAATAATGCACACTTCTAAGGGGAGCTATCACTAAAATTTTGTACCAAAATCTTTATCTTTATACCCCTATTGTGTTCTAATCGTATTTTCATCAATCACCAAAAAGGGGAGATTGAAAGTGCATCTATGCCCTAATGATTTTGGTGATTAATAACAATGCTATTAGAGAGGACTAGCAATTTATATGAGAATGTGTGAAGGAATGTTAGTTCTCGGTAAAGCGTGGTTCAATGCAAAACCCCATGAAAGTGAGAAAACGTTGTGATGCGGCATATGAGCAAATGGTATAATGTAAATTTTTATCTGTTTGCATCATTAGGAAAGCCATACTATAAAGGGGGATGATGCATTGATGATGAGGAATGAGTTGGGTGCTCAAATATCTATTTTTCATGTGGTTTCTTGCTCATTGTGCCTTGTCTGTGGTTTTTCGAACTTGTCCGGAATGCAATTTAAGAATTTCCGAAAATGTCTGAGAGGTAGAAGTAGCTTCGGGACGTTTACGGACTTGTCCGAAAAGTATTCTCAGAATTTCCGAAAATGGTTGTGAAGCCGAACTAGCTTCGGGACGTTTTGGACTTGTCCGAAAAGCATTTTCGGAATTTCCAAAAATGGCGGTGAAGCCAAACCACCTTCCGGACGATTTCGGATTCGTCTCAAAATCATTTTCAGAATTTCTAAAAATGTCTGTCGAGTTGAGTTTGGTACTGGTAATTTTCGGATATGTCCGAAAAGTTTTCGCCACGTTCCGAAAATCCTGGTTGTTTTCTTTCCCATTTTTTGTTCCAGTGATTTTCGGATTTGTCCGAAAAGTAATTTCGGAATCTCCGAAAAATAGAATCTTTGCCTATAAGGAGCAGATATGAGAGTGGGGGTATAAATAGCCTCCTCCCCCTCCAAGCCAAGGCTGTTGCTCTCATTGAAAAATTGGTGTCCTTGGCTTACTACTCTTGAGATTTACTTTTTAGCCTTACTAGCTTGAATCCCCTCTCCACCGGTCTTTGATTTAGACTTGGTGTGTGCGAGAGTTGTGGTTTTGAGTTTGGGTGAGTGCTTGGTGTTGACTTCGTAAAGATTTGTGAGCACTTGCTTCTTTCCCCAAGAGATCTTTGCATCATCTATTACTCCTGGAGGTTGAGTACTTCTAGACGGTTAGGTGTCACTCTTGAGCCACCAATCTACTTGTGGTTGTCCGGGAGAAGTTTGTGAAGGTCGGATCTCATCTCCGAACGGGAAGAGATACCACTAGCGGTAGCGGAAGTAGGAGTGCTTTGTGCAACCTCTTGAGGAAAGGGTTAGCAAAGACCTAGCTATTTGTGAGCTCCTCAACGGAGAATCATGTTGCAAGAATCTCGGTGAATTCCCTTTCTCCCTCCTCTAGCTTTACATGCTTGTGCTACTTCTAGTCTAGTTTTTGTTTGTGCTTGTTATTCATACTTGTGAGTAGCTAGAGTAGTAGAGTTTCTCTGTGATTTTCGGAATTTCCAAAAAAGAATTTTGGAATTTCTAAAAAACACTGCTTTCGTATTTTCTTAATTTTTAATTTAGTCTATTCACCCTCCCTCTAAGCCTAAGTGACTCTTTCATGTTCTTAGTGAATTTTACTAAATTGGAGCATTTTTATTTCTATCCTTTTCAAAACTATAATTCAAAATAAACCCGTTAAGTTTTTAGTTCAAAATAATTTCAAATCTTCTTAGTGACCTAGAAATCCTATGTAAATTCCTTGTCGAAATTCAAATAGTCCACAAATATTTCCCCTCCTTTGAATCCTATTCTAAACTATCCACAAAAATTCCCAAGAGTTCCTATTCACTTGGGACGAAATCCTTCTTTTCGGACAGTTCCTTTTCTTTTTCGCTCCCTTCATTTTGGAATAAGTTCACTTTAGGTCACTTAATTTGTTGTCCAATTTGGTTTTCGTCCTTGATCCGAAAAACCAGATACAACCCATCCCCAACTTGCAAAACCAAGCAAATGAGGTTCCTAGACAGTTTGACTTCGGTTTTGGTTGACGTGGCACTTACGTGTCTCCTTTAACTAGGTCTTCATCCCACATTGTACTGACATGGAACCTACGTAGTACTTTGATAAAAAAATAAAAGGAACAAAATTAAAAAAATAAACAAAATATGTGGGACCCATATGTCTGTTAAACAAAAATAAAAAAATAGGACCCACGTGTTATTGTGTCCCACTTCCTCTACCTCCCCCTCTTCCCATCCTCTCTAGGGCCCAGGCCGCTATCTTCCCCCGTACCCACGGTGATGGCGGTGAAGCGGGTGACCGCCAGCCACCTATGGCCTGCGGGCTCCTAGAACAGCGGCAGCGGCAAGAGCAAGAGGCAGCAGAGCGATGACGACTCCGACTTTGATGACACAGAAGAGGAGGAAGAACACTTCCCATCTCGGCCACGGGCACGCGGCGAGGACGCCCCAATCCCTTACGCCTCATAAGCTAGCGGGAGGACTCCGGCGGTGCCACCGTCTTCATCCCCAGCAGGCAGCAGCCGCGACCCCGTCCATGTTGTAAAACGACGTAGAGGGAAATGGTACCTTGATCTCGGTCCGGTTTCATGTTTATATCAGATGGAAACAGCCTCCATCGTGGCGCATACATCGAGAATCAGTTGTAACAAACATTGAGATAATATCACATGTAAAACGGATTCTATCCTATCCGAACCATTTAATCTAACATCCTCCCTCAATCACAACTTTCCCAAGTTGAGATTGTACTTAAAATTCTCCAACTGTTTAACTGACAAAGGTTTAGTAAAACCATCAGCTACTTGATGATCATCTGTAGACACATATTCAACTTCCAAAAGTTTTCTAGCAACTCTTTCACGAACAAAGTGATAATGTACTTCTATATGTTTAGTTCGGGCATGAAAAACAGGATTGAAAGATAGATACCTTGCACCCATATTATCACACCAGAGTTTCGCTGTAGATGGACTGGATATCTGCAATTTATATCGTAGAGTTTGTACTCACATAATTTCTGCTGTAGCGTTTGCCAAAGCCTTGTACTCAGCCTCTGTGCTTGACCTAGATACTATAGCTTGTTTCCTTGCATTCCATGATACAAGATTATCTCCTAGGAAAACAGCAAATCCTGCTATTGACCTCCTGTCATCTAAACATCCAGCCCAATCTGCATCTGAATAACCACTGACCAACATAGAATCTGATTTACATATCTTTAACCCAACACTAGTACACTGTCTTAGATATCTCAATATTCTTTTGACTGCAGCCCAATGAACAGTAGTTGGAGTATGTAGAAATTGATAGACCTTATTAACAGGAAAAGCAATATCTGGCCTAGTTAAAGTCAGGTACTGTAAAGCTCCAACTATACTCCTATACTAAGTAGAATCATTAGGCCCAAGAGGGGATCCTTCATGAGTTGTCAGTTTTTCACTAGTTGACAGAGGTGTACTAACAGGTTTGCAATCTATCATATTTGTCCTTTTAAGTAAATCAGTTACATACTTATCTTGAGTCAGGAGTACCCCATTTGTGATTTTTGTTACCTCAATACCAAGAAAATAGTGTAGATCCCCTAGATCCTTCAAGGCAAAGTCCTTTTGAAGATCCTTTAGTAATGCTGGAATTGCATCTTGTCTTGAACTTACTACAATTATATCATCCACATATATAAGCATAAACATAGTTAGGTCTCCCTTAGTATAAAAGAACAAAGAGGTGTCAGCCTTAGAACCATTGAAACCAAGTTCACACAGCTTACTACTTAGTCTAGAGTACCATGCTCTTGGAGCCTGCTTTAAGCCATATAACGCCTTGTCTAGCTTACAAACATAATTAGGAGTTATAGGATTCTCATACCCTGGTGGTTGTGTCATATATACTTCTTCTTCAAGTATAACATGGAGAAAAGTATTCTTCACATCCAGCTGTCTAAGAGACCACCCCTTGGAGATTGCAATAGAAAGCACAATTCTGATAGTAGCTGCCTTAAGAACAGGACTAAAAGTATCCTCATAATCAATGCCATACCGTTGCTTAAATCCTTTAGGAACTAGTCGGGTCTTGTATCTATCTAAACTACCATCTTGCTTTCTTTTAATTTTATAGACCCATTTGCAATCAATAATATTGCTACCTTTCTGAGGAGGAACTAAGTGCCAAGTTTGATTTTTAATTAAAGCAGTGTATTCATCATTCATAGCATTTTTCCAGTTTTTATCACATAAAGCATCATGTAAATTCTGTGGCTCACCAGAAGCTGTTAGCAGACCCCATTTAACTGTACTATCAGTGTACACTTTTTCTTTGCGAATACCACTTCGGAGACGAGTCTGTGGTCGGGTCTGTGGTGGCGGCGGTTGCAGCTGAACCATGCGTGGCTGCCTCTGAGCCATGCGACGGCGCCTCTGAGCCATGCGACGGCGACAGCTCTACTTCCTGGGACAGCGACGTGGCGTCAGGAGCAAAGTTAGCAGACTGGTCAGAATTTCCCGTGTCTTGTGCATCACTGTGGACGACATTGGTATCATATGTAGGTGCTACTTCATCTGAAAACTGTTCAGACTGAAATTCTTCACAAATTTGATCAGTAGCATTAGGAGGAGAATTAGACATATTGTTGAGCTGTTGTAGACCCCTAGAATCAGACAACAGAGAATCTGAAAGAAGCTCAATTTCAGAACGCAACCTAGCACCAGCGTTAGGATGCAATTTTTCAAAGGGAAAGACTGATTCATCAAACACAACGTCACGTGAAATGTAAACTCTGCCAGTGGACGGATCAAGACATTTAAAGCCCTTATGAAGTATACTGTAACCAAGAAAAGTACACTCTTTAGAATGAAACTGAAGCTTATATGTGTTATAAGGACGCAAATTTGGCCAACAGGCACAGCCAAAAATGCGTAGAGCCTTATAGTCAGGTTGTTGATCAAAAGGCTGCTCTAAAGGAGACTTATATTTGAGAATTCTATTAGGAGTACAATTAATTAGATATACAGCAGAAACAAAGACTTCATCCCAAAATTTAAGGGGCATAGATACTTGAGCAAGGAGAGCAAGTCCTACCTCAACAACGTGACGGTATTTTCGTTCAGTTGATCCATTCTGTTGATGGGAATAAGGACATGAAACATGGTGTGAAATACCAGCTTTGACAAAGAAGGAATGGAGTTTTTGATACTCCCCTCCCCAATCAGTTTGCATAGTTATTATTTTCCTGTTAAAAAGGCGTTCAACAAGACTCTGAAATTCAAGGAATTTTTGAAACACTTCGGACTTGAACTTAAGTAAGTAAATCCAAGTGAATTTACTATAATCATCAATAAAGCTAACATAATATTTCTTTCCTCTAATAGACTGTGGAGCAGGACCCCAAACATCTGAGAAAATAAGTTCCAAAGGATTCTTAGACTCACTAAAAGACTTAGGAAAAGACAATTGATGACTTTTTGCCTTTTGACATGCATCACAAACTGATTGATTATTCAACTCACTAGAACATGGTAACTTATGACCCTCAATGACTTTTTGGACTACTATGGAAGACGAATGACCGAGACGATGATGCCATCTTTGGAAAGATGGCATGGTGACTCCATACGTCTGCTTTATTGGAGGTGGATGCGAAGATGAAGGAAGAGGATAAAGTCCTGTATGGCCTCGACCCTTAAGAAGAATTCGCCTCGTGGCCCGATCCTTAATAAAGAACAAATTGGAGTAAAGTTCAAGGAAGGCAAAGTTATCATAGGCAAGTTTGTGAGCAGAAACCAGATTCTTTTTAGCATTTGGGGCATATAGAACATTGTTTAAGTAAAGATTGCTACTAGGGGTCTTAACAACAGAACGCCCAATATGACTAATCTCCATACCTGAACAATTTGCAATCTGAATTTGATCCGTTCCGTTGTATTTCTTTCTCACAGCTAGCTTCTCAAGTTCTCTAGTCACATGATCTGTGGCTCCCGTGTCAATATACCAATTGGTATCAACACCGTAGGAGGGAGTAGCTGATCCTGCAAACCGTTCATCGGGAACAACATTTTCATCAAACCTATACCAACAGTCTCTTACGGTATGACCTCTTTTGTAGCACAACTGACACTTGGGGCGATTGTCAGTGTTTCCACCATTGCCGCGACCTCCTGGATTGCCGCGCCCACGGTTCTGCGTCTGATTGGGGTTGGTGTTGGCGAAGCCTCGACGCCCGCGACCTCCTGCATTGCCGTGACCTCACTGCTGCGGCGAGCCACGGCCATGGCTAGCCATGTTGGCGGAGACCCCCTGAGAGTCACCTCCATGTCGCAGTGCCTACCTCTGCTCAAAACTCAGGAGTTGAGCAAATGCTTCACCCACCGTGACTGGTTCAGCTCGCCTAACAATAGATGAGACGACAGGTTCGAAATCATCATCTAAACCTGCAACAATATAAGAGATAAAGTCTTCGTTGTCGATGATCTTGCCGGAGGCTGCCATGTCGTCGTCAAGGGCGCGCATCTTGCCGAAGTACGTTGTGATCGACATGTCTCCTTTCTTCAGAGTGGCCAGAGACAGCCTTGTGTTGATGGTCCTTGCGCGCGTCATCGAGGAGAACATCTCCTCAACCGTTCTCCAGGCGTCAATGGCTGCTGGAGACGTCACAACTTGCATGAGGATGTCCCTTGACATGGAAGCCAAGAGAAATCCCAGAACTTGTTGATCTGTGGCCACCCACTCTTCATAGTCTGGATTGCTGACCACGATCTCTTCATCTTTGCTGTTCTTCTTCTTGATGAGAGCAGCGGGTGCTTTGCTTGGTCCGGTGAGGTGACCCTCAAGGCGTGCCCCTCTGATTACTGCTAAGACCTGTGCCCTCCACAGAGCGTGATTGCTTTTGTTGAGTTTCTCGGAGACTGCTTGTCCCACAAGTGGATTAGCGACGACAGATCGGGAAGAACTCACCATGGCGCCACTGCTAGATGAGTTCTAGCGATTTTTTTTTGTGTAGACCCACCGCTACAAAAACAGTCTTTCGTGGCGGCCATTTTGGATCTTCGCTGACAGTATTTGGCACCGCCACAAAGCAAAGACCAGTGAAGATCAAGATCTTCGCTAGCGGGTACAGACCGCCAGCAAAGAAATATCTTCGCTGGCGGTCGAATTATGTCGGCCGCCAGCAAAGCCACATTTTCTCTAGCGGCCGTTTTATGTCGGCCGCCAGCAAAGCCATATCTTCGTTGGCAGCTGGCTTAAGACAGCCGCCAGTGAAGATAATCTTCTCTGGCGGCTTACTCTCTTTTAGGACACGTGGCCCGCTAGCAAAAAGCGACGTGCCTGCCAGGAAAAATAGGACATCGTCCTATTTTTGACACGTGACCCGCCTACGAAGATGCAATATTTATAAAAAGTAATTGAAACAGTATATATTATTTTTTTCTTACCTTTGTTCATGTATTTTAGTGGATGATATAACTAATCGAGCTATCGATAAAGTATGTTCTCTTTCGTGCGGCCGCAATTGATAATTAATATACATGCACGCGGAAATAATATATGAAAATTAATATGTACAGATATACATATACAATTTCGAAGCACCTACATAGATAGAATACGATCATCGACACCACATATACAAGTAGTTCAATGTCTTACAACCCGACCGATATACATACGCGTGAAACCTATCTATATTACAGTCCTGCTCCAGTTAGATAAACATTCATTCTTCGGCAGGGCCAAAACTCCATCGTGGTCAAAAACCCTCCCAAGCTGATGTGCGCACTCACGGTGGATGAAGTAGCACATGTCACGTTGTATGTTCTCAATGGTTTTATCATCGAGCTCCCTTTCAGACTTGGGAATTTTTGGAAGCTGCATCGAGATCATGACAAATTAAGGAAATTGTTCACAGTAATGCAAGTTAGCGATTAACTTAACAAGAGTATTGACGGTTTGTACTTACATCATCGTAATTCGCGCATTATCTCCCATTCATCCTAAGGTATTCGCAGGTGTAATATCTGCATAGTACGGTTCCCACCGGTTGCTACACTTTCAACATCAATTATAAAGTATATTAGTTAATTAAATGGAAAAACACATGGAGTTATAAAAATTAAGTAGTATTGTTTGGCATCCAAATTTACTTACCGGTCACTTATTGCGGATGAGAATGCGTTGTCTTGAGTTTTTTCGTTGTCCGCCTTGCTGGTAATATCTTTTATATGCACTCTATGCAGAGATAATTAATTTAGATTCATCAAAGATAACAACACGTCATGAGAATATATAAGAATAAGAAACATCCATGTATGTAACTTACAGATCGATAATTCTGAGCATTTCTTGATATGTATAGCTATCTTTATCAAGAGAATCCAAGACGAGGACTTCATTGTACTTTGGATAGAGAAGAAAAACTATCCAATGGCCGCCGCAAAAGAAATGGTTAGTCCAGCCGTGATTATATGTATATACTCGTAGTTGATATGTAAACTTATTCAAAGGCGTATGGCGCGTAAACACATTCCTTGTCCTGCGAAGATTCAAGTGCTATAGCTACATAAGTAGCAACATCGAGAATCTTTTCCTGATGCCTTTGTTCTGTATATGCGTCCCTCTCTTGTCGCGTCATCGCCTGAACATGTGCCGGTAGCTGCTTCTGGTCTAGCACGTAGGTGTGGTTCGGCTGGCTTATCCAGCACGGGTTTAGGTAGCCGACAGGCTTTCTCATCGCTTCGGCTTCCACGTAATTCATCCTGCCAAAAAATAAGCTTAGGTCAAATTACGTACGCACATAGGTACAATGATTTATTGACACGTTCCAGTCATGCACTTACAGACACTAGATGCCGATCAAATTGGCGTTGAGCCTCTTCCGACGGTAGAGGGCATGCATATCGGAGAAATTGACTTGGAATAGGCATGGCCCGCTCCAGAAGATGTTCTCCTGCACTGCAACTGTGAATGATGAAGGGCCTTTTATGGTGCTTGTGCTGATGTACCATTCATGCCACCTCCTTAGTTGCCACGGTCCTTCTGTTAGGTTCTAGGCATGGATGAATGGTTGGCCATTCTGAAACTCATGCGGCACATCCGGGCAGTTGATATAATTGAGATAATATTCCATGGTTTGCTTGAGGCCTGTTAATTTTCTATCATCAAAATCGGCATCTTTGATATCTTTGTCCCTTCCTCGGAATGCCGTTATCATATATCTTTTCTTCGATTCACTTTTCCCTTTGTGCTTGTGTGTCCTTATCATCACTGGCACATCGGCACCCTTAGGTTCCTCTGGTTGCGATGGCTGTGGTTGCGATGGGTCTAGTTCATCGGGCATTTTCCGTTCAGGCTCTGATTGTGCATGCTCTAATTGCGGTGCCGGAGTCACTTCCTGAATTTGTTTTTCTGCTTGATCATTTTCAAGCCCTGATTGTACTTCTATCTACTTTTCAATTGGAGGTGACATAAGAGCAGGCTCTGATCTTGGAGGTGATGCAACTAGATGATCTGTTTCCGGAGGTGATGAAACTGGAGGATCCCTCGGTTCTTGGTCCCTTGGTGGACGAGACGGTGACACCGGTATCCTTGGTGGACAATCCATTCCATCCATTGACCCTAGTTGAATATCATTCTTGTGCCACAGTATAAACTAGTCAACGGCATCTCCAAGGTACACAATCCCTCGGGTGTTGGAATGTCGATCTCGTGCATACGGTGAGCCTCATTGACCGTCCGGACCTCTACCTTGGCATAGTCATCCGGAATGTCTTGGCAATGGAATCTGCAGCCCGGTATGAACCTCCCAGTTGCAACCTGTATTTTCTTTCCTACCCTGTCGACTAGAATCAAGAGCCTGCAAGGAGTATCCTCCGTTACATCGTCCATCGGTGGGGACGGATCAGGCTGCGAAACGGCATCACCGTGCATCATATTCTGGCTCCAATATCTATGGCATTCCTCACGAGCTGCAGCCCTAGCTTGGGATTCTATCTCTTCCTTATAGAGATCACGCTTCTTGTAGGTATAAGCATCCTCTTTGAATCCATCCTTCCAGCTAGTCTTTGAGGATACTCCCCGGACACGGCCAGAGTGCTCCGGGTTGCCCAACGCATAGGTCAGCTCGTCCCGGTCTCTATCTGGCACGAACATCCCGGCCTCTTGCTGCGTGACGATGTTCTTCATCTTGACAGCTACCTCTTGGAGCTTTGGATCCTTGAAGACTACATCCCCCTCCGGGGTGAAGGCCGGTGTTCTTGCACGCACCCAGTTCCTGGTTCGTGGGTTGTGATTTTTCATAGGAACCGGTTTCCCAGCCTTTTCCATCTCTTCGTCTTGTTTAGTCCATTTCTTAACCGCTTGACGGTAACCGGTCGATCCCAAACGATGAGGATATTCATTCCTTCTTGCTAGTTCAGACATCCTCTGGCTCTTCTCCTTTTCCTCCGCCGATGTCTTCACCGCAACGAACTCATCCCACTGGGCTGGTGTTATCTTTCCGTACTCCGTAAACGGTGTGCGTCCCTTCTGAACATATTTCTTGTTAAGGTCTGTTTTCCAGTTTTGCCACAGCTTGCCCATGGTCTTGAGTGCATAGCCCTTCGCTGCGGAGTCGTCTGTGCCTTCCGGATACTCAAACTTGCTTTGCAGCGACGTCCAACAGCTGTTCTTTCTAGTGTTAGGAACTTTCTTCCAATCCTTCCATGTGATCTCCACGATAGCCCTAACTATCGCCCCGCATTGGTTGCTATATTTGGAACATGAATCTTCGGGTGATAGGGGTTCCCCTTTCTCACTGATGCATGTTCTTTCAACGTTGACTTCTTTCAACAGCATGTTCTTCCCATGCTCGCCCCTTCTTTTCTTGGGTTTACTTGAAGCTGAGACGCGCACGACAGCTCCAGCTTCGGCTTCCGCTTCGGGTGCGGCTTGGGCTTTCCTTTTAGATCGGCATGGAGCATTCTTCTATATTTGCATTTCACGTGATATCGGTTATAATTCATATATATACTTAATACGATCGGAACTAATCATATATAATATGTTACGTACCACCGGTTCGCGGGGGATATAGTCGGAGTCGACTTCTTCATTGTCGCTCCCACCCTTTTTCTTCCTTGCAGGAGAAGGATGGGGGTCACTCGGTGAGTGATACGATCCACTCCCTTCCTCACCGGATCTTGACGGCGACGATTCCTCTGCGACTACTTGTGTGCAAATAACCTCCTCGACCATCGGTGGAGTTTGCTTGCCCTTGTCACCCGAGGGTTGCGCTTCAGTCGGTTTTTCCATTGATATCCTTTTAAGGTGAGTTTATATTAGATGCAGAATAGAATCGTTTTACTGTTCGAAGTGCAAATACTACTGACTAGCTCGGATTTTCGGCCCCTCCAAATATTTGTCAAATTTAACTACAATGGACTGAGGATTTCAAATATCCATAAGATGGAGTAGAGGAGTGCAGAGAGGATGGTATGGTTTATATTAAATGACCTCGAATGTACTTTCATGGTTTATGAAAATATAATAAATGGTTTATACATATACATAAATATGTATACATATATACATATATACATATATATATTCACACATATACATATACATATACATATACATATACATATACATATACATATACATAAAGGATTTAGGTGACACTAGTTGTGTGGTGAAGATTGGTGTGGGTTTATATTAAATTGATTTTGAGATTTTTTTCATCGTAGTTTATTTTCTCAGCTTTTGCTTTTAGATATTTAAGAATATATAAAAATTTTATTTGCATACATAAAGAATATATACATACATACAGCCTATACAATCAAAATAACAAACTATACATACAGACATATAACCAATTCTAAAATAAGTTCATTTTCCATCCATCCCACATATACCAACATAAATCATAATGTGGCACAACGCCGCATAAAACTCACTTTAAATTAATAAATCAACCGCGATTACAACATCAGGTCTGAATCATTCATCAAAATCATACAAAATCATCGAAAAATCATCCAAAATTCCATCTATATCATCATTCATTCATCGATTCCACTGCAGCATTCATCATCCAAATAATCCGTTATTCATTCATTCATGATGCAGGAGGCGGTGAGAGGGGTACCTGCAGGAGGCGGCGAGTAGAGCAGGCGACCGGAGCGGAGAGGAGGCGGCCGGCGGAGGTAAGGATGCAGGAGGCGGCGGTTGGACGGTACAGTGACGAGGCGGCGCCGGCGGCGGTGAGGATGCGGTGAGTAGGCAGCGCCGGTGGCAGTGAGGAATCCGTGCCGGCGGTTAGGAGGCGGTGATGGCAGCGGTGAGGAGGCGGCGGTGGCAGCGAGGAGGCGCCTCTGGCGGTGAGGAGGCAGCGCCGGCGGTGGTGACGACGCGGTGGTGAGGAGGCGGCACCGGCGGCGGTGAGGATGCAGCGGTGAGGAGGCGGCGCCGGCGGAGGTGAGGACACGGCGGTGCCGGCGGCGACTCAAATTTTCGGCAGCCTAACGGCGACTCTAGGGTTTTCGCGCCTCCGGACTTAGAGAAAATTTTCATCCCGCGCGCCCATTCTTATAGGCAAACTATTTTCGCTGGCGGTCGATGTCTTCCCTCCGCTTGCGAAAATAATTTTCGCTAGCGGCCACCTAACCCGGCCGCCAGGGAAAAACATTTTCACTAGCGGCCACCTATATCGGCCGCCAGCAAAAATAATTTTCTCTAGCGGCCACCTAACCCTGCCGCCAGCGAAAAAGAATTTCTCTAGCGGCCACCTCAGCCGGCCGCCAGCGAAAATAGTATTTATTTTTTTTACACAACTAAATGTACAAATAAATTTACAAATAAAATATGCACATAAATTTATTTAATAAATTTATGTCCATATTTATTTTATAAATTTATTTGTACATTTAGTTGTCTAAATTTATAAATTTATAAATAAATGAATTTTCTAGAACCAAACTTATAAAATTTTATTTCTTTTTTACAAGCCAGCTCACATGTAAAATTCATCGTCCATCACATAATATAAAATTCATCATCCATACAAAAATTCATCATCCATTATAAGTCTCCACAATTACATATATAAATTAGCCTTTCACATTCTTCCCTACTCCCTTATTCCTCATGTATGGCTTCGGTGATTCACCAATCATTGCTTCTGCGACCTTAATGTTGTTTGTAAAGTCCGTGAAGAGTGTCATGTTCTCGTACTGATTATATGCCTCAACATCTTGGACATTGTCAACTCCCAAAATCATTTGTTTTCCCGAGACAACTATGTCTTTCTTCAACTGTGATGGATCAGTCACATAGAAAATCTGAGCGGCCCGATCGGCAAGTACCCATCGGTCATTCTTGTGCCCTACGTTGATGAGGTGGACGATTGTCAGCCCAAAATTGTCGACAACCACGCCAGATGGGTGTTTCACCCATTGGCACCGGAACAGTGGAATCTGCATGTTTGATCCATAGTCCAGTTCACAGATTTCTTCTACGAATCCATAGTATGTGCTCTTTTGTCCAGTTGTGTCGATTGCCTCTACTCGAAGGCCACTGTTTTGGCATGCACTCCTTTGGTCTTTTGCTTTGGTATAAAATGTGTACCCATTCAGATCATATGCTTGCCATGAGGTGTAAACACTTGATGGCCCATCAGCTAACCTCTTAATAGTTTTTTCCTCCGTAGTATCGCCATCTGGTAGGCCGAGATTCTTGAACCATTCAGTAAAGGCAGTCTTATGTCGCTTCATGATCCATGCATCAGAACGCCCCACATTCATTTCTTGTAATTCCTTTAGGTGCTGATCTATGTATGGCTCCACTATCGCGACCTGTTGTAGCACAGTGAAATGAGCTTCTTTCAGTTTCTTGTAATCATCATCGTGGATTCTTTTCTACCCTTTTATCCCTCTTCCAGATAATCTACCTTCATGTCGAGGTACCGGTAAACCAATTGCTTTCCCCTCTTTTAGGTAATCAATGCAACACTCAACGACTTCCTCGATAGTATATCCCTCTACCATCGAACCCTCTGGGTGGGCACGGTTCCGTACGTAGCCTTTTAGAATGAACATGTACCGTTCGAATGGCCACATCTGATGCAGGTACAGGGGACCAAGTGCAATAATCTGAGGCACAATATGAACTATGAGGTGTTCCATCATATTGAAAAATGATGGAGGGAAACACATCTCAAGCTCGCACACGGTCTCTATAGCGAAAGTGCGGAGAGGACCTAACTCGTCAAGATCAATTACTTTCTGCGAGATTGCATTGAAGAAATAACACAGCTTTGTGATGACCACCTTCACGTGTAATGGTTCGATTGCTCTGATGGCGATAGCGAGGAATACTGTGAGCATTACATGGCAATCATGAGAATTGTAGCCTGAAATGACAAATCCTTCATCGACACAAGTCGCTTAATGTTTGAGGAGACACCAGTAGGCACTCTCACCCCACATAGGCATTTGCATATTGCCTTTTTCTCCTCATTTGTCAAGGTGTAGCAGGTCGGCGGAAGATACACTTTTCTGTTACCCTTATCTACAGGGTGAAGCTCTTTCCTTATGTGCATATTCACGAGGTCCTTACGGGACTTCAGCCCATCCTTTGTCTTGCTTGGTATGTATAGTAAAGTACCCATAGTGCTATCGAAGACATTTTTCTGTAGGTGCATGACATCGATAGAATGACGTATCCCTAAATCTTGCCAGTACGGAAGGTACTTAAAGAAAATGGAGTGCTTCTTGAATGGCCCGCTAGCGCTTGCTGGCTCTTGGGCCTCATTTCTCTTCCGCTTGTTTGTTTCCTTCTTTTTGGCCTTCCCAAAAACAACCTTGAGCTTTTTCGTTATTGAGAACACTTTATCACCCTTCCATGGTTCTGGTGGATCACCATCGTCAATAGTGTTGTCGAAATATTCTGCTTTGGAGCGGTACGGGTGATTCTTTCTTAAGTAACATCGGTGCCGCATGTACACTAGCTTCTTCGATCCCTGAAGATACCTGTACACTGTACCATCAACACAAATAACGCAGCCTATCTTCCCCTTGAGCTGTCCTGATAGTGAGAACAGTGCGGGCAAGTCGTTGACGGTGACAAAGATAATTGCATGAAGCGTGAAGCAATTCTGCATGAATTCGTCCCAAACCCGGACCCCGTGATTCCACAGATCAGCGATATCCTCCAGCAAAGGCTCCAAAAACACATCCATGTCATTGCCAGGTTATCGTGATCCCTGTACAAGGATGGTCAACAAAATATACTTCCTTTTCTGACATAGCCATGTAGCGAGGTTGTACATGGTTAGGAGTACTGGCCACGTGCTGTGTAAGCTACTCAAGTCACCAAATGGATTCCATCGGTGCTCAATGCAAACCTTACATTTCTTGGGTCCTTTGCAAACTCATGATACTTTGTGTCAAATTCCTTCCACTGTCGAGCATCTGCCGGATGTCAAATCATCCCATCCTTTTTCCGCTTTTCACAATGCCAGCGCATCAGTTCAGCATCCCTCGGGTTCGAGAACAAACGCTTCAATCGATCTTTCACCGGAAGGTACCACATGACCAACTGGGGGATCTTCTTCTTGTTGTTGTCTTCTGTCGCGTCTTGGGTAACATCCTGACCCTCGGACTGGCTACGGCTTGTTTTGTATCGACTAGTGTTGCACGTTGGGCATCTGTCAAAATCCTCGTACTCTTTACGAAACAGTATGCAGTGGTTAACACACGCGTGTATCTTTCGCACACCCAGAGATAAAGGGCAAATAAGCTTCTTCGCTTCATATGTGCTGGTTGGCAGGGAGTTGGGTTGCGGAAACAGTTTCTTCAACAGAACCAACAAATCGTTGAAACTACTATCCGACCAACCGTTTCTGGCCTTCAATCTCATAAGTTCAAGCACCGTCCGCAACAATGTAAAATCCTTCTTGCAACCATTTGCCTCATCGCACAAAAGATCCTTCGTTGCCTTTTGTAATGATTCGAAGTTCTCCAACCCACGAGCGGACCCAGCTACAACCTCAGGTTTAGCATGACGCAACATCTCTTCCAAATCAAAATTACCATCATCTATGCAGACATTACTATCATCAACCTCATCAACTATACTGTGCTGACCATCATCGCCACCAACATCATCATCAACATTAATGGGCTCTATTTTCTCTTCTCCTTCTTCTGCTACTACCATCAAATCCTCGTCCCAGTTGAACACTTCATCCTGTACTATCGCCCGGTTGGGAACTTGTTTGCTTGGGATCTCTCGATGATGTGACCAATTTGTGTAGCCTGCAACAAATCAATGCGTCACCAAGTGCTGCTCGATTATAGATGGGTCGATCCAAATTTTCTGATTCTTGCAGTGTAAGCATGAACATCTAATTTCCTTCGTCTTCTTAGATGCAGAATTCTTCTTAGCAACTTTCATGAACATGTCAACTCCTTCAATGTATGAGGCATGATATCTCTCTATACATCCATGCTCTGTCCGCCATCTATGCATTATTTGTGAAAAATATATGTACAACTTCGTCACTTTATATATTTTTGATAATATGTCACATTTACTAACTAATATTTATAACCACTATTAATCTAGACAAGATATTTAAAGCTAGCCAAAAATCTACAAACTACAAACAACTAGAAAAAATAAAAAACTAGCTCTTTTTCTCTTCTTCTCTTTGTTCTCTGCAGTTAACTAAAATATAGATCTGCTACAAATAAACATATCAAAACTAGATATATATATATATGGAACATCGAACATGCACAATATTTCTTACAAAGTTTGCCCATTTTAAGCTCCAAATAACAAATAAATAATACTTTTCTTCCCCCATATCACATATTTTTTGCTATGCAAAATCTCAACAAACAACCAATAAAAATGATAAAAAACTTGACAAATAGAGTTGGAGAAAGTATATTTAACCTCTGGTGCAGTATATCTTTCAAAAGATTGAAGATCAAAACCTTCCCCCCTATTTATTTGTTCATAAGAGAGAGAAAATCATGCTCAAATGCCATGGCTCCTAGCTGTACAGGTGATATAGGTGATGGTATTTTCCCTGGCGGTCAACATACGTCGGTTGAGTAGAACCGCCATAGAAAATATTTAGGGGTGGCGGTGGCTTATGCGGCCCGCCAGCGAAGATGTAGGGATCTTCGCAAGCGGTCCACGTCACCTTACCGCCAGCGAAAATGTGACATTTTCTCTGGCGGCATATAAAGATGGCCGCCAGAGAAAATATCACATCTTTGCTGGCGGCCAGCTTTAGTAGGCCGTCAGCGAAGACGTGTTTTCGCTGGCGGCCTGTGACCCACCACCCCCAGTATTATTTGAGCTAGCGGTTTCACCTTGTAGCCGCCAAAGAAATTTTTTTCCAAACGCCATGAAAAACTTATTCTGTAGTAGTGACCTATCTTCGCTCTGATACCATGTAAAACGATGTAGAGGGAAACAGTACCTTGATCTCGGTCCGCTTTCGTGTTTATATCAGATGGAAACAGCCTCCAGCGTGGCGCATACATCGGGAATCAGTTGTAACAAACATTGAGAAAATATCACATGTAAAACAGATTCTATCCTATCCGAACCATTTAATCTCACACACGTCCTCTTCAGCCGCGACATTGCCTTACACCCCATCGGCCAACCTTCTCAGGGCCGAGTCATGTTGGGCTCCGCCTCCGCCATCATATCAGCCTGTCAACCGGCGCTCTCTCCTCGCGACACCGCCTGCTTCCACTGGTAGAGAAACAGGATCTAGTCCCAGTTGGGAAACCCCTTCAATCCCGGTTTCCCAACCAGGACCCCCTATCCGGGACTAAAGGGGGAACCCTTTAGTCCCGACCCGGAAAACCGGGACTAAAAGACACCTTTAGTCCCGGTTCGTAGCTAGAACCGGGACTAAAAGTCTCCCCGGGACCGCCGGGTATGGCCTTTTAGTCCCAGTTTTAGAGGGGATTTTAGTCCCGGTTGTAGGTAAAAACCGGGACTAAAAGTATTTTTTTTGCTTTTTGGTTATTTTATTATGTTTCAATTTCTTTTTGTTTCTTTACGCTAATATCTAAACGTATTATACGTTCCTTCTTCATATACTTATATGTATATATATATTACATACTAGTAATAGACATCTTGCATGCATATAAGTAGTTTAATGCTCTTGTTAAGCAATACTATAAAAATATTAGCGCAAAATAATATATGTACAACCACATTTACATATTGTTCATGACTATCACACCGCACCTAGATACATGGAGTTATTCGAAAATTGGATCATCCAAATTTGGACCCTCCTGAGTAAAAGTTTTGGGTTGCAAACGACCGTCAAAGTGGTACGCTCCCTCGGGATTTATGACTTGGTCATTAATAAACCCTGCTAATGACTCTTGAATAGCTTTTATCTGGTCATCTCGTATGACCCTGTCCTTCTTCCATTGAAGCTATGAATAAGAGAGGGAAATATAAGTATATTATTAATATATGTATGTATATATTATTAATAAGAGAGGGAAAAATAAGTTGCGTGTTTATACGTACGTCTATAGATTTCTCTGTTTTTAATGAATAATGCAAGAGGTGCTCGCAAACGCAGTATCCACATAAATTGGTATTCTTTGGCTGCTGCAGACACCACTATAAGAGAAAACCATATATCAATCAATTAATCTTATTAGTAACGAATTTAATGGGAGAAAGAGGTGGGCCTAGCTAGTTTACTTTGTGTGGGTTTATTCGAAGAGGCACAGTCCATTGACCAGGATGTTTCGAAGTGAACCTTACCCAGCCACTGCTTAAGAGAAATAAATCAGTTGAGTAATTCATATCATATCGAGATAATGGCGTAAAAATGTGAAGTGCCAGACAAATAATTACCTTTGTAGCATGTCTAGCATGTTTTGGTAATTGGACATTGGCTTTCTCAAGGAGTCCAAGATCATAACATAGCCTTTGTCAATATAGATGACCAAGAGTATCCAGTGAAACCTACAGTTGTACGTCGTTAATTGCACATTTAGAACGAAGTAGTCGAAATAAAATGTGCACAAGACAAACACTCACGCGAAGTTGTAAGGGAAGAGTATGGTCGTCTTGTGATGTTGTTTGTCAAAGAAGCGGAACATATTGTTCTCCGTTTCTTCCGGCTTTTCCTTCACAGTCCTCTCGTGTATGATATATGGATCGAAAAATCCAACATCGAACACCATGTTTTTCTTATGATTCATCATCTCCATACTGCATGGGTAAGAAAAATACAAAGTGAGAGATATATACTTTACACATACACAAGACTCGTTAATTTTTAAAAAAGAATCACTTACAGACACCAATAGCTCAATAGAGATTTGTCGAGAGTGTCCCTGTGAAATAGCGGGTGTAATTCAGTGAATTCAACGTGTATCAAGTCCTCACCCCGGAAGAAATGCTCATCTTGAATTTTAGCCGAAATGAGTTCTGTTCCGTTCTGACAGGCTTGCATGTACCAGTTGTGTAACTTGTACATTTGGGTAGGAAGTGATTTTACCGCCTTAGGGTTAACAAGACTCCGGCAATACACATAGATGGTCTTCCATTTATCGACGTCTACGGTGGCCTTTGGTGGCGATTTCAGCCCCATGAGTGTTTCCCTTGTCAGACCAGTGTCTTTCATCATTTGGATGAGCGCGTCATGATCATACTCTGCTTGTGATTGTTGAACAACGAGCGGCTCGATTGTTTGCTTCGATTGCATACCGAGTTGTGCAACATCTTTTCCCTTTTTCTTTGTTCTCTTCGACTCCTTGTAAGACTTGTCGAGAGAGCGCTCGTAGTCCGATCGAGGCGGTGACTTATTTCTTTCCCTCCTTGCCTTCTCGTGTTCTACGACTAATTTCCTTAGTTTATGGCTTGGCAACATTTTTGCATCGTCGGCATTTTTCTTCATTTGTTCCCTCACATTAGAGAAAAACGCCTTCACCTCTCCCTTTACCACTTCGGTGGTTTCCTCTGCAGTCATATCGTATGGCAGCTTCCTCTTTACACCATGTTTTGCTGGGACCGTGGACATACGCTTAATCACCTGGGCCGGAGGAGACACAGGAGGTGGAGACCGTGGACGCGGAGACACGGGAGGCGGAGACCGTATCGGTGACTGAGGAGTCGGAATTTGCCGTTGTGCACTTTCATGATCTGGAGATCGAATTGGAGATATGATCGGCATAGGAGGCGAAGGCGGTCTAGGAGGCGCTCCAGGTATAACGATGTAGCGCTTACGCCAAAGGATGAATCCGTGCTCTATTTCACCTAGGGTCGTCTCCCCCTCACCGCCAGGAATGTCTAGTATCAATTGTCGAAATTCTTTTACAACTCTATCCACCGCGACTTTAGCATATCCAGCTTGAAAGAATTAAACAATTGTGACGATAACGAATTATGTGACCAAGTGACATAATTATGTGACGCTTTGGCTCACCGGAGAGCTTGTCGTTTCTTCCCCTCTTTGGTTTGGTAGACATGTCCTTGACATAGAAGACCTGAGTCACATCTTTAGCTAGAACGAACGGTTCCCCTGTATCCAAGAATTTTGAGATTGGCTGTAGCCATACCGTATATCTTGTCCACTGATACACCACCCCCGGTTAGCTTCACCCACTGGCATCGAAACAAAGGGACCTTGAAATTTGGTCCATAGTCCAACTCCCATATTTCCTCTATACGGCCATAATATGTTTCCTTATTGCCATTCGGGTTTGTGGTATCTATGCGTACTCCACTGTTCTGGTTCGTACTCTTTTTGTCTTGGGCTATCGTGTAAAATGTATTCTCATTTATCTCATATCCTTGGAATGTCATGATATGCCACGATGGTTCCCTAGACAATAAGTACAATTGCTCATCAATTGTATCATCACCCCTAAGATGTTTTCGTAGCCAACCGCCAAATGTTTCCACGTGACGACGCGCAATTCATATCTCAGGCTTCCCCGGGTTATCCGATCATATAATGTTCATGTGGTCTAGGATATACGGACAAACCAATGAGGAGTTTTGCAACACCGTGTAGTGTGCTTTACGGAAAGAATCTTCGTCTGTACTAAATATTGATTTTTTTTCCTATTGTTCCTCTTCCACCTAATCTACCCTCATACCGCGACTGAGGGACACCAATGGGGTTAAGATCAGGAATAAAGTCAACACAGAACTCAATGACCTCTTCCGTTCCGTAACCCTTGGCGATGCTGCCTCCTCGTCCGTTTCCATATAACCGAAGGCACCATATTCACGAAACACACCAATGTCGTCATGATCCCCTTCTTCATCTTCTTCCATTATAACCCCGCTCTCTCCGTGCTTGGTCCAACATATATAACCGGCCATGAAACCCGACCTAAACAGGTGTTCGTGAATTGTCGTTGAGGAAGAATAATCCCTCATGTTCTTACAATTAATACATGGACAACATATGAAACCATTCCGCTTATTTGCCTCGGCCACACGTAAGAAAGCATGTACGCCCTCAATAAACTCCCCGGATCGGCGGTCGCCGTACATCCATTGCCGGTTCATCTGCATTACATTAACACATGAAAAATAATTATTGCATGACTAATTAATTTTAAGGTGTATTAATAAAAAACATTATTACTAAAAAAGATTTCAACTAAAGTTTAGTGCTCTCAGATAGCGGATTGCCAACTTTATTGGCCCTCTCGCCAATAGGTCAAATACATTTTATGATGTGTGTAGCAAACCATACAACTAATTCTCGTCACCATGTGCAAAAGTGGACAAGCAGAAGGCAACTCATCGACATCATAGCCGTCTCGAGTTGCCCCTACTTATCCACTCGGGCGCAAGGCGACGTATATATTCTCTCTTAGTCCTCACAATATTAACATTGCCACACACAATCAAATATTGACCATATCATCATCGAGCTATACCATGAACTAACTAAATAAACATTGCATGAAAAATAATTATTGCATGACTAATTAATTTTAAGGTGTATCAATAAAAAAACATTATTAATAAAAAAGATTTCAACTAAAAGTTTAGTGCTCTCAGATAGCGGATTGCCAATTTTATTGGCCCTCTCGCCAATAGGTCAAATACATTTTATGATGTGTGTAGCAAACCATACAACTAAGTCTCGTCACCATGTGCAAAAGTGGACAAGCAGAAGGCGAGTCATCGACGTCGTAGCCGTCTCGAGTCGCCCCTACTTGTCCACTCCGGCGCAAGGCGACGTATATATTCTCTCTTAGTCCACACACAATTAAATATTGACCATATCATCATCGAGCTATACCATGAACTAACTAAATAAAAACAAACCACAAATTTCTCGAATTTAAACCGTAAAACGAGCAACACTATCAATATATCGTATGAGAAGGAGGTTGCTAACCTTTCAACAAGAAAGAATGGTCGGACGAATCGAATAAATAGGAGAACGAAAAATTTCATAAATGGAGCCACCGGCCGGAGCAAAAATAAGGTCAAGCTCGGGCTGGAGGAGCTCGGGCTGGAGGTTGAAGGAGGTGATTTTATACTAGAACTTTTAGTCCCGGTTAGGGGGAAAAACACGGTCTAAATCCGCTCTTTTAGACCCGGTTTGGGGTAATAATCGGGACCAAGACCTTTAGTCCCGGTTTATACAACCAACTGGGACTAAAAGTGGGGATTTAGTCCCGGTTTTTGTCTCCAACCGGGACTAAAGGTCCCCCCGACACTCAACTAGCCGTTGGAGCGGGCACATTTAGTCCCGGTTGAAGCTTCCAACCGGAACTAAAATGTACATTAGTTTCGGTTTCTATTTTAATCGGGACTAAAACTGAATTCCAAAACCCTGTTCTAGTATCTACTAGTGTTCCGACGAGGGGAACTCGGCAGGCGGCAAGAAGCAGCAGCAGCAGCGTGCGATGGCAATCAGGCGACAGCAGAAGCAGAAGCAGCAGGTGATGGAAATCTGGTGGCAGCAGCAGCAGCAGAGCAACTGCTTGCGATGGAAATCTGGCGGTGGCTGTTAGAAAGATCTCCCTCCGTTGAGCCCAACGGCTCAACGGGCCTTGACACGCGCCCCGATCGAGGGCGCCCAGCCCAATGGCTGGTGGGCCCCCGTCACACTGCGCCACATATAAAGAGAGGGTGGGGGCCGGGGCGGCACAGACGACGAGGTTCGCTGCCGCCGCCACTCCACCCACAAACCCTAAAACCCTACCGATCAAGGGGGCGCAGCCAGTGACGGGAAGACCGCCACCGCCGCGCCACAACCATCCCCGGAACGACCACTACCGCGAGCTCGACGCCGTCCATCTCAAGCACCTACGGCAACAAGGATGGCCGGCGCCTCTTCCTCATCCTCAACCAACACCGGTCGGTACCCCTACTCCCTCTCTCTCTCGCAAAGAACTTCACAAGAACACATAGAACTCCTATCAGTCTAAACCCTAGGCGGTCCAATGATTTCTAACAATGGTATCAGAGCAAGCACCCTTTTGTTTAGATCGGTTTTAGGAAAAGAAAAGAAAAGAAAAAGCAAAGAGAAACCCTACCTCGCCGCCGGTCATCGCCGGCCATGGGATGGGCAAAGTTGACCGCCGGCCGTCGCGCCGCACGGGAGAGAAAAGAGCTCGGGCCGCCGCGGAGGAGCCACTCGACGGCCGTGAGCGCACCCGCGGGTGCACGCGCGCGCCGGCGAGGGGGCCCGCGGCGGCGCCACCTTCTTCTCCAACCTCGGCCGCCGCTCTCTCTCTCTCACTCGGGGGCTAGAGACGGTGGGGGGAGCGGAGAGGAAGGAGAGGAGAAAAGAAAGGGCGGCCGGCGGCGAAGACCGGCGGCGACGCCGCCCGCTCGGCCGCACGGCGCACCCGGCGGCTAGGATTTGGCGCCGGGAGGGGTCGGTTTTGTTGCGGCCGATCTCCCCGCGCGGCCGTCCGATCAAACCCTAGCCGATCGGACGGCCGACGGCGACCGGGCCGAATACGGCCCAAGAGGGGGCGCGCGCGGGGGATGTTTCCCGGCCCAGGCCCACGTTGCGGCCTGGGGAAGGAAAGGGGCTCCCCGGCCGCGCCAAAAGGCCAAAAGGCCGCTGGACAGAAGTCCGTTATAGGTCCCTCAAGCCGAATATAAAGAAAAGAAAAAGAATTAAAAGTCTGTTTCAGGTCCCTCCAGACAGTAAACAGACAAAAGTATAGAAAGCTTTTTGCTATTTAATTTTGATCGTTTTTCATGCAAATTTCAATAGAACTTTTAATTGTTTTTGCATGTTTTACCTCTGTTTAAATTTGAACCAACGGGATAATTTTTACAAGAGAGTAAAATTACAGAATTTGATATAGTTCTTCCGCTGCAAATAGACCAAATTGATAAAAATTAGTGTTTCTAAAATTAAATTTCGAACCAACGGGAGAATTTAATTTTAGGAGCATTAATTATGTGTAATAATGTTGTAATTTTTCTGACCAACGTTGATAATTGCAATGTTATAATTATGGCTTTATGTATTATGTCTATTTTCTGCCCAACGGTGATATAGACTTAATGCATAACATGTTAATGTTAATTTTGTTCTCACTATACATGATCATTTCAGGTGGTTACTCCTTAATGGGTTGCATCAAGGATATTCCGACCCTAAAAGGAGACAACTACAATGAATGGAAAAGAAAACTCGACCTTGCTTTTATCTTGGGAGAGGTGGACTGGGTGTTGACTACCCTATGTCCTATAGAACCTGCTGAGCTTATCAGAGGTGATAAAGAGTCAGATGCTGAATGGGAAAAGAGAAAGAGGGACAATGCTCCCATTGTCATGACATATGACATAGAACACAAGAAATGGTCCTTAGCCAACAAGAAATGTTTGGCTGTGGTAAAGAACACGATTGAGCCAACTATATTGGGCTCAATCCCAGAATGTGACACCGTCTCTGAATACCTTGAGAGAATAAAGAGCCAGTTCACTGGTTCTTCAAAGACTTATGCTACACAGCTAATCAAACAGCTTGTGACAGAGAGGTATCATGGAGGCGGTGTGAGAGAGCACATCCTTAGGATGAGCAACATTGCTTCCAAGTTGAAGCCAATGGACTTGGGCATAACAGATGACTTTTTAGTCCATCTGGTTATGGCCTCACTGCCAAAGTTATTTGACAATTTTATTGTCAATTACAATATAAGTCCAGAGAAATGGAGTTTTGAAAAGCTCATTGCAAATTGTGTGCAAGAGGAGGAGAGGATTAAGGAGGCACATGGTGGCTCCATCAACTATGTTAAGGATAACAAAAGAAAGAATCCAAAGTCTCCTTCCAAAGTAAAACAGCCCCCCCAGCATCTGCCTCAACAACAACTGTTTGCTGTTGAAAAGGATCAGTGTCTCCACTGCAAGAAGATAGGACACTACAAGAAAGATTGTCCTGACTTTCTGAAAATGATCATGGCTAAGAGAGGTGAGAACATTATTACATTTGTAAATGAATCTCATTATGTTGGTTATTCCAGATCCACATGGTGGATTGATTCTGGAGCAACTATTCATGTTTGTAATTGTTTAAAGGCATTCCGTTCGACGAGGACTACGCAAAGAAGCGAAAGCTCCATTAGAGTTGCAAATGGAGTTGAAGCTATTGGTGACCTTCCCATAGGGCTCCCGAATGGCTTCACACTTTTACTTAAAGATGTTTTTTATGTTCCTTCTTTGCAAAAAAATTTGATAAGTGTATCCAAATTGGATTATGATGGATATGATTGTCGCTTTGGAAGTGGCAAATGTGAACTATGGCATAATAATGAATGTATTGGTCTTGCTGTGTTGCAAGACGAGCTTTATTTGTTATCTCTTTCTGAGAATGTGAATGTTGTGTCCTCGTTGACAAAAGAAAACAAGAAAAGAAAGCGAACTCCTAATGTCTCATCGAAATTATGGCACTGTCGTTTAGGCCATATTTCGAGGGGGAGAATTGAGAGACTAGTTAAGAATGAGATTCTTCCTCCATTAGAGTTCTCAGACTTAGAACAATGCGTAGAATGCATTAAAGGAAAAATTGTAAAGAGCATCAAAAAAGGTGCAAAACGAAGCACATGAATTTTAGAGATCATTCACACAGATATTTGTGGTCCATTTTCTGTGAAAAGTGTGGATGGCTATGACTCGTTCATAACATTCACAGATGATTACTCCCGTTATGGTTATATTTATCCAATAAAAGAGCGATCAGAAGCATTGGATAAATTTAAGATAACAGCAGCAACACCGTTCAGTGGCATTTTGGCATCCTGGCAGCAGCTGCGTGCGATGACACCGTCCGCCAGCAGCCGCGCCGCTACCGGCCCCTACTCCTCGTCCTCATCTGCTGTTGTCGCCGACATGGTTCTCGCGCCATCGCCAGCAGCGGTAGCGGGGTCTCCGCCTCTGTCTCCTACGACACCGGGGCCAGGCAACGGGGAAGCGACACCGACTACTGCAGCCGATGAGAACAACGTCGGTGACGTCAACTACGCCAACAACCCGCGGAGGAACGGAGGAAAGCCAGTTTCGTTATCAGGTTAGAGTCTCGATGATGACTACTGAATAATGTGTCAGATGTTTGTTTCTGTTGACCCGATGAACCACTGTCGCCGGCCACCGCTCGCGTCTCCTTTCCTTCCTCGGTGAGTGCGGCGACATCATTCTTATCCGCCCACCACGCTCCGCCCCTCTGCTCCGCCCGCAGCCTGCCACCGCCAGTCCCACTCCGCTGGCCGTCGTCTGCCGGAGAAAGAAAGGATAAAACGAAGAGGGGAGAGAGAGGATAAAGAGAAGAAGGCAGTTTACATGAGTCCTATCAATTTTTTATTATTTCGTGTGTGAAACTAAAATGTGAGTCTATATTTTTTATTATTTTTTCGGATCTAATTACCACATCAATACAACGTAAACGTTACGTGAAACGAAGACCTAGTCAAAAGAGCTACGTAGGTCTTCATGAGCTAAAACCACGCCACGTGAGACGAAGACCAAGTTAAAAGAGCTACGTAAGCGCTTCATGAGCCAAAACCAGGAACAATGCTACTGAGGGATCTCGTTTGCATGGTTTTTAGAAGTTAGAGGATGCGTTATATCCGGTTTAACGGTATAGGGGTAAATTTCGAACTCGGTGAGACATTGAGGGACCTTCAGTTAACTTATTCCCTCCTTTCCCTCCTTCTCAGTCTACGCCGGCCCAATTAGGCGCGCAGCCCAACCGAGCACGCGGCCCAGCTAGACCGCGCGGCTGCCTACCGGTCTCCCCTCTCTCTCCGTGGGCGCCACTGCCGCCGTCGTTGCCACCATGGGCGCCGCCGCCGCCCTCCTGCGCCGCCCGCTCCACCCGCCGCTGCCACGCCACCACCGCACCGCCATCGCCGCAACCGGGGGCGCATCGTGGCACCCCCGAGGCCAACGCTGCCGCCGCCATTTTCGCTGCCGCCGCTGCTTTGCCGCCGCCGCCCGCAGTCTCTTGTCGCCGCCCACTGCTCTCGCCGCCGCCGCACGATGCCGCGCCAACTCTTTGGCCACGCGTCGCCGCGAGTCGCCTCCGACCACCAAACCGCCATCGCCGGTCCAATCCGGCGAGGACGCCTGGCGCCGCCACCTCCATTCCAAGCCGATGCCGCGCGGCACCGCCTTCGTCGTCTATAAAAGCCGGCGAGCCCCCTTCCCCTCTCTCCATCCACTCAAGTTCTCTTTCTCCCTCTCTCTCTTCCCAAATCCTCCTCCACCGCCGGCTGCCGCTCTAGTCCGTGCGCCGCCTCCAGCCGCCGTAGCCGTCGAGCCTAGCCGCCGGAGCCGCGCCCTGCTCTCCCTCTCGGCCTCTCCTCTCTGCGCTGTGCAAGGAGGAAGAAGATGAGAGAAAGGCAGAGGTAGAAGAAACCTGACAAGTGGGCCCCACTTCCACAGTAACTTTTCTTTTTATTTGATTTATTCAAATTCAAACTTTAGGAACCCATATCTCTTAAACCGTAGATCCAATTTCACTGAATCTCGGACCTAATTTTTTCTAAATTCAGACTCTTTATTTTGATACCAAATTTTCTATTTTTAAAATTTTATTTAAATCTCCTTTTTCATTCAAATATCTTTTGAATTTAAAATACCTATTAAATTTTATTATCAATTCAAAATTTATCCATATCGTCCTCTACCCTTAGCCACTATACAGCTGCCGTAGGAACTCTAGGTCCTCCATGGGGGGGTGGGGGTGGGGGGGGCGTTGGCGGTGAACACCCTGGAAGTCGAGCTGAGGACGGTAGAGCCGGACATAACTCTCCAAAGGCCGAAGTGTTGCTTCTCGGTTCTCGCACCCCATGCCTTGACACGTATAGTGGTCGAAGCTGCTCTTCCTCTTGGCCTTTATAGCACGCCGCACACTAGCTTTCCGACTGTATGTGATCCTGAAAGGACCTTGATGTCGCCTATAGGGGAGTGAATAGGCGTTCCTAAAAATTATTACAACTTCATAGCATATTAGCATGATGAGAACTTTCAGTTCAAATCGGAACTTCTGGTATAGCATTGGAAGTTCTGGTCTCAACCAAAAAGTTCGGTGGATAACGGAATAAAACACTAGCTATGAACTTGTAGCTTGAGTAAACAAAATGTATATGAATCAAAAGGTGACAAACAAGGTATCAATATCTTACCAACTATATCAAGTAAGCATACAAGTGGATCGGGTTAAAACAAGTTCAAGCATAATATGAGAGATGGCAAGAATGAGCAGACCAAGAGAGGAGACACGTTGATTTGTTCCCGAAGTTCGGATCCGCGAATCCTACGTCTCCGTTGAGGGGCCACAAAGGTCGGGTCTATTTCAACCCTTTCCTCACAAGGTTGCACAGATGCACTCCTTGGTTTCACTCTTGATTTCTTCCCTTGCGGAGGTGAAATCGAAGCCTTCACAAACTTTTCGTGGCACACCACAACCTAGGGTGCTCAGCGGCGACGCCTAGCCGTTTAGGACACCTTAGTCCCCAAGAGTAACAAACACAAACGAAGATTTGCTTGCTATGAACTCGAGTGCTCAAAGTATGGAGTGAAACTCACTAGCTCTCAACTTCTCAATCTCACAATCCAACTCTCGTCCCTTCTCAAATCCCTCTCACAAAGAGGCACCACAAAGGTAGGGGAATGAGGGAGGCTATTTGGCTTTGGATGTGTCTAATAATGCCCAAGAACAGCAGCCACTCAAAGGAGGGGTGGAGAAGTTTATATACCCGAGCCTCTAAAAATTAGCCATTAGAGGCCAAGACTGCGATTTTCGGAATTTCCAAAATGCATTTTCGGATAAGTCCAAAAATCCACAGAGAGCAATCTCAGTTTCGCAACCTTTTTCGGAATTTCTGAAAATTTTGTGGACTTTCCGAAATATTTTCGGACTTTCCGAGAATTTTTCGGAATTTCCGAAAATCACAGAGTAAAACGACCATAACTTTTCGCTCGGGGGTCCGTTTTTGATGATCTTGGACTCTATGGAAAGCTCACTCTAAAAGCTACCCAACTCAACCAAAATCAAAGATTAAAACCACTCAAAGGATAGATTAAATCTTGGATTTCTCTCAAGGTAGCACTACGATGGGTCACTTTGAGTACCGGGACATACACAAACACATAGACGTTGCATCCCTCTTAATAGTACGGTATTCCTATACTCAAAAGTAAATATGAAGATAATTATACCAATAGGAATGCCTTGTTTCCATCTTTCTTTCTTTGTTTTTAAGTGGCGCCAACATCAAAACCATTTCACCATATATTCTTTAAATGATTGATGCGGTTACTTGTAGCTTCAAATGGTCTCGCACGGTCCATCACGACAAAGCCGTCACTCGCCCTTCACCACCGGATTTGGTTCTTCAGTGCCAAGCCCCTTGTGTGCCCTTCACCGCCGCATCGTCCATCGCGACCGAGCATCGTTTGCCCTTCACCGTCTTGCCATAGTAGCTACTTCGTATCTCACATCTTCAATATCTCCACTTTGTCATCCTTGGTATCTTTAGGTGTAATAATTTCACTTGAGCATCAACATCTTTGCAATCCTTGGGGCCTATTTCTCTTATTCAACTCAATGAAATTATTAGTCCCAATGATCCGGTTGTCAACCTCCACATATTGACCAATCGATCGCATATATAAAATGATATGAATAAGTGATGAGTATTAATCAACACCACAAGTGTCCTATACTCAAATATATGCTCAAATGTAAAGATCCCAATTAAATGAAAGTGAATAACTTGGATCAAGTACATGCATAACTAAGGTATAGGATTTGCTCCCCCTAAATGTATGGATACAAAATATTTTGTGTGAAGCAAAAGTATGCATAACTAGAGATAAAACATTGGGAGCTTACCTTATACAAGAATATAAGGTACTGATGATATGTAGTCATTAAGATAGAAGCATACCTTCATCATCTCCATGTTCTCAATGTGAAGAGACTAAACAACATATGGCTCAAACAAAACATTAGTCTCAAATACATATGTCAATCACATGAAAATATTATATATGAATATATCAATATGTGCATGGAGAGAAAGAGTGATACATATTGCTTGATCTCCATGCATTTCATCCTTGTGATTTAGGTCCACCATCAATAAACGTTTCTATCTCAACTCATATGAAGTCCGGGAACCACCTCTCACAAATTTCACTTTCATATTCACATGAGACTAGGCAAAGAAATGCTTATAAAAACATTAGTCTCATATAATTGGATTTGTCTTTAGTCACCAAAACTAAAATAATGGCACTTGAACTTTTAATCTCCCCCTTTTTGGTGATTGATTGCAAATCCATTAATAATGATCACATTTGGATATGAAGGGTGAAACCAATGATATAAGTTAAAATGATAGGAATATTTGACAATTGATTTATATCCATGCATGACATACTTGTGCATATGGTGGATGTTGGATGCTATGATAGATGATGGTATGCTTCTTTTCAAGACATGCACCAAATGAGTGTGGGATCCTAGAATATTTTTCCCTTGTATATTAAAGATCATATCAAATGTGTCTCATATAATTGGATTTATCATTAATCACCAAAACTAAAATAATGGCACTTGAACTTTCAGATCCTAACTGCTCTGCTGCCACTTACAGTTGTAGAGGAACACTTTTCTGCCCCGCCAACATGCACCAATCTCCTAGCCTCCTAGTCATTGTGCTGCTCGACTGTAGCATCGAATAGAAGAGCCAATGTCTAGCCATTATGCTACCCAACCGGCTATAAAATAAATCTTACTGGTGAACCCCACGTAATTCCATTTCTTTTCTAAAATTTATCCAAATTCCAAAATCTAGAAACCAATACCTTTCTAATTCGAAATTCCAATTTCCTTTGACCTATTTTATTTTTTCCTTTTTTCGCTTCAATTTTATTTACTCTTACTGTTTATTTGTAGTATTTTCCCTTATAGGCTTTATTTGCTATCTTTCTCGTATTCGTACGTTAGACAATACAGAAGATCCCGTTGAGATCATGGGAGTTGACGTGGACCCAGCCGACTATGTTGAAGCCACTTAAAGTTTCGAGGCGCAAGGCAAGACACAATTAAAATTTTGACCACATAAAATAATAGAAAATTATCATGTTTACTCTATGCATGAGTTAATCATATTATATTTTTCTAGTATTTTATTTACTACCTTATGGCTTGCTCTTTTAGAATCTCATGTGTAGATGTTATACTTCAGAATAACATTCTAGTGATCTAGAAAAATATTTATTGCTTTCAAGCACTAGCATTTGAGATCATAGAAAGTTATAGTGAACATCATCCACTACTACAAAACCTCAAAGGGACTGACCTTATAGGTGCCGACCCGGCACTTATAGGCCTTTTCCCACGTCCGCACGATGGGAAATAAAGAACCGACACCTTTAAGGAAGTATAGGTGATGTTTCATTAGTTAAAACAGGTACCAATACAATAGGTACATGTTTTTTAAAAGAACCGACACCTATAATATTATAGGTATCGGTTAATTTAAAAACCAACACCTATAATATATTATAGGTGCCTGTTCTTTTAAAAAACTGGCACCTATATCAAACCGAGCCGACCTAGGTTATATCGACTCGCGTGCGTCGCCTCGATCCTTATCCACTTGCTCTATCGCGCGTGTGCCTCACCCCTTGCCTCCTACTCCTCCACACCCTCCCCTCCCCCTCCCCCTTCGGCTCCTCCGTCGTGCATTCCCTCCCCCTGCCCCCCTCGTCTCCACTTCTGCCACGCTCTCCCCTCCCCCTACTCTCCGGCTCCCTCCCTCCTCGCCTCCTCCTCCGATCCACCGCTCTCCCCTCCCCCTCCCCCCCGCCTCCTCTCCCAGCCAGCGAATAGTGTCGCCCACGACGGGCAACCTGCCCACGGGTGATTCTCCCTCTCCGTCGTCCTCCCATCGATGGTGCGCAGGTCCGGTCGCGTGGAGCTCAGGCGAACCAAATCCGGCCGCTTCGAGCTCGTGTGCCACTTGACTTGGTCGCGGCGACCTCGGTGCTGAGAGGGACCCCGGTGACGACCTCAGTGCGGAGAGGGATGGGTACGGTGACCTCGGTGCAGAGAGGGATCTGGTGGCACGTGGCGACCTCGTGTGGAGAGGGATCCCGGCGGTGACCTTAGCGGATTGACGAGTGAGTTTGTATGTGCATCTTGCTTGTTCGTCTGTGATGGAAATTGTTGTTGTCTGTTGTTGATGATCTGTGATGGGGATTATTGTCGTTCTTATTTGTGATTGGTGATGGATTGGATTAGGGACCTAGTGTCATTGGTGTTGGCTGGGAAACCGACACCTATTGCCGGTTCCCAACCAACACCTATAGGGGTTTGTGTACTAGTGATTTTATGTGGTTTACTACCCGAATATCTTTACAATTTAGGAATCCAGTTAAAATGGGCATTTCTGAGTTGAAGGTTATGAATGTTGAAGTTTATGCATGTTGAAGTTATGGATATGGAAGGTTTGGATATTTATCATAGTATTTGGTGGTTTAACCGGATTATAAATTACCCCCTTATACCATGGAAAATGACATAGTTTGCATCCATCTACATGACCGAGTAATTGGAGTTAGCCTAGTACATTGTCCCACTATATGAAAGACTGTTGATTGGCTCATTAGGAGCGGTTTTTGGGGTGAACATGTGTACAGAGTTTCATTGGCATTGTTGGGACTCATGAAAGTATGACGATGAAGCAAACCTTGCCTAGGCCTGGCAAGAGTTCAACTTCTATGATGGGTCCATACCCTAGTGTGCAGTAACTAGTAGTAAGTGGGACTCTCTAAAGGCTCTGTTGTTTTCAGCCTAGCTAGCTGTGGGCATCATGTGGGTAAAGTTGGACAGTCTCTGCGGAGGTGAAGTTAAATCATTCGAATGTGCTGTACTCCCAGTTCTGAAGTTATGTCATATGTGTGATTCCTATTCCTGGAGTATAAGTAGTTTTAAACATAAAAAGGCTGCCATGGATAATGGGAATTTGTGTTACATTTACATTGTCTATTGTCTTTTAGATAAATTGATGGCCATACTTTCCTTTCATTTTGAGGTAATTACATGTATATGTTGTATACATATGCTTATAAAGTGTCTTGCTGGGTACGTATGTACCCATAAGTTGACATATGGAATATGATGAAGCCCTAGAAGGTAGCGAGGTCTACAACAACAATGAGTTTTTCTAGGCTTAGTCTACACTCGAGCTTTCGCATGTAGAGTTTGGTAGTTTATTTCTTTGTATTTTAAATAAGATTGTGTTAGTTTGGATCTTTGAACCTTTATAAGTTGTATAAGTAGCTTGTATGTACAAACTTCTAAATAATCGAAAGCTATTATTGATACCAACCTGTGCGTGATCGGAATTATGGACGATCATGAGTGGATTTTTGGGGCACCAAGCATTTGTCTAATGCACATGTCTTATTTAGTGGATTTTAGAGAACCCTAGGTTTTACGGCATATGTATCATAAAACTCCAAGTACACATGGGTGGTGTTTTGGTGCACACCATCTCAGCCTAGCTGAACCGACATGCACCCCACCTCCTTTCCTTGACCTCGCTACTGCCGAAGTTCCATGTGAATGCAAGGATGGTGGTGATGGGGCTCTTTCAATCCCCTTTCCACGTCTTAGGACAGTGGTAATAGAGGTTGCGGTGGTCAGATTTGGCGTTAGCAAGCGACAGCTGGGCTAGCAGGTGCAGTGCTGGCGCATGACATTTGTGCCACTGCCAAGGGTGCAGAGGGCAACGCCCAGGCACTGGATCTGATAGGGCATCCCATTGGTGGTAGTAAATTGTTGGAGTTGCATACTGGTAGCTCAGAGGAGCGGTTGCAACGATGGTGGCCGAGTCAGGATGGAAACGATGGTGCAGCGTCGGCTCATAGAGGCATCTGTAGGGGTAGCGAGACTGGTGCGAACAGCTAGATCTTATGGGGGTGTCGACTGGGAGTCAGAAACGACTTAAGCAGCGACAGTCTGGGATGGGCTGATAGGGAATGCTTGTGATGGCTGTTGCAGCAGAGGGATGATGCTGTGATAGTAGGATGGGCTAGATCCGTACCTCCTCTCCCCTTCTCTCGTGCTCGGTTACCTCTGGTGGGTCCATGATGGAAGGGGTATGCCGGTTGGTGTCTTTTCTTGGTGCGATGGGATAAGGCTTTGGGGTGGTCTTGTCGGCGGTGATTGTGCAGGTCGGGTCGGTGGCAACATTTTATGTGTAGTGGGTATGGTGAACCAGGCTATCGTCCTACCTTGCACCGCTGATATCCTCCTTCGAGGTGTCGTTGAGGTGTTTTCGTGCTGCGTGGAGGATTCATATAAAAATTCAATACCGATTGGTTAGAAGGGCAACGAAGGCGTCCTAAAAAGTCGTGCTTTCCTTGAAGGAGTCCTCACTGATGTTCTTCCATGTGGTTTGGCTGCCGGCTGTCACTTTGGTCCTATAGGTGGATGGATCAGTCACTTCAGGCTTCTTTAGACCACCTCACTGTGGTTTTCTGCACGAGAGGGCTTGTCAAGCAGCAAATGATCAATCTTTGGTAGGAAAATTCTAACATAAGTTTGTAAGCAGACGAGTGAGTCTTTATTTCTTGTTTGTTCTTTTCAGATTATTCAGCATATTATCAAAATGGATTATCTACTTGATTATAGGGATGGATCAAATATTTTAAGAAATAAACTTAAATAAGGTTAAAACAAGTGGTCTAAGCAATATAGTAGAAGAAAGTTTCTTAAGAAAATATATTATTTTAAGGGCAGAACAAATAATCTGTTTTAATAATCTACAATCTATGTATGCTCGTTGGTAACTTTTTGCTCTATATATTCACTTGTTATCTATGGATATAAAGGCTGGATCATTTCTATCCATTATTAGATAAAAATACGCATGGGTGTACTTTGAGATCAAGGATTTAAACTTGCTACTGGCTTTTTATTTATCAATTTCTTCTCTTCCTGTGCTCCCTCTGTCAAAAAAAAGTGGACATCTAGAATCCCAATGCAACCATAGTAGGGAAGTGAAATGACAAAACTACCCTCATTAATGTAAAACTTGTATTGGAGAATGAGTTGGTAAGGGGTATTTAAGGGATACAAATTTCTCGATTTGTGTGTGGGAGAGTAGGTAAGACTGTAGAAGTTCAAGTTTCTTTTTCAAATAAAATTCAAACTATAGAAGTTAGTTTTTGTTTGGACGGAGGGAGTATTGTTGATGTAAAAACATGACGGCCTGGGAGATCTGCTTAATTCTAGTGCAGGTCCAAAATAATGATAAGATGTGGGCGTGCCAGTCAGTTTGATCCTGCAACTGACAAGATATAAAATTGAATATCAAAGAGCCGATCGGTTGACAAGCCGATATAGTAATTCCAGCCGATGCCGATACCAGCCGATATCCAGTATAGATCTTGATACTTGAGTAAATAATGACATAGATAATTGGCTGATGATGATGTAATAAAACAATAATATAATCCAGTAGAAACCAATCGGCTAGTAATGATAGATTGAATAAGTACTGATCCGAAGGTTAAATCATTCATCGGCTGGAGGTCCGATATCGTTAAATCCAAATAATTAGATAAACAATAAACCTTTGTTTTCATTGGCTAAAACCAACTTGTAAGTAATCCTTGTAAGCCGATGCAATGTTCAGATAACTCGTTGGCTGAAACCCCAATGAAACCCTTATTGACAATCAGGAAGCAGGCTACATATTATGTTCTAAGCATGAGTTAATAGATCAAACTTAACTGATGCAGCACTAAGTATGAGAAGAAACATAATATCTAGACAATCAAGCTTTTGACTGATTTCCAGGGTGGTAAATACATTATATAATCTAAGTCAACAAAGTAATCTAGTCGATATCAACAAAACCCTAGATAGAGATCGGCCGATGCAAGTAGAAAACATTATCAATCTAGATTATATAACATATATGATAACTCATCGGCTAGCACTCCTATAAAACATTAGCATGAACCTATTGGCTTAACAAGATTTATACTATCAACAACAATCTAGTAGGTCAAACGTAACTGATGCAGCACGAGATTGTATATGATAATCTAATACTGGATGAACCGATAAATCTGTCTAATGTGATGGATAAAACAAATCTATTTAAAACAACATTGTGATTGTAGAGATATATCGGCTAAGATAGAAGATCAGGCCTAACCGAGACGGTCCCAACTAAACCGATGCATCTCTAAACACAATTCAATTAAAATAGAATTGAGATATCAGGTAAGTATATCAACTGAACCAGAGCGATCCAAGAGATCGAAGCGATACAGCCTTGAACAACACCAATGTAGCCGATAAATTCACCAGGACCTGATGGAACGTAGGGCTTACCCCTTTGCCGGAGATCGAAAGCCGATGTAGCCCCGCGTCAGATGTCAAATTCCGCTGGTTGATAAGTAAAAAGCTCAGAAAGAGGGTGGCGATGTGCCGAGAGTAGTTGTATTAATCGAGAGATAATTTACATAGACCCCAGGTGTACATAATTATACCCATGGGTAGATACTAGTCCATATCGAACACGACTCAAACTTTCCTAAGGATGAAAGGAAAAACATAAAGTTCTTATTGGATACTAAACACACTTTCCTGAAGATAACAGGAAACTAATAGACTCTTCCTAATTAATAGATAAACTGTCATATCGCATCCTCCTTGAACTCGGTCTCTTTTGGGTAATCTTCCTTTAATAGATTAATTTCTTTAACCGAATTAGGTAAGAATCCAACTGTTGGTGACTGATAGCTCCCATCGGCCGATTTTAGGATTCTGAAGCCGATACTAACTCTAGGCCGATGATGATTTCGAGGTTTACCAAATTTCATCGTTAACAAGTATGTGATAAGGGGATTTGTTTGTGGGTGTGTCTGTAGTAGTGTGTACGTGCATGAGTATCTTCCATGTAACTGAAAAAAACATTGGTTTTGTTATCTATCGTTTTAGAGAACCTTATGTATTCTAATCATATAGTTATACCAAGTGGTATGCTATATATATGTATTCTAACTCTCGACATGTTTTTTTTCTCATTCTGAAACGACGAACGTGTTAACACCTAAATTTGGCACCTAAAGCGAAAATAAGGAAATATGGTCAAATTTGGGAAAGACCCGATTTCCTTCGCGGAGCTGGTTTGACCACCGCCTTAGGGCTGATCTGACCGATGGTGTGGGGCCGGTCTGTTGGCGGCATGCATGTGGTGGGTCAGACCGGTTGAGTTTGAATCCAAGTCCAATTTTATCGGGTCTCAGGTTTTCATGCTTGGAAAGGTAATTTTTGAGTTCTAATTGACTTCTAACTCAAGTAGGACATGGAGGAGAACTGGTTGGAGTCAAGACAAACCCCTTTATAAGCCAATTAGCCAATTGAATCGCCTTTTCAATATCGCATCTATTTTTTACCTAATTCCAGCCTAGCTTTGTCCACCTTCGTCGATTTTCACTAAAAGTCATCCATCCTCGTCACGCGAGTGCGACTGCCCCTTTGTTTATCCATATTTCATCTAAATCAGCTCCACAAGCTGGTTTTGACTTAAACACTCATCTTTGTGTAGATTTGTCTAGATCGAGGTGGTTAGCAACTCCATATCACCACAATGCATTAGGTATTTCATATTGATTGGAGACGTGACCAAAAACGTTGTCAATACGAGTTTTGGTGACTTCGCTCAGGAACAACGACATCGGCATCATGGCCAAGCACAACAAGGTTTATTCAAGCAACATCATGCCCGTCACCAGGGAGGAGATTTATCTGAGGAGTAGTGCCAAGAGCTCGAGAAGCAAAAGAAGGAGTTGGAGGAGGTGGTCCTTACAAGTTGCATGAAGACTCATCAAGTGATTTCAGGAAGTACCGGTCCTCTATACTGAATCGTCTCGGATGAGGTAAATCTCGGTAGCACACCCCTTCCTATTCAACAACTTGTAGCGAGTTATGTAGATCAATCTATAACAACTACTTTCAAAAATATGTTAGAGGCCGCTGTGAGATAGGTGGGTTGAATCTATTATAAGCTCCAAATTTGGTTCCCTCATGACCAATTTGCGACCATCTAATTCCATGCCAAGTCTCTCTGTCCCAAATAAATCCAATCCTAAGGATGGATCAAATTCAAACCTAAGGATGAATGACACATGTGTGTTCAGATGCATCCCTAGAGTTGGATTTATTTTAGGATAGAGGAAGTACTAGTAAAACCCCTGTACATCAAATATATAGCAAAACCGATGGAGCGATGAATCATACGACACAATACGTCGGGGGTAAGCCAAGCCATAGCCCCTCCACCGGTCTGACCAGCCCCCTTTCCACTGGTTTGACCAGCCACCAGGCCAATCAGACCGTGAGTCTGACCGCTGGTCGGACCGGGACCTGGCCGGTCAGTCCAGCGCACTAGTGCCTGTGTCCAGGTAGTTGACCCTATCACTATCACTAATAATTCTGTTTTGCGCCATTATCAAGTTCCTAATAGTTGACCCTATTCCACCTATTCCTCCACCGGTTCTAATCATGGTTATGATTGGTACTGCTGGATTCATTCTTGCATGTGTTAGAAGCATGTGTTAGAAGACGTATTCGTAGAGGTGTGAGTGGTGTTGCTTGTGTTATGGTTTGTGTGCATATGTTTCTTCCGTGTAATTGCAAATATTTCTAGATGATTTCAATTAGAAATTAGGGGGTGCAAAATGGTTTCATTTAGAAATTCAGATTTTAAATTTGAACTTAAAATTTTCTAGCAGATACATTGGCTTACTGGTCAAGGGTGCATGCATGAATTGAACGGTAACCGGCCGTCACTGTGTCACACTTGGATCATGTGAGACAAGAGCCGAGATTTGGATCCTTGTCTCACACTTGCACGTACGACCAGCCACCGTCACTGTCTTCAGAAAAATCTTTTCATATACATCGAACTGCATGTAGGCATGGCACAAGTAGACTGCACGGATGCGATGTTTCTGACAGAAGCATGAATGTGTGCATCCACCCGGATTACCGGTTCAGCATACAACCGGCCGGATTGATTTTATCATACTCCATTAGTTTCTCCAATAAAAATCAGATAAAATTTTTTGATATTCGTGATACATATTTCAAATTGTTAGATAGTGCGTTTCATACGAAAATTTTCGATAAATATATTTTTTAAGTTTATAATAATTAAAACTTAATCAATCATACATTAATACCTCATCGGTTTACGTAAAACAATTAATCTTCATCTACATGAGTTTCAAACACTAAGAGGACATGTAAATCTGACACATTTATTTTAGATCCAGCGGCTTAGATTCGCTCTCTCTAAATCGGAGGATTTTTCTTCCCTACTAATTCCTCTGTTTCATATTATAAATCATTTGATTTTTTCAAATCAAAGTTGTTTAGGTTTGGTTAAGTTATTTATAAAAAAATAACAATATCTACAACACCAAATTAATCTCGTTAAGTTTAATATTAAATATATTTTAATAACATGTTTGTTTTGTATTAAAAATATTAGTACATTTTTTTCATAAACTTGGTTTTACGAAGTTTAACTAAGAAAAATATCAAACGACTTATATTATAATATAATATAATATAATATAATATAATATAAAACGGCGGGAATACCTTTCTGCCGGCTGGTCGGTCGGCTCAGACTGCCGACGTCTCGCAAGAGCGACAGGAGGCAGCGACATGAGCGACTAGTCTCGCATGCATGCATGCATGGTGATGAGTCCATGAATTTGGACCCAATACAGTTGTTTTTTTCCTCGATAAGGTATTAGCTAGTCCGTATGCATGGTGTTCCTCCTATATATAAAGTAGGGTGCTGTTCACTTCCCTGACAACTGAGCTTGAAAGTGTTGAAACCATCCAGCGAGCACCACTGATCAATACACCGATCAACAACATATGCAAATGTCAAATATGAGCCAGGTGACTTCCTCCATGGTTGGCGCACCAGGGATTTTGCCTGCCCATGTAAGACCTAGCATGGCGAAGATCGCTCCGAGCCCATCCACCAGTAGGCCCAGGTCTTGGGCCATAGTCCGGGTGGCTAAAGACGTGAGCCCATCTCTCGTTTCTGATGACGATATTGCTCATGAGAAGGCGTTCAGCTATGAGCCCTCGGTCTGGGGAGACTTTTTTATCAACTACGGACCACAACCACTTCAGGTATGCATATAGAATCATAGTTTATTCTATTACTATAGCTATATATGTTATTATGTTAATATTATCGGTGAATGAGTTTAAATTATTTTATACAAGTGGTCTCTTGAGTACTGGATCAATAGGAAACTATGCATGTTGCAGAGTTCAGAGGAATGGATGAGGTGGAGGGCCGATAAGCTCAAAGAGAATGTCCGCACGTTGTTTCGGACTTCCAGTGACGTTGTTGCAAAGATGAATTTAGTGGATGCAGTCCAACATCTAGGAATTGGTCACCTCTTCGAAGATGAGATAAGCCACACACTAAGACACATACACCGAAGTGAATTTACCAGCTCTAATCTCCATGAGGTTGCTCTTCGGTTTCGGTTGCTTAGGGAGCATGGCCTATGGGTATCTCCAGGTATATAATCTATAAAGTTAACATAATTAACATGCAAAGCAGATTGATGCCCACACTAGCAATCTGGTAATCCAAACTTTAGTTAGATTTAATAATTGTAGGTATCCAAAATTCTGTGAAGCTTTAGGACGAACTTTAATTTTTTTACTCAACAATTTTAGTGATCCACGTGAAGGAAATTATATTTTCCAATGGTTTATGGAGCCAACATCTATTTGTTTATATTTCAAAACCATTATTTATTTCAGACTGAAAGCAAACAGCTGAACAAACTAAAAACATAACTGGTTGAGAAAGAAATTTCTGTGCTGTATATAAGAAAAGGCTGGTCACCTTATGCACGGACAACCAAAATTGAATTAGTTAGTTAGTCATAAAGTAAATATATTTTTTTTTCCTTGCAGATGCATTTAACAAATTCAAGGGTGATGATGGGACGTTCATCGATGAAGTAGCTAATGAACCAAGGGGTTTATTAAGTCTATACAATGCAGCTTATCTCCTTGTTCATGATGAGCCAGAACTTGAGGAAGCTATATCTTTTTCTAGGCATCATCTAACATCGATGATGCTGCAGGGCAATTACCTGAAGCATCCTTTAGTTGATCAAGTCAGCCGTGCACTTCATTTACCTCTAGCAAGGACCTGCAAAAGAGTAGAGGCACTGTATTACATCTCAGAGTACCAACAAGAGGAAAGGCATATTCCGATTCTTTTGGATCTTGCAAAACTAGATTTTAACCTTCTGCAGGGGTCCCACTTGAAGGAGCTGAAAGCTATTTCTGAGTACGTGTATTTCTATGACATATATCCACCAATGAACTAAACAAATATTACATTATGTATCCATTACCAGTCTTAATAAAGCTCCTTGCATTCAAACTAATTATATCAATACTTATCAAAATGTTTGATAAGTATATGTATTGTTCGTATTAATTCGATCTACTGTAACTGCTAGGCGCACTGCTCATCATTTATCTTAAAGATATTATCTAAGCATGCTCCTAAAATACTTTCTAATTTAGGTGGTGGAAAGACCTTTATGGATTTATAGGGCTAAGTTATCTTAGGGATCGTGTGGTGGAGAGCTACACATGGTCTTACACACTATTTTTCGAGAAAGACTTAGCACTCACACGGATGATTTGTGCCAAGATGATTGTACTAATAGTCATAATGGATGACACATATGACGCCCATGCCACCATCCATGAATGCCGGAAGCTAAACGAAGCCATACAAAGGTTTGCTTAATGTTTGTTAAACTAATTTATGTATGCTTACTTAACTAACATATTTTGTGAAAAATTAACATTGCAGATGGGATGAGAGTGCTATCTCTCTCCTACCTGAGTACCTGAAAAAGTTCTACATAAAATTGTTGAATAATTTCAAGGAGTTTGAGGATCAGGTGGCAGTGAATGAGAAGTATCGGGTTGCCTACGCTAAGAAAGAGGTACACCAGTGTTATGTATTGTTGATACATGTATCTTTGGACCCCTTTCTTTCCCTTTTGCTTTTACTTTTCACATCTTCAATTTTCAAATCCAAATATTTTATATAACGTTACGCTAAGATAAGATATCATGATTAAACTATAGTATTATGACTTTAACAACAACAAATATAATGATATAATTTCAATATTGGATTTTTTATTTTTTTATAAAATACTTATTGACCATCTTTAAAATGTTGAGGCCACAAATTTGAGTCAAGAAAAATGGAGTTGGTAAAGCATGGCGACAATATCACCATACATGGCTGATGGTAAATTTCCTTCGCTTGTGTGCAGTTCCAAAAGCTATCCCATTATTATCTTCAGGAAGCCGAATGGTTACACCAGAATCACAAGCCAAGCTTTCAAGAGCAGGTCGCTCTGTCTACTATGACCTCAACGGTGCAACTAGTATCTGTGTCCACTACAGTCGGCCGAGGTGATACAATAACAAAGGAAGCTTTCCAATGGACAGCAAGCAGTACTACAGTAATAGCATGTGCAAAAATAATGCGTTTCATGAATGACATTGCTGCATTTAAGGTATAATTTTATTAAGTAAGCTCTTGCTCATTAATGTAACCTGCATAAAAGATTGCTCCACAAGCGATCGACCATGATTATTGTCCATGTTTTTCTTACTCCATTTTTCTACAAATATAACAACTTTAGAACACTGAAACACTCTAACATGTTACTTTGACCAATAATATCTACAAACATAAATTATTTTAAATAGAAAGAGTTTTATATTGTGATAGTTTGTTTTACGATAAATCTTATAAAATTATTCTTACATCGTTGATCTTTATGATTTTTTATTCTTTTTATCAATATCGAAAATTAAAAAGGCTCGACTTAGTATTGTCCATAAGCGCTTATATTTATGGATAGATGGAGTATAGAGAAACAACAAATATAATGATATAATTTCAATATTGGATTTTTTATTTTTTTATAAAATACTTATTGACCATCTTTAAAATGTTGAGGCCACAAATTTGAGTCAAGAAAAATGGAGTTGGTAAAGCATGGCGACAATATCACCATACATGGCTGATGGTAAATTTCCTTCGCTTGTGTGCAGTTCCAAAAGCTATCCCATTATTATCTTCAGGAAGCCGAATGGTTACACCAGAATCACAAGCCAAGCTTTCAAGAGCAGGTCGCTCTGTCTACTATGACCTCAACGGTGCAACTAGTATCTGTGTCCACTACAGTCGGCCGAGGTGATACAATAACAAAGGAAGCTTTCCAATGGACAGCAAGCAGTACTACAGTAATAGCATGTGCAAAAATAATGCGTTTCATGAATGACATTGCTGCATTTAAGGTATAATTTTATTAAGTAAGCTCTTGCTCATTAATGTAACCTGCATAAAAGATTGCTCCACAAGCGATCGACCATGATTATTGTCCATGTTTTTCTTACTCCATTTTTCTACAAATATAACAACTTTAGAACACTGAAACACTCTAACATGTTACTTTGACCAATAATATCTACAAACATAAATTATTTTAAATAGAAAGAGTTTTATATTGTGATAGTTTGTTTTACGATAAATCTTATAAAATTATTCTTACATCGTTGATCTTTATGATTTTTTATTCTTTTTATCAATATCGAAAATTAAAAAGGCTCGACTTAGTATTGTCCATAAGCGCTTATATTTATGGATAGATGGAGTATAGAGAAACAATAAAGTTTCACAGAAATACAAGATAGTGATTAACACATGACTATATACAATTTTATATGATTCCTTTAAATGAGATGCTACAACTGATTTATGACTTTTACTTTGTTAAATTGTTGGTGGTGAGTGAATACTATAAATTATATTTCATATACATGCAGCGCGGAAAGAATAAAGGGGATATCGCTAGCACCGTGGAATGCTACATGAACGAGCACAAGGTCTCAAGCGAGGTTGCCCTCTCCAAACTCAGTTCACTGATAGAAGATGAATGGAGAACCATGAACCAGGCCTTCTATGAACATCATGAGATTCTCCCGGCAGTGCAACGTGTTGTGAACTTTGCTGTTTCCATAATGTTCTTTTATGACAAGAGGAAGGACGCATACACATTCTCCTCACATTTAGAGGAGATTGTCAAGAGTCTCTTCGTCAAGCCTGTTCCCATGTAGACATTCTGTATTATCTAATATTTTCTCCTTTTTTACTTTTAGAGGGATATATATATATATATATATATATATATTGCAATAATGTATACTATCTAGTTATCCAATATATCTATAAAGTTCATCCCCACTAAGTGTAGTTAATGATATTTCTTTCTTCTCTCATTAAGCCTCACCTCAATTCTTTATAACCCTTAGATGATTGATATATAGTCCAATATTTCCCTCCTTTCCTTTCCCCATGAAGTCATATTACCTTACTTTTGTCTTTGGATGATTAATCCATATGATCTTCCTTCTTTTCTTTCTATCAGTGAGACACATCACCTTAATTTCACTTTTGATGAACCTATATATGATTTTAATTGTTATAAACCATGTCATTTTAATTATTTATAATATTTTCATGATCGATTAAAGAAACTATCGTAGCAACTCGCGAGATTTCATCTAGTCTTGTGCAACAAAACCAGGTACATACATGCTCCATGGCCCACCTACTCTCCCACCCCTACCCATCCCTTATCTATTGAGCACTAAACACATGGCTCATGGGTACCGTTTCGGAAGGCCACATAGGTGCTAGTTTTGGGGCTAGCACCAATTGGTCAGCACTATTGACTCAAATCATTGGTGCTGGTTCTCGAGCCGGCACCTGTACGATACTATAGGTACCAGTTCTGAAGTCACATTGGTGCCAACTTTGGGGCCGACACCAATTGATCAGCACTAATGAACAAAATCATTAGTGTCGGTTCTTGAGCTAGCACCCATATGACACTATAATGCTAGTTTTAATTCAAAACTGACACCTACAGGGGTGCACCCGTTTTTAATTTTTGTAGGTGCTAAAAAAAACTTGAAAAAATATTTGGTATTTTACTTGGCACATATACTGTCACACTTCAATTCCCAAAAGTCCCTTGATTTTTTCAACCCATATTCATAATTATGCCTCAAGCAAGATTTGAACTCAAATTCTCTTTCTCCATCCAAAGTCTACTTACCATCCGACCTACAAATACTTGTTATCTTGGAAACAAATGCTATTATTTTGAGACTATTGTTACGAATTTATAATCCATATTTAACATCACAGATGAGCTCAGATGAATTTTTCGTCAACTACAAAATTGTAGATCTCATATAGATCTACAACTTTTGTATATGTTTTGTCTCCATCCGAGATTGTTTATAAATTTTAAATATTCACTTATGCAAATAGATCCGAGGCATTATAACACATTTTCGGGAAATCCAAACGATCTAAAATCAAATGTTATCAACTACAAAGTTGTAGATCTCATCGAGCTCTACAAATTTGATATAAAGTTTATATTCATCTGACTTTTTATGAAAAAGTTACATGAAAAGTCGTTAGTGTTGAAAGTAGTATATATGGTGGGAATATATGTGTCGGTTCATAACAAGAACCGGCACCTATTTGTCACATATGTGCCGGATCTTCTTATGAACCAGCACCTATTTATGTCCTCACCTACATCATACGACAACACATCCACCATAGAGGTATCGGTTCATAATAAGAACTGACACCTATGTTATAGGTGCCGGTTGTTAATCAAAAACCAATATCAATAGAGTTCGGAGCACCGTTGGTGGTAGGTCTTTGGTGCCTTTTTAAGTAATACAAGCACCAATGTCCTTCTCTCAAAAATCTAGCACCTATTTGATCTCATAGGTACTGGTTTTTAATTTGGTGGGCAGAAAAGGACTTATAGGTACCAATTTTTATCAAACCGGCACCTATGTGACTGGTCTCTATATAGGTTTTTGTAGTAATGAAAGTATTTTCTTGTGAACCTCAATCTTTACTGAACAACCTAAAAAATTCTTCTATTTTGGAGCAGAGGTAGTAGATTTTCTGATTTTCAAATAAACTACTCATGTTTGTCCGTTTCAGATATAAACCACTATTTTCAGTTCATAACTGTTGGGATGAAATCAACTACTTATTGCATAAAAGAAAAAAAAATTGTTGTCTATTGCCAATTGCTGTATTGATATTTTATTAGTTCTACTAGCAAATTGTTAGTGCTTTGCAATGCGAAGCATACATGTTCAGATGGTTGATAGCATAAATAAACACATTTTCCATCCATTATAAAGTCGTTTCATATTATAAGTCGTTTAACTTTTTTCTAGTCAAACTTTTTTAAGTTTGACCAAATTTATATAAAAATATAGTAGTATTTTTAACATAAAACAAACATATTATCAAAATATATTCAATTTTAGATTTAATGAAACTAATTTAATATTTTTCGATGTTGCTAAATTTTTCTATAAACTTGGTCAAACATTACAAAATTTGACTAGAAAAAAGTGAAACAACAATATGAAATGGAGGAGTAGATACAAAAATACGGAACTAATAAGCCATATTATAGTCCACTATTCTACCTTAAGTTATGCCGCTAAAAAACTGTTGTATACTGATAGCTGGCATCTACAAACTAAAGCCCCCTTTGATTCAAAGGAAAATCTTAGGAATTTTTGGAGAATTTCATTCCTATGGGATTTTTTCATGTATAGCCCTCTGAATAAGAGGAATAGACACTATGTAATCATATGAAATTCTAATGGAATTCCTCGTTCCAAGCAAGTTTTGGAGGAAATTTAGCATAAGGTATAACTTCATGAAAAGTTTCCTTTGAATATTTCTCTCTCCTTAAATTCCTATGTTTTTCCTACAGTCCATTTCTGCGTATTTCCTACAGGAAATCAAGCGGTCATTTCTGCGTATTTATTGTGTTATATTCTTGCATTCTCAGCAAAATCATGTGTTTTTCCTATTACTACATTTTCTTAATCACACATTCGATCAAACTCCATTATGAACCTATGTAAGCTACCTCCTTATTGTTAACCTCATCATGTTCTTATTAGTTATTATGCCAATATCCTTTGATTATAGCCATGCCTACGATGTTTCCTGGTAACCTTAGGAAAAATAAACAGACTAGCTAATACACTATGTGATGGTATGATTCTAAGCAATGCTTAGATTCAACATAGCACTTTTTATCTCGAATTGATGTTGGGTCTAATGTGCCTCTTGGTGGGTGTGTCTGATATGTTGGGAGAAAACTGTTTTACAAAGCCAAAACTTGTTTTCCAATGGGGCTTGAGGTGCAAGAAGTGGTGGGCCAGTTGCACCTCAGCCACTGTAAGGTTCGTGCAACCACATATCTAGTTGGTAAGACCTGATCGGAAGTATAGCTTGTTCCAAATCAAGACATCTTGTTGAGGGGCAAGGGTTGGCTAGGATGGTTCGGATGCGTGTAAAGCAACCTTTTCTACCTTGGTCACCCGACCCATTAGGTGACTTCTGGTGCTATTATTTCGGGGCAAGTTAGATGAAACATCTTGGTATGGACTCCGTTCGGGTACCTTCGGGAATTACGATGCATGACTGACATGATGAGGAGAAGTGCACCTCTAGCCAGAGTAAAATCATATTCAAATAGTTGCACTCTCAGGTAAGGGCATACCTAATGGTGTTTCCCATGGGTTAGGTGTTTCACCAAAACTTTAGGATATAATCTTGATGGACTTACTGATGTGGAAATGTGGAATAGCCTGGATTAAGGCATGACAGGATAGCGTGGTTTCGCAACTTGGGGAGACTATGGTGAAATATGACTTCAGAATTGGCTCGAGTTTCAAAACCTGCTTTAACACCTTGAACTATAAGCTGTTGTTTTATGCAAAACCAACTCTATTATTCCATGCTTTGAAATACCTGTGCATTACTTGCATTTCTCCAATGTGACTTGCTGAGTACCGTGGATGGTACTTAATCTTGTTAAATTTCCTCCTCCAGTGTTGGAGTCTAAAGAGAATATTAAGAAGACATGCCTTATATCCCAGATCGATGAGCGTGCCTGTGAAGTGAAGCCATAGGCCCATCTTTCTGCTGCTACTGTTTTCTTTGGGTGTAAGGCCCCCATCGTTCGGCCAAACACGGACAGTACGCCATTCAACATATTAGCAAAATAATAATGATTTATAGGTAAAAATTTTATATTGCGTTCTTAGCGACTTAAATATCAATGTTGAAAAATAAACTTCGATGAAAAGACTTCAAAATTTAGTTTGAAAATTCAAATTTTGGCGATGACTAATATAGTATGGTGGAAACGATTTTATTTTTGGTTGGGAGGTTAAGGTTTCAAGCACCTTTGTACTACGGTAATATCTAACGTAATATTTCTATTTCGTCAAACCTGTGTTTTGCGTACCTAGAGGTTCCTCGGATGAGGATTAATACGCAACACATCCAGAAATCTAGAGTTATTCACTAGTGCAGATCCTCTCATCTGTGACGGGCTGCAACATAACTGGTTTTTACGGGCCGTCACAAAGAATACATCTCAAATGAGCCTTAAAAGAGGTCGATTGAGATAGGACCGGAGAGACATGTTAAATATGCATAGAATTGAAGCCCGTCACGGATGACACATATCTGTGACGGGCTGCAACTAGGGCCTGATTGAGATAACCTTAAATATCTCAAACGGGCCCCAAGCAGGGGCCCGTTTGAGATATTTAAGGTTATCTCAATCGGGCCCTAGTTGTAGCCCGTCACAGGTATGTTTCATCCGTGACGGGCTCTAGCTTCAGGCCCGTTTGAGATAACAAAAAGGCCCGTCACAGATTGCAGTCCTCTGTGACGGGCATTTTTGTAGGCCCAATAAAGATAACTGATATGCCCGACAGAGAATACAATTTTATGGACCGTTACAGATAGTTATTGCACACTATAAATAGCCGCAACTGCCGGTGTAACTGTATCCCACTATTCACAATTTTGGTGGGAGGTTGGAGGGGGCGAAATTTTAATTTTTTTTTCACAAAAACAGTAAATTCATAAAGGTACTTTAGACAAATAGTAATCAGTACTTTAGTATATTCATCAATTCTCATTAATTTAGAGTATTTATCTTATAAGATGTTTCTCTGATTATTTTTTCATTTCTGCAGCGATGGATCGAAGTTGGATGTATGCGAAATCCGTGAAACGTCATAGTCAGGAGTATAGAAATAGGGTATTAAATTTTGTAAACACCGCGGAGGAGGATAGGAAAAGAAGAAACAGCGATTGCATGTGCTGTCCATGTGCAGATTGCAAGAATGAGAATATGTTTGGTAGTCGAGTGGATGTACACGCTCATCTGATACAACGAGGGTGCATGTATCAGATGTACACGCTCATCTGATACATGTTGGGTCAAGCATGGAGAGCAAGAATCAGGAGGTGGTGCAGCTGTAGACAGTACTGGTGCGCAAATCAGGAAGATGAAGATGAGCATGACATGTTTGTACCTTCTCCACTAGGCGGTGAAATGGTTGATGTTGATCACGATCTGCTGCAAGACATGTTACGTGACGTTGAGGATCCAGCCTACAACGAGAGAGATTCCATAAAGTTCAGCAGGTTGGTCAGTGACTCGCAGACGCCTCTGTACGCCGGATGCAAAGCAAAGCACACCAAATTATCAGCTACCTTGGACCTAATGAAGCTGAAGGCAAGTAGTGGATGCACAGACAAGAGTTTCACAGAGCTTTTGAGAATTTTGAAGTCTTTGCTGCCTGATGGGAACACATTGCCCGAGATGACATACGAAGCAAAGCAGGTTTTGTGTACCCTGGGGTTAGAGGTCCGTAGAATTCACGCTTGTCCAAACGACTGCATATTGTATCACAAGCAGTATGCGGACTTAGATGCTTGTCCTGTCTACAAGGCCTCTCGATACAAGCGAAAGAAAAGTCCTGACGAAGGGAAAAGATCAAAGCGGGGTGGTCCCGCGAAGGTTTTGTGGTACCTACCAATCATTGATCGTTTCAAAAGATTATTTGCAAACCCCATGGAGGCGAAGTTAGTACGTTGGCATGCCACTGAGAGAAGGAACGACGGTATGCTAAGACACCCAGCGGATTCAATTCAATGGAGAAATATCGATCGAAAACACTGTGACTTTGCTGCCGACCCCAGAAACATGAGGATATGTCTGTGTACAGATGGCATGAATCCTTTCGGATACATATATCTAAAGATCATTCGACTAATTTCGAATTTTGTATATGTAGGATAAATTTTCAAAGGATCCGGGTAGCAGCTTTCGGGATATTCATGAGGAGATTGCCGAGTTCATCCTCCACGAAATTATTCACCCTAAAGGAATATTTAGGGTTAAGATTAAGTGAAGAACAATTTTTAACATTCTATTTGAATTGTCAAACACATGTTACTATGTAATATTATTGTTTATTACATTTATTATCTCTATGTAAATTCTTTCTAGATGAATATTGTAGCTTATGATGCTTACCACTTGACCAATATGCATGTGTCAATATGGATGTTATTTGTCTAAAATATATGTGAATGGCATTTGTGAATGGGGATGCAGCGATGTATATATGTGAATGGGGATATTGGGATATATATATATATATATATATATGTGAATGGCATATCTGTTTCTATTATTTTGCAGCGGGCATGGCTAGCACAGGCCTGAGGCTACCCAAAAAACAATATTTATTTTTTTTGTGATCATACTCATCGGTGACGGGCTATAAGTTAAAGCCCGATTGAGAATAGAGTCATCCGTGACGGGCTATAAGTTAAATCCCGATTCAGAATAGAGTCATCCGTGACGAGCCGTAGTTGGGGCCCGATTGCGAATAATAGTCAACTGTGACGGGCTTCTGTTTAGGCCTGTTTGAGAGGAGAGTCATCCGTGACGGGCTCTGTTTGACTGGTCGTCCGGGTCAAAGCTATTGGTGACGGACATTAGTTGTTGCCCGATTGAGATAACTCCATCCGTAACGGACTTATGCCCGTTTAAGATGATTCCTCACATCAGTGACCTTTACGCTGTGTCGGGCTCCTGTAGGGACCCCCGTTTTGCAACAGGAATCACACGTGTATTTTGTGCCATTTCCCTGGATCAAGTAGTTTGGCACACACGATACATAGTTGAATTACCAAAAGCGCATACATATGCGTTGTGCACGAATTATTACATCATAGGCCCGAAGGCGTAGTTTTAGAGCAAGGGACCAAACGGTCCGGAATACAGTCCAAACACAGAATATAGATAAGTAGCGGAGTGAAGGTGGCGGCATCGTCATTGACACAGGCAACGACCGTATTTAGACCTAGTGGGCACCCTCCTCTTCCACATCCTCTTCGTAGTAGGCGTATGGATCTTCCGCAGTATCATCTTCGGCTTCTGATAAAGTTTGTATTTGCAAGGGTGAGTACCAACCGTACTCAGCAAGTCACAACAACAACGATGCACATGAAGGATTTTTATTCAAGGCAAGGTAAAGGCTCAGTTGCGCAAAGCTGGTTTTGCAATCATTTTCACAAACCTAAGACCTAGCATAACTGGTCAAGTTTTAATGCCAGAGTTTAATTTAACAACGGCGGTTCTGTCTGCCATCCATTGTGATCCCAAGGATAGCTTCCCGCCGTTGGTCGTCATGGTTTTCTATGGACGCCCACCTTCCCTGCTCTCAGGGAGTGGCTCCAACAGCATAAAAATTCATCATGCAATAACCCATCCCACACAGATTAAGAGTTTAGAGTCTAGCCAAGTGTAATACATGTCCCGGTGCTCAATATCTGCGAGCACGGCTATTCGAATAGATTTGGTTTACTCACACTGCAGTGGATGTACACTTTACCCGTACTCCGCGACTGCCCAACAGATGAGCCTCGTCCCAACACATGAGAGACATCACGCCAAAGCTTTTCGATAACCTTGCATTGGCAGTACCCGCTCCATGAACTATCATCCTCATGCACTCTAGGCGTATCTGTTTCTAGCAGTGAGAGGAGTTCTGGCGCACCCGGGAGGGGAAGTCTCACACGCACGTCAAGTTTATAGTTTATAGTTTAAGTTTAGATTCTCACTCTCACACACGTGGCAGTCCTACTAATGGCGACACCGACGTAGGGCACGCATCGCGGCCTTACCTCAACGACTGCCCCACCGTAGCGAACCTGCCTCACACACGGGGGTGAACCATCTATGCAAGGATACTGCCTCTGCTCGGCTATCTACTCCGCTAGGTCTATACCCATCCGAGAAGTACGGTTGTACTGGGGTCGTTTCATGCTTAACTCCATGGCTCGGTCCTTAACTGACCGGGGACGGAACTAGCCTTTTCCGGATTCCACCCAAATCCACCATCCGCCCCAGTCGAAAACATTTGTTTGGTTTTATTCCTCATATCAACATATCATGGCAATGTGGCACTCATGTTTCCACATGCCGCATCTCAATTACCTTCCCAAGGTAATAGTCAAAGCATAAAGCTTTTGATAAATATGAATATGCATGATTCTAAATTAGCATCACTAAGCATTTGTCATAATTGACTAGGGACTCATGTATAAGCGTGGTTACAAAGGAATGTAAGGATAAACAATAAGCAAGGTATGGCATAATATCAAGTAGGGTATTCATCATTGCATCCAACTTTATTTGTAAATAAAATAATTTCGCAATTTGGGTTCAACATGCTCAAGGATAGTGATGACTTGCCTTGCTCGAAGTCCGGTTGTCCCTGGTCTTCGGTCGGACTCACTGCTCCCTCGGGATCTATAGTTACGTGCGAAAGAAATCGATTTGAACTCGGTTGAAATCCAATTAAAATCCAATAAAATCCGAGAAAAGATCGAGCGCGAGCGTTTGAACGGTAACATCGATTCCATTTAACTTAGGAAGCAATTCTATTTCGATTTTTTTTAACACCGTCGTCCTAAAATATTAGTGTTAGCCAATATTAATTCGATTTAAATTACGTGACTAGAATAAATTAGATCCCGATAATAATACTTAACCTTTGGTGATAAATAGTTGATTAAATCATCGCGATGGCTAATTAAGTGGATAACCTATTCAATGAGTATTCAACGAGTAAGATTAAATAAATAGTGATTACATGTATATTTTAATAAATATTAAACCGCAACGATTAATTTAAAAGAAATAACCGGCGAATAAATCCTCTGGTTTAATGTATGTGCGAGTTGGCAAAACCTAATGAATGTAAACCTAAATGATTGACTAATCATTCCGCAAAGTAATCATTTAAACGGATAACCTAATTATGTGTATATTGGAAATTTTAAATACCCCGATTTAATCTTACGAGTTTCTAAATTAACATATGGCGACGGATTTATTGATTTCCCAAGCTAACAATTTATATTAATCTAGCACCTAAATTCGAAAAAAAAATTAAATCCCTAATCCTAATTTATTTTTCCCCCTCTTTTTATCCTTATTTCTTTTTCTCTTCTCCTTCTCTCTCTTCTTCTCTCTCTGTTGCTCTCTTCTTCTTCCTCCCTCTTTCCTCTCTTTTCTCTCTCTGCTCCTACAGCCTCTCTCTCTTCGCTGGCCAAAAGGGAAATAGAGAGGGGGGGCGGCTCACCGGCGACGGCGGTGGCCGGGGCAGGGGGCCCGGTGGCGAGGCGGCGAGGATGCGCAGCGGCCCGGGGCGGTGACGAGCGGCGGTGCCGAGAGTGGTGGGAAGGGGAGGTGCGGTGGGGGAGAGAAAGGGCTTCACGGGCGCCTTTTATAGCGCGGGGAGGCAGCGGCGACGGCGTGCGGTATGGGCGGCAAGGGCGCGCGGCGCGGGTGGTACGGGGCGGCGGCGCACGGCGCGCGGTATGGGCGGCAAAGACGTGCGGTATGGCGCGGGTACGGCGGCGTCGTGCGGGCGCACGGCTCGAGGGCGACGTGGGCGCGCGGCTCAGCGCGGCAGTACGGGGCGGCGCTGGCGGTGGTATGGCGGCACGGTGCGGCGGTACGGGGCGGCGCGGGCGTGGGACAGCGTGGGCGCGAGCGACCGGCGCGCGTGGGTGGGCGGCGTGGCAGGACGTGGCGTGGCGACGTGGTCGTGTACGGCCGGCATGGCGCGGTACGGCCGGCGTGGGCGGCAAGGCGCGCGCGGCGCGATGGGCGGCGAGGGCGCATGCGCGGGCGGCTCGAGGGCGACCGGCGTGCGGCGCGGGGCGGCAGGGCGGCACGCGGGCGGCGCGCGCGGGTGTCGTGCGCATGCGCGGGCGGCGCGGCAGGGCGGCGCGCGGGCGCGTGGGCAGCAGGGCGGGTCTGGGTGTGCGCCGGCGCGTGGGCGCGGGTCGGGGACACGGCCGAACACCTGGCGGCCAATGAACAGTGCCGCCAGGGTGTTTTCTAGATATTTAGGGTTTTTCTTCACCAAAAATTCGTTTTAAAAATCGGTAAATGTAGACAAACTAATGTGACCAATTTTCTTAATGTTTGCAACAATTTTTCTAATATATATATATATATTTTATCTATACTTTTCTCGTACCCAATATCCTCTCATATACCTACACTCATATATACATTTGTTATAATCCCCTCCTAAAATAGGTACATTATTTGTTAGGCTCAACATTAGTTAAAACTCCGCATAGACCTAAATAAAAGTGCGAACAAATCCGGTATAATGCGATTTATTTTAAAGGTTTTTGGCGGTTTGTAATTTAGGGCTTCGGTTTTGTCGGTCGAATTTTTAGGGCGTTACAAACCTACCCCCCTTAAAGAAATCTCGTCCCGAGATTTCTTACCGGTTGTCGAATAGTTGCGGGTACTCGGTCTTCAAGAACTCTTCGCTCTCCCATGTAGCTTCATCCTCTGTGTTATTACTCCATTGCACTTTGTACATACACCATACTTTGGTTCGGGTTCCCTTTTCGGCCTCATCCAAGATCTTTACAGGGTGTTCCGAATAAGTGAGGTCACTTGCGATGTGGATTTCCTCCAACGGGGCTTGCTCTTCTGGCACTCTCAAGCATTTCTTTAACTGGGAGACGTGAAAAACCGGGTGCACGTCGGAAATGTTGTCTGGTAGTTGGAGCTGGTAGGCTACCTCCCCTCGTCTAGCGGTTATTTGGAACGGTCCTACGTACCTTGGTGCTAGCTTTCCTTTGACTTTAAACCTTTTCGTACCTCTCAGCGGGGAGACCTTTAGGTATACGTAATCTCCTTCTGTAAATTCTAGATCCCTTCTTCGAGTGTCAGCGTAGCTCTTCTGGCGTGACTGTGCCACCTTTAGTCGGTCACGGATTAGGCGAACCTTCTCTTCAGCCTCTTTGATTATATCCGGCCCGAACACGGCACGCTCTCCGGTCTCGGACCACATTAACGGGGTATGGCATCGGCGTCCGAACAATGCTTCATTTGGTGACATTTTTAGGCTAGCCTGATAACTGTTGTTGTAGGAGAACTCAACGTACGGTAGACACCTTTCCCAGTCTTTGCTAAAGTCCAGTGCACATGCTCTCAACATATCCTCCAATACTTGGTTCGTCCTTTCAGTCTGGCCATCGGTCTGGGGGTGATATGCCGTGCTAAATGCGAGGTAGCTTCCGAGGGCCTCATGCACTTTATTCCAGAAGTGTGAGGTAAACTGGGTACCTCGGTCGGATATAATTCTTTTTGGTACGCCGTGAAGACACACGATCCTGGACATGTATAGCTCGGCTAGCTTGGCACTGCTATAGTTCGTCTTCACAGGGATGAACCTCGCGGTCTTAGTGAGTTGATCCACGATTACCCAAATGGAATCATAACCTGTTGCGGTTTTAGGTAACCCAACAATGAAATTCATACCGATCTCATCCCATTTCCATTCGGGAATCTGGAGAGGTTGTAGTAAACCTGCTGGTCGCTGGTGTTCGGCTTTCACCTTTTGGCATACGTCGCAGAGCGCTACGTGTTCTGCCACATCTCGTTTCATATTGGGCCACCAGTATTCCTCCTTCAAGTCCTGGTACATTTTTGTACCCCCCGGGTGTATGGAGTAAGCCGATTCATGTGCCTCCTTTAGTATTAGCTTCCTCAATCCTCCTTGTTCCGGCACATAGATCCTCTTTTTATACCATAATATTCCCTCCTCGCTATCCGAGAACTCCTTCGCACGTCCTGCGACCATGCGCTTCTTTACTTCTCGAACCTCTTCGTTATCCTCTTGAGCTTCTTCTATCTGTTTCCTCAGTAGGGGCTGTATTTCTAGAGTATTTATTTGCCCTTGCGGGATTAGGTGCAAGTTCAGGTGGGCTATTTCTTCTCTAAGCTCAGGTGCCATGTCATCCATGCCCAGGTGATTGCAATGGCTTTTGCGGCTTAGTGCGTCGGCTACGACGTTTGCCTTTCCGGGATGGTAGCGAACCTCCAAGTCGTAATCCTTGATCAGTTCCAGCCATCGTGTCTGCCTCAGGTTTAGGTCGAGCTGTGTAAAGATGTATTTCAGACTCTTGTGATCCGTGTAGATATCGCAATGATTCCCAATCAAATAATGTCTCCAAATCTTCAGCACGTGAACCACTGCGGCCAATTCAAGATCATGGGTAGGATAATTTTCCTCGTGCGGTCGCAGTTGTCGCGATGCATACGCCACGACTTTTCCTTCTTGCATTAACACTCCTCCCAGCCCTTGTCTCGAGGCATCGCAATATACCACGAAATCCTTCCGGTTATCAGGGAGGACTAGAACAGGGGCAGTGGTTAACTTTTCTTTCAACCGTTCGAAACTTTCCTGACATTGCTCAGTCTATTTAAATTCTTTTTCCTTCTTGAGTAGCTGGGTCATGGGTCGGGCTATCTTAGAGAACCCTTCGATGAATCTTCGATAGTATCCGGCCAATCCCAGAAAGCTTCGGATCTCTGTTACAGATTTAGGTGCTTTCCATTCGTAACCGCCTCAACCTTAGCAGGGTCTACTGCTACGCCACCGGCTGATATCACATGTCCTAAAAATGCAACTTCTTTCAACCAGAATTTGCACTTGCTGAACTTTGCATAGAGCTGATGCTCCCGGAGCTTCTTTAGTACCAAACGTAGATGCTCGACATGTTCATCTTCATCCTTGGAGTAGATGAGGATATCGTCGATAAATACTACCACGAATTTATCCAAATATTCCATGAATACCTTGTTCATAAGATTCATGAAATAAGCCGGAGCATTGGTCAATCCGAAAGACATTACGGTAAATTCGTATAACCCGTAGCGTGTCGAGAACGCAGTCTTGGGAATGTCTCCAGCCCTGATCTTTAGTTGGTGGTATCCGGATCGAAGATCGATCTTAGAGAATATCTTGGCTCCCTTGAGTTGGTCGAAAAGATCATCTATCCGCGGTAACGGATATTTGTTCTTGATGGTCACCTCATTTAATGAGCGGTAATCCACACACATCCTCATGCTTCCATCCTTCTTCTTGACGAACAATACTGGGGCTCCCCAAGGTGATGAGCTAGGGCGTACGAATCCCTTCTCTTGTAGTTCCCTAATTTGCTTCTTGAGCTCTTCTAACTCATTAACTGACATCCGATATGGCCTCTTGGATATGGGGGCAGTTCCGGGCATCAAATCGATGACGAATTCAATGTCACGATCTGGTGGCATTCCCGGTAGATCTTCAGGGAATACATCGGGAAACTTCTGAACCACCGGCATTCCTTTCAGGGGTAGCATGGTGAATATGCCTCCGGCACGTTCAGGTAATCTGGGGACCTGATCCATCGTTGCTCTCATCGCTGATCCCCAGGGTGTGGTCAACGTGACTTCCCTACGGCTGCAATCTATGATTCCTCTGTTCCTTGTTAACCAATCCATGCCTAGTATGACATCGAGGGTTTGCGGTACTAGGACCATAAGGTTTGAGGGAAACACCACATCCCTAAGACGGATTGGCACATCGACACAAGCTTGGTTCACATTTATCTCCCCTCCCGGTGAATGTACTATCATGGGTTTCCGTAGTTCTACTCGGTTTAGGTTGTGTTGTTGGCTAGCTTTTACGGATATAAATGAATGCGATGCGCCTGAGTCAAAGAGAACTTTAACTGGAGTAGAATTTATAGAGAACGTACCCATTAGCACGCCCTGATCTTCCTGGGATTCTTCCGCTCGCACGTGGTTCACTTGCCCGCGTCCGAATCCGGTCGCGATCCTGCCTGTCTGCGGTGTTCTGAACAGTCCTCTCCCGGCTGTTGGGGTAGCAGTTCCTTGGATTGTTGTGGCATTGGCTCTGGTGCGGATAGGCGTCTTGTTGGGATGCGGGCACTTGTTGGCGAAATGCCCATATTCTCCACAGTTAAAACAGCTTCCCGGCCTTTTTATCCCGGTAGCAGCCTGGTTTGGCGCAGGTGTGTGAGTCTGGGCAGCAACCGGCCTGTTGTAAGTGCTCGGTGTAGCGGAGCGGTTGACAGTCACTATCGCGGGCTTCCATCCTGACGAGGTAGCTCCTTTGGGTCGCTGAGACGCAACTTGAGGCGGACGGTTCATAGCAAGCCTTCTTTTGCGATTGTGCTCCACGATCTTCCGATCATTTTCGAGCCTAACCACCTTGTTGATGAGACTCTGGAAACTGTCATGGTCTTGCCCTATCATGGGTCCACGCAGCTCGTCGTTCAATCCTTCGATGAACTTGTCAACCTTTTCTTCCTCGTCCGCAAGGTCTCCCGTTGCGTAACGGGCCAGCTGAGTAAAACGGTTCAGGTATTCCTGTACGGTGGTATTCCCTTGACGCAGTCTCCTGAACTCATTTTTCTTCATGCGCATCACTGTGGCGGGCACGAAGTTGTCGCGGAAGGCGGTAGCGAATTCCTCCCAGGTGGGTTCACCGGCATCCTCTTCTCGTGCCTCCTTATAAGTATCCCACCAGTCTCCGGCTGGTCCTTCCAATTGATTCACTGCGAAAATCACCTTATCCGCCTCTCGCACTCGTACGAGGGTCAGCTTCTTCTCAATGATACGTAGCCAGTCCTCAACATCCATGGGCTCTTCTGCTGTGGCGAACGTGGGTGGCTTGGTTCTCATGAATTCCCCAAAGCTTGATCCCCCACGATTGCCTTGATTGTTCACGATGGCTTGCAGGAGTTGGGTCTGTGCGGCCATAATTCCGGTTAAGGTGTTTAGGTCGGGCTCAGGGGCTCCCTCATTGTTGTTTGTTGTCCGGCGTCGGCTGGCCATTTTTGTGGATTAGTTGGGTAAGTATTCCGTTTCTCGAACCAACCCCTACGGTTCTATCCCGATCGGGGAGTTGTTTTTGATGTGAACTTTGTTTGGTAAGCATGGTGGAATAAACTCATTTGCAACACAACAATAACATTTCATAGCAACATCATAGAGTTCACAACCCAGACACAAGTGACTGCATATGTGTGCAGCCCAAATAAGGTTCAAACATTACAATCATCGAACTACGACATCAGACTACTCGTCGACATACATAGGGGGGGTAAAGGTGTCTCGCTCTCCAAAAACCATCCCAGCGAGATCGGAGCCGTAGTGGATACCCAGTCTAGTCGTCCAGCCATCCGCAGGATCCTGGCGCAGGAAGTGGGTAGTCGCTGGCAGACGCGAACCTGAGCTCCCCTGGCTCGGAGGTGGTAGCCTCTGGATCTGGCTTGGTCCTCTTGGGCGGTGGTCGTGTGCTCTTGCGAGCCGTGCTGCGGGTGCGAGGGCCACCGACGAAGGTGATGCGGTAGGCAGGAGTCTCGTCCTCTGAGGGGTCGGTGATGTGCGGCTCCATCTCCTCTGGGTCGTCCTCATCCTCTGAGTCATCCTGGATCGGGGTCTCTACGCAAGACCCTAGTGGTGGGGAAGTAACAGGGGCCGGCTCTCCAACTGGCGATGGTGTCACTGTAGGGTCTATCAGGTAGGGTGCTGACTCGGTGGCTAGGGCGTCTACCAGTGAGTGGAACGCTGGCGGGTACGGTGGGGTAAGGAAGAAGTAGCGGTCTTGCCCAACTGCTGTAGAAGTGGAAGCCCCAGTGGCACTGACTGTGGTGGCTCTGAGCTGCTCTGTAAGCTGACTAACGTGCTCCTGACTCACCCTCAACTGCTCCTCGAGTGTATCCATCATCCTGCGACGCTCATCCTGCTGACCTGACAACTGCTGCAATTGGTCGCTGCGGGCCTGGAGCTGTGTCTTCAGTGAGTCTATCTCACTGCCCCGGGTCTGGTGCTCCTCCTCAAGCTGTAGGTGTTGCACTGTGAGGTCAGTCACCTCGGTCTCCAGCTCAATCAGACGCCTGTGCTGCTCATCGATCTCCAACAGAGCCGTCTCGTAGCAGTCATCGACAGCCTCCGCCCATCGGGACAGTCGGGTCACCATCGGGTTGTAACAACAGGGGGTGTCCCGGACGGTGCACACAGAGTTGTCCTCCTCTCGGAACGGGTGATGGGCAAACTCTGTGGTCGCCAACTCAGATCGGTGGATCGAGCTGAGTCGAAGAAAGGCCTCCCGGGCAGCATCCTGCATCGCGGTCTCTGGCGTGTAGCGACAATAGCGTGTCCTGAACCAGTAGCCTGCCTCTGAAGGAACTCGGGACTCAACCACCACTCTAGCCTCCCAGGCTGGTCCAATCTGCCTCACCTGGTAGGTAGGGATCCTTGGGTACCTCAAACACCTCATCATCCTGTGTAACTCCACGACATATCCCTCTGAATAGGGTAGGTCCATCTCCCAAGATGCACTAGAATCTGCCATCTATTTTTAAGAAACTTTAAGATTAGTAAAAGTAAAACTCATTTTGCAAAGAAGTAGATATGAGTTAAGGAAAAATGCATTTGGTTTTGCGAAAGTAGATTTTGTGAAAATATTCCTATTTGGGAATCTCTCCCTTGACCATCTACTTTGGGGTGGGGCGCCATTTGGACTTTCCTACAGTCGTATGGCTCTGATACCAACTCTGTAGGGACCCCCGTTTTGCAACAGGAATCACACGTGTATTTTGTGCCATTTCCCTGGATCAAGTAGTTTGGCACAGACGATACATAGTTGAATTACCAAAAGCACATACATATGCGTTGTGCACGAATTATTACATCATAGGCCCGAAGGCTAGTTTTAGAGCAAGGGACCAAACGGTCCGGAATACAGTTCAAACACAGAATATAGATAAGTAGCGGAGCGAAGGCAGCGGCATCGTCATTGCCACAGGCAACGACCGTATCTAGACCTAGTGGGCACCCTCCTCTTCCACATCCTCTTCGTAGGAGGCGTATGGATCTTCCGCAGTATCATCTTCGGCTTCTGATAAAGTTTGTATTTGCAAGGGTGAGTACCAACTGTACTCAGCAAGTCACCACAACAACGATGCACATGAAGGATTTTTATTCAAGCAAGGTAAAGGCTCAGTTGCGCAAAGCTGGTTTTGCAATCATTTTTCACAAACCTAAGACCTAGCATAACTGGTCAAGTTTTAATACCAGAGTTTAATTTAACAACGACGGTTCTGTCTGCCATCCATTGTGATCCCAAGGATGGCTTCCCGCCATTGGTCGTCATGGTTTTCTGTGGACGCCCACCTTCCCTGCTCTCAGGGAGTGGCTCCAACAGCATAAAAATTCATCATGCAATAACCCATCCCACACAGATTAAGAGTTTAGAGTCTAGCCAAGTGTAATACATGTCCCGGTGCTCAATATCCGCGAGCACGGCTATTCGAATAGATTTGGTTTACTCACACTGCAGTGGATGTACACTTTACCCGTACTCCGCGACTGCCCAACAGATGAGCCTCGTCCCAACACATGAGACACGTCACGGCAAAGCTTTTCGATAACCTTGCATTGGCAGTACCCGCTCCATGAACTATCATCCTCATGCACTCTAGGCGTATCTGTTTCTAGCAGTGAGAGGAGTTCTGGCGCTCCCGGGAGGGGAAGTCTCACACGCACGTCAAGTTTATTGTTTATAGTTTAAGTTTAGATTCTCACTCTCACACACGTGGCAGTCCTACTAATGGCGACACCGACGTAGGGCACGCATCGCGGCCTTACCTCAACGACTGCCCCACCGTAGCGAACCTGCCTCACACACGGGGGTGAACCATCTATGCAAGGATACTGCCTCTGCTCGGCTATCTAGTCCGCTAGGTCTATACCCATCCGAGAAGTACGGTTGTACTGGGGTCGTTTCATGCTTAACTCCATGACTCGGTCCTTAACTGACCGGGGACGGAACTAGCCTTTTCCGGATTCCACCCAAATCCACCATCCGCCCCAGTCGAAAACATTTGTTTGGTTTCATTCCTCATATCAACATATCATGGCAATGTGGCGCTCATGTCACCACATGCCGCATCTCAATTACCTTCCCCAAGGTAATAGTCCAAGCATAAAGCTTTTGATAAATATGAATATGCATGATTCTAAATTAGCATCACTAAGCATTTGTCATAATTAACTAGGGACTCATGTATAAGCGTGGTTACAAAGGAATGTATGGATAAACAATAAGCAAGGTATGGCATAATATCAAGTAGGGTATTCATCATTGCATGCAACTTTATTTGTAAATAAAATAATTTCGCAATTTGGGTTCAACATGCTCAAGGATAGTGATGACTTGCCTTGCTCGAAGTCCGGTTGTCCCTGGTCTTCGGTCGGACTCACTGCTCCCTCGGGATCTATAGTTACGTGCGAAAGAAATCGATTTGAACTCGGTTGAAATCCAATTAAAATCCAATAAAATCCGAGAAAAGATCGAGCGCGAGCGTTTGAACGGTAACATCGATTCCATTTAACTTAGGAAGCAATTCTATTTCGATTTTTTTTAACACCGTCGTCCTAAAATATTAGTGTTAGCCAATATTAATTCGATTTAAATTACGTGACTAGAATAAATTAGATCCCGATAATAATACTTAACCTTTGGTGATAAATAGTTGATTAAATCATCGCGATGGCTAATTAAGTGGATAACCTATTCAATGAGTATTCAACGAGTAAGATTAAATAAATAGTGATTACATGTATATTTTAATAAATATTAAACCGCAACGATTAATTTAAAAGAAATAACCGGCGAATAAATCCTCTGGTTTAATGTATGTGCGAGTTGGCAAAACCTAATGAATGTAAACCTAAATGATTGACTAATCATTCCGCAAAGTAATCATTTAAACGGATAACCTAATTATGTGTATATTGGAAATTTTAAATACCCCGATTTAATCTTACGAGTTTCTAAATTAACATATGGCGACGGATTTATTGATTTCCCAAGCTAACAATTTATATTAATCTAGCACCTAAATTCGAAAAAAAAAATTAAATCCCTAATCCTAATTTATTTTTCCCCCTTTTTTTATCCTTATTTCTTTTTCTCTTCTCCTTCTCTCTCTTCTTCTCTCTCTGTTGCTCTCTTCTTCTTCCTCCCTCTTTCCTTTCTTTTCTCTCTCTGCTCCTACAGCCTCTCTCTCTCTTCGCTGGCCAAAAGGGAAATAGAGAGGGGGGGCGGCTCATCGGCGACAGCGGCGGCCGGGGCAGGGGGCCCGGTGGCGAGGCGGCGAGGATGCACAGCGGCCCGGGGCGGCGACGAGCGGCGGTGCCGAGAGGGGTGGGAAGGGGAGGTGCGGTGGGGGAGAGAAAGGGCTTCACGGGCGCCTTTTATAGCGCGGGGAGGCAGCGGCGACGGCGTGCGGTATGGGCAGCAAGGGCGCGCGGCGCGGGTGGTACGGGGCGGCGGCGCACGGCGCGTGGTATGGGTGGCAAAGACGTGCGGTATGGCGCGGGTACGGCGGCGTCGTGCGGGCGCACGGCTCGAGGGCGACGTGGGCGCGTGGCTCGGCGCGGCAGTACGGGGCGGCGCTGGCGGTGGTACGGTGGCACGGTGCAGCGGTACGGGGCGGCGCGGGCGTGGGACGGCGTGGGCGGGCGGCGCGGCAGGACGTGGCGCGGCGACGTGGTCGCGTACGGCCGGCATGGCGCGGTACGGCCGGCGCGGGTGGCAAGGCGCGCGCGGCGTGGCGGGCGGCGAGGGCGCATGCGCGGGCGGCTCGAGGGCGACCGGCGTGCGGCACGGGGCGGTAGGGCGGCACGCGGGCGGCGCGCGCGGGTGTCGTGCGCATGCGCGGGCGGTGCGGCAGGGCGGCGCGCGGGCGCGTGGGCAGGAGGGCGCGCGCGGGGAGGGAACGGCACGGCAGGGCGGGTCCGGGTGTGCGCCGGCACGTGGGCGTGGGTCGGGGACACGGCCGAACACCTGGCGGCCAATGAACAGTGCCGCCAGGGTGTTTTCTAGATATTTTGGGTTTTTCTTCACCAAAAATTCATTTTAAAAATCGGTAAATGTAGACAAACTAATGTGACCAATTTTCTTAATTTTTGCAACAATTTTTCTAATATATATATATATATTTTATCTATACTTTTCTCGTACCCAATATCCTCTCATATACCTACACTCATATATACATTTGTTATAATCCCCTCCTAAAATAGGTACATTATTTGTTAAGGCTGAACATTAGTTAAAACTCCGCATAGACCTAAATAAAAGTGCGAAAAAATCCGGTATAATGCGATTTATTTTAAAGGTTTTTGGCGGTTCGTAATTTAGGGCTTCGGTTTTATCGGTCGAATTTTTAGGGCGTTACAGCTCCATACCCGACACAGATGTGGGTTGGAGCCCGACACAGATAAGGGTTACAGTTGTAGTGATTTCAGGGTGTGAAAAATTAGATTTCTGTTTTTTTAATGTTTCGACGCAGGTCGAAATCAATTTCTAGGAGGTATTTCGAATGGTACTTGACAAATTCGAATTTGAAACGGTAAATTTGATCAAAGTTTGGTCATAATACAGTCAAAATTTATCAAAAACCATGAGGAATATGACAATCAATACGTAACATATACAAACCCTACTACCAGTAATACTCACTTGTAACAGTACCTAGCACCCATCCGTTATAGATTAGTTTCTGACGTCACTTATCACTTGTCGTTTATAATTACCAGTACAAACAAACCGTTATAGATATATATCCTCATCTGTAATGGCGCTGAATATTGAGCTGGTACAGATAGGAGTATAATAGCTTGTAATTCCAAGATGTTACATATAAGTGAAATCTAGCTATAATGGCTGAGAAGCCGTTACAGGTAAGGTTCCACATTTGCTACCAATGGACTATATCAGTTGGTACCCGTAAGATTATTTTGAACCCTTACAGATATGAGAGGGTGTGCAAGCACTTAATTGCACTGGAGCAATTGTTTTACATACATGATACATTATTTTTTGAAATTTACATACATGATAATTAGTACATATATATCCAGTTACGTTGCTTGTTATCTAAAAATAATATTCTTGCAATACTTGATCAAGAGATCAAACATTGCACCCTATCTAACGCCACCATGAACATCGCCAATAGCCTACCTAAATTAGGTTCCCCATCTTCGCATTTGGCAAGTTGACAAAAAAATTCCTCTGTATATTTTATTTGTGCTCCAACAGTCTCTCCATGTACACTTTCCGCTGATTCTGTAACAGTGGGACCCGTATGTCAGTTTCTAACCCCTCCTTCTAAAAGTGGTGGGACCATGTTTAGCAAGTGGTTTCAACTTGCTCGATTTGACCAACCAAGTGAGAAATTTGACCAGCCATTTGGCTTGGCAAGTTTGTCGGAGGGCGTATTTTCCTAAGTTTGTTAAATTTTAGTTTGGAGCGTGAGATAGGTAGATTGTTGGAGTTGCTCTTAGGCTGTGTTCTAAGCTAAGGGTTGGGAACCCTGCCCTCCTAGCACAGAAAAAGGAGGGACGGATTAGCACAAGATTAATCAAGTATTATCCTAAAAAACATGAAAAATGGGTTAACATGATTTTCTAAAGCAACTTTCCTATACAAATTCTTTTAGAAAAACACACCATTTAGCTGTTGTAGAAAATGAGGGAGTAGAAGTTGTGAGAGCAAGTACTATAGGCCATGTGCAATGGGATGCTTAGGTAGATTCTTATAGAAGAAAACCGGGTTTTTTTTTTCCCAGGCCGGCGCTACGCGAGTCGCCCATCGCCAAAAGAAGCAGTAGTCGCTTGGGAGCGCTTGCACGAAAAAAGGACAAACGTAGGAAGCGCCGGCGATCCGCACTGAACTAACTAATCTTGTTTAACTAACTAACTAATCATTACCTAACTGGATTTAGTCGTTGTTTGATGCAAAAAACACAAACTGGCCCAAGAGATCTGCTTAACTCTAATGCAGGTACAATCTTACTTTCGGGTTCAAGGTGTGCCAGTTGGTTTGATCCTGCAATCAACAACATTAGGGTAAAATAGTTCAATCAATAAACAATAGTCGATCAGCTGATGAGCCGAAGATGTATCATCCTTAACCTAGCCGAAGTGATTGAACAATATTGGTTGTTAGGTGAAACATAAAATAAAATAGAGAAGAGATAAAGTACCAGTTAGTACTCTGGTACAGCCTTACACAAATATATCAATCTTATACAAATATATCAATCTAGACAAATATATACATTTTAAATTGAATATATTTATATAAAGTGATATACTTATATAAGGGGTAGATATAGCATGCAAAGCAAGAATAGATTAACTAAACATATTAACACATCCATATCAGGTAAGATCGGCTGAAACCCCGATTCTACCCTTATTACAATCAAAGACAGGTTAGTTTTTATAACTCTAAGAACGGCTAGGGATGATGCATCATAAAGTATGCAAAGAAGCATCAAGTCTAAACAATCAAGTCTTTGGTTACTTTTAGGGTGGTGGATAACTTAGCTAATTTAAGCTAGCAAAACAATTTTGCCGATACCGGCAAGAACCCTAAAGCGGATTCTAACCAATATAAGTAAATTCAGTTACCAAACTAGATTAACTGAGATATATGAGAAGCAGTAATAATATAAACAAGATTAAGACATCTAAAACGACATGATAACCTCGAGAACACAAACTAGTGACAAGCGTTGTCTCTTGTTGAGAAATCGAAACTGATGCTCTAACTCGAAGCAAAAAGGGAAAAGGTGGCCATGCTGAGGGTATATTGAATAGGTGTTAATTATTTACCTGGTCTTGGGCATCTATTATACCCGAATATACAAACATGCCCATACTGGGCATGACTCAAACTTTCCTAACATTACTTTAACCAACAAGCAAGCCCCTAGGTGGTCTCTTACCCAAAATATGTCTAAAGGAATTACATAATATCCTAATTAATAGATACAATTGCTTATTATGGATTCTATCCTTGCCCGTCAATATCTCTGAAGCTCTTGATTCGAAACTGACAATGATTAAGTCAATCCATGATATCCATCCTTGTCTATGTCGGCCAATCGAATCCATCATGATATCAGCCGATACGGTCTCCAGCCGATGTGCGCTCTGTTTCTGGAAATATTGCATCTCCTCCAAATCCGCTTCGACTTCAATCGCCAACTCCGAATCTTCTTTACCAAAATTTACTATTAACACATGGCCCCCAGTTCCAGAGTAAAAATTGATATGCTGTGGAATTATCTTGCCAAATCACGGAAATATCTAGGGCTTCCTTACTTCGACTGCCAACCACACCCTTCATAAATAGTAACAACTGCTCTCAATCTTCATGCTGTCACCTTTTTCACAACCGCTTAAAGCACACTTCTTCACGAAACTTTGGCAACCACTCCGGCAACGCAAACCTACACATCAGCTCCGGCAATCTCATCTCCTCTTTCTTCAAGCCCTATGGCGACGATCTCAGAAATCCCCGAGGTAATCTTTTCACCATTTCCATCTTAGAATATTCTTTACTTTCAACCCACATTGGCCCCAATTATCTCTCTTTTTAGATCCCCTTTTTCATCATTCTTTTGATCCCCTTTTGCATTCTTGTTCGTTGTAGTACCTAAGAAACCAAATCGCAATCCCAATCTGTAGGGGACCCTCACACTTCTTCCTTGGGCCGATGGGTGATGTAGACCCGACGTATTTTATCAATGCGGAAACCAACCGCATCCCCTTCATAGAAACAAAGACAAACTTTGCCCACTGGCCAACAGTTTTTATGTCCTGGCCATCTTATTTGGATGAGTGCAAAGATTGGTATAAGAAAATAGCTACCGCCAAGCAAACCTTCTGGGAAGAATCAAGAATAGCCCAATGCTTAGCTTTCTCTCTGGCCAACATGAAAAAAAATGAACCCATGCTATCATCGGCTTCATATTTCTTGTCTAACACCCTTAATGCATTTATGTTCAACCATGGGCCAATGACCCCTACCTTGCTTGACATAAAAATGCTCACCGACCTGGACACAACCTCATTGGCCAACCCTTTCAACCTCAAGGTGAAATGTGAGTACAAGCTAAAGACCAAAGTCAATAGGGACTGGTCTAGATATATTGCTAAGCATATGGACACTGGCTCAGTCAGCCCAAGAGAATATGTTGCTTTCCTAAACCTCGGGCTGGAGAGATTTGTTTTCTGTGCATCAATCTACGGACCAACAGCTATCATGCAACACTTGGCCGAAGCAATACTAGCAAAGAAACTGTTTCCCCTTGGTAATATCTCCTAGGAGCAATATATCAAATAATGAGGCAAGCATCGGCCAAGCTTCTTATGGGAAATCTTGTTAGCTATGGGATCCCTGGTGGTTTGTACAATTATGGCTCAATATGTACACCATTAAAGTCATTAATAGACCTCCGCTAGAAGAATCCAACTTCCCAACCCCAGCAGACTAAGACGATGATGAGCCAGAAAACCGCTGATGTATGTCCTTTGGAGAAGCAATATCATCTTATCCTGGATCAGGACTATCGGCTGAACCTTTTCAAGAATGGTTCATTCGGTTCTATAATGACTTCTCTCACGAGTCTAGGGTATGGTTCCCATATGAAGACTTCCCTGAGTATGAACTCCCAGTTGACTTAAGGCTGGATGAACTAAACAATGAAGAATTCCCATGTGTTAGAGAAATATTCATATCGGCCATATCACCATGCATTCTCCCTACTGGAATATCTCAAGGCCGATATGTTCAAGCCTCTTATGAGTTTTATCACCCTATGATAGCAGCAAGACAACTTGGCATGGGGCGACTTCCAATCGGCCTTTATTTCTTAAGAGAAATCCAAGCAAGAGGCATAGTACCATCGGCTCTACTTATGGATAAAATTCTCAATCTTAAAAGCCCGATTTTAGGCTCCATTGAGCAAATTAGCCTGATTCAAAAACGAAGCTAGTTCTTCGATAAATGGTGGGGTGAATGAAAAACTTATCTATTCTTCAATCAATCGGCCGATTTATACTTGACCACTATCAACTCTTCAATCGGCCCCCAAGTAAGCTTTATACTTCACATTTTTTCTTCAATCCTTTATAACCCACACTTCTCACTTACATCATACTCACATATAATCCCCTACAGGCTAGCGGCTCTCCTCCTCATACGAAAAGCAAAAGTGGCCAAACAATCACTTACATCGGGCACTGATCTGCCGCCATCTATTATCGACTTCAGGGCTCCTTCAGTAGGATCATTGCTTCAAGGCCAAATCAAAGAGCCGATAACCACAACCACCGGCAAATGGCAAAAGAACAAAAAAGATTGCCAAGAAACCACCAACTTTGAAAAAGCCCAAGACTGTTGCCGATGATCTCCCACCAATTGATTCTGACGTGGAAGAATGTTTAAAGGACGCTGAAATAGAAGACTATATCGATGTTGGTGCTGCACAAGTTAGCAACATTGATCAACATGCTGCCGATAACGCAGATATTCAAGCCGATACACCAGCAGCCAGTCCCCCACAAGCCAACATTGCCCAAACTCCAACTCCTCCACGTCTTCGCAGAACCACTGCCAAAGTTAAGGAATTTTTTCTTCTATACTTCTCAAAATCATTCTATCACACATTTGTACTGCTAACTTTATCCCTTTCAGCCCAAGAAAGCATCAATGATGGCAAGCTTGAAACATAGCTCCATACCTCCTCTCACTCCAAGTCCTCCAGCTTCACCAAACATCTCAGTAAGCTCTTTTACTCAATCCGTCCTCACTTAGCCGATACTAATATCTGTGTAATCATTGATTTCAAATTTCATCAGCCTACAGCTCCTCCATCACCTCCCCAAGAACCAGCTTCAGGTGAACACACGCCATCGGCTGCGGGAAGCCATCATGGAGAAGAAACAACTGTTGCAGCTGCCAAACCATTGATCCCTGTAAATATATACTCAAAAAACCCCTTGTATCGGCTCAAACAAAACACATCTCTTATCATCAACTTTCTCCTGTACAGGCCCTAGCCGATATGTTTTCTGTTGACATAAGGCAATTTCTTGATGAGGACGACGAGGAAACAACAAGAAGAGCCAAATTCCAGTCTCAGATGACTTAAAATTGAAATTCTCAGACATATCTGATCGGCTAGGAGCTTCTCTCGATGTCCTTGTAACTGACTGTGGGCTGATCAGGACATGATTCCAAGAAATTCCTGACCAACTTCCTAAAGAACTCGCAGATGTTATCTCTCCAACAGTTTTTCTTGAACAACATGGATTCAAACTTCAACGAGCTAAACAAAGACTTGCTAATCAGCTAGAGCGCCAATATCTGGAATCATCCATCCAATCCAGCAGACAACAGATTAATTAAGATAAAGCCAAGTTGGATGAACTCAATGTTGGTCCTGAGACAACCCAAAAGGAACTTGATGAACTCAAACAAGAAGAGGCCAATGTCCTAGTAAAATTATGGAAATGCCGAGTAAAGATCACCGAAGCTAAGCAAAAGTATCGGCAAAGTACTTAGCATCCCTCAACAAGACTCTCAAGCCGATCTCTGGGACCAATGCTGACGATATGCGAATCAGTGACGAGGATGATCAAATTCGCATACGTGCGATATCGGCAATCCAAAACTTTATGGGTTGATGTAATAGTTTAAGTCTTCCGAGAATTTTGCAAAGGAACAATCTAAATTTGACATGTAATATATTTATCGGCCATTAAGCCGATTTCACTCCCGCTCTTTGATCTCAAACATATTTTTTTGTCTAATGTCGATAGTACCTATTGGCCATCTCAAGACGATGTAACAACATCGGCTATACATCACATATCAGCATATTTAACCAATCATGAGTTAACCCAAACACTTGGGTAATATTTCTTCAGATATTTTCCTTTAAGTGTCCTTCTGTTAACAACAAAATTTGGTAAGATAAGACTCAGAGTTGGAGATCAAAGTCGAAGTGGATTTGGAGGAGATGCGATATTTCCGGAGATAAAGTGCGCATCGGCTGGAAATTGTATCGGCCGATATCGTGTTGGATTCGGTTGGCCAATACGGGCAGGGTTAGATATTGTGATCTGACTCAATCATTGTCGGTTTTGAAACAAGAGCTTGAGGTGTTCTTGGGCAAGGATAGAGTCCATAGTAGTCAATTGTATCTATTTGTTAGGATATTATGTAAGGTCCTTAGAGATATTATGGGTAAGACTCTGCCTAGGGGCTTGTTTATCGGTTAAAGTAATGTTAGGGAAGTTTGAGTCGTGTCTAGTAGGGCCAAGTTTGTATATTTGGGTATAAATAGATGCTCAAGACCATATAAATAATTAACACCAATACAATATACTTTCGGCACATCGCCATCCTTTTCCTTTAATACTTTTCGACGAGTTCTTGCTTCGAATCAGAGCATCAGCTTTGACCTCTCGACAAGAGGTAATGCTTGTCAGAGTGGTTTGCATTATTTTTAGATGTGTTATCTTTGTTAGTTCAATCACTGGTTATCATATATCTTAATCAATCTAGCTTGGTTGTAAGATTTACTTATATGGGCTTGAATTCATTTTAGGGTTTTCGCCGGTATCGGCTAAATCGTCCTACCAGACTAGATTAATTAAGATATCTACCACCCTGAAAAATAATCAAATGCTTGATTGTTTAGACTTTATGATTCTTTGCATATTTGTCATGCATCATCCTTAGCCGTGCTTAGAATCATAAAAACTAACCTGCTTTTGGTTATAAAAAGGGTAGAATCAGGGTTTCAGCAGATCTTATCTAATATAGATGTTTCAACATGTTTAGCCGAGCTAATCATGCTTAACATACTATATTCTCCCCTTATATGAGTGAATCACTATATATAAATATATTTGGTTCACAATTGAATATATTTATATAGATTGTCATACCTGTATAAGGTTTTACCGGAGTAGTAGCCTGTACTATACCAGAAATTTCACCTAGGAAAAATTTTGAGAAAAATTTAAAACTTTTTGAAAACTAAAATATGTGTGATCACATTAGCTCATCTTAGAGGTAAAATTTTGTATATGAAATAAAGCACAAAGTTTTGTTGGACAAGATTAGAGCTAATCCAAAATAAAATTTTATAAAATCTTGTGTTAACAAATTTCAAATCAGATAAATTGGTTTAACCTTAAATTAGAAATTGAACCCTCCCGGTTTTGCATTTCAACCTAACCAAAATAATTGAGCTAAACGCAAACAAATGGAAATATAGGTTTAAAATAAGAAAAACCTAAATGGAAATAAACATACTTGGTTGCATGTGCATTTTATAATTTTAGGCTTTTTTTGGATCTTCTTTGTGCATCTCATAATAGGATCCACATGCATGACATATCTAAATAAAATTTCTAAAAATAAATTAAGCAACAATGAATCACACAAAAATTCTCATAAATACTACTGTTGACGTAAAACACGACGGTACTCTAGTGCAGGTCTAAAACATGCAAATATCGTTAGTAACGATAATCGATCGGCTAGAAAGCCAATGTAGTATTGAAGTATAACCTAGCCGATGCAATATGAGGTGAATCAGCTGTAAGGCATGTTTATAATAATAAATAAATTCTAAACTTGATCCATCGGCTGTAAATATTAACATTTGTAATCTATGAATCAATGTTATCTGAGAAATCAGTAATTTGGGATAGATCGGACTTAACCGAGATTGTATAAACTGCTTATGTTCAAAGTAACATGATATAATGATTACATTTGTTCATGTCATAGCCGATGTCCAAATTTAAGCATGTATCGGCTATAGCTCCGATATTATCTTATACTAGGATATCATCTTATAATAAATATATTAAACTAATCTCAATTATATTGATAACAAGTTTAACATATTTGTGTTAGTTGAGATCCTGATATATGGGGTAGATACATGATATTAAACAAGACATAAATCTATTAAAACAACTATATCAGGTAAGATCGGCTGAAACCCCGATACAATACTTATTAACAACCATGCAACAGGCTAGAGGTTATGATTCTAAACACAACTCAGCAGATCAAACTTAACTGATGCAGCACTAAGTATGAGAAAAAACATAATATCTAAATAGTCAAGCCGATGATCATCTTTTCGGAATGGTAGATACATTATATAATCTAAGTCAACAAGTCAATCTAGCCGTTATGGACAAAACCCTAGAAAGAGATAAGCCGATGCAAATAGAAAGTAGTATCAATCTAGATTATAAAACATATATAATAACTTGATTATTCGCAAAATTGGATTAGAGTGTCGTAAAAATGTAAGCACTAATCCCGATAATGCAAACCGCCATAACAAGTTTTCTCTCTTCGTCGAAGATCGAAACCGATGCAACCGACTCGAAAGCAATAACTTCTCGAAATAAAGTAACGAAAAAGGTTGGTGATGCACCGAGATTATATTAAACTGACGTTAATTATATACAAGACGTCGGGCTAATATTTATACCCGAACACACAAACTTGTTCATAACGGACGCGACTCATACTTTCCTAATACAACTCTAACCGATAAATAAGTCACTTAGGTAGACTCTTACCGAAAATATCTATAAGAAATTACATAAAATCCTAATTAATAGATACAATTACCTATCTTGGACTCTATTCTTGCCCGGCAATGTCACTGAAATCCTTTCCTCAAATCCGACATTGATCATGTAAGCGATCTTGCCAATATCGGCTAACCGTATTAAACTTGGTATCGGCCGATACAGACTTCCAGCCGATGCACACTCTATTTCTGAGATTTCCGCATATCGTCAAATCCGCTTCAGATTGGATCTCGATTCCGATTCATATGCTTACCAAATTCCATCATCAACAACTACACAACACCCTAAGCTCCCAGTAATTTTAGTTTGAATTTATCACTTCAATTGATACCTCATCTTCCCTCATCATGTTCCCAGGAAGAACCTAGAGAAAACTCCCTCGGAATCTCCAAGAACATCCATTCCTATCTTCTTACTGATGGTGTTGCGTCGCGCAAGTTGTGTATGGGAACATGATGCACTACCTCTTCCTAATCTATCGATTCCTCTTGAATCCCATTTGGCACAGGTCGAGAACGTGGTGGCGTGCTCATCGCAGCTCTCGCTATCCAGAGCGCCGCCGCTCGTCGCTTCGCCATTCCCGTCGATCCGGTGAATTTACGACTGAGCCATCGCGCCCCAAGCGTTGCCAAGTCGCTAGGAGCTAAACCGCCGAAGGAATTGAGCTGGAGAGCCTCCGTTGAAGAGATTCCCTTCATCTTCCTCACGTCTAGCCGCCAGCCGTCGCCGTTGATTCCTTGATCCCGGGTGAGCTTCGGCGCATTTCCTCACTCGTGTAGCCTCTTTAGGGCATCACTAAGCCCTGCTGCACCTTTTCTTGACAGCTCGAGGATCGGACGAGGCCGTCGCCATCGCCCTGCTGTTTTCCGCCGCTGCCGGACCATTCCTTCTGTCGCTGCTGCAGTCCAGCCTTCACCAGCCCATGCACGAGGTCGGGTGAGCATCCAAGAACCATGTAGACACACATGCATGCACCCATTCGAACTAAATCGAGCCGGAGCTCGATATGCAATGGCATGCTGAGGCTCACCGCCGCTCGCGCCATCACCGACACCCATCCCGACCACCCGCAATTGATGAGCCAACCTCCATTGGGTTCTCAAGGCTCCCCTCTCCATTTTCTCTTTTGGCCGCACTCCGCGGAACCCAGCCATTCGCCGCCGGCACCGGCGAGAAACCTTGTTGCTCTGCTCGGGCTGCTCCCCTCTCCTCCCCGTCTCACCGACATGTGGGCCAGGGTATTAGTGTGCTTCAGGATAGATTAGTAATAGTTTAAATCTTGTAAAGTTCTATTTGTAAAACCTCTATGTATGACATGTGGACCCTAGAACATACTTGTCAATAGATTATAACCTAAGTACTCTTAATGAAATTTCATTTAAACATGTGCTAGGGACCTCAGAACCTATTCCTAGAAACCTCAGGGGTATTGTTGCATATTTTCTGTCACTGCCATGTGGTCCCCATCCTTTTAAAATCTGGAAATATTAAGAAATATACTCAAACCAATATTTGTTCAACAGAAAAATGCACAAACTTGTAAAATACATATAAAATCAATTTTAGCTCCAAATGAGATGAGTCAATTTTTTGTGGATTCACAGAGTCATGAACTTTAATATTGAAACATAAAACCTGGCACTGACAATAGACGAAATAGCTCTGAAAAAATTCATGCAAGTAACAGTAAACATAGAACCACCTCCAACTTATATAATTTATAGAGAATTCACCTTAACTCATTTTGGAGTGAATGAAGTTCCAGTGTCCTCACGAAACCATATTATTAATTATCATGAACTAAAACTTGACAGTTTCTGTAATAAAAACATCACCAAATATTTATCAAGTAAAATAACTAGTATAGTGCAAACTAGAAACTATAAAATCCATATGCAACTTATTTTAACTCCAAATGAGATGATTCTAGATTTGTTAGATTGGCATAATAATGAACTTAATTGCTGTATAATAAATAGTGGCACTTACAGTACCCAAAACATTTTTAAAATTTAAAATAGCTAATATGGTCTAAAATGTGACAAGCAACTTATAAAATTCATAGGAAAATCATGTGAAACCAATTTTGCTAAACTCCTGGAAGCCAAGCCTTCACTGCAGCAAGCCAACACTTCACAAAACGTGGCCCTAAAATGCACCTAAGTACTAATAGGGCTTAACTAGTCTAGTGCTAGTATTAAACTTTGAAAATTAATAACTCACAAAAAGCAAAGTGATAAAATAGAAATTCCTTCACCACAAACCTTGTCCACACAGTACCTAACCACACTAGTGAACTCATGCATTTTAGAGCATTTTGAACTTTTAGATGTTTTGGCATTTATCGTTACCGTTATTTCTTTTAGAGTACGAACTTGATATCAGTGAGGGAAGTGGACTTATTATTGACCCTGGTGGGGATACCAATCAAGGCAAGTTTACCCTCTCTCTTTGAACATATTCAATCCCATGTTTCTGGGCTAAATGGTGTTGTTTTATAAAGTTGCACGCGTATTTCTAATTATCGTTACTTTCAAAACTATAAGATGTAGTTATATTCTAAAAAGATGCATAACTCCCTTTTGAAAATCATCCCCTTGCTTTGAACCTTTGGATTAATTAGAGTACTTTAATTGTGCTCACATGACTATAATATGCTTTTATAAAGTGCAAATGCTTAGCCGTGCTTAGTATTAAATAAAAACATGGTTATGGGTCACTTATTATACTATTTAAAACTCCTTTTTAAACATTATGGACAAAGATAATTATCTGTGTATTTGCGAAATAAAATGAGATAAAATGTGATTTTATACTTGAGCGGCAAGTGGTACATATGGTAGTAGATGCATACCGATAGGCGGAGTGTTCACCCAAGTCGATTAAGGACTGAACATCATATCAACCATTATTTTTACCGTACATCCACATGTGTTATTATCCACATGTGTTATTATGGGGTGATCTTGGCCTATTAAGTTAAGCACTTGTCTGACTTTGCATTCGGGAGACCGTTGTAGTATAGGTAGGGGCCATGAGTGTACTGTGGGCTAACTAGAGGAACTACCCATGTGTGTGTTGAATTTTAGATCTAGCCAATATTACTAGCCGTGTGTGTTTTCTATGAGGGGATGAGTATAATGTTCCGCCTCATGGCATGAGCGTCTAAGTGTGTCCAATATAATGATTACGTGTCTTGTGGGGGAAAGGATGTGTTCAATGCCACAACGTTAGGTTTAAGGCATGGGCCCGTCACCTAATGGTTCTAGTCTTAAGACTAGGATGGATTCACACTTATCATGCTCATGCAAGGTTAGACAATGCTAAATGTAAAAGCCTCGTTATGACCTCTAGACCACATTCAACGTGAAGAGTGTGGTGAAGTCTTGCAAACTCAAAACAAACTAGAGTGTTCATATCATGTGGTTCACGCTGTACAAACTCTGGAAAGTTCTAAAAACTAATCGGTTAGCCGTGCTCATGGTCATGATCGACATGATGATGTGCTATGGGTATAATCTTGTGTTTTCTAAATGCTAAATTCTTTGAAATGATGACGAGATTGATATATGTGTATGATTGCCTTATTACCAGTTGGGTGGTAAGGAAATGATGCTTATCTATTTATGTTGATCATGCCACTATTATTATACTTTACATCTTGCTAAAATATCTTGCTTAAGTATGTTACCAATTGCTTGCGAAATAAAACTTGCTTTATGCTGAAAATTTAAACTAAATCCAACCCTTCTTTTGATTATAGCCTTCATGTATGTATGTTTGATTGTGCCCTTGCCAGCACATTATTTTTAATAATGTATTGATGCTTGTTATACTAGATTAGAGCCCGTCACCGATGGTACACATCGGTGACGGGCATATGTATAGGGCCCGAAAAAGATTACAAAGACATTTTTTGTCGAGCCTAAAGAAAAGCCCGTCACCAATAGGTCTCATCGGTGACGGGTTCGAAATATATGCATATGGATAATGTTTGTACGAGTATACCTTCGTCAGTGTTTATTTCAGCTCATTAGAGATCGCGACGGTGTGACGGTCCGCAAACCCCCAACACGGGAAAGGCTGTCAGAGATGAGCGGTTCTATACTAGTGAGAAGAGAAGAGAGGAAATAGAGAGAGAGGAGTGCGAGCTGGGGGATAGGGACCATTGATTGTAACGAAATGTACATGTCATTACAATCATGTAATTGTTTTAGGGTTTAGGGTTAATGACAGAAGTCATTTAAAGAGGTTGCTCTATGACATGTGCATCGCCTTGTGTGAACAAGTTGAGTACACATGCACGTGCTTGAGAACTCGATTTGAAAAACCATGTCTTCTCTTTCGAGGCCTCCTTGCCTCAGAGCTTATATGCAACTTGTAGAAAAATCTAATTGGTTGTATTCTAGTGTATTACATTGACCATATCATGGAGTATATATAGGAGTACACAGAAGGTAGAGATTTGGAGTACAATACAAGTAAGAGTAGATTTATCTCTAGGATTATATCTCCAGGACTTTATTTTATCTGTAGAATTCTATTTCTAGGATTGAATCTTATCTCTATAATTGTTTTTGACTCTTATCTTTAACTAACATATCTGTACTTCTAACATTCCCCCTCAGTCGCAACGGGAGTAGAGTGAATGATTGCGACTGGATTTGAAATCTTCTGCTTCTTAATTTTTTTCAACTCACCATCATCGATTGCATCTCCGATGGACGGTTCTCCACCTAGTACCTGCATCCCCTTCGGTGTCGTTCCTTGACTCTCCTCCCTCCCGCAATCATAGTGGGAGTGTCATGGACGATAGCGAGGAAACGGACGCTTTGACTGTAGTTGTCGTAGATGACTTGTTGTAGACGTTTGTCGATGTAGCCGATCATGTAGTAGCCATGGTTGTGGTAGTCAAGGTAGTTGGTGTAGCTGCAAATAGCCGATGGCGAAAAAAATATTTACGCCATGGTGTGAAGACAGAACTGCAATTGTTAGCATCTTGCACCTTGTAGTTGTCAGAGGATATCATTGGAGACGTCTTGCATATGTCAGAGGACGTCGTTGGCAATGAGGCCACCACTTTGGTTGGTCCTTCTGCGCCATAGAGCAGTCTTCACAATTGTGATGCTGAGTTGATGCAGTCGTTGTCGTTGGGGATGACGTTATCGATGCCATCATCAGTGACGCGGTTTTTGCTGTCGATGAAGTGTCTTGCGGATGAATCTATCAGAGGGTGCGTAGGTGTCCGTACTTGTGGATGATGTGGCGGCGTCGTGTTACCATGCTGTTGAAGACCATCGGCGATGTATTGTCGGCGAAAACGAATGTGTTGTTGATGTAGTCATACTGTTGATGAAGACAATTGTTGGTGAAGCGGGTGTTCGTAGACTCGTAGTCGTCTCGTGTTGCTGCAACAAACCTTGGCAGCCGATCTAGTGAAACTTGCCAGTGTCGGCTGTCTCTTTCATGGTGATCGATTTGAGTACCATGGCTTGGGCCTCCTCGGGGCTGAAGTGTTGAACACGCGCACACAAGGCCATCTGTGACCTCGTGCACACATACATGCTTTAGCGCCTAGGCCATGATGCCTGCATGACGTTGCTGCTTGATATGATGAACAGCTTAATCTCATCGTGGCAGCCGACAGTGCAACACACGAATGCGATAGCAGTAGCTTCATGTCGCGCCACAACCTCGGCATCGACATCTAGCGGCTGAGGTCGTCGTCGATCTTGAAGGCGTCGTCATTGCTCCCGGGATGGTGTGCTGATAATTGGGTTTTATGTGGCTAATAGGGAATTTATCTAATGCTAATTATTGGGAAATATATCTAATGATCTTTGGATAATCTAATTTGTAGATGATAGGAGAGGCTAGCTACCTTGCGTTGCGATGCCCCAAGGAGAGCATACGAATTGATCTCATCTCCCCGGGGCAGTGCGGACGGAATCTAGGTGGAACGATCGACGCTTGTCTATAGCTCTGATAGCATGTAGAAAAATCTAATTGGTTGTATTCTAGTGTATTACATTGACCTATCATAGGGTATATATAGGAGTATACAGGAGGTAGAGACTTGGAGTACAATACAAGTAAGAATAGATTTATCTCTAGGATTATATCTCTAGGACTCTATTTTATCTCTAGATTTCTATCTGTAGGATTGAATCTTATCTCTATATTTGTTTTTGACTCTTATCTCTAACTAACATATCTGTACTTCTAACACAACTAGCATGTTGTCACTTCCCATGCCAATCTCTTGACCACAAGTTCTTTTTCCCAACAAAGAAGTATGTTGGCAAAAAAAGTTTATACTACATAACAACTTTAATGTACAAACTTTGTATATATAAACTTTACACATAAACTTCATGCATATAAACAGTTCGGTACTAAAATTTCTAGAAACAAATTTAATTGGTATTGTTTTATAGGTCAGTGGGTAAGGTATATGCTTGGAGATAGATGTGTTGATTTGAAATCTAATTGACTGTACACATGCAAAAGGATCATGTAAGCAAGCACAATATGAAATACTTGTTAGGTATGCAAAATATTCCAATCGAAGATAACCATGGGCCATACGATTCGACCTATTTAGCGGCCACCTCTCCTTCTGTTGTTGGACCCAGCTGATTAAGGGCTGACTAAGCTCAGGGCTTTTGGACCCACCGGACAACAAAGTTGGTCTAGTGTGACGAATATTGCTTTGTATGTATGTCAACTCAATAATTTCTGTGAGGACACCATAAAATTCTATTGTTTCATTGTTGTGGGTACCTTCAGTCTTGATGCCAGAATTTTGAGTTTTCTTATTCTTCTCAGGAGCTACCGCGTTATATTGGACGCCATTCATAGTGCAGGACGAATATGATCTCACATACTTCACTAATTTCAGCTGATCCCTCTTCACGTAAACCTTGAATCTATAGGAAATGCCAGTTTATAGTACTTGAAAAAAAATCAGTGAGTGAAAGAAGTTACGAATTAGTACACTTACATGGTTCTGGAACCATTTTGCAGATTCTTTCTCAAGCCTCTGGTCGATATTATCTATATTTTCTTGCTCCAATACATATCTAAATAAACTTAGACAGGGATATAAATTTTGTGAGCAGATTTAAAAGACAATATTATATATTTGCTATAATAGAGCAAACAGTGCGAGTGAAATATTCAGGGAACAATACTTTATATATTGATCAATCTCGGCTCAATTATTCAGCACATACCAAATCATCTGATCAAATTCACTATGTAAATACTCGAGGGTAGAAGCTCCAAGTAGATTAGCACCATATGAAAAAACTAAGAGATCATTTGGTAAAATGTTCTCCCTTCCATCTATGTTCCTTTCTCCTCTACTAAATTTTCTTTGAATGTCATCAAAATATCTCGAGCAAAATGTCAAACATTTAGAGGCAACGTACACTTCTACAATAGATCCTTCGAGTCTTGCTTTATTTCTAACAAAACGCTTTAAAGTGCCTAGCCTTCTTTCAATGGGATACATCCACCCATACTGAACGGGACCCCTAAGAATTGCCTCATCTGGTAAGTGAATAGCCAAATGAACCATTACATCAAAAAATGCTCTTGAAAAAATTTTCTCAAGCTTGCTGGTGAAAAATATAAAGATTTGTCACTGCTGATTGATAGAAACTACAATATTTTGTTGTGTGTATCGGTATTTAGCTGACGCATCACATTTTGATATTTATATGTAAGCCTGCCTTATTAATTTTACTTGTAATATGCTTTGTAAGTATATTTTGCAACTCTCTGTACAATGTACTTGTTATTATCCAGATTTGCTTCAATTGTTTCATTAGGGCTATTTTCACATACATTTATAGGAATCATGATTCCAAGCTAGATGGGACAAAAAGTACATTAAAAACTATAAAATTTTGAAATTAGTTATGTCCTCTTATTCCCTTGCACCTCTTACTCAATATTAGAAGCAATGGAACTTACGGACTAGGAGCGGAGGCGGAATGAGAACATAAAGATTAATAAAGCACGGGTGAAGTCCCTACACATGCGTAAATTAGTAGCATCCCTTAGCTTATCCACCAAGAGGAAGAATAGCAATGAACACACAAAACGTCATAAGAACATGAGCAGAGAAGATGAGGGATCTGAATCGGAATATGATCCTGGCATTGACAAAGTACTGAATCTGATGAAGACGAGCCAGAGCTTGAGGAGGAAGAAATAGGATGGGACGTGCTTGAAGAATTAAGAGATATGCAAATCTACTAGGCCACATGTTAAGGTGCTAATCTTTCTTCTATGCCTATTAATAGAACTAACTAAGATTTCATTTCTTTCCATTTGGATTATTGTTCGTACTAAAATGTAGTGGTTTTGTTTTGCATGAGTTACTAATATGTTTTCTTGATCTAGCAGGCTTCTTCGATGGGTCCTGAAGATAAACGCCATTCAAAAGCACCTAGAAGCACTAATGATGTGCGATCAAATTGTGCAGTGTGCACAAGATCACAATCATCTGCATTGAACGGCCCAAAAGTTGATGGAATGAATATGCCAACTCCTTTCAACACTTCAATAAGAGGCCAAAGCCGGTTAGGCAACAATCTTCGCAAAGCTAATTCAACTTCTAACATTGATCATGCTATAATTGATGGTGATGCGCGTGAGGGTCTTGCACAAGTTCACTCAAATTCTAGCATTGCTCTAGTTGTTGGAGGTAAGATAATTTTTTTGTTTGTTATATGTGTATATTTCTTCTAGCACGAGTATCGTTCATGTTTGATTGCTAGATACACCTCCTCCCAAGATGCGTGATGTGCGTAAACGGACTATGGGTCATGGGCTTGACAGGATAATTGAACAACAAGGTAGAAGGATGGCTATTTCTGTACCTAAAGGGAAGAAACGACCTGAAAATCCAGTACATGCAGCAAAACTAGCATCTGAATGTGGTGTTGCCCTTAGAGATCATTTGCCTATATATCCACAGTGGAAGGACTATAAAAAGATCCATAAAAATGATAACAGTGAAGGAGCCACAACTGTAAACATTGATCATATATCAAAAGTACTAGGTGTAGTAGCTGTAAGTGTACTGCACCTTTGCCATCAGGGTTCAAATTGTCTAACTGGATGCATTGAAACTAATTTTTTTTGTATATATTACTTTATTAGACAAGATTAGCTGTTGATTGTTGACCATGATGGACCAAGCAAAAATGCATGTGTCAACATAGTTAAGAAGGGTGTCAGGTAACAACGTCTGAAAAAGGAGTACTTTAATGGACTATTAGAGGAACAAATCATGTTAAGAGGTCCACCATCAAATGTACAGAATGATGACTAGGCAAAACTTCTTAAGAAGTGGAATGATCCAAAGCACAAGGTGAAAATCTCATAAACTCATGTGCTCTGAAGTAATTTACTTATGTGATATCTAATAATTGACCTTTTTATTGTATTTTCATTTCAGAAAACCTGTGAGAAGAACAAAGAAAATCGAGGCCAAGTCAGGCTTCACCAAAGGACTGGATCTCGATGCTACATTGCACACCGCTTATCTCTTGTAAGTGCACGCACGTGTGTATGTCCATTTTTATCAAATAAAGCATGTTTATGTAGTTTCAATTTATAACTTATGTCTTGATCTTGCAGAAGCGAAAGTTTCAAAACAGAGAGCCAGATGCTACTGAATTCTTTGGGGAATGTATGACTAGCTACAAGAAGGGTTGTACTGAATTCGCAAAGCAAGTCATTATGAGTTATTCTCCTTTACTTCTGAAAGTCATTGCTTATCTTTATATTCATACTAAAACTAATACATATCATGACAATGTTTCTCCAATATGAGTAGATTTATGCGTTTCAACTCTACAATTCAATGGTGCTGGCTGAATAGGGATAAAAGTTTAGTTTACATTTACCTTCCCAGATCCATATACTTGTATAGTAATTGACTTTTGCTATAGGACAAGATGGAACTAGAAAAGCAACGTGAACCTGATGAAGGTGAGGAACCAAAGTCTCCAACTCGAATTGTTGCTAAAACTCTCAGCCAAGTGAGCAACACTAGCCAATTCATTCCAAACATAGGCATTGCTTTACCATCCAAGAAAGCAAAAACAAATATTTTGAGTGGTCCAATTGATGAGATGGTGCAAGCTGAGAGAGAAAAGGCTGCTAAAGTACAGGAGAATTGCTTCATCGAATTGCATCTCAAAAAGAGGCACTTAATTCTAACAAACCAGAACTTGATTCTACCAAAGAAGAACTTCAATCTACAAAGGACGAGTTAAGGCAAATGAGACTAAGGCAGGCAGAAACTGAGTTGATGCTTTGACGTTTGCTGGAAGAGCAAGACACAATATCCAATGCTCAGGGTGGAAGTGGTACAAGAACTCCATGATTGTCTTTGCTTGTGAAGGGTATTTTGCAACTATGGTAGTTTTCTGCTAGGAAGTACGTGGTTAGCTTGTGTATTTTGTGAAGGCCAGGAATTAGTGAAGTTCTAATAGGAGAAATATATTTTGGGTCTACAGTACATAGGATTGTAGATAGTATGTCTAGCTAGCACAAGTAGTGCTTGGAAATATGATATGGTCTCGGAGTATGTTGGTTTTTACTTGTGCAAGACTTATGTGTACTTAGCATGTATTTTGGAACCCGCCTGGCACTTGAATGATATGGTTTAATGTATTAATATGTTCTTGATGTGCTCTAATATTGTTATACACAATAATATTTTAAATTAGTGTTGATGATATATGTGCAAATTATTCCATGACGATCTTTTCTTGTCAAGTGATAGTGATATTTCATAGCTAATGTTGATGATAACCGTTCGTCATAAGAGATAACAATGAAGGTTCTTGCCAACTTCGTTTATAGCAAAAATGGATTTTGGTGACATATCTGAGCAGCACACTATGACACAACTGTAATGTCATAAATCATCTTAATATATGACGATAAACATATTCGTCACCAAACTTATATGATGTTTATAAAAATTTTCGTTACCCCTTATTTTTAGCGATGCATGAACTATGACGAGCTGCATGACGCTGAAATTATGTCAAAAAATATTGTTTATGACAAAAAAATTGGGCTATTGTGATGTTTTTCCTTTGTCATAGTAGGCCAAAATTCTTGTAGTGCCGGTTGATCCAAGCTTAAGAGCTGCGTGATCCCTCCGCACTATGCTTAATTAAGGGGGATCTAATCTAGTGACAAATGGCAGTGGAACAAGGACGATGGTGACGTGATGGCCATTACAATAGTGGCACATGTGCTCAAGTACTTGCATTTTTAAGGGTATAAGTTACGATAATCTATAACGGTTGCTAATACCCAGCTGTTATACATAAGGTTTTGACGTCACCTATCACCTCTCATCTATAACGGCTGGTACGAATGAGCCATTTATAGATATATCCTCATCTATAATGGCTCAGAAGGTCTAGCCGTTACTTGACGTCAATAGATAAACCCTGAAATGTAACGGCTCGTAAGCTCATAATTTTGAGCCGCTATATATAGATAAGGGTTCCTTTGATCAATGGACTGTGGACATACCCATTATAGATAGATTGTTTTGAGCTGTTATACATGAGGAGGTATACAATAGTGCAAACACGTGCATTGGAGCAATTGTTCTGCATACATGACACACCTTTTTTAACCTTACATACATGATACATATATATCTTGTCATTGCTTGATCAAGAGATCAAACATTGGCCTATTACCCTATCTAGCACCACAACCTTAATCACTTCGCAACACCAGTTAGTGGATCAAGAAAACTAAAATTTATTAATGATGCGGAAAGACGGGTATTGATATTTTTAAATAAAAATTACTCCATCTTTGAGCGAATTCGATGCAATTGTCCAAATCTTGGGGTCCTGTTATGCAGTGCTTCTAGATACTTCTTTCTGAGAAAAAAACAGATAGGGATCAAAACAGGTCAGTATAAATTATTTTGACCAGAGATGAGTTATCATAAATTAATCCCAAATTTTATCATTGCATAATGAAGCAGTACCTTGCAGGGAGATGATCATGAGGACGATTGTAAGCCGTCCAATCTGGTCCCCCTGAAAATAGACGCATTGCCTGTAAAACCGAAATAAGAGGCCCCATGCCCCAACTGTCAGTTAATTAATCACAAATGATTACCGTAACATTTTGTTACACATTCAGAAACAAAAAAATGACTAAAATTATTTGCAACGGTACCATGTCATGATCATGATTACAGTGAAATTATTTTAAGGACCAAGTGGAATTTGCGGACCAAGTATATCTGCTTTATGAGTCTATAGATGGTAGAGATATTTGTCATTGTCTAGCTACTTTTTGGAGCTAATGCGATGCAGTTAGCACAAATACCTTCAAAAGATAATCTGATAAAACCTTGTACAAATAAACGAGATACCAACAAGATTTTACTTTTTCCATTCCATTAATTGAAACTTTATATGCACTTCAATTACCTTTATGTAGTTGTTGGTATCAAGTGTGAAGCGGTGATAGATGCCGGCTGGCACAACGATCAGTGCCCCTTTCCTCACTGACACCCTGACCCACTTGTCATTCTCATCTCTCACGTCGAAGTAACCTTCATTTCAAAATTCAAAACCAACATGGTGAAATCGACGAATTTCTTTGTTTTTTGAGATGACAGGTTTCGTTGTCAAGACCATAACAAAATGGAGAAAATATATGGTAGATAGTGGAAAACAAGGTAAAGTAAATTGCTCGCACATACCACTGCCATCAAGACAATAGCGAACTTCTTCATCCGTGTGGAGATGTTCTTCGAAGAATCTCTTGATCATCACCTCATAATTTGGCATTTTCTCTGGGGTCAATTCAACCATGTCCTAAGAAAATGCAAAAAAAAAGGGCATATACTTAAGTTCGATTTTTTAGGTTGAATCAAATGATCATTATTAGTCATAAGTAGGGTTACAATCCATAGACATTGAGATCTAACAAGAGCACAAATCGATTACAGCTTTGCTGCAAGGAGACTGTGATGTCTGAAAGAGATAAACCACATTACTATTATTTTTCTTTCATATAAACAATAAAGAAAAAGGCATATTACGATGGATATGCCAAAATTAAGTGTCTGGACATGGATTTACTCATTCTAATACCTCCTCTTAGACACATGATACGAAGAGAAAAAGAGCAAAGACAATGAAGAAAAAAAACAGGAGGCTTATAGTGATTTCTCTAATAAGCATATAATACTCCCTCCATTTTTTAATACAAGTCAATTTTGATCAAATCATTTATTTCAAAATACTTGTTACCAACATACTTTCATTAGTAAAATTACAACATTGCTCCCACTCTAGAAACTTCTATTTTGGATCATCCCTTTCACCCACCCCCATTTTATTTTCTCAATTCCATTGTGTAGCAATTGCCAAGAGCAAAACGGTGACAAGTTTTTGATTCAAATGTTACCCTGTTCTACGTGCACTCAAAGTGACAAATATTCAAGATGGGGGAGTAGTATAGCTTAGTTAAATCTATAGTTGGCTACCCAAATCGGTAGTTTATAAATATATTAACGTATGTGAAAACCTTTTAAAAGTTAAAGTAAACTAATAAACCATATTTTTTTTCTTCAATGGGATCAAAAGTCGCGCAAAGAGCGACCGACCATTCGGCTAGTAACTATTTGACATTTACAACAGATCAAACTTCTAAAATTTACACCATCAACCTCTCAGATGCTTAGTAAAAGGAAATGGCATGTATAGATTTATCTTGAAAAGGGCTATCACAATACCATCATAAACTTATTATATTTTATAAACTTATTTAAATATAAAATTGATGAAGAATTTTAATATAGTTTGACCAGTTCCTGTCGTAAACATTGAATATTTGTGTCCATATGGAGTGTATTTAATTTGAAAGGAGAAAAAAATAATTTAATCATGCATGCCTGCTGTATCCTTTTTTAGTAAAGATTGACCTAAAAGCAAGTATATTTTGAAGGCAGAAACAAAAACTAATTTAAGCATGCATGCACCTTTTTCTAGAAAAGATTGACCTAATAGCAAGATGACTAACCATGTGCAAGTAGCCTCTCTGTTCACGCATTATCTTAAGGTTCTCATCGTGCTCATGGTTATCTGCATCTAGTCGCATCGCGACGAGCCCAAGGTCTGCAAATTACAAAACAATAATTAAAAACTCGTGATCTTCATGTGTGTATGTGTGTAAACATCGCATGGATCGATGCCACTGGAAAGAAATTAATTAACAAGCTTATGAGGCTAAACAAAACTTAAAAAAAAAGCTCGATAAATATGTAGATAAATATATATATACCACGCAATTTGGCGAGAGGAAGAAGATCATCAGGCTGCCGGCGATGAGGAAGCCTCTGGTCGTCCTCCGCGTTGTCATCGTCCTCCATGTACCATGCTTGCACAACTTCCTCCACATCATTCTGTGTCAAATAGTCGGCAAGATGTTAGCTATAGGATGATATTCGTGTAATAGATCACAAGAGCATAGAATTTTGGTAGCGAAGAACAGGGTTTGAAATTTCTGAAATGACAATTTGCGCGCCCATTTTGGTTGAAACTAACTTTTTAATCCCAAACATATTTTTAGAATGGGAAATCACGTAGTAATACATACGTGTGTGTACTATTTGACAAGCTCAAGATTAAAGCAACTATTATCCTATCGAATAACCAGCCAGTGAGAACCTCAGAAAGTGGGTTTTTCATCTTCTGACTTCAACTTTATATTCTGGATTCTTATAACCACAGATTCTCTGAATTCATATAAAAGTCTGGACTGTTTGAAAAGCTAGAGATTCTGAAAGAAAGAAACTGTAGTGCCCGAAGCTCTCTAAATATGGCCATTGTGTCATGCATGGGCGCACTCACCAATGTCATCTAAAGAGCTACAAAATCCTAAGGAATTCCATTGCTGGAATAATCTAAAAAACTTTGCTGCATCTTCAGTCAACTAGAACCTAATTAAACCTCTCATTTGAGTGATTCTTTAATTTCATAGAGCAATTGAATTTGCAATATGTACGTACCTTGGCTCCACCGGCGATGGCGGTGGTTGGGAATCCCAAGCCGAGCTGGGAAAACGGCAGCTCGTCGTCAACCAAGCTCTCAAGCCTGCCATCCGTCTCGCCGCCATTGACGCCGACGAGGCAAGCTTCCGACGATGATCTTGCCTCCAACACCAGGACGAGCAGAAGCAGAAGCAGCAGCACCTTCTTGGCTATGAGCACCATTAATGGTGATCTTGGCTTCTTGGCTTGGATCATCTTTACTGTCTGCATTGTGAATTATTGCCTTAGGATGATGGAATTAGTAGCCATTTATAGGGGGAGAATCCACGATTCATTAGTTGACGAGATGAGCATGCGCGAGCTGCGAGGTCAATGTTAATAGAAATTGATTTTGATTGCACCGGTGCGTGCAGTGGTTTTGGCCGGTGGAAAATCAATCATATGTCGGGATGAGAGCGCTATATGTGTAGGAGTGCATGCAAATTGGGTTTAGTTTACAGCTTAATTGGCCAGTTGTGGATTTGTTAATGACTATAGGTAGTGGAAACGGAAACTCTGCATTAGCTCTTGCTGCTGCTGCTGCAGAGGAGCCATCTGTGAATTAGCGCAAATCTGGGCCCTTCATCTAAGAAAGGTCGGCTGGACTTTTGTGAGAATATTGTTTTACATTTCCAAAAAAAAAAAAGCCACTCAGTCCTACATATACGAGTGTACGATTGAAGTTGATAAGTATAGGGTGGTTTTGTGAGAATACTCCATTCGTTCTCAAATATAAGGATTTTTAGGTTGTTTAACGAAGATTAAGGTTGAGTAGAAAGGATTTATATTACTCGTTTAAGATGAAAATAAATTTGAATGAGAGGTGAGATTGATGGAGCAAATAAGCACTTTATGAATCCTTGGATAAATTTTAAACACTTGGTATCCTACATAGTGTAGTTTGAAAATATTTAGAATTTGCATGTAAATGTAGATATATTTTTGAACCTAATGTTCAGGCAATACATATGTAGGACTTCTCGTTCGTATGTGCACGTCCAGGGAAAGAAACGATCTCATGTTAATCCAAGCAAAAATTGCTTGATTAAGGATAATGATAGAGGTTAATAAATTCATATGAATTCAAGGTCAAAGCTTCATTTTTTTCTTTATTTGATCATCTGATTAGTTAACCAAACATAGGGTTAAAGATACTAGACAGGGTGTTCCGGAAGCCTCTTAATTGCTCCAAATGGATTCTACTCTCATATATCACTGGTCTATCCAGTCGCACATTCGCACGACTCTAATCATAGTTTCAAAATTTGTAAAGTTTTAGCATAAAAATTTGAGTATAAACAACCGTCTTATTTCAATGCTACTTGAGCTGCGCCTTCTCACCATCTCTAATGTTACATGACCGTCTTATATGAACTTGAGAAATATACATATTAATTTACGGGTAACGGTGGTGTTCTAGTGTATCAATTGGGCGGTTCTACGCAACCTTTTAAACCTATATAAAATTCATATATATTTGAGCATTTTCATATGGTAATCTCATTGCTATCCCATTTCCACATTGTATTTCATATAAAATAATCAACATTTTCCCTTTTATTGTAGTACTTATTAAAATACTTTTTCAAATTATTATACTTAAGTAAGTCCTTATAATATAAGCCATGTAACTTCTAAAAATATAAAATTTTAAACTCTTATCCATGTAAATAAACCACATATCCATTTATATAAATAAGTTCTACAATTTTGAAATAGTGACATATCAAATTAAGAGCTTATGTGTAAAACAATTTCATAGAAGGGTCAAATTGTAAGGTTAAATTGGCATCTACCCTCACGCCTCTTGCTGTTGCTCATGATCATCTCTCCTGTACTAGATGACTAGGCGCGCCAAGGGACGCCTCCTGTATACAATTAATTTAATTAATTAATTGTGTCAGGTTTAGTGGGTGATTCTTTAACACAACAAAGGTAAGACAACATCCTGTGGATAACATATAGTTTGGTCATTGGTCATCAGTGTTTACATGTAATGTTGTCAGCAAAATTTGCTAGCCATAGATACAACGTGTCTTGACATGTAAATGTGTAAGCACCAGGCTTTGCATGTCACCTAGAAGGAATCAAAAGGTTAAACAAAACCAAACAACACATATGCTAGTTTTTCTAAAAAGGAACATCAGATGGTAATTTTATTGCAAAGGCACTGTAATTAATAATTCCATTGGTTCAGTTAAAACGATAAAATAATACCATTACAACTACATGTTAATGAGTGCTTGATTACAAATTTGGAGTAACCCCGCTGAAGGTTCTTCAATTTCTTTACTGTTTGATAATGAACACAATGTTTCCATGAATAACTTACTCAAACAAATCGCTTAATGGCTGTACCACCTAGGATTAACAGAAAAATGATTACGCGCATAAATTGCTTCAATGTCTAAAATATACGGGCATATGTTAACGATATCAAAAGCAGTTGCTATACTAAAAGATTATGTTTATTAGTGTATAAGCCGATTCCTAGAAAGACAAAAGGCCCACCTTCCCGTGAATACATTAAGCATCTCCTGGGGCGTGGATACCTCATCATTAAAATAAAATAAACATTAGAAAATAAGAGGGAAAATTTCATGAACAGCACATACGTAAGACAAACTATACCTTATACCTTAGTAACACCTTAGGTGTGCACGGAGAGTGTACTACATGCGAAATTTGTGTGCGTAGGATATTGGAGAGTGTTTCTAAAATGATATTCTTTTGTTTTTCCAGAAAAATCACATTCTTTTTAAGAATCGTAGGATAAATCTTACGGAATTTTATAAGAATTAGTTCGATTTTGTTGAAATAATTTTTCAAGTGAAGTTTAACGAAGCAGATCACACTACTTTGGAAATTCTTAAATTTTCTCTTGTCCCGTCCATCATTTAGGGTTATTTATTTATAAAAAGTTATAATGGGGTTGTCTATTAGATTATACAATTGGTGATGATTTTTTAAAGATGTTCCAGATTTTGTGTTCTGAGGAGCTGCGAGATACTCATCATTTTTTCTTAACACGTAACAATTTGCAGCATAATAATCCAGTGAAGCCTATGCATGTAGGATCAGGTCATATACATATAGCTTAACTATCCTACCGAGTAACTACGGTAGCTCAGTTGCTATTTTCTTAGGGAACTATGTTGATTTTAAGTATTGAGGTGTTAAGTTAAAATCGTTCCTACTGAAATGATAAGATGGGCCCATGTTGCAAAGGCCCAGCTAGCGCTGGCTCATAGCCTCGTACCAGTCACCACAGCCGAGCGCGCACATTCATAGCAGCCAAGGCGTGGCCTATATTAGTGCGAGCTCAATAAGAATGTGTTTGGTTGAATAAATTTGATAGGTTGGGTTGAGGCCATCTTATTTTCATAGGTGTTTGGTTGAAAGATTTAATGGGTTGGGTTGGATCCAAAAGGAAATATTCTGCCTATATCTAAGTCGGATTGATCCGTGAGAAAACTAACGGATGGCTTCGACCCACCTTCGTTGGCGCACCTCGCGTGAGACTCGCGTGCATAGGGAAAGTGGTAACCCTATTCTTTATCTCGGTTTCACCGTTCCCCTCTCCTCATTTTTTCTAACTAGATCGAGAGAACAAGAGACCATGATGGCAAAACCAGATCCTCGATGCGGCGGCGACGGCGTGCGCTTGATAAGGCGGTGGCGACAACAGCGTCGTGCTAACAGAAAACAGGGATGGACCTAACCCATCCCTCCTCATCCTTGAACCAAACACATGCTAACAGAGCCATCTATTAGCTACAATAGATGGACACATAATCTGGAGCAAGCATTATGACCAAGTAATACAATAGAGATATCATATACTTACTGCAACACAAATATTTTTTTATTTTTATGGGTCCACCATACCTCTATTCTCTTTCTTGCTCCCATCCTTCCCTTTAAGCTTTCTTATTGCCATTGAGGAAGGGACAGTGTCCCAGCCCAACGCACGGATGCGGCCAGGAGCGAGGGAGAGCGGCAGCTGCGGTGGACACGACTAACGGCGATGGCGACGACAGCCACGGAGGACGCAGACGAAGACGGCGGCCATGGAGGATGAAAGCAGCGAACGCGGGGGAGGGACGGCAGCCACGGGAGAAGGGGTGGGATGGGCACAGGAGACGGCGACGGCTGTGGTGGACTGGAATGTCGGCCGTGGCACGGCGGATGTGGGCGACAACGGCAGGATGCACGCGGGCGACGGCAGTGGCCACATAGGACAAGGACGACGGCTGCGGCGGAGGCAGTGAGACAAACGCAGGCCACTGCGGTAGCCGTGGAGGAAGAGGACGACGTGCGCGAGGACGGTAGCGCTTAGAGCAAGGATAATAGTAGAGCTCACTTCCTACTATTAGCTAATTTTAAAACCAACATATATAATAGATTAGCTATAAGGTTAACTACAATTTTCATCTCCTCACTCTATTTCTCACTTATACATTTAATGTATTTATTTTAAAGTTTTTTTTAAGCTAGCTCTTGCATGAGAGCTAATATCTTTGATTTCTTGTTTTCTCCACATAAGCTGAATGTTTACAGCTCACTACTATCCTTGGTATTATTCCCTTCCATCGCTACGGACCCCACAACCTCGAGCCACGCGTGTAGCCGGTGGCAAATTAGTCGCCCGCCCGTTCTCTCTCTTCCCTTCTCTCACTCCTACCGCCCATTACTGTTCCTGCTCTTAAATTAAAACTGGACACATGTCAAAAAGTTGATAGTTGATGAGTCCACCAATCAGCTAGCAGCAATGCTGCCAGCTTTAGATAATTGGATGTGAGCCTCTTGATTGGTTTAATAGTATCCAACGGTGTGTTTTTTAACTAGTTGCATGCAACGATCCTTGCTATTTTTGACGACGTGGCTTCTACTACTGGAGAACCGATTTTTATTATGGTTCACAAAAACTGTAATAGTCCTGATTTGAATAGGAACCGGGACTAAAGATTATCTTTAATCCAGGTTAAAAAGTATAATGGGTCCCGATGATCTTTAGTTCCGGTTGATAACACCAACCAAGACTAAAGATCATCTTTAATCCCGGTTCACATCTTCGCCGACCGTATCAGACGCATGTTAGGGTGCCGGGGATCTTTAGTCCAGGAATAAAGATCCTCACGTTAGTCCCGGTTGATAATACTAACCAGGACTAAAGATGATTTAGATCTTAGGTCCGGTTGGTATTACCAACCAAGACTAAAGTGATCTACCCTTTTATACTTCTTCCTCCTCCAGCCCGAGCCATTGCTGCCGAGAGGAGGAAGAAGGGAGGTGCTGCTGAAATTTTTGATAAAATTGTTTTGGTGATAATGTACAAATTGGAGAGATCGAAAAGGTTAGCAACTCCATGCTTAGCATATTACATTTATAGCTTTGTTTCTATAAAATATTATCTCCAACAAGGTTTATGCTAAATGACGAGAGAAAAAATATGTGTAGGTAAAATTAGGTTGATTTTGAAATTATAAAATTTTGATAAAGATATAAAAGAGGTGACAGAGGAAAAATATAGATAAGATAAAACAATAGAAAACTAAGTTAGTTTAACAAAATAGTTAGGAAAAAGTATAATATATTAAAGATATGTTTACAACTTTACAAAGAATGAAAAAAATAATAATTTGTGGGACTATTGTAAATTATTGTATGATTATTTATGGAAAAGAGTAGCAAACTAAGGTAATTGAAAAATATGTAATATAGCTAGAAATAATTAAGTACAATAAAAAATATGTTTAGTAATTTAATAAAAATTTAAAAATAATTGTAAACTTCTCTTCCTTCTCGTCACCATCTTTTGTAGCTCTTTTGTAGAAATTAGTTTCACTTTTAGTTATGATGTTTTAACTTATTATATGATTATTTAATTAGTTTCAATTTTGTGGATTTCGTTAGTAACATTGGATATTTGATGTATAGATGGATCGGTAATGGATGTACACCGCGGACCAACAGTCAAAAGAGTATATTGAAGTCGTGCATTATTTTTTGAATGTGGCTAATGCTAACAAGCATAAGGGTTTCATGTATTGTCCATGCAAAAAGTGTAGTAACCAGAAGGAGTATTCTACATCAAGAACTATTCATGCGCACTTGTTTCAGTCTGGATTCATGCCTGGATATAATTGTTGGACCTCGCACGGAGAGCTAAGGGTTACAATGGAAAAAGATGAAGTATAAGACGAGAACATTCCGGAGTGGGTTCATCAATACGGTGGATTTAAAGAAAATACAGCAGGTGAGCCAGACGGAGCTGTTGAAGATAACGACTCTGCAGATGATCTTGGTCTAGAAATTGAAGATAATGGCTGCGAAAGTGAGAAGGAGGTCCAGAAATTGGACCGTATGTTAGCGGACACAAAACTTCCTTGTACCCAGGTTGCGAATAGGGGCACAAAAAGTTGGGTACGAAGCTAGAATTCTTGCAATGGAAGACCAAAAATGGTGTGAATGACAAGGCATTTGGCGAGTTATTGAAACTCGTCAAGAACATTCTTCCAGACAGGGGCGGATCTACCCATTAGGTAGGGTGGGTCGACCGCCCCAGCTACGACACGGGTCACCCCACACTCCTAAGACCCCCCCTACCCTCTTATAGTAGTCATGGACTATCAAAATTATGTATAACAAGGCATGAACGTTCAACAGATTAGTCTGTATCTTCACAACGCACGCACGCACACACGTAGTTATACGATTGAACTATAAATATGATATGTGTTGTATTCGATTGCACTTATCGAGTAAACATCTCCGTTCTCCGCCCTATCTATATATTAAAGTTGCGTCCGCCACTGCTTCCAGAGGGAAACGAATTGCTCGAAACAACGTACGAAGCTAAGAAGGTAGTATGCCCTCTAGGATTAGAAGTACAAAAGATACACGCATGTCCAAACAATTGTATCCTCTCTCGTGGTGAGGAGTACGAGAACCTAGAAGCATACCCGGTTTTTAAAGAACTACGATACAAGATTAGACGAGATGATCCAGGTGATGTGGACGGATAGCCTTCGAAGAAAAGAGTTCCTGCTAAGGTGATGTGCTATTTCCCTATAATACCACGGCTCAGACGTTTGTTCAGGAAGAAAGAGCATGCTAGAATGATGCATTGGCACGCAGAAAAACGTCAATAAGACGGGATGCTAAGACACCCCGCTGACAGGTCGTAGTGACGAAATATTGACAGAACATTTCCAGACTTTGGAGAGGATGCTCGAAATGTAATGTTCGGTTTAAGTACGGATGACATAAATCTATTTGGAGAGATGAGCAGCGGCCATAACACTTGGCTTGTGACCATGTGTATCTACAACCTCCCCCCTGGCTATGCATGAAGCAGAAGTATATCACGATGCCAATTATTATTTAAGGCCCAAAGCAACCTGGTAACGACATTGATGTGTACCTAAGACCATTGGTTGAAGATCTGGTTCTATTGTGGAAGAAAGAAGGTGGTCCCTGTGAGGACCCAAAATAGGACCTCCTGTGTATAAGTGCTAGTCCAGGATCAACCTAGCACACACAGTTACAAAGATAATGTCACAGCCATCATCACGAAGGGAAACCAATATTTATTAATAAAGTGATTGTGATAAGCCTTTTGGCTCACTTACATTTATTTACCACAAGGCAACACAAGAATAAGATAACACAGCGGAAAAGAAGATAAATGCGCGGAAGCTCCATTCAACATGCCACAGACAGTCAACTGGGGCACACGGTCTAGTCCTCGAATTCAGCAGCAAACTCCTCAAAGAACAACAGAAACCTTCCTTTTGAAGTTGGGGGAATCGCAAGGTGCATACATGGAATACTCAGTAAGTACACGGAAATATGCATATGCACGGCTGACAAAGAAAGGCTATGGCTATTTAGCATAACACAACAATTGTGATTATAAATAATTTATAAAAAGATATTTTAAAACAACATTTATAAATGACGGGTGTTACCAACCAACCGTCCACATAGGACCTGTCCACACAGAACCACACAACTATATTCTATTAGTCTTCACACAACTCATTCCCATTCCATGTTTTCACAAACTACCCCTCACGAGATATCACCGAGCATGTCCATAACCGCGGACGCGGCTATTCGAATAGATTAATTAACACTCTGCAGAGGTTGTACAGCTTGACCCACAAGATACATCGTCCTTTTAATGGCCAACTAGTAATGTCACACTTCAGGTTGTGTGCGGCCAAGGAGTCTGTAACAAGACTTTTTAGAAACTCCGCCTCAACATTATCTTCCCCCATGAGACACTTTCCCTCACACAGACAAGAAAGTACCCATGGCTAACCTTAACACCTATCATCTAGCCACCTGGGCCGACAGTACCGAGACTCGGAATCCTACTAGGCCAGGTTCTTCCCATAAGAACATGTGGTTCCATGTTAGGCTCATATCAATGACTTATGAAGTGAAGTCCTTAATTGACTAGGGCGACTTGCCAAACTACAATAGCACACAACATACGGTAGCAGCTTAAGGACACGAAGTTGGCCCTTTGAGCAACTAAATAGCACACAGCTTGACAGTAGGCTCACAAAGAGACCATAACCGATAATGATCACACAGATACATTATCACCTAACTAGGTTCACATAGAACCACCCATCACCCCAGTCCAAATCATTTTATCCGCTCGTTGTTTATTACACGGTGCAACACATGCTATCGGAAAGATAGCACGCAGCCACACAATTCATACAAAAATAATTATTGCATATGATTAATGAAGATTATATTTTGCTTGTAAAACAATCTTGAGCGGGGCTAAGCATAACTACTCTACGTTGAGTTGAGCCCAATGTTCAACTCACAAAGACTAGGGTGACAAGGTATACCAGGTAATCAACAATAATCAAAGGTAGGATGTAAAAACAATTAGGTCGAACTACCCATCGAAAGTTTATAAATAAAATAATGCATGTATTGAAAACAAAACATTTTATAAAATAGGATCAATGTGTTCAAAGAGTGCACTTGCCTTGCATCCAAATACTGCCCTTGCACTGCGTCTTCTGTAGCGAACAACGCCTTTGCTCCAACGTCTACACAATCGCAAATGAGAAACAAATAAACAAAATAGAAAGCTATCTAAATAACTTCAATTGAAACAACAAATGAAACCAGGAGATAGAGCTCGATTTTAGAAGAATTTTGGAAGAAGAACGGATCGAATCAGAGTTCGGACGAGAAAGTTATGACCCTCGGAAGTTTGAATTAGGAGAAAATCCGAGGATAAAAAGAAAAGGAATATTCTGAGAATATTCTCATAATCTTTAATTCCAAGAAGACAAGAAAATTATAGGTGGGGTCCGCTGTAAGTGACATGGAATATGGTGGACTTGACAACGTGGACTGACACGTGGCGATATATGGGCTAAAAGGGGGATGATGTGGCGATGACGTGGACGGATCTAGGGCTGACATGGCATGGGGTGGAATTATGTAGATCCTAGGATGGAGATTGCATCTAGAAATTGGATGGCTCAGATTGGTTTGAGGATTTTTAGATGTGGGACCCACATGTCGGCGACACAGGGAAGGAGGAAGGGAAGGAGGAGGCAGCAACAGTGCTCCACCGCACGGCACAGGCATGGCCGGAGCGGTGGCGGCGCGGTGGCGTTCATCGATGACGGTGAACGGCGGCGATGGTGAAAGGCGGCTCCGAAAAGAGGAGAGGGAGGCAGATCCGGTGGCTCGGCACAAGCCTCCGGGAGGGAGGGGATGCGACGCATCGACAATGACGACGCTGGCCGGAGTTGGGGGAGGAGAGAAAACGGCGGGGCGGCAAGTGGCGGTCTCGGTCTTGGGACCTTACCGGCGGCAGCGGCGCAAGAAGGAGGTGGCGATGTCCATGGCGCAGCTTCCCGGTGGCACAAAGCAGTGGTGGCTGCGGAAAAAGCAGCGACGATGGCGGCTGCTCATGACGGCAAAATAGGTGACAGCAGCAGTGGTGGCGGCGACTTCGTGAAGGAAAAAGAAGCAGCGACGCGGCTATTTATAGGCGAGGAGGTGCTAGGGTTAGGGCAACGCACAGCACTGATATGGAAGGAGCGGCACCGGTTCTTGCGGGATTTGGTGACATGGATGGAAGGCGGCGGCGGCGGCATAGCCTGTAGCGCTGGCGGCGCGGCAGCTCGGCTTGGGGTCGGGCTCGGTCGGAGGCGGAGTGGGCCAATGACGTGGAGGGAGAGGGCGACCGGGCCGAGGCACGGCGCGTGGGCTCGGGGCATGGTCTCCTGGGCCGGGCTGGAGAGGGAGAGAGGAGCTGGAGGTAGAAGATGAAGGAGGTAAAAAGAAAAGAGGAAAAAGAGGAGGGCTAAACTGCAAAAGAGTAGATTAGAGAAAGGAAGAAGGAAAAAGAAAAGGGAAAAGGCTGGGGACTTTTCTGGAAAATTTCAAACTTAAAATATATGGGATTTGTGGAGGATTTAGGATATATAGGAATGAAAGGAAATATATCTTGGATTTGGAATTTGAGCTCCAGTTCCGAATTACGAATCAAATCCAACTAACTGCAATTAAGAAACGATAAAGCCAAGAACGTAATTAATTAATTAATCCTATTAAAAACTTTTTATTTAACGAAATTTTTATTAAGCTATTTTAGACAAACAAACCAAAGATGAATTTTCGCAAACAGACAAAAAGAACGGAAGACGAAAATTCAGGGCGTGACATCCCCGTGTGGGATGAGGACATACGGGAGCAATTTAACCTACGAGAGTTGCTGTTCGTGACCATTAACGATGGGCCTACACGTAGCAACCTATCCGGACTGTTAAACAAGGGGTACAAGGCTTGTACCCATTGTATGGATAAAACTAAAAGTACGTATCTGAAACGCTGCAGGAAGGTTGTGTACATGGGTCATCGTCGATTCCTTGTTGTAACCCCAAAACATCCTATACGGAAGAAAGGCAAGCATTTCGAAGAGAAGGCAAACCACCCTACGAAGCCTAAACATCGCAACGGAAAAGCCGTGTTTGCTATGGTGAAAGATCCGAAAGTAGTATTTGGAAAGGGACCTGGCAGCCAACCTATAAAGAGCGAAGATGGTCATGTGGCGATGTGGAATAAGAAGTCTATTTTTTGGGAGTTACCCCATGGGAAGTCTTAGACGTTTGGCACGCAATCGACGTGATGCGCCTCAGTAAGAACCTTTGTGTCAACCTGCTGGGCTTCCTAGGTGTATATGGGAAGTCGAAATATACACTTCAAGCACGTAATGATCTAAAGCATATGAAACAACGCAATGGCCTTCATCCGGAACCAAAGGAGAAAGGAAACCATTACTTGAGTCTGTCCAGTTACACTCTGAGCAAGGTAGAGAAGGAAAGTATGTTTGAATGTTTGGAGAGTATCAAGGTACCGTCTGGATGCTCATTGAATATAAAGGGAATAATAAGCACGAAGGAGAAGAAGTTTACAAACCTAAAGTCTTATGACTACCACGTGTTGACGGAGAACAATAACAAAGCTATGTGCTTTCATGAACGCGAATTCGCAAAAGATCATCAATCCAGACAATTTAACAACCCTTCAAGATGACATGGTCCAATGTTTGTCAGCTTTGAGATGATCTTTCCACCATCATTCTTCAATATAATGACGCATATTCTATGTCACCTTGTGAAAGAGACCGGTATTCTCGGTCCTGTGTACCTACACAACATGTTTCCTTTCGAGAGGTATATTGACGTTCTAAAGAAATACGTTCGTAACCGTTCTCGTCCGGAAGCAAGCATCACCAAGGATTATGGAACAGAGGAGGTCATTGAGTTCTACGTAGAATTTATTGAAGACCTTCGTCCAATCGAGGTACCCGAATCAAGCCATGAGGGGAGACTACGGAGAAAGGGGATTCTTGGAAGGAAAGCAATAATGACTGTGGACAACGATTTATTCTGTAAAGCATATTTCACGGTTTTGCAACAGTCTTCTTTGGTGGCTCCTTACATCAAGTAGCACCTGGCGATTGTTCGCTCAAAAAACATCGGGAAGTCCGATGCCTGGATTACACGCCATCACATTGATACTTTCCCCGCTTGGCTACGACAACATCTCATGGGTAATGAGACGATTGACCGACAACTAGCCTTCTTGGCGAAGGGGCCATCTTGCTCGATATCGACATTCCAAGGATATGAAATCAATGGGTATACATTTTGCACAAGAGCCCAAAATAGAAAGAGCGCAAACTAGAATAGTGTTATTCGTATCGATGCCATGAGATACGATGGGACAACTAGCACATATTACAGTGTCATCGAGGATATATGGGAACTAGACTATGGACCCCTGAAGGTCCCTCTGTTTCGGTGCCAATGGGTTAGGCTGACTAGTGGAGGCGTAACGATTGATGACATTGGGATGACAATGATTGACCTAACTAAGGTTGGATACTCAGACGAACCATTCGTCTTAGCCAATGATGTAACACAAGTTTTCTACGTGAAGGACATGTCTAGCAAACGAAAGAAGGGTAAAGGACCTGACGAGCCAAAGCACCACGTGGTTCTCCTAGGCAAAAGGAAAATCATCGGAGTCGAGGATAAGCCTGACGAAGATTACGATCAATTTGACAGACAACTTCCGTTTGCGGTGACGGTTGACCCGAGCATCCTCCTATCAAAGGAGGACACCCCTTACTCAAGCAACGATCATAGCGAAGGAACATTAGTGAGGAGAAAGTACGTGAGGAAAACAGTGACCTAGTTTGTTGTATGGGCGATGTAAATTCTTTGTAATGTATTGAAGGTCATGCAATGTTTGTGTTTTTTACTAATACTCTGAGGATGCTATCCTTTGCAAAACTTCTTGCAAGGTAGTACAAACCTTCACCGAGGAGCAATGGAGCATCATGTACTCAAGCAAGTATACAGTAGGAAGGTCCCTCTATTTGTATGTTAATTAATATGATTATCAAAATATGTTAGCAATTTTAAACTATTTAAATAAGACATATGTTAATTACATATGATTACTACAATTTAAAAACTATTTAAATAGGTCATATGTTAATTATATATGATTATTGAAATATACTAGCAATTTTAAACTATTTAAATAGGTCATATATCATTTACATATGATTATTACTATTTAAACTATTTAAATGTGTCATATGTTAATTATATATGATTTTTGAAATGTAATGGTAATTTTAAACTATTTAAATAGATCATATGTTATTTACATATGATTATTACTATTGAGAAACTATTTAAATAGGTCATATGTTAATTACATATGATTTTTGAAATGTTTAATTATATATGAGTTAATTATATGTGATTATTTATATTTAATAATAATTTAAAACTATTTAAATCGGGCATATATCATTTAAATGTTTTAATCTTTAGTCCTAGTTGTTAACCTTAGCCGGGACAAAAGAAAATTTGGAAACAGCGGGAAATAATCTATAGTCCCGGTTGGTGGCAACAACCGGGACTAAACTTATCTCTAGTCTCGGTTGTAACTACCAACCGGGACTAAAGATCACGGGGTATATATGTGAGTGTGCATCGTCTTTTCGCCCAATCCACACTTAGCCCACTTAGCCGTTTTGTCTCACACCGATCGTCTCAACATCGCCACTGTTGTCGCCGCTGCCGTTGTCGTCGTCTTTGTCGTCTCCGCTGCCGTACATCGTCGTCGACCTTACCACCGTGCCGCCCTCAAGGTTTGGCCGCCGTCCTCATCGCCACCACGTCCTCTCTCTTGTCTCTCTCCCCCTCGATCTCTCTAGCATTCCGCGGCCACTGGCACCGCTACACCCCGGTCCACCGCTGCCATGCCCTGCCGTGCCACCCCACGCCGCCGCTGCCACGCTTTGCACCGCCCCGCACCGCTGCCGACGCCCCGCGCCACCGCCGTCGCGCCATACGTGGAACGATGGCCGCTATGTGAACGAACGCGAACGAACGCGAATGAACGTGAACGAATGCCGCTACGTTAAGGAGCGTGAACGATAGAACGAATGAATCTGAACGAACGTGAACAATAGAATGAACGAATGATAGAACGAACGAACGATAGAATGTGAACGGACGTGACCACATATGATAGAACGTGAAAGAATGAACGTGAATGATAGAATGAACATGACCACGAACGATAAAACGTAACTGAACGATAAAACGAACGAACGAGAACGAGGTATATAAATGTATATGTTTTGAATTTAGATTTAGGACTGTTGTACATGTTTTAACTAATTTTTTTTTCTTTGTCAGACGTGGTGCAGCTGCTGACCGCCACCGTCTCTCAAGCTTAGGTAGTCCTAATAACTCCAAGCAAAACTAAGGCAAGTTACATGAATTCCCTAAATTAAATATATACATGTAGGTGTCATACTTCTTAATTAACTAGCTAGGTGGAATTTGATTAGATGTTCTTAAACTAGCTAGGTGAAATTTTATTATATATATATATATATGACAATGTGCACGTAGGTTGCATGTATAACAACTAATTACCTGGTCATCGTACGTATTCCTCAACAATGTCAATATATGTATAACAATATACTCTTAGTTGATGTGTACTACTTAATGTTAAGAACAGATGGCAGATCGCGATGACGAATAGATCCTTATGGACCAGATCGCAGAGCGCAGCAGCTAATATTGGGCGGATGAGGAGGGGATCGAGGACCCCAACCAATACGTAAACGAGGAGGGCAAAGAGGGCACAAACAAGGAGGAAAGTGAAAGGCAACCGACCATTGGAGAGAAGAGGGTACGCAAACAATGTGGTGCCGCGAGGAAGCTAGAGGGCAGACACATTATTAGTGAAGTGGCCCCAGACGGTGAACTAGTAGCCCGAGCAGGTATACTAAGGATGTTTGTGGGACACAGTGGTTGGGTCGTGTGGGATCACGTGCCCATCAGCACAGTGAACTAGCATCAATCAAGGTCTAGCGGGGATGACCAAAGTTATCTCCCAGATACGGAAAAAGACCTACTTTGGACTACCATGCTTGAGACCTTCACGGGGCCTGGGGTAGATCAGCCAAGATTGAAAGAATGGACTCTGAAGACAATGACAGAACAGTTCCAGAACTACAAGTCAGATCTGTACAAGAAATACGCCCTGAAGGATCTAACACCTGATTTCGACAAATTAACCAAGCTGAGGGATCATTGGGATGTGTTTGTCGCATACAAGACCTCCCAGCGCAGGCAAGCGGCAGATAGAAAAGAATAAAGCCAATGCCGCTATGTAGCAGTACCATCACCGGCTAGGGTCAGGTGACTATAAGAAGGCAATCCCCAAGTGGGATAAACTGGAAGCCGGATTGATAGAAAAGGGTGTCGAGCCATCCACAACGAACTGTCCTAAACGTTCCAGAAATTGGTATTATGCTCATGGTGTAACGCTCGATCCCACTGATGGCTCCCTTGTATTCGGCGAGGCAATTCGTGAAGCAGCAAGCCGACTTACGGAAGCAGTGGAGGCGTCTACTTAAGGATCATTCAAGCTGTCAGAGAAAAGGACGAGGTTACGCTCGCACTACAGAATCCCGAACGCGAGGAAAAGGCGTGGTTGCTTGGAAATACGGATTTCAAGAGGACAACCACACTTATAGGAGTCGCATGACGAGCAAGAGGGATACCGAGGCGAAATTAAGATATCTCGAGGAGAGGGTCGCCCTGCAGGACATAAGGATGCAAGAGGAGGTGGAACGATGGGTGGACCAACGTTTGGCAGAATGACAGAGCTAGCAGACGATGCAGCCGTCTGTCCCCCCAGTCATGGTGAGCTCCTCAGGTAATCACAACAGCTATGCTTCTACAGGGCAAGTAGGAGAACAGGGCATAGAAGGGCTAGGTCACGACGAGCCATCATACCCCGTTGATGAAATCACATGGTGGACATCTTGTGAGCTGCATAGTCCCTTCAAGAACATATCACTCAAGGTATGCTCGTAGTTTTACGATATATGTCATGTAAATTGCGAAAGGTGGTGTAGATGTTAATTATTAAGTAACCTCAATTCTCGTGAAGGTGGCGTTCGGCATGGCCATAGCAGTGGACCGTTCACGGACATAGCATTGCAGGCCGATTCCACTTGGGTACTCAAGGGTCGAAGTTGAAATGGTAGAAAGAGGGTTCGAGGATGTCGAGCCGGACATCCCCGGAGGAGACAAGGTGATTAAACTAGGAGACACAGCCCATGCCATTATACTATGGTGTAAGCGGTACATCGTGTTTCCTGGGCGAGAAGCAGCGTCTTCTCCTCCACCTCCTCCGCCACCTCCACCTGCATCGTCTCCTCTGCCTCCATCTCCTCCGCCTGCACCCTCTCCTTCGCGTGCATCGGCTCCACCTCCGCCTCCTCCGCTTGCATCGTCATCGTCTGCTCCGCCTCCAAGTGCTAAAAAGACATGCCCACTTCGTCCCGCGCCGTCAAAGTCCACTGAACAAACGAAGAAGCTAAGACTTAACGAGCCAAAACTCCCCGCTCTCAAGAAAAGGGCGTACGACTTAACTCCCGAGGAGACTGACGAGGTCATAAGAGCGGAAGTGAAGGCGTTCTTCAAGCCACGGAGCCCACAAAAGAACATTCCTGTAGACCCAGCTGCTAAGAAGTTCTTTCAGAAGATGAGTGAACCGGTCAAGAGGGATTTACTTCGGACTATGATCGATCGACGATGAAGTCTTTTAAGAAGCAAAGAGGAAAGACCAAAGATGTGCATCAGCTCGGAAAGCAACCAAAACAATCGATTGAGCCGTTGCTATCACCCGGTGAAGAGGAATTAAGGCAATGGACTAAAGAGACGGGTCTAAACAGGGAGCAACTGGTGGGAAATGCACCAATAAAAGTAGCAATAGAAGCCTATTTGAAATACAAATTTAAACTCGGTGAACTGCTTGTTAAGTCTGTTCAGGTGAACACCCTCTCTACACAGATGTATCGATTCCATCAATGGTACATGGAATGTTTATCGAAAGGTAGAACGATGTTTGGAGCGAGGATAAGAAACACAAATTACTATCAAGGAGATGATGTTTTGTGGATCCACTTCGAGGATGTATTCGATGTATACCAATTAGACGCCCTCGACGTCTACATTCTCAGGTGCTGGGTATTGTAAGTATCGTTTAGGCAAAATTTATTTTGTTCTTTAGCTCCTTCTATGTACCATCGAATGATTACACTGTGCGCATAGTTGATGCAAATTCCATTTATCCTTTGTAGAATGGAGATTCAATTGTGCCGTAGGCACCGGACTTACAATATTGGATTCATGGACCCCCGCAAAGTTAATGTCGAAATGATACGGAAATTTGAGCAAGCTACAGAGGACAATATTGTTCATTTCCTGGTGAAGCAGCATTATAAGACCAACATACTATTGCCCTACAACACAGAGTGAGTTTTTACTGTCTTTTGAATTTGTACCAACTTCCTCCTTGCACTCATACTGTGATATATATCATCTCACGCAATTTGCAGATTCCATTGGGTCTTTTAACTCTTTGACCTTTCACTATGAAAAGTCCATGTCTATGACTTAATGGATAAGCCGGAGTCTACAGTCGCCAAGATTTTTGAAGTGATAGAAAGGTAATGCCATTTATTCAACTGTCATTAATTATAACACTGCTATTGCTACTATGTGGATCTCTGTTATTTAATGATAGCTTCCAACTGTACATAGGGCATGAGCAAAGTTCCGTACATTGGTCCACGGGGTTTGGAAAGAAAAACTTGGTAGGAGGTTTAATTTTCCGGTGAGTACATGCTCCAAAAACATATTGAATCATTAATTTGTTCTAGAATAAATTAGTATATTAAATCTCTCATCGTTTCTCCTTAAGTGTGTAAAACAGGAGTTGGGGAATAACTTGTGCGGCTACTACGTCTGTGAATATACTCACTGCTTTGTACACCAAATCAACAATGACAAAGAACTGGAAATACGTAAAAATCATTCATACATTATGTCTCGATTTCTTATTGACCTCATATACTTATATCTCAATTTTTTCAAATGATAGATTATTTACATGAGGAAAAAACTCTCCAACGAAGAATTTATAAAGGTTGTTCAAGAACAATTGATGGGATTTATCAATGAACAAATAGTTGATCCCGTGGGAGAATTCCACTACGATGGAAGACCTATTGATCATCATCCTCATATATAACATGTCTTAGATTTCTTCGTTATATACAATAGAACATTAGAATTTACGAAGGATTATAACATATGATATATTTAGATGTGTATAACATTTACTTATGTGTGTATATATTTTGGTAATATATGTATATATTTACTTAAGTGCATATATTTTGGGAATATATATGTGTATATGCATATTGCATATATATGTATAAATACATATATTACATATATACACATGTTATATATACATATATTAGGGATATAAATGTATTTATACATATATATGCATAATATATAAACAAGCAGCAAGCAGAACCAGCAATTTAAAAAAAAAGAAAAAATATCATTAGTTTCCAACCGTGGACTGAAAAAATGTATTTAGTCCCGATTATTTCACCCGAGACTAAAGATGAGCATCTTTTATCCTGTATTCGTGGTCCCGGTTGCATAATCGGGACTAGAGGAGGTTACGAACCGGGATTAAAAACCCCTTCTCCACTAGTGTTCCGCTTTGAAATAGCTTGGTGCTTTCACATATTAAGATACCAGTAAAAACTAGGAACCGTCTAGTCATTGGCTTTTTTACTGCACAAATTTTGAATCCAATTTTTTGTTCGAAATCGATTCTTGCGCTGTTATTTTTGTTTTCAGTTTTCAATGAGGTTGGACTTAAACATTTGGGTAATGCATGTCTTATTGACTGGATTTTAAAGAACTCTAGGTTTTACAGCATATGTATCATAAAACTCCCAAGTACTCATGGGTCATATTTTGGAGCGCAGCATCCAAACCTAGCTGAACCGACACGCACCCTGCCTCCCTTCCTTGACCTTGCTGCCGCTGAAGTTCCATGTGAATTCAAGGACGGCGGTGATGGGGCTCTTTCAATCCCCTTCCCATGGCTCAGGACATGGCGGTAGAGGTTGCGATGGTCAGATTTGGCGTTAGCAAGTGGCAGCTGGGCTGGCGAGTGCAGAGGGCAACGCCCGGGCACTAGATCTGACAGGGCGTCCCATTGGTGATGGTGGAAACTGTTGGAGTGGTATACTAGTAATAGAAGTTTGGAGGACCGATTACAGCGACGGTGACCGAGTCAGGATGGAAACGATGGTGTAGCGTCGGCGCGTAGAAGCTGCTCTAGGGGTAGCGAGGGCGGCGCGGATGGCTAGATCTAATGGGTCGTTGATGGGGAGTCAAAAACGACTTGAGCGGCGATATTCTGGCATGGCCGATAGGGAACACTTGTGATGATAGGGAACAATTGTGATGGCTGTTGCAGCAGAGAGATGGTGCTGGTGCTGCGATAGTAGGACGGGTTAGATCCGCACCTCCTATCCCCTTCGCTCGTGCTCGGCTACCTGTGTTGGGCCATGGTGGAAGGCGTGTGCCGGTTGGTGTTTTATTCTCGGTGCGATGGAAGAAGGCTTTGGGTTGGTCCTATCCACGGTGATTGTGTAGGTCGGGTCGGCGGCAACATTCTATTGCCCTACCTTTGCACCGCTGGTATCCTCCTTCAAGGCGTCGTTGAAGTGTTTTCGTGCTGCGTGAAGGCTTCATATTGAAATCCATTACTGATTGGTCAGATGGGGAATGAAGGCGTACGTCCTGATTAAATCCTTGGAGGAGTCATCATTGATGTTCTACCATGTGGTTTGGCTGCCGGCTGTCACTTTGGTCCGATAGGTGGCTGGATCAGTCACTTCAGGCTTCTTAAGACACTGCATTTTTCTGCACGAGAGGGCTTGTCAAGCCAGCTGGCAGCAGATGATTAATCTTTGGTAGGAAAATTCTGACGTAAGCTAGTTTGTTAGCAGACGAGCGAGTCTTTATTTTTTGTTTGTTATTTTCAGATTATTCACCGTATTATCGAAATGGATTATCCTAATTATTATACAGTAAACTTAAAAATATTTAAAAATATCTATTCACACTATTATATCAAATATTTTAAAAAATAAAGTTAAAAATTAGGTGAAAATAAGTGATCTAAGCAATACAGTAGAAGAAAGTTTCTTAAGAAAACATTACTTTTAAGCGCAGCACAAATAATCTGTTTTAATAATCTACAATGCAACAATAATAGGGAGGTGAAAAGACAAAGCTATCCTCGTTGATGTAAAACTTGTATTCTAGGGTGAGCTGGTAAGCGATATTTAAGGGATAAAAATATTCTCAATTCGTATGTGAAAAGTAGGTAAGCAGATAGTAGTTGAGTTTTTTCTTTATCAAATTCAACCAATAGAAGTTGTTTTTTTCGATGAAGGGAATACATGTTAAAAGGATTTATTCGTCGGTGTGTCTGTACACTATTATATAGAAAGACATATACAAGTCGTTACTATAGGTGCCGGAACCGCTAAAACCAGCACTTATAGTCGGCTAGAACCAGCATATTTGTGAAGAGATAGGTGTCGGTTCCAAATAAAAACTGATACCTATAGTATTTATGTTGGTTTTTCCTGAAGAATCGATAACTATAATATATTATAGGTATCGGTTTTATAAACAAATTGACACCTATTCAGAAAACCGGCCCGAGCCGAGTCAGCTGACTGAGCTGAAACCCTATCTCTCTCTTCCTTATCCTCTCTTCTCTCATCTCCCTTATCCTGTCTTCTCTTTGCCACCTCCCCTCTCCAGCTCTCTCTCGCTCCATCTCTCTCCAGCGCACCACTCGACGGCGGTGGCTCGGTGGCGGTAGCCCGATGACAGGAGGGGAGGTGGCGGCGGTCCTTCCCTCTGCTAGATCCGGTGGGAGGGGAGACGCCGTCCTCCCAGGCGGCGGAGGCGCCTCCCCTCTGCCAGATCCGATGGGAGGGGATGCAGCGGTGGCGCCCTCCCCTCTGCCAGATCCGGCAGGAGGGGAGGTAGCGGTAGCGGCAACACCCTCCCCTCCACTAGACCGGTGGGAGGGGAAGCGGTGGCAACGACGGCGGCGTGCTCTGATGGGCGACGGCGGCGGGCTCCCTTGTCTGCTTCGGCCTTTCCTCCTCTCCATCCGATGAGCAGCGGTGGCTAGCGCCTTGCCGCTTCTGCCATCGGTGAGCACCCCCTGACCATTTCCTTCTCCTGCTGGGTGCGCCATCGCGACTTGATTCTACCATCGTGTGATACTTTGCTTTTGATGTTTGATTCAATGATTCAATGATGTTAGATGTTTGATTCAATGAAGTAAACTTGTCGATGAATATTTGATTGTGTGATGTGTACTTGTCCTTTTTTATTTTTGTTTTATTTTGGTGGCTTAGAAGCATCGGCTCAGCTGAAATCGAGCTGAGCTAGCCTTTCTTTTTGCAAATCATATACCTAGGTGTCGGTTCCTAAACCGGCACCTTTGCGTCTTCTCATAAGTGCCACCTTTATAGTGTATGTTGGGAAAATTGGTACCTATGGGGTTTCCCAATCGGGTTTTCTAATCGGTACTGGTAGTGGTGGAGTAGTGTGTACAACCATAAGAATGTTCGATGTAACTGGAAAAACCATAGGTTCTGTTATCAATCGTTTTAGAGAAACTTATATATTTCCTAATCATATAATTATACCAACTGGTACGCTATGTATACGTATTCTAACCCTCCAGATGCTCTTTTTTCTCATTCTGAAATGACGAACGTAGTAACATTAGGCCCCATAAATGTGTTGCAACGATATAATATATTCTCTCCGTTTACGTTTTATATTGCAAGTTGTTTTTATCTTATTTTAAGTTTTCTAAATTTGACCAAATCTAGTAACATCTATAATACCAAATTAGTTTTATTAAATCTAACATTGAATATATTTTAATGATAGTTTGTTTTCGTTGAAAATGTTTCTAAATTTTTTATATTTTTTATTTGAAGAAGTTTGACTTAAAAATGAACGGAGTATATGTTGGAAATAGTGAAACCTGTACACTACCGTATTAAAAATGAAGACTTGATATTTGTCCACCTTACTAACTCATGATTGAATCTGAAGTAAAATTGTTACTCCAGGTGACGTGAACATATATCAGACTTTTATTTTTTTCTTCAACGGTATAGTTAATGACCTGAATTTTATGAAACCTTGTGCCCTAAAATATGGAGTTCAATAAATAAATTCACAAAACGAGATTTTGTGTCACACATGCCACAGTATCTGGGATTGTTTTGTGAAATTTACTTGTGTCTGTTGTATAAAAAAAATAGAACATAAATTTGTGCACCTATTACATATGGTGGTGCAAGAGAATATACAGTCCTTGCATTTCAAATTTAATCTTAATGGCCTATTCTAAGAGCAAGGATAATAGTGAGTTATAAACAAACTATATATTTATGTGGAACAGAGATAAAGAAAAGTGATGATTGTTGGCTCTCATGCAAGAGCTAGCTCAACACAATCTCTAAGAAATATGCATTAAATTCATAGCGAGAGAAAGAGAGAGGATGAAAAAAATTAAACTAATCTTATAGCTAACGTATTATACATGTTAGGTTCAAGATAAACTTATAATAAGTAGTGAACTCTACTATTAAACTTGCTCTAAACTTCGTTTTGATTTATCTACTTTCTCGTTTTCCGTTAGCACGTTTTTCAAACTGCTAAACGATACATTTAATACGAAAAATTTTATATACAGAAGTTTAATAATTAGTACTCGATTAATTATATCGATTAATTATATATTAATTATATTTCTCGTTCCACGTACGTCCGTTTCCAAAAATCCAAACAAACTTTAGAACGGCCCCTAGAAAGTGCACTGACGGCGGCCATCATCCCAAACCTTTTGCATTCACCAGACTATCTAGATAGATATTACACTGTACTATCATAGAAAAATCATTTCATGCGTATCGAACTAATTAAACTTTTTATGTACGGATTTTATTAACTGAGCTTATTCCGTTTTTTTTATTTGACCTGGAGATTATTCAGATTATTATTACTGGTGCGAGCATATCAACCAACCGGATTGATTCTGTTTCATCTTCCTGGAAGCATTCCAAAAGGCAGGCTGTAATCGGACGCATCCGTTTTAGATCCAACGGCTGAGATCCGCTCCAAGGCAGATGACTTTTCACCCTCGCTGGTACCGTTCTTCCGGCTGGTCAGCACCCTTTTCGTCATTCCGTCGAAGTGTTGGAACGAAACAGAGGAAGGCAGCAGCCATATGTCACCGCCTCACCGGCGATATAGTCTCCCCACTGGATGCACGTGACTGACTATTGAGTTGAGCGATTTGGACCAAATGCAATAATATACAGCGTTTTTGGAAAGATGTATATAGTAATACTCCCTCCGTTTCTACTTCCTCCTTTTTTATCCTTTATCTTGTTTTATACTCCCTAAGCTTTATATTTTATATTATAAGTTGTTTGACTTATTTTCTAATTAAACTTGGATAAGTTTGATTAAGTTTATAGAAAAATTAGAAACATTTAAAATATTAAATTAATTTCATTTAATCTAACATTAAATATATTTTAATAACATGTTTGTTTTAAGTTGAAAATACTAATATATTTTTCTATAAACTTAATATAACTTAAAAAAATTTGATTAGGAAAAAAATTAAACGATTTATATACGAAACAGAGGAATATTAAATTGCAACGGTATCAGAAGAAATAGAGAATGGAGTGGGAGGTGTGGGCCAGTTTGATTTTTACTGGCACTGCGTGCGATAGGGAAGGGAGGAGGACGACTGGATTTTCGTTTGATTTTTACTGGCACTGCGTGCGATAGGGAAGGGAGGAGGACGACTGGATTTTTAAAGTTGTAGAGATAGTGTACAACACAGTTGACTTTAATTTGGATGTAAGATTTGATCATTCATCAATTTAGTGTAATATGTAAAAATACAGGCTAATGATAAAACAAACCATAACAAAATAAATGAAGGGTATATATAGTTTTATAATACTAATATATAATATCCAAACGTAATTCCAAAAGGTGACTAAAGTAGTATTTTCGGTTCATCATTTATTAGTGTTAACTTAATTTTGATCATCAATAATTTTAAATTATTTATCGTATTTACTTGGCTGAACAGAAATTTGTACGGTCATGTTTAATACTACTTCCGTTTCATATTATAAGTCGTTTGACTTTTTTCTAGTCATACTTTATTAAGTTTGATCAACTTTATAGAAAAAATTAGTAACATATATAATATCTAATTAGTTTCATTCAATCTAACGTTGAATATATTTTGATAATATGTTTGATTTGAGTTGAAAATACTAATATATTTTTCTATAAACTTGATCAAACTTAGAGAAGTTTAAATAGAAAAAAAGTTAAACGACTTATAATATGAAATTGAGGGAGTATATAGTAATATACTTCATCTGTATTTTAGCTATTCGTAGAGTTCAAATTTATATTAAAATCTAGCTATTTTTTGTTGAACCTTTTATCTCAACCAATAGTAACCATCTCTCATTTAATTTTTCTACCTAATTTCTTTTCTTAATCGATCCTAACATTTTACCATTCAATTCTACATGCTTTCTTAATTTACATTAAAAACTTTTGAAAACATCTAAGTATTTTTAAAAATGATTATTTCTTTAAATATTTATAAATTCATAGTCAAACTAATGGTCATACCAGAATTTAAATATGAATAATCCACCCATGACAAGTAGGAGTATTTGGTAGGGTAGTACTACTCCTATATAAAGGGCTGGGTACGGTGCTCAGTAGCATCTTAGCTTGAAACAATCTATCGAGCCCACGTACTGATCGATTAATAGATATACCGAAACACATATACAGTACACGTGCAAATGTTTTCCAGCACGGGCAGTAGATCTACCACTAGCCTTGCGCCATGCTTGAGCCCTCAGTCTGGGTGATTTCTTCATCAACCACAGACCACAACCACTTCAGGCATGTATGCGCATAATTGTTATATTGCTATTACCGTCTGGTTTATGAATATATCTTAGCATCTTACGCATGGTCTATTATTAAGGAAGTTGATCGGTTAGAAACCTTTGTGAGGCCTTGTTTGGATTGGTTGAAATCCTGAACCATCCACCCGTGTGAGCAGGGGCAGACCTAGAAATGGGCGAAGGCCCGGGCCGCCCCATGAAAATTTCAGCCCAACACAAATTTACATGGTCACAAGGAGGTAAAATAGACTTATTCCTGATGAAAATGCATATTTCTTAATGGGCGTTCTATCCCAGACCCCGGGCCATGGCCCAGCTTGCCCGGGGTCTAGGTCCGCCCCTGCGTGTGAGTTGAGATTTTAGTTTAGAATGGATTGGTTTGAATTGAGGACCATCCGGAATATGCTTTGCATTGCTTTCTGACAAATTATCATTATTATGCAATATTGTTTCATTTGGTTGGTGCTATCAATCGAAAGACTGCAATCAAGCTTGCAGAGATCGGAGGAATGGATGAGGCAGAGGGCTGATAAGATCAAAGAGAAGGTTCACACACTGTTTCGGACTTCGGGTGATGTTGTTGCACGGATGAACTTAGTGGATGCAATCCAACGTCTAGGAGTTAGTCACCTCTTCAATAAAGTGATAAGCACCTCACTAAGTGACATCCATGCAAGTGAATTTACTAGCTCTGGCCTCTATGAGGTTGCTCTTCGATTTCGCTTGCTTAGGGAGCATGACCTATGGGTATCTCCAGCTATCAATCGATCTATAGAGTGGACTAAAGTAATACTGACATAACTCGCATACTAGCTAGCCATTTGGTAGCGAAATATGAATTGGATTTAATAATTGTAGGTTGGGAAAATTCTGTACAGCTTCATCACTGATGACACACATAAAATCTATATATGTTTGGATTTCCTATTGTCAACAAAGTAAAGAATCATGGTTATGAGAAGAAATTTCTGATCTGTTATAAACGAAGGCTAGTCACCTTATAGATGCAGAGAAAGGTCTAAAATGAATCAATTAGTCTCAAATTAAATATTGTATTGCAGCTACATTCAACATATTCAAGGGTGATGATGGGAGGTTCATCAATGGAATAGCTGATGAACCAAGCGGTTTATTAAGTTTATATAATGCAGCTTACCTCCTTGTTCATGACGAACCAGAACTCAAAAAGGCCATCTCTTTTTCCAGGCACCATCTAAAATCAATGATGCAGTGCGGTAACCTCAAACACCCTTTATCTGACCAAGTTAAGCGTACCCTTCACTTACCACTACCAAGGTCATACAAAAGAGTGGAAACATTGCATTATCTTTCGGAGTATGGAAAAGAGGAAGGGCATATTTCGTTTCTTTTGGATCTTGCAAAGGTGGATTTTAATCTTTTGCAAGGGGTCCACTTGAAGGAGCTCAAAGCTATTTCTTAGTATGGAATCTCATTGATATATAAACACCAAGTACTAAATAAGTATTGCAGTAGTATTTATTCATCTCAATCTTATTAAAGCTTAACACACTATACATATAATATATATATATATATATATATATGTAAACGATGTGTTGAACATACATGTCTGATAAAGGTGTATCGTCCATATTGATCCTACCAGAATTGATATGTGCAATGCTAGTAATAATCTTAAATATATTATCTAAGCTTGCACCTAAATGCTTTTATTTTAGGTGGTGGAAAGACCTTAATGGATATGTGGGGCTAAGTTATCTTAGGGATCGTTTGGTGGAGAGCTACACATGGTCCCAAATGTTGTTCTATGAGGAAGGCTTAGCACTCACACGATAATTTTTACCAAGATAATTGTACTGATGGTTATAATGGATGACACGTATGATTTCCATGCCACCATCCAAGACTGTCGGAAGCTAAATCAATCCATACAAAGGTTTTGTTTTTGTCTTACTATTTGTTAAACTAATTTATATGTGTTAAACTAATTTATATATGCTTGCCAGACTAATTTGGAGGGAAATTAACAATTTGCGTGCCTTGCAGACGGGATGAGAGTGCTATCTTTCCCCTACCTGAGTACCTAAAAAAGTTCTACAATAATTTGTTGAATAACTTCAAAGAGTTTGAGGATAAGTGACAATCAACGAGAAATGTACCGGGTTGCTTATGCTAAGAAAGAGGTACAACAGCGATATGTATTTTTGATCTGTCTATGTTGGGATTGCTTTCTTATTTGTTTCATTGACTTTCAGCCAACTTTGATTTTCAGATTTGACTATTATTCATAACTTAATAAGTATATGATGATAAAATTCATACTATGAGTTCCACAGCAAAACAATATAATGGTATATTTTTCATATTAGCCTTTTTTTCAATAATAATCAACATTAGTTGACTTCACGGATTCTATGAAGTCAAGCAAAAAATGGTGGTGGGATGTATTGGTGGTGTGGTGGTGAAGCTGTGTGTATGACTTCACAAACTAGAGGTCCTTGTGCCGACAAATATTATGCATAAGCGGGTGCACTTTCAATATGATCTTGTGAGGCTAGAGAGTTGCCGCTGGTCTCGGCATCTTTGACTGTGTGTTAGGATGTGCATGCGTTTGTGAGTGTGGTGTGACCCATCAGAGCAACAATATTGCCATGTATTGTTAATTTTGTGGTAATTGATTTCCCTTTGCTTGGGTGCAGTTCCAAAAGCTGTCCCATTATTTTCTCCAGGAAGCTGAATGGTCATATAATAATCACATGACAAGCTTTGAAGAGCAGGTGGCTTTGTCTACCAAGACTTTGACGATGCAACTGCTATGTGTGTCTACGACGGTTGGCTGGGGTGACGCAATATCAAATGAAGCATTCCAGTGGGCAGCAGGCAGTAGTCCCGTGACATCATGTGCAAAGATAATGCGTTTGATGAATGACATTACCTCATTTAAGGTACAATCTAATTAACTAATCTTTTGCTTATTAAATGTAAACTTTTCAATGCCCACAATGATATTGTTCCTGAGTGATCACAATATTTGTCTAAGCTCATCACATAGAGAAATCATAAAAAAACACACCAGTACAAGAAAAACATTGTGATCAACATTTGACTATATGCAACTATACAAGATTCCTACAAAACAAGATGATACAACTATTTTATATCTTTTACAATTGTTAAACTAGAGTGGAGGGTGAGATATTGTAATTTACCTTTGACATTCATACAGTGAGGGAAGAACAATGGTGATATCGCGAGCACTGTTGAGCGCTACATGAATGAGCCCAAGGTCATAAGTGAGGTTGCCTTTGCCAAGCTCGATTCACTTATAGAAGATGAATGGAGAACCATGAACCAAGCCCACTATGAACACCACCAGCTGCTCCCAGTAGTGCAATGAGTTTTGAACATGGCTATTTCTATAATGTTCTTTTATGACAAGAGAAAGGATGCGTACACATTCTCCACACATCTACAAGAGATTGTTAGGAATCTCTTTATCTATCCCAATCCCATGTAGTTCCTATGTAGACTGGATGGTCAAATATTCTCTTTTTGAACTTTTAGAGGGCTAGATGAAGAAAAATCTATATTGTCTGATTATCTCAGAGCATTATATAGTTAACTTGCCTCCCACTAAGTAATTATATTTCTTTCTACTCTTGTGAAGCCATATCTCACTAATTATTTCTAGATATTGATGATTGATCAATGATGAAATTTGTGTTTTTTCTCTCATGAAGCTATATCATCCCAATTATTTTAGCCTTTATATGACTGATATGTGATTCAATTTGTCTCTTGTCTCCCATGAAGCCACACCTTCTCAATTATTTTAAACATCTGAAATTGACGATAGGTGTGAATTGAACAAAGCATGCATGTGGAGTGAAACTACAAATCTAACTTAAAAAATAGTCTCATTTAGAAAAAAAAAAGACTACGTTGATCAGAGGCAACAAACAAAGTGCATTGCTCTCGAGGGCAGAAAATAGTCTCATATTGTTCATAACCACTTGCAATGATATCCTGATCTCTCTCTCCCACCCCTCTTTTTCTCTCTCATTGTGTCTCAATTGGTCAGTTTTGTTACCAATTGCTAGATGACATGGAGTTATTGCGTATTTTATTGTTTATATCGTTGTACAATTGCTTTTTAAGCCTGACATTGGAATAAATTTCACAGCAGTGGACCCGGAATTTCTTTTTAAGTCTCGGGCTGGCAGACCTCCATCAAATTACTATATCCATGGTTTGGCAGTACACTTTCCTAACTTCTGCTCTCATTTTCCACGCGCATATGTTTGAAACAGCTAAATGGTGTATTTTTTCAAAATTTCTATAGGAATATTGCTTAAAAACATATTAATTCATTTTTCAAGTTTGTTAACTAATACATAATTAATCATGCATTAATCCATCACTCCGGTGTTGGGGGAAGGGTTCCCAACCCCATATGAACACAACCCTAATATACAAATGAACACAAGTTCAATCGTGACACAATATAGAAGTAAAAGTACTTTTTATGTCATTTTAAAGGCATGGAGTTGTTAACAGCAAAATTTAGCATCAGACTTGGAAAGGGAGAAACAAATCGAGGCGGATTTGATGTGGGATCGAGTCGGGATTTGAGATAGACAGCGCATCGGCTCGTGTTGTATCTGCTGGAAAAGGATTCCAATTCGGAAGAGCCAATACGGGAAGGCAGCCGATACATCTTGACTTGAGCTCGATTTGAGACTAGATTGGAATAACCGAGTATTGCCATGTAGGGATAAAGCCCATTAAAGGTAATTGTATCTATTAATTAGGATATTAGTGTCGATTTGAATTAGAGACATGATAAGAGTCCGCCATGTGGACTTGTTTGTTTTTATCTTTAGGAAAGTTTGAGTCGTGTTCGTGATGGACAAATTTTGTACTATGGGTATAAATATAAACCCAGGATCATCAAAGTAAGATAAATCCAATCAATACAACTTTCGGCGCATCACCACCCTTTTTCTTTTAAGTTTTCGGCGAGTTCTTGCTTTAAGTTGAGGCATCGGCTGTGGTCTCTCGATAAGAGGTAACTTGTCTTGATGGTTTGCATTATCGGGGCTATTATGTCGCTTTAGATGTATTAATCTCGTTCTTGTAACTATCATTTATCATAGTTAATCTAGTTTAGTATTTCAATTTGGTTATATCGGCTGAGATTCGTTTTAGGATTTATGCTGGTATCGGCTAAATCGTCCTGCTAGACTAAATTAGTTAAGGTATGTACCGTCCCGAAAATTGATTAATTACTTGATTGTTTAGACTTTAGGTTTCTTTACATACTTTGAGTTGCATCATCCCTAGTCTTGTTTAAATCCTAAAAACTAACCTAGAATTAATCATAATTAAGGATAGTATCGGAGTTTCAGCCGATCTTATCTAATATGTAATAATATATATCTTATCCATATCCGCCACTTATACAGATAGATTACTCTATACAAATATATCAAGTTTTAGTTAATCTCAATCAGATTGTCGTATTTGAGATTGATCATCATTTGGCATATTTATTTATATTGATTTATCTATATAAGGTTGTACTGGAGTAGTAGTAGCCGGTACATTATCTATTGTACTCTTAGTATTGGACTATCGACTATTTTTATAATACTATTTAAAATAAGTTTGAAAGAAAATAAACAAGACAGTATTACAACCGATAAAATATATCTAGGGTTTTGCTTTATTTAATTCATCATAAAGACAGAGTCGATTTGGTTTAACTGCATCAGCCAGGTCCTAACGATACAACATCGGCTTAATCAGTCGATCGGCTATCATTCATCTAACTATATTTGTTATTTCCTTGCTGGTTGTAGGATTAAACCAGCTGACACCCTCTTGAAACTCAAGGCAAGTCTTGGACCTGCACTGGAGTTAAGCAAATCTCCCAGGTGTTGATGCAAAAAACACACACTAGCCTGCGAGATTTGCTTTATTCTAGTGCAGGTCCAAAACTTGTTTTTTAGGTTCGAGGGCGTGCTAGTTGATTTGATTCTGCAATCAACCAGAAGAAACATGCAAAATATTAGTAAACGATAGTTAATCAGCCAGTTAGCCGATTTCATATAGCCGAAGTCCAGATTTAAGCATGTATCGGTTATAGCTCCGATACAACGTTATACTAGGACATTCTCATGCAACAAATATATTCAACTAGAATCAATTAGATTGATAGCAAGTTCAATATATTTGTATTAGATTAGATCCTAATATAAGGGGTAGATATAGAATATTAAACAAAGCATATCCTAATATAAGGGGCAAATATAGAATATTAAACAAAGCATAAAACTATGTAAAACATCTATATCAAGTAAGATCGGCTGAAACCCCGATACTATCCTTATTAACAACCATAAAGCAGGATAGATATTATGATTCTAAATACGACTTAATAGGTCAGACTTAACCGATGCAGTATTAAGTATAAAGAGAAACATAATATCTAAACAATCAAGCCGATGGTTGCCTTTTCGGGATGGTAGATACATTATATGATTTAAACTAACAAGACAATCTAGCCGTTATCAGCAAAACCCTAGATAGAGTAGCCGATGCAAGTAGATTACATTGTCGATCTAAATTATATAACATATATGATAACGTGGAGATTCACAAAATAGAACTAGAGTGTTATAAAGATGTAAGCACTAGTTCCGATGATGCAAACCGCCATAACAAGACCTACCTTGTCGTCGAAGATCAAGCTGATGCAACACGACTCGAAAGCATGAACTTGTCGAAAAGTAGAAAACAAAGGTTGGCGATGCACCGAGATTGATTGAACGTGTGTTGTTTATTTACAAGACCTCGTGTCTATATTTATACCCGAAAATACAAACATTGTCCATCACAGACACTACTCATATTAACCTAATACAAATCTAACTAACGAACAAGTCCCTTAGGCGGACTCTTACCGAGATTATCTATAAGGAAACTACATATATTCCTAATTAATAGATACAATTGCCAATCATGGACTCTATCCTTACCCGGCAATGCCATCGTAAGTCCTCTGTTGAATTCGATATTGACTTCACATGCGATATCGGCTCTATGGTCTCTCCACATCGGACTCGGTTTCCAACCGATACGGACTCCAGCCGATGCACACTCTGTTTCTGAGATTTCTGCATATCTTCGAATCCGCTTCGGATTGGATCTTGTTTTCGATTCATGTATATCAAATTGTTTGCCAAATTTCATCGTCAGCACATGCCCCCCAATTCCGAAGTATTATATAATGCAACAGAATTATCTCCTTAGAACCGCAAAAAACTAGGGTTAACCCTGTGACCGTTACGCACCTAATTCCATAAATACCAACCGCTTTTCCTGAGATTTCACGGCGTTAACTCTGTTTTCACCGTTTAAACCACCAAACTTCTCCGTGAACTCCGGCTATTATTTTCGATCCCTCCGGTGACCTCACCGACGACCATCTTCCCCAGCGGTGACAGCAATCTTCTATTCCAATTGCAACCTCCACAAACATCCCCCAGGTACTTTACTGCTTTTCTTATCCCCTGTTCATATCGGCCACCATCTTCTCTTTCCAATCTGCGAAATCAAATCTCTGCTATTCTAATCTGTTTTTCTCCTCCTTTTTCCCTCTTTTGCGGCACGAGAAATTTGATCGCAATCCCCATTGAAAGAGAACCCAGCCACTACTTCCTCGGGCCGATGGGTGATGAAGATCGTACTTTGTTCATCAACTCTGAAAACAATCGCATCCTGTTCAAGGAATCCAAGCCCAGCTCCACACATTGGCCCAATATCTTCAGATCTTGGCCATCGGCCGTAGATGGATGGAAGGCTTGGTACAAACGGATGTTGGCCAGCAAGCAGACTCATTGGGATGATATAGGTATTTCTCAATGCCTTTCACTTTCTCTGGCCGATACCAAAAAGGATGAACCCATGTTATCGGCAGCTACATACTTCTGGTCCGATGCTTTGAATACTTTCTTGTTTAGCCATGGTTCGATGACTCCTATGCTGTTAGATATTCATATGCTGACAGGCTTAGATATTTCCTCATCGGCCAACCCCATTAGCCTTAAAGTCAAATGTGATCATATATTCCATATTAAGAATATTGGAGGATGGTCTGGTTTTATAATTGAGAATATGAGCACAGGATCTGTCTCTCCCAGAGAGCATACTGCCTTTTTAATGATGTGGTTAGACAAATTCTTATTTTCTGGCTCAACTTGCAGACCAACAGCAAACTAGCAACACCTCGCAGAAGTCCTAGTGTCCAAAAATCCCATCCCATTAGGCAAATATCTCCTGGGAGCAATATATCAAACCCTAAGTCAGACATCGGCCAAGCTCCTCATGGATATGGCTTAATATGTACACCATCAAAGTTGCTGACAGAACCCCTATTGACGATCTATCCTTTCCATCCCTAGCCGATGATGAATCAACACGCCGATTTCTATCTTTTGGAGAAACAACATCTTCTTATCCTGGATCAGGTACATCGGCTGAACAATTCTTTGATTGGTTCAGAAGATTTTATGATGGATTCCCTCATGAGGATTATGTTAAATATGAACTACCCACCAATCTCAGACTAGATGATCTGAATAATGAGGATTTCCCAGGAATCAGAGACATCTTCATATCGGCTATCACTCCCTGCATACTTCCAACAGGTGTATCCCAAGACCGATACATACAGTCCTCATACGAGTTCTATCACCCTATGATTGCTGCTAGACAACTTGGCATGGGACAGTTGCCTATTAGTTTATATCTCACAGAAAAAATCCAGACAAGGGGCATTGTTCCATCTGCTCTAGTAATGGACAGACTTCTAAATCTTGAAAGCCCTCCTCTGGGTTCTATCGACCAGATATCCATGATCAGACAACGAAGCCAATTGTTTGACAAATGGTGGGGTGAATGGAAAACCCATCTATTCCTATCCATGCCAGCCGATTTCTACCTGACAATCATGGATCCCTCTATCAGCCCTCAGGTAAATTCGTATATCTCTTATTGAATTTCTTTCTGACCCGATTATAATTTCTCTAACATTTCTCATATATATTTTTCAGATTGCCAACTCTCCTCCTCCAACAAAAAACAATAGTGGCAAAGATATCAACTATGCCCCTGCTAAAACATCATCACGCACAGGTCTGGGTCCTTCCTCTATCGGCTTCAACACCCCAGCCATTATAGATCTACTCCGAGGTCAAATCAGGCAGCCGATTGCCACAACTGGCAAAAAGAAAGAGGACTAAGAAACCTGCTGTTAAGCCATCTGCTCTGAAGAAAAAGATGCCTGCTAAGAAACAAAAAACCTCAGCTAATGATGCCCCAATCGATCCAGCTGTAGAGAAATATCTTGATGAAGCAATCATTGAAGAAGACATTGACGAAGCTGCTGACCAATTAAGTGAATCCGGCCATATCTCTAGTCCAAATTCTTGAGCCGATTCACCTCTAGCAAGCCCAGGAAAAACTCCAACTCCTAGACGTCGGCCACGAAAAACCCAGGTATACAATCTCTAAACTTTTTTATCAACTTCACCCATTATTTATAACACTTACCAAAAAATTTTCAGCCTACTCGAGCAATATCACCTCCCCAACAGGCTTCAAGTGAACATGCAGCATCAGCTGCAGGAAGCCATCATATAGAAGAAACAGCAGCCATAATTCCATCTTCTCCAGTCCCTGTAAGATCACTATCAACTATAATACATATCGGCTATTTTCATAACTCTTACTTATAATCAATTATCTTCTGTAGGCTCTAGCCGATATGTTCTCTTTTGATATAAGGCAGTTTCTGGATGAAGAGGAAGAAGAAACAGCAAGCAAGGCCAAATCCCCAGTAGCCGATGAGCTGAAAACAAAGCTAGCCGATATTGCTGATCGACTGAATGCCTCACTAGACAGCTTAGTCTCCAATTATGGCTCAATCAGGTCCAGATTCCAAGAGATCCAAGATCAACTCCCAGAAGACATAATCGATTCTATCTCCTCAGCTATCTATTTGGAACAACATCAATTCAAGCTTGAGAGATCAAGGCAGAGAATATCTGATCGACTAGAATACAAAGCACTCGAAGCAACTATTCAAACCAGCCGAAAGAAAGTAAATGAAGAAAAGTCAAAGTTAGATGAACTAATGGCTGGTCCAGAATCAACTCAACAAGATTTGGACAGACTTAAGCAAGAGGAATCTGATCTCCTAGTCCAACTTCATCAATGCTGAGTCAAAATTGCTGATATTGAAAAGAAATTAGCCGATCTGCCTCAAGCTATCGAGGAACAGAACTCCAAGTTAAAGTCTTCAATCAAACATCTAGCCTCCCTCAACAAATCACTCAAGCCTGTGCCGGGAACTGATGCTGCAGACGCCAAGATAATAGATTAAGTGGAACAAATTCGCCTGCGTGCGATCTTGGCAATCCAGAATTTTTTTGGTTGATGTAAGAGTTAAACAGACTTTACAAACAATATTTTGCTATAATATATATATATGTATCGGCTATTGAGCCGATTTATACTTAGCCAAATACTTTTAAGTACAATCTGCTATCAGCCATCAAGCTGATGTATGATATATCAACTAATCTTATCTTGACTGGTATATCTTTGCTCAAAAAATTTCTAAAATTTCCAACTTATATCCTCCATGCCCCCAAATTTGTAGTAGGGAACACAATACTGCAAACTTATATCTAAGAGCGATAAAACTATCGGCCATCTAAAGGCGATGTAAATACATCGGCTGTAGACCATACATCGGCATAGCTCAGCCGATTATGAACCAATCCAAACACTTGGGTAGTATTTCTTCAAATATTTTCCATGAAGTGCTCGGCCAAAAATTTCTCCTTCAAGTCCTTTTGACATATAAGCTCCTTTAGAAACACATTTATGAATCCGAAAAGGTCCTGTAATCTAGATTGAACTAAATCTTCTGACTCATCAACCATCAAATTATGATAATCATCGGCTGTCAACTCATCCTGTAAAGAAATCGTTCTGGAGCCGATGTTGGTTTCCCATGGTAACATAGCTTTATGCCCATAAAACAGCTGATATGGAGGCACTTGAATTGCACAATGACAAGCCATTCGATAGGACCATAATGCCTCTGCCGATATAGTATGCCACTTTTTGGGATATTCTGCAATCTTCCTTTTGACCAATTTAATCAAACTCTTGTTAGACGCCTGAGCTTACCCATTAGCTTGTGCATAGTATGGTGAAGAATTTAACAATTTAATCCCCATCTATCAGCAAACTGAACAAACTCATCGGACACAACAATTGAACCTTGATCAGTTGTGATCGTCTGTTGCAAACCAAACCGGTATATAATATGCTCCTTAACAAATTCAATGGCATCTTTACTATCAACTTTCTTCAAAGGAATCGCCTCAACCCACTTGGTAAAATAATCAGTAGCAACTAATATGAATTTATGCACTTTGCTCGATCGAGGATTGATCTGGCCGATCATATCAATACCCCAACCTCTGAACGACAATGGCTTGATAATAGGATTCATTGCCGATGTTGGTGCTCGCTGAATAGCTCCAAATTTCTGGTAATCTTGGCATCCCTTACAATATCTGAAACAATCTTCCAGCATTGTCGGCCAAAAATATCCAGCTCTTCTAATCAGCCACCTCATCTTATGAGCCGATTGATGAGTTCCACATATGCCTTCATGCACCTCACACATGTCTACCTTTGCTTCCTCCAGACCTAAACATCTCAAAAGAATTTCATCAATCGTCCGATAGTATAATGTATCATCCAACAGAACATATTTGAGAGCTTTATATCTTAATTTCCTGGAAACCGATTTAGAAGGATTTTTTAAATATTCAAATAACTCAAACCTCCAATCATCGGCTGATAGACATGCAACTTCTACTTCAATTCCTTGCAACATCGCCTTGTAGCCTGATGCACCTTGAGCTAAATCGTTAGCCTCAACATTTTGCTCCGTAGGGATATGCTTCAAAGTAACTATCTTGAAAGTCTTCATCAACTCTTGACATTTCTCATTGTAGACCATCAAAACATCATTCTTGCACTTATATTCCCTAGATAACTGACTGATCACCAATAATGAATCACCCATGATTTCAACAGCATTTGCTTCAACTTCTCTCAGCAATTCCACACCTTTCAAGACGACTTCATATTCAGCTTGATTATTTGTAGAATAAGGCTTCATAGTAAAAGCAAACTGAAAACTTACCCCCCTAGGCGATATAATCACCAAGCCAATACCACATCCATGAGTGCATACTGATCCATCAAAAAACAAAGTCCATGGCATGATTTCAACATGAACGATATTAGTATCTCTGTGCTCAATAATGAAATCGGCTATCGCCTGCCCTTTAACTGCCTTAGCCGATTCGTATTTTAAATCAAACTCTGATAAAGCAAAAATCCACTTTCCAATCCATCCCTTCAAAACTGGAGCCGATAGCATGTATCGTACTACATCGACCTTACATACTATAGTACACTCATTGGAAAGCAAATAATGCCTTAATTTTGTACAAGAAAAATATAAGCACATACATAATTTCTTCACAAGTGAATACCTTGTTTTAGCATCCAAAAGTCTTCTACTCAGATAAAATATAACTTTTCCTTAACTTCAACCTCTTGCATCAGAACTGAGCTGATAGAATTCTGATCGGCTGACAAATATAACTTAAAAGGAAGCCCTTTCTGCGGTGGTATGAGAACTGGAGGAGTACTCAAATATTCCTTGATTTCATCCAAAGCTTTTTGCTGTTTCTCTCCCCAGACAAACTCTTGATCAGCTTTCAGTCTTAACAATGGTGTAAATGGTTCTATCCGGCCAGACAAGTTTGATATGAAACGCCGAACAAAATTAATTTTGCCGATCAAAGATTGCAACTTGGTCTTATCTGCTGGGGGTTTTATATCCTTAATTGCTTCAATACTCTTCTGAGGTATCTCAATCCCTCGCTCATGTACCAAAAATCCAAGGAACTGTCCAGCCGATACACCAAAGGCACACTTAGTTGGATTCATCTTCAAACCATACTTCCTTGCTCTTTCTAATACTTGTCTCAAATCGGCTATGTGTTCATCAATTTCCTTAGACTTGACCACCACATCGTCAATATAAATTTCTACCAACAGGCCGATGAGATCATGAAATATATAATTCATCGCTCTTTGATATGTTGCACCAGCAGTTCGTAGACCAAAAGTCATGACAACCCACTCATACAAGCCGATTGTACCATGACATCTAAAAGCAGTTTTCTGAATGTCTTCCTCAGCCATAAAAAACTGATTGTAACTTGCATTGCCATCCATAAAGCTGATAATTTTGTGTCCAGATGCTGCATCAACCAATTGATCGGCAATCGACATTGGGTACTCATCTTTTGGTGTAGCTTTGTTTAAATCCCGAAAATCAATGCAAACCCTGAGCTTGCCATTTTTCTTGTTAACTGGTACTATATTTGAAATCCACTCAGCATATCAGCATGGTCTAATAAAATTAGCATCGTAAAGTCTTGTAATTTCGGCCTTTATAGCATCATACATTTCAGCTTTACAACGTCTTGGGGTTGCTTGTATGGCCGATAGCCTAGTTTGATAGGGAGCCGATGTTCAACAATCGATCGGCTAAGTCCTGGCATTTCATAGTATTCTCAGGCAAAACAGTCTCTATATTCTTTCAAAAGTGCTATTAATTTAAATTTAAACTCCTTTGATAAATCTTTACTAATATATGTCGGCCTAGGCCTATCACCTGGTCCAATGTCGATTTCTTCTAACTCATCGACCGACATAAACCCTTGTCCCAGCTTGCCGTCGAGATCAATTACAGTATCCTTTGTATAAAAATTGGAAATCTCCATGGCGCCCTCAAAATAACAATTGGGGCTCTCCATCTCCTGTTGGCTGTATATCATAATCAGAAACTTTTAAGTAATCTTCTTGCCAAACTTTTCCAGATAAACACTCAATTCCTTCCATCTCCCAATCAGATAAATCAGCACTAGCTACATTGACTGACTTGTCGGCTGGCACGATTTCGATTTGGTCTCCTTACCATTGAATCAGGCTTTGATGCATAGTTGAGGGATTACAACAGTTAGCATGGATCCAATCTCTTCCCAGCAACAGACTGTAGGAACCCTTCCCATCAATAATAAAGAACGTGGACTCTCATCCAATCTCAGCCGATGCTCGATTTCACCTTCAACCTCCTGGAATTGTTCCTTGTTTCTCATCCGTTGGACTCTTCTCTTTTGATTCCTGGTAAAAATCCCAAAAGGGCACCATTGTAGTTGAAACTTTTTGGCTTCTTTCTGTGAGTCATCCTCATCGTGGTCTTGCTGGATCAGCCCAGCCCTTCATGCGCTGACAATCTTCTCTGAGCTGGTCGATGCACACCTACACTCTGTCGGCTTGGTCTTTGAATATATTGGGCATCAGAATCACTACATCCAGGGCAATCCTCGATAGACGGCAATCTCATGCCTTAGTTCCAACAAAATCTGAAGAATTCACAACTCCAATGTGGATCAAAATATCTTTCATCATCTTGGTGATATGACTACTCTTCCTTCTGGCGCCCTTTTTGGTACTTGTTGATCATACCAGCCGATTTGATGTTTCTGATGTAATTTTTTCCTCCATAGGCTTGATTTCTGCTAAACCCAGAGTGAACCATGTTTACTAGAAAAGGATGTCCATATATCTTCATCGGCCTCTTGGACTCATCAATCTTGATCTTTCCTTGCTCAATGGCTGATTGGATCTATTGTCTGAAAATCTTGCAATCATTGGTGCTATGAGATCCTATATTATGCCACTTGCAATTTTTCCTCTTCTTCAACTCTTCAGCCGATGGAATCACGTGTCCTGCCGGCAGTTGAAATTGTTTTTCTTGAAGAAGAAGATTAAATATCTTATCAGCTTTAGTGATGTCGAAATCAAATCTTTCCTCTTTTCCTGAATTCTTGACCCATTGGCAAACTACTGTCTTTTTGTTCCTTGCCCAGTCGGCTGCTTTGACTTCTGGATCATTATCTTCGGAATCAGAGTTGTAACTATAGATATTATTGACATTGTTGGCTTTTTTGATAAATTTTCTGGCTTCCTGAAATCGCGTTTCATGAGCCGATACCTTCTGAGCTAAATGAGCTAAACTTTCAAAGTCCTGAGCTAAAAATCTCTGTCTTCTCGGCGCCAACAACCCCTGGAAAGCCAGATCGGCTAGTTGTGAATTAGTCAGAGCCAAACTATAACATCTATTTCTCACATCTCTGAATCTTTGGATGTAATCTGGCACCGATTCATCTAATTTCTGCCTGATAGCTGTGTGGTCTGACAATTTCATCTCCTGAATGCCACTGAAAAAGTATTTGTGAAACTGTTTCGCCAGATCGGCCCAACTTCTGATAGAATTGTAGGGTAAAGATGAAAACCAGGTGAATGCCGATCCTGATAAAGAAAGTGGAAACAATCTAATTCTGAGGGCTTCTGTAGCCGATGCTTCACCACACTGAGCTAGAAATCGACTAACATGTTCATAAGTCAACACATTATCTTGCCCTGAGAATTTAGAAAAATCTGGCACCTTGTATCGGTTTGGCAATGGTACCTGATCAAAGTACTCTGGATATGGATGCCGATACACGTAGCTATTACCCTTAGGCTTGAGCGCAAACTGTCCCTCATGACAACAGCAATCATATCGTCCCACGGCTGCCGTGGTGTTGCTCCACCATACTGTTGTTGAATCTGGTCATACTGGCCGTACTGGACTGGTTGAGGCCGTGGAGACTGAGGCTGATAATGATTATTGAGATTACCCGATATGCCTTGAGACGACACGTAAGGAAGTTGTTCTGTGCTGTATTGTTGGCTTATCGGCTGAGTAATTCCAATCGGCTGTTGTGGAACCGAAGGAATTTGGTATGAAGTATCAACAACTGGCAGTTTTGGGTTGAGTATGCTCATCAATTGTTCTGGCGTCAACTGGCTTGAAGTTTGCCCCCCGGTGATCGGTTGTTGTCTTGTCATTATTGCTGGAATGTTTGTACTAGACAGAGGAGCCGACGGGGCCTGGGTTTGAAATGTCTGTTGTTTCCCACCAATTTCTGTCTTCACAGTCCTGTAGCCTGGAAACGTATCGCCTGGTAAATATACTGGTCCTTTTGCCTTTTCCTCGGCTATAGTTCCATCAACTACTAACTTGATCATATTTGTCAATGTATTCACGAGTAAACCGGACTGATTGATGAGCGCATGATGTGGCTGCCGAATCGATGCGATCTTGTAATGTGTGAAGTTCTTCATCGCTTGACTCGGCTTTAATTCCTTGCTTTTATCCTCCGTAGTTCCAGACGTACTTGGATCTGATTTCATGATCGGCGGCAACTCGACTTTAGTTCTTTGGATGACCGTGCCCTGTCGGGTTACCGTGAACAAATGTAGGTACTGGTTCTGGAGTTGATCCATCAGTTTCCTCATCTCTTCCCTCTGCTCGTTGTTCAATTGCTCGATCGTGATCGGCAGGACGTTGTCCTCTGAAACTTCAGTGATGTGGGGCATCATAATGACACAATGTCCCACCAAGCGTGCCAAAAGCGTGTTGATGCAAAAAAACACACACTGGCCTGAGAGATTTGCTTTACTCTAGTGCAGTTCCAAAACTTGTTCTTTAGGTTCGAGGGCGTGCCAGTTTATTTGATCCTGCAATCAACAGGAAGAAACATGCAAAATATTAGTAAACGATAGTCAATCGGCCAGTTAGCCGATTTCATATCGTATTGTAACCTAGCCGATGCAATATAACATGAATCGGCTGTAAGGTGTAGTCAATGATAAAACTAACCCTAAAACTAGTACATCAGCTGAGGAGATCAGTATTATATAATCAATATGTCAATATTACTTTAGAAATAAGAAATTAGTATAGATCGGACTGAACCGAGTCAGTATAAATTACTGAAGTTTAAAATAAAATAAAATAATGATGATGTAAACTCGTGTTATAGCCGAAGTCCAGATTTAAGCATGTATCGGCTATAGCTCCGGTACAACCTTACACTAGGATATTCTCGGGCAACAAAATATATTCAACTAATATGAATTAGATTGATAGTAAGTCCAATATATTTATATTAGATTAAATCCTGACATAAGGGGCAGATATAGAACATTAAACAAAGCATAAAACTATGTAGAATACCTATACCAGGTAAGATCGGCTGAAACCCCGATACTATCCTTATTAACAACCATAAAACAGGCTAGATATTATGATTCTATATATGACTTAATAGGTCGGACTTAACCGATGCAGCATTAAGTATAAAGAGAAACATGATATGTAAACAATCAAGCCGATGGTTACCTTTTCGGGATGGTGGATACATTATATAATTTAAACTAACAAGACAATCTAACCGTTATCAGCAAAATCCTAGATAAAGTTTGGCCGATGCAAGTAGATTGCTTTATCGATCTAAATTATATAACATATATGATAACACGGAGATTTGCAAGATAGAATTAGAGTGTCATAAAGATGTAAGCACTAATTCCGATAATGCAAACCGCCATAACAAGACCTACCTTATCGTCGAAGATCAAACTGATGCAGCACGACTCGAAAGCATGAATTTGTCGAAAAGTAGAAAATAAAGGTTGGCGATGCGCCGAGATTGATTGAACGTGTGTTGTTTATTTACAAGACCTCGGGTCTATATTTATACCTGAAAATACAAACATTGTCCATCACGGACACGACTCATATTAACCTAATACAAATCGAACTAACGAACAAATCCCTTTGGCGGACTCTTACCAAGATTATCTATAGGGAAATTACATATATTCCTAATTAATAGATACAATTGCCTCTATCCTTGCCTGGCAATGCCATCGTAAGTCCTCTGTTGAATCCGATATTGACTTCACATGCGATATCGGCTCTATCGGCTATCCAAATCGGACTCGGTTTCCAGCCGATACAGACTGCAGCCGATGCGGCACTCTGTTTCCGAGATTTCTGCATATCTTCGAATCCGCTTCGGATTGGATCTTGTTTCCAATTCATGTATATCAGATTGCTTGCCAACTCAACACCAGGCTGTCGTGTTGCACATCAACTGGAGTAAAACTAAGTTAATAATAAGATATCTCTCTTGTGCATACTTGAAACGGCATTTGCTAATTTAAATAAAAATACACTTCTGTTATGCAATAAAGCAACTATAAGGTCCTGTGTTTTGCAGTAATTTCAGGACTCAACCTATACATAGATTATGGTATGATTCATCGATCACGAACACATCATTTCGTTAACTTGTTCGTTACTCTAAATTTTAATTCAAGGTATGATTATGATATGGTTTTATTAAAGGAAGGACAATTCAGGTCTGTCTGCCTTGGAATTTTGAGTTTCTTCATCAATGTCACTAACCTAAGAGAGAGATTGTTCTGCTTAAGCTTGATTTGAGAAAGCTTTTGATACAATTGAGGATGAGGCTATTAATCAGGTGATGAGGGCTATGGGCTTTAGTTCAGTTTGGTTGGGCTGGATTGAAAAGATCTTCTCCTCTGCTTCTTGTTCAGTTTTAATCAATGGTATTCCTGGTAGGAATTTTCACTGCAAGAGTGGGATAAGACAATTGGATCCTTTGTCTCCGTTGCTTTTTGTTCTTAGGGCTGATTTGTTGCATCCTGTTATAAATAAAGCTCATCAGTTGGGTTTGCTGTCTAAACCCACCCCCCCCTTGAAAGTGACTCAAATTTTCCAGTAGTCCAGTATGCAGATGCTACTATATCATATGTTCAGGCTTCTGGAAGAGAATGTTTACCCTAAAAACTCTTCTTCAATCTTTTTCTTAGGGAACAGGGCTTAAGGTGAATTATCATAACTTGTTTTATCCCTATTAATGTAAGTGAAGAGAGGGCTCAGATGTTGGCAGAAGTTTTTGGTTGTCAAGTTGGTTCTTTACCTTTCACCTATTTGGGTTGACCTCTTTGCACTACTAAACCTAGAGTGGTTGATTCTGCTCCATTGGTGGATAGAATAGAGAGAAGACTTTCTGCTACATCAGCCCTTTTATCCTATGGAGATATGCTTACTTTGGTTAATTCAGTCTTCTCCTCCCTACCAACCATTATATGTGTACCTTGAAGCTACCTAAAACAGTAATAGATAATATTGATAGAGCTAGAAGGCACTGTCTTTGGAGAGGTTCTGATGTGAATTCTAGTAAAAACTCTTTTCTGCAGGATAAGGTTGTAAACCTAAAGCAAAAGGAAGTCTGTGGGTTATTAACCTCAATATTCAGAACCAAGCTCTTCTTCTAAAGTACCTGGACAAGTTCTATAATAGGAGGGATTTGCCTTGGGTTAATCTCATTTGGTCCTCTTATTATAGAAATGGAGTGCCTGATTTATCTACCTCTAAGGGATCATTCTGGTGGAAGGATGTATGTAGTTTGATGGATTTCTTTAGAGGCATTGCTAGGTGTTTTGTAGGAGATGGTGTTTCATGCTCTTTCTGGTATGATGTTTGGAATGATGGTCCTCCTCTTTCCATTCACATGCCAATATGCGAAAAACACGAAGGTCTGGGAGATTCGCTTAGCTCCAGTGCAGGTCCTAAACTTTGATGGGATGCGGGTGTGTCAGTCAGTTTGATCCTACAACTGACAACATATATAAATTGAAGATCAAAGAGCCGATTGACTGATGTTGACGACCAAATTTGGTAACTCAAAATATCGGAAATAAAGATAGAGTTGAAGAGAATCAAAGAGATTAGATTGTTTCGGAAACAGAGTAAGAATCGGCTATAGTCCGAATCGGCTGTGAACTGGATCGGCAGAGTCAGAGTCGGACAAGGTTAGCCGATGGAGCCGATTTCGGTAATATGACTCGGTACACGTCATCGGGTTATGTTAACGTGATTCATATGGATTGCCATGCACGGATAAAGTCCTGAGAAGGCAATTGTATCTATTAATTAGGATATTTTATGTAATTTCCTTATAGATATTCTCGGTAAGAGTCCGCTTAAGGGACTTGTTCGTTAGTTGGATTTGTATTAGGTTAATATGAATCGTGTCCGTAGTGGACAATGTTTGTATTTTCAGGTATAAATATGATCCCGAAGTCTTGTAAATAATAACAACAGACGTTCAATCAATCTCGGCGCATCGCCAAACCTTTGTTTTCCACTTTCGACAAGTTTGTGCTTTCGAGTCGTGCTGCATCAGTTTGATCTTCAGCAAAAAGGTATATCTTGTCATGGCGAGTTACATCATTAGGGCTAGTGCTTACATCTTTATGACACTCCAGTTCTTTGTTGTAATTCTCCGAGTTATCATATATGTTATATAACTTAGATCGACAATGCAATCTACTTATATCGTCTAGATTATTTTAGGGTTTTGTCGATATCGGCTAGACTACTTTGTTAATCTAGGTTATATAATGTATCTACCATCCCGAAAAGGCAACCATCGGCTTGATTGTCTAGATCTCATGCTTCTTTTTATACTTAATGCTGCATTGGTTAAGTCTAACCTATTAAGTCGTATTTAGAATCATGATATCTAACTTGCTTTATGGTTGTTAATAAGGATAGTATCGGGGTTTCAGCCGATCTTACCTGGTATAGATGTTTTATATCGTTTTATACTTTGTTTAATGTTCTATATCTGCCCCTTATATCAGGATCTAATCTAAATATAAATTTATTTAGTTTAATACCAATCTAGTTGGTTATAATTGAATATATTTATTACTAGAGAATATCCTAGTATAAGGTTGTATCGGAGCTATAGCTGATACACACTTAAATCTAGATATCGGCTATGACATTAGTCTACATAATCATTATTTTATGTTATATTTAGACTTGGGCAATTTATATTGTCTCGGTTCAGTCCGATCTATCCCAATTGCTTGTTTCTAAAGTAACATCGATTCACTGATTATGTAACATTAACATCTACAGCCGATACACTAGTTTTAGGGTTATTTTCATATTTACTTATACCTTACAGCCGATTCATGCTTTATTGCATCGGCTAGGTCATATACGATATGAAATTGGCCCTATGGCCGATTGTCTATCGTTTACTAATATTCTTTGCATATTTTCTTGTTGATTGCAGGATCAAATCAACTGGCACGCCCTTGAACCTAAAACCCTAAGTTTGGACCTGCACTAGAGTAAAGAAAATCTCTCAGGCCAGTGTGTGTTTTTCGCATCAACACGCTTTTGGCACGCCCAGTGGGACTAAGTGTCATCATGTCTCCGAACATCACTGAAGTTTCGGAGGACAACATCGTCCCGGTCACACCCGAGCAGCTGAGTGACGAGCAGAGAGAAGAGATGCAACAAATGCTGGACCAACTCCGAAACCAGTATCTGCACTCATTCACAGTCACCCCGCAAGGTACGGTTATCCAAAGAACCAAAGTCCAAGTGCCGACAATTGTGAAGCAAGTCCCAAGTACTTCTGGATCAGAAGAAGAAAAAGATAAATAGACCAACGTCGAGTCAAGTGATGAAGAGCTTCATACATTACAAGATCGCATTGATTCGGCAGTACACCACGCTTTGGTTAACCAGTCCGGAGTGCTTGTGAATACCTTAACAAACATGATCAAGTCGGTGGTTGATGGAACAATAGCCTAGGAAAAGGCTAAAGGACCTATATATTTGCCAGATGGCACGTTCCCAGGATACAAAACTGTGAAGACAGAAATCGGCGGGAATCAGACAAGTCAGCAATTGCTTCAAACCCAGGCTCCATCGGCTCCTTACTCAAGTTCAAACATCCCATCTATTCTAACCAGATCACAGCCGATCACTGGGGGGCAAGCGTCAACTCAATTAACACCAGAGCAATTGATGGGTATTCTTCACCCAAGACCGCCAGTTGTCGACACATCATACCAAATTCCCTCGATTCCGCAACAGCCGACTGGAATTACCCAGCCGATTAGCCAACAGTACAGCACAGAGCAACTCCCATATGTACCACCTCAAGGCATATCGGCCGGCTTCAACCATCTTTATCAGCCTCACTCACCACGACCCCAGCCGATCCAATATGGCCAGATGGATCCACTTCAGCAGCAATATGGTGGAGCAACACCTCATCAACCCTGGGCCGATATGATCGCTGACGTCATGACGGAGCAATTTGGGCTGAAGCCAAAAGACAATGGCAACATGTATCGGCACCCATATCCAGAATACTTTGATCGAGTTCCACTACCGAACCGATACAAGGTGCCAGACTTCTCCAAATTTTCAGAACAAGACAATGTATCGACTTATGAGCATGTTAGCCGATTTATAGCTCAGTGTGGTGAGGCATCGGCTACAGAGGCCCTCAGAGTTCGCTTGTTCCTACTCTCACTATCTGGATCGACATTCACTTGGTTTTCATCCTTGCCATATAATTCAATCAGGAGAAGGGCCGATCTGGAGAAACAATTTCACAAATATTTTTTTAGTGGAGTTCAGGAGATGAAGCTATCGGAGCTCACGACAATCAGGCAGAAATCAGAAGAATTGGTCCCAGATTATATTCAACGATTTAGAGATGTAAGGAACAGATGCTACAACCTATCTTTGACAGATTCTCAGCTAGCCGATTTGGCCTTCCAAGGTTTGTTGGCGCCGATAAGGGAGAGATTTTCGGCTCAAGACTTTGAGAGTTTAGCACACCTAGCTCAGAAGGTATCGGCTCATGAGACAAGGTTTCAGGAAGCAAGAAAGTTCATCAAGAAGGCAAACAATGTCAATAATGTCTATAATTATGACTCTGATTCCGAAGATGATGACCCAAAAATCAATGCAGCCGAGTGGGCTAGGAACAAGAAGACCGTGGTCTGTCAATGGGTCAAAAATACGGGAAAAGAAGAGAGATTTGACTTTGACATCACCAAAGTTGATAAGATTTTTGACCTTATTCTCCAAGAAAAACAGATTCAACTGCCGGCAGGACATGTCATCCCATCGGCTGAAGAGTTAAAAAAGAGGAAATACTGCAAGTGGCATAACACAGGATCTCATAGCACTAATGACTGCAAGATTTTCAGACAACAGATCCAGTCGGCTATCGAACAAGGAAAATTCAAGATCGATGAATCCAAGAGGTCAATGAAGATAGATTTACATCCTTTTCCAGTCAACATGGTGCACCCTGGATATAACCGGAATACAGCCGATGGAGACAAAAACTACACTAGAAGTATCAGATCGGATGGCATGATTAACAAATATCAAAACAGGCGCCAAAGGGAAGAGGAGTTATATTCTCAGGAAAGTGAGAGATGTTTTGATCCTCATTGGAGCTGTGAATTTTTTAGATTTTGCTGGAATGAGGGTATGAGATTGCCATCTATTGAAGATTGTCCCGGATGCAGTGACCTTGACGCCCAATTCATCCAACGACCAAGCCGACAAAGCACAATGACACATCGGCCGATCCAGGCAAGGTTGCCAGTTCAGGAAAGACTTGGGCCGATGCAGCAAGATAATGATGAAAATGGCTCACCTAGACAATCCAAGCCAATGCATCCTCAATGGTGCCCTTCTGGAATATTCACCAAAATTCAGAAGAGAAGAGTTCAAAGGATGAGGAACAGGGAGCAATTCCAGGAGGTTGAGGGAGAGATTGAGCATCGCCTGAGGCAGAGAACAAAGAAAGTCTGGCGCGTAAAGAGCAAAGTGGTGCCAGCCGATGAAGTCAGAGCCGATCGCAACAAGAATCAACAACGTAAGGGCAAGGAAGTGATGTCATCTGAGATAAACATGGTTTTCATGTTGCCAGCCGAATATGAAGTAGAGCAAGCTGTTGAGCAAGAGGAAAATCTGCCATCGGCTAAATTGATGTTATTTCCACAGCAAGCCGTTTTTGAGAAGCCTGAGGGAACTGATTATCGGCACCTCAAGCCACTCTATGTTAAGGGATTTGTCAATGAAAAGCCGATGTCGAAGATGCTAGTCGATGGAGGAGCAGCTGTTAATTTAATGCCTTACACGACATTCAGAAAGCTTGGGAAGAATTCAGAGGACTTGATCAAGAATAACATGGTTCTGAAAGATTTTGGCGGGAATCCATATGAAACCACAGGAGTTCTGAATGTGGAGCGAACCATCGGCAGCAAAACAATTCCTATCACGTTTTCGTTATCGATGGGAAGGGTTCCTACAGTCTGTTGCTGGGAAGAGATTGGATCCATGCTAATTGTTGCATCCCTTCAACATTGCACCAGAGTTTGATTCAATGGCAAGGAGACCAAATTGAAATCGTGCCAGCCGACAGGTCAGTCAATGTAGCTTGTGCCGATTTATCTATTTGGGAGATGGAAGGAATTGACTGTTTATCTGGAAAAGTTTGACAAGGAGATTACTTAAAGATTTCTGATGATGCCATACAGCCAACAGGAGATGGAGAGCCCCAACTCTTGTTTTGAGGGCACCGTGGAGGGTTCCAATTTCTACACAGAAGACACTATTGATGATCTCGACGGCAAGCTTGGGCAAGGTTTTATGTCGGCCGATGAACTAGAAGAAATTGATATTGGACCAGGTGATAGGCCTAGGCCGACATATATTAGTAAGGGTTTATCAAAGAATTTAAATGTAAATTAATTGTACTCTTAAAGGAGTATAGAGATTGCTTTGCCTGGGAATACTATGAGATGCCAGGACTTAGCCGATCGATAGTTGAACATCCGCTCCCTATCAAACCAGGCTATCGGCCATACAAGCAACCCCCAAGACGTTGTAAAGCTGGAATGTATGATGCTATCAAGGCTGAAATCACAAGACTTTATGATGCTAACTTTATCAGACCATGCCGATATGCTGAGTGGATTTCCAATATAGTACCAGACATCAAGAAAAACGGCAAGCTCAGGGTTTGCATTGATTTCAGAGGCCTAAACAAAGCTATACCGAAAGGATGAATACCCAATGCCTGTGGCCGATCAACTCGTCGATGCAGCATCTGGACACAAGATTATCGGTTTCATGGAAGGTAATGCTGGTTATAATCAAATTTTTATGGCTGAGGAAGATATCCACAAGACTGCTTTTAGATGTCCTGGTGCTATCGGTTTGTATGAGTGGGTAGTTATGACTTTCTGCTTAAGGAGTGCTGGTGCTACATATCAGAGAGCCATGAATTATATTTTTCACGATCTTATCGGTGCATTGGTGGAGATATATATAGATGATGTGGTGGTTAAATCCAAGGAAGTTGATGATCATATAGCCGATTTGAAACAGGTCTTAGAAAGAGCAAGGAAATATGGGTTGAAAATGAATCCTACCAAGTGTGATTTTGGTGTATCGGCTGATCAGTTCCTTGGGTTTTTGGTCCATGAGCGAGGGATTGAAATTCCTCAGAGGAGTATTGAAGCAATTAAGGATATAAAACCTCTAGAAGACAAGACCAAGTTACAATCATTGATCGGCAAAATAAATTTTGTTCGGCGTTTCATATCAAATTTGTCTGGCCGAATAAAACCATTTACTCCTTTGTTAAGGTTGAAAGCCGATCAAGAGTTTATCTGGGGAGAAAAGCAGCAGCAAGCATTGGACAACATCAAGGAATATTTGAGTACTCCTCCAGTTCTCATACCACCATAGAAAGGAATTCCGTTCAAGCTGTATCTGTCAGCCGATCAAAACTCTATCGGCTCAGTTTTGATCCAATAGGTTGAAGGAAAAGAGAGGGTTATATTCTATCTCAGAAGACGCTTGTTGGATGCAGAAACAAGGTATTCACCTGTGGAGAAATTATGCTTGTGTTTATATTTTTCCTACTCAAAGTTGAGACATTATCTACTCTCCAATGAGTGTGTTATAGTGTGCAAGGCCGATGTGGTACGATATATGCTATCGGCTCCAGTTTTGAAAGGGCGAATTGTGAAGTGGATCTTTGCTTTATAAGAATTTGATCTCAGATATGAATCGGCTAAGGCAATTAAAGGGCAAGCTATAGCCGATTTCATAGTTGAACACAGGGATACCAGCATTGATAACATCGATATTATGCCATGGACTTTATTTTTTGATGGATCTGTTTGCACTCATGGTTGTGGCATCGGCTTGGTAATTATATCGCCTAGGTGGGCAAGTTTTCAGTTTGCCTTTACTATTAAACCATACTCTACAAATAATCAAGCAGAATATGAAGCTGTGCTCAAAGGATTGCAGTTGCTGAGGGAAGTTGAAGCCGATGCTGTTGAAATTATGGGTGATTCATTGCTCGTGATAAGTCAGTTGTCTGGAGAATATGAATGCAAAAATGACATCTTGATTGTTTACAATGAAAAATGTCAAGAGCTGATGAAGACTTTCAAGATAGTTACTTTGAAACATATTCCTAGGGAGCAAAACGTCGAAGCCAATGATCTAGCTCAAGGTGCATCAGGCTACAAGCCGATGTTACAAGGGATTGAAGTAGAAGTGGCCTGCATTCCAGCCGATGATTGGAGGTTTGATGTCTTTGAGTATTTGAAGAATCCTTCCAAATCGTTTTCAAGGAAATTGCGATATAAAGCTTTAAAATATGTTCTGTTGGATGATGCATTGTACTATCGGACGATTGATGGGGTTCTTTTGAAATGCTTGAGCATGGAGGAAGCTAAAGTTGTCATGTGTGAAGTTCATGAGGGAATCTGTGGGACACATCAATTGGCACACAAGATGAAGTGGTTACTTCGAAGAGTTGGATATTTTTGGCCGACAATGCTGGAGGATTGTTTCGGATACTACAAGGGTTGTCAAGATTGTCAGAAATTTGGAGCAATTCAAAGAGCACCAGCATCGGCCATGAATCCTATCATCAAACCATGGCCGTTCAGATATTGGGGTATTGATATGATCGGCCAGATTAATACACCATCAAGTAAAGGGCATAAGTTTATATTGGTTGCGACTGACTATTTTACCGAGTGGGTTGAGGCGATTCCTTTAAAGAAGGTTGACAGCCAAGATGCCATCTATTTTGTCAAAGAGCATATCATATACAGGTTTGGTTTCCCACAGACGATTACAACTGATCAAGGTACCATATTTGTGTCCGATGAGTTTGTTCGGTTTGCCGATAACATGGGAATTAAGTTATTGAATTCTTCACCATATTATGCACAAGCAAATGGACAGGCTGAGGCATCTAATAAAAGTTTGATTAAGTTGGTTAAGGGAAAGATAGCCGAATACCCCAAGAAGTGGCATACTATTTTGGCTGAATCATTGTGGTCCTATCGGATGGCTTGCCATGGTGCAATTCAGGTACCTCCCTATCAACTGGTTTATTGGCATGAAGCTGTGTTACCATGGGAAACCAACATCGGCTCTAGGAGAATTTCTTTACAAGATGAGTTGGCAGCCGATGATTATCATAATTTGATGGTTGATGAGTCAGAAGATTTGGTCCAAACAAGATTGCGAGCTCTTGAAAGTTATGCCCAAATCTTTTGAAGAAGGCGAGCTGGTTTGGAAGTTGGTATTGCCGATAGGGCCAGAGATAATAAATTTGGCAAGTGGTCACCGAATTGGGAGGGGCCTTTTCAAATTCCTAAATGCGTTTCTAAAAGGGCCTATATGTTGAAAGGGCTTAATGGAGAGGTATTTGGAAGAGCACTTAATGGAAAATACTTGAAGAAATACTACCCAAGTGTTTGGATTGGTTCATGATCGGCTATGGTTTACCGGTTTGTGGTTGATAGCCGATGTGTTTACATCGCCTTAAGATGGCCGATATTTTTTTATCGCCCTTAGATATATAAGTTTGCAGTATTGTGTTCCCTACTACAAACTTGGGGGCATAAAGGACGAAAATTTGGAAATTTTTGAGCAATTTTAGAATATAGCCAAGTATAAAATCAGCTCGATAGCCGACACATGTATTATAGCAAAAGTATCAATCGGCATAAGGGATTTCAGAGTATGTGTTACAAGACAAATGTTCTAGCCGATTACAGAATTAGTTACAAGATTTTTCTAAGTTTCTATTACATGACATCACTGAGAGAGGTAGCGCTGGATAGCCGACAGTGCCTGTTATCGAATTTCTTCAACTTCTGCGATAGCTTGGGCATCTTGGGCGTCAGTTCCAGGAATCACTTTCAGGGACTTGGTCATGGTGGTGTTGATGCGAAAAACACACACAGGCCTGAGAGATTTGCTTTACTCTAGTGCAGGTCCTAGCTTTTGGTTTTGGATTCGAGGGCGTGCCAGTTGATTTGATCCTGCAATCAACAAGAAAGAATATGATAAGAATATTATATTAGTAAACGATAGACAATCGGCCATAGGGCTGATTTCATATCGTATGTGATCTAGCCGATGCAATAAAGCATGAATCGGCTGTAAGGTATATGAGATAACCCTAATAAAAGTATATCGGTTGTAGATATCAATATTATGTGATTAACAGATCAATATTGCTTTAGAAGTAAACAATTGGTATAGATCGGACTGAACCGAGACAGTATAAACTGTTTAAGTCTATCACAACATGAAATAATGATCACATAAGACTAATGTCATAGCCGATATTTAGATCTATTTATATATCGGTCATAAATCCGATATAAACTGATGATAAGGCATTAAGAACAAACATAGAACATTAAACAAAGCACAAAACCATGTCAAATATTCTAAACAGATAAGATCGGCTAAAACTCCGATGCTATCCCTATTGACAATCGTAAAGCATGTTATAAATCATGATTCTAAAAAGACTTAATAGGTTGGACCGAACCAATGCAACATTAAGTATAAAGAAGCATGATATGCAACAAGCCAATGACATCAAATCAGGATGGTGGATACATCATATAGCATGAATCAATAAAGTAAACTAGCCGATATCGTCGAAACCCTAAAATAGATCTAGCCGATATAGGAGATAGCATTATTGATCTAAGCTATATGATGTATATGGTAACTGTGGAACTTGCAAGATAGAATTAGAGTGTCAAAAAGATGTAAGCACTAATCCCAATGATGCAAATTGCCATGACAAGATATACCTTCTCGCCGAAGATCAAATTGATGCAGCACGACTCGAGAGCACAAGCTTGTCGAAAATAAGAAACAAAGGTGGCGATGCGCCGAGATTGATTGAACGTCTGTTGTTATTATTTACAAGACCTCGGGACTATATTTATACCCGAAAATACAAACATTGTCCATCACGGACACGACTCATATTAACCTATTACAAATCCAACTAACGAACAAGTCCCTTAGGCGGACTTTTACCGAAAATATCTATAAGAAAATTACATAAAATATCCTAATTAATAGATACAATTGCCTCTTCAGTACTCTATCCGTGCATGGCAATCCATATGAAGCACGTTAACACAACCCGATGGCGTATACCGAGTCATATTATGAAAATCGGCTCAATCGGCTAACCTAGTCCGACTCTGACTCTGCCGATCCAGTTCACAGCCGATTCGGACTACAGCCAATTCTCACTCTGCTTTCCGATACGATCTTATCTCTTCAATCCTCTTCGATTCCATCTTTATCTCCGATGTTTGAATTACCAAATTTGGTCGTCAACACATGCCTCCCAAGTCCGGAATATTTGGTAATGTTTCGGATTTGCCAAATCTTATCTCCGAAATAATCTCGCTCTTTCCGTTTTTTACCGTTACCACAGTGCTTTAAATACTTTAACCGACGGCCCCGAGAAACTTCACACGTTATACTGTTGCCACCGCTTTAGCCCTCTCCGTCTCTCTCAACTCCGGCGATCCCCTCGGCGCAAGCAATCAACTCCAAGCAATCCCCCTCCCATTCAATTTCCGCCAGCGAGGGATGTCTTCCTCATCCGCTCCATCCGCCGCTCTGCCAGCCGAATATGCTGAGGTAAGTCTTATCGGCTAGATCTCCTTTTTGTTCATCTAATCCTGTTTTTCGCAATCTTAGTCCGCTTCTTTTCTTTTTTGCCTTGTTAATGTAGCATCTCGCAAACCTAACTGCGGTCCCCAGTCTTAACCATGAAAACAACTACTTTCTTGGTCCAATCGGCAACTTAGACCCAACTGAGTTCATCGCTACCGAAACCAATAGAATCCCCTTCAGGCTAGTGAACCCCAACATAGGACATTGGAAAAATACGTTTAAGTCTTGGCCATCCTTGGAAAAAAGCTGGCCTGCATGGTTTAAGCGCATATCGGCTAGCAAACAGAGCCACTGGGACAAAATAGGAATCGGCCAAGCCCTAGCCCTTACTCTGGCAAATTCGGCTAAAGATGAGCCACTTATGGCTTCTGCTAGCTACTTCTGGTCCAATACCCTCAATGCATTTTTGTTCAATCAAGGGCCGATGACCCCAACTCTCTTGGACATAACCATGTTAACCGGACTAGATATTACTTCATCGGCCAACCCCATGATGCTTAACTCCAAAAACAGATTTGATTTCAAAACCAAGAGCATAGGAGGATGGTCTGGTTTCATTTCGGCTAACATGGGTCATGGCTCAGTCTCCCCCAGAGAGCATAGTGCCTTTTTGTTAATGTGGCTGGAAAAATTCCTATTCTGTGGATCCAGTTGTGGCCCAACTTCAAACTAGCAGTATATAGCCGAAGCACTCGAAGAGAAGAGACAGTTTCCTTTAGGAAAAATCCTGCTCGGCTACCTATATCAAACCTTGAACAACGCATCGGCTAAATAGCAACCGGCTCAGTAGTCAGTGCAGGAAGCCCATGGTGGCTTTTGCAAACTTGGTTGAATTTGGTTGCAATGAAAGCTGTCAATCGGCCATCTTTGACAGAAGCAGAATTCCCAAGGTTGGAGCCAATCACTGATGATGATGGGGAAGAAGTTACCCATCGGAGATGCACATCTTTTGGAGAATATGCCACCACCCCAGCCGATGCTGGTGCAAAGCTGTCAGCTGAATTGCTCAAAGATTGGTTCTTCAGCTTTTATGATGGATTTCAAAAAGATGCTAGAATATGGTTCTTCTATGAGGATTCAATCAATTTTGAACTACCATCAGACTTCAGATTTGAAGAAATCAATCATGATAAATTTCAGAAGTCCAGAGAAGTGTATACCACTGCTATCAGCCGATGCATACTCCCTGTCGGCATCCATCAAGGCAGGAACATCAAAGTTTCATACGAGTTTTATCACCCCATGAGCTCTGCAAGGCAGTTTGGAATGGGACAACTCCCAATCGGCTTGTGGTTTGTCGATAAGATTGAATGCCGAGGAGAAATATCTTCAAGTCTTATGATGGATCGGCTACTGAACATTCCAGGACCTCCTCTTGGCAGCATCAATGACATTGAATTAGCCATGTTCAGGAGTAAAGCTTTTACTTCGTGGTGGGCCGAGTGGAAACAACATCTCTTTCACCAATCGGCTACCATCTACATGACTGACCTCTTTCCAGACATGATCCCTCAGGTAATCTCTTTATTATTTCCAATATCATTTCTGTTTTAACATATTAGCCGATTCTAATTTTTACTTCTAAAACATCCTTGCTCTTTCAGACCACAGACTCCTCCCCTCCTCGCATTAGCAGAAGTGGCAAAGACATTGAATATGCCGCAGGGTTGCTACCCAATAGATGTGGCATGACTCCTCCTGTCATCGGCTATCATGCCCCAAAGACATCAAGTCTGCTTCATGGACAAACAAGGGAACCAGTCGATGCTGGCAGAAAAAAAAGAACTAGAGCATAAACCACAATGCCACCAGCTGCTAAGAAAAAGGCCAAAAAGCAACCACCTCCAACAGCCGATGATACAAATGAAGCTCTAAAAGAAGCATCAATTGAACGAGCAATAGATGAAGCTGCAGCCGAATCAAGTGATGCAGGAAAAAGAACAACCCCAGCTTCCCCAGCTCCAGCACAAACTCCCATAACACCTGCTGCTCCAGCAGTTTTCTCCCGGCAACCAAGAGTAAATTCATCTTCTTTAATATAAAATCTTCTTGTTTAGTACCAATCTAAACTCTCAAACTTTGTCTATTGCAGAAGAAAAGGCCAGCCGAGAAGAAGAAACCGGCACAAATATTGGCCAAACCAACTATCCAAGTTCCTCTGGTAAAATCCATATTACTAAAACCATGAATCATCTTACTTAGCCGATTTCATCTAGCACTTGTATTAATATTTTCAGCCTACTCCCCCTCCATCACCTGCAGCACAACCAATTTCAAGTGAACACACCGCATCGGCTGCAGGCAACCATCACATTGAAGAAGAAGAGGTTGTTGCCCCTGCAATCCCTGTAAGTCTCAAACCCTAAAAAATACCAAATCGGCGATTCAAAACACTTTCTGACTTATATATCCTTTCCATTGCAGGTCTTAGCCGATTTGTTCTCCTTTGACATAAAGGACTACTTCGACGAAGAAGCAGAAGGAGAAACAACAAGCAAATCCTTAGCTCCTCTAGTCGATGATGTGAAGAGGAATCTTGAAGACATCTCACATCGTCTGGAAGCATCCCTGGACAGCCTGGTGGTGGATTGCAGTACTCTCCGAGCCAGATTCCAAGAGATCCAAGCTGTTCTGCCAGATGAGTTATCCAATATGATCACCCCAGCTATGTATCTCGACCAACACCAGTTCAAGCTGGAGAAGGCAAGACAAAGGATAGCTGACCGGCGAGAAAGAAAAGATATCGAAGCCACCATTCAGGCCAATCGGCAGCTAGTACATGACGAGAAAACTAAGCTTGATCAACTAGCTGAAGAGCCGATTAAAGCCACAATAGACCAGCTGGAGGCTGAAAGAATAGATCTGTTGGCCAAACTTGAAGAATGCAATGCTAAAATTGCAGTGGAGAAGCAAAAATTAGCCGATATGCCAAAAGCTATTGGAGAACAAAAAGCAAAGTTAAAATCGGCTATAAAGAATGTGGCCAATATGACTAAGTCCCTGAGGGTGATCCCTGGAACCGATGCCCAAGATGCCCAAGCTATAGCAGAAGTTGAAGAAATCCGGCAACGGGCACAATCGGCCATCCAGCGCTATCTTTCTCAATGATACCATGTAATAGGGACTTAGTAAAATTTTGTAATCAACTCTGAAATCAGCTACTCTTGGTTTGTAATATATACTCTGATATGATCTTGGCCATCGAGCCGATTTAATACTTAGTGAAAACTTGAGATGCCGTCTGCTATCAGTCATCGAACCGATTTTATACTTGACTACATTCTAAGATAAAATTTTCCTCAAAATTTCCCAACGTTTCGTCCGTCATGCCCCCCAAGTTTGTAGTAGGGAACACAATGCTGCAAACTTATATGTCTAAGGGCGATAAAAATATCGGCCATCTAAAGGCGATGTACATACATCGGCCACCAGCCATAAATCGGCAAACCGTAGCCGATCATGAACCAATCCAAACACTTGGGTAATATTTCTTCAAGTATTTTCCATTAAGTGCTCGTCCAAAAACTTCTCCATCAAGCCCTTTTAACATGTAAGCTCCTTTAGAAACATATTTGTGAACTTGAAATGGTCCATCCCAATTTGGTGACCACTTGCCGAATTTATTATCTCTGGCCCCTATCGGTAGTACCAATTTCCAAACTAGTTCACCCTCTACAAAAAACTTGGGCACAACTTTCGTGTTATAATGTCTGGCAACTCTCACCTTATCCTTTCTAACTTTTTCAAGAGCTCGCAATCTAGCTTGTACCAAATCTTCGAATTCATCAACCATCAAGTTATGATAATCATCAGCTGTTAACTCATTTTGTAAAGAAATCCTCCTGGAGCCAATGTTAGTTTCCCAAGGTAATACAGCTTCATGCCCATAAACCAGTTGATAAGGAGGTACCTGAATTGCACCATGACAAGCAATCCGATAGGACCACAATGATTCAGCCAAAATAGTATGCCACTTCTTTGGATATTCGGCTATCTTCCTTTTAACCAACTTAATCAAGCTTTTATTAGATGCCTCAGCCTGTCCATTAGCTTGTGCATAATATGGTGAAGAATTCAACAACTTAAATCCCATGCGATCAGCAAACTGAACAAACTCATCAGACACAAATATAGAACCTTGATCAGTTGTAATCGTTTGTGGCAAACCAAACCTGTATATAATATGCTCCTTGACAAAATTGATTGCATCTTGACTGTCAACTTTTTTCAATGGAATCGCTTCAACCCACTTTGTGAAATAATCAGTTGCAACGAATATGAATTTATGCCCTTTGCTTGATGGTGGATTAATTTGGCCGATCATATCAATACCCCAACCTCTGAACGACCATGGCTTGATAATGGGGTTCATAGCCGATGCTGGCGCTCGCTGAATTGCTCCAAATTTCTGACAATCTTGGTAACCTTTGTAATATCTGAAACAATCCTCCAGCATTGTAGGCCAAAAATATCCAACTCTTCGAATTAACCACTTCATTTTATGAGCCGATTGATGTGTTCCACAAATACCTTCATGAACTTCACACATAACAACTTTTGCTTCCTCCAGACTTAAACATCTTAAAAGAACTCCATCAATCGTCCGATAGTACAATGTATCATCCAAGAGAACATACTTAAGAGCTTTATACCTTAATTTCCTTGAAACCGATTTAGAAGGATTCTTCAAATACTCAAAAACATCAAACCTCCAATCATCGGCTGGAATGCAGGCCACTTCTACTTCAATCCCTTGTAACATCGGCTTATAGCCTGATGCACCTTGAGCTAGATCATTGGCTTCTACATTTTGCTCCCTAGGAATATGCTTCAAAGTGACTATCTTGAAAGTTTTCATCAGCTCTTGGCATTTTTCATTGTATATCATCCAGGTATCATTTTTGCATTCATATTCTCCAGATAATTGCCTTATAACCAATAATGAATCACCCACGATTTCAACAGCATCGGCTTCAACTTCCCTTAGTAACTGTAAACCTTTGAGAACAGCTTCATATTCTGCTTGATTATTCGTAGAGTACGGTTTAATAGTAAAAGCAAACTGAAAACTTGCCCCCTAGGCGATATAATCAGCAAGCCGATACCGCAACCATGAGTGCAAACTGATCCGTCAAAGAATAAAGTCCATGGCATAATGTCAATATTATCGATGCTTGTATCCCTGTGTTCAACTATGAAATCGGCTATCTCCTGTCCTTTAACTGCCTTAGCCGATTCATATCTGAGATCGAATTCTGATAAAGCAAAGATCCACTTACCAATGCGTCCTTTCAAAACTGGAGCCGATAGCATATATCGTACCACATCGGCCTTGCAAACTATGATACACTCATTGGATAGTAGATAATGCCTCAACTTTGTGCAGGAAAAATATAAACATTAACATAACTTCTCCACAGGTGAATACCTAGTTTCTGCATCCAACAATCGTCTGCTGAGGTAGAATATAACTCTCTCTTTTCCGTCAACCTCCTGAATCAAGACTGAGCCGATAGAATGTTGATCGGCTGATAAATAGAGTTTAAATGGAATCTGTTTCTGTGGTGGTATAAGAACGGAAGGAGTACTTAAATATTCCTTGATATTATCCAATGCTTGTTGCTGCTTCTCTCCCCAGACAAACTCTTGATCGGCTTTCAACCTTAATAAAGGAGTAAATGGTTCTATTCGACCAGACAGATTTGATATAAAACACCGAACAAAATTAATCTTGCCGATCAATGATTATAGCTTGGTCTTATCTTCTGGAGGTTTGATATCTTTAATTGCTTCAATGCTCATTTGAGGAATTTCATTCCCTCTCTCATGAACCAAAAACCCAAGAAATTGACCAGCCGATACACCAAAAGCACACTTTGTAGGACTCATCTTCAACCCATATTTTCTTGCTCTTTCTAAGACTTGTTTCAAATCGGCTATATGATCATCAACCTCCTTGGATTTAACAACCACATCATCTATATATATCTCCACCAAAGCACCGATAAGATCATGAAAGATATAATTTATAGCTCTCTGATATGTAGCACCAGCACTCCTCAAGCCGAAAGTCATAACTACCCACTCATATAAGCCGATAGCGCCAAGACATCTAAAAGTAGTCTTGTGAATATCTTCCTCAGCCATAAAAATTTGATTATAACCGGCATTATCATCCATGAAGCTGATAATTTTATGTCCAGATGCTACATCGACGAGTTGATCGGCTACTGGCATTGGGTACTCATCCTTCGGTGTAGCTTTATTTAAATCCCTGAAATCAATACAAACCCTAAGCTTATCGTTTTTCTTGATGACTGGTACTATATTGGAAATCCACTCAGCATATCGGCATAGTCTGATGAAGCCAGCATCATAAAGTCTTGTAATTTCGGCCTTAATAGCATCATACATTGCAGCTTTACAACGTCTTGGGGGTTGCTTGTATGGCCGATAGCCTGGTTTAATAGGGAGCCGATGTTCAACTATCGATCGGCTAAGTCCTGGCATCTCATAGTATTCCCAGGCAAAACAATCTCTATACTCCTTTAAAAGTGCAATTAATTTACATTTAAACTCTTTTGGTAAACTTTTACTAATATATGTCGGCCTAGGCCTATCACCTGGTCCAATATCAATTTCTTCTAACTCATCGGCCGACATAAAACCTTGACCGAGCTTGCCGTCGAGATCATCGATTGTATCCTCTGTGTAGAAATTGGAACCCTCCACGGCGCCCTCAAAATAAGAATTGGGGCTCTCCATCTCCTGTTGGCTGTATGGCATCATCAGAAATCTTTAAGTAATCTCCTTGCCAAACTTTTCCAGATAAACAATCAATTCCTTCCATCTCCCAAATAGATAAATCGGCACAAGCTATGTTGACTGACCTGTCGGCTGGCACGATTTCAATTTGGTCTCCTTGCCATTGAATCAAACTTTGATGCATTGTTGAAGGGATGCAGCAGTTAGCATGGATCCAATCTCTTCCCAGCAACAGACTGTAGGAACCCTTCCCATCAATGACAAAAAACGTGGTTGGAATTGTTTTGCTGCCGATAGTTAACTCCACATTCAAAACTCCCTTGGTTTCAGACGGGTTCCCGCCAAAATCCTTTAGAACCATGTTGGTCTTGATCAAGTCCTCTGAATTCTTCCCAAGCTTTCTGAATGTTGTAGATGGCATCAAAATAACAGCTGATCCTCCATCGACTAGCATCTTGGACATCGGCTTACCATTGACAAACCCCTTAACATAGAGTGGTTTGAGATGCTGATGGTCTGTTCCCTCGGGCTTTTCAAAAATAACTTGTTCTGGTGATAACATCAACTTAGCCGATGGCAGATTTTCTTCTTGCTCAACTTGTCCTATTGCATATTCAGCCGGTAACATGAAAACCATGTTGATTTCAGATGACATCACTTCCTTGCCCTTGCGTTGTTGATTCCTGGTGTGATCGGCTCTGACTTCATCGGCTGACACTACTTTGCTCTTCACACGCCACACTTTCTTCGTCTTCTGCCACAGCCGATGTTCAATTGCCCCCTCAACCTCCTGGAATTGTTCCCTGTTTCTCATCCTTTGAACTCTTCTCTTCTGATTTTTGGTAAATATCCTAGAAGGACACCATTGAGGATGTGTTGGCTTGGATTCTCTACGCGAATCATCTTCGTCATCATCTTGCTGTATCGGCCCAAGTCTTTCATGTGCTGACAACCTTGACTGACTTGGCCGATGTGTAGTTGCATGTTGTCGCCTTGGTTTTTGGATGAACTGGGCATCAGGATCACTGCAGCCAGGGCAATTCTCGATAGATGGTAGCCTCATGCCTTCGTTCCAGCAAAACCTGAAGAATTCACAACTCCAATGGGGGTCAAAATATATTTCTTCTTCCTCAGGATATGGTTCCTCTTCCAGCTGGTGCCTGTTTTCATATTTGCCGATCATACCAGCCGATCTGATATTCCTGGTGTAGTTTTTATTTCTATCGGCTGTATGCTGGTTGTATCCAGGATGCACCATGTTGACTGGGAAAGGGTGCCCATCTATCTTCATCGGCTTCTTAGACCCATCAATCTTAATTTTCCCTTGTTCAATAGCCGACTGGATCGTTTGTCTAAAAATTTTGCAATCGTTGGTGTGGTGAGATCCTGTATTATGCCATTTACAATATTTCCTTTTCTTCAATTCTTCAGCCGATGGGATGACGTGTCCTACTGGCAATTGGATTTGTTTTTCTTGGAGAAGGAGATCGAAAATTTTGTCAGCTTTGGTGATGTTGAAATCATATCTTTCCTCCATCCCAGAATTTTTAGCCCATTGACAGACCACCGTCTTCTTGTTCCTAGCCCACTCGGCTGCATTGATGTCCGGATCTTCATCTTCAAAATCGGAATCATAATTGTAGACATTGTTCACATTGTTTGTCTTTTTGATGAATTTCCTAGCCTCTTGGAATCTTGTCTCGTGAGCCGGTACCTTCTGAGCTAAATGTGCTAAACTGTCAAAGTCCTGAGCCGAAAACCTCTCCGTGATCGGCGCCAGCAAACCCTGGAAGGCTAGATCGGCTAGCTAAGAATCTGATAAAGATAAGCTGTAGCACCTATTTCTCACATCTCTAAATCGTTGAATGTAGTCTGGGACTGATTCATCTGATTTCTGCCTAATAGCTGTGAGGTCTGATAGCTTCATTTCTTGAACTCCACTGAAAAAGTATTTATGAAATTGTTTCTTCAGATCGGCCCAGCTCCTGATTGAGTTATATGGCAAGGATGAAAACCAAGTGAATGCCGATCCAGATAGTGAGAGAGGAAAGAAGCGAACTCTGAGAGCTTCTGTAGCCGATGCTTCACCACACTGAGCTAAGAATCGGCTTATGTGCTCATAAGTTGATATATTGTCTTGTCCTGAGAACTTGGAAAAATCTGGCACTTTGTATCGGTTTGGTAATGGAACTCAAACAAAGTATTCTAGATATGGATGTCGATACATATTGCCACTGTCTTTTGGCTTGAGTCCAAATTGCTCCCTCATGACGTCAACGATCATATCGGCCCCAGGTTGGTGAGGTGTTGCTCCACCATACTGTTGCTGTAGTGGATCCATCTGGCCAAATTGGATCGGCTGAGGTTGTGGTGAGTGAGGCTGATAAAGATTATTAAAGCCAGCCGATATGCCTTGAGGTGGTATATATGAAGGTTGTTCTGTACTGTATTGCTGGCCTATCGGCTGAGGAATTTCAGTCGACTGTTGTGGAACCGAAGGAATTGGATAAGATGTGTCGACAACTGGCGGTCTTGGGTGAAGAATATTCATCAACTGCTCTGGTGTTAACTGAGTTGACGCTTGCCCCCCAGTGATCGGCTGTGATCTGGTTAGAATTGATGGGATGTTTGAACTTGAGAAAGGAGCCGATGGAACCTGGGTTTGAAGCACCTATTGATTTCCTTGACTCCCGCCGATGTCTGTCTTCACGGTCCTGTACCCTGGGAACGTGCCGTCTGGTAAATAAATTGGTCATTTAGCCTTTTCCTCGGCTATCGTTCCATCGACTACCGACTTGATCATGTTTGTCAAAGTATTGACAAGTACTCCGGACTGGTTGACTAACGCATGATGTACAGCCGAATCGATGCGATCTTGTAACGTGTGCAATTCTTCATTACTTGATTCGGCTTTCACTTGTTTATCTTTTTCTTCTGCTGATCCAGAAGTACTTGGGTCTTGCTTTATGATCGTCGGTATTTGGACTTTAGCTCTTTGGACGACCGTACCTTGCCGGGTGACTGTGAAGGAGTGCAAATACTGGGTTTGGAGTTGATTCAACATTTGTTGCAATTCTTCCTTCTATTCGTCATTCAGCTGCTCGGGTGTAACCGTGATGATGTTGTCCTCAGCAACCTCAGTGATGCTTGGAGACATGATGTCTCTTGGTCCCACCGGGCGTGCCAAAAGCATGTTGATGCGAAAAACACACAGACCTGAGAGATTTGCTTTACTCTAGTGCAGGTCCTAGCTTTTGGTTTTGGATTCGAGGGCGTGCCAGTTGATTTGATCCTGCAATCAACAAGAAAGAATATGCAAAGAATATTAGTAAACGATAGACAATCGGCCATAGGGCCGATTTCATATCGTATGTGATCTAGCCGATGCAATAAAGCATGAATCGGCTGTAAGGTATATGAGATAACCCTAATAAAAGTATATCGGCTGCAGATATCAATATTATGTGATTAACAGATCAATATTGCTTTAGAAGTAAACAATTGGTATAGATCGGACTGAACCGAGACAGTATAAACTGTTTAAGTCTATCGCAACATGAAATAATGATCACATAAGACTAATGTCATAGCCGATATTTAGATCTTGTTATATATCGGTCATAAATCCGATATAAACTCATGATAAGGCATTAAGAACAAACATAGAACATTAAACAAAGCACAAAACCATGTCAAATATTCTAAACAGATAAGATCGGCTAAAACTCCGATGCTATCCTTATTGACAATCGTAAAGCATGTTATAAATCATGATTCTAAAAAGACTTAATAGGTTGAACTGAACCAATGCAGCATTAAGTATAAAGAAGCATGATATGCAACAAGCCAATGACATCAAATCAGGATGGTGGATACATCATATAGCATGAATCAATAAAGTAAACTAGCCGATATCGTCGAAACCCTAAAATAGATCTAGCCGATATAGGAGATAGCATTATTGATCTAAGCTATATGATGTATATGGTAACTGTGGAACTTGCAAGATAGAATTAGAGTGTCATAAAGATGTAAGCACTAATCCCAATGATGCAAATTGCCATGACAAGATAGATAGAATTAGAGTGTCATAAAGATGTAAGCACTAATCCCAATGATGCAAATTGCCATGACAAGATATACCTTCTCGCCGAAGATCAAATTGATGCAGCACGACTCGAGAGCGCAAGCTTGTCGAAAATAAGAAACAAAGGTGGCGATGCGACGAGATTGATTGAACGTCTGTTGTTATTATTTACAAGACCTCGGGACTATATTTATACCCGAAAATACAAACATTGTCCATCACGGACAGGACTCATATTAACCTATTACAAATCCAACTAACGAACAAGTCCCTTAGGCGGACTTTTACCGAAAATATCTATAAGGCAATTACATAAAATATCATAATTAATAGATACAATTGCCTTTTCAGGACTCTATCCGTGCATGGCAATCCATATGAAGCACGTTAACACAACCCGATGACGTATACCGAGTCATATTATCAAAATCGGCTCAATCGGCTAACCTAGTCCGACTCTGACTCTGCCGATCCAATTCGCAGCCAATTCGGACTACAGCCGATTCTCACTCTGCTTTCCGATACGATCTTATCTCTTCAATCCTCTTCGATTCCACCTTTATCTCCGATGTTTGAATTACCAAATTTGGTCGTCAACAGGTGGCCACATTTTTTATAGCCGATCTTAACTTTGCTTTTTGTTCCCCAATGGCCTTTGGGAGATCGGCTAATTTTTGTTTTTCCAGTGCAATCTTGGCATTACATTCTTCAAGTTTAGCTAGCAGATCGATCCTTTCGGCCTCCAGTTGATCTATTGTGGCTTTAATCGGCTCTTCGGCTAGTTGGTCAAGTTTGTTTTTCTCATCATGCACAAGTTGCCAATTTGCTTGGATTGTGGCCTCGATGCTTTTCTTTTCCAGCCGATCTGCTATCCTTTGTCTAGCTTTTTCCAGCTTGAATTGGTGTTGCTCAAGGTACATAGTCGGAGTGATTATGTTGGACAACTCGTCTGCTTGAATCTCTTGGAATCTTGTTCGGAGGGTGCCGCAGTCAACTACCAGGCTGTCCAGAGATGCTTCTAGCCGATGTGTGATGTCTTCAAGATTCCTCTTCACATCATCGGCTAGAGGAGCTAAGGATTTGCTTGTTGCTTCTCCCTCTGCTTCTTCATCAAAGTAGTCCTTTATATCAAAAGAAAACAAATCGTCTAAGACCTGCAAGTAGGAAAGATGAAGGGAATATAAGTGAGAAGATATTTTTGTAACCGATTTTGAAGAATTTTAAGGATAAGACTTACAGGGATTGCGGGGGCAGCGATTTCTTCTTCTTCAACGTGATGGCTGCCTGCAGCCGATGCGGTATGTTCACTTGAAACTGGTTGTGCTACAGGCGATGGAGGGGAAGGAGGCTGAAAATATTTTTATAAACGTTAGATGATATCGGTTAATGAAATGTTCAGAGTGTTAGAGAGTTGAAACTTACCAAGGGAGTTTGAACGGTTGGCTTAGCCGATTTTGGTCCTGGTTTCTTCTTCTCGGCTGGTCTTTTCTTCTATAGAATATAAGGGTTGGAAATTTGAATTGATGGTGAGCAAGAAACGTTTGTACCAAAGGAGGTGAACTTACTCTGGGTTGCTGAGTGAAGACAGCCGGAGCAGAAAGGAGTTGTGGGGGTTTGTTTTGGAGTCGGAGAGGCTGGAGGTGTCTTTTCTCCCACATCACTGGATTCGGCTGCGGCTTCATCTATTGCTTGTTCAATTGATGCTTCCTTTAAAGCTTCATTTGTGTCATGAGCTGTTAGAGGTGGTTGCTTTTTAGCCTTTTTCTTGGTAGCTGGTGGCATGACAGTTGATGCTCTGGTCTTTCTTTTTCTGCCTGCATCGGCTGGTTCCCTCATTTGTCCTTTAAGCAAACTTGATGTCTTGGGATCATGATAGCCGATGACAGGAGGAGTCGTGCCACATCTGCTAGGCAGTAGCCCTGCAGCATACTCAATATACTTGCCACTTCTGCTAATGCGAGGGGGAGATGAGTCTGTGGTCTGAAAAAGCAAGGATGTTTTACAAAGTCAGAAATAGAATCGGCTAATGTATTTAAAACAGTAATGAAGATGAGTTAGAGGAAATAAAGGAATTACCTGAGGGATCATGTCTGGAAAGAGGTCAGTCATGTAGATGGTAGCCGATTGGTGAAAAAGATGTTGTTTCCACTCAGCCCACCATGAGGTAAAGACCTTGCTCCTGAACATGGCTAGTTCAATATCATTAATACTGCCAACGGGAGGTCCTGGAATGTTCAGTAGCCGATCCATCATTAGACTTGAAGATATTTCTCCTCGGCATTCAATCTTGTCAGCAAACCACAAGCCGATTGGGAGTTGTCCCATACCAAATTGTCTTGCTGAACTCATTGGGTGATAGAATTTATATGAGACTTTTATGTTCCTGCCTTGGTGGATGCCGACAGGAAGGATGCATGGGCTGATGGCTGTGGTATATACTTCTCTGGACTTCTGGAATTTGTTATGATTGATTTATTCAAATCTGAAGTCTGATGGCAGTTCAAAATTGACTGAGTCTTCATAGAAGAACCAGATTCTAGAGTCTTTCTGGAAGCCATCATAGAAGCTAAAGAACCAATCCTTGAGTAGTTCTGCTGATAACTTTGCTCCAGCATCGGCTGGCGTGCTAGCATATTCTCCAAATGATGTGCACCTCCGATGGGTTATTTGTTCCCCATCATCATCGGTGATCGGTTCTAGTCTTGGGAATTCTGCCTCAGTTAGGGGTGGCTGATTGACAACTTTCATTACTACCAGATTTAGCCAAGATTGGAGTAGCCACCACGGGCCACCTGCACCAACTATTGAGCCGACAGCTAGCTTGGTCGATGTGTTGTTTAGAGTTTGGTATAGGTAGCCGAGCAGAATTTTTCCTAAGGGAAATTGTTTCTTTTCCTCAAGTGCTTCGGCTATGTGCTGCCAGTTGGAAGTTAGACCACAACTAGATCCACAGAAAAGGAATTTTTCTAGCCACATCAGCAGGAAGGCAGTATGTTCTCTTGGAGTAACTGAGCCTTGACCCATGTTAGCTGAGATAAAACCAGACTATCCTCCTATGCTCTTGGTTTTAAAATCAAATCTGTTTTTGGAGTTCAGGATCATGGGGTTGGCCGATGAAGTGATATCCAGTCCAGTCAACATGGTAACATCTAGCAAAGTTGGGGTCATTGGTCCTTGATTGAATGAGAATGCATTGATGACATTGGACCAGAAATAGCTTGCAGAGGCCATAAGTGGTTCGTCCTTAGCCTAATTTGCCAAACTAAGGGCTAATGCTTGGCCAATTCCAAGTTCATCCCAGTGACTTTGTTTACTAACCGATACTCGTTTGAACCATGCGAGCCAGCTTTTCTCTAGGGATGGCTAAGATTTGAAGGTATTTTTCCAGTGCCCTAGGTTTGGGTTTGCTAACCTAAAGGGGATTCTGTTTGTTTCGGCAGTGATGAACTCAGTTGGGTCTAAGTTGCCGATTGGTCCAAGGAAGTAGTTGTTTTCGTGATTAAGACCGGGGACTGCAACTAGGTTTGCAAGATGCTACATCAACAAAGCAGAAAAGAAAGAAAACGAACTAAGATCGCGAAAAACAAGATTGTTTGAGCAAAAAGGGGATCTAGCCGATGGGACTTACCTCTGCATATTCGGTCGATGAAGCAGCAAACGGGGCGGATGAGGAAGACATCTTTCGCCGGCGGAAGTTGGACGAGGAGGGATTTGCTTGGAGGTTGACTGCTTGCGCCGAGGGGATCGCCGGAGTTGGGAGAGACGGAGATTGCGAAAGCGGTGGCAACAGTATAACGGTGTGAAGTTTCTCGGGGTCGTCGGTTAGGTATTTAATGCAGTGCGGTAACGGTCAAAAACGGAAAGAGCGAGATTATCTCGGAGATAAGATTTGGCAAATCCGAAAACTTACCAGAAATTCCGGACTTGGGGTGCATGTGTTGACGACCAAATTTGGTAAATCAAAGTATCGGAAATAAAGATAGAGTTGAAGAGAATGAAAGAGATTAGATTGTTTTGGAAACAGAGTAAGAATCGGCTATAGTCCGAATCGGCTGTGAACTGGATCGGCAGAGTCAGAGTCGGACAAGATTAGCCGATGGAGTCAGAGTCAGAGTCAGAGTCGGCAGAGTCAGAGTCAGAGTCAGAGTCGGTAATATGACTCGGTACACGTCATCGGGTTATGTTAGCGTGATTCATATGGATTGCTATGCACGGATAAAGTCCTGAGAAGGCAATTGTATCTTTTAATTAGAATATTTTATGTAATTTCCTTATAGATATTCTCGGTAAGAGTCCGGTTAAGGGACTTGTTCGTTAGTTGGATTTGTATTAGGTTAATATGAATCGTGTCCGTAGTGGACAATGTTTGTATTTTCGGGTATAAATATGATCCCGAGGTCTTGTAAATAATAACAACAGACGTCCAATCAATCTCGGCGCATCGCCACCTTTGTTTTCTATTCTCAACAAGTTTGTGCTTTCGAGTCGTGCTGCATCAGTTTGATCTTCGGCAAAAACGTATATCTTGTCATGGCGAGTTACATCATTAGGGCTAGTGCTTACATCTTTATGACACTCTAGTTCTTTGTTGTAATTCTCCGAGTTATCATATATGTTATATAACTTAGATCGACAATGCAATCTTCTTATATCGTCTAGATTATTTTAGGGTTTTGTCGATATCGGCTAGACTACTTTGTTAATCTAGGTTATATAATGTATCTACCATCCCGAAAAGGCAACCATCGGCTTGATTCTCTAGATCTCATGCTTCTTTTTATACTTAATGCTGCATTGGTTAAGTCCAACCTATTAAGTCGTATTTAGAATCATGATATCTAGCTTGCTTTATGGTTGTTAATAAGGATAGTATCGGGGTTTCAGCCGATCTTACCTGGTATAGATGTTTTACATCGTTTTATGCTTTGTTTAATGTTCTATATCTGCCCCTTATATCAGGATCTAATCTAAATATAAATTTATTTAGTTTAATACCAATCTAGTTGGTTATAATTGAATATATTTATTACTAGAGAATATCCTAGTATAAGGTTGTATCGGAGCTATAGCCGATACACACTTAAATCTAGATATCGGCTTTGACATTAGTCTCGGTTCAGTCCGATCTATCCCAATTGCTTGTTTCTAAAGTAACATCGATTCACTAATTATGTAACATTAACATCTACAGCCGATACACTAGTTTTAGGGTTATTTTCATATTTACTTATACCTTACAGCCGATTCATGCTTTATTGCATCAGCTAGGTCACATACGATATGAAATCGGCCCTATGGCCAATTGTCTATCGTTTACTAATATTCTTTGCATGTTTTCTTGTTGATTGCAGGATCAAAACAACTGGCACACCCTTGAACCTAAAACCCTAATTTTGGACCTGCACTAGAGTAAAGCAAATCTCTCAGGCCAGTATGTGTTTTTCGCATCAACAACTGACAAGCCGATGTAACGATGTTAGCTGATGTTGATAGGGTTTTGAACTATCAGCTATATTTCCGATGTGGATTTTGATAGTTGGATAAATGATGATATAAATACAGTTGAAGAACTTGGCAACCAATCCAATCGATCGATAATAATATGATAAAGTAAATGTCCAATGAACCAATCAACCGGTATTGTAATAGAATATTGAATGTAGACTCAATGATTAAAATATACATCGGCTACAAATCCGATGTAAATATAACTTATCGGCTAGCACTCCGGTATAACATTAGCATGAACTTATCGACTTAACATGATTTATATTATAAACAACCATATAGTAGGTCGAACCTAACCGATGCAGCACGAGATGGTATATGATAATCTAATACTCGATGAGCCGATAAATCTATCTAATATGATGGATATAACAAATCTATTTAAAACAACATTTTGATTGTACAGCTATATCCGTTAAGACAGAAGGTCAAACTTAACCGAGATAGTCTTAACTAAACCGATGCGTCTCCAAACACAATGCAATTAAAATAGAATTGAAATATTAGGTAGGAAAATATATCAACTGAATCAGAGTGATCCAAAAGATCGGAGCGATGCAGCCTTGAACAATACCAATATAGCAGATATATTCACCAGGGTCAGCGAAACGTAGGACTTACCTCTTCGCTGGAGATCGAAAGCTGATTGATAAGTAAAACCGCGGAAAAGAGGGTGGAGATGCGCCGAGAGTAGTTGTATTGATCGTCGAGATAAATTACAGGGACCCCGAGTGTACATATTTATACCCATGGGTGGATACTAGTCCATATCGGACATTACACATGTTTCATAAAGATAAAAGGAAAAACTACAAGTCCTGATCGGACACTAGACAAAACTTCGTAAAGATAAAGGAAAACTACTTAAACCCTGACTAGTTAATAGATAGAATATAAACTGTCGTGTCGTGGTCTTCATGTTGAACACAATCAATCAACATTCAAAAACCATCGGGCAGTGGTGTCCAATAGTGGCCACGGTGGCGGCACCGACATTGGAGATGACAATGGCGTGGATGTGGTGGCCGGAGCTAGAGGCGTGGATCCAAGGTGACAAGGTCGAAGGCGGCAGGATCCGGTGAGCCCCAACCTCAAGGAAGCCGGATCCTATGGTCCTCGACCTCTAGGCGGTTGGGTTTGGCACGCAGATAAGCGAGGAGGTCGGGAGCATGCGGCTCGGAGGGATGCTGGTAGGGAAAGGAAGGTGCCACCACCGCCGCTGCCACCTCGCTTAGCTTCCGCGCCACTGTCGGATCTTGAGAAGGAGAAGGGGGAGGCGAACAACGAGGGAGGGCCACCAAGAGATAGAGAGGGGGCTGGCGAGCCTCCTCCACCAACCCCGTTGCTGTCGCTGGATCTGGAGGAGGAGTATGGGAGAGGGGATGCAGAGGAGGAGGGGAGCGGGATGTGTGAGAGAGAGAGAGCAAAAGAGGATGGGTGACTGAGCGGTGGAGGGGGATGCATTGGGCGAGGGTATCCGATAAAGTTGGGGGCGTGGGTCCGGTGTTGGCTTGGTTCAGCTCAGCTCGACTCGGGTGCTGTTTTTTTAAAAAAATGGCATCTATAGTTTATTTATGGATACAAATACTATAGGGATATTTTTTCCAAGATAGGTACCTACAATATAAATATAGGTCTCGTTTTTTAAAAAAACTGACACCTAATCTATTGGTGTTGGTTTGATCTATATTTTTTTTCCTATAGAGAGGTGGGAAACAGTAATAGGTACTGGCACTATGAGCAGGTACCTATGAGGTGTTTTGTATTAGTGTTAGGTTCCATATATGTGCTAACTAAAATGATTTTGAAGTCCACTGAAAATAGTAGAAACAATTTTCCTACGCGGCCAGCCTAACAAGGCTGCCTGCGTTAACGATTTTTGCAAGCGTTTATGTTAGATAGGCCGGGTGTTACACCGTCCGTCTGTCCCGTTCGGTTGGTCTGGACGCCTATGAAAACGCTATCTTAACATAAAATTTGGGGTTGGCCGCCTATGAAAACGCTATCTTAACATAAAATTTGGGGCTGGCCGCCTATGAAAACGCTATCTTAACATAAAATTTGGGGATGACCGCCTATGAAAACGCCATCTTAACATAAATTTTGGAGGAGGCACGCCGGCTGTCCGGGAAAACGACTATTGGCTTTCCGCGAAAATGAAATTTATAGTTGTGTTTGGCACCTTGAGTTGGGAACTAATCCTTCCTATACGCAAAACAAAACAACTCATTAGCGTATAATTAATTAAGTGTTACCTTTTTAAAAATTTGGATAAATATGATTTTTTAAGTGACGTTTCAACCTAAGTGACGTTTCGACAGAAGTGTTCACTAATATTATTGTTTGTAATGTGCCATTTTAGTTCGATGCGTGATGTGAGATTGTGAGAGATGTACATGCTCTCTGAGTTCTTAAATAGATGTTTGTTTGGATTAAGTCCTGCCAAGCCTCGAAACATTCTTTGCTCACTGGAGTAACGTGCAAATAGTACTAACATCTGAATATTTATCGGCTATACAAATTAGTCCCTATGTTCTAATATAAACAATCTAGTACAAAATGTGACAAATTTTAATATGACGAATCTACATCGTGATCTACATTCATAATATTAGTATGTGTTATTAGGTTTATTTATTTTGAAACGGAGCGAGTAGGGAATACTGATCAAATTGATTAATTGAAGTCTTTTTGGCAGTGTCTTAAACAACCTACCAAACAAATGCTCACACTGGATAACGGTCCAAAACAATGTACCTCCGTGAAAGTTACATGCATGGTACGTTGTCCATCTGGGACTGGTAGAACGTAGTTGTTTATATGGATGCTGTCGATTCATGTCAGTGTCGGTGGACCAAGCATTTGTTCCTCAACTTATCCTCCGACTAATTAGCCGATCAAGCTTGAAGCTGTTGTCGATCGCTCTCTCCGTTCAAAATTATAGCAACATACAGCTAATTTAAAAATATCTTACTGCTACGAATATAGAGATGGGTGCTTGGCATGTCATTGGACAAAAGCTACATATAGTAACTAACTGTTAGCAAAATTTGGTAAAGGGGATTTGGAGTTGGAGATAAAACCGAAGCTATTTGGAGGAGATAAGTAATTTCCGGAAACAGAGCGTGCATCGGTTAGGAGATGTATTGACTGATACAGAATTAGATATGGTTAGCCGATACAGGCAGGGCTGGATTTGAATTGAAGCTTCAGAGATATTACCAAATTAGAATAGAATCTAGATAGTCAGTTGTATATAATAATTAGGATATTAATTAGTTTCCTTTAATAAATTCATGGTAAGAGTCCGCCTAGGGGTTTGTTTGTCTGTTATGATAATTTAGGCAAGTTTAAGTCATATCTAATATGGACAAGTTTATATATTTTGGGTATAATTAGATGCCTAGGGTCATGTAAGAAATTAACACCAGTTCAATACACTCTCGGCGTATTGCCATCTTTTTCGTTTTAATCCTTCTCCATGAGTTCTTGCTTCGAGTTGTGCATTAGTTTTGATTTTCCGACAAAGAGGTATTATTTGTCACAATGATTTGTATCGGCTAGATTATTATATCGTTTTAGATATGTTAATCTATCTTATATAATCACTGGTTATCATATATCTTGGTTAATCCAAGTTACTGATTCAATTTATCTATATCGGTCCAATCTTTTATATGGTTTTATCGGTGTTGGTTAAATTGTGTTGTTAACTTGGATTAACTAAGATATCTATCACCCCAAAAATCAGTCAAAAAATTGATTGTTTAGACTTTATAATTCTTCATACTTAGTGTTGTATCAGTTGGGTTTGACTTACTAAATTGTTTTGTCGACTTGGATTAACTAAGATATCTATCACTTTGAAAATCACTCAAAAGCTTGATTATTTAGATTTTATGCTTCTTTTCATCCTTTGTACTGCATCAGTTGGGTTTGACTTACTAAGTCATATTTAGAACCATAAAAACTAACCTTTTCTTGATTGCCAATTGGGATAGAATCGGGGTTTCAGCCGATCTTACCTAAGTCTTTTAATCATACTTCTCATGTTATATCTACCCCTTATATAGGTATATGACAGTCTTCAAAATAATATAAGTATATCACTCTATTTAAATATATCAAGGTTGTCCTTGATATATTTACTTAGATTGATATTCCTATACAAGGCTCTATCGAAGTCAGCATCTGTTTGAACCTTAATACTATTTCATCGGCTATGATATAAAAATATATAATCTTTAATTCATCCGATCTGATTTCTGAGCAATCCATACTGTCTCGCGATTAAGTTCGATCTATACCGTTTGCTTGTCTTTCAGAAAAGATTGAATTAGGCATTACAATATTGATTGCATCAATAGCCGATGAAGCATATTTAGGGATTGTTTACTTTTATCTATCCTATACCTTACAGCCGATTCAACCTAGTTGCATCGGCTAGGTTAAACACGATACGTCATCAGCCCTTTAGCCGATCGGCCATCGTTTGCTAATTTAATTATTCTATTTATTATTTGTTGGTTGCATGATCAAACTAACTAGCACGCCTTGAACTCGAAAGTAAGATTTGGACCTGCACTAGAGTGAAGCGAATCTCACAGGTGATTGTGTGTTTTTTCATCAACAGTAACATATAAAATTGAGTCTTTGGAACTATGGAAAATTATAAATTCATGACCTAAAAACCTCTCCTCAAGATATCTTTCACCTATTACTAAAACCATATGTAATATCTGTAGGTGAAGCCTCTAAACCATCGAACTTCAGAGATAATAATACGGTCCTCGCCGCTGGTGGCACCGATGTAGAGTACCTATCTGTAGATAACTTTTATTACAAATAAGCTTGTTTTCAAAATTTGTTTACAAAGTGTTGACGACGAAATTTGGTAAGCCTCAAAGTCATCATCGGCCTAGAGTCAGTATCAGCTTCAGAGTTCTAGAATCGGCCGATGGAAGCAATCAATCGCCAATAGTCGGATTCTTACCAAATTCGGTTAAGGAAATTAATCTATTAAAGAAAGAAGAGACCGAGTTCAAAGAGGATACGGTATGGCAATTTATCTATTAATTAGAAAGATTCGTTAGTTTCCTTTTTAATTTTAGGAAAATGTGTTTAGTGTCCGATAAGGACTTTATGTTTTCCTTTTATCTTTAGGAAAGTTTGAGTCGTGTCCAATATGGACTAGTATCTACCCATGGGTACAAATATGTACACCCGCCGGTCTATGTAAATTATCTCTCGATCAATTCAACTTCGGTGCATCGCCACCCTCTTTCTGAGGTTTTTTACTTATCAACCGGCGGAATTTGGCACCTGACGCGGGGTTGCATCGGCTTTCGATCTCCGGCGAAGGGGTAAGCCCTATGTTCCGTCGGGCCCCGGCGAAGGGGCTACATTGGTGTTGTTCAAGGCTGCATCGCTTCGATCTCTTGATCGCTCTGGTTTGGTTGATATATTTACCTGATATCTCAATTGATTACATACAAGATGGATTTAGCCGATGACAAACAAAGATTTCACTGTTTATCTAATCATTTCGATTTATTGACATCGGACCTCCAGCCGATGAATGCTTCAACCTTCGGATCAGTGCTTATTCAATATATCATTACTAGCTGATTGGTTTCTACTGGATTATATTATTTTATTTTCATCAGCCGATTATCTTTATATCATTATTTACTCAAGTATCAAGATCTATACTGGATATCGGCTGGTATCGGCATCGGCTGGAATTACTCCATCGGCTTGTTAGCCGATCGACTATCTTTTGATCTTCAATTTATATATCTTGTCAGTTGCGGGATCAAACTGACTGGCACGCCCGCATCTCATCATTATTTTGGACCTGCACTGGAGCTAACCAGATCTCCCAGGCCATCGTGTTTTTACGTCAACACAATTTGGCACGCCCGGTGGGACCAGTGTCATCATGTCTCCAAACATCACTGAAGTTGCGGAGGATAACATCATTGCAGTTACACCCGAGCAGCTGAATGACGAACAGAAGGAAGAATTGCAACAAATGCTGAATCAACTCCAAACCCAGTATTTGCACTCCTTCACAGTTACCCAGCAATGTACGGTCGTCCAAAGAGCTAAAGTTCAAGTACCGACGATCGTGAAGAAAGACCCAAGTACTTCTGGATCAGGAGAAGAAAAGGATAAACAAGTGAAAGCCGAATCAAGCAACGAAGAATTGCACACATTACAAGATCGCATCGATTCGGCTGTACATCATGCGCTGGTCAACTAGTCCGGGGTACTCATCAATACTTTGACAAACATGATCAAGTCGGTAGTCGATGGAACGATAGCCAAGGAAAAGGCTAAAGGACCAATTTATTTACCAGATGGCACGTTCCCAGGGTACAGGACCGTGAAGACAGACGTTGGTGGACGTCAAGGGAATCAACAAGTGCTTCAAACCCAGGCTCCATCGGCTCCATACTCAAGTTCAAACATCCCATCAATCCTAATCAGATCACAGCCGATCACTGGGGGCAAGCGTCAACTCAATTAACACCAGAGCAGTTGATGAATGTTCTTCACCCAAGACCGCCGGTTGTCGACACATCTTATCCAATTCCTTCGGTTCCACAACAGCCGACTGGAATTCCTCAGCCGATAGGCCAGCAATACAGTACGGAACAACCTTCATATATACCACCTCAAGGCATATCGGCTGGTTTTAATAATCTTTATCAGCCTCACTCACCGCGACCTCAGCCGATCCAATTTGGCCAGATGGATCCCCTACAGCAGCAGTATGGTGGAGCAACACCTCATCAGCCCTGGGCCGATATGATCGCTGACGTCATGAGGGAGCAATTTGGGCTTAAGCCTAAAGATAATGACAACATGTATCGGCATCCATATCCAGAATATTTTGACCGGGTTCCACTGCCAAACCAATACAAGGTGCTAGACTTCTCCAAATTCTCAGGACAAGACAATATATAAACTTATGAGCACATTAGCCGATTCTTAGCTCAGTGTGGTGAGGCATCGGCTACAGAAGCTCTCAGAGTTCGCTTATTTCCACTCTCACTATCTGGATCGGCATTCACATGGTTTTCATCTTTACCATATAATTCAATCAGGAGCTGGGCCGATCTGGAGAAACAATTTCATAAATACTTTTTCATCGGAGTGCAAGAAATGAAGCTATCGGACCTCACAGCTATTAGGCAGAAATCAGATGAATCAGTCCTAGACTATATTCAGTGATTTAGAGATTCTCAGCTAGCCGATCTAGCCTTCCAGGGTTTGCTGGCGCCGATCAGGGAGAGGTTTTCGGCTCAGCACTTTGACAGTTTAGCACATTTAGCTTAGAAGGTATCGGCTCACGAGACAAGATTCCAAGAGGCTAGGAAATTCATCAAAAAGACAAACAATGTGAACAATGTCTACAATTATGATTCCGATTCTGAAGATGAAGATCTGGACATCAATGCAGCCGAGTGGGCTAGGAACAAGAAGACGGTGGTCTGTCAATGGGCTAAAAATTCTGCGATGGAGGAAAGATATGATTTCGACATCACCAAAGCTGACAAAATTTTCGATCTCCTTCTCCAAGAAAAACAAATCCAGTTGCCAGTAGGACACGTCATCCCATCGGCTGAAGAATTGAAGAAAAGGAAATATTGTAAATGGGATAATACAGGATCTCACCACACCAACGATTGCAAAATTTTCAGACAAACGATCCAATCGGCTATTGAACAAGGGAAAATTAAGAGTGATGGGTCTAAGAAGCCGATGATGATAGATGGGCACCCTTTCCCAGTCAACATGGTTCATCCTGGATACAATCAGCATACAGCCGATAGAAATAAAAACTACATCAGGAATATCAGATCGGCTGGTATGATCGGCAAATATCAAAACAGGCACCAGTAGGAAGAGGAACCATATCCTGAGGAAGAAGAAAGATATTTCGACCCCCATTGGAGTTATGAATTCTTCAGGTTTTGCTGGAACGAAGGCATGCGGCTACCATCTATCGAGAATTGCCCTGGCTGCAGTGATCCTGATGCCCAGTTCATCCGAAAACCAAGCCGACAACATGCAACTACACATCGGCCAAGTCAGTCAAGGTTGTAAATACATGAAAGACTTGGGCCGATACAGCAAGATGATGACGAAGATGATTCGCGTAGAGAATCCAAGCCAACGCATCCTCAATGGTGTCCTTCTGGGATATTTACCAAAACTCAGAAGAGAAGAGTTCAAAGGATGAGGAACAGGGAACAATTCCAGGAGGTTGAGGGGGCAATTGAACATCGGCTGCAGCAGAAGACGAAGAAAGTGTGGCGTGTGAAGAGCAAAGTAGTGTCAGCCGATGAAGTCAGAGCCGATCACACCAGGAATCAACAACGCAAGGGCAAGGAAGTGATGTCATCTGAAATCAACATGGTTTTCATGTTACCGGCCGAATATGCAATAGGACAAGTCGTCGAGCAAGAAGAAAATCTGCCATCGGCTAAGTTGATGTTATCACCAGAACAAGCTATTTTTGAAAATCTCGAGGGAACAGACCATCGGCATCTCAAGCCACTCTACGTTAAGGGGTTTGTCAATGGTAAGCCGATGTCCAAAATGCTAGTCGATGGAGGAGCAGCCGTTAATTTGATGCCATATACAACATTCAGAAAGCTTGGGAAGAATTCAGAGGACTTGATCAAGACCAACATGGTTCTAAAGGATTTTGGCGAGAACCCGTCTGAAACCAAGGGAGTTTTGAATGTGGAGTTAACTATCGGCAGCAAAACAATTCCAACCACGTTTTTTTGTCATTGATGGGAAGGGTTCCTACAGTCTGTTGCTGGGAAGAGATTGGATCCATGCTAACTGCTGCATCCCTTCAACAATGCATCAAAGTTTGATTCAATGGCAAGGAGACCAAATTGAAATCGTGCCAGCCGACAGGTCAGTCAACGTAGCTTGTGCCGATTTATCTATTTGGGAGATGGAAGGAATTGATTGTTTATCTGGAAAAGTTTGGCAAGGAGATTACTTAAAGATTTCTGATGATGCCATACAGCCAACAGGAGATGGAGAGCCCCAATTCTTATTTTGAGGGCGCCGTGGAGGGTTCCAATTTCTACACAGAGGATACAATCGATGATCTCGACGGCAAGCTCGGTCAAGGTTTTATGTCGGCCGATGAGTTAGAAGAAATTGATATTGAACCAGGTGATAGGCCTAGGCCGACATATATTAGTAAAAGTTTACCAAAAGAGTTTAAATGTAAATTAATTGCACTTTTAAAGGAGTATAGAGATTGTTTTGCCTGGGAATACTATGAGATGCCAGGACTTAGCCGATCGATAGTTGAACATCGGCTCCCTATTAAACCAGGCTATCGGCCATACAAGCAACCCCAAGACGTTGTAAGGCTGTAATGTATGATTCTATTAAGGCCGAAATTACAAGACTTTACGATGCTGGCTTCATCAGACTATGCTGATATGCTGAGTGGATTTCCAATATAGTACCAGTCATCAAGAAAAACGGCAAGCTTAGGGTTTGTATTGATTTCAGGGATTTAAATAAAGCTACACCGAAGGATGAGTACCCAATGCCAGTAGCCGATCAACTCGTCGATGCAGCATCTGGACATAAAATTATCAGCTTCATGGATGGCAATGCTGGTTATAATCAAATTTTTATGGCTGAAGAAGACATTCACAAGACCGCTTTTAGATGTCCTGGTGCTATCAGCTTATATGAGTGGGTAGTTATGACTTTCGGCTTGAGGAGTGCTGGTGCTACATATCAGAGAGCTATGAATTACATCTTTCATGATCTTATCGGCGCTTTGGTGGAGATATATATAGATGATGTGGTTGTTAAATCCAAGGAGGTCGATGATCATATAGCCGATTTGAAACAGGTTTTAGAAAGAGCAAGGAAATATGGGTTGAAGATGAATCCTACTAAGTGTGCTTTTGGTGTATCGGCTGGTCAATTTCTTGGGATTCTACCACAGAAAGGGATTCCATTCATGGGGGATTCATTATTAGTAATAAGGCAATTATCTGGAGAATATGATTGCAAAAATGATACTTTGGTGATGTACAATGAAAAATGCCGAGAGCTGATGAAAACTTTCAAAATAGTTACTTTGAAGCATATTCCTAGGGAGCAAAACGTTGAAGCCAATGATCTAGCTCAAGGTGCATCAGGCTACAAACCGATGTTACAAGGGGTTGAAGTAGAAGTGGCCTGTATTCCAGCCGATGATTGGAGATTTGATGTTTTCGAGTATCTTCAAAATCCTTCTAGATCGGTTTCAAGGAAATTACGATATAAATCTCTTAAGTATGTTCTCTTGGATAATACATTCTACTATCGGACGATTGATGGAGTTCTATTGAAATGCTTGAGCATGGAGGAAGCAAAAGTTGTTATGTGCGAAGTTCATGAAGGTATTTGTGGAACACATCAATCAACTCATAAAATGAAGTGGTTAATTCGAAGAGTTGGATATTTTTGGCCGACAATGCTGGAGGATTGTTTCAGATATTACAAGGGTGGTCAAGATTGTCAGAAATTTGGAGCAATTCAGAGAGCGCCAGCATCGGTTATGAACCCTATTATCAAGCCATGGCCGTTCAGAGGTTGGGGTATTGATATGATCGGCCAGATCAATCCACCATCAAGTAAAGGACATAAATTCATATTGGTTGCAACTGATTATTTCACAAAGTGGGTTGAGGCGATTCCATTAAAGAAAGTTGATAGTCAACATGCAATCAATTTTGTTAAGGAGCATATCATATATTGATTTGGTTTGCCACAGACGATTACAACTGATCAAGGTTCCATATTTGTGTCTGATGAGTTTGTTCGGTTTGCCGATAGCATGGGAATCAAGTTGTTGAATTCCTCACCATATTATGCACAAGCCAATGAGCAGGCTGAAGCATCTAACAAAAGTTTGATCAAGTTGGTTAAGAGAAAGATAGCCGAATATCCCAAGAAGTGGCATACTATTTTAGCTGAGTCATTATGGTCTTATCGGATGGCTTGCCATGGTGCAATTCAGGTACCTCCTTATCAATTGGTTTATGGGCATGAAGCTGTGTTACCCTGGGAAACCAACATCGGCTCTAGGAGAATTTCTTTGCAAGATGAGTTGACAGCCGATGATTATCATAATTTAATGGTTGATGAGTCAGAAGATTTGATTCAAGCCAGATTGCGAGCTCTTGCAAAGGTTAGGAAAGAAAAGGAGAAAGTTGTTAGGCATTACAACAAGAAAGTTGTGCCCAAATCCTTTGAAGAAGGGGATCTAGTTTGGAAATTGGTACTGCCGATAGGGGCTAGAGATACTAAATTCGGCAAGTGGTCACCAAATTGGGAAGGACCGTTTCAAGTCCATAAATGTGTTTCTAAAGGGGCTTACATGTTAAAAGGGCTTGATGGGGAAGTTTTTGCAAGAGCACTTAATGGAAAATACTTGAGGAAATACTATCCAAGTGTTTGGATTGGTTCCTGATCGGCTACGGTTTGCCGGTTTATGATTGATAGCCGATGAATTTACATCGCCTTTAGATGGCTGATATTTTTATCGCCCTTTGACATATAAGTTTGCAGCATTGTGTTCCCTACTACAAACTTGGGGGGCATGGAGGATAATAAGTTGGAAATTCTTGAGCAAATTTTATCTCAGAATTTGACTATGTATAAAATCGGCTCGGTGGCCGATAGTATAAGATATCTCAGTATTTGGTTGAGTACGAAATCGGCTTGATGGCCGATACATATATTACAGCAAAATATTGTTTGTGATGATTGTTAAAATATTACATCAACCCAAGAAATTTTGGATTGCCAGAATCGCACGCAGGCGAATTTGCTCAACTTCATCAATTGCTTTGGCATCTGCAGCATCGGTTCCTGGTACAGGCTTGAGAGATTTGTTAAGAGCAGCTAGATGTTTGATTGAGGATTTGAACTTGGATTTTTGCTCTTCGATGGCTTGAGGTAGATCAGCTATTCTTTTTTCTGCCTCAGATATCTTCACTCGGCATTGGCGAAGTTGAACCAAGAGTTCAGATTCCTGTTGTTTAAGTTGATCTAATTCCTGTCGAGTGGATTCAGGACCAGCCGTTAGTTCATCTAGCTTTGTCTTTTCTTCATTTACTTGCTGTCGGCTGACTTGGATAGTTGCTTCGAGGGCTTTGTGTTCTAGCCGATCAGACATCCTTTGTTTTGCTCTCTCAAGCTTGAACTTGTATTGTTCCAAAAAGATGGCAGGGGAGATAGAGTCAATCAGATCTTCTGGAAGTTGGTCTTGAATTTCTTGAAACCTAGATCTGATTGAGCCACAATCTGCAACTAGGCTGTCTAATGAGGCATTTAGCCGATTTGCAGTATCGGTTAGTCTTGTTTTTAGTTCATCGGCTACTCGAGATTTTGCTTTACTTGCTGTTTCTTCCTCTTCTTCAGCCATGAATTGCCTTATTTCAAAAGAGAACATATCGGCTAGAGCCTAAAGAAAAGAAATGTGTGTAAGAATCATGAAAAAGGCCGATATAAGTCACAGTTGATAGTAATCTTACAGGGATTGGGGGAGTAGGAATTATTGCAGCTATATCCTCTAAGTGATGACTTCCTGCAGCCGATGTTGTATGTTCACTTGATGCTTGATGAGGAGGTGATATCGCTCGGGTAGGCTAAAAATTTTGAAACATGTTATAGACAATGGATAAAGATTGAGTTAAATAGAATTGTAGAAAGTTTGTGTACCTGAGTTTTTCGAGGACGGCGTCTGGGAGCTGGAGATTTAGCTGGGCTTGATGGATTGACTTGTGGTGAATCAGCTCGGGAGGTTGGCCAGATTCACTAATTTCAGCAGCAGCTTCATCTATTTCTTCTTCGATAATTGCTTCATCAAGGAATTCTTCCACAGAAGGATCAAGTGGGGTGTCATCGGCTGATTTTTGTTTCTTGGAAGGCATTTTCTTCTTTGGTGCAGCTGGCTTAACAGCAGGTTTCTTGGTTCTTTTTCTCTTACCAGCTGTAGCAATCGGCTGCCTAATTTGACCTTGGAGAAGATCTTTGACGGATTGGGCATTGAAACCGATTGAAGATGGAACTAGATCTTTGCCAGTTGATGTTTTGGCAAGAGCATAGCTGATGTCTTTGCCACTGTTGCTTTTGATTGGAGGAGGGGTGCCAAGACTCTGAAAGATGCAAAACAGAATATTGAAAGGATAAAGAGAAATAGTAATAAGGAATGTAATAAGAAGTATAAGGAATTACCTGTGGGCTGATGGATGGGTTCATAGTTGTCAAATAAAAGCCAGCTGGCATGGATAAGAACAGATGTGTTTTCCATTCACCCCACCATCTGTCAAAAAGTTGACTTCTTTGTATAATCGGAGATATTCTGTTGATGGGTCCTAGAGGGGGAATTTCAAGGTTTAGGAGTCTGTCCATAACTAAAGCCGATGGAACAATACCCCTTGTTTGGATTCTGTCTGAGAAATAAAGGCCGATAGGCAATTGTCCCATGCCAAGTTGCCTAGCAGCAATCATTGGGTGATAGAATTCGTATGAAGACTGTATGTATCGGCCTTGAGATACACCTGTTGATAGGATGCAAGGAGTGATGGCCGATACAAAAACATCTCTGAAACCAGGAAAGTCTTCATTGTTTAACTCATCAAGTCTGAGGTTGGTTGGTAATTCATAGTTGTTGTAATCTTCATAAGAAACCAAACTCGAGACTCATGTGAGAATCCATCATAAAATCTCTTAAACCACTCACAGAATAGATCGGCCGATGTAGCCATGCCAGGGTAGGATGATGCTGCTTCTCCAAAAGATAGACATCGGCGTGTTGAATCATCATCGGCTAGAGATGGGAAGGATAGATCATCCAGAGGGGTTCTTTCTGCAACCTTGATGGTGTATATGTTGAGCCATATTTGAACAAACCACCAGGGGCCTCCATAATTGGTGGAAGTATCCAAGAGGAGTTTGGCCGATGTATGACTTAAGGTCTGATACACTGCCCCTGGGAGATATTTGCCCAATGGGATGGACTTTTTGGATACTAGGGCTTCTGCTAAGTGTTGCCAGTTGGCTGTTGGTCCACAGGTTGAGCCACAGAACAGAAATTTGTCTAACCACATCATTAGGAAAGCTGTGTGTTCTCTGGGTGAGACAGATCCTGTACCCATGTTCTCGGTTATAAAACCAGACCATCCACCGATATTTTTGGTTTGAAATTTATGGTACATTTGACCTTGAAGCTGAAGGGATTAGTTGATGAGGAGGTATCTAAGCCTGTTAGCATTTGAATGTCCAAAAGTGTGGGGGTCATAGGACCATAGCTAAACAAGAAAGCATTTAGGGTATCGGACCAAAAATAGGAAGCAGCCGATAACATGGGCTCATCTTTCTTTGTATCGGCTAGAGAGAGTGAGAGGCATTGAGAAATATCTATCTCGTCGCAATGGGATTGTTTGCTGGCCGACATCCTTTTATACCAAGCTTTCCATCCGTCTACAGCCGATGGCTAAGATCTGAAGATATTGGGCCAGTGGGTGGAGCTAGGTTTGGATTCCTTGAAGGGGATGCGATTGGTTTCAGAATTGATGAACAGTGTGGGGTCTTCATCGCCCATCGGCCCAAGGAAATAATGGCCTGGTTCTTTTTCGATGGGGATTGCGATCAAATCCCTTAGGTGCTGAAAAGAGAGCGAAAGGGAAAAAGGGAGATTAAGATAAAAATGATTTACGCTCGAAGATTGGATTAAAAGGATGATGGCTGGTGTAAGTGGAATTCAGAGGAATAGAATACCTGGGGGATGCTTGCAGTGGTCGCCATTGGGTCGAAGAGCTGTTGTTGCTGCTAGGGAAGGTGGTCGCCGGTGAAGTCGCCGGAGTGGAGAGAGAAGATGTTTGCCGGAGTTCACGGGAGAATTTGGTGGCTTAAGCGGTGAAAACGGAGTTAATGCCGTGAAATATCCGGGAGAGTGGTTGGTATTTAAAGAATTAGGTGCGTAACGGTCACAGGGGTAACCCTAGATTTCTGCGGTTGAAAAGAGATAATTCCGTTGCATTATAAATACTTCGGAATTGGGGGGCATGTGTAGACGATGAAATTTGGTAAGCAAATCTATCTACAAGAATCGGAAACACAATGCAGTCCGAAGCAGATTTGAAGATATGCAAGGATCTCGGAAACAGAATGCACATCGGTTGGAGTTTCAATCGGCTGTGAATTGATCGGCAGAGTCCAAGTTGAACAAGGTTAGCCGATGAAGCTGATTTCAGTAATGTGGCTCGGTACACATCATCGGGTCGTGTTGACGTGCTTCATATGGATTGCCATGCATGGATAGAGTCCTGAAGAGGCAATTGTACCTATTAATTAGGATATTTTATGTAATTTCCTTATAGATATTCTCGGTAAGAGTCCGCCTAAGGGACTTGTTCGTTAGTTGGATTTGTAATAGGTTAATATGAGTCGTGTCCGTGATGGACAATGTTTGTATTTTCGGGTATAAATATAATCCCGAGGTCTTGTAAATAATAACAACAGATGTTCAATCAATCTCGGCGCATCGCCACCTTTGTTTCCTATTTTTGACAAGCTTGTGCTCTCGAGTCGTGCTGCATCAATTTGATCTTCGGCTAGAAGGTATATCTTGTCATGGCAATTTGCATCATCGGGATTAGTGCTTACATCTTTATGACACTGTAATTCTGTCTTGCAAGTTCCACAGTTATGACGGAGGCAGTCACAAGGGCTATCCAAGAAGCCATCATTAAAGTCGACCTCGGAAAAAACATGGAGAGGTTGGACAAGCGGTGCTTGCATGACCCTAAACTCCATATATCAGAAGCCTTCGCCATCTTTAGTTTTTTGGTTTTGCTTAGATTAATCTGTGAAGAACAGTTTCGCTGTTAGATTGGTTTGTAAGACCCCAACTTGTGAGCTTAATCATTATATGCAATTTTGGTTGCAATCATTTCTTGTTCTTGTTTGTGTTCATCGATTCGCAAGGAGGGATTAGCCTTCTTGGTGAGGTCAACCGGTTTTCAGCACGGTTGACAACCAGAGGAGACGTGGTGCTGCGATTGTGGGGTTTGGGAACGTGCTCGTTGAAGAAGCCGGATCGATTTGTATCGCGACTCCACCATATCGTTGATTATCAGAACCTTTCGGAAGATCGGGAACCCTTGTCCACATCATGGTGGCGGTGTTGTCGAGGGGACGTCCGAAGCATCCACTGGCACGGGTCGACGGGCCCTAGGGATGAGCGCTGATGTCCCCTCATCTTCTTCGTCCTCCTCATCGCTTTATGACAAGAGTAGTTTTCGGCACCGCTTGTGCAACCGGGGATCAGGAGACAGAACAACACCCGCTTTCCTTCCTGAAGGGTCAGGGGCCTAGAATTAGGCGGGGCTTGCATCCTGCTCTATTGCTGCTAAGGCGGCATCCATATCGTCGTCAGCCGCGGTGGTGATGGGATCCCGGACTAGAGGCCTACCGCACGGTGTGGCAAACCCAACGGCGTCGAGCTGGGAGAGGGTGCTCTGAATTGCCTGCCGGCTGGGGTCCGCGCATAGCAGAAGAACCTTGTCGGGGAGGTCGATGATGACACCGACCCCATCGCGCAATGAGGCCGCGACCATGTGCTCCACTGAGCCGTCCGAAAGGTCATGCAGGTGTGTCCTAGTGGCGTCGCGATGGTCAGTGTAGAACCAGCACTCCCAATTGTTGCGGTTTAGGGGTGCAATCCGACGTCACAGGTAGTCTGCCTCCACCATGTACGCTGTTAGCCCGCTGCCAACCAGATGGCAATCGGCTCAGAATGAGGAATGGGGCCGGCAGCATAGTCCAGCTCCGCAGCTTCGGGGCAGCCTGCGTGCTAGCAGCGGGCGGTCGTGAGCGTCAACAATCACATACACCCACTTCGGTCGCCACTCCACCCACTTTCCCTTCTTGGGTATATCCAAGAAGATGGAGTCGGGGCGGGGGATGAATTAGATGCATCTCGCCGGGGGCGCTTTCCCCAACGAGGTGTATCGCGCCATGAAGAAACAGCGGAGTAAATCCACCGACGACCTTAGCCCCACGAACATTTCATAGAAGTGGGTGAAGACGCCGAGGGTCGTCATGGCATTGGGAGTAAGGTGCAGCGTCTGGAGCCCGTAGATCTCCAAGATGCTGAGAAAGAAGCCGGAAAAAGGAGGGACCAAGAGCCCGATGGTCTAAGCGATGGTGTACACTGCTTCCCTCATGTTGGGCCTGGTGCGGCTCTCCCCTTTCCGAACCACTATCTTCTGCCACCCAATGCGTGGCTCGAGCATTAGGGCTTGTGCCATGTCAAGGGCGTGGCTGCTGGTCTGGAGGGAGGGAGGAAGAACACTCCCTTTGCAGGGGATGTGAAGTGCAGCTGGCGCGTGGCATGAGTATGGCAAAAGGAGAGAAGAAAAAGGGCGGCAGTAGAGTTGTAGCGAGAGCTGGTGAAGATGGCAGCGGCGAGATTGAAACAACAAAGAGCAGCAGGGGAACTAGGATGTGAGAAAAAACAGAATGAGAGCGGAGGAGAAGGCTATAAATAGCTTTTGAAATTCGTTGTTTCAGATCCGAACCCACGGTGCCTCGATAAGCAGGGCGGTAGTAGGAAGATAATGCGACGTGGACATGTGGCTTAGCTCCTATCATCGCCCAGACGAGAAAGAATGGATGAAGCGACAGGGCACTACCACCTCTATCTTTGACTGACAAGGTGGCCCGATCATTTGACTCGTGTGATACCTTCGAACAGAAGCCCCGTTGCCCCGTTGTTGACGATGAAATTTGGTAAGCAAATCTAGTCTATGTGAATCGAAAACACAATTTAGTCCGAAGCGGATTTGAAGATACGCGAGGATATCGGAAACAGAGTGCGCACCGGCTGGAGATCGTATCGGCTGGAGACCGATTCCGATTGTTATAGCCGATGAGGCTGATATTGCATGTGAAATCAATATCGGATTTGACAAAGGACTTACAATGAGATTGCCGTGCAAGGATAGAGTCTAAAATTGGCAATTGTATCTATTAATTAGGATATTTTGTAATTTCCTTATGGATTATCACGGTAAGAGTCCACCTAAGGGACTTGTTCGTTAGTTGGATTTTTATTAGGTTAATATGAGTCGTGTCCGTGATGGACAATGTTTGTATTTTCGGGTATAAATATAATCCCGAGGTCCTGTAAATAATAACAACATACGTTCAATCAATCTCGGCGCATCGCCACTTTTGTTTCTACTTTCGACAAGCTTGTGCTTTCGAGTCGCGCTGCATCAATTTGATCTTCGGCGAAAAGGTATATCTTGTCATGGCGATTTGCATCATTGGAGTTAGTGCTTACATCTTTATAACACTCTAATTCTATCTTGCAAGTTTCCGAAGTTATCATATATGACATATAGCTTAGATCAACAATGCTATCTCCTTACATCGGCTAGATCTGTTTTAGGGTTTTGTCGGTATCGGCTAGTTTACTTTGTTGATTCATGTTATATGATGTATCCACCATCCTGATTTGATGATTATTGGCTTGTTAGATGTTGTGCTTTTTTTATGCTTAATGCTGCATTGGTTAAGTCCAACCTATTAAGTTGTTTTAGAATCATAATCTCTAGCTTGCTTTACGATTGTTAATAGGGATAGTATCAGAGTTTCAGCCGATCTTATCTGTTTAGAATATTTGACATGGTTTTATACTTTGTTTAATGTTCTATATTCAATTCTCATTGTTCTATCACAAGATTGTATTGGGTTTACGACGGATATGCATTGAGATCTAAATATCGGCTATGACATTGATTTTATGTAATCATTATTTCATGTTGCAATACACTTAAGCAATTTATACTGTCTCGGTTCAGTCCGATCTATACCAATTGTTTATTTCTAAAGTAATAATGATTCCTTGATTCAATAACATTGATATCTACAGCCGATATACTAATTCTAGGGTTATTTTCATACTTACTTATACCTTACAGCCGATCCATGCTTTATTGCATCGGCTAGGTCACATACGATATGAAATCGGCCCTATGGCCGATTGTCTATCGTTTACTAACATTCTTTGCATATTTTTTCTTGTTGATTGCAGGATCAAATCAACTGGCACGCCTTTGAACCTAAAACCCTAATTTTGGACCTGCACTAGAGTTAAGTAGATCTCTCAGGCCAGTGTGTGTTTTTTGCATCAACACCCGTACCCGACCTCGACATGGTCTCTAGAACGGATCGGGGCTACGGGCTACTGTCGGTGAAATGGGAACTGGGCACCCCTTTCCCTCGAAACTTAGCGCATATACTCTATCAACCAAAAAATCAAACCCTAATACATCCATCATTAAGTTAATTCGCGTATCAACGACCAGGAAAGTGGGCCCACTTCTAGAACAGAGCCTGAGGGACCTGGATCCCAATTTATCCTAGAATCATGGGTCCTCCTCCATCCTTATAGGACTTGTTCTCTTCACAGGGAAGAGCGTAGAGACCTGTAAGATTTATATCTTAAAGTTTGTAGGCAATGGGGCACCAGGGACCCAACCTACCTGGGACCCAACCCACATTGCCCTAGTAGGTTTCACGTTCCTCCTAGAGAGGAGTGTAGAGATATACATGATCCACGTATTAGGATTACAAACATAAAGGGACCCGAATCCCCGCTTAGCCTAGGATCTGAGGTCCCCCTTATCCTTATAGGACTCACGTTCTTCATGAAAAATAGTGTTGAGACCTATAAGATTTATATCTTAAAGTTTATAGGCAATGGGGGACCCAGGACCCAACCAGCTTAGGACCCGACCCACCATTGCCCTTATAGGTTTGTTGACGATGAAATTTGGTAAGCAAATCTATCTGCAAGGATCGGAAACACAATATAGTCCGAACCGGATTTGAATGTGTGCAAGGATATCAGAAACAGAGTACGCATCGGCTGGAGTCCGAATCGGCTGTGGACTGATTGGCAGAATCAGAGTTGGACAAGGTTAGCCGATGGAGCCGATGTCGGTAATGTGACTCGGTATACGTCATCGGGTTGTGTTAGCATGCTTCATATGGATTGCCATGCACGGATAGAGTCCTGAGGAGGCGATTGTATCTACTAATTAGGATATTTTATGTAATTTCCTTATAGATATTCAAGGTAAGAGTCCGCCTAAGGGACTTATTGGTTAGTTGGATTTGTATTAGGTTAATATGAGTCGTGTCCGTGATGGACAATGTTTGTAATTTCGGGTATAAATATAATCCCGAGGTCTTGTAAACAACAACACACGTTCAATCAATCTCGGCGCATCGCCAAACCTTTGTTTTCCACTTTTGACAAGTTTGTGCTTTCGAGTCGTGCTGCATCAACTTGATCTTCGGCAAAAAGGTATACTTTGTCATGGCGAGTTACATCATTAGGGCTAGTGCTTACATCTCTATGACACTCTAGTTCTTTGTTGTGATTCTCCGAGTTATCATATATGTTATATAACTTAGATCAACAATGCAATCTACCTATATCGGCTAGATCCTTTCTAGGGTTTCATCGATATTGACTAGACTACTTTGTTAAACTAGGTTATATAACGTATCCACCATCCCGAAAAGGCAACCATCGGCTTGATTCTTTAGATCTCATGCTTCTATTTATACTTAATGCTGCATTGGTTCAGTCCAACCTATTAAATCGTATTTAGAATCATGGTATCTAACCTGCTTCATGGTTGTTAATAAGGATAGTATCGGAGTTTCAGCCGATCTTACCTGATATAGATATTTTACATTGTGTTATGCTTTGTTTAATATTCTATATCTGCCCCTTATATCAGGATCTAATCTAATATAAATATATTAAGCTTGATATCAATTTAATAGGTTATAGTTTAATATATTTAATATTAGAAAATATCCTAGCATAAGGTTGTATCGGAGCTATAGCCAATACATACTTAAACCTAGATATCGGCTATGACATCAGAATACTTAATTATTATTTCATGTTAACTTTAGACTTGGGCAATTTATACTGTCTCGGTTCAGTCCGATCTATCCCAATTGCTTATCTCTAAAGTAATAGTGATTTGTTGATTATGTAACACTGATCTTTACAGCCGATATACTAGCTTTAGGGTTAGTTCTATCATTGACTATACCTTGCAGCCGATTCATGCTTCATTTCATCGGCTAGGTCACATACGATATGAAATCAGCCCTGTGGCCGATTGTCTATCGTTTACTGATACTCTTTGCATGTTTTTTCTTGTTGATTGCAGGATCAAATCAACTGGCACGCCCTTGAATCTGAAACCCTAATTTTGGACCTGCACTAGAGTAAAGCAAATCTCTCAGGCCAGTGTGTGTTTTTTGCATCAACACGCTTTTGGCACGCCCAGTGGGACTCGTGTCATCATGTCTCCAAACATCACTGAAGTTGCGGAGGACAACATCATCGCGGTTACACCCGAGCAGCTGAGTCACGAACAGAAAGAAGCATTGCAACAAATGCTGAACCAACTCCAAAATCAATATTTGCACTCGTTCACAGTCACCCGGCAAGGCACGGTCATCCAAAGGACCAAAATCCAAGTACCGACGATCATGAAGCAAGTCCCAAGTACTTCTGGATCCCGGGAAGAGAAGGATAAACAAGTGAAAACCGAATCAAGTAACGAAGAATTGCACACATTGCAAGATCGCATTGATTCGGCTATACATCATGCGCTAGTCAACCAGTCCGGAGTACTTGTCAATAGTTTGACAAACATGATCAAGTCGGTTGTCGATGGAACAATAGCCGAGGAAAAAGCTAAAGGACCTATTTATCTACCGGACGGCACGTTCCCAGCATATAGAACCGTGAAGACAGAGATTGGCGGGAATCAGACAAATCAACAAGTGCTTCAAACCCAGGCTCCATCGGCTCCTTTCTCAAGTTCAAATATTCCATCAATTCTAACCAGATCACAGCCGATCACTGGGGGGCAAGCATCAACTCAATTAACACCAGAACAATTGATGAGTATTCTTCATCCAAAGCCGCCAGCTGTTGACACATCTTACCAAATTCCTTCGGTTCCACAACAGCCGATTGGAATTACTCAGCCGATAAGCCAGCAATTTAGTACAGAACAACTTCCTTATGTGCCACCACAAGGCATATCGGCTAGCTTCAATAATCTTTACTAGCCTCACTCACCACGACCTCAGCCGATGCAATACGGCTAGATGGATCCAGTACAACAGCAATATGGTGGAGCAACACCTCATCAACCCTGGGCCGATATGATCGCTGACGTCATGAGGGAGCAATTTGGACTTAAACCGAAAGATAATGGCAACATGTATCGGCATCCATATCCATAATACTTTGATCGGGTTCCGTTGCCAAACCGATACAAGGTGCCAGATTTCTCTAAGTTCTCAGGACAAGACAATATATCAACTTACGAGCATATTAGCCGATTTCTAGCTCCGTGTGGTGAGGCATCGGCTACAGAAGCTCTCAGAGTTCGTCTGTTCCCTCTCTCACTATCTGGATCAGCATTTACATGGCTTTCATCGTTGCCATATAATTCGATTAGGAGCTGGGCCGATTTGGAGAAACAATTCCACAAGTACTTTTTCGGTGGGCTTCAAGAGATGAAGCTATCGGACCTCACAGCTATTAGGCAGAAATCAGACGAATTGGTTCCAGATTATATTCAAGGATTCACAGACGTGAGAAATAGATGTTACAGCCTATCTTTATCAGATTCTCAACTAGCCGATTTAGCCTTTCAAGGTTTGCTGGCGCCGATCAGAGAGAGGTTCTCGGCTCAGGACTTTGACAGTTTAGCACACTTAGCTCAGAAGGTATCGGCTCATGAAACAAGATTTCAAGAGGCTAGAAAATTCGTCAAAAAGGCTAATAATGTAAACAATGTCTACAATTATGATTCTGACTCTGAAGATGAAGACGCAGATATCAATGCAGCCGAATGGGCTAGGAACAAGAAGACGGTGGTCTGTCAATGGGCTAAGAATTCGGCTATAGAGGAAAGGTTTGACTTCGACATTACCAAGGCCGATAGGATCTTCGATCTTCTTCTTCAGGAGAAACAGATTCAACTGCCGGCAGGACATGTCATCCCATCGGCCGAGGAATTGAAGAAGAGAAAGTATTGTAAATGGCATAATACAGGATCTCATCATACTAATGACTGCAAAATCTTCAGACAACAGATCCAGTCGGCCATTGAACAGGGAAAAATTAAGATTGATGGATCCAACATGGTGAAGAGACCAATGAAGATAGATGGACATCCTTTTCCAGTTAACATGGTGCATCCTGGATACAACAGGAATACAGCCGATGGAAATAAAAACTACGTTAGGAGTATCAGATAGGCTGGTATGATCGGCAAGTATCAAAAAAGATGCCAACAGGAGGAGAAGACATATCCTGATGAAGAAGAAAAATATTTTGATCCCCATTGGAGTTGTGAATTCTTCAGATTCTACTGGAACGAAGGTATGAGGCTGCCATCTATCGAAAATTGCCCTGGTTGCAGTGATCCTGACGTCCAGTTCATCCAAAAATCAAGCCGACAACATGCAATTACACATCGACCAAAACAATCAGGGCTGTCAGTACATGAAAGACCTGGGCCGATGGGACAAGATAATGATGAAGATGACTCACGTGGAGAATCCAAGCCAACGCATCCCCAATGGTGTCCTTCTGGGATATTTACCAAGAATCAAAAGAGAATAGTTCAAAGGATGAGGAATAGAGAGCAATTCCAGGAGGTTGAGGGTGCAATTTCTACACAGAAGATACTATTGATGATCTCAACGGCAAGCTTGGGCAAGGTTTTATGTCGGCCGATGAACTAGAGGAAATTGACATTGGACCAGGTGATAGGCCTAGGCCGACATATATTAGTAAAAGTTTATCGAAAGAATTTAAATGTAAATTAATTGCACTCTTAAAGGAGTATAGAGATTGTTTTGCCTGGGAATACTATGAGATGTCAGGACTTAGCCGGTCGATAGTTGAACATCGGCTCCCTATTAAACCAGGCTATCGGCCATACAAGCAACCCCCAAGACGTTGTAAAGCTGCGATGTATGATGCTATTAAGGCCGAAATTACAAGACTCTATGATGCTTGCTTTATCAGACCATGCCGATATGCTGAGTGGATTTCTAATATAGTACCAGTTATCAAGAAAAACGGCAAGCTCAGGGTTTGTATTGATTTTAGAGATTTAAACAAAGCTACACCGAAAGATGAATACCAAATGCCAGTAGCCGATCAACTTGTAGATGCAGCATCTGGACACAAGATTATCAGCTTCATGGATGGCAATGCTGGTTATAATCAGATTTTTATGGCTGAGGAAGATATCCACAAGAGTGCTTTTTGGTGCCCTGGTGCTATCGGCTTGTATGAGTGGGTAGTTATGACTTTCGGCTTGAGAAGTGCTGGTGCTACATATCAGAGAGCCATGAACTATATTTTTCACGATCTCATCGGTGCATTGGTGGAGATATATATAGATGATGTGGTGGTTAAATCCAAGGAAGTTGATGATCGCATAGCCGATTTGAAACAGGTATTAGAACGAGCAAGGATGTATGGGTTGAAAATGAATCCTACCAAGTGTGCTTTTGGTGTATCAGCTGGTCAGTTTCTTGGATTTCTGGTTCACGAGAGAGGGATTGAAATTTCTCAGAGGAGCATTGAAGCAATTAAGGATATCAAACCCCCGGAAGATAAAACCAAGCTACAATCATTGATCGGCAAGATTAATTTTGTTCGTCGTTTTATATCAAATCTGTTTGGCCGAATAGAACCATTTACTCCTTTGCTAAGGTTGAAAGCCGATCAAGAATTTATCTGGGGAGAGTAGCAGCAGCAGGCTCTGGATAATATCAAGGAATATTTGAGTACCCCTCCAGTTCTTATACCACCACAGAAAGGGATTCCATTTAAACTTTATCTATTAGCCGATCAAAATTCTATCGGCTCAGTCTTGATTCAAGAGGTTGAAGGAAAAGAAAGAGTTATATTCTATCTCAGTAGACGCCTGTTGGATGCAGAAACAAGGTATTCACCTGTGGAGAAGTTATGCTTATGCTTATATTTTTCTTGCACAAAGTTGAGGCGTTATCTATTATCCAATGAGTGCATTATAGTTTGCAAGGCCGATGTAGTAAGATACATGCTATCGGCTCCAGTGTTAAAAGGGCGAATTGGGAAGTGGATTTTTGCTTTGTCAGAATTTGATCTCAGATATGAATCGGCTAAGGCAGTTAAAGGGCAAGCGATAGCCGATTTCATAGTTGAACACAGGGATACCAGTATTGATAATATTGACATCATGCCATGGACTTTATTCTTTGATGGATCAGTTTGTACTCATGGTTGTGGTATCGGCTTGGTGATAATATCGCCTAGGGGGGCAAGTTTTCAGTTTGCTTTTACTATTAAACCATACTCAACAAATAATCAAGCTGAATATGAAGCTGTTCTCAAAGGGTTGCAGTTATTAAGGGAAGTTGAAGCCGATGCTGTTGAGATCATGGGTGATTCTTTGTTGGTGATAAGTCATTTATCTGGTGAATATGAATGTAAAAATGATACCTTAATAATCCATAATGAGAAATGCCAGGAGCTGATGAAGACATTCAAGATGGTTACTTTGAAGCATATTCCTAGGGAGCAAAACGTCGAAGCCAATGATTTAGCTCAAGGCGCCTCCGGATATAGGCCGATATTACAAGGGATTGAAGTAGAAGTGGCCTGTATTCCAGCCGATGATTGGAGGTTTGATGTTTTTGAGTATCTCAAGAATCCTTCAAGATCGGTTTCAAGGAGATTAAGGTATAAAGCTCTTAAGTATGTTCTGTTGGATGATGCATTATATTATCGGACGATTGATGGAGTTCTGTTGAGGTGCTTGAGTATGGATGAAGCTAAAGTTGTCATGTGTGAGGTTCATGAGGGTATTTGTGGGACACATCAATCGGCTCATAAAATGAAGTGGTTACTTCGAAGAGTTGGATATTTTTGGCCGACAATGCTGGAGGATTGTTTCAGGTATTACAAGGGTTGTCAAGATTGTCAGAAGTTTGGAGCAATTCAGCGAGCACCAGCATCGGCTATGAACCCTATTATCAAGCCATGGCCGTTCAGAGGTTGGGGTATTGATATGATCGGCCAGATCAATCCACCATCAAGCAAAGGACATAAGTTCATATTGGTTGCAACTGATTATTTCACTAAGTGGGTTGAGGCCATTCCTTTGAAGAAAGTTGATAGTCAGGATGCGATCAATTTTGTCAAAGAGCATATTATATACAGATTTGGTTTGCCACAAATAATTACAACTGATCAGGATTCTATATTTGTATCGGACGAGTTTGTTAAGTTTGCTGATAGCATGGGAATTAAGTTGTTGAATTCATCACCATATTATGCACAAGCCAATGGACAAGCTGAAGCATCTAACAAGAGTTTGATTAAGTTGGTTAAAAGAAAGATAGCCGAATACCCCAAGAAGTGGCATACTATTCTGGCTGAGTCATTATGGTCCTATCGGATGGCTTGCCATGGTGCAATTCAGGTACCTCCTTATCAACTGGTTTATGGGCATGAAGCTGTATTACCATGGGAAACCAACATCGGCTCTCGGCGGATTTCTTTACAAGATGAGTTAACAGCCGATCATTATCATAATTTGATGGTTGATGAGTCAGAAGATTTGGTTCAAGCACGATTGCGAGCTCTTGAGAAAGTTAGAAGGGATAAGGAGAGAGTTGTCAGGCATTATAACAAGAAGGTTGTACCCAAATCTTTTGAGGAAGGCGAGCTGGTTTGGAAATTAGTGATGCCGATAGGGGCCAGAGACAATAAATTCGGCAAGTGGTCACCGAATTGGGAAGGACCGTTTCAAGTTCATAAATGTGTTTCTAAAGGGGCCTATATGTTAAAAGGACTCGATGGAGAAGTATTTGGAAGAGCACTTAATGGAAAATACTTAAAGAAATATTACCCAAGTGTTTGGATTGGTTCATGATCGGCTATGGTTTGCCGGTTGATGGTTGATAGCCGATGTGTTTACATCGCCTTTAGATGGCTGATATTTTTATCGCCCTTAGACACATAAGTTTGCAGCATTGTGTTCCCTATTACAAACTTGGGAGGCATGGAGGAGACAATTTAAAGTTGGGAATTTTTGAATAAAATTGTTGGGAATTTTTTGAGCAAAATTTTTGGCTCGACAGCTAATAGCAGAAGGTATTCCAGCAGTTGTCAGAGAACTCAATGGCCAAAAAGTATGTTACAGCAAAAATGTTTCAAGACAATTTATAGTTTGAGTTACATCAAGCCAAATTTTTTTGAATAGCCGATATAGCTCTTTGCCTGATTTGTTCTACTTCTTCAATGGCTTGAGCATCGGCTGCATCAGTTCCTGGGATTGGTTTCAGAGCTTTACTCAGAGCAGCAAGGTGTTTCACAGATTTTTTGAGCTTGAGTTTTTGAACTTCGATAGCTTTGGGCAAATCGGCCAACTTTTGTTCTTCGGTGGTGATTTCAGCTCTGCAAATCTCAAGTTGCTGTAGAAGATCGGCTTCTTTCTTTCTCAGATCTTCAATCTTCTGTTGAGTTGAGCTTGGTCCAGCCTCTAGTTCATCCAGCTTGGATTTCTCCTCAGTGATTTGTTGGCGGCTGGATTGGACATTTGCTTCGAGAGCAGCACACTCTAGCCAATCTGCGATTCTTTGTCTGGCTCTCTCCAATTTAAAACGGTGTTGCTCAAGGAAGACTGCAGGAGAGATCATCTCTATAAGTTCATCAGGGATTTGATTTTGGATTTCTTCAAACCTTGCCCTGATCGGCCCACAGTTTACAACTAGTGCATCAAGGGAAGCATTTAGCCGATCTGCAATGTCAGCTAAGTTCCTTTTTAAGTCTTCAGAAATTGGGGAGATGGCTTTGCTAGTTGTTTCTTCCTCTTCATCCAGGAATTGTTTTATGTCAAAGGAGAACATATCGGCTAGTAACTGAAATAGGAGAAGGTTGATAAGTGATAAAATTGAGCATGAGCCGATAAATGTAAATATGGAGAGTGCTTACAGGAATCTGGGGAGCCGGAATTGTGGTGGTGATCTCATCATTTTGTCGGCTAGCTGCGGCCGATTGAGTATGCTCACTGGATGTTTGTTGAGGAGATGTTACCTGGGGAGGCTATAAAGATCATAAATAGTCAGTGTCGGCTAAGGATGAAATTAAAGTTGGTGTGAGTTAAAATTACCGGTACTGGTGTTGAGATTGGTTTCTTCCTTGTAGCAACTTGTTTCTTCTCGGGCTGCAAAGATTGATGAGTTGAGAGAATTTGAAACATGGAAATAAATGATGATAAGTCGGAATATCTTACTTGTGCTGTTCGAGGAGGTTTTGGAGGACTTGGAGTTTTTGCAGTTTGAGATTGTACTGCAGGAGATGTATCAGCTTGGGGTATAGAAATTTCGGCTGTGTCACTAATTTGGGCAGCAGCTTCATTGATTGCCTCGTCCATCTCAATATCTTTCAGGATATCTTCTATCTCTTGGGCCTGGGAGATGTCTGCATCGGCTGTTTTCTTCTGCCTTTTGGTTGGTTTCTTAAGCAGTGTTGGTTTTACAACAGCTTGTTTTGTCCTTCTTCTTTTGTCTCCAGTTTGCATCGGCTCTCTGAGTTGGCCTTGGAGTAATGTGGCAGTTTTTGGGGCGTTGAAGCCGATGATGGATGGAGCTGGTCCGCAATTATTGGGGAGTTTAGCCATAGCATATTCTATAGGCTTGCCACTTCGGCTGACAAGAGGAGGAGGAGAATCTGTTGTCTGCAAGGAAAATTGTTGAGTAATGAGTGTTGAAGAGTTGATAGTAATGAAATACAAGAGCTCGAAAGGAGAAATCTACCTGAGGAACGAAGTTTGGTACAATTCGAGTGAGATATGAGTCAATTGGCAGATGGAATATGTGACTTTTTATTTCTGACCACCATCTGTCGAATTGGATGCTCCTCACCAAGATGATATTGAATCTGTCAATGCTGCCGAGAGGGGGACCAGGGATGTTGAGTAATTTATCCATCATCAGAGCCGATACAATATCACCTCTGGTCTGAATCTTGTCAGCATAGTATAAGCCGATGGGTAGTATGCCCATGCCAAGTCGTCTTGCTGCCGATGCTGGATAGTAAAACTCATAAGATGGTTGAATATTTCTGCCTTGAGATATGCCAACTGGGAGTATGCATGGAGAGATTGCAGCAGTCAGGATTTCCCTGGGTTTTTCAAATCCTTCATTATTGATTTCATTCAGCCTAAAGTCAGTTGGCAGTTCAAAGTTTTGGTAGGAGTCATAGGTAAACCAGATTCGGCTGTCCTTAGGGAATCCATGATAAAAGTTGCCGAACCAGTTATGGAAATGTTCAGCCGATGGTCCATGTCCAGCATAACTGGTAGCTGCTTCTCCAAATGACATGCATCGGCGCATTTGGTCTGATTCATCATTATTTTCAGAATCGACTGTGGAAGGGAACTCAGCTTCTAAGAGTGATGGCCTTTTTGCAACTTTCAAAGTGTGCAGGGTTAACCAAAGTTGGATAAACCACCATGGGCCACCAGTATTCACATTGACATCCATTATTAGTTTGGCCGATGATTGACTTAGCGTTTGATATGCTGCTCCTAGCAAATATTTTCCCAAGGGGAATTCTCTTTTCAAGACTAGGGCTTCATCTAGGTGTTGCCAATTGGTTGTTGGGCCGCAGGTGGATCCACAGAATAGAAATTTATCTAGCCACATCATCAGAAAGGCGGCATGTTCTCTAGCCGATACAGGTCCTGTTCCCATATTATCAGAGATAAAACCAGACCAGCCACCAATATTTTTGGTTTTGAACTTATAAGTGCACTTGGTCTTCATACTGATGGGATTGGCCAGTGTGGTTATATCTAAACCCGTGATCATGATTATGTCCAGCAAGGTGGGAGTCATTGGCCCTTGGTTGAACATAAAGCAGTTTAAGGTGTCTGACCAAAAATATGCAGCCGAAGACAGCATCGGCTCGTCTTTCTTCATATCGGCTTTGGACAAGGACAAACATTGGGCTATCCCTATTTCGTCCCAGTAATCTTGCTTACTAGTTGCGACTCTTTTATACCAATCTGTCCATTTATCAACTTGGGATGGCCAAGACCTAAAAGTTGTATTCCAATGGGAAAGAGACGGGTTGGCTTGTCTGAAAGGGATTTTGTTTGTCTCTGCGTTGATGATATCAGTGGGATCTAAATCGCCTATCGGACCCAGGAAGAAGTGGTTGGGTTCATTGAGTTTTGGGACGGCTACTTGATGACTTAGATGCTACAAATTGAAGAAGAAAAAGGTGGATAAAGGTAGAGTAAAGGTGAAGAAGTTTGACGAAGAAATTGGAGTTAATGGGGAACTTACCTCGGCATATTCTATGGCGGCGGATTGTGGTGGATTTGACGAAGTGGCCATTGTTGTGCAGAGGTCATCGCCGGAAGGGATTTGTTGCTCTGGTCACCGGAGTGGAGGGAGAAGGAGTTCGCCGGAGTTCACGGAAAAATTTGGTGATTTAAGCGGTGAAAGCGGAGTTAACGCCGTGAAATATCCGGAGAAGCCGTTGGTATTTAAAGAATTAGGTGCGTAACGGTCACGGGGGGTGTTGATGCAAAAAACACAAAGTGGCTTGAGAGGTTTGCTTTACTCTAGTGCAGGTCCAAAATTAGGGTTTCAGATTCAAGGGCGTGCCAGTTGATTTGATCCTGCAATCAACAAGAAAAACATGCAAAGAATATCACTAAACGATAGACAATCGGCCATAGGGCCGATTTCATATCGTAGGTGACCTAGCCGATGCAATGAAGCATAAATCGACTGTGAGGTATAGTCAATGGTAAAACTAACCCTAAAACTAGTATATTGGCTGAAAAGATCAACGTTACATAATCAATAAATCAATGTTACTTTAGAAAATAAGCAATTGGGATAGATCGGACTGAACCGAGACAGTATAAATTGCCCAAGTCTAAAGGTAACATGAAATAATGATTAAGTATTCTGAAGTCATAGCCGATATCTAAATTTAGGTATGTATCGGCTATAGCTCCGATACAACCTTATACTAGGATATTCTCTACTAATAAATATACTAAACCATAACCAATTAGATTGATATCAAGCTTAATATATTTATATTAGATTAGATCCTGATATAAGGGGCAGATACAGAACATTAAACAAAGCATAATACAATGTAAAACATCTATATCAGGTAAGATCGGCTGAAACCCCGATACTATCCTTATTAACAACCATAAAGCAGGTTAGATACCATGATTCTAAATACGACTTAATAGGTTGGACTGAACCAATGCAGCATTAAGTATAAATAGAAGTATGAAATCTAAAGAATCAAGCCGATGGTTGCCTTTTCGGGATGGTGGATATGTTATATAACCTAGATTAACAAAGTAATCTAGCCGATATCGATGAAACCCTAGAAAGGATCTAGCCGATACAAGTAGATTGCATTGTCGATCTAAGTTATATAACATATATGATAACTTGGAGAATCACAACAAAGAACTAGAGTGTCATAAAAATGTAAGCACTAGCCCTAATGATGTAACTCGCCATGACAAGATATACCTTTTTGCCGAAGATCAAACTGATGCAGCACGACTCGAAAGCACAAACTTGTCGAAAGTGGAAAACAAAGGTTTGGCGATGCGCCGAGATTGATTGAACGTGTATTGTTATTATTTACAAGACCTCGGGATTATATTTATACCCGAAATTACAAACATTGTCCATCACGGACATGACTCATATTATCCTAATACAAATCTAACTAACCAACAAGTCCCTTAGGCGGACTCTTACCGGGAATATTTACAAGGAAATTACATAAAATATCCTAATTAATAGATACAATTGCCTCCTCGGGACTTTATCCGTGCATGGCAATCCATATGAAGCACGTTAACACAACCCGATGACGTGTACCCAGTCATATTACCGACATCGGCTCCATCGGCTAACCTTGTCCAACTCTGACTCTGCCGATCAGTCCACAGCCGATTCGGACTGCAGCCGATGCGCACTTTGTTTCCGATAACCTTGCATATTTTCAAATCCGCTTCGGACTATATTGTGTTTCCGATCCTTGTAGATAGATTTACTTACCAAATTTCATCGTCAACACATGCCCCCCAATTCCGAAGTATTTATAATGCAACGGAATTATCCCTTTTCAACCGCAAAATTCTAGGGTTACCCCCGTGACCGTTACGCACCGAATTCTTTAAACACCAACGGCTCTCCTGGATATTTCACGGTGTTAACTCCGTTTTCACCACTTAAACCACCAAATTTCCCCGTGAACTCCGGCAAACATCTTCTCTCCCCACTCCGGCGACCTCACCAGCGACCACCTCTTTCAGCGACAACAACAGCTCTTCGATCCAATGGCAACGACCGCAAGCATCCCCCAGGTACTCCATTCCTCTCAATCCCGTTTATTCTAGCCATCATCTTTTCAATCCAATCTTTGATTTCAAATCATCTTTTACCTTAATTCTCCTTTCCCCTTCCACCTTTTTCAGCACCTAAGGAATTTGATCGCAATCCCCATCGAAAAAGAACCAGGCCACTATTTCCTCAGGCCGATGGGTGACGAAGACCCTACTGCGTTCATCAACTCCGAGACCAACCGCATCCCCTTCAAGGAATTCAAACCCAGCTCCACACATTGGCCCAACATCTTGAGATCTTGGCCATCGGCCGTAGATGGATGGAAAGCCTGGTACAAGAGGATGTCCGCCAGCAAGCAATCTCACTGGGATGAGATAGGTATTTCCCAATGCCTTTCACTCTCTCTAGCCGATACAAAGAAAGATGAACCCATGTTATCGGCTGCTTCCTATTTTTGGTCCGACACTTTAAATGCCTTCCTGTTCAGTCATGGTCCTACGAGCCCCACATTGCTAGATATCCAAATGTTGACAGGTCTAGATACTTCCTCATCGGCCAACCCCTTTAGCTTTAAAGTGAAGTGTGACCACAAATTCCAAACCAAAAACATTGGAGGATGGTCTGGCTTTATAACCGAAAACATGGGCACAGGATCTATCTCACCCAGAGAACACACAGCTTTTCTTATGATGTGGTTAGACAAATTCTTATTCTGTGGCTCAACCTGCGGTCCAACAGCCAACTGGCAACACTTGGCAGAAGCCGTAGTATCCAAAAAATCCATCCCTTTGGGCAAATACCTTCTAGGGGCAGTATACCAGACCTTGAGCCACACATCGGCTAAACTCCTCATGGACACTTCCACCAACTATGGAGGCCCCTGGTGGTATACCATCAAGATTGCAGGTAGAACCCCCCTGGATGACCTATCCTTCCCATCTCTAACCGATGATGATTCAACACGCCGATGCCTATCCTTTGGAGAAGCAGCATCATCTTACCCTAGCATGAGTGCATCGGCTGATCAGTTCTGTGAGTGGTTCAAAAGGTTTTATGATGGATTCCCTCATGAGTCTCGACTTTGGTTCCCTTATGAAGATTACAGCAATTATGAGCTACCAACTAACCTCAGACTTGATGAACTGAATAATGAAAATTTCCCTGGCTACAGAGATACCTTTGTATCGGCCATTACTCCTTGCATACTGCCAACTGGTGTATCCCAAGGCCGATACGTACAGTCCTCACATGAGTTCTATCGTCCAATGATTGCTGCCAGGCAACTTGGCATGGGACAATTGCCCATTGGTCTTTATTTCTCAGACAAAATCCAAACAAGGGGCATTGTTCCATCGGCTTTAGTTATGGACAGACTCCTAAACCATGAAATTCCCCCTCTAGGATCCATCAGCCGGATATCCCTGATTATACAAAGAAGTCAACTTTTTGATAGATGGTGGGGTGAATGGAAAACACATCTGTTCTTGTCCATGCCAGCCGGTTTCTATCTGACAACTATGAATCCAGCTATCAGCCCACAGGTAAATCCTTATACCCCTTGTTACATTCCTCATTATTATTTCTCTCTATCTTTTAAATATCCTATTTTGTATTTTTCAGAGTCTTGGCACCCCTCCTCCAACCAAAAGCAATAGTGGTAAAGACATTAGCTATGCTGCTATCAAGATGTCATCTGGCAAGGATCTGATCCCTTCTTCAATCGGCTTCAATGCCCCAGCCATCAAAGATCTTCTTCAAGGTCAAACTAGGCAGCCGATTACCACAGTTATCAAGAGAAAAAGAACCAAGAAATCTGTCATCAAGCCAACTGCACCAAAGAAGAAGTTGCCTTCCAAGAAGCAAAAATCTTCAGCCGATGAGACCCCACTTGATCCTTCTGTGGAAGAATTCCTGGATGAAGCAATTATCGAGGAAGAAATAGATGAAGCTGCTGATGAAATTAGTGAATCCGGCCATATCTCCAATCCCACCTCTCGAGCCGATTCACCCCAAGTTAATCCATCAAGTCCAGCCAAATATCCAACTCCCAGACGTCGTCCTCGAAAAACTCAGGTACATAAACTTTCTTCAATTTTATTTGTCTCAGCTTTTATCCATTGTCTATAATACTTGTAAAATTTCCAACCTACCCGAGCAGCATCACCCCCTCATCAAGCATCAAGTGAACACACAACATCGGCTGCAGGAAGTCATCATTTAGAGGACACAGCTGCAATAACTCCTACTCCTCCAATCCCTGTAAGACTACTATCAACTACAACTTATATCGGCCAACTTTATGAATCTTACTCACACCCCTTTTCCTTTAGGCTTTAGCCGATATGTTCTCCTTTGACATAAGGCAATTCATGGATGATGAAGAAGAAGAGACAGCGAGCAAAGCAAAGTCCCCAGTAGCCGATGAACTAAAAATAAGACTAGCCGATATTGCAGATCGGCTAAATGCATCGCTGGACAGTCTAGTTGCAGATTGTGGCTCAATCAGATCCAGGTTTCAAGAAATTCAAGACCAACTCCCTGAAGATCTGATCGACTCTCTCTCTCCTGCTGTCTTTTTAGAGCAATACAAATTCAAACTTGAAAGATCAAAGCAAAGGATGTCTGATCGACTCGAACACAAAGCCCTTGAAGCAACCATCCAAGTCAGCCGACAGCGAGTAAATGAAGAGAAAACGAAGCTAGATGAACGGACGGCTGGCCCAGATTCAACTCGGCAAGAATTAGACAGGCTCAAGCAAGAAGAATCTGATCTCTTAACCCAACTTCGTCAATGCCGAGTGAAGATTGCTGAAACAGAGAAAAGAATAGCCGATCTGCCTCAAGCCATTGAAGAACAAAAATCCAAGCTGAAGTCCTCCATCAAACATCTGGCTTCTCTCAACAAATCCCTCAAGCCTATACCAGGAACTGATGCCGCAGACGCCAAAATGATTGATGAAGTCGAGCAAATTCACCTGCGTGCGATTACAGCAATCCAAAACTTTCTGTGTTGATGTAATATTTTAACAATCATCTGAAACATTATTTTGCTGCAATATATGTATCGGCCATCGAGCTGATTTTATACTTAGCCAAATACTAGAGTACCTTATGCTATCAACCGTCGAGCCGATTGTATAAAATTTTGCTCAAAAATTTCCAAGTTTAAATTGTCTCCTCCATGCCCCCCAAGTTTGTAGTAGGGAACACAATGCTGCAAACTTATATGTCTAACTCCGATCATGAACCGATCCAAACACTTGGGTAGTATTTCTTCAAATATTTTCCATTAAGTGCTCTTCCAAATACTTCTCCATCAAGCCCTTTTAACATGTATGCCCCTTTAGAAACACATTTGTGAACTTAAAACGGTCCTTCCCAGTTCGGTGACCACTTGCCGAATTTATTATCTCTAGCTCCTATTGGCAACACCAATTTCCAAACCAGCTCACCTTCCTCAAAAGATTTGGGTACAACCTTCTTGTTATAATGCCTTGCAACTCTCTCCTTATCTTTTCTAACCTTCTCAAGAGCTTGCAATCTTGCTTGAACCAAATCCTCTGACTCAACAACCATCAAATTGTGATAATCATCAGCTGTTAACTCATCTTGCAAAGAAATCCTTCTAGAGCCGATGTTGGTTTCCCATGGTAATACAGCCTCATCCCATAAACCAGTTGATAAGGAGGTACCTGAATCGCACCATGGTAAGCCATCCGATAGGATCACAATGATTCAGCCAGAATAGTATGCCACTTCTTGGGGTATTCGACTATTTTTCTTTTAACCAACTTAATCAAACTCTTGTTAGATGCTTCAGCTTGTCCATTGGCTTGTGCATAATATGGTGATGAATTCAACAAATTAATTCCCATGCTATCGGCAAACTGAACAAACTCATCCGATACAAATATAGAACCCTGATCAGTTGTAATTGTTTGTGGCAAACCAAATCTGTATATAATATGCTCTTTGAAAAAATTGATCGCATCCTGACTGTCAACCTTCTTCAAAGGAATTGCCTCAACCCACTTAGTGAAATAATCAGTTGCAACCAATATGAATTTATGTCCTTTGCTTGATGGTGGATTGATTTGGTCGATCATATCAATACCCCAACCTCTGAACGGCCACGGCTTGATAATAGGGTTCATAGCCGATGCTGGCGCTCTCTGAATTGCTCCAAACTTCTGACAATCTTGACAACCCTTGTAATATCTGAAACAATCCTCCAACATTGTCGGCCAAAAATATCCAACTCTTCGAAGTAACCACTTCATTTTATGAGCCGATTGATGTGTCCCACAAATACCTTCATGAACCTCACACATAACAACTTTAGCTTCTTCCATACTTAAGCACTTCAACAGAACTCCATCAATCGTCCGATAATACAGTGAATCATCCAACAGAACATACTTAAGAGCTTTATACCTTAATCTCCCTGAAACTGGTCTTGAAGGATTCTTTAGATACTAAAAAACATCAAACCTCCAATCATCGGCTGGAATACAGGCCACTTCTACTTCAATCCCTTGCAACATCGGTCTATATCCTAATGCGCCTTGAGCTAAATCACTGGCTTCAACGTTTTCCTCTCTAGCAATATGCTTCAAAGTAACCATCTTGAAAGTCTTCATCAGCTCCTGGCATTTCTCATAATAGATTATTAAGGTATCATTCTTGCATTCATATTCCCCAGATAATTGACTTATCACCAACAATGAATCACCCATGATCTCAACAGCATCGGCTTCGACCTCTCTTAATAACTGCAACCCTTTGAGAACAGCTTCATATTCCGCTTGATTATTTGTTGAGTATGGTTTAATAGTAAAAGCAAACTGAAGACTTGCCCCCCTAGGCGATATTACCACCAAGCCGATACCACAACCATGAGTACAAACTGATCCATCAAAGAATAAAGTCCATGGCATGATGTCAATATTATCAACACTGGTATCCCTGTGTTCAACTATGAAATCGGCTATCGCTTGCCCTTTAACTGCCTTAGCCGATTCATATCTGAGATCAAATTCTGACAAAGCAAAGATCCACTTCCCAATTCGCCCCTTTAACACTGGAGCCGATAGCATGTATCTTACTACATCGGCCTTGCAAACTATAATGCACTCATTGGATAATAGATAATGCCTCAACTTTGTGCAAGAAAAATATAAGCATAAGCATAACTTCTTCACAGGTGAATACCTTGTTTCTGCATCCAACAGGCGTCTACTGAGATAGAATATAACTCTTTCTTTTCCTTCAACCTCTTGAATCAAGACTGAGCCAATAGAATTTTGATCGGCCGATAGATAAAGTTTAAATGGAATCCCTTTCTGTGGTGCTATAAGAACTGGAGGGGTACTCAAATATTCCTTGATATTATCCAGAGCCTGCTGCTGCTTCTCTCCCCAGATCAATTCTTGATCGGCTTTCAACCTTAGCAAAGGAGTAAATGGTTCTATTCGGCCAGACAAATTTGATATAAAACGCCGAACAAAATTAATCTTGCCGATCAATGATTGTAGCTTGGTTTTATCTTCCGGGGGTTTGATATCTTTAATTGCTTCAATGCTCCTCTGAGAAATTTCAATCCCTCTCTTATGAACCAGAAATCCAAGAAACTGACCAGCCGATACAACAAAAGCACACTTGGTAGGATTCATTTTCAACCCATACTTCCTTGCTCGTTCTAAGACCTGTTTCAAATCGGCTATGTGATCATCAACTTCCTTGGATTTAACCACCACATCATCTATATATATCTCCACCAATGCGCCGATGAGATCGTGAAAAATATAGTTCATGGCTCTCTGATATGTAGCACCAGAACTTCTCAAACCGAAAGTCATAACTACCCACTCATACAAGCCGATAGCACCATGGCACCTAAAAGCAGTCTTGTGAATATCCTCCTCGGCCATAAAAATCTGATTATAACCAGCATTGCCATCCATGATGCTGATAATCTTATGTCCAGATGCTGCATCTACAAGTTGATCGGCTACTGGCATTGGGTATTCATCTTTCGGTGTAGCTTTGTTTAGATCCCTGAAATCAATACAAACCCTGAGCTTGCCGTTTTTCTTGATAACCGGTACTATATTGGAAATCCACTCAGCATATCGGCATGGTCTGATGAAGCCAGCATCATAGAGTCTTGTAATTTCGGCCTTAATAGCATCATACATCGCAGCTTTACAACGTCTTGGGGGTTGCTTGTATGGCCGATAGCCTGATTTGATAGGGAGCCGATGTTCAACTATCGATCGGCTAAGTCCTGGCATCTCGTAATATTCCCAGGCAAAACAATCTCTATACTCCTTTAAGAGTGCAATTAATTTATATTTAAATTCTTTTGGTAAACCTTTACTAGTATATGTCGGCCTAGGCCTATCACCTGGTCCAATGTCAATTTCCTCTAGTTCATCGGCCGACATAAAACCTTGCCCAAGCTTGCCGTCGAGATCATCAATGGTGTCTTCTGTGTATAGGTTGGAACCCTCCACGGCGCCCTCAAAACAAGAATTGGGGCTCTCCATCTCCTGTTGTCTGTATGGCATCATCAGAAATCTTTAAGTAATCTCCTTGCCAAACTTTGCCAGATAAACAATCAATTTCTTCCATCTCCCAAATAGACAAATCGGCACAAGCTACGTTGACTGACCTGTCGGCTGGCACGACTTCGATTTGGTCTCCTTGCCATTGAATCAAGCTTTGATGCATTGTTGAAGGGATGCAACAGTTTGCATGGATCCAATCTCTTCCCAACAACAGACTGTAGGAACCCTTCCCGTCAATAACAAAGAACGTGGTTGGAATTGTTTTACTGCCGATGGTTAGCTCTACATTCAAAACTCCCTTGGTCTCAGATGGGTTCCCGCCAAAATCCTTCAAAACCATGTTGGTTTTGATCAAATCCTCTGAGTTCTTCCCAAGCTTTCTGAATGTTGTATAAGGCATTAAATTAACAGCTGCCCCTCCATCGACTAGCATCTTTGACATCAGCTTACCGTTGACAAATCCCTTAACATAGAGTGGCTTGAGGTGCCGATGATCTGTTCCTTCGGACTTCTCAAAAACAGCTTGTTGTGGAGATAACATCAATTTAGCCGATGGCATACCTTCTTCTTGCTCGACAACTTGCTCTACTGCATATTCGACTGGCAACATAAAGACCATATCTATCTCAGATGACATCACTTCCTTGCCCTTACGTTGTTGATTTTTGCTGCGATCGGCTTTGACTTCGTCGGTTGGCACCACTTTGCTCTTCACGCGCCATACTCTCTTCGTTTGCTGCCGCAGCCGATGCTTAATTGCACCCTCTACCTCCTGGAATTGCTCTCTGTTCCTCATCCTTTGAACTCTTCTCTTTTGATTCTTAGTAAATATCCCAGAGGGACACCATTGGGGATGCATTGGCTTGGATTCTCCACGTGAGTCATCTTCGTCATTGTCTTGTCGCATCGGCCCAAGTCTTTCATGTACTGACAGCCTTGATTGTCTTTGCCGATGTGTAATTGCATGTTGTCGGCTTGATCTTTGGATGAACTGGACATCAGGATCACTGCAGCCAGGGCAATTTGCGATAGATGGTAGCCTCATACCTTCGTTCCAGCAGAATCTGAAGAATTCACAACTCCAATGGGGATCAAAATATTTTTCTTCTTCATCAGGATATGTGTCCTCTTCCCATTGGCTCCTGTTTTGATACTTGCCGATTCTGCCAGCCGGTATGATACTCCTGGTGTGATTTTTATTTCTATCAGCTGTGTTCCGGTTGTATCCAGGATGCACCATATTAACCGGGAAAGGGTGTTCATCTATCTTCATCGGCCTCTTTACCATGTTGGATCCATCAATCTTAATTTTTCCTTGTTCGATAGCCGACTGGATTTGTTGTCTGAAAATTTTGCAGTCATTAGTGTGATGAGAATTTGTGTTGTGCCATTTGCAGTACTTCCTTTTCTTCAACTCTTCAGCCGATGGGATGACATGTCCTGCCGGCAATTGAATCTGTTTTTCCTGAAGAAGGAGATCGAAGATCCTATCGGCCTTGGTAATGTCAAAGTCAAACCTTTCCTCTGTAGCCGAATTCTTAGCCCATTGACAGACCACCGTCTTCTTGTTCCTAGCCCATTCGACTGCATTGATATCTGGGTCTTCATCTTCAGAGTCAGAATCATAATTGTAGACATTATTTACATTGTTAGCCTTTTTGATGAATTTCCTAGCCTCTTGAAATCTTGTCTCGTGAGCCGATACCTTCTGAGCCAAGTGTGCTAAACTGTCAAAGTCTTGAGCCGAGAACCTCTCTCTGATCGGCGCCAGCAAACCTTGGAAGGCCAGATCGGCTAGTTGAGAATCTGATAAATATAGACTGTAACATCTATTTCTCACGTCTCTGAATCGTTGAATATAATCTGGAACCGATTCGTCTGATTTCTGTCTAATAGCGGTGAGGTCCGATAGCTTCATCTGTTGAACCCCACTGAAAAAGTACTTGTGGAATTATTTCTCCAAATCGGCCCAGCTCCTGATTGAATTATATGGCAATGATGAAAACAAAGTGAATGCTGATCCAGATAACGAGAGTGGGAATAAGCGAACTTTGAGAGCTTCTGTAGCCGATGCTTCACCACACTGAGCTAGAAATCGGCTAATGTGCTCGTAGGTTGATATATTGTCTTGTCCTGAGAACTTAGAGAAATCTGGCATCTTGTATCGGTTTGGCAACGGAACCCGATCAAAGTATTATGGATATGGATGCCGATACATGTTGCCATTATCTTTCGGTTTAAGTCCAAATTGCTCCCTCACAACATCAGCGATCATATCGGCCCAAGGTTGTTGAGGTGTTGCTCCACCATACTACTGTTGTACTGGATCCATCTGGCCGTATTGGATCAGCTGAGGTCGTGGTGAGTGAGGCTGATAAAGATTATTGAAGCCAGCCGATACGCCTTGTGGTGGCACATAAGGAAGTTGTTCTGTACTGAATTACTGGCTTATCGGCTGAGTAATTCCAATCGGCTGTTGTGGAACCGAAGGAATTTGGTAAGATGTGTCAACAGCTGGCGGGTTTGGATGAAGAATACTCATCAATTGTTCTGGTGTTAATTGAGTTGATGCTTGCCCCCCAGTGATCGGCTGTGATCTAGTTAGAATTGATGGAATATTTGAACTTGAGAAGGGAGCCGATGGAGCCTAGGTTTGAAGCACTTGTTGATTTCCTTGATTTCCGCCGATCTCTGCCTTCACGGTTCTATACGCTGGGAACGTGCCGTCCGGTAGATAAATAGGTCCTTTAGCTTTTTCCTCGGCTATCGTTCCATCGACTACCGACTTGATCATGTTTGTCAAAGTATTGACAAGTACTCCGGACTGGTTGACTAGCGCATGATGTACAGCCGAATCAATGCGATCTTGCAATGTGTGCAATTCTTCGTTACTTGATTCGGTTTTCACTTGTTTATCCTTCTCTTTCCCGGTCCAGAAGTACTTGGGTCTTGCTTCACGATCGTCGGTACTTGGATTTTGGTCCTTTGGATAACCGTGCCTTGCCGGGTGACTGTGAACGAGTGCAAATATTGATTTTGGAGTTGGTTCAGCATTTGTTGCAATTCTTCTTTCTGTTCGTCACTCAGCTGCTCGGGTGTAACCGCGATGATGTTGTCCTCCGCAACTTCGGTGATGTTTGGAGACATGATGACACGAGTCCCACTGGGTGTGCCAAAAGCGTGTTGATGCAAAAAACACACACTGGCCTGAGAGATTTGCTTTACTCTAGTGCAGGTCCAAAATTAGAGTTTCAGATTCAAGGGCGTGCCAGTTGATTTGATCCTGCAATCAACAAGAAAAACATGCAAAGAATATCAGTAAACGATAGATAATCGGCCATATGGCCGATTTCATATCGTATGTGACCTAGCCGATGCAATGAAGCATGAATCGGCTGTGAGGTATAGTCAATGGTAAAACTAACCCTAAAACTAGTATATTGGCTGAAAAGATCAACGTTACATAATCAATAAATCAATGTTACTTTAGAAATAAGCAATTGGGATAGATCGGACTGAACCGAGACAGTATAAATTGCCCAAGTCTAAAGGTAACATGAAATAATGATTAACTATTTTGATGTCATAGCCGATATCTAAATTTAGGTATGTATCGGCTATAGCTCCGATACAACCTTATACCAGGATATTCTCTAGTAATAAATATACTAAACCATAACCAATTAGATTGATATCAAGCTTAATATATTTATATTAGATTAGATCCTGATATAAGGGGCAGATACAGAACATTAAACAAAGCATAATACAATGTAAAACATCTATATCAGGTAAGATCGGCTGAAACCCCGATACTATCCTTATTAACAACCATAAAGCAGGTTAGATACCATGATTCTAAATACGACTTAATAGGTTGGACTGAACCAATGCAGCATTAAGTATAAATAGAAGCATGAAATCTAAAGAATCAAGCCGATGGTTGCCTTTTCGGGATGGTGGATATGTTATATAACCTAGATTAACAAAGTAATCTAGCCGATATCGATGAAACCCTAGAAAGGATCTAGCCGATACAAGTAGATTGCATTGTCGATCTAAGTTATATAACATATATGATAACTCGGAGAATCACAACAAAGAACTAGAGTGTCATAAAGATGTAAGCACTAGCCCTAATGATGTAACTCGCCATGACAAGATATACCTTTTTGCGGAAGATCAAACTGATGCAGGACGACTCGAAAGCACAAACTTGTCGAAAGTGGAAAACAAAGGTTTGGCGATGCGCCGAGATTGATTGAACGTGTGTTGTTATTATTTACAAGACCTCGGGATTATATCTATACCCGAAATTACAAACATTGTCCATCACGGACACGACTCATATTATCCTAATACAAATCCAACTAACCAACAAGTCCCTTAGGCGGACTCTTACCGGGAATATTTTACGGTTTCAACCGATCTTACCTGATATAGATGTTTTACATTGTGTTATGCTTTGTTTAATACTCTATATCTGCCCCTTATATCAGGATCTAATCTAATATAAATATATTAAGCTTGATATCAATTTAATTGGTTATAGTTTAATATATTTATTATTAGAAAATATCCTAGCATAAGGTTGTATCGGAGCTATACCCAATACATACTTAAACCTAGATATCGGCTATGACATCAGAATTCTTAATTATTATTTCATGTTACCTTTAGACTTGGGCAATTTATACTGTCTCGGTTCAGTCCGATCTATCCCAATTGCTTATCTCTAAAGTAATATTGATTTGTTGATTATGTAACACTGATCTTTACAGCCGATATACTAGCTTTAGGGTTAGTTCTATCATTGACTATACCTTGCAGCCGATTCATGCTTCATTGCATCGGCTAGGTCACATACGATATGAAATCGGCCCTGTGGCCGATTGTCTATCGTTTACTGATACTCTTTGCATGTTTTTTCTTGTTGATTGCAGGATCAAATCAACTGGCACGCCCTTGAATCTGAAACCCTAATTTTGGACCTGCACTAGAGTAAAGCAAATCTCTCAGGCCAGTGTGTGTTTTTTGCATCAACAAGGTTTCACGATTCTTCCTTATGAGGAGCGTAGAGACGTACAAGATCTACATCTTAGGATTACGAACATAAAGGGACTTGAATCCAAGCTTAGACTGGAATCCGGGGTCCCCTTCTATCCTTATAGGGTCTGCTTCACGGAGAAGAGTGTTGTGACCTATAAGATTTATATCTTAAAGTTTGTAGGCAATGGGGGACCTACGACCCAACTTGGCTGGAACCCGACCCCCCATTGCCCTCGTAGGTTGCACAATTCCTCCATGTGAGGAGTGTAGAGACATATATACAAGATCTACATCCTAGGATTATATACATAAAGGGCCCTGGGTCCTAGCTTAGCCTAGGATCCAGGATCCCCCTCTGTCTTCATAGGTATTGCGTTCTTCGTGGAGAATAGCGTAGACATGCAAAATCTACATCTTAAGATTAGTAGGCAGTGGGGAACCCGGGACCTAACCTGTTTAGGACCCGGCCCCCTATTGCCCTTGTAAGTCACACTTTTCTCCTTGAGAGTTGCAAGATTTACATCTTAAAGATTGTAGGCAGGGATGAGTTCGGGACCCAACCTGTTTCCGGACTCGGGACCCTGTGGCTCTCATAAGTCACACGTTTCTCCTTGAGAGACGCGTCAAGACATACAAGATCCACATATTACCTCATCTAAGACATCTTAGAGAAGCTCGTCTATAATATCCAATCTCCTTGTAAAGGGGCAGAGGGGCGCGACGAAGACTTGTCTAAGTCAAGGCCCCGACCCCCTAGCCAGCTGTGACCCAACAATTACAACCATAAATCAAATAGTTTTTGGAACAGATTTAAACTAATGGGATTGAAAAGTCGTGGAAAAGGCGGTAGCGCTGAGTCATCTGGGACAAGCTTGAGTTTGGACACGTGTAGAGCATGCCCAACGATACCCAATACCGCCAATTGGGTAAAAAGGGAATTGTGGTGCCATCCTAGTGAGATTGGGGCTTCACCAGGCCCACAACATGACACGTGTTGGAAAATGTGAAAGCCCAGCTATCCCAGGTTGGTGCTCGGAGAGCCTGGGGCAATTTAACAGGAGGATCGGGGAGATTTCTCGTGGAGATTTGAAGGGAACAAACTAGCAACAACTAGACAACACAAGCAACAAGTTTCAAAATAGCTTAGAAAATGGCCTTGTAAGCCCCTCCTTAGACTATAAAAGGAAGGGGATATGCCACTTAGAGAGAGTTTTTTTGGGTGAATCTTGCTTGAATTCGTACTTGTGAAAAAGAGCTAGCTTGTACTTGGCCAGATCTAGATAACAACAACAACTGAACAGGAGTAGCGTGTTACACCCCCGGGTGGCCCGAACCTGTATAATCCTCTATGTCGGATTTGATTTTGCTAGCTCGTGCGCACCGGCGTGACATCACAATTTGTCATTCACTACTAATGGTAGAATCTTCATTAGGGGTGGCGTCTGCACCCCCTCCCTGCTATCTGGGGAACAGCTTCCTCCAACGCTGTCAACGTATAAGCAAACGAAGAAGCCAACTTCCGACGAGCCAAAAATTATGTTCCTAAGAAAAGACCATACGATATGACTAACAAGGAGACTGACGCGGAAGTGGACAAGTAGGTGAAGGATCACTTTAGACGGTGAAGTCAAGAGAAGAAGGTTCCAATAGACCAATCAACTAAGGTATTTTTTAAGGAGATGAGCGAATCAGCAAAAAAGAGCTTACTATCAGACTACGAGCGAGTCTTTTCAGAAGACTAAACGAAAGTCAAAAGATATCCCTCAGCTTGGAAAGCAAGCAAAGCAAGCTGTTTAGTCGATGTCATCTGAACATGAACTTAATACACAACAATTTATGGTAGACACAAAACTTACCAAGGCGCAACTGCTGGGGCAAGCCCCTGTCCAGACAGCGACAACAGACGAGCTAAAACACACATATACCCTCGGCGAACTACTTTTCAAGCCTGAGCAGGTGAATAACCTATGTATACAGATGTACAAATTCCATCAATGGTGCATGGTACAATCAACCAAAGGTAGGATCATGTTTACTGTGAGGGTTAAAGATGCATATTACTTTAATGGAGAGGATAATATGTGGGTCCGTTTTAAGGATATCTTCGAAGTATACCATGTAGACGCCCTCGACATCTCTCTTCTCAGTTGCTGGCTTTTGGATGTGCTGTTTAATTTTATTTCATTACTTAACTCTTCGTATGTACCATTGAATATTTACGTGTGCGGATACCTAATCACATCTTCTTTTTTTTTTCTATAGAATGGATATTCAACTATACCGTAGGCAGAGAGCTTTCAGGGTTAGTTTTATGGACCCCTACAAAATTAGCGACACGACTGTACGAGATTTTAAAACTGAAACAGAGGATAACATTTTAAGATATTTGTACTATTGTCTTACAACACAAAGTGAGTTTTTATCGCCTTTTATACCAATTTCCTTCTCGTATTCATACCATGACATGTATATCATCGCATGCAATTTGCATATTCCTCTGGGTGCTTTTTTATCATAAATATTTATGCAAGCAAAATCTATGTCCTGGAAATCATCAAGCAATAAAAAGCATTTAAATAAAAAGAAAAAATATTTTTAGTACCGGTTGGTGTTACCAACCGATACTATTTTTAGTTCTGGTTATTTGAACTGGGACTAAAAATACTGATATTTAATCCCAAATTATGCATCCCGATTGCACAAATGAGCTAAAGACGGTTGCGAACTAGGAGTAGTCCATATCCTCAGTAGTGTGTGCACAGGGCCGCTAACAAAAATAATACGGTACCACCATGGAAAAAATAATTTAGTAGTAGCGTACATCGGTCTTGCGTGTTGACGATAATATGGCAATCGAGACCACATGGCCGGGATTTGGATTCTTGTCCACCATCACAATCTCTTTACGTTCACCAGATATATTATTGGATATTATATCATACATGCATACTTTTCAAAAATTCTTTCGGACCTACTCACTCCGTCCTAAGATATATAGCAATCTAATAGTACCAGATTACACACAAACTAGTACTTTACGAGAATCTGGATAGTCTATCCATATCCATATTAGTAGCACTAGGTTGTAGCACTAGGTTGTGTCTAACTCGGTACTTTGCTGTATATATTCGTACTTGATCCTACTAGCTAAATCCGTACTAATGAAATATATCTAATATGATACTAGGTTATTATATATATTTTTGGATAATCTAGGTTATTATAATCTCGATCCTAAATCGATACTAGGTTATTACGATCTCGGTCCTAACTCGGTATTAGTTATTAGGTCCTGTATATATTCTTATTTGATCCTACTAGCTAATTTCGTACTAATAAAATTATTATATTTTAGGATTGACATAGTATTGACTTGCATACGTAAGTACTATTAAACTTATTCTAGGTTTCCATTCTTGCTGGAATTTTTCTTGCCTGGCTGTATATATACTCCCTCTATCCTTAAAGATGATGGATTTTTATGAGATGGAACATTATTACTATGTATCTGAACAGTAATTTGAATCAGATTAATTTTTCTATCTATATTCATCGTTGGATATGTCCTTTCCAACCAAAATCTTTTATATTTTGAAATAGATTTGAATAAATCCGAAACATCCATTGTGGATCCGATGGCTGAGACTCGTTCTCCAAGTCGGAGGACTTTCGACCCTTACTACCTTTCTTCAAGCTGCTTACTGACGTTTCCGTCCATGTCTGGAAAAGTTGCGATTGACAGGACGAAGCGACGTGAGCTCCGTAACGAGAGTTCAGAAGATATTGGACCCAATGCTTCCAGAGCAGAGGCTTTTGTGGATGAAAATCCATTATCTAAGGGTTTTTCTTTCTATTCTGTCCATCCAGGCTTCCAGCTAGCACTAGTGCACCTATTTTTTCTAATTATTTCTAATTAAGATGTAGATTCTCCCTCAAGTTTCATTACATATTTTTAAAATTGTTAAACGGTAAATTTTATACGAAAACATTGTTCCAAAATATCAAATAAATTTATTTTTAAATTTGTAATAACTAAAACTTAATTAATCATACGCTAATAGATTTAATGTTTTCTATGCTCTTCATTTTCAACCACACAGGACCGTGCATGGTGGTTCTCCTGTATAAAAGCAGGGGGCTGCAGGGTGCTGTTCTTGAACGATTCCAACATCGGACATCAAATATATGACTTCCTTTTTGAGCGCACCGAGCCTTGCCCACGTAGGACTTAGCACGGTGAATATTGCTCCAAAGTCATGCACCGTTAGGCCTAGGTCATGTTCGATGGTTCGGGTGTCCCATGATGTGAGTCATCCTCTCGTCGCCGGTGAAGCTATTGCTCCTGAGAAGGAGTTCAGCTACGAGCCCTCGGTCTGGGGGGACTTCTTTATCAACTACAAACCACAACCACTTCAGGCATGGATGCATATATATATATAAACATAGTTGTTGTATTATTATTTATCATTATAGTGCATGTGATTAATTGATGGGTCAAGATCTGTATGTTAAGTAACTTGATCGATAGAAAGCCTAACTAAGGCTAAGTTTGAATCAACTTATCGACTAAGGTACTACCTCGTGTTTCGTAAACATTGTTCACAAACAGCTAAACAGGACGCTTCTTGAAAAAACTTTATATGTAATAATTTTTATTAAAAATCGAATAAATCTAATTTGTAATCAAGTTTGTAATAATCAATACACAAGTAAGTAATCATGTGGTAATTACTCTTTTTGTTTTATGTGCTATGAAAAAGCTCAGGCATTGAGCAGGCTCGAACGAAGCTTAAGTCCTTGTTAATTTGGAATCTCGGTTAATCGGGATCTGCGAGTCGAAAATTTAGTTTTGAAAATACAGGGCTATATAAAAGTCGACAGCCCGATATGGAGGCCATCCAAAGAAGATATAAGTTTGTTGCTGTAATTACACGCTGCCTTGGACCAAAAATCACTATTATTCAGACAGTTGATAGGATAAATTTTCCACATATATATATACAACACCCTGTCCTTTGGTTTGCTAATTGTAACTATCCGCACCATGCATGCTGCAGAAATCAGAGGAATGGATGAGGCATAGGGCAAATAAACTCAAAGAGAATGTTCGCAGACTGTTTTGGACTTCCAATGATGTGGTTGCAAGGATGAACTTAGTGGATTCGATCCAACACCTAGGAATTGGTCACCTCTTTGACGATGAGATAAGCCACACCCTAAATGACATATACCAAAGTGAATTTACTAGCTCTAGCTTGCATGAGGTTGCTCTTCGGTTTCGCTTGCTTAGGGGGCATGGCCTATGGGTATCTGCAGGTATATATCATCAGTCTGTAAATTGACATGACATGCATAGTAGTTATGCTTACCAGTGAATTTTCATAATCCAAACTTTAGTTAGATTCAACAGTTGTAGGTATAAAAAATGAATAGAGCTTTAAAGCCGAACCTTATTTTTTAAATTCTAGGTTTTAAGCAATCCAAACAATTTTTTTATATTTTGTCAGTTCTTATAATCAACACACAGGCCGACATTTATTTGCTTAAATTGCTAACCCTTATTTATTTCAGTCCGAAGCAAATAGCATAACAAAAGAAACATAAGTGGGTAAAACAAAACAATTTTTTCTCCGGTATGAGAAGCTATTACACGGACAAATCCAGAATTGCATAATTACTCGTAAATTAAACATTTTGTGCCTTGCAGATGTATTTAACAAATTCAAGGGTGATGATGGGAGGTTCATCAATAAACTAGCTAGTGAACCAAGGGGTTTATTGAGTCTATATAATGCAGCTTATCTACTGATTCACGATGAGCCAGAACTCGAAGAAGCCATCTCTTTTTCTAGGTACCATCTTAAATCAATGATGCAGGGCAGTGATGTGAAGCAGCCGTTAGTTAATCAAATAAGTCGTGCGCTTCGCTTACCACTACCAAGGACCTACAAGAGAGTGGAGACATTGCATTATCTCTCGGAGTATGGACAGGAGGAAGGGCATATTCCAATTCTTTTGGATCTTGCAAAACTAGATTTTAACCTACTGCAGAGGGTCCACTTGAAGGAGCTAAAAGCAATTTCAGAGTACGTAGAAAATTCCTTTCACACACCGCTGAGTTTATCTCCATCCCTTCAATGCCCTATGTTTAGCAAAGTTTTCGTTTTGATCTCATGTGTTAGATGACAGTTTCAATATTTTTCTAAATGATTACAGTACCCTTCTCACACAGTACTAGTGTACGACATACTTAAAAAATGAAAACCGCAACATAAGTTGAAAATACAACGGAAGAATTTAAGAGATGATCAAATCCATACAAAAGGTTCACACAGAATTTGAAAAGAAAAATTCTTTTCTATTTACGTTTAAATTTCGGTAAAAACATTGTGAAATGTTATGAAATTTGATTTGAAATTCATTGAAAAAATGTTATTTCAATTAGAAACAAATCACTCGCATTATGGATAGAATAATCCAACCACACTGTCATGCAAATGCATTCAGAAAATTCAAGGGAGATGATGGTAGGTTAATTCCCAAATGTTTGAGATAGTTAATGATCCAAAGGGATTACTAGGTTTATGCAAAGCGTCTGATCTTCTCATTCGTTGTGAGGGAGAACTCAAAAAACCCTTTACTTTTGCAAGGTGACGCCTAGAGGCAATGAGTCAGGTCACCTTTAGCTGATCAAGTCAACCGTGTCATAAAGTTACCATTGCTGGAATTATGGACTGGTCGAATGGAAATATCCCAGTTCTTTTAGAAGTCGCAAAGCTGGAATTTAACTTTCTACGACATAATCACTTGAAGGGCTCAAATGCAATTTTTTTTATTATATAGGCTTGTCAGTTTGATATTTGTCCACCAAATAATTCAGGTTTTCAGACAATATAACAAAATAATTGATGTGTTTCTGAAAAGGTAACAAAAATGGGAAGGAATTAGTCAATTTACAACACCCCCAAAAAAACAAATTGGAATGATGTTTTACCGACCGTTTTGTCAGAATCCATATTTGGCCTGTAATTTCCGAAACATTTCGATCAAGAAGTCTACACACTTTTGTCCAGCCCAATAGTCCATAGGCAAAAGTGCAAATAAGGGAGTAATTAACTAACCTAACCTTAAAACCCCACTTCCATGATCTCACCCGGCTCAGGTTAGGGGCGCTGAGCTGCCTGCCTCTCTCTCCTGCCATCTCTCCGACTCTCCTCCTGTGAGCCCTTCGTGTCATGAAGTTATGAACTTAATGTGTGATCTATATATCCTTGAATTTGGTTATATTGATCATCGGACTTATTTTTAAATCGTTATAGTTTTAGGTATTTGTGCTGGTTATAGGAACAAGTCAAAAAAAAGAGAGGCAAAAGCCGCTCAATGAACCAACTTGATTCGAACCAATTGAATTGAAGCGCCTCACACCCGCCCCCTACCCCACCCCACCCCACCCATCCCCACATCCCAAAGAACATATAACAAGAATCAACACCGATACATATCATGAAAATTCATACAATCATAGAAAGAACATGCACTGGTGTTGCTATTAACTCATGACACTGCCGTTGGATCTGAGGCCATGGTGCCACTGCCACAGGTACTGCTCACTGTTGGAGAAGTCTGCCCAGCCGTTCACCACCATCAAACTCCCCCGCACTCAGAGCTCACGGCGGCACATGGCGTGGTGGAGACAGAGTGAAGGTGCTAGGGATTCCCGTGGGATCTCGAGGAGGCCGTTGAGCGGGCCCCCGAGCTCATGGCGGCCAAATCAGGATGCCCCCGAGTAGCCTGGAAAAGGAAGAATGTCGCTACTCACTTGGAGCCCACCGCCTGGAACACTGAATGTCAATTTTAAGCATGCCCCCTATGCTCTAGGGAGCTAGATCTAGCAAACTTCGAGTACGTGGAGGATGAATCGCTTCATCGTTGAGCCAGCCGCCTACCTCAGGGATGGCGCCACCACCGTGAGTGGGTTCCGCCGCTGAGGGAAGGGGTGGGGTGGTCACCAAGGAGGGTAAGGTGCCACCGTGGCGAGGGGGGTGGCGTGAGAGAGAACTGAGAGAGCGAGAGAAATATCGAGTGAGCGTGTGAGAAGAGAGAGGGGGAGTAGAATTCGTTTGGGCTCGATCTCCTCGCCTCCGCTAAGCTCGGTTGGTTGTTGGTTTTATTAAAGAACATATGTAATATCATGTGCAATGTTTTTTCGTAACCCGCATAATAAGAGGGTAACCTGATATGTGCTGGTTTTTACTAAGAACTAACAGTACTTACGAATACTTATGTAGGTGCCAGTTTTTAACTGTAGCCTCCTAAAACACACCACACCATGAGGGCATCCTCTATTAGAGATTTTGTAGCAGTGACTACTAGTTATACCTTTGTTTGCCTTCCATGGGCCATAAAAAATCTGCATGGCCAATTGTAAACTTGTTTTTTAATAATCAGTTCAACAGTTATTTTTTTTATCTCTGAAATGGTGGGAATCGTATATACCTCTCTAGTTATCGAAGAAAACCTCAAATTATGCATAATAATGCATGATATCGTATTACTCCGCCATTTGGGTGAAATTTTTAGCTTCCAACTTTATAAAAAATGTACTTATGTTATTTTGGATTAGGTTAATGCTATGCCCATCCTTTTTGTCTGAAATACTACACTGACATATATATCTTGAGGAATTAACCAAGGGAGTATACACTAGCTTGCCCGGTAAAACAAAGCTCCTTAGAGCATGTACAATGGTAGAGTATGATAAAAGGAATGTTCACAAGTAATTAATTGCCTAACCAGTAACCACGCACTTGAATAACTATTTTTCAGGTGGTCGAAAGATCTTTACAGATACATGGGGCTAAGTTACATCAGGGAACGTGTGGTAGAGGCATACACTTGGTCCTACATGATGTACTACGAGGAAGACTTTGCACTGACGCGAATGTTTGTTGCCAAGTTAATTGCATTAGGCACTGTTATGGATGATACTTATGATGCTCATGCCACTATCCAGGAATGCCGTCTGTTAAACACAGCCATACAAAGGTTGGATTTGATTTGTTTCTTGTACTTTCTTTAATATACTACTACTAGTGCAACAATATCAATAACATCCGCTAATCACTATATAATTCTAGCTAGTACCATCACTGCCGATCCGCTGACTAATTAATTTAAATAAAGGATTTTAAGATTTGATATGTAAAATTGACATTTACTAGATTTATCTTGAAGAATACTTTCATGAAATTGTATTTAATATTTTCATGGATAAATGATTAGAAAAGATATTTTTAGAAAAGGGTAATTAAATTATTAACCTGTGCTTTGGAATCAACGTCGATCAGTCGATGTGCTTTGGAATCAACGGTAACCTCCATCATATCACATATTCATGTAAAAAAAATTTTAGTACAGAGCTCGTAAGAAAGAAAGAACGGATTGAGCAGAATGGGCGAAATTAATCATCTTAGCATGACTAAATTTCATGCAAATCCCGTGTGCAGATGGGACGACAGTGCTATTTCTATTCTACCGGAGTATCTTAAAAAGTTCTACCATAAATTGCTGATTAACTTTAAAGAGTTTGAGGATCAAGTGGCAGCCAACGAGAAATACCGGGTTGCCTACACCAAACAAGAGGTACAATCATACTTCATGCATGTACTTATTGGTGTAAGTTTTTTACCTTTTACCTGGAAGAAACAGTAGAGGAGGCTCCTATGGTTTATAAAGGTATTTTTAGAAAACAAATAAATGCTTTCGCTTGATAATGGTATAAATGGTCTATCGGGTACCCTAACACTAATGTACCCCCGCACAAAAAAAAAACCCAGTAAAATGTACGCTCAGATCTTCCATAAACCATAAATGTAAGTTTGTGGTTGTTTTCTTTAATTAATCACGGCCAACTAGATTTTGAGGGAGAAACGAAAAATTACGTACCTTCAAGATAAAACTAATTATACCGCAAGTATGTTCTAGTGGTATTAATTATATGTACAATTATTAAATTTGTATTTACCTGGCCGGCTGTACAGTTCCAAAAGCAGTCCGCTTATTATCTCCAAGAGGCGGAATGGTCCAACGAAAAACACAAGCCAAGCTTTCAAGACCAGGTGGTTTTGTCTACCAAATCATCAGCTGTGCAGTTGGTTTGTGTGGCTGCTGCGGTTGGCTGGGGTGATGCAATGACAGCTGAAGCATTTGAGTGGGCAAGCAGTGGCAATGCCACAGTCGTAGCGTGTGCTAAGATTGGGCGTTTCTTGAATGACATTGCTGCATTTAAGGTACGGGTATATTTTACTCGCGGCTTATAACATCAATAGACGTGCGTAATAAAATTTGTGACATTGCATTTTTTATTATCGTAAAAGTTGTAGAAACATATATGACGTTTGAACTTTTGTAAATACCAAAATTTTCATGAAATATTTGAGAATTTCGGTTGTTTTCTCACGAAATTATTTAAAAGCTTAACATATATTGACTGAATTTGAATAAATTTTGACCGAATTCAAAAAACAAGAAAATATGGTAATGTTGGATGAGATATCAGGATGAAAGCACCGATTGTCATATAGCTACTAGTTTCATTTCAATATAAGAAATCCTATTATGTTTGCATATATTAAGGAGTCATGGCAACAAAAAAGGTAAAAATTCCTTTCACCAGTTAATTAAATCAAATTTTGTTTATTGTTTACATTACTAAATCAGGTTGATGAAAAAGAAAAAAAAATGCAACAAAATAACCAATCATTCTCCTAGCTAACTTGTTCTTATGAACTATCACACGTAGCGTGGAAAGAACAGAGGAGATGTCGCAAGCTCCGTGGAATGCTACATGAATGAGAATGGGGTCACGAGTGATGTCGCCTTCGCGAAGATTGATTTGCTGATTGAAGACGAATGGAGAACCATGAACCTTAACCGCTTTGAGCACCAGGAAATGCTGCCCATAGTGCAGCGAGTTGTGAACTTTGCAGTTTCACTTGTACTCTTCTACGATGGCAGGATGGATGCCTACACGTTCGCCCCACTTCTTACAGAGGTTATCAAGTCTCTCTTTGTCAGGCCTATTCCCATCAGCTAGAACCTAATGTTAATTTTCCAGCCAACATATGGAAATAATTGTACGCATTCGCTCTTACAATATGATTTGGTCTTCTGTTATATATATATATATATATATATAAGTTGAATGATGAATCTTGAAAGGACCTTGATGTTACCTAACATAGGTGAATAGTCGTTACTAAAAATTATCACAACTTCGAAGCGGATTAATAAGCAATTAGAACTTCAGGTTCAACTCAGGGTTTCTGATATGAAATCGGTGTTTCCGATGTGAACCCAAATGTCCGATAGCTAAGAGAATAAAACATTTTCTATGAACTTGTAGCCCAAACAAACAAACTATATATATATCAATAAACAAACTTCGATTAACTAAGCATGCAAATTGATCACGCAAGAATAAACTCAAGCACAATACGAATAAAGCAAGAACGGGTAAATCAATAAAAGAGATGAGTTATTTGTTCACCGAAGTTCGGATTGACCGATCATACATTTCCGTTGAGGGGCCACAAATCCCAGGTCAATTTCAACCCTTTTTCTCATGAGGTTATACTAATGCACTCCTCAATTTCACTCTGTATTTCCTCCCTTGAGGAGGCGTAATCGAAGCCTTCACAAACTTCTTGGGGCACATCACAAACCTTGGCTGCTCATCTGCAAGACCTGGCCGTCTTGGCGACCTTGATCTGCAGGAGTAACAAATGCACACAAAGCTTGCTTGGAAAAGAACCCTAGTGCTCAAGAATAAAGACTTTCTCTCAACACTAGATATCCAACTCAAATCCACAAACCCAAGAGCCAAATCACGAATGTTTAGGGGGGTTTAAGAGGGATAAAGAGAGCTTAAGAGATCAAAACACTTTGAAGAGGCAAAAATTGGAATGAAAGGACTAACACTAGAAAGGTTTTGGGTGGGGGTTTATTTAGATCCCAAAATATGAAAATTTTTTTTTTGGGGGGGGGGAGATCAGCCCCCCAAGAAAAATGAGAACGAGAGACAGGGACTAAAGTTTGGTAAAATTTCGGACTCTCTAAGACATTAGATATTCAATGAAATTTTGGATTCTTTGGATCATCGGACAGTCTGATGTATTTAGGATAGTCCAATGTTGCTCAAGTAAAAAAGGAAAGAAATTTTTGCCCCGGAGTCAGATTTTGATAATATTATACTCTATGGAAAGCTTGATTTGATGTCTATCAAACCCAACATAAAACATGGTCCAAAACCTTCAACTGATGTTGAAAAATGTGCAGAGAAACCGGTGTAGGTGTTGTGACTGTGAAATAACCCGAAGTTACAATTTTGGCTTATATTTTTCAACTCACACAAAGATAAATCATTGTGAGAACTTGAGACATAACTAATCAAACACGTTTGCATCTCTCTTAATAGTACAATATTGCTATACTCAATCCGGTCTTTACTAAGAACATTGAGACAGGTAAAAGGCTAAGAAAATGATGCTCAGCTTCATTATTCCTTTGCCTTGTGCTTATGCTCATGACCTTATTTTGTTGACAACGAACGTCACTTTCTTTAGACAACACTTGATTCAGCACTCGATGTCTATTCACTTTCATCGCTTCAAGCCACTTGATGCCTTTCAACTTATGGCATCAATCCTTTGACTTTCATCAATCTCTTGATATGGATCAAGATATGTATCCATCTTATAGATCTTCATTTTTAGTCATCAGGAGTCTAGATCTCACTTGAGCATAAAACACCAATTGTAATTCTCAGGATCTTTTTCTTTTATTCAACTCAGAGAAAATTGTTAGTAGGTGGTTAACCAACCGATCGCATATAAAAGCATACGTGCGCGGGAGGAGGGGAGATTTGATTTCTTGGATATAATATTCAATGGTGAAAAGTAATAATATAATAGTTGAAAATATTTTTTTGAGAGCACATTACAAATGCATACGCTTACAACATACGCACACTCACCCCCTATTAACACACATATGCACATTCTAATTACCCCTATGAGCACCTCCGAATGTCTGGACCAGCATATCATGAAATTGAGGAAGTAATCATAGGGCCTCGCTGTCGACGGGTAAGTCACCTACTACTGAAAGAATAATTAGCCGTAAATGCGAGTACCCGTGTTAAATATGACACTTTAACTGGGGTGGACAAGTTTCACTAGAGGAACCTAATTAGTTGAGCTGCACTAAAATATTAGGTCCACATTTTAAATTAAAGTACCATGTAAAGTCTTATGAGCATCATGCGACAACTTATGAGTGTTTGCGCAGACATTTTTTTCTTCTATAATAATATCTCTTGATGTCTTCATCCCAATTTTATATTTTGGTGAAAAGTTTTAGTTTTCCAGGAGAATCACTATTGAAGGGTCACCAAATTGTTTGATTATCGCAAATAACTCGCAAACAAAAATCTATATATATGACTTAGTGGATGTAAAAATGAGTAATAAATTAGATATATAATTTAAAAGTTACAATCTTATTTAGTTGCATGTGTTTGTAATTAATATATGATAGTATAATCTACATCATATTGTTTTAATATAGCATGCCCATGTGCAATGAAAAAAATACTTGGCAAAGAAAAACATATTTGTATGACTTGCATTTTTTATGAACTAGTAGGTATAAAATCAGTAATAAATTGGATACGATCTTTTGATTTGATAGATTTTTTTATTATGGATCTAATTCGGCTACCTTTGTTTGTAGATTAATAAATGATAGTATAATCTACAATGTAATTTTTCTAATATGTCGTGCACCGATGCACATGTGCCATATCGTTTATAATAAGAATACAGTTCATATGGGTCTTAAATTATCTGTTTACTTGTGAAAATATTGTTGTTCAAAAAAAATATAAATTAGAAATATGGTTTAATAGTTTTATTTGTGTGAACATTATTTTTTTCGTGTGGTTAACTTCCATATAAAACTAGCGCTGCTAGTGCTGCGTTATTTACGTAAATAATAGTTATATTGGTTCAGGTGAACTTTTACGATTTATTTTTCATAGAACTTTCATTTATTATTCTAATTTAGGAGAGATTATATGAGAGTTGGAGGGCAACTGTTATGATATATATGGGTGATCTCATGCATCCAAAGGATTAGGCAACCGCCCAATCCCACTTCTCATCGGGAGTGAAAGAAACCGAGTGGTTACTCGCAATTTTCCGGTACCGGGTGCGATGGTTCCCAACCATCGCGTCTACAGTTGCCACCCCCTCCCGATCTATATATTGTACCGCATTGATCAACAAAGAAGTCTCTGATTCTCACTATCTATTTCTCTCGCTCTCACAATCTCGCACTTTTGGTTCTTAACATGTTATCAGCACTTCGCTCTAGGCGAAGAGAAGAAACACTTTCACTAACAGAAAAGAAGCGCAGGAAACTAGAATTCAACAAGGGTGAAGGTATGCCTACCTTCAATTCCATCGTCAACGCTGTCCTTGGCCTTCCTCGCCACCAGCATTTTCGTCATCTTCAACACCTTCTTCGTTGGACAAGATCACACCGGGGATCCCGCGCCATACGCCACCATCCTCGCTGTCACGTGGCTGCTGCTCCAACGGTGGCTGCCTCGATGGTCGCCGCAGCGGCAACTCCCGCTCCGCCGGTCGCTGCTCCTCCGCCACCAGCCTCTGTCTCGACAGTCGCTGGAGTACCCTTCCGCGTCCATGTCCAGGGGGTACAATATTGTACGACCCATGGATGGATGCCGCTGGTCTCACCCGGCAGCGCAAACTGCTCCATCCCGCTAGCGATGGAGTCGCCTTCGACTCTGTTCGTTGCCGCTCTGCCTTCACCGACCCTGCCTCCACCACCTCCACAAAGTCGACACCGCTTCCCAACTCCCGCGCCACCAAGTTTGGGGCGGGCCAGAACCCTAGCCGCGCGCACGGGGGGAACCGGCTTAATTCACGCCATGATCCTCTCTCCGTCATGCCGGTGAAGCCGCCGCTCGCCGTCCTGGCCTCCGTCACATCTTCCTCGCCATTCCCAATGGCTCTCCGAGCCGGACCTAGCAAAACGGGGTCTCGGGGAATGGCCTGGCCGGCCTCCGACTCCAACAAGGAGTGGGAGCCGCCAGCATAGCCTGGCCGATAACTGGCCAGCGGACAAAGGGGCGGCCGTGGCGGCAGTGGTGATGGAGAAGGCGGTACAGTAGATGATATGGGGAGATGGGGGTGGATCTAGCGGTGGCGAGGACTGTGGCAAAAGAGGTGGAGATGGCGGTGCAAAGGGCGGCGAGTGCGGTGGCAGAACGGGCGGCGGCGACGGAGCAAAGGACGGCGGCGGGTTGGTTAGGGTTGAAACCCTAACCGCCGCGCCTCCCCCCTTTGAACCGACCAGGTAGGCCAGCGGGCAACCCTAGGCTGAAATGGCCCAGGCCCACCTTGACAGGCCACGCCCCCTCCCCCAGTTGCTGTCGCAGTAGCGGTGATGGGCCGAATCCTGTTGATTTCGGTCCACCACCCATTTACCCTTTTATTTTTTTAAGTTTTTTATTTTCTATTTTAGCAAACTTTCATATTATTCCCTACCTTTTAGTTAATTTAGTTAAGCAGATCAGCAGTTGTAAAAACAATTGTGTAATGGTCGTTAGGACCTTTGATGTTATATGTTATTTAACATAGGTGTTTATTAAATGCCCTGATTTACTAAATTTACTTGTTGTTTTAATAAAATGCCTTTTGCATATTATTTAGACACGATCTACTTCCTTGCTTTGTTAGTTTACAAATTTCTTTAAATTTTGTATTTTAATTTAGCAAATTCTCTTAATTGTGTATAACATGATTAATTGAGAATTTAATACAAGTTTGACTACATATTTTGACTTGGAAATTACACCGCATGTTGATGGAGTCCTATTCTTTGGTCAAAACGACCATAACCTAGGCAGCGAGTATCTCAACCATCATTAAGTGGTCTACATCTTAAGATGATTACCGAGATTCTTACACATTGGCCATAATGGCCATAATGTAGGCAGCGAGTAATTCGCCCATCACAAAAAGGTATACATGTTACAATGATTACCCACATGTGTTATTCTAAGAATATGTTTTGAAAAAGAGATTATTTAAATTTTGGATGCGCACAAGGTAGTGGAGTCCTAAACATAGGTTGCGGTATATTCATTAGAATATATTTGCCGAGAGACCATTTCTTAGGCAGCGAGTATATCTTGCCCACTATTAAGAGATCTACTCCATTGTTTAATTACATGGAGACTATCCACATTGTGCCTCTTAATTTTGAATTCTAACTCAAATTTGTAAGATCAGTTACCTACATATTTTTGAAACATTACAAAACATGAAGTCTTGCATTAAGCATTGAGATTACAACATTAATATCATGTTTTTATTAATTGACCTCTAAATTAATAATGTCAACAATGAGTGTAGGGATATGAAAACCAGAGAGTTCGATGAACTCGCCCTTGATGGGAGTAACTTCCTAATTTGGGCTTCTGATATCAAGATAAATTTTGCTTCTCATGGGATTTCAAATGCAATTGAGGAACCCAACAATGGAGATCCTCCAATTGAGAACAGGGTGAAAAACACAGTCCTTTTCTTCTGAGGCTCTACATCCATGAAGATATCAAACATGAGTACATGTTGGAGATGAGCCTACTCAACTTATGTAAAGCTCTCAAAGAGCGGTATGATCAGCAAAAGGAACTCATCAGGCCTGAAGCTAGTTATGAGTGGAGTCAATTATACCTACAGGATTTCAAAAGTGTGGCAGACTACAACTAGGTTGTTCATAATATTTGCTCCAAGTTGAAGTTTTGCGAAAAAGAGCCAACGGAAAAAGAGAAAATAGAAAAAACTCTGTCAACTATGCTTCCAAAGGATAGGATACTGAACCAATAGTATCGCACAATCAATTTCCAATAATATTCTCAGCTTATACACACATTAACTCGGGCAGAAAAACATTATGAGCTTGCTAAAAAGAATGCTCAACATCGCCCCCTAGCTCTACCCCACTGCTTGAGGTGCACTCCAATGTCAAAAATAATGCTGAGAACAAGAAAGGATTCAAGGGAAATTCTTCGAATAATCCTAAGCATCCGACTGGATAACGCAAACGCAACGAGCGCAAATCCAATAATCAAAAGAAAGAGGAAAGGGTAAGGCACCACAACCTCGTGGCAACAGCAATAAGCATTGCAACAGGTGTGGATCTGACTATCATGTCGCTATAGATTGTCGCATCCCAAAACACCTTGTTCTCCTGTATCAAAAATCCCTCAAGGAGAAAAAGTCTTATGAGGAACCAAGATATGAAACTCACTTCTATCTTACAAATGAAGCAAGACCAGAGGTTGGAACTTCTCAACAGGCTCCTGTTGGACCAGAGGACAACCTCGATCCTCTCCCAGAAGATACCGCTACCCTTTTTGCAATGGACGACATGCTCATAGAGTACTACTCAATAGACCCACTTGGAGATTTAATGTAATCTCGGTACATCCTACTTGGAGATGAAGCTACTTCTATCTCAGTGTGTGTGAGACAATATGTTGATATCATCTAGTATGTCAAATAATATTTGTTGTAATTAGTAGACAAGTACAAACTCCCTTAGATTATAAGGTTGTAAGACTTACTAGTAATTAGAGTATGTACTATTAAACCTATATAAATGTCATACTATGTATTAAATGTTTTAATTATTGTATGTATGTATGTATATTGAATAAATAATTCTTCACTAAGCAATTCTTCTTTCACTATAGATGTCTAAGGATATCGATTCAATTGAAGAGGAATTATGTCTTGTGGAGAGTGGTACCACAAACTCGATACTTAGGGAGATCAAATAATTTCAAACTCTCAAAAAGAGAGACGACAAAGTTTCGACCATCGCTAGACGCAATACTGTGATAGTTGGCTCTGGACGAGCGACTATTACATTCCCAATGGGTACACAAATTATAATTGAGGATACCGATACCTTAAGGTATCCTGATTCAACCCGTACCCTACTAAGTTATAGAGATATCTATCAAAATGGGTTCCACATTGAAACCCATTTGTATAATCGAGAAAAATTTCTTCTCTTAACTAAACAAAACAGATATGGCAAACACATTTGCGAGAAAATTCCATCTCTCACATTAGGATTGTACTATACAAACATTAAGCCCGTTACACATGTTGCTTATAGAGTAATTGTTCAAAATGTTGATGCATTCCACACTTGGCATGATCGACTTGGGCACCCCAGCATCAGGATGGTGAGAAAAGTTATTGGCAATTCTATTGGTCATCATTTGATCACTGAAAAATTTCCTAAATCCTCTGATTTCATATGCACTGCATGTGCTACTAGGAAACTGATTTTGAGACCATTTTATCTCAAAATTAGAGCCGAACCACTTAAATCCTTTGAACACATTCAAGAGGATATCTGTGGTCCTATTGTGCCAAGATCTGGACCGTTCAGGTACTTTCTGGTTTTGATTGACGCATCTACTAGATGGTCTCATCTATGTCTTCTATTGACACAAAATAATACCTTTGCTAAACTAATATCTCAAATTATAAGGTTGAAGGGAAATTACCCTAAACATAGGATTCAATCAATCCGTATGGACAATGGTGCGGAATTTATATCTCATGCTTCCGATGATTATTGCATGGCATTAGGAATTCAGGTTTAGCACTCTGTTCTGAAAGTTCAAGTGCCATTAATTTAGTTTTGGTGATTAATGGTAAATCCAATTGTATGAGACTAATGTTTTATAAGCATTTATTTTCCTAGTCTCATGTGGATATGAAAGTGAAATTTGTGAAATGTTGATTCCCGAACTTCACATTAGTTGAGATAGAAACGTTCTTTAATGGTAGACCTAAATCACAAGGATGAAATGCATGGAGATCAAGCTATATGTATCACTCTTTCTCTTCATGCACATATTGATATATTCATATATAATATTTTCATGTGATTGACATATGTATTTAAGACTAATGTTTTGTTTGAGCCATATCTTGTTTAGTCTCTTTACATTGAGAACATGGAGATGATGAAGGTATGCTTCTATCTTAATGTCTACATATGATCAATACATTCTATTATTGTATAGGGTAAGCTCCCGATGTTTTATCTCTATTTATGTATACTCTTGCTTCACACAAATATTCCGTATGCATACATTTAGGGGGAGAAAATCCTATACCTTGGTTATGCATGTACTTGATCCAAGTTATTCACTTTCATTTAATTGGGATCTTTACATTTGAGCATATATTTGAGTATATGCACTTGTGGTGTTGATTAATACTCATCACTTATTCATATCATTTTATATATGTGATCGGTTGGTCAATATCTGGAGGTTGACAACCGGATCATTGGGGCTAATAATTTCATTGAGTTGAATGAGAGAAATAGGTCCCAAGGATTGCAAAGGTGTTGATACTCAAGTGATATCATTATACCTAAAGATACCAAGGATGACAGAGTGAAGATATTGAAGATGTGGAATACGAAGTGGCTAATAAAGCAAGATGGTGAAGGGCAAGCAATGCTCGGTCGCGATAGACCATGCGGTGGTGAAGGGCAAGCAAGGCGCTTGGTGCCGAAGAACCAAATCCGGTGGTGAAGGGCGAGTGACGGCTTTGTCTTAATGGACCGTGCAAGGCCTTTTGAAGATACAAGTAACCACATCAATCATTTGAAGAATATACGGTGAAACGGTTTTGACGTTGGCATTCCTTAGGACAAACAAATGAATATGCAAAGAAGGTATTCCTATTGGTATAGTTCTCTTCTTATTTAAATTTGAGTATAGGAATGCCATACTATCAAGAGGGATGCAACGTCGATATGTTTGTGTACGTCTCGATGCTCAAAGTGACCCATTCTATTGCTACCTTGAATGAAATCCAAGCTTTAACCTATCCGCTGAGTGGTTTTAAACCTTGTTATTGCTTGAGTTGGGTAGTCCTCTGAGTGAGCTTTCCATAGAGACCAATATCATCAATAACGGACTCCCGAGCAAAAAGTAAAGGTCGTTTTACTCTGTGCTTTTCGAAAATTCCAAAAACATCTCGGATGGTCCGAAATATTTCGGACAAAATTTCAAGAATAGCTGCAAAACTGAGAATGCCCTCTGTTGATTTTCGGACTTATCCGAAAATGCATTTCGGAAATTCGGAAAATTGCAGTTTTAGCCTCCAACGGCTAGTTTTGAGAGGCTCGGGTATATTAACTCCTCCACCCTCCTTTGAGTGGCAGCTGTTCTTGGGCATTATTAGACACATCCAAAGCCAAATAGTCTCCCTCATTCCCCTACCTTTGTGGTGCCTCTTTGTGAGAGGGATTTGAGAAGAGAAGAGAGTTGGATTGAGATTGAGAATTTGAGAGCTAGTGAGATTCACTCCATACTTTGAGCACTCGAGTTCACAGCAAGCAAATCTTCTATTGTGTTTGTTACTCTTGGGGACTATGATCTCCTAGACGACTAGGCGTCGCCGGTGAGCACCCAAGGTTGTGGTGTGTCATGGAAAGTTTGTAAAGCCTTCGATTTCCCCTCCGCAAGGGACAAAATCAAGAGTGAAACCGAGGAGTGCATTTGTGCACCTCGTGAGGAAAGGGACCTCAACGGAGACGTATGATCCATGGATCCGAACTTCGGTAAACAAATCACGCGTCTCCTCTCTTGGTTTGCTCGTTCTTGCCTTCTCTCATATTGTGCTTGAGCTTGTTTTTACCTGATCTACTTGCAAGCTTAATTAATATAGTTGGTTACCTTATATCTTGCTTAGATATCTTATTTGTCACCTTTTGATTCATATACATTTTGTTTATTTGAGCTACAAGTTCATAGCTAGTGTTTTATTACGTTATCCGCTGAACTTTTCGGTTGAAACCGGAAATTCCAATCCCATACCGGAAGTTCCGATTTGAATCAAAAGTTCTCATAATTCTAATATGCTATGAAGTGGTGATAATTTTTAGGAACGCCTATTCACCCCCCTCGAGGCGACATCAAGGTCCTTTCATGTTCCATATGTCCACACACAAAATGGTTTGGCTGAATCATTGACCAAAAATTTAAGCTTATTCTAGACCATTATTGATGAGTTGCAAATTACCTTCGTCGTTTTGGGGTCATGTAGTACTGCACGCTGCTGACCTTCTCCAAGTACGACCAACTGCATATCATGAAACTTTCCTAATGCAGTTAGTACATGGAAACCTTTCAAGTATTTCCCATTTGCGTATGTTCTGTTGTGATGTATATATACCAATCTCACCACCACAGTGTACCGCTATGGGCCCACAGGAAAGTGGGGATCTATGTGGGATTTAAATCTCCGTCGATCATAAGTATTTAGAACCCTTAACAGGTGATCTATTTACTGCCCGGTTCGCTGACTCTATTTTTGATGAGGAACATTTCGGGGCATTAGGGGGAGACTTCAAGTACCAGAATAAATGCCAGGAAATTGATTGGGATGCCCAAAGTATTCTAGCATCAGATCCACGTACTACTAAAACTGAACTCTAGGTTTAGATAATTATATATTTGCAACAACTTGCAAGTAACCTGCTAGATGCATTTACCAATTACAAAGATGTGGCTCAATCTTTCATACCCGCTCAGAATGCACCAGAAAGAGTGGAGGTACCAAATAAAATCACTCAACTTCCACTCACTAAAAAGAGAGGAAGAAGTATGACCACTCAGCGTGATACAATTGCTAATAAGCAAAGATAGATGGTAAATGCAAACCAACGTTTAGTTGGTACACACCAAATTGATACTATATATCAAGCAGATCATGATAATTTGTAATCTAACTCGGTGGTGCACATTGCTGAGACTAGGAATTTGGAATACCATAGATACATTGTTTCGGGAGATCATGATGAGACTATAAGGGTTGATGAAATTGCCATCAACTACTCTGAAACTGGAGAACCTTTTGATAAAAGAGCTACAATTGTTGACACTAATTTTTCCGAACAAATTGCTGATTGCCTCCAAGTTGATCCAGAAACTAGGACTACAAAAGAATGTCAAAAGCGCTCTGACGGGAATAAATGGAAGGATGCAATTGATGCGGAATTAGCCTCGCTTTATAAAAAGAGATGTATTCTCTACTGTTATGCCTACTCCTCGTGGTATCTTCCCTATGGGATACAAATGGGTTTTCTTCCGGAAACGGAATGAAAACAACAAGGTGGTGAGATATAAAGCAAGGCTTGTAGCACAAGGTCTTACGCAAAGACCTGGTGTTGATTTTAATGAAACTTATTCTCCGGTTATGAGTGGTTTAACTTTCCAATACTTAATATCATTGGCAGTACAAAATAGTATATTGATACAGTTGATGGACATAGTGACAGCATATCTTTATGGGTCACTTGATTCTGATATTTACATGAAGGTTCCTGACGGAATTGACATCCCGAATCAAAAGGTAAATCGTAACATGTATTGTGTTAAGTTGCAGAAGTCACTATCTGGCTTAAAACAATCGAACAGGATGTGGTACAACCGATTAAGTGAATTCTTTTCACTAAAGGGATACATTAAAAGTGATGATTGCCCGTGCGTCTTTATCAAAAAATCCCCCACAGGATTTTGCATTATCTTGGTATATGTTGATGATGTTAACATCATTGGCAATACACAGGATATTAAAAAAGCATGTCATCATTTAAATACGGAATTTGAAATGAAGGATTTGGGTCAAACAAAATTTTGCTTAGGTCTAAAACTTGAGCATTTACCTTCTGGAATCTTTGTGTATCAAAGTGCATTTACCAGAAAATATTGGAGAAATTCAATATGGATAAGTCATATCCTTCTGGAACTCCTATGGTGGTTCGATCTCTAGATGTAGCGAAAGATGCATTTAGATCACCAGAAGGAGAGAATATTGTAGGACCTAATTTTCCATATCTCACTGTTGTTAGCACACTTATGTATCTTGCGAATAGTACGAAACGAGATATTGCCTTCGCGGTAAATCTATTAGCAAGATAAAGCGCTGCTCGTACCAAATGCCATTGGACTGGAGTTAAGAATGTCTTTCGATATCTTAATAGCACAAGAGATCTAGGACTTTTCTTTAAAAAAACCAGGATCCAACTTTAATTGGGTATACTAATGCTGACTATCTATCTGATCCCACAATACCAGATCACAAACTGGATTCATATTTTTACAAGTGGAATTGTTGTTTCATGGAAGTCCTCTAAACAGACTCTGGTAACTACTTCCACAAACCAATCTTAAATAATTACATTATATCAAGCATCACGTGAATGCATATGGCTTCGCAGAATAGTTAACCACATACTAAATCTTGTGGTATAGGTTTATTAGAATTACCTACTATTATCTATGAAGATAATAATGAATGTGTTGTTCAAATGGAAAGCAACATCACTAAGCATATTGCTCCTAAATTATTTTATCCTGATGAGCTTCAGCAACATGGAGAGATAAACATCTTGCAAGTTAAGTCATGTGATAATCTTGCTGATATATTCACAAAATCTCTATCATACTCCACATTCTTTAAATGTGTTAAGGGAATTGGTATTAGACAACTTAAACATTTGCCGGATTCAAGGGAGTACCTTTTTCTGGAAAATAACCTATTTTCATTATGTTATACTCTTGTTCCTTTGTATGAGTTTTACCTTTTAGGTTTTCTCATTCAAAGTTTTTAATGAGGTAATATCAACATAAGTTATATATCTTATCATTTTGTTTTTCCCCATTAGATTTCTATTAAATGATAACGGTAGATGTTACACTATTTTTTGGACCATACTATGAACTTTACTCATAGAAAGTCTAAAAAATAGCTAATAATATATCAATAATATATCAGATTCTCCTTATTTTCTCCACTGGGTTTCGAGGAATTTACCTAATGTATCTAATATACTATATAATTATTTTAATTATTTCTAAAATTATCTTTACAGATATCCGGAACAAATGAGCAACGGTCGAAGCTGGATTTGATCGAGGGAGTGTTATGATATATACAGCTGATCTCATCCATCAAAAGGATTAGTCAACCGCCCAATCCCACTTCTCATTGGGAGTGAAAGAAACCGAGTGGTTACTCGCAATATTTCGGCACCAGGCACGATGGTTCCCAACCATCGCGTCTTTAATTGCCACCCTCTCTCCATCTATATTTTGTACCGCATTGATGAATAAAGAAGTATCTGATTCTCACTATCTCTTTCTCTCGCTCTCACAATCTCTCCCTCAATTCTCTCGCATTTTTTATTCTTAACAGGAACCACCGTAAAAAAGAGAAAAGGAGTTAAATTTAGCTACGCATTTTCTTGCACTTATTTATTATATATATATGTTGTTAATTTATTTTTTTGTGCTGCTTTATTTTTTTCCGTATGTACGAACATATGCTAGCCCAGGAGGGAAGGGGAAGGATCGAGATCGGGTGTTTTTTTTTATCCTTTCAGTACGCATGTACGATTGGTGGGGAGGGATGAATCGGTATTGATTTTGTTGAATTTAATTTGATCGGTTGAAGGTTGATATAGTTTTCCGATCTAATGATCTGTAACCATGGGTCCCCTATTTAAGTGAAAATCAATGGTTAAATATTTTACTTTTTTTCTTAAAATTTTTCTAATTTATTATAGCGCCACATGGTGATTAAGAAACATTTGAAGTAGTACGTGATATAGAAGCGTTTGTAGGAAGTTTATTAGATATTTAGTATATAATAATAATAGATAGATTTTTATATAGAAGACTTAGGATACGTCATAACGGATCAATTTGTTGTTTCTATGTGCTGAAAAGAACCATAGGCCGAGTTCTATTAGAGATTTTCAGCGATTTTCAGCGTATACGAAACAAAACAAGAAAACTCATTAATATATAATATTAATATATAATTAACTAAGTAACTAAGGATTAATAATTACTAAAGTAAGGATTAATAATTACTAACCGCGCCAACCCGTGCGTTGCACGGGGTAATTGAATCGTGTAAACGTTTTAATAAGTTTAATCAAAAGGATAGTCAATGGAAATTGCAGTATCATGATTTTCAGTTTGTTTTTCCCAGTTAATGAAATGCTAAATTGGGAGTTCGAACCACGCAATTTATGGATTATCTCGTGGTATATTTTTCAAGTGTGATTGATGAAAGAATAATTAATTGAAAGTATTGTAGTCTGCGTACTCATACAATCCGCCTCATAGGAAATAAGAATGGCTCATAATATATTTGTAGCAACAATAGGTTATACCTTTCCAGCCGTTCTGTTGTCTTATGGACATCTAAATCAACCTAAACTTTTTTTTAGAAGCACGGTATAAACGTAGACGCGTGCACACTCACCCGTATGAACGCACACACGTATACCCTATCCCTATGAGCACCTCCGAAAGACTGGATCATCATATGTTGAGATTAACGATATCACCACGAAAGACTCGCTGTCGACGGGTACGTCGTCTACCACTGAAAGAATAATTAGCCTTAAATAAAAAACAAACAATGTTATTAACATTTTTAGTTAATATATATAACGAATGCTTGTTAAAATAATGCAATGAATATAAATAAAAATATATTGAGATTTTTTTAACAGTTGTGAGTGTCATTATAACGACATGGCCCGAAGATTCAACATCAATTAATTTTGCTTTATCACTCCATAATCAGATTCTAAACGGTTCATCCTTGCATATGTTAGGAGTTAGAAAATCACAGCCAACACTTACATATAGATTTATTGAGGTTAATTTATCTTATTCAACTCAAATTTTACTTACCCAACAGCCTGTTTGCGTTTCTTCAGTATGTCCTATACGAGATGCTTAGCAAACAACTTCTAAAATAATGAGGGTTAATTAATATATAGGAAATAAAATATATTTTATATAAACCAATAATTGCGATGGCATAAAATAAAGTTTGAAAATAACGTCTTACCAGCTACATAAATATGTAGTGCTGTCTATTCTTTTTGAGAGATTCTCAATGGTCGAAAATTTAAAGGTTTGTTCTAGTGGTGATATGTTATCTTCACTCTTCCATCTTCTCAACTTTGGTTGTATTTAAGAAATTGAGTAATTTATCACAGTCAAATTGACGAAATTTTACTATCAATGAAACCCTTAAATTTTGTTACCACATAGACAAATCCTTCTTTTATGAATGGTCTGAACTTATTGATCTGATATTTCTTTACAATCGTATGGATTATGCTACCCATAGCAAATAGTTTAACTCCGAACATATTTATAACAATCAAAACTACTTGTGAAAAGACGATTTATACCAACCTCTTGATCAATAAGTATCAGCTCGTGGCTAATAAGTTCGTTGCTGTTGAAATTTATGGCATCCCACAAAGTCGAACTACCTGACCTTTAGTTTTGACGCTTCCTTCCAACTGTCAACAGCATGAAGCATATCATATGCCATGTAGTTACCATTCAGTTTTGATGAAAGAAAAAAGAATTCCAGATTATATACTATTATCAATATTTGTCTGGACCATGTATTATTCTGATATTTTTATATGTGTAACCAAAATACGCTGCTACATGTATTATTCTGACAGATGTGCAACCCAAATAAGCTATGTTAGACTTCCTGCAAATAATCTATAGATCAAATAGAACACATATTGTTCTTAGTGTAGTAAACTCAAGGCCAAAAATCTGCAGTGAAAAAACTCATTATTTTGGTCCTTTTTGTTTAGAATCTTAGAGCTAGCTGTTCAGCCTGGATTTATTAGCACTTTGCTCCCAAGCAAAAACAGTACAATTTAGCTTATAACATGCAGCAGATACAGACATCTGGAAAATTAATTTAATATTGGTCAAATATGAGTATAAGCTATTTAGCTTTTCACATAATATATGTGCATACGGACATGCATGTCTTCAAGAAGCTTCAATTATTTTATTAAACTACTCAATTCTTATAGTGAACGGTGTGTGGTATTCTGCAGACGAAAGGTCAACAGTCGACAATGTAACACAAAAGAGCTCATTCACAGTAAAAGTATGGTCTCCTAGGATATGAAGATGGAGGATTGCAGACACGGCAACGGATCGGATGTGCAAGCAATTTTTTTTTTCCAACCGGCATCTGGACCCCCTCAAATTTATAGAGTTACACTATGGGAAATCTCAGCTCCAGCCTACTGGTTTATTTTGTTTGAGGATAAAAACCAACCTAGATTGAGGGAAAATATTACCTGACACTACTGGAGAAGTGATATTTACCCGGATAACAAAAATCACACACTACTGGAGAACCAATTTTTTTTCGGTGGGCTAAAATCACAAATTTCTTGGTTATCTTATGAACCGGTACTAAAGATATTTTTAGTACCGGTTCTAAAAGTTCAAGTCCCAAAATTATGTTTAGTCCCGGTTGGTGGAGGGATCTTTATTCCAGGTTGGTGTTACCAATCCGGACTAAAGATATTTTTAGTACCGGTTGGTAACATCAACCGGGGTAAAGATGCCTCCAGGATCTAGTTAAAAAGAAAGTATCTCTTTACCAATCAGATATGTGTGGTAGATGAGATGGTAATACACGTGAAGCTGAAGTGAGAGATCTTGATTTCGAATGTTACAACCCGCACATTTTTTAGCTGAGTATGCATCTTTAGTACCGACTTTATGATCTTTAGTCCCGTTTGGTAACACCAACCGGGACTAAAGATAAAACTGATCTTTGTATATCTCCTTCTGCCTCCTCCATCCATTCAGCATCTTTAGTACCGACTTTATGATCTTTAGTCCCGTTTGGTAACACTAACCGGGACTAAAGATAAAATTGATCTTTGTATATCTCGTTCTGCCTCCTCCAGCCATTCAGCATCTTTAGTACCGACTTTATGATCTTTAGTCCCGTTTGGTAACATCAACCGGGACTAAAGATAAAACTGATCTTTATATATCTCCTTCTTCCTCCTCCAGCCTGAGCCATTGCTGCAAAGGACGGAATGAGGAAGGGAGGTGTTGCAAAAAAATTTTAAAAATTGTTCCGGTGATAATATATAAATTAGAGTGTTATGCAAGGTTAGCAACTTCATCCTTTAATGATTTATGCATAACATATTACATTTACAACTATATTTTTCTACACATTGTTGTCTCTAAAACGGTTTATGCAAATAGTGAGAGAGAAAATTTATTTAGTGAAAATGACTTTACTTTTTAAAATTAGAAACAAGTGGAGAAAAATATTATAAAAGAGGTGAAAAAAGAAAAAATATAGAAAATAACGATTACAAAATAGAAAACCAAATTAATTTAAAAATCATTAAAATAGTTAGAAATAAGTACGATGCAATAAAGATTTGTTTAAAAATTTAAAAATAAATCAAACATTAATAATACATGGGATTATTATCAATTGTTGTACATACGTTTCATATTACTTAGGTACGATTATTTAATTAGTTTGATTTTCGTGGATTTTCTGTTTACGGTTTTTGTGCATTTCAGGTACATGGATAGGCAGTGGATGTACACGCATGTTCGAACTATTGTATCCTGTATTGTGGTGAGGAGTACGAGAACCTAGAAACACGCCCGATTTGTAAGGCACTATGATACAGGATTAGACGAGATGACCCAGGTGATGTTGACAGATATCTTTTGAAGAAGAGAGTTCCTGCTAAGGTGATGTAGTATTCCCTATAATACCATTATTGATGCATTTGTTTAGGAATAAAGCACATGCAAGAATGATGCACTGGCACGCAGAAGAACGTCAACAAGATAGGATGCTGAGACACCCCACCGATGGATCGCAGTGGCAAAACATCGATAGAGTATATCAAGACTTCGGAGAGGATGCCCGAAACGTAAGGTTCGGTTTAAGTACGGATGACCTGAATCCATTTGGAGAGATGAGCAGCGGCCATAGCACTTAGCCTGTTACCATGTGTATCTACAACCTCCCCCCTTGCTATGCATGAAGCGGAAGTACATCATGATTCCGATTATTATTCATGGTCCAAAGCAAACTGGTAACGGTATTGTTGTGTACCTAAGACCACCGGTTGAAGATCTTAAACTTCTGTGAAGAAAGAAGGTGTAGCCGTGTGGGATGAGGACAAACAGGAGCAATTTAACCTATGAGTATTGCTGTTCGTAACCATTAACAATGGGCCCACACTTAGCAACCTATCCGAACAGTCAAATAAGGGGTATAAGGCTTGCACCCACTATATGGATGAAACTGAAAGTATGTATCTGAAACATTGTAGGAATGTTGTATATATGGGTCATCATCGATTTATTGTTGCAAGCCACCCTGTGCGGAAGGAAGGCAGGCATTTTGAACAGATGGCCGACCACTGTACTAAGCCTAAACATCGTAATGGAAAAGTCATGTTTAATATGGTGAAAGATTTAAAAGTAGTATTTGAAAAGGGACCAAGTAGCAAACCTATAGCAAGTGAAGATGGTCACGTGGCGATGTGGAAGAAGTCTATTTTTTGGGAGTTACTCTATTGGGAAGTCCTGGACGTCCGCCACGCAATCGACGTGATGTACCTCACAAAGAACCTTTGCATCAACCTGCTTGGCTTCCTAGGTATATATGGGAAGTCGAAATATACACTTCAAGCACGTAATGATCTAAAGCATATGAAACAACGCAGCGGCCTTCATCCGAAACCAAAGGAGAAATGAAGCCATTACTTGAATCCGTCCCATTATACTCTGCGCAAGGCAGAGATGGAAAGTATGTTAGAATGTTTGGAGAACATTAAGGTACCATCTGGATACTCCTCGAATATAAATGGAATAATAAGTATGAAGTAGAAGAAGTTCACAAACCTAAGATCTCATGACTGCCATGTGTCGATGACACAACTGCTTCCTATTATAATTCGAGGTATCCTTCCTCATAATATCTGGACAACAATAATAAAGCAATGTGTTTTCCTCAACACAATTTCGCAGAAGATCATTGATCCGGACAGTTTAATATCCCTTAAAAATAACGTGGTGCAATGTCTTGGCAACTTTGAGATGATCTTTCCACCATCCTTCTTCAATATAATGACGCAACTTCTACGTTATCTTGTTAAAGAGATCTGTATTCTCGGTCCTGTGTACCTACATGATGAGGTACATGGGCATCTGAAGAAGTACGTTCGTGACTGTTCTCGTCCGGAGGCAAGCCTCGCTAATGGGTATGGAATAGAGGAGGTCATTGAGTTCTGCGTGAAATTTATTGAAGATCTTCGTCCAATCGGGGTACCCGAATAAAGCCACGAAGGAAGACTACGGGGAAACGAGACTCTTGAATGGAAAGCAATAATGACTGTAGACAACAAATTATTACGTCAAGCACATTTCATGGTTTTGCAACAATCTTCATTGGTGGCTCGTTACATCGAGGAGCACTTGGCAATTTTTCGCTCCAAAAATGTCGGAAAGTCTGATGCCTGGATTACACGCCATCATATTGTTACTTTCACTGCTTGGCTGCGACAACATCTCATGGGTAACGAGACGATGGATCAACAACTAGTCTTCTCGGAGAGGGAACCATCTTGCTCGATCTTGACATTCCAAGAATATGAAATCAATGGGTATACATTTTACACAAGAGCCCAAGACAAAAAAGCACGAACCAGAATAGTGATGTTCATATCGATGCTATGAGATACGATAGGACAACCAGCACGTATTACGGTGGCATTAACGAGATATAGGAACTCGACTATGGACCTCTCAAGGTGCCTCTATTTCGGTGCCAATGGGTTAGGCAAACTGGTGGAGACGTAATGATTGATGACAGTGGGATGACAATAGTTGACCTTAACAAGATTGGATACTCAGATGTCAATGATGTAAAGCAGGTTTTCTACGTGAAGGACATGTCTAGCAAAACAAAAAAGGGGAAAGGGCCCGACGAACCAAAGCGCCACGTGGTTCTCCCAAGCAAAAGGAAAATCGTCAGAGTCGAGGACAAGACTGATGAAGATTACGATCAACTTGACGGGCAACCACCGTTCGCGGTGACAATTGACCCAGGCATCCTCATATCAAATGAGGACACCCCTTACTCATGCAACGATCATAGTGAAGGAACATTCATGAGGAGAAAGTATGCGTGGTCAACCATCACGTTGTAAATTGTTTTTAATGTAAAGGCCTAGGTTGTTGTACGGATGATGTAAATTATTTTCAATGTATTGAATGTACGATTTTTAAAATGTAATAGCAATTTTAATAATTTAAATCGGCCATGAGTTATTTATGTATGCTTATTTAAAATGTTGTAACAATTTTAAACTATTTATATCGGGCATGAGTTATTTATGTATGATTTTTAAAATGTAATAAAAATTTTAACTATTTAAATCGGGCATATGTTATTTATATAAGATTATTTAAAATTTAATAACAATTTTAAACTATTTATATAAGGCGTGAGTTATTTATGTAGGATTTTTAAAACGTAATAACAAATTTAACTATTTCAATCGGGAATATGTGATTTATATAAGATTATTTAAAATTTAATAACAATTTTAAACTATTTATATCGAGCACGAGTTATTTATGTATGGTTTTGAAAATGTAATGACAATTTTAACTTTTAAATCGGGCATATGTTATTTATATATTATTATTTAAAATTTAATAAAACATTTAAACTACTAATATCGACCATGAGTTATTTATTTATGATTTATAAAATGTAATAACAATTTTTAAATATTTCAATCAGGCATATGTGATTTATATATGATTATTTAAAATTTAATAACAATTTTAATCCATTATATTGGGCATGAGTTATTTATGCAAGACTTTTGAAATGTAAAAACATTTTTAAGTATTTAAACAGGCATATGTTATTTATATATGATTATTTAAAATGTAATAATAATATTAAACTATTTATATCAGGCATGTGTTATTTCTGTAGGATTTTTAAAACGTAATAACAATTTTAAATATTTAAATCGGGCATATGTTATTTATATAAGATTATTTAAAATTTAATAACAATTGTAAACTATTTATATCGAGCACAAGATATTTATGTATGGTTTTTAAAATGTAATAACAATTTTAACTATTTAAATCGGGCCTATGTTATTTATATATGATTATTTAAAATTTAATAAAAATTTTAAACTACTTATATTGAGCATGATTTATTTATGTATGATTTATAAATTGTAATAAGAATTTTTAACTATTTAAATCGGGAATATGTTATTTATATATGATTATTTAAAATGTAATAACAATATTAAACTATTTATATCAGGCATGTGTTATTTGTGTAGGGTTTTTAAAACGTAATAACAATTTTAACTATTTAAATCGGGCATATGTTATTTATATAAGATTATTTAAAATTTAATAACAATTTTAAACTATTTATATCGAGCACAAGTTATTTATGTATGGTTTTTAAAATGTAATAACAATTTTAACTATTTAAATCTGGCATATGTTATTTATATATGATTATTTAAAGTTTAATAAAACTTTTAAACTACTTATATCGAGAATGAGTTATTTATGTATGATTTATAAAATGTAATAATAATTTTTAACTCTTTAAATCGGGGGTGTGATATTTTTGAATGATTATGTAAAACTTAATAAAAATTTTAAATTATTTATATGAGGCGTGAGTTATTTATGTAGCATTTTTAAAATGTAATGACAATTTTAACTATTTAAATCGGGCATATGTTATTTATATAAGATTATTTAAAATTTAATAACAATTTTAAACTATTTATATCGACCATGAGTTATTTATGTATGATTTATAAAATGTAATAACAAATTTTAACTATTTAAATCGAGCATATATAATTTATATATGATTATTTAAAATTTAATAACAATTTCAAACTAATTATATTGGGCATGAGTTATTTATGGATGATTTTTAAAATGTATTACAATTTTAACTATTTAAATCAGGCATATGTTATTTATATATGATTATTTAAAATTTAATAAAAAATTTAATCTAGTTATATCGAGCATGAGTTATTTATGTATGATTTATAAAATGTAATAAGAATTTTTAACTATTTAAATCAGGCATATGTTACTTATATATGATTATTTAAAATTTAATAAATATTTTAAAGTATTTATATCGAGCATGAGTTATTTATGTCTGATTTTTAAAATGTAATAATAATTTTAGATATTTAAATCAGGCATGTGTTATTTTTAGTCCCGGTTGTGAACCCTAGTCGAGGCAAAAAATAATTGAAACTAGCGGGAAATATCTTTAGTCCCGGTTGGTGGCAACAACCGGGACTAAAGATCCCGGGGTATATAAAGTATGGCGCATCGTCTTCTTCGCGTCGATCCAACACCTACCCGTTTTCACTGATCTTCATCTCGCCGAGCGCCATCACCGTCGTCTTCGCCGTCACCGCTGCCCTCGCCGCTGCATTTAACGGTTAGGCCTTCCCCTTTCTCTCCTCCGAGCTGCCGCCACCGCCGTCGCCGTTGTTGTCGCACCATCGTCGTCATCGTCGCCGCGGCGCTCCCTGCTACGCGCCACCACTCCCACTACCACCGACCTACGCCGCCACACGTGAACGTGAACGACTAAACGAGTTTAACGTGAACGACCGAATGAGTTTAACGGGAATGACCGAACGTGAACAACCGAACAACTGAACGTGATTGAACGAACGAGATAACGTGAATGAATGACTTTAATCAGTTTAGCGACTTTCACCACCCCGCGAGTTTAATGACTTTAACGAGTCTAGCGACTTTCACAATCGAACGAGTTTAACGACTTTAATGAGTTTAGCGACTTTCACGACCGAACGAGTTTAACAATTTTCACAACTAATGATTTTCACGACCGAACGAGTTTAACGACTTTAACCCCTCTAGCGATTTTCATGACTGAATGACGACTTCCATGACCGAACGGCCTTTAACGATTTTCAGCACTTTCACGTCTTTACGCCTCTAACGAGTATAAGCACCGAACGACTTTCACAACTTTCACGACCTTCACGACGCAGAAGTACGGATGTATATACAATGTACATGTTTTAACTAATTATTTTTTAATCGTCGGACCTGGTCCAGCTGCTCACCGCCGACATCGCTCAAGCTTACGTGGTCCCAAGGCCTCCAAGCAAAACTAAGGCAAGTTACATAAAACCATAAATGTTTTTGTACAATCCTATGAAATGTATTAGCTGTATTAAAATGTACGCATGTAGGTTTCATATTTCTTAAATAGGTGAAATTTAACGTAGGTTTTATATTTCTTAGGTTGGTGGAAATCAGCTGGACATCGTAGGTCTCGAGAATGTCAATATATATATTACAATATACATCGTTAATGTGACGAACAGATCGCTGATCACGATGACAAACAAATCATTTATGACCAGATCGCAGAGGGTAGTGGCCAATATTGGGTGGACAAGGATGGGAACGAGGACCCCAACCGTACCTGAACGATGATGGTAACGACGAGGGTAATGAGGAGGGAAACAAGGAGGGGCACGAGGAGAATAGTGACAGCCAATGGGCCATTGGAGAGAAGAGGTGCCGCGAGGAAAGTGGAGGAGAGACATTATTACTGAAGTGAATCCGCACAGACGACTAGTTGCCCCTGCTGATGCAGTAACGAAGTTTGTGTCATACAGCGGATGGGTCGTTAGGGATCACATGCCTATCAGAATAGCAATATGGTGCTAAACAAGGGCACATGGGGATGAGGAGGAACAACCTTACCTCCCTGATACAGAGAAAGAAATGTTGTGGACCATGATGCTTGAGACATTCACGGTCCCTGAGGTAGAACAACCAAAAGTGAAGGATTGGACTTTAAAGAAAATGGTCGAATAGTTCCGGCAGTTCAAGAAAGATTTGTACTAGAAATATGCCGTGAAGGGCCTGACACTTGACTTGGACAAAATAACCAAGCTGAAGGATCATTTGGATGCGTTTGTCGCATACAAGATATGGGAGCAAGGGCAACGCCAGATAGAAAAGAATAAAGCCAATGCCGCTAAAAAAGAAGTACCATTACCGGCTAGGGTCAGGAGGCTATAAGAAGACAGTGCCGAAGTGGGAGAAAATGGAAGCAGTGTTGCTAGAAGGAGGTATCGTTGCAGCCACAGGCGATTAGCCGGAACGATCAAAGCATTGGTAGTATGCTCACGGTGGAACGATCAAAGCATTGATGGCTCCCTGATATTCGGTGATGAGATTCACGAAGCAGCAAGCCGACTGACGGAAGCAGTCGAGGCCTCTCCTCTTCTGGCCCACATAGAGAAGGATGAGCTTACGCTCGCACTGCAGAATACCGAGCATCCAGGTCGAACACGAGGAAAAAGCTTGGTTCCATGGAAATTTGGATTTCAAGGGGACATCCACACGTACAAGAGTATCATGAGGAGCAAAAGAGATATTGAGGCGAAGTTAACAAATCTTGAGTATAGGGTCGCAATGCTATAATTAAGGATGCAAGAGGAGGTGGAATGATGGGTGGACCAACGACTAGCCGAGCAGCAAAGGCAGCATACCCAACAACATGTTCTCCCGTCATGGTGAGCCCCTTAGGCAATCGCAGCAGCTGCGCATCTACTGGGCAAGTAGGAGAACATGGCATGGAAGCTGCAACAGGGCCAGCTCACGACGAGCCACCGTGCCCCGTTGATGAAATCACGCAATGGACACCGTGTGAGCTGCATATTCCGTTTAAGAACATATCACTCAAGGTATGCTCGTAGTTTTATGATATATGTCTTGTACATCTTTAGTCCCGGGTATGCAGTCGGGACGCCCAATCCGGGGCTAAAGATGGGTATTTTTGGTCCTGATTATTTCAACCAAGACTAAAGTTAAATCTTTAGTACTGGTTGATAGTACTAAAGAAAGTAGCGCCACGTGGCACCGGCTACCATCTGTAGTAACGGTTAGTGTTACCAACCGGTACTAAAGATATATTTTCTTTTTTCTCCAATTGTTTTTTTACTGCTTGGTTATTTATAAATGCATACGTATGTATATATTTTATGTCTTTATATACATGCATACATATATAAATGCATAGACACATATATATGTACGTATATATAATATATACATGTTTATATTTGTAAATATATATTTATAAGTACATAGATATATGCAAATATATATATGTATTTAATTTGAAATACATATGTCTTCATATATGAAAAAATACATATTTATAATTAGTACATATATATATATATACCCATATGGAGCACCATGGTGCCCGGGCACCATGTTGTGAAATACACAAGTTCACTCAAATTTTTTAAAATTTTCAAATTATGAGTATATACCTAGGTATAAGAATTTGATTCATACCTATAGGTAGCAACAAAACAACTCAAATTCAACTTTATTTATCATTGCATTATTACATACCTAACTAATTATATGTTTGGATGTTATATCTCAAAATCTAACTAAAACATGTTCAAATTCAGTTCAAACTTGTTTTGAACTAGTTAGTAAAGTAGTTAATGCTAATACCAAATATTTTTAAAAAATTATACTTATTTGAATTGGGTATATACTCAATTTGAATCATGGAGCCCGGGCACCATGGAGCACCAAACAAATTATACATATATATATATATATAGGCATTAACTTATATTTCTTTTTTTTTTGTCTCACATTGATATATGCATATATATATATATGCATATATCAATGTGAGACAAAAAGTAACTAAAGACATATAAGTTAATGCCTATACAAGATTAATATACATAGACATGTTAGTAAATACATGTAATATTACAATCGTTCTTAATTTCTACTTTTCCATCGTAGGGTGAGGTTGACAAATAGGTTTTCCATCTTCGTGGAATTCTCGCCCGGACTCATAATCTCGTCCATGATGATTCCAATCATTTGTTCTTGAACATCCTTTATGAAGTCCACGTGGGGGAGTTGGTCCATCATCCAAACAATATGTCATTTTGAAAAACAATTCGATATAAAATATATGAAGTAAGAAACATAGTAAATAATATGTATGAATAATGTGTACGTACATCTAGATCCTTGTCACTGGAAACAAATATAATAGCCGCACAAATTGTTCCCCGTCCCTATTGTGCACAATAAAGGAGAAACAAATTAAACTTATGAAATACATATTACTTCTGTAGGATAAGTGAGATATATAATTTTGGACCATCTCCTTACAGCAAAGTTCATCCTCGGTTCCCGTTCTTCTTGAACACCCCGCGGACGGTTGTACGGAACCGTGTCAATGACCTATAGTTGGAACATATGATTAATGATCCGAGATCCGCAAAGTAGCGAAAGCAGTAATCATAATGACAGTGGAATGGATGGCAGTACTTGTTAAGCATGTTAAAAATGTCGGTAAAGGTTTCCTTGGGTTTCAACACGGAGTCGAAGACATGGATCTTGGTTGCAGAAAAGTGTATGACGAAAAGGACCCAATGGAAGCTACAAATTGCGTAAGATGATTTACATGTGATGGTATGAATAGGGGCTAAGGAAATTGTTACAAAAGGCGGTAAAAACTCATGTTGTGTTGTAAGGCAATAAAAGGTCTTGTAATGCTGCTGCACCAGGAATTTTAAAATGTCCTCTGTTGCTTGTTCATATCTCTGCAGATTGTCACAATTTACTCTACATGGATTCACGAAACCAGCCCTGTAAGATCCCTGCTTGTGGCATCGTTGAATCTCCATTCTACAGGGGAAAGAAAAGATGTGATCAGGTGTGCGAACACAGTAAATACTGTAAGGAGCCTACGACGAGGTAAATAACAAAATAAAATTGAAAGACACTTACAAGACCCATATACTGATAAGATAGACATCGAGGGCGTCTAGGTGGTAGATATCGAAGACCTCCTCATAATTGAACCACATAGTATCAACTCTATTGAAGTAATCGGCGTGTTTAATCCTCACACCGAACATCTCTCTACTTTGAATCGGTACATCTGTGTAGAGAGGCTATTGACATGCTCAGGCTTGATGAGTGGTTGGCCCGAGGTAAATTTGTACTTGAGATCCTCCACTGTTGCTGTCTCGAAAGGCTCTAGGCCTAGTAGTTGCACCTTAGTCAGTTTTGTATCTCTCATAAACCATTCAAGATTCATTTCATGCTCAGATGGCATCGGCTCAATGTCTTGCTTTGCTTGCTTTCCGAGCTGACGACTTATTTTTTCTCTACTCTGGACTTCTAAAAAGACTAATTATTGATCAGTCGTAGTCTGATGGTAAAGTCTTTTTGGCCGGTTCATTCATCTTGGTAAAGAAGGCCTTAGTTGATAGGTCTATTGGAGTCTTCTTCTGTGGAATCCGCAGCATGAAGTGGTCTTGCTCTTCTTTTCTCACGACCTCGTCAGTTTCCTTGCCAGTCCTATCATACGCTCTTTTCTTTAGAGTGGCTTGTTTTGGCTCGTCATGTGTCGAAACTAGAATTCGGCAATATGAAGAGGGGTAGCACACGAGACCCCTAAGAGTGGATGGATGGATTTAGATAGGTTCAGGCTCTCTCGATGAGGGGTAATACCCTACTGTTGTCTAGGTATTGTATCCGTCGATAGTGCTCATGCCCCCAAAGGGACGTCCTGCCCTCCTTATATAAGCGAAGGATCAGTCTTACAAGATATAAACTTATCCCCTTACGGTTTAAGTTTCCTATATCTAATCTACAATCTTATCAGACCAGGACTACTGGCCATTCCTTAATATACAAGTTAACGTAATATCCGAGCCCTTGTCCATACATATTCTGTATACATAGTATATCCCCTGCAACCAGTCGGAAAACCCAACCGTGTGGGTATGAGGTACCCATAATCTCCACAGTATCCCCTAAGACCTTCACAGACGACGAGATAATCTTCTCCCGAGTTAAATCTCCCGAAAGCCCGAGTGCTTCTACCATCTCTGCCTTAGTTTCCAAGTGCTTTTACCAAATCATGAGGCTGTGAAGGGTTGAAGAATTTTAAGAATAATAAAGAACATATACTTAGGTGCATCGACTACATGCACCTAATTAGGTCTATCCCTCGACTATGTGTTCAGTTCAACAAGCTAAGCATATAGTTAAGGAATAAATAATTTAACCATCTGATTGGTTTTAAGACACCTAAGTAGCATAATAATAGCATATGTGGTATGAACCCCCCAAGTAGCATTATTGTCCTTCCCACTGATGTCTGGGGATTACCCTGATTTCGAGAAATTGGTGGACAAGGCTATCCATCAAGAAGACAAGTACAATCGCATGGAGCAGATGAAGCGTAGGATCACTCACTTCAAGGCTCAACAGGAGAGTAGCCAGAGGACGCGTATTGCCACGGGACCTCAGATCAAATCCCAACCACAAGGAGGATCTTCTTCGGCCATTCATCCTCAATGCTAGTTCTACAACAACAATGCTGGTAACCACAATAACAACAATCGTAACTTCGTCTCTCGTTCAACTGCAACCCCTACTCAGAACCTGCCAGTCAAGAAGGAATAGGGAAACAGGCCAGTGGTGTGATACAACTGTAATGAACCAGGCCATTATGCTGACAAGTGTCCAAAGCCCCGACATGTGAAGACTGCTCCAGTACGGAACAATCCCAATGGACCGAGGGCCCGTGTCAATCATGTTGCTGCCGTAGAAGCCCAAGATGCGCCAGATGTGATTTTGGATATGTTTCTTGTTAACTCGATACCTGCAATAGTACTTTTCGATTCAGGTGCTACACATTCCTTTTTGTCTAAGAGTTTTGCGGGAAATCATGGATTGGAAGTAGAAAACCTCAGGCGGCCTTTGATGGTTAGTACTCCTAATAACCAAGTGCCCTCAACACAACATAGTCCTTCCGTTACCGTAGAAATCCAAGGGATTCCTTTCCTAGCTAATCTTTTTCTGTTAGAATCCAAAGACTTTGATGTCATCCTAGGGATGGACTGGTTAACCAGGCATAAAGGAGTGATAGATTGCGCCTCTAGTTAAGAAACGCTAACCAACAATCTTGGATAAATTATAACCATTTGTACATCGTGTACTGAACCTTCTGGGATGGTTCTGAATCATGTTACTTTGGAGGAGATTCCAATTGTGCATAATATCCTGATGTGTTCCTAGAGGATTTACTCGGTATGCCACCCAAGAGGGATATAGAGTTCAGAATAGATCTGGTACCTGGTACAACCCCTATCCATAAGAGACCTTATAGAATGACAGCTAATTAGTTAGCGGAGGTAAAGAGGCAGTTAGATGAATTGCTTTAGAAAGGATATATTAGACCAAGCACGTCACCGTGGGGAGCTCCAGTTATTTTTGTGGAGAAAAAGGACCATACTCAGAGAACGTGTGTGGATTATGGGGTATTGAATGATGTTACTATCAAAAATAAGTATCCTCTACCTAGGATTGATGATTTGTTTGATCAACTGGAAGGTGCTACAGTATTCTCCAAGATAGATCTACGTTCGGGTTATCATCAACTCCGGCTCCGTGAAGAAGATATACCCAAGACAACTTTTACCACTCGTTATGGGTTGTATGAGTGTACAGTCATGTCTCTTGGACTTACCAACGCCTCAGCTTTCTTCATGGATCTTATGAATAATGTGTTTATGGAGTATTTGGATAATTTTGTGGTGGTTTTCATCAAAGATATCCTCATCTATTCCAAGACGAAGGAAGAACATGAAGTGCATCTTCGTTTAACACTCGAGAAATTACGAGAGCACCAGTTGTATGCCAAGTTTAGCAACTGTGATTTCTTGTTGTCAGAAGTAAAGTTTCTTGGTCATGTAATCTCAGCAGGAGGAGTTGCTGTTGACCCAAGTAATGCGGAGTCAGTGATCAAACCATTAATCCAGCCGATTAATGGTTTGACCTTCGGATCAGTGCTTATTCAATCTATCATTACTAGCCGATTGGTTTCTACTGGATTATATTATTGTTTTATTACATTACCATCAGTCGATTATCTTTATGTTATTATTTACTCAAGTATCAAGATCGATAATGGATATATATATAGTCGATAGTTCAAAACCTTGTCAATATCGAATGGTATATGCATCAGCTGGAGTGACTACATCGGCTTATCAACCGATCGGCTCTCTTGATCTTCAATGTATATATCTTGTCAGTTGCAGGATCAAACTGACTGGCACGCCTGCATCTCATCATTATTTTGGACCTATATTGGAGCTAAGAAGATCTCCCAGGCAGTCGTGTTTTTATGTCAACACCCATGCCCGATTAAATAAAATCACTAAAATAATGAGAATATATTAAAAATCAATTGAAACGGATGGACCTTCAATACATTAAAAATAATTTATATCGTGATGGTTGACCTCATAAACTTTCTCCTAACGAATGTTCCTTTGCTATGATCATTGCGTGAGTAAGGGGTGTCCTCATTTGATAGGAGGATGCTCGGTCAACTGTCACCGTGAACGGAGGTTGCCCGTCAAACTGATCATAATCGTCATCAGTCTTATAGTCCACTGCAACGATTTCCTTTTGCATGGGAGAACCACGTGACACTTTGGCTCATATGGCCCTTTCCCCTTCTTTGGTTTGCTAGACATGTCTTTCACGTAGAAAACTTGTGTTACATCATTGGCTAGGATGAATGGTTCGTCTGACTATCCAATCTTGTTAAAGTCAACCGTTGTCATCCCACAGTCATCAGCTGTTACGCCTCCAACTGTCAGCCTAACCCATTGGAACCGAACTAGAGGGACCCTCAAAGGTCCATAATCGAGTTCCCATATCTTGTCAATGGCACCGTAATACGTGCTAGTTGTCCCATCGTATCTCATGGCATCGTTGCGAACAACACTGTTCTGGTTTGTGTTCTTTCTTTCTTGGGCTCTTGTGTAAAATATATACCCATTGATCTCATATCCTTGGAATGTCGAGATCGAGCAAGATGGTCCCCTCGCCAAGAAGGCTAGTTGTTGGTCAATCGTCTCGCTACCCATGAGTTGTTGTCGCAATCAAGCGGGAAAAGTATCAATGTGATGGCATATAATCCAGGTATCGGACTTACCAATGTTTTTGGAGCGAACAACTATCAAGTGCTCCTCGATGTACGGAGCCACCAACAAAGATTATTGCAAAACAGTAAAATGTGCTTTACGTAATAAGTTGTTGTTTACAGTCACTATTGCTTTCCTTCCAAGCATCCCGTTTCACCGTACTCTCCCCTGATGGCTTGATTCGGGGACTCCGATTGGATCAGCATCTTCAATAAATTCTATGCAGAACTAAATAACCTGCTTTGTTCCATACCCCTCGGTGATGCCTACTTCCGAACGAGAACGGTTACGGACGTACTTCTTTAGAATGCCCATTGACCTCTCGAAAGGGAACATGATGTGTAGGTACACAGGACCGAGAATACCGATCTCTTTAACAAGGTGACATAGAAGATGCGTCATTATATTAAAGAAGCATGGTGGAAAGATCATCTCAAAGCTAACAAGACATTACACCACGTCGTTTTGAAGGGCTCTGTTTAGGAAAGCACAGAGCTTTGTTATTGTTGCTCGGACATTATCAGGAAGGATACATCGAATTATAACAGGAAGCAACTGTGTCATCAACACGTGGCTGTCATGAGACTTAAGGTTGGTGAACCTCACCTCTTTCATGCTTATTATGCCCTTTATATTCATCGAGTATCCAGATGATACCTTGATACTCTCCAAGCATTCAAACATACTTTCCTTCTATGCCATGCTCAGAGTGTAGCTGACTGGATTCAATTAATGGTTTCCTTTCTCCATCGGTTCCGGATGAAGGCCATCGTGTTGATTCATATGCTTGAGATCATTACGTGCTTCAAGTGTATATTTCAACTTCCCATATACACCAAGGAAGCCCAGTAGGTTGACTCAAAGGTTCTTAGTTAGGTGCATCACGTTGATTGCGTGGCAGACGCTTAAGACTTCCTAATAGGATAGCTCTAAAAAAATAGACTTCTTCCACATCACCGCCTGACCATCTTCACTCACTAAAGGTTGGCTGCAAGTCCCTTTCCAAATACTACATTTAGATCTTTCACCAATGCAAATATGGTTTTTCCGTTACGATGTTTAGGCTTCAGACGGTGATCTATCTTCTGTTCAAAATGTTTGCCTTTCTTTCGGACAGGGTGATTTGCAACAAGAAATCGACAATGACCCATGTACACAACCTTCCTATTATACTTTCAAGTACATACTGTCAGTATCATCTATACAGTAGGTGCATGCCTTATACTCCTTGTTCGATTGTCCGGATAGGTTTTAAGTGCAGGCCAATCGTTAATGGTTAAATTGCTCCTGTTTGTCCTCATCCCACATGGGGACACCTTCTTTCTTCCACAGCAGTTTCAGATCTTCAATCAATGGTTGAATAATAATCGGTATCATGATTTACTTCTGCTTCATACATAACCAAGGGGGAAGGTTATAGATATACATGGTCATAGGACAAGTGCTATGACCACTGCTCATCTCTCCAAATGGATTCATGTCATCCGTACTTAAAATGAACCTTATGTTTCATGCATACTCACCGAAGTCTTGAAATGTTCTATCGATGTTTCGCAACCGCAACCCATCGGTGGGATGCCTCAGCATCCCATCTTGTGGATGTTCTTCTACGAGCCAGTGAATTATTTTAGCATGCACTTTGTTTCTGAATAAACGCTTCAGCCGTGGTATTATAGGGAATTACCACATCACCTTAGCAGGAACTCTATTCTTCGAAGGCTATCCGTCAACATACCCTCGATCATCTCGTCTAATCTTCTATCGTAGTGCCTTACAAACCGGACATGCTTCTGGGTTCTCGTACTCCTCACTGCGATAGAGGATACAATTGTTTGGACATGCGTGTATCTTTTGTATTTCCAGTCCTAGAGGGCAGACTACCTTCTTAGTTTCGTACATTGTTTCGAGCAAGTCGTTTCCCTTTGGTAGAATATTCTTTAAAAGTTTCAATAACTCGCCAAATGCCTTATCACTCACACCATTTTTTGCCTTCCATTGCAAGAACTCCAGCGTGGTACCCAACTTTTTGTGCCCCTGCTCGCAACCTAGGTATAAGGACGTTTTGTGGCCCGCTAACATAAGCTCTAAATTCTGGACCTCCTTTTCACTTTCGCAGTCCTTCTTTACGTCGCTCAACATCTAACCAAGATCATCCGCACCATCATTATTTGAATAGCCCCGTCCGCCTCGCTTATTGTATTCTCTTCACATCCACTATATTCAGGCTAGTCCGAAATGTTTTCGTCATCTTCTTCATCTTCTTTCATTGCAACCCCTAACTCTCCGTACGAGGTCCAACAATTATAGCTAGGCATGAATCCCGACTCAAAAAATTGGGCATGAATAGTTCTTGATGTAGAATATTCTTTTTGGTATTTGCACTTTTTGCATGGACAACATATAAAACCCTTATGCTCGTTGGCAATGGCCACACACACGCCATCGATAAACTCTTTCGACCGTCGGTCCATGGTGTACATCTATTGCCGATCAATCTACATGAAATAAACAAATGTAAAGGAAGTCCATGAAAGTGAAACTAATTAAATAATCATATAATAATTTAAAACACCATAATTAAACTCAAACTGGCATTACACATTTCATCACTTCTTATTTCTAACGATTTGAACAAGTTTTAAATGGACTTAATCGGAGTCATGAGTAATTATATAAAAATTCTAAAGGTTTTAAAAAAGAGCTAAAAAATAGTGGTGAGAAGGAAGAGAAGCTGGATCGCGAGAAAGCCATGGAGCTGCAACTGCAACAACTCCTGACCAGCCGCGAATCTGGGGAGAGGACACTGATGTTCAAGCTCGTGTTGCAGTACAACTGTTGCTTTTAGTTATGAAAATAGCGGTGGTGTCTTTTGCTATACATTTGTTTTGTGGAGCAGTTTCGAATTGCATCAAGAGCTGTTTTGTGGAGCAGTTCCGAATTGCACCAAGAGCAGCTAAAGTAAACCATTTCATATCATTTCACCATTCGTATGGAAACATGAGCCATTTGTTTTGTTTTCTATTATTTTGTCCTTATTTTCAATAATTTTCCTTTGTTGTCTTGTTCTTAATATTTTCATCCAAATGTTTCTAATATTACGAAGTACCCTTATTGATGCGGACAAAGGTTACCGATCTTCTGAAAGGTTCTGATAATCAATGATTTGGTGGAGTCGCGACACAAATCGATCCAGCTTCTTGAACGAGCACGTTCCCGAACCCCGCAATCGCAGCACCACGTCTCCTCTGGTTATCAACCGTGCCGAAACCCGGTTGACCTTACCCAGAAGGCTAATACCTGCTTGCAAATCGAAGAACACAAACAAGAACAAAGAAGATTGCAACCAAAATTGCAGATGAATGATTAAGCTCACAAGTTGGGGTCTTACAAACCGATCTAGCGGCGAAACTGTTCTTGATAGATTAATCTAAGCGAAACCCAATAACTAAAGATGGTGACGGCTACTGATATATAGAAATTAGGGTCGTTAAAGGACCCCTTGACGCAACCCTAATGGGCTCCAACACGATACACGACCCAAAGGCCCAAATACAGCGTCTCAGCGCCGGAACAGATTCTGAACATCAACTTGTTCGTTCAATTCCCGATGACTCATAACGAATTTGGACATGGGACCAGAACCATTGGAAAGTTTATCTTCTTAGCTTTCCATCCATATAAAGAACGCCCCAATCCGAGCATGTATGCAACCTGTGCACCCGTTTTAGTGCAAATTGGTCCTGGACTCCGAAACGGACTCGAAGTCGACTTGGTTTGGACCTCCGCCCGGACTTGAACGTCCTCGCTGATCCTCCACAACTCTAAGTCCTTCTCTAAGTGTTTTCTTGTCCTCTCCATTGTTCCTAATCATAATATAATCATTAGGAAATAATTTATTCTCAAAATCATATAAAGAAGAACTTAGGAATGAGCTCACCTCTAAATTCAATTGTCGTGCGTGAACTCTTGTGATTGGACCTTGAATGACCAATGGAGGATTGTTGTGTATATCCGAAGGAATGATATCCGCATCACTTATGTTAATTTTCTACATAATTTTTCTTTCTCATATTTTTCCATATTCTTATTTGAGAGAGAATGACGTATAGAAATATAGCTAGAAATGTAAATATTAACCATACATCAATAGAGCATGAAATTGCTAACCTTTTAGACCCTTTCAATTTCTATAATATCATCAAAATATTTTTCCCAAAACATTTTTGCAGCAATGACTCAGGTTGGAGGAGGAAGAACACTATATAAAGGCTGAGGATTTTCACTACTACAGAAAAGATTTTTCTATACGAGGTCCATATTTGGTTCCAGGCGGGCCGTAAGTCGCTCCGCCTGGAGAAACGGGTCGACCTGGTGGACTACGCAAGGGTGCAAGTATCAAGGGTTAATGCCAATCAAATGTCGTTGGAGCTGGACATCCCAGGACCAGAGGGGATAGAACTACTCAGAGATGCGGTGCACCAGTTCATCCTTTAGCATCATCGAGACATCATTCTCACGGAACAGGCAACTTTGACGACCTTAGATCCAGAGGTGCGACAGACGGTTGCCCCTACAGCACCGCCATCTCCACCGAATTCCCCAACCCCGCCAGGATCTCCTATGCCAACAAGATCTCCGTCCGCGAAAAGAATACCTTCTCCACTTGCAGAGCCTGCTGCACCAGCGTCCCTGTAACACCCTGAAGATGCGACCGCCGAAATTGAAACCCTAAAAATACGAAGTTTAAAACATTAAAAATTTTAATTTGCATCATGCCGCATTTTATGACTTGTTTATTTGCATCTTTATTTTGCGGATGTTGAATTTATCGAAATTATTTCGGCGCAAACCCTAGAACGGAAACCGACGAGAAGAAATAATCACTACGCATAAATTAAAATAAAGTTCTAGATAGAATTTGGGCGAATAAAATATTTCTCCTTAATGTCATGAATTTATTTAGATAATAAAAATTTTATAACTATCCGCACATATAGATGGGCGTGACGAATATAGACAAATTAAAATTTCGGGCAAGATTTAGGGCGGAATAATTCTAATATTGAGTTTATTTCATTCACGCGAGAGAGTTATAAATTTGGACAAATACAATACAATGCTAATAATAATGATTACAATAATAATAAAAAAAAAATGGCACTGTTTATCTTCCCCGGCGAGCTAGGCCTAACCCTAGCTCTGCTACCGCGCGGCGCCTAGCCCTGCCGCGCCTCGAGCCCCACCGCGCCGCGCCTGTCGCCGTCGCCTGCACCGCCCTCGAGCCCCACCCGCGCCGCGTCGCCGTCACCTCGCCGTCGCCGTCGCCGTCGTGGAGCCCCGCGCCGGCCACCTCCCCTCCCTCCCCGGCCGGCTATAAAGCCCCCGGCCGAGCCCCTTCTCCCCCACACCGCCCCTCCCCTTCCCCCCCCTCCCCTTCCCCCTCGCTGCCACCGCCCCATCGCCGTGCGCCGCCGTCGCCGCTTGGCCGTCGCCGCCGCTGGCCGCCGCCGCCGGGCTGCCGCCCTGCCGCCGGCTGCCGCCGCCGGTCGCCACCGCGTCACCGCCCTCCGCCGCCGCCGCCGCCGCAGGTAGGTGCCGCCCCCCCCTTTCCTCCCTCTTTCCCCCCCCCCTCCCTGTCGGCTGTACACAAAGAGAGAGAGAGGAGAGAAACAGACAGAAGGAAGAAGAAGAACCAGAGGAAGAAGAAGCGGAGAAAAGAAAAAAAAAAAAAAAAAAGGAAAAGATAGAAAAGAGAGGGAGAAAAATAAAAATAATAAAATAATAAAATATGGAGAGATAAAATTTGGGGATTAAGAATTTAATTTTTATTCATCTCAAATTTATGAGCACACGTACTAGATTAATATAAAATAATAGTTTAGGGAAACCGATATATTCGTCGCCGTCGATTATTTTAGAAACGCGAGTAAATTAAAACGGATATTTAATTAAAATTTAAATTTTCCACCTAATAGACTATACGTGTAAATAAATAATCTTTAGCGGGGTACTTAGCCGATTATATAGGTTTTTATTAGTTAAATTTCACTGAATCGATTATATATAATCGGAGGATTAATTACCGGTCGTTTTTTTTTTTTTAAAATTGCCATCGTATGTATGCAACCGTTCGTTATCCATTTAAATATCTATTTAGCCGGTATTTAGTTAGTTCCGACTCGATAATTAAGTTATCCGCTAAATTAGCCGTCGCGACTATTTTAGCCGGCTAATCACCGGATAGGGTTACCTTTCATTATCGGTATCTAATTTATTCGAGACGCGTAAATTAAATTGGGTTAATATCTTTGATCGGCTAGCACTAATATTTTAAGACAACGGTATTAAAAAAAAAGGATCAAAATAGGTCTACTTCATAACTAAAATGGAATTCGATAGCAACATTCAAACGCTCGCGCTCGATCTTTTCTTAATTGGATTTTGTTGGATTTTAATTGAATTCTAAATGAATTCAATTTCTTTCGCACGTAATATTAGACACCGAGGGAGTTGCGAGTCCGACTGAGGATCAAGACCCGCAAGACTACGAGCAAGGCAAGTCATCACTATCCCTTGAACATGTTGATCCCAATTGCGAAATTACTTTGTTTACAAATAAAGATGCATGCAATGATAAACATCCTACTTGTTGTTATGCCATGCCTTGAATGTTGTTTACCCCATGTCCCCTTGTAACCATGTACGTATGAGTCCCTAGTCAATTATGACAGATGCTTAGTAATGCTATCTTAGAACCTTGCATACTCATGTCTATCAAAATGCTATATGCTTGGGCAATTACCTTGGGAAGGTAATTGAGATGCGGCATGTGGAGACATGAGTGCCACAATGCCATGACATTGATGACATGAATTGTGAAAGGAAAATAAAAATTAAACAATTGTTTTCGACTGGGGCGGATGGTGGAATTGGGTGGTATCTGGAAAAGGCTAGCACCGTCCCCGGTCAATTAAGGACCGAGCCATGAAGCTAAGCATGAAACGACCCTCGTACAACCGTACTTCTCGGATGGGTATAGACCTAGCGGAGTAAATAGCCGAGCGGAGGCAGTATCCCTGCATAGTGGTTTTCTTAGTGTGTATGAGGGGCGGGGCCTACGGTGGGGTAGCCACCGGTAGGACCGCCATGTGTGAACCTAAATTTTAATATAACTTAATGCATGTGTGAGTTTTTCCCTTCCCGGGAGCGCCAGAACTCCTCTCACTGCTAGAAACCGTGGACGCCTAGAGTGCATGAGGATGTAAGTTCATGGAGCGGGTACTGCCAATGTGAGGTTATTGAAAGGCTTTGCCGTGACGCGTCTCATTCGTTGGGACTTCGGCTCATTTGTTGGGCAAGTTACGGAGTACGGGTAAAGTGTACATCCACTGCAGTGTGAGTAACTAAATCTATTCGAATAGCCGTGCTCGCGGATATTGAGCACCGGGACATGTGTTACACTTGGCTAGACTCTAAATTCTTAAACTGAGTGGGATGGGTATGCATAATGACTTTTAGGTGCTGGTGGTTCAACTTCTCGAGAAGCGAGAAGGGGTAGACCCCAGAAAATCATGACGACTCAATGGCGGGAAGCTATCCTTGGAGGACAATGGATGGTAGACAGAACCGCCGTTGAATAATGAACTATGGTATTAAAATTTGATCAGTATAAGCTAGGTCTTAGGCTTGTGAAAGGAATTGCAAAACTGGCTTTATGCAAAAAGTGCCACAGCCGCCCTTGATATTTCCCCTATCATATGCACTGTTGCTGTGGTGGCTTGCTGGGTACGGTTGGTACTCACCCTTGCTATAAATAAACCATTCAGATGCGGGCGAGGAGGTTCCCGAAGATCCGTATGAGTACTACCAGGAGGGTACGGAAGACGATGGAGTCCAGTAGGTCTTAGATTCGGTCGTTGCCTGTGGCAAGGGCGTGCCGCCGCCTCATCTCCGCTGCCTTACCTAATTTCTGCTTTTGGTTGTATTCCGGACCGGTTGGTCCTTTGTTCTAGACTATTGCCTTCGGGCCTATTATTGTAATATTTTGCGTAAGATAATTATGTATGCACTCTTGATTATTGGCAATGTATTCGTGGGTACCAGACTACTTGATCCAGGGAAATGGTACTATGAACACGAGTGATTCCTGTTATGAAAATGGGGGTCTACAGTCCCCAAGTCCACTATCTCGGCAGCCGTCTCCTGCTACACTAGTCGCCTCCTACGCTACAATCTGCTCTCGTGCAACCTGTGCCACCTTCCCAGGAAGATGCGTCTATCCAAAAGCCTAGTACTTCGCAAGCCCGCAAGCTCGTACCACAAATGGTTTCTACGTACAAACCTAAGGAAATGGTAGAGTATGAGGCAAGAATAGTTTTCAAGTCATTCAGGGGACCGGGTCCGACAAAGCCAGTCCAACCTGAACCGCAATCGGATGCATAGAAAAGCGTACTAGGTCATACAGACAATATGCAATCTTGGGATTCTACAGAAGTGCCAAAGGTGTACGAGTATGGCAAGCCGTTCTTGCCGTACCACATCATGATCGAACTCCCATGGCCAATGAGGTTGCTGCATGACTGGTATCTAAGAGCAAGTGAGAAGGGCCTCGGGATGATTAGTGTCAAGGTCCCGGATAATGCTTTCATCAACGGACCCAACAGAAACTTCATCATCACTTTCAATGACCTACACGCATTCTTTAAGATGGAAAAAATGGATATCAATCTTGTCGGCGTGTGGTGCCTGTAAGTTTCCTAGCTTGTTTTTTGCTTAGCGAATGTGTGCCAAAAAACTATGAGTCATTTAACTTGCATAATTTGTTAGGTCACAATGGGTAGATGCCCAACAAACGGGGGCCTCAATAGGCTACGCCAACCCGACGAGGATTTGCATGATGGCACACACTGTGAGGCTAAATCTAGATGGTCCGCAACTGAAGGATAAGACGCCGGAGGAAAGAAAAGCATATGTGGACAGGTTGCACAAGAATAAGAGGGTCGACGTGGCAACTTACTTGGGACAAACTATGCTCACGCACGCGGACAAAAGAGTCTTGATGGTCCCATACCACCTAACGTAAGAAACATCCCCATTGTTCCGTTCATATAACATCATAGCACATCAAAATATATACCAGATGCCTTATGTAATTCATAACCCGTGTTTGCAGCGATCACTACATACTATTCCTCGTATATCTAAGGGACCACTTGGTCGTAGTTCTTGATCCGGCCCACTACAAAGAGTAGAAGTTCATGGAGTTCCTTGTCTTGCTGAATTTGTAAGTTCTAAACAAACCTCCTACATACCATACTGCTTAGATGTAATTTTAAAGTTAGCTTAAACAAATATTTAACCTTTGTAGAGGACACGACTATTACAAAGATATGGCGGGTTCGTGAAGGATCAACAGAGAAAAAAGCTTCTCGTAAAGGCACGTTGGCCGGTATGTTATCATATATTCGTTAACTTAATGATGCGATTGTCAGTTTTTACTACTTACGTGTGTACTATTCTTACGCAGTGTTACTAGCAACCCTCGGTACTAGCCTGTGCGGCTATTATGTGTGCGAGATGCTCAGAGTCTGTGGGAGATACAGAACTGAGTTTACAGATGTAAGTTATCATGCTCCTTACCTATATGAACTACTTTGTTTAAATTGATTTTGACGAAAATACATTTTTATCCTATTTTCAATAGCTCCTGAGTATTCCGTGTACCGCAAACCAGTTCGACAAAAAGACGCTTCTCAACTTGTGTGGGGACTTGTGCTGGTTCATTCGGCGCGATATCTGTAACCATCTAGGGGAGTTCTATGACCCTGATAGCGAACTTGCTAGCGACGATAAATTCAAAAGCCTAAGGGAGTGGAATAGAGAACATGTAGTACAATAAAAAGATTTATTTGTGAGGGAGACAAAACTTGTAATATTTGTTATACTGGTAATGTAGCTACTTTCATGTATATATGCTAATTAATTATTCGTATCGATGTTTTGTAATGCTTAACTTGTGATACTTTCGTTATAAAAATCAATTGTGTTTGTAATTGAGCGTGAATAACTGCGATTATTTTTGCTACTATACCTTTCGTAAACATAACTTCAAAAAAAATTACAAGTCCATACGAGATCTATCCAAATGACTAGTGTAATTTAGGGTGTTTGCAATAATAAGTGTTCCCGTGCGGTCCACTTAAGCCACCAGCACGGGATAATAGATTATCCCGTGTGGTCGGTATAAAACAACCGCACGGGATAATCTAAAGCGGACCGTACGGGAAGATTTTTTTCTGTACGGTTGGGTCGCCCGCATGCGAAAATGTTTATTTTCGCAGACCCCTAGGTGCAGACGGTCAAAATATCCGCACGGAAAAACGTGTTTTGACCGCACGGAAAAATATAATCTGTAGTAGTGTTTAGTACAAGATGGTTTTACTAACCGGTACTCATGATTAAAATAATCTTTAATTCCGGTTGGTGCAACCACTCGGTACTAAAGTGTACTAAAGTGTTAATCTTTTGTACCGATTGGAGCTATCAACCAGTACAAAAGATCCTGGCGGCCTGACAAATGATGAACCGGGACCTAAAATGATCTTTATTACCGATTACTGTTAATAACTACCGGTACTAAAGATTCCAATAAGCCGTTGGATTTATAAATCGAAACTAAAAACCGTCTTAGTACCACCGCTACCGTCGATTAAGAAAAATTGATTCTCCAGTAGTGACCGATGCATGTGGAATATCTTCCGTCGTTTGTCACCACTGCTGCCGCTGCATGATCTGCGTAGAAAACATCAGGTGTTGGAGATAATATTGGTGATAAAACTATTGGAGATAGAAAACGTTAGGTGCTGGAGATAATCTGTCACAGATTAGTTGGTTGCAGATAATTTGTGGGTTTTGGAAAAAGCCCAGTACGGACTAAATAAAAAAGGTATTGAGCCACCGCGTTTGATGTACCTATTTTATCACTGGCCTAATTAATGGTCATATCTCGCCGGTTAACGTGGGAGAGTACCGATTAGTATAGGTATAGGTGAACTTTAAAAATAGATTTATTATAAATTTTTCAAACAACACTTATATAGATTTTTTATAAAAAATATCATTTAATAGTTTGAAACGCGTGCTAATGAAAAAAAAAAAGGAAGTTAAAGAAAACAACTAAGGCGCCTTAGTTTGAGTTGATTTTCTTTGGTCAAGGAAGGATGATCTAAATGATTCATTGAGGATGAACTAAATGATTGATCGTAACTACGGTTTTTATATATACACACATATGTACATACACACACGGTAACGTTATATGGCGCATAGCACGCTACTAAAGTAGTAGCACGATACAGCGGTGATCCCGTCCGCTTTTTCCGTTTTTTGGGCGCCCCACTGTTTCCTGATTTTTCGTTTTTTACCACGGTGATTCCCCCACTCGGCTTCTCCCGAGTAAAAAAAATCACGTTTTTCGCTTTTCTATTTACGCCCCACACTCGTTTCACATTTTCTTCACGGGCACTTCCCCACGGGCCCACTGCTTCCTGAATTTTTAACTAGCGTTTTTCTTCACTGTGTTTTTCTTGCTTCGTTCCCTCGGTAAAAAAATTACTAACAGAATCAGGTCCCTATATTTCGGTCCTCTAGCCGCCCCGCTCCTTTTGCACGGAAAGTAATAAAATTACCTTTGATATACTTTTCAAATAATAACCTTAGCCCCTGTTTCGTTGTACCACAGAATATAAGTGACTTTTTTACTCTTCCAGCCCGGAAGTAATATTTTTAGTGCTAGTTGAGATAATTTGTCAAAGCGAAATAATTAGTGTGCTCAAGGTTAATCGTATATAGTTTCCATCACAGTTAAATATTTTTTTTTCATTGCTGTTAGTACACTGGGACATGTGGTAATCTTCTTTTGTACTATTTTTTTGAACTATTTTATTGGGAAGAAAGAGCAATTTTTTTTTACGATAGGATAAATTAATCTGCATATAGTAAAATAAATGTACAGTAATTTTTTTATGACAACGTAAATGTGCTACTATTAGTAAAAAAAGTTACATGGCAGCTGCAGGTGTATCTATATAGTGCATAAAAAAATTACACGGTAGCTATTGCTTTGCATTTTGACTCCTGCAGATGTCTAGCTTGTCGCTGCTATGAGGCAGCCACGCACTACGGCACGGAGTCGAGTGAAGATCAAATCATAGTCTAAAGGTCGATGGCGATGAGCTGCTGCACACAGTTGCAATTTGCGACACCATATGAATCGCACGGAAGAAATCCAGCAATTTCAGTAATAAGCATCACTGCATTAGGACGAATTTCGCCATGCATCATGCATGGATGAAGGGGATGCTACAGCTGTGTGGAAGGCCTCCAGCCCCATTGATGGCGTCCTGAGAGGCGCGGCCCGTGCCGGTCGCTGGGCCTCCAGTCCGCTGCTACCACCTGCCGAACTCAGTCGATCGCGGGCTTCCCCACCACGGAGGAAGGGACGCTCACTACAACGGTCATTAATGATCAGTATTTAGATGTGATGTTCCGAAAAGCGCTTCGATAGCAATTCGTTAGCCCCATATCTATATCGGACGGTAACTCCATCTGTATCGGATATAGCGCTCATCATAGCGTAGAAGTCACTGATGTGAGAAGTTATCTCAATCGCCGTTACGGATGAAGTTATCTCAATCAGGTCTCAATTAAAACCCGTCACCGATAGCTTTGACCCAGACGACCAGTCAAACAGAGCCCATCACGGATAACCTATCTTAATCGGGCCGCAACTAGCACCCATCACGGATGACTACTAATCTCAATCGGCCCTAAAGTATAGCCCGTCACATATGACTAATAATCTCAATCGGGTCTAAACTAGAGCCCATCACGGATGACTATGACTCAAACGGACTTTAACTTATGCCCGTCACGGATGACTATAACTCAATCGGGTTTTAAGTTAAAGCCCATCACCAATGAGTATGACATAAAAAAATAAATTTAATTTTTTAGCTAGTCCCAGGTCTTTGCTAGCCATGCCCGATGCAAAATAACAGAAACAGATATATTCCCCAGCATTATCAACATACACATCCCAGCATCCCCATTCGCATGCACATATGTCATTCAAATATATTTGATACAACCATTCACATAACATCCATATTGCTCGTATATTTCATACATCCATATTGCTCAAGTGTTAAGCATCATAACCTGCAAAACCGAGTTAATTGGAGTAAATATATATTTAGAAAGAATTTACATAGACATAATAAATGTAATAAACATCAGTGTTACATAATCACATATCTTTGACAATTCAATTAAGATGTTCAACGATGTTCATCATTTAATCTTAACCCTAAACATTCCTCTGGGGTAAATTATTTCACGCCGGCTATCTCCTCATGAATCTCCTTGAAGCTGCTACCCGGGTCCTTTGAAATTTTGTCCTACATATACATAATTCGAAATTAATCAATTGATCTATATATATATATATACTTCGATCTAGTTAGAATATATCACAATTGAGACTACAGACCTCAATTCATCCAAAGTCTTCACCTTACCTTTGCACAAAAGGTGCATGTTATGGCACACATGGAATCCTCCTCCTAACATTTCTCATGCTTCCCGGCATATCTTGCGGTACCAAGCCGGTACGGGTGCAAGTTCCTAGCCTGGAGTGCTCGATAAGCCTCGCATCTAACCCGGGATTCGGGGGTCAACTTCTTCTCGTCGAATGTCTCCCAAACGTCTACCGTGATAAAAGGCCAGTTCTCAGTTGGATCCGGAGTCATCGGGTTTAAGACGTACTCGGTGACTAGCCTACTCTTAAAGTTCTTCCAAGCGTTGCCCATAATCTTGAAAGCAGTCTGCTTGAGCCTCGCCTCGTCGGCTGCAGGATACTCGAAACTTTCCTTGAATTTTAGCCAAGCAGCATTCTTCTCTCCTTCGAGCACATGCTTGATATCATCCACCAGAATTGTGAAGTTATCTCTCCCTACGACACTGCATATCGACCTAAACCGGCTCAAAACATTCCAGGGACGGGTCGGTAATCAAACTTGGTTCACCTCTATTATGGTGTACTGTTCCTTAGGGATTTTGTTCCATGTCCTAGGAGTTCGTGCCCTTGAGGACCCACTAGTTATCGTCGACATTGGTTCACCTCGCTGAGACACCGTCTAAATAACTTACAAAATAACAAAATAATTAATTTCCTAAACCACATCACAAATTCCTATCTAAGTCCTAAAATCACTAAGTCCTAAAATGGCTAAGAACTCTCCTCCCTAAAATCACTCGCTCGAAATGAATGCATTATTATACTTTAGTTAATTCCTCACTCGACGTCACTTCTTTTCATACGTTTCTTAATTATCAAAAAAATGACAAATTACGAAGTGCTCTGGTTGTTAAGGTGTCTTAGTTGGTTGCGTACATGTACTAACCCAACCAAACCAACTTGGTACCCGGAGCACCTCGTATTCTGTGATAACTTGATAACCTAGGAACTAAATCCATACATAAATGACTTATTATCAAAAAATGATAGCGTCCGAGGTGCGTTGGGGACTGACGGTGTTTTAATCGGTTATGTGAATGGACTAACTCAATCAAACAACATCGAACCTTACGCACCTCGTATTCTGTGATGATTTGATAATGTACTTACTATCTACACAAAAATCAATCATCCATCAACCATCTTTCATCACTAAAATAACCCTAAGTACTAAAACCTATTCATCCACATATCACTAAAATCACTAATTTAATCCTATCCATCCACATATGTACCTCACATCCCCTAATATAAATAAATGCATCTACATTTTTACATACAAAATTTCACAAATATCACAAATAAATTACATCTACATTATCAAAAATTTCACAAATATCACCCTAAGTCCCACAAATTTCACAAATATCACAAATTACTAATCACAAATTTCACACACATCACAAATTACTAATCACAAAGTTTCACAAATATCACAAATAAATTGCATCTACATCATCAAATTTTTCACAAATATCACCCTAAATCCCACAAATTTCACAAATATCACAAATTACTAATCACAAATTGAACACATAGCACACATATCACACATATCACAAATTGCTAAAATCACAAATTTCTTATATGAAAGATTTTAAAAAGTTAAAAATGCTTACCGGCGGCTGGGGAGGAGGTGACCGAGCGGTGGAGGTCAGGGAAGCCGGCGGCGGGGGGAGGAGGTGGCTGGCGGTGGAGGTTGGGGAAGCCAACAGCGGGGGAGGAGGTGGCCAGCGACTAGGGGAGGAGGTGGCCGGCGACGGATGTCGGGGAAGGCTAGCGGCACAAGTGCTCGGGGACGCCGACGGCGGCGGCGAGCTCTCAGAGGGTGGCGGTGCTAGGGTTCTTGGAGTGGTGGGACAGAGTGGCGGGACTTAGAAAAATTTTCGATGCAGATCTGAGGGAGAGAACCCTAATCTTACTACAGTAAACAGACATCTCAATCGGGCCTACACTAGGGCCCGTCACGGATGAGTCATCCGTGACGGGCTCTAGTTTAGGCCCGATTAAGATGACTCAATCTCTAACGGGCCTTATTTATGGCCCGATTGAAATAAATAATGTTTACATTTGTTTGCTGACCATTGTTGACCTGTAGTCAAAATAATTAATTAAAGTAAAATAATTTATTTATTTCAACAAATAATTAACTAATTAAAGTACAATAATTCACTAAATTAACTAAATAATTCACCAAATTAACTAAATTGAGCTCAAAAATTATTATTTTCATAAACTGCACTAAATACAAAATACTAATAGAAAAACTTATAAAAACTACACCGAATTAACAAATGGTTGTTTACTAATACAAAATACTTCATTCGTTATAAGAAATAACAGAACAAATAAGTACAACGGGATCGGTCACAAGGATATGTCTTCCGTATGATCTGATCGAGTATATGCCACAGGCTATTGGGGATCATCCTCAAGGTCAATGTGAGGTCTTACATGAATATTATGGTTGTATTCTTCTTCATCAACGACATTGTCAAAACCAACAATTCGGCGCTTACCATCTCTCACGATGTGCATCTTCTTGTTTGCAGGGTCTTTTATGTAGAAAATCTACTCGACCTGTTTCGCTAGTACGAATGATTCATCAGTGTATCCAACCTTGGATAGATCTAGTAAAGTGAAACCTTCCTTGTCAACTTTAACACCAGTGCATATATTTACCCAATGGCAACGAAACAAAGGAACCCTGAACTTCACGTAGTTCAGCTCCCAGATCTGCTCAATGCGGCCGTAGTATGTGTTCGACCCAACTTGATCCTGGAATGCATCTATACGGACTCCGCTGTTTTGTACGGACAACTGTACTGTCTCATTTGGGATATCCGTCAACATTTTAACTCGATTCTTGAACCATTCGTTGAATCGAGAGTTATGTTCTCTGTTAATCCACGTCTCTGATCGCCCTAAGTTCTATTGCTCGATTTTCGCTAAGTGCTCCTCAAAGTATGGGCCAACTTCTCCCATATGTTGGAGCATAGTAAAATGAGACTGCACATAGGAAGCTTGATCGGGCCTAATTCTTTTCCTCCCTATTGTGTCAACACCTGACAATCTTCCTTCGTGATGAGACACTGGAACTCCGGTAGGATCAGCCTCGGACATGTAATCAACGCAGAACTCAATAACCTCCTCGGTCGTGTAGCCTTCAATAATGCTCCCCTCTGGTTTTGCTCTGTTCCGAACGTACGACTTCAGAACTCTCATGTACCTCTCGAACGGGTACATTTCTCTTAGAAAAGCTGGGCCACGTAGTTTTGTTTGCTTCCAAGATGAACAGGGAGATCAATCATGATATCAAAGAAAGACAGTGGGAAAAACATCTCCACGTGACAGAGGGTATTAACAGGATCGGTATGCAACCCATCTAGATCTTGGGGATCTATAACTTTCTGTTCGATTGCATTGAAAAAGGCACACAGACGTCGGATCGTGTGATGGATTATGGGTGGAAGAATGCCTCTGGTAGCAACTGGCAAGATCTGTGGGATTAGCACATGGCAATCGTGAGACTTCATTCCAACCAGTTTTAGATCGTCCAATTTTACTTATCCTCGCTGAATAGCCCGATGGAACTTTACTATCTTTAGACATGATAACATTGCGATCTTCTCATCCTTCGACAGTGTGTGGCAGGCTGGAGGGAGGTACACTCTACCTGTCGCTGCATCTGTTACGGGCTGGAGTTCACTGCGAGTATTCATTTCCTCTAGATCAAGGCCCACGTTCAAACCATCCTTTGTTTTCCTGGGAATATTCAGCAGCAGGCCAACCAAACTCTCACACACATTCTTTTTTCTACATGCATGAGATCAACGCAATGACGGACCTCAAGATCTTTCCAGTAAGGTAATCGCCAAAATATGGTCTTTTTCTTCCACATACCCTTGTCCTTTGCCTGAATACGTTTTCTTTTCTTGTCAAACTCATTGGTTATGTCCTTGACCAAGTTGTGGACCTCATCTCTGGACAAATCCTTGGGAGCAAGCTGAAATTCTCTCTTACCGTTGAAAATTTTCTTCTTCCTTCTAAGTACGTGACGTTGCAGGAACCACCTCCTATGACTCATATAAACCATCTTTGGTGATTTCTTCAACCACCGGCTACGTGTATGTTCCATACAGTCGGAGCAAGCTATCTTTCCTTTTACAGTTTGTCAGGAAAGATTACCGAGTGTGGGATAGTCATTAATGGTGCAGAACAATAAAACTCGTAGCTTGAAGTTCTCCTGACCATATGCATCCCATGTTTCCACACCTTCTTTCTAGAGAATATCAAGTTCATCGATAACAGGCTCCAAGAACACATCGATATCATTGCCGGGTTGTTTCGGTCCTTGGATTAGCAAGTACAGCATAATGTATTTCCTTTTGAAGCACAACCATAGCGGTAGGTTAAAATTTGCAATAAGAACATGCCAAGTGCTGTGAGTACTACTCATGTCTCCGAAAGGATTCATGTCATCCGTACACAGACATATCGTCATGTTTTTGGGGTCGGCAGCAAAGTCTCTGTGTTTTCGATCGATATTCCTCCATTGAATCGAATCCGCTGGGTGTCTTAGCATACCGTCGTTCCTTCTCTCCATGGTATGCCAACGTACTAACTTCGCTTCCTTGGAGTTGACAAAGATTCTTTTGAAACGATAAATGATAGGTAGATACCACACAACCTTCACCGGACCACCCCGCTTTGCCTGCTTTCCTTCATCAGGACTTTTCTTTTGCTTGTATCGAGAAGCCTTGTAGACAGCAAAGCATCTAAGTCCGCATATTGCTTGTGGTACAATATGCGGTCGTTTGGACAAGCGTGAATTCTACGGACCTCTAACCCTAGGGGACACAAAACCTGCTTTGCTTCATCGTCTCAGGCAATGTGTTCTCATCATGTAGCATGGCCTTCAAAATTCCCAAAAGATCTGTGAAACTCTTGTCTGTCCATCCACTACTTGCCTTCAGCTTCATTAGGTCCAAGGTAGCTGATAATTTGGTGTGCTTTGCTTTGCATCCGGCGTATAGAGGCATCTCCGAGTCACTGACCAACCTGCTGACCTTCATTTAATCTCCCTCGTTGTAAGCTGGGTACTCAACATCACGTAACATGTCTTACAGCAGATGTGATCCACATCAACCATTTCACCGCCCAATTGAGAAGGTACAAACAAGTTATGCTCATCTTCATCTTCCTGATGTTGCGTGCCACTTCTGTCTGCAGCTGCAACACTTTCTGATTCTTACTTTCCATTCTTGACCCAACATGTATAGCCCTCCTTGAATCCTCGATGTATCAGATGAGCATGTACGTTCACTCGACTATTAAACATATTCTCATTCTTGCAATCTACACGTCGACAAGACGTGTAATCGCTATTTCTTCTTTGCCTATCCTCCTCCGCGGTATTTATAAAATTTAATACGCCATTTCTATACTCTTGACTATGATGTTTCACAGTTTTCGCATACATCCAACTTCGATCCATCGCTATGAAAATGAAAAAAAATAGAGAAACATCTATAAGATAAGTATTGCTATATTAATGAGAATTGATGAATTTTCTGAATTACTGATTAGTATTTCTCACTTACCTTTATGAATTTTCTGTTTTCCATGAAAAAATAAAATTTCGCCCCCTTCAACCTCCCACTGAAATAGTGAATAGTGGGATAGAGTTACTGTAGGCGGTTCGTGGTATTTATAGTGTGCAATAAATATCTGTAATGATCCAAAAAATAACAACTTTGACGGGTATATAAGTTATCTTTATCAGGTCTAAATAAAAGTCCATCACCAATGAATATCATCTATGACGGGCGTTATTGTTATGTCAATCGGGTCTCAAGTTGGTGTCCGTCACAGATGATGATCATCCGTAACGGGCTTCTTTTAGGGCCCGATTGAGATATTGAAGGTTATCTCAATCGAGTTTAAACTAGAGCCCGTTATTGATAGGAGCCATCCGTGACGGGCTTGAATTTATACACATTTAACATGTCCTTGTGACCATATCTCAATCAGCATCTTTTTAGGTCCGTTCAAGATGTATTCGTGGTCACAGTCCGTAAAATACAGTTAACTTATAGGCTGTCACGGATGACAGGATCTGCACTGGTCGCTGCAGCGTTGGCTGCAAAAGTGCAGAACCTATACTAGCCTATCAAACCAAATATCATCACGACTGCTGGCTTGTATAACGAATCGAGAGCTAAAAATACAAGAACTAAAATAGATTAAATCCAGCAAATTTTTTTAAAGACTTGCCGTGAAGACCAAAGAACACAAATGCACAAGAGAAAAACGTATTCCAACCAAACTTACAGATCCCATCTGGTCTGGTCTGCTTTCCTAGCGTGAGGTGCTACCAACCATGAATCATCTGAGGATGATGGTTAAGATCAGAAAGCGCTGCTGAACAAAACCCGTCGCCATCAACGCCTTATGTCCGTAGCGTGGAATCTATCGGAACCGGTGTGGTGGACGTCTTCCAGTGAGGAGCCACTTCCATCGGCGCTGGTTTTTGACAACGGACACACCAAGCGCCGGTGAAAAATCCAGGAGCGGGCAATGATAATGGGATGTAGGAACGGCTCCAGTATGGGAGGCCGAGCCAAGGTGCTGTCGTCCTCCTGGTGCGAGCCACCCCGGCGACACGCCGATGAAGAGATGGCGCCGCCGTCCTCCTCCTAGTACATCCGCTTCACTTGCAAGGGGAAAAAGAGGAGAAAGGATTGGAGGCTACCGGTGCCACCTCCTGGTTCGCCTTGCCGTCGGTGCCCTCCCGTCGCCATCATGTGGTGTTAACGCCGACGAGGTCGGCGGCCGCTCGGTCTTCTCAGATCCAGAACAAACGGGGAAAGAGATGGAAGGATTGATTCCCATAGTAACGTAGGAGTATATATAAATAGGTAGTCATCTGAACAGTAAATAAATTACTGATTACGGGTGGGGTGGGAGCAGAGGCAGTAAAAAAATTATTGATCGTGGGAGGTGAGGTTGTGCTACAAGGGTCGCTGTGTCTCGCACCACGTAACTAGTAGCGCCCTACTCTCCATCAAGTAGTGTGTGTGTCTATCTATATATATATATATATATATATATATATATATATATATAAATAATATGTGTCTTAATAACTATATATATACTTAAAATAAAATTCATAACTTTTCGTTCGTCTCAGTTTTTTCGTCCATCAGGGAGAAAACATAGACTTTCATTTTTTTTCTCGGCCGAACATGCGGTTGTGGGCTGAGGCAAAGGAGAGAAGGGAGAAAAGTGGACCGGCAGGGGAGGTAAATTACACTTTTTTCATCTGTCGGGGTGGCTGATTAGACTTTTCGTTTTTTCTGGCCCAACGTGCGCTTGCGGGCTCTGGCGGACGACAGAAGCCGGTGGGGGAGGTAAATTAGACTTTTGGTTGCTCGCTAGGCTGAACCTGCGCTTGGGGCTGCAGGTTGAGCTGGGCTGAATATGGTCCAAAGAAAAAAATGGTTTTTATTTAGATTTTTATTTAAATAAATATTGAAATGGTGTTTGTATTATTAAAATTAGCAATTGACCTCTGAAAATTCCGAGAAAATTTCAGGGAGTGTAATTAATCATGGATAATTTAACAAAAATTAAATTCAGCCATATAATTTTATTTTTCACACTTACTTTATTCTGCAAAATTTGTATTTTAATTAATTACATAATGTAATTTTTTCTCAACTTTTTCTCAATTTTCTTGTCTTTTTCCCTGTTGCAATGCACGGGCAGTTTTTCTAGTATATATATAACTACTGTACAACACGCTGGGTGCTATGAAACTACATAGCACGTCTCACAACAACCCCATACCCCCACCATCCTCCACACACCCAACTAAATTTTTTACTCTCGTTTCATACCACACCCCACCTCTTACTCCTTACCTGTCTATATATACACACACATCTGCACCGTACCGTATATTACGAAACATTTCACCTAGCTCCATCGTTTTCTTCGTATTTGGAGGGGCAGCGGAGGAGGCACCACTTGGGAGAAGGCTTCCATCGGCGTCAGGGTGGCAGGTGGCAGGATGCGGCATAGAGTTGGCAACCCGCAGCAATCCCCTAATATTCTACGTGTCCCAAAGCATCTATAAGCGCCGTGGGAGGGAGGTGGCATGGTGGCCGACAGCGGCACCCGGATCCAGTGGCCGGAGATGACGCCTCGCTCCGGTGGCTAGAGCGGCGGGCTAGAAAGAGGTGGGTAACAGATCCGTGCGCCAATCGGCGTGGAAGCGAATCACGACCTCATCGGCACATATACACGCATTGGCCGACATGGTAAGGAGCAGATGGCTTGACGACGAAGAGGAGCGAAATCCCTTGTCCCACCACCACATCCGGCGACGAGCCAAAGGCTGCTCGCCGCCCAGCCGCCATCAATGGGGATGGGGGAGGAGGCCTTCGAATATGCCGCTGGCCTTTGGCTGCACCGGATCTGGAGGCCACGCTCCTCCCCAGCAAGGGATCCTACGCCTCGTCCTATCCCGACAGGAACGGCGAAGGAAGTAGATGACGGGGAGGTGGTGGATGTTGTGCGACAGTGCTCTAGGCCACGACATAGTCTGACGGTTGAGCACTGTCGCTTGCGAGCCTCTACGACCAGGACCTCTCCACTCGTCGCCGCCCCAACATGAGCCTTGGTGAATACTCATGGTAGTGGAAGTGGAAACAATAACAATAAAGAGAACCCAACCCTTGCTCAAGTTCTAGTTCAACAGTCCCAGTTAATGAACATCATGATGCAGCGGATGGATAACCAGCTTAACCAAGGGAACAACAATCCTCCACCACCTCAGAACAAGCTAGCTGATTTTCTTCATGTGAGGCTGCCTGCCTTTTCTAGCACTACCAAGCCAGTGGAAGTAGGTGACTGGCCGCACACTATCGAGAAGAAGTTGGAACTACTCTAGTGTATGGATCAGGAGAAAATAATTTTTGCTTCGCATCAGTTGCAAGGACCTGCTTCAGAATGGTGGGATCATTTCTGGATGAACAGAGTAGAAGGGCAACCGATCCCTTGGGTAGAGTTCACTGAAGCATTCAAGAAGACACACATACCTATAGGAGTTGTTGCTTTGAAGAAGCGTGAGTTCAGGACACTGAAGCAAAATGATCGTACCGTGACAGAGTATTTGCATGAGTTCAACTGTTTAGCTCGCTATGCTCCAGAAGATGTGCGTACTGATGAAGAAAGCCAAGAGAAGTTTTTGGAAGGACTGAAGGATGAGCCGTCAGTTAAGTTAATCTCTCGAGACTATGATGATTTTCAGAAGCTGGTTCACAAAGCAATTCGACTTGAAGACAAGCAAAACAGGATGGATAACCACAAGAGAAGAATGATTGTTTTCAATGAGTCACAGGGTAGTATGCAGAGGCAGCATATCAAGCCACTCCAAGTTGTTGAATACTCTCCAACATCCCAAGAATAGTTGCAACAGTTCAACATCGGTGGTGAGATCAACTCAGAGAATAATGTAGGCAATGAAGTTAACATCGAGCAAGCTTCTCAATCAGCGTTAGTTCAACAGGATTAGTCTCAAGAAGATAAAACTAATGGAAAGAAACCATTGGTGTGTTTGAACTGTAATGGAAAGAAACCGTTGGTGTGTTTGAACTGTAATGAGCCAAATCATTTTGCAAGAGATTGTCCGAAGCTAAAGCGTTAGCAGCCACAAGGTCAAGTCAACAACATCATCATCACAGGAGTCAATGCAGTGCCAGTTGCGTCCTAAAGTGATCCAGCTCAGCCATCAGTTTCAAAGTAGTAGTAATTTCTTTTGGCCTTAGAATAATTATCGGAGTTATGGAATAAGATAGAGTGCAGTTTACCTATGCCCTCTTTCTTTCTAGCTGTTCTGAATCTCGGGATGAGATTCTTTGTAAGGGGGGTAGATCTGTCACACCTTGATTTTCGTTTCAAGGATTTATAAGTTATTTAATAAATTATTCCTAGAATTTATATTAAATGTTCAGTAATTTACAAGTGAAGTTAAATGTTGGAAATAAAATTTTCTAAATACAACATGGCTGGATTTAATTTTTATTAAATTCTCCATGGTTAATTCTACTATATGGAATTTTCTCGGATTTTTCAGAGCTCAATCATTAATTTTAAACATACAAAGAACATTTCAGTAATTATGTAAATAATAAATTAATCATTTAATGGTCTAGTTATAGTTTTGTTAAATACTTTGGGTGTTTAAGTATTTGCAAGATTTTTCTTCGAATTATTTGAACATTATTTTTAAGAATTCAAAGATCATTTCAAAGATTAATTTATTTGGAAAAGTAATTAACAATCCTCCCTTCCAGGTTTGGGCCGAATCTAGAAAAGTCCGTTTTCTCTCCCTTTGACTCTTCTCTGTTGCCAGCCTATTTCTTTCCCTCCCCAAAGTCTGCCTTGCCTCCCTCTTCAATCGGGCTAAGCAAGAAAGAAACCTGGACGAAAGTCTGCTTTACCTCCCTCGCGCTACAGTGTTGTCTTCCTCCTCCAGACAGGAGCCGATCGAGCCCGTGTGTACTGTAGTGGCGCCAACTCCTTCACCAAATCCGGCCTCCCCGTTGCTCCCCTTCCAAAATTAGTTGCAGGAACGAATTTCCCTCGATCCCCAAAAATACCAAATCAAATCCTTTCCAATTTCGCGGATCAAGTCTTTCCTTTTTCTGGTGATAACCTAAACTTTACCGTAGTTTTTCCCGGCGATGTGGGCTCGATCCCATCCTCCCATGCCTATAAATAGAGCCCCTCCCTCTCCTCTAGCCACTGCCACCCTCTCCCTTCTTCCTCCGTCGCCCAACACCTTCTCCCCGCGAGTTCCTTCTCTCTCCGTCATCGGCCGCCGTTTCAGCCGCACCTCGCCGTCGCCACGGCCATCCCCGATCAAAGCTGCTTCCTCCTCCGGCTTCGCAAGGACAAGCTCCAACCCGGCCACCACCTCTCCTCCACTGAGACCCGCCGGTTTCCGTTGTCACCGTGTAGGCCGAGTTCGCCGCCGTGTTTCGATCACCGGCGAAGTACTGCCGCTTCTCCCATCGTCACCAAGATTCGTCGCTTGGATTTGTAGAAGCAAGGAGAAGCCCGTCCACTCCTTTGTTGCCGCCGAAGATCACTGGTACGCCGTCGTCGCGTTGGACCCGACCTCATCGCCACCTCTACCTCGTCACCGGTCGTCATCTGTCGTCGTCCATCGTCGCGCCGCCCCTCGGTGAGTTCCTCTCGTCGTGCCTTTCCTCCCGGTGCCCTCCGTTTGCTCCAACATGCCATGGTTCATCATCGTTACCCTCGATTCCTTGTGTCACCAGCGTAGATCCTACGTGGTCGTCACGTCATTGTCGACATCATCGCCTCATCTGCCACCAACTTAGTGCCATGTTGTTTCCTGTCCAGTGTGGCAGCCATATCTAAACCCTACATCAGATCAATCTGAGCCAATCAATCCTGGTCAATTCCGTCAATCGATCTTTGTCGTCAAAAATCAATACAAATAATTTCTATGCCTTTTCAATGACGTATTGTTCCTTTTTGCTATACGTCATGTACTAAATTTGATCCAATATTTTATCTGGATGATGTTTTTAATATTTTCTCTCAGTTATAAATTATTTGTAAATTATTTAATTAATTTGGAATAGTCTTTTCTTTAATAGGTTTAATTGGATTAAATCTGGTAAAATTCATAATTAATTCATATGAAATCAGAATGAGGCCGTTCAAGTCTCTAAATTCATCTAAAATCATGATCTACATGTTTGTTTACATTTTATGTACTGTTTATTTGGAGTTTCTTAGTATTTTTCCTTGTTTTGCGTGTTAGCTTGTCGTGTCCGTCGTTTCGAAGGTTCGTGAGTGCGTCAGAAGTGTTCCAGAAGACTAATTGAAGACCGATTATTGCAAGGCAAGTCACACAGATCCTAAACACAATCCTTTGACCATGTTGATCCTATATTTAAATTCTCTATTTTTTTTCAAATGTGCATTTATTTTTGAATATCACCGGGTGGTGTGAACCTATTCCTTTGTTTATGGTCATTTTGCATTGATTACCCTATTCATTGATACCTAGGGTTATAATTTGACTAGTTGGACTTTATATAATAGTTCAGCTAGATATTAGACATAAATGCTTAGCCATGCTTTGAAACATTAGCACACTATTGAGATAACTAATATTTCACTCTCATTGATGGCTATTTAATGGTAGTTCACGATGGTCAATCGTGATTGATAAATTAATTAACTTGCCAACTAAAACTTAACTAATGGTGGGTTGTGAGAACATGGTTGGAGATGATATTTGGATAGTTGTGCTCATGACAATTAAGGACCGGTTCGCGAGCTATCTTTGTGAAACATTAACCGTACTAACCACAAGCCAGCGTGGGCAACGGCTTTACCCTTGGTATAACATGGTTCTTAGCGGCGCACCAGACTGAGAAGTGGCGATAAGTCCATGGGGGTCGCTGGGGAGTCCATGCCTTTGGTTTGAAGGGGGTGATTATGATCCAAGAACGGTGCACTGCTTTGTGTTGTGTTATGTTGGGGGTATTGTCACAATCCCGTTTCGAGGTACCGTGGTGGTACTGAGGGCATGGTAACAAGTTATGGTATCCTTGTGCACTTGCATATTTGCTGTGCGGCTTGCTGAGTATTCCATGTACTCACCCTTGCAATAATCAATCAATCTCAGTTGAAGAAAGTTGCGAAGGAGAAGACGTTTGGCTTATACCCCAGTTGAGTTGTCTGTGCAAATGGAGCTGAAGCCATCGCTAGATCATTTTTCCGCTGTTGTTTTCTTTTCTTATGTAAGTTTGTAATGTTGTATTATGATGAATCTAATTATTAAATTGTCGATTTGTGTACCTCGGCTGATTCCTTGACGAGGATGTTATGTACAAATTAGTTCAAAAATTACTAGTGAATTTCCAGGCGTGACATGTGGGGAGGCATCGGTTGAAGAAACTGTGAAAATTAGACTTTTTCCATTGTCTTTGACTGGATTGGCCATCATTACCTCCATACTCTATCAAGGGATGGGCCGATTTTGAGGAACAGTTTCATGAATATTTCTTTGCTAGAATTGATGAGATGAAGCTTTTAGATTTAATATCGGTTGAGTTGCAAAAAGGTGAATCGACTATGGAGCATATTCAAAGATTTCGTAATGTTCGTAGTCGATGTTACAGTTTGAGCCCAAGTGATGAGCAGCTAGCCTATCTTGCATTCCAAGGATTGTTAGCACCTATCAGAGATATATTCTTTTGCCATGAGTTCGATGATCTGACTCATCTAGCGCAGACGGTGTCAGCTTGTAAGAGCCGATGGCAAGAAACAAAGGAGAATCAATTTTGAAGTAATCAAGGCGAGACAAGAGAATTTTGAAGCATGAGTCCTCATACTCCAAAACTGGGGGGCATCTGTTAACGACGAAATTTGGTAAGCCTCGAAGTCATCATCTGCCTAGAGGCAGTATCGGCGTCAGAGTCCTAGAATCAGCCGATGGGCATTATCAATCGCCAGCAGTTGTATTCTTGATGGATTCGGTTAAGAATATTAATCAATAAAATGAAGTTTATCCAGAAGAGTCCGAGTTGAAGTAGGATGCGGCATGACAGTTTATCTATTAATTAAGAAGAATCTGTTAGTTTCCTTTTATCTTACAAAAGTGTGTTTAGTGTCCGATAAAGACTTTATGTTTTTTCCTTTTATCTTTCAGAAAGTTTGTATCGTGCCCTATATGGACTAGTATCTACCTATGGGTATAAATATGTACACCCAGAGTCCCTGTAAATTTTCTCTCGATCAATGAAACTTCTCTCGGTGTATCGCCACCCTCTTTCTGAGGTTTTTACTTACAACCGGCGGAATTTAGCACCTGACGCGGGGCTGCATCGGCTTTCAATCTCTGGCGAAGAGGTAAGCCGCATGTTCCGTCAAGTTCTGGTTAATCTATCGGCTACATTGGTATTGTTCAAGGCTGCATCGCTTCGATCTCTTGGATTACTCTGATTCGGTTGATATATTTGCATACCCTATATTTCAATTCTATTTTAATTGCATTGTGTTTAGAGACGCATCGTTTTAGTTGAAATGGTTTCGGTTAGGTCTGGTCTTCTGTGTTAGCCGATATATCTCTACAATTACAATATTGCTTTAAATAGATTTGTTATATCCATCATGTTAGACAGATCTATCGGTTCATCAAGTATTAGATTATCATATACTATCTCATCCTGCATCGGTTAGGTTCGACCTACCAGATTGTTGTTGATAATCTAAATCTTGTTAAGCTGATAGGTTCACGCTAATGTTTTGTCGGAAATTAGTTATCATATACGTTATATAATCCAGATTGACAATGTTTTCTACTTGCATCGACCGAGCACCATCTAGGGTTTTGTTGATATCGGCTAGATTACTTTGTTGGATTAGATTATATAATGTATTCACCACCCTGAAAAGTAGTCAGAAGCTTGATTGTCTAGATATTATGTTTCTTTTCATACTTAGTGCTGCATCAGTTAAGTTTGATCTAGTAAGTCGTCTTTAGAACCATAATATCTAGTCTGCTTCTCGATTGCCAATAAGGGTTTCATCGGGGTTTCAGCCGATGAGTTATCTGGATGTTGCGTCAGCTTATAAGGATTACATATAAGTTTAACTATGCCGATCATAACAAAGGTTTCACTATTTATCTAATCGTTTGGATCTAATGGCATCGGACCTCCAGCCGATGAATGCTTTAACCTTCGAATCATCGCTTATTCTATCATATCACTTATCGACATCGGCTAGAATCACTCCATCGGCTTGTTAGCCGATTAGCTGTTTTATCCACGGTTTACAGATCTTGTTAGTTGCAGGATCAAACTAACTGGCACGCCCGCATCTCATCATTATTTTGGACCCGCACTGCATATAAGCAGATCTCCTGGGCCATCGTGTTTTTACGTTAACAAACTTCCATGTGGGAGAGATTCTCCATCATCCAAAGAATCTGCCATTTTAAAAAAATATATAAATTTATGAAATCAATAAGAAGAGTGTAAATAATATACGAATGATGTTTATGTACATCCAGATTCTTGTTATTGTTGATGTTGTATGTTATGTTGTGCATATAGCGACAAACATAGTATCCGCACAAGTTGGTCCCCTATGATTGTCATGCATACTAAAGGAGAAACGGATTTATGAATTATATATTTGTATAGTAGTATAAATGAGATATATAATTTTGGACCATGTATGTACCAAAAATCCATCCTCACATCCAGTTCTTCTTTGAATACTCTGTGAACTTCTTTGAATACTCTGTGAACAGTTGTATAGAACCGTGCCCATGCCATGCAGTATCAATCTATGATTAAATACGCAAGATCCGCATAGTAGCGATAGCAACAATCATAATGACAGTGGAATCGACGACATTACATGTTAAGCATGTCAAATATATTGGTGAAAGTTTCCATGGGTTTCTCCATCGAGTCTAGGACATGGATCTTGCTTGAAGACAAGTCTATGAGAAAAAGGACCTAGCGTTATCTACAAATTGCGTCAGATAACATATATGTCACGATATGAATACGAGAAATAAATTGGTATAAAAGGTGGAAAAACTCACAATGTTGGAAGGCAATATTGCTGCACCAGGAATATTTGATGTTATCTTCTGTTTCTTTTGGAAAACCATCTATAGTTTTCTTATTAATTCTGCAGGGCTCCATAAAATCAACCCTGAAAGCTCGTTGCCTATGGCATAGTTGAATATGCATTGTAAAGCGCAAAAAGAAATGATGTGACCAGGTATCCACACACGACAAATATTGCATGGTACATATGATGAGATAAATAACAAAATAAAATTATACAACACTTACAAAACCCAGCAGCAGAGAAGAGAGACATCGAGAGTTTCTAGCTTGTATACATCTGAGACATCGTTGAAATGGAACCACATATTGTCCTCTCCATTAAAGTAGTGTGTGTCTTTAACCCTCGCAACTAACATCTCTCTACCAGTGGCTAATTGTTCCATGTACCATTGATGGAATCGGTATGTCTGTGTAGATAGGCTCTGCACCTGCTCAGGCTTGACGAGTGGTTCACCGAGGGTATATGTGTGTTTTAGCTTCGGTTCTGTTATTGTCTCAATAGGTGCTTCCCTAGCAGTTGCGCCCTGCTATGATTTGTGTCTGCCATAAAATCTGGTATAGTAAGTTCATGTTTAGATGGCATCGGCTCAACCATTTGTTTTGCTTGCTTTCCGAGCTGACCAACATCTTTTGACTTTCCTTTAGCCTTCTGAAAAGATTTGTGTATTGAGCGACATCTGTTGACTTTCCTTTAGCCTTCTAAAAAGATTTGGTGGTAACTCCTTTTCGTCGGTTCGCTCATCTTCTTAAAAAAGGCCTTTAGTTGATGCGTCTATTGGAAGCTTCTTCACTGGACATAGCTTCCTAAAGTAATCCTTCACCTGCCTGGTCTGTTCCGCGTCCGTCTCATCGTCAGTCATATCATAAGGTCTTTTCCTTGGAACGGACTTTTTTGGCTCGTCGGCCGCTAGCTTCTTCATTTGATTAAACGTTGACAGCGTTGGCAATTGAATTGACCTAGTCCGTTCTTGACGAGGTGTAGCTAGCTGAGGCATTGTAGATGGAGGAGACGGTGCAGACCAATGTTGCAGAGGAGATGGAGTATCCAGTGGAGACTGAGGATCAGGCTGCGGCGGTGGAGACCAATAATCATGCTGTGACGATGAAGATGTATGAACAGGAACTCATCCGTTAAGCACAATGAAATTCTTATTCCATAATATGATGGAGTTGAATATAACTCCTAGCTTCATCTCCCCATCTCCTCCAGGGATGTCCAGCTCGAGATCCTCAGAGCCTTGGTAGACCTACTCCATCTCGACCTTTGAGTACCCAGGGGGAATCAGCCAGCAGTGGAACATCAGGCCTTTCTCCACTTCTATGGCCATGCCATACGCCACCTTCACGATGAACGAGGTTAATTACATTTTATGCACGACTTGATCCTATGTACAAAACATGATGGGCAAACTACGAGCATGCATTAATTGTTAGGTTTTTAACGAAATATGCAGCTCACATTGTGTCCGCGGCGTGATTTCATCCAAGGGGTACCGTGATTCATCGACAGGTCGCGCTGCTTCACCTTCATGAGTCTGGTCTCCTACTTGCCTCGTGGAAGGGCAATTGCTTTGATTGCCTGAGGGGCTAACCATGTCATGAGGAACAAACGATTGTGTCTGCTGGCTCCGCTCACTTAAGCGTTTATCCACATGTCTTGTCACCTCTTCGACCATTCTTAGGTTTATGTTTGCAGACATGCATTTCCAGATGAGCAAACCTCGCATCCTGATCTCTCTTGCTTCTCATACGACTCCGGTACGTGTGGATGTTGTCTTGAAACCTGTACTTGCATGGAACCACGCCTTTACTGTGTGTTCGTCCTGGATGCTCTGAATTTTCCTGTGCTAGCGTGAGCTCATCCTTCTCCCTGTCCAGCTAGAATCTTACCTGAGAAGAGGCATCTAGGGTATCAACAATATGGTGAGCTGCTGGGCGTATGTCCTCCCTAAAGATTAGGGAGACATCAACTGCATTGTGTGTTCCGCCATGAGCATAGTACGAATATTTTGATCGTTTAGGCCAATCGAACGTGGTCGGAACGATAACTCTTGTGGCTAATGCAGCTTCCATCTTCTGCCACTTGCGCACTACCTTCTGATAGCCGCCAGACCCTAGACGGTGAAAGTACTTTTTCTTAGTGGCATTGGCTTTGTTCTTTGCTATCTTGGCTTTCCCTGCCACTCCTGTCTTGTAGATCACAAATCATCTCAATGATCCTTCAATCTGCGAAAGTCATCAATGTTCGGTGTCAAATTCTTCTTGACATATTTGTTGTGCAAGTCTTTCTTCCATGACTGAAATTGTGTGGCCATCTTTATTTTGCCTTGTTCTGCCTGAGGGATCGTGAAGGTCTTGAGCATCGTGCTCCACAATATATCCTTCTTTGTGTTTGGAAGATATGTTTCTTCCACATCGCCACGTGCCCTGGTTTGGCGTCAATTCTGTATGCTCACCGACGTGTGATCCCTCATGACCCAACCATTGTGGGACACAAACTTCCTTGTTGCATCTTCAGGGGCTACTGGTTCGCCGTCTGCTTTCACTTCAGTTATAATGTGTCTCCCCTCCATCTACCATGCAAGACCTTGTTGTCTACATCCCCTCTTAGAACCAATGGCCGATTGACTCTCCTCTTGATCTTCTTCGTTTTCCTCCTCTTCTACTTCTTCGTTTCCCTACTCTTCTATATGTTCGTTTCTCTCCTCATTCATGTATTGGTTTGGGTCCTCCTCCACCTCCTCGTCCACCCTGTATTGGCTACTGCCCTCATTGATCTCGTCCAAGATGATTTGTTCATCATCACGATCTGTCATATGTTCCTCATATTAAATAATACAGAAAATGTATTACTACAAAAGGTTCATGGTATAGTGTTATATATATCCACATTGTTGTCAACTACGAACTACGAAGAACTTATAAATTTCACCTACTTAAGAAGCTACATGTAATTAGTTATTTAGAATTTCCCATGCTTAAGAACTTCTAAATAGTTAATTGAACTAGGTATTCATATAATTAGAATTAACACGTCATATTGAATATAGTTCAATTAGCTTGCCTTTCCGTGTTGCTTGGCGACCTTCGAATCACGTAATTTAACTTGACAATTGCCAGCGTCCAACCTGCCAAGAAAACAATTGTTAGGTAATTACAACATTTGCATTGGACAACTAAAACAAAGCACAAAAAGTAAAGTTACTATCTATATTTTAATTTTATTTGCAGAAGTATTTTGAAATTCAAAACATATTTTTAGTGTATTACTTGTAATTTATAACTTTTAGTGTATTACTTGTAATTTATAAATTGTTTAGTGTATTACTTGTAATTTTCAATTTATAAGCTTTTTAAAATTGTAAACATATTTTTAATGTGTGCTTCTTATTTTATAACTATTTTAATGATTTTAAATTGGACTTCATCGGAGACATTGTTAAATATATATAAACTGCAAAAGATTCTAAAAATGGTAAATATATTTTTCACGTATTATCTTTATTTTAATTATTTTTATAATATTTTTAAAATTTCTAATGTGTTATTCTTATTTATAATGTAATCTTTCACTGTTTATAATTTTTACTGTAGTATTTTTATTTTGCAATGTATTATTTTTAGTTTTTATAAAGTGTGTAATGCATTATTTAAATTTTCCTTGTTTTTCTATTTTTTTAAGTAGGGGAGGGGTTGACATGTGGCTACCGCATGTCAACCCTCTCCCCCGTCAACCATACTGCGCCGATGCACGGTGGACTCATCCATCGTGCACGAGCTCGTTCTTGCGGTGGCCAGAGGCGGCTGGGGCGGCGGTATCGGTGGCACTACCGGACTCCACCAGCGGATGAGGTGTGGCTGGGATGACGACGAAGAACCTAGAGGCGTCGGGAGATGGTGGTTCCGATGGCGGTGGTTGATGTCTCTGGCGGAGGCGGCGGTGGCGATAACAATGACGACGAAGACAACGATGATGGCGAGAAAATGATGCCGGTGAGAGAGCGAGAGAGAGATCGATGAGTGAAAAACACTAAGTTTCGACCAAAGAGGATGAGAAGACGAAACGACAGATATATATACAAATCTCTTCAGTCCCGATTTGTTACAACAACCGGGGCTAAAGATATTTCCCACTATTTCCACTTTTATTTTTAGTCCCGGGTAAGGATAACAACCAGGACTAAAAAGTAATGAAAAAAACATAACCCTGCACTAATTAAGTGCATCAAAGAAAGGTTGAAAAATTGATTAATTAAAGGTGTCCCAATTAAATCCATTAAAAATAGGTTAAAGATTTTAGTAATTAACTTTAGCCCAATTAAAGTTAATTACATTTAAATGCATTCAAAAATTTTTAAAACATTTGTAATTAACGGTGGCCCAATTAAATCAATTAAAAATAGGTTAAAAATTGTAGAAACTAAATTTATCCCAATTAAATTTAATTGTTTACATTTTTATGCTATTTTTATTTTGTTTTGCTAAAATTGACTACATTGGAGTGCATTAAAAATGGTTTAAAAATTTAGTAATTAATGGTAGCCCATTTAAATCCATTAAAAATAGGTTAAAATTTTAGTAATTAAATTTAGCCCAATTAAATTAAGTTACTTAAAATTTTAACCTATTTCTATTATAATTTTAGTAATCTATAGAGACCAGCTATATGATAAATAAAAAAGTCATAATAACAAGGATAATATATTAAAAATCAATTGAAATAGTGGGACCTTAAATACATTAAAAATAATTTACATCGTTCATACACTAACCTAGGTTAAATCAAAATCAATTGAAACCGAGGGACCTTGAATACATTAATTACAACATGATGGTTGACCTTACGTACCTTCTCCTTACGAATATTTCTTCGCTGTGATCGTTGCATGAGTAAAGAGTGTCCATATTTGATAGGATGATTATCGGTTCAACCATCACCGGTGAATAGAGGCTGCTTGTCGAACTGATCGTAATCTTCGCCAGTCTTATCCTTAACTTCGATGATTTTCCTTTTTCCTGGGAGAACCATGTGGTGCTTTGGCTCATCGAGCCCTTTCCCTTTGTTCGGTTTGCTAGACATGTCCTTTACGTAGAAAACTTGCATTTCATCGTTGGCTCGGAAGAATGGTTCGTCTGAGTATCCAACCTTGTTAAGGTCAACTGTTGTCATCCCATAGTCATCAATCATTACGCCTCCACTAGTCAGCCTAACCCATTGGCACCGAAACAGAGGAATCTTCAAAGGTCCATACTCGAGCTCACTTATCTCATCGATGGCACCGTAATACATGCTGGTTTTCCCATCGTATCTCATGATGTCGATACGAACTTCACTGTTCTGGTTCGTGCTCTTTTTGTTTTTGAGTTATTCTGTAAAATGTATACCGATTGAACTCATATCCTTAGAATGTCAAGATTGAGCAAGATGGTCCCCTTGCCAAGAAGGATAGTAGTTGGTCAATCGTCTCGTTACCCATCAGATGTTGTCGCAACCATGTGGGGAGAGTATCAATGTGATGATGTGTAATCTAGGCATCTGACTTACCATTGTTTTTGGAGCGAACAATCACCATGTGCTTCTCAATGTAAAGAGCCACCAATGAAGATTGTTGCAAGACTATAATATGTGCTTTACGAAATAAATTGTTGTCTATAGTCATTATTGTTTTCCTTACTAGAGTCCTCTGTCCCCGTAGACTCCCTTCATGGCTTGATTCGGGGATCTGATTGGACAATGGTCCTCAATAACTTCTACGCAGAACTCAATGAACTCCCTTGTTCCATATCCCGTGGCAATGCTTGCTCCCGGACAAGAACGGTTACGAACATACTCCTTTAGAACGGCCATGTACCTCTCGAAAGGGAACAAGTTGTGTAGGTACACAGGACTGCGAATACCGATCTCTTTGACAAGATGACATAGAAGATGCGTCATTATAAAGAAGGATGGTGGACAGATCATCTCAAAGCTGACAAGACATTGCACCATGTCATTTTGAAGGAAAAACAATATGTCTGGATCGATGATCTTCTGCAAAATTGCGTTCAGGAAAGCACACAACTTTGTTATTGTTGTCCGGACATTATTAGGAAGGATACCCTGAATTATAACAGGAAGTTGCTGTATTATCGTCACGTTGCAGTCAAGAGACTTTAGGTTAGTGAACTTCTTCTCTTTCATGCTTATTATTCCCTTTACATTCGGACGGTACCTTGATGCTCTCCAAGTGGTCAAACATACTTTCCTTCTCTGCCTTGCTCAGAGTATAGCTTGCTTGACTCAAGTAATGGCTTCCTTTCTCCTTCGGTTCCGGATGAAGGCCATCACGTTGTTTCACATGCTTGAGATCATTACGTGCTTCCCATATACACCTAGTGAAAGTACATCTAGGCCCTTAATGATTTTGGTGATTAATAATAATGCGATTACAAAGGACTAACAATTTTATTGAGTAATGTGTGAAGGAATGTTAGTTCTTGACAAAGCATGGTTCAAAGCAAAGCCCCGTGAAAGCGAGAAAAAAATGATGTGATGCGGCACATGGGCAGATGGTATAATGTATATTTTCGTTTGTTTAAGTCATTAGGAAAGTCGTACTATAAAGGGGGATGATGCATTGGTGATGAGAATTGAGTCGGGTGCTCAAAAATCTATTTTTCGAACTGGTTTTTTACTCATTGTGCCATGCTGTGATTTTCAGACTTGTCTGAAGTGCCGTTTCAAAATTTCCGAAAAATTCTGAGAAGAAAACAAGCTTCGGGTTGTTTTCAGACTTGTCCGAAAACCACTTTTGGAATTTCCGAATTGACCGCGTAGCCGCGCCATCTCTCTGGATGTCTTCGGACTTGTCCAAAAGGCATTTTCGGAATTTCCGAAAATGGCCAATTCTAAGCCACTCCTCGGACAATTTCATATTTGTCCGAAAATACTTTTTGAAATTTCCAAAAAAGTCAGCGAAGGAATCCATCATTCGGGTTGATTTCGGATTTGTCCAAAATTGATTTTCGGAATTTCTTAAAATGTGTTTGGTACTGTTCATTTTCGGATATGTCTAAAAAGTTTTCGTAAGTAACAAAAATCCCAGCTGTTTTCTCTGTGGTTTGCTGTTGTGGTGATTTTCGGACTTGTCCGAAAAGTTCTTTTGGAGTTTTTGAAAAAGGATAATTTTGCCAATATCGGGCAGATCGCAGAGTGGGAGTATAAATAGCTCACTCCCCTTCCAAGTCAAGGCTTCTACTCATTGAAAAATTGGTTCCCTTGGCTTGCTACTCTTGAGATTCAGTTTTGAGCCTTGCTTGCTTGATTCCTCTCTCCACCAGTCTTCGATTTGGATTTGGTGTGTGTGTGAGAGTTGCGGTTTTGAGTTTGTGTGAGTGCTTGGTGTTGACTTCGTGACGATTTGTGAGCACTTGCTTCATTCCCCACATTTATTACTGTTGGAGGTTGAGGACTCCTAGACGGTTAGGTGTCACTCTTGAGCCATTGATCTACTTGTGGTTGGCCAGGAGAAGTTTGTTAAGGTCGGATCTCACCTCCGAAAGGGAAGAGTTACTACTAGTGGAAGGAGTGCTTCGTGCAACCTCTTGAGGAAAGGGTTATCAAAGATCAGGCTCTTTGTGAGCTCCGTAATAGAGAGTAAAATCTCCTCAATGATTCAAACTTCAGCAACAACTCATCTTGCAAGAACATCAGTGAAATCCCTCTCTCCCTCCTCTAGCTTTACTTTCTTGTGCCGCTATAATTCTAGTTGCTAATTGAGCTAGTTATTTAGTTTTGTGGGTAAATAGATCTAGCATTTCTTTAGTAGTGTGCATACACTGTGATTCTCGGAATTTCTGAAAAACATTGCTTCCGCATTTTCTCAAGTTTTTAAATTAGCCTATTCACCCCTCCTTTAGGCCTAAGTGACCCTTTCAATTGGTATCAGAGCCTAATCTCCTAATTAGGTTTAACCGCTTGGAGAGATTATGTCGGGTCAAACGGGGGAAGGCAAGGAGGGGGATCCAACCGGAGCCAAAGTTCCATGGGATTACTCTTCTACAACATCTACATCTTATGTGAACAACTATAGTGGCAAAGCTCTGTACTTCAATGGTATGGGCTATGCCGCTTGGAAGCATAAGATGAAGATGCACTTAAAATCTATTAACCCACTGATTTAGAGAATAGTCGAAAAAGCCTATGTTTTATAGAACCCCGATGATCCCACCAAGGAGGACGACGAGAACGAGCACAAGAACGCTCACGCCGCTAATGCCATACTTAGTGCCTTGAGTGGAAGTGAGTTCAACCGAGTGGATGGCATTGTGAATGCCAAAGAGATATAGGACACACTTCGGAATGTACATAAAGGCATAGACAGTATTCGAGAGTCCAAGGTGGAGATCCTCAAGGGCCAATTTAAGAGGTTCGTCATGTTGGATGGAGATAGCCCCGGCAACATGTATGACCGTTTGAGCAAGATTGTCCGTGAGATATGAAGTCGTGGTCAAGAAAATGGTTCGAGCCATCACACCAAGGAACTCTACCTTGGTGACCATCATTCATGAGTGTCCGGACTACAAGACTCTCACCCATCATGATGTGCTTGGTCATATACTTGCCCATGACATGCTTGAGCTAGAGTCAACAGAAGTCACCGAATTCATCCACCAAAGCTGAAGTGTCAAGAAGGAAGACTTGGTGTTGAAGGCAAAAGAACAAGAGGAAGAAAGTTGCAAGAGCAAGGAGAAGGATGATGAAGAGATGGCACTCTTCATCCAGAAGTTTGGAAAGTTCATGAGATGAAGCGGCTTCTTCAAGGGGAGCTCTTCCAAGCGCTCCACCGACAAGTCCAGTGGGAGGCACTCCACAAGTAAATGCTATGAGTGTCATGAGCCCGGACACTTCATGGCCGATTGCGCCTACCTCAACGAAGAGAAGAAGGGTGACAAGAGGGAGAAGCACAAGCATAGCAAGCGCGAGCGACATGGCCAAGTTCACCTTGGGATGATCTTCGGTTCCAATGATTCCGAGTCAAGCACAAGTGATGACAGGGGAGTGGCCACCTTCGCCGTCAAGCATACATTATCTCCTACACCTAGGCTCTTCAACTAGTCAAGAGATGAGGATGCTCCTATTTGTCTGATGGCAAAGGAGGCTAAGGTACCCTCATCTCTCAAGTCTTTCAATATTGATCTCATTAGTGATGGAGAAGAGGAGGTTGATGAGGTTATGGACTAGAACTTGTTCAAGTCCATAACGAAGGAATCATTAACATACTTGAGTGAGTTGCTTGGGACAATTGAACAACAATATGAAACTCTTGACAGGCAAGAGGCCTTGCTCATTCGTGAGAAAAAGCATCTCTTGAACTCAAGAACGAGCTTGCTAAGGAAAGAGAGAAAAATGAGGCTTTGGTATGACTTTGCAAGCAAACCAAAAAATCTCATGCTAATCTTGAGGTAGCGAACTCACATCTTCAAGAGACGGTGGATAGCATGGACAAAGCTTACCTCTCACTTGAAGAAAAGTTTGAAACCTTAAAGAATAGCATCTCTCTCCCTAGTGAGGCATCTTGTTCGAACATTGCCCCCAAGCAATGAACCATGCTCAAGGTGCAAGGATATTGATATTGATGCTTGTGCTACTAACTCTAAATCTTTGAGTGCGTTACAAAAGCAAAATGATAAGCTTATGGGACTCCTTCACAATGGCCTTCTAAAGTGCCGCATGGGTAGTAAGGCCCTAAAGAAGTACCTAGGCTATCAAAGTGACAACTTCAACCGTGAAGGTCTTGGGTATGTTCCTCCACTAAAAGGGATGGTGGATAAAATTGTGATGCTCAAGAAGCCCCAAAGTATAAACAACTTTGTTAAGGCCAAAAAGTATCTTTCTAATGATTGTGCTTCACAAAATTGATTTGATGCTTCTTATTTTCTTAGGAAGAATGCTAATTGTCATGTTGTAGCTAAGTATGTTGGCCTAAGGGGCAAGAATATTTCCATCAAGAGAGTTGTGGACCCCCGTTTTTGTAACAGGAATCACTCGTGTTTATAGTACCATTTCCCTGGATCAAGTAGTCTGGTACCCACGATTACATTGCCGAATTATCAAAAGTGCATACACAACCGTCTTACGCAAAATATTACAATAATACGCCCGAAGGCAATAGTCTAGAATCAGGGGACCGACAGGTCCAGAATACAAGCAAAAGCAGAATTTAGATAAGGCAGCGGAGATAAGGCAGCGGCACGCCATTGCCACAGGCAACGACCGAGTCTAAGACCTACTGAGCACCATCGTCTTCCGTACCCTCCTGGTAGTACTCGTACGGTTCTCCGGGAACTTCATCGCCCACATCTGAATGTTTTGTATATAGCAAGGGTGAGTACCAACCGTACTCAGGAAGCCACCACAGCAATAATGCATATCATAGGGGAATGTCAAGAGCGGCTGTGGTACTTTTGCATAAAGTCAGTTTTGCAATTCCTTTCACAAGCCTAAGACCTAGCATAGACTGATCAAGTTTTAATACCATAGTTTATTAGTCAATGACGGTTCTGTCCACCATCCACTGTGATCCAAGGATAGCTTCCCGCCATTGTGTCGTCATGGTTTTCTGGGTCTACCCCTTCTCGCTCCTCGAGAAGTTGAACCACCAGCACATAAAAATCATTATGCATGCCCATCCCAATTAATTTAAGAATTTAGAGTCTAGCCAAGTGTAATGCATGTCCCGATGCTTAGTAACCATGAGCACGGCTATTCGAATAGTTTTGATTACTCACACTGCAGTGGATGTACGCTTTACCCGTACTCCGTGACTTGCCCAACACATGAGGCGAAGTCCCAACGAATGAGACGCGTCATGGCAAAGCTTTTCAATATCCTCACATTGGCAGTACCCGCTCCATGAACTTACATCCTCATGCACTCTAGGCGTACACGGTTTCTAGCAGTGAGAGGAGTTCTGGTGCTCCCGGGAAGGGGAAGACTCACACATCCATCAAGTTATAATAAAGTTTAGGTTTACACGTGGCGGTCCTACCAGTGGCTACTCCACCGTAGGCCCCGCCCCTCATACACATTAAGAAAAATCACTATGCAGGGATACTGCCTCCGCTCGGCTATTTACTCCGCTAGGTCTATGCCCATTCGAGAAGTACGGTTGTACGGGGGTCGTTTCATGCTTAGCTTCGTGGTCGGTCCTTAATTGACCAGGGATGGCACTAGCCTTTACCGGACACCACCCAAGTCATCCAGTCGCCCCAGTCGAAAACAGTTGCTTAGTTTTATTTTCTTTTCACGAATCATGTCATCATTACCATGGCAATGTGGCGCTCATGTCTCCACATGCCGTATCTCAACTACCTTTACCAAGGTAATTGCCCAAGCATAAAGCATTTGATAATACGAGTATGCATGATTATAGAATAGCATCACTAAGCATTTATCATAATTGACTTGGGACTCGTACGTAAGTATGGTTACAAAAGGAATATGGGATAAACAATAATCAAGGCATGGCATAATAGCAAGTAGGATAATCATCATTGCATGCAGCTTTATTTGTAAACAAAATAATTTCGCAATGTGGGATCAATATGTTCAAGGAGTAGTGATGACTTGCCTTGCTTGAAGTCTTGCGGGTCTTGATCCTCAGTCGGACTCGCAACTCACTCGGTGTCTAAAATTACGTGCGAAAGAAATTGAATTCACTTAGAATTGAATTAAAATCCAAGAAAATCCAATTAAAGAAAAGATCGAGCGTGAGCGTTGAACGTCGACATCGATTCCATTTTATTTATGAAGTAATTCTATTTTGATTTTTAATACCTTTGTCCTAAAATATTAGCGTAAGCCAATTTAGAATATTAATCCGATTTAATTTACGCGTCTCGAATATTACTTAACCTTAGGTGATTAATAATTGACTAAGTAGTCGCAACGGTTAATTAGGCGGATAACCTAATCAACGAGTAAAAATCAACTAAGTGGCGGTTAAATGGATATTTAATAAATATTAAATGGCAACGATTAATTTGGGAGTTTTAGGAATAACCGGCAACTAAAACCTCCGCTAAACGTATATGAACAATCTAGTAAAGCTTAACGAATGAAAATATAATTAATCGGCTAAATACCCCGCTAAGGATTAATCATTTAAATGAATAATCTAGTTAAGTGAATAATTTAAGTTGCAATTAAATACTTCGATTTAATTTTACTTGTTTCTAAAATAATCAACGTCGATGGATTTACCGATTCCTTAAGTTAGTATTTTGTACTAATCTAACATGTGTACATATATATTCTATATAGATGAAATTAAATTCCCAATTCTCTAAATTTCTCTCTCCCTATTTTATTCTCTATTTTTCCTTTCTTCTTCTTTTCTATTTTCTCTCTCCTTTTTTTTCTTTCCCCCTTTTTCTCTCTCTCTCTGTTTCTTCTTCTTCTCCTTCCCGACGTCTCTCAGCGTGGCAGGGGGGGGGGGAAAGAATGGCACTCACCGACAGCGGCGGCGGCAGCGGAGGGCGGCGATGCGGCGGCTAGGGGCGGTGACGCGGCGGCGGCCGGCGGCAGCGCGGCAAGGCGGCGGATGCGGCCGCGACAGGGGGGAAAGGGTGGATGGGGAATCGGAGGGGGGTGAGGTGGGGAGGAGATCGGCACCGGGGGGGGTTTATAGGACTAGGGGGAAGGGGAGGCGCGGGGCAGCGGCGCACGGGGATGGGACGGCGACGGCGACGCGCGGCGCGCGGGGCGCGAGGCAGCGCAGGCGCGCGCAGGCGGCGTGGGGCGCGAGGCGGCGCGGGCGGGGTGCGAGGCGGACGCGACGGCGACGGCGACGCGCCGCGCGGGCAGGGGGGCGCGGTAGGGCGGTGGTAGGCGGCTAGGGGTCCGGGCCGAGCGGGTTGAGGGCAATAAACAAGGCTTTTATTTTTTTGCATTTTTTTTTATAAATTTTGATTTATTCCATCCTAAAAGTTTGCCCGAGATTTTACGTCATCCACTAATTATATCTATACTATCTAAATAAATTCGTGACACTTATGTAAAATATTTTCTTCACTAAAATCTTGTCCAGAACCTTATTTTAATTTATGCACAGTAATTGTTCCTCTTGTCGGTTTCCGCTCTAGGGTTTGCACCGAAATAAATTTCGATAAATTTAATTCCCGCAAAATAAAGATTCGAATAAACGAGCGATAAAATGCGGCATGATGCAATTTGATTAAAAGTTTCTCTTTTTTTTGAAATTTGTATTTTAGGGTTTCGATTTCGACAGTCAAATTTTCAGGGCGTTACAAACCTACCCCCTTAAATAAATCTCATCCCGAGATTTCTTGCCGGTTGTCGAGCAGGTGTGGGCACTCGGCTTTTAGAAAGTCCTCGCTCTCCCAAGTGGCCTCATCCTCGGTGTGATTGCTCCATTGCACCTTGTACATGCGCCATGTCTTGGTTCGGGTTTTCTTTGCCTCGTCCAATATTCTTACGGGTTGTTCGGGGTATGTGAGATCACTACTGAGGTGGATATCTTCTAGGGGAGCTTGCTCTTCCGGGACACCTCTCTAATTGTGACACATGAAACACAGAATGTACGTCAGAGATATTTGCTGGTAGGTCTAGCTGATAGGCCACTTCGCCTCTTCTGGCGGTTATCGGGAATGGTCCCAAGTATCTTGGCGCAAGCTTTCCTTTGACCTTGAACCTCTTGGTACCTCGCAGCGGGGAGACTTTCAGGTACACATAATCACCTACATTAAACTCCAAGTCCCTTCTGCGAGTATCCGCGTAGCTTTTCTATCTATACTGGGCTACCTTTAGTCGATCCCGGATCAGACGGACCTTTTCCTCGGCTTCCTGGATTATGTCGGGTCCAAACACAGCCCGTTCACCGGTTTCAGACCACATCAATGGGGTTTGGCATCGCCGACCAAATAGTGCTTCATTCGGCGACATCTTCAGACTCGCTTGGTAGCTGTTGTTGTAGGAGAACTCGGCGTAGGGTAAGCATCTCTCCCAATCCCTGGTGAAATCCAACGCGCAAGCTCTCAGCATGTCCTCAAGAACTTGATTCGTTCTTTCCGTCTGCCCGTCGGTCTGCGGGTAGTAGGCGGTACTAAAAGCAAGGTGACTTCCAAGTGCCTCGTGAACCTTTCCCCAGAAATGAGACGTAAATTGAGTACCGCGATCTGATATAATCCTTTTTGGTACCGCATGAAGGCACACGATCCTGGACATGTATAACTCCGCCAACTTAGCGCTGCTATAATTGGTCTTGACGGGAATAAACCTGGCAGTTTTGGTGAGTCGATCCACGATTACCCAAATAGAGTCGTATCCCGCGGCAGTCTTGGGTAACCCGACAATGAAATCCATGCCTATTTCATCCCATTTCCACTCAGGAATCTTGAGCGGTTGTAATAATCCTGCTGGTCGTTGATGTTCAGCTTTTACCCTTTGGCACACGTCGCACATGGCCACGTATTCAGCTACGTCCCTTTTCATATTAGGCCACCAGTATTCCTCTTTCAAATCCTGGTACATCTTCGTACTGCTAGGGTGTAGTGAGTATGCCGACTCGGGGGCCTCCTTCAAAATCAAACCTCTCAAACCTCCTTGCTCAGGCACATAAATCCTTTTCCTATACCACAAGATGCCTTTGTCATCCGTTGAGAACTCATTCGCATGCCCAGCGGCCATGCGCTTCTGAATGGTTCGGACTTCTTCATTATCCTTTTGAGCTTCTTCTATCTGGGCCTTCAGAAGAGGTTGAATTTCCAGCGAGTTTAGTTCCCCGCGAAGAATTAGGTGCAAGTTAAGTCGAGCCATTTCTTCAAGGAGCTCAATGGCCATGCCTTCTAGGTTCATATGGTTGCATTGGGCCTTGCGGCTCAAGGCGTCGGCCACTACATTTCCCTTACCGGGGTGGTAATGAATCCCCAGATCGTAATCCTTGATCAGTTCCAACCACCGTCTCTGTCGCAGATTGAGGTCAGTCTGGGTGAAGATGTATTTGAAACTCTTGTGATCAGTGTATACATCGCAGTGATTCCCAATCAAATAGTGTCTCTAAATTTTTAATGCATGAACAACTGCTGCCAATTCCAAATCATGCGTGGGGTACTTTTCCTCGTGGGGTGACAGTTGCCTTGAGGCATATGCTACGACCTTTCTATCTTGCATCAGTACTCCTCCTAATCCTTGTCTGGACGCATCACAGTATATCACAAAGTCCTTCCGGTTATCCGGTAAGACTAAAATTGGGGCAGTGGTTAACTTTTCTTTCAACTGCTCAAAACTTCGCTGACATTGCTCGGTCCAAGCGAATTTCTTCTCTTTCTTTAGGAGGGTCATTGGTCTGGCCAAGGTGGAAAATCCTTCAATATACCTTCGGTAATACCCGGCTGATCCCAGAAAACTCCGGACCTCCGTTACCGACTTAGGTGCTTTCCATCCCGTCACAGCTTCGACCTTGGCAGGAGGAGTAGCAGTAGATCCTGCCAGCTTCGACCTCCGTTACCGACTCAGGACCTTTGAGCTGATCGAATAAATCGTCAATTCGGGGAAGTGGGTACTTGTTCTTGATGGTTACTTCGTTCAAGGATCGATAGTCCACGCACATCCGCATACTCCCATCTTTCTTCTTGACGAACAATACCGGGGCTCCCCAAGGAGAGGAACTAGGGCGTACGAACCCCTTCTCTTGTAATTCCTTAATCTGCTTCTTGAGTTCCTCCAGCTCGTTAGCTGGCATCCTATACGGCCTCTTGGATATGGGGGCGGTACCGAGCATTGGATCAATGATGAATTCTATGTCACGATCAGGGGGCATTCCGGGCAAATCCTCGGGAAATACATCCGGGTACTCCTGTACTATTGGCATCCCACTCATGGGCAGCATAGTAAATACCCCCGCAGCACGTTCACATAACATCGGATCTCGATCCATGGCTGTGTTCATCGGAGACCCCCATGGGGTGGACACAGTGACCTCTCTTCGGGCACAATCTATGACTCCCTTATTCTTAGTTAACCAGTCCATTCCCAGTATGACGTCGAGGGTTTGGGGTGGTAGTACCATGAGGTATGGTTATGTTTCCCCTGGGTGAGTGTACTATCATGGGTCTCTTAAGTTCCACTCGGCGTAGGTTATGTTGGTTGCTTATTTTTGATGATATGAACGAATGCGATGCTCCAGAATCAAATAAGATCTTAACTAGGGTAGAGTTGATAGAAAACATACCCATTAGGACACTCAGATCTCCCTGTGCCTCTTCAGCACGCACATGGTTTACTTGTCCGCGACGGAACCCGGTGGCAGACTCGTTGGGTCACGGTGTCCTGAACAGACCGCGTCCAGCAGCAGGGGTAGTGGTCCCACGTATGGCCGTTGCGTTGGCACCAGTACGAACGGGGGTGTTGCGTGGCTTGGGGCAGTTGTTGGCGTAGTGCCCGAATTCCCTGCAGTTGAAGCAGTCCACGTTCTTCTTTCCCGGTGCGGCCAGTGTCAGCGTAGGAGTACGGTACTGGGGTGCAGCCGGCCTGTTGACATTGCTTGGTGTAACAGGGCGGTGGGTCGCCACAGCAGTTGGCTTCCATCCCGATGAAGAGGCTCCTTTAGTGCGCTGAGGTGCTCCTTGAAGTGGGCGGGACATAGCGAGTCTTCTCTTACGGTTGTTCTCTACCGTCTTCTGGTCGTGCTCTAGCCTCACGACCTTGTTGATCAAGTTCTGGAAGTTGGCATGATCCTGCCAAATCATTGGTCCCCTTAGTTCATCATTCAGTCCTTCAATAAATTTGTCGATTTTCTCATCCTCATCTACCAAATCACCGGCCGCGTAGCGAGCAAGCTGGGTGAACCGGTTTAGGTATTCTTGCACCGAGGTGTTCCCTTGGCCCAGCCACCTGAACTCATTCTTCTTCATTCGCATTACTGCAGTGGGCACGAAGTTTTCGCGGAAAGCTGTGGTAAATTCCTCCCATGTGGGTTCTGCAGCGTCTTCCGCTCGTGTTTCCTTGTAAGTGTCCCACCAATCTCCAGCAGGTCCCTCCAGCTGGTTAGCGGCAAAGATCACTTTATCAGCCTCGCGTACGCGCACCAAGGTCAGCTTTTTCTCTATGACGCGTAGCCAATCCTCCACATCCATAGGTTCTTCCGCCGTAGCGAAGGTGGGCGGCTTAGCCCTCATGAACTCGCCGAGACTTGAGCCTCCAAGGCCTCCTTGATTGTTGACGATGGCCTGCAACAACTGGGTCTGTGCTGCCATGACTTCGGCCGAGGTGAGGGGATTGGGCTCCGGCGGGTCCTCGTTGTTAGCCGTTGCTCGACGTCGGTGAACCATCTGTAGAGAACGTTTGGGTAAGTACCCCAGTATCTAACTAGCCCTATGGTTTTATTCGGAAGTAGCTTTGATGTGATCTTCTTTGTGGCAAGCATGGTGGAATAAACTCATTTCAACCCAACAACAACAATACCATAAAACATCACATAGTTCACAAATAGTACATAATCGTGATGCATACGACTGCCCACATATGCAGTCCAACATAGAATATAGTCCAGAGGACACCATCGAGCGACATGCTATCTACTCATTACGAATAAAAAGGGGGGGCTCGCAATTCCCAAAACTATCCCAGGCGAGATCGGAGCGGTAGTGGGCCTCCTAGCTAGTCGTCTAGCCAGCCGTAGGAACCGGGTGCAGGAAATGGGTGGTCCCCGACGGAAGTGAACCTGAGTCCCCACGGCTCGGAAGTGGTAGCAGCCTCTGGGTCTGACTTGGGCTTCTTGCCTGGGGATCGTGTCCTCTTGCGAGCCGTACCGAGGGTGCGAGGGCCTCCGGCGAAGGTGACGCGCTAGGTGGGGGCATTGTCCTCCGAAGTATCGGTGACATGTGGCTCGATCTCCTCTGGGTTGGTGTCGATCAGGATCGGGGTCTCCACTCCGGAACCGGGCTCGAATGAAGCAACTGTGGCTATCAGCGTGGGCTCCGTCTCTGCAGCAGCAGGCTCCACCAGGTAAGGTCCGGACTGTGTGCTCATCATGCCAGCCTCCCCTAGTAGAGTGTGGAAGGTGGCCATGCATGGCGGAGTGAGGAAGTAGTAGTGGTCGCAGGCTGGTGCAGGAGGTGGTGGTGCGGTGGAAGTAGAGGTAGTCGGAGCGGTAACCGAGACTGCGCGGAGTTGCTCCTCCAGCTGACTGACCTGCCTCTGGCTCTCCCTCAGCTGCTCCTCAAGGGTGGCCATGGCCTCGCCACGGGCGTGGTACCGGTCCGAGAGCTGCTCGAACTGCCCGCTGTGATCCTGGAGCTGGGCCTTCAACGAGTCAACCTCGTTGCCACAAGCGTGGTGCTCCTCGTCGAGCTCGCCCATGCGCCCCAGCAGCTCATCAATCTCTAGCAGTGCCTCCTCATAGCAGTCATCTATGGCCTCAGCCCACCGGGATAGACGGGTCACCGTGGGATTGTAGCAGCACGAGGTAGCCTGCACCATGCAGACGGCGTGATGCGCAAACTCGGTCCTCTCCACCTCTTCCCTGTGGATGGCGTTGAGGCGGAGGAATGCCTCCCGGGCGACGTCCTGAATCGCCGACTCCACCGAGTCACGTCTGTAGCATGTCCGGAAGCGGAACTCCGGCTCTCTCACAATGCGGGGCTTGATAGCCACGGTGGCCTCGCACTCGGATTGGTGTCCAGTACCGAACCTCTTCTTCTTGAAGACGGGTAACTCTGAGTATCTCAAGCTCCACATCAGCTGGCGTAGCTGAGAGACGTATCCATCCTCTCGAGGGTCCTCAACCTCCCAACCTTGTCCTGCCATCTATATTTAAGTAAAGCTAGAGTTAGGGAGTGGTGAAGGTAAAACAAATTTTGTAAAGATAAGGAGACAAGAGTATAGAAGAAAAACACGTTTTGCTTTATAGACATAAGGTTTTTATTTCTCAAAATAATCCTAGATGGGAATTCCTCCCTTTAGCCAACTATAATGGGGTGGGGCACCGTTTGGTGTTTGGTCTTTCCTACAGTCGTATGGCTCTGATACCAGCTCTGTAACGTCCCACCTCTCCAAGACCGGACCTACTTACTTCTGACAACTTTCCTAGGACATAGACTGCCCCACAAGTCTTTTCTGCACACTTTCTTCTCACTCGTGCGCACCCGGGAGTCCCACCTCTCCAAGACCGGACCTACTTACTTCTGACAACTTTCCTAGGACATAGACTGCCCCACAAGTCTTTTCTGCACACTTTTTTCTCACTCGTGCGCACCCGGGAAGAATTTCCCGGTTCGTCACCCATCCCAAATTGCTCTAGGCCAAGCACGCTTAACCTGATAGTTCTTTGGAGATCAGCTTCCGGAAAAGAAGTTGCAACTTGTTGATATGAGTATTCTATTAATCCTATTAAGCCCTGGGCCGGGATGTCACAAGAGTGCTTTTGGGTGCCTAAGGCACTTGTTACTAACATGAGAGGACCCAAGGAAGTATGGGTACCTAAAACTAGAAATTGATCTCTTGTAGGAATACATCTCCGATGGAAGAAGTAGGGTGATTGACAGCGGATGCACAAATCACATGACCGGAGAAGAGTTAATGTTTTCCTCCCTTGATCCAAATGCTACTTCACAAAACATAGTCTTCGGGGACGATGGAAAGGGAAAGGTAATTTGATTAGGTAAAATTGCAATTTCAAATGACCTTTCCATTTCCAATGACCTCTTGGTAAAATGTCTCAACTACAACCTTTTGTCCGTTTCTCAATTATGCTCTTTGGGTTACAATTGTCTTTCTACTGATGTTGATGTGACCATTTATAGAAGGAATGATTCCTCAACAGTCTTTAAGGGTGTTCTCGAGGGAAAGCTTTGTCTTGTAGATTTCATCTCAAATAAAGCTAAACTTGAGACATACTTTGTGGCTATGTCCAACACGGGGTATTAGGAATTTTCACAAACTTCTAAATGGCGATCACATTCTTAATCTAACCAATATGCAATTTGAGAAAGATAGGGTTTGTAGCACATGTCAAGCTGGGAAATAAGTTAGAGCTCATCACCCGGTCAAGAATGTCATGACTAATACAAGACAGGTTGAGCTTCTCCACATGGACCTCTTCGCACCCATTGCTTATCTAGGCATTAGTGGTAACAAATATGGTCTTGTTATTGTTGATGACTTTTCACGCTTCATGTGTGTTCTTTTTGCATGACAAGAGTGAAACACAAGCCATATTCAAGCAGTTTGCTAGAAGAGCCCAAAATGAGTTTGAGCTCAAGATCAAGAACATCCAAAGTGACAATCACAAAGAGTTCAAGAACACGTGCGGGGAGAGTTTCCTTGATGAAGAAGGAATCGGGCATGAATTCTCAGCTCCATATTCACCTCAACAAAATGGAGTAACCGAGAGGAAGAATAGGACTCTCATCGAGAAGGCAAGAACCATATTGGATGAATACAAGACCTCAGACCGCTTTTGGGCCGAAGCCGTCAACATCGCATTCCACGCCATCAACCGTCTCTATCTTCATCATCTTCTTAAGAAGACTCCCTATGAGCATCTTACCGGTAACAAACCAAATGTCTCCTACTTCCGTATTTTTGGTAGTAGGTGTTACATTCTTAACAAGAAGGCAAGATCCTCAAAGTTTGCTCCCAAGGTTGATGAGCTGTTCTTGCTAGAGTATGGGTCAAATGAGTTTGCATACCATATGTTCAACAAAACCTCCGGTGTTGTTGAGATCGCGCGTGATGTGACATTTGACATTTGACTCAGGTGTGTTAGGTGAAGAGGAGAATCTTAGTGAAGCTATCAATAAGTTGGCTCTAGGAGAAGTTCGTCCTAGAGAGCAACAGCATGGACCCTCTTCCTCTACACAAGCGAAGCCATCCACATCCACTCAAGTCAATAATCCCTCACACTCAAGCTTGGACCGTGATGAAGTAGACGTGCACGTGCCATCTTCACCAATCAAACTTTTACACTCAAGGATACACCAAAGCATCCAACGAGATCACCCCACCGACAACATCCTAGGTGACATCAACAAGTGAGTATCCACTAAATCTCGAGTTACAAATTTTTGTGAATATTACTCTTTTGTGTCTTCTCTTGAACCACTAAGGGTTGAAGAAGCACTCAGTGATCCGGATTGGGTGATGGTCACTCGAAATGAAGTGTGGTCATTGGTGGAGAGACCAAGGCAAAATGTGATTGGCACAGAATGGATCTTCTAGAACAAGCAAGATAAAAACTGTGTGGTGGTAAGGAACAAGGCAAGGTTAGTGGCTCACGGATTCACCCTAATCGAAGGTTTGGATTTTGGTGAAACCTTTGTGCTGGTAGCTAGGCTTGAGTTAATTCCCATTTTATTAGCCTTTGCTACTAATCTTGATTTCATGCTCTACCAAATGGACGTGAAGAGTGCATTCCTCAACGGTCCAATCAATCAGTTTGTGTATGTAGAGCAACCACTGGCCTTTGAAGATCCAAAGCATCCTAATCACGTGTATAAACATCACAAGGTGCTCAATGGGCTTAAGCAAGTTCCTAGAGCATGTCATGAATGCCTTCGTGATTTTCTTGTTAAAAACGACTTGTAGATTGGCAATGCCGATTCTACTCTCTTTACCAAAAGACATGATCATGATATCTTTGTGTACCAAATATATGTCGACGACATTATATTTAGTCTACTAATAAGTCTTTCGGTGAAGAATTTAGTAGAATGATGACAAAACGCTTTGAGATGTCCACGATGGGTAAATGGAAGTTCTTGCTCGGTCTTCAAATCAAGCAACTCAAGGAAGGAACGTTCATTTGCCAAACAAAGTATTTGAAGGACATGGTCAAGAAATTTGGGATGGAGAGTGCAAAGCAAATTCACACTCCTATGTCATCAAATGGGCACCTAGACCTCAACGAACAAGGTAAAGCCTTCGACCAGAAGGTATGCCACCATCACTGGCTCATTGCCTTACCTTTGTGCATCTAGTCCTGATATCATGCTTATTATGTGCATGTGTGCAAGATTTCAAGCCGCTTCGAAGGAGTGTCACCATGTGGCCATGAAGAGAATTCTTCGATATTTAGTCCACACACCTAATCTTGGCCTTTGGTACCCTAAGAGAGCGAGGTTTAATCTCATTGGTTATGCCGATGCGGATTAGGCCAGTTGCAAAGTGGATAGGAAAAGCACTTCGGGAACTTGCCAATTTTTGGGTAGGTCCCTTGTTTCTTTGTCTTCCAAGAAGCAAAACTCCATCGCCCTATCAACCATCGAAGCGGAATATGTTTCGGTGGTGAGTTGTTGTGCTCAACTTATTTGGATGAAACAAACTTAGAGAGACTATGGCCTCAATGTGAGCAAAATTCCACCCCTATGTGACAATGAGAGTGCCATCAAAATAGCCAACAACCTGGTCCAACACTCCCAAAACAAACATATTGATATTCGCCATCACTTCTTTAGGGATCACTCCACAAGATGTGACATAGACATCCAACATCTGAGAACCGACAAGCAATTGGCGGATATCTTTACCAAGACTTTAGATGAAAGTAGGTTTTGTGAGTTGAGAAGTAAACTAAATATCTTGGATTCTCGGAATTTGGCTTGATCTATTGCATGCATTTTGGTTGCTAGAATAGGTTGCATATCACTTTGTGAAGAAATGGCCATTCAATCCATGGATAAACACTAGTCACTAATTTGTGGATAAATTTAATCTATGTGTATGGGGATCTCATTTTTCAATGAATGTTGGTCCAACCAGACTTGAAATAGGTTCAAATATTCCCTCTGTTGGGGGTAAATTATCCTGTCTCATGATAATTTACTCTATTTTGATCCTCGGATCAACTCATTTGACCTTGTGATTATTGTTTTGTATGATTGATCGATGGCTAATCACAAGTTCAAATGGGGGCAAGTTGTTCGACCGACAACCTCTCCAATTCCTATCAAAATGTTTGTGAAATTTTATGTCAAATTTCCATGCAATTGTTTTGAAACCTTTTTTCTGCAATTTTTTGGAAATTCCAAAAAATTTTCAGCATGTCCGAAAATTTACTGTCCATCCTTAGCAATAGCAGCTTTCCAGCTTTTTTCGGACACGTCCGAAAATTTTTTAGCAACTCCAAAAAATCCCAGGTTTCTCCTTCTCTCAGATTCACACCTTTTTGGACATGTCCGAAAATTTCGGACAGGTCCAAAAAATCCTGGATATATATATTTCTTCCTCTCTCTCCCGTGGACTCCTCTCTCTCTCTTTTCCATCTTTTCTCCACGGGACACTCTCTCCCACCACCCCTCACTAGCGGCAACTCCTCCCTTCACAGCTCTCCGGCGCTCCCTTGCACTCCAACCTCATCGAAGCACTCTTGGGGGGCATCTAGAGGGCTATATTGCATCCTTTTTCCCCGGTGTTCTTTGTTCTTTTGGTAAGCACTTCAAATCAAATCCCTTGGTTCCTCTTGTTCAAATTTGTTGATACCCTCCAGTGGAAGTGTTCTCCTCGTGCCATAGCTGCTGTAGATTCAATTTCATACGTTTTCCTTGGTGCAATCATGCGGGATCTAGTATTTAGGGCTCGGCTAGCCTTTTTCAAAATTTACCAAAAATTGCTGCTCGACTCCTCCATCCTCTCTCTCGCATGATTCTTCACTCATTCCTTTCATTGAGTTCATCCTTTTTCCTCACTCTAATCTTGTGCCTCGTATTCTTGTTCAGGGGATGGCTCCTCGCAAGACATCGACTTCCAAGCGTCCTCGGCACCCGTCACCCTCTTTCGCCTCTGATGGTTCGGACGATGCTTGGTCCGGCGGGGAGGAGGAAAGCCCTCAGGTTTCCCATGTGGTCCAGGGTCTCTTGCCACGATGGTCAGCGGCACGCTCTCTTGCCGGTGAGGGCTCCTCGAGACCTCCTCACCGGTCCACTGGTGAGGGTTCAACTCGGGGCCCTCAAACTCCTCCGCACAACCCCGCTGCCCCCATTGGTCCCTTGCAGGTGCACTCTCCTAATAGGGATCCTACCATTGTACGCCGCCCTCGGAACTAGCATCAGAAGTCTGAGGTGGTGGCTGCTAAGCGGGCTGAGGATTCCCGCAATGCTCGCCACACGGCCTCTGACTCCTAATTCTGGACTCAGTTCCACCAGGACTACTATGGGACGATCATCATGAAGAAGCCTCACAAGACCGTCTCTATGCAGTGGATCAACTGGCAGGAGTTGGAAGCCTTCGATGATCCTATCTTGAACTCCGTGATTGCTATTTGTGGTGAGATGGGGTTCGGAACTTCATGGCTCTTCAACAATCTTGGTGTGAAGAGATCATCACTCAGTTCTATGCCACCGTCATCTTTGACCAGACCGTGCTATTCACTAGATGACACAGGGTACTTGGTACTCTGTCTCTTATACCCATCTTTGTGAGATTTGGGGCTTCAACATGAGCCGGATGAATACTCACTAATACCTACATGACTATTCCATTGTGTGTGACCAGTCTATGGCTCACCTCTATCTTCCTGGTGGTGTGCCTTGTGAGATCAAGGGTCTCAAGCCCTTCCACTCCTATCTCAATACGATGCTTCGCAGGACATTTGTGCCTAAGGAGGGTGATGCTAGCAACATCAACCACTACTCTCGGAATGTCTTGGTTAACTTTGATCCTCCCACCACTACTTTCCATGTGTTCAAATTTGTGTGGGAGGAAATCCGGTTGGCATCATTCCAGTACCGCAAGGGTCTTGTCTATGCCCCTCACCTCATGTGAATGATCAAGACTGTCACCAGTCTTGTGTTTGAGAATGATGTTCCTCACCTACAGCTGCATCTTCACCTCCTCATGCCCGATTCATCTTCTGGAGCGGGCACTTCCACTGCTCCTGGGGCGTCTGACATCCCCTCCTCCTCGACTCAGGCTACTACCCCTATCGCTCGCCGGGAGCCCTCTTCCTTGTTTCGCATCTTGCAGAGTCTTTTTAGCCTTTGCTCTACAGAGGCTAAGAAGAATCGCAAGGCGCAAAATGAGGCGAAGAAGATGGCTCGACCTGTGAAGGAAATGCAAGCTTAGCTGAACTTGCACTACCAGGTGGACCATCCACCCTCGCCTCCGGGTTTTGAGGCGGAACCGGATGAGCCCAAGGATGAGGAGATTGAAGACCCTTTCGCCAGTTATGCTCCGGATTATGACTTCGGCTTTGGCTTTGGAGGTGGCTTCTCTCTTCCTCCTCCTCCAGAAGATACTCCACAAGCTCCCTTTGTTTGAGGTGGCGCTTATCCACTTCTCCCTTTTTGGTGTTTTGATGCCAAAGAGGGAGAATATCTATCTTTTATCTTGTTGGTCGAACAATGTTTATTTGATTGCATGAGACTTTATGTGTATTGGAACCATGTCATCATTTATTATGCATATATGTAAGACTTTAAATGGATGTATATGTTTGAGACTATGTGATATAATGTCTTATTTTTTCTCTCTAGTCCAATGGCTTGAATGATCGATGTCATATGCATTTGTTGATTAAGTTATATTGTGACACTTGTATGAGCTAAATTGTGGATGCAAAGTTTTAGGGGGAGCTCTCTATTTGCCTTCAATGCACAGATCTAGCAGGAGCTATCACTAAAACTTTGCACCAAAATCTTTACAATTATAAAATCTCTATTGTGTTCTAGTCACATTGTCATCAATCACCAAAAAAGGGAAGATTGAAAGTGCATCCAGGACCCTAATGATTTTGGTGATTAATAACAATCCGTTTAGAGAGGACTAACAATTTTATTCAGTAATGTGTGAAGGAATGTTAGTTCTCGACAAAGCATGGTTCAATGCAAAGCCCAATGAAAGCGAGAAAACGATATGATGCGGCATATGAGCAAATGGAATAATATATATTTTCGTTTGTTTGAGTCATTAGAAATCCGTACTATAAAGGGGGATGATGCATTGGTGATGAGGAATGAGTTGGGTGCTCAAAATCTATTTTTCAAAGTGGCTTCTTACTCATTGTGCCTTGCCTGTGATTTTCAGACTTGTCCGAAGTGCCGTTTCAGAATTTCCAAAAAAGTCTCAGAAGAAAACAAGCTTCGAGTGTTTTCGGACATGTCCGAAAACCACTTTCGGAATTTTCGAAAATGACCGCGTAGCCGCACCATCTCTTTGGACGTTTTTAGACTTGTTCAAAAGGCATTTTCGGCATTTCCGAAAATGGGCAATTCCAAACCATCCCTCAGGACAATTTCGGATTTGTCCAAAAATCCTTTTCGGAATTTCCGAAAAAGTCAGTGAAGGAATCCATCCTTCGGGTTGATTTCGGATTTCTCTTAATTTGATTTTTGGAATTTCTGAAAATGTGTTTGGTACTGTTCATTTTCGGATATGTCTGAAAAGTTTTCGGAAGTGCCAAAAATCCCAGTTGTTTTCTCTGTGGTTTTCTGTTCTGGTGATTTTCATACTTGTCCGAAAAGTTATTATGGAATTTCTGAAAAATGATATTTTTACCTATGAGGGGCAGATCTGAGCGTGGGAGTATAAATAGCCCACTCCCCATCCAAGTCAAGGTTGCTGCTCTCATTGAAAAACTGGTGTCCTTGGCTTGCTACTCTTGAGATTTACTTTTGAGCCTAGCTTGCTTGATTCCTCTCTTCACCAGTCTTCGATTTGAATTTGATGTGTGTGAGAGAGTTGAGGTTTCGAGTTTGTGTGAGTGCTTGGTGTTGACTTCGTGATGATTTGTGAGCACTTGCTTTATTTCCCAAGAGGTCTTCGCATCATTTATTACTCTTGAAGGTTGAGGACTCCTAAACGATTAGGTGTCACTCTTGAGCCACTGATCAACTTGTGGTTGGTTGGAAGAAGTTTGTGAAGGTCGGATCTAAGAGGGAAGAGATACCACTAGTGGAAGGAGGAGTGTTTTGTGAGACCTCTTGAGGAAAGGGTTAGCAAAGACCCGGCTTATAGCGAGCTCATCAACGGAGAGTAGAATCCCCTCAAGGATTCGAACTTCGGGTACAACTCATCTTGCAAGAACATTGGTGAAATCCCTCTGTCCCTCCTCTAGCTTTACTTGCTTGTGCTGCTATAAATCTAGTTGCTGATTGAGCTAGTTATTTAGTTTTGTGAGTAGCTAGATCTAGCATTTCTTTAGTAGCGTGCATACTCTATGTTTTTTGGAATTTCCAAAAAACATTGCTTTCGCATTTTCTTAAGTTTTTAAATTAGCCTATTCACCTCCTCCCCCTAGGCCTAAGTGACCCTTTCACCGAGGAAGCCCCGTAGTTTGATGCAAAAGTTCTTAGTAAGATGCATCACGTCGATTGGGCAGCGGACCACTAGGACTTCTCAATAGGGTAATTCCCAAAAAAATAGACTCTTTCTTCCACATCGCCGTGTAGCCATCTTCACTTGCTATAAGTTGGCTGCCAACTTCCTTTCCAAATACTACTATGAGATCTTTTACCATAGCAAACACAACTGTTGGTAGTATGCCATGAGGCCGTTCGACCAAGCCTGCTGAAACCAGCCAAGCAGCAAGGATCCGAACTCTAGGTGCCCAAGACCCTTCAAGGCGAAGCCCTGTGGCAAAGACATCGGGGCGAAAGGGACGATGGGCGAAGAGTTACGCCGGGTCCCTGCCGGTCTGGGCGAAGGATGCATGGCGAAGGCATGCGCCGAAGGAGGATGACTTTGCCAGGGCGAACCCGATCCAGGGAGATCCAGTGGGCCAGCCCAGTCGCCCCGGCCCATGGACCGATGGGCCAGAAGTCGCCAGGCGGCCCATTGAGGGCCCATACACCTTAATTACATTGAATACCCATATAAGGGCCCCTTTATGAGGGTGACAATGTAAATTCCCCCGTAATAGCCCTAAACCTCCTAATAGGGGGATCTGTAATGGGGTTATAAATAGCCACCTAGGGCCATGTAAAGGGGATCCCAATTTCAATACAAAATTTATTACAGTTTACTTTCCCAACAACTGTTGATTATCCACATCTTTCGATGTACGCAGTTGTCGTTTTGACAACGGCTGACACCGACCGTGGGGACCTCTGAGCAAAACCACTGAGAGCGAATGCCACCGAAGAAGGTCTCAAGGAGAGGGTTACGAACCCAAAGGAGAGCTTAGCAGAAGAGGCGATGGCCGCCGACGAAGGCGCGGAGCCTTCGGCGCCCGCCAAAGTGGGAGCAGCGCCGTCAGCTTCGGCGCCCGCGCCGCAACCGCCAACTTCGGCTCCGGCCACTTCGGTGGAGCAGGTGCCGAAGGCCCCTTCGGCAACTCAGCTGACTTCGACCACGCTCGCCGCTGCGCAGGCCGACCCCAACCTCGACGCGCAAGCTGAAGCAAGTATCGAGGCCATGCGGTAGAACATGGCGCGACTCCAAGACATGATTCGCCAGATGTAGGAGCAGTAGCAAGCAAACGAAGCGGCACGGCAAGCCAAGATTGCTCCGGCCCCCGTCCTCCAGTATTTGGCGGGATGTAGGCACAAGCCCCCTGCCACAGGCCACACAAGGACCAGTGTGCTTCCCCAACCAACCTTCGGCCGCAGTAACGCACCCACTTCCTGGCGCGTGGCCGCAGGTTCGGCCGGCTGTGATTCAAGTACACTCTTCGCCACCTGGCCAAATATCACAAGCAATGGCGGAGGGGGCTTCCGCCCTACAAACGCAGCTTCATGCTTTCCTTCAGCAGCTCAATCAACCCCACAACATCTCAGGCACAACCCCTTCGGCCCAGCCGGAGGGAGGCTCCGACCAGGGCGCACCAGGGTGGCTGCCGTCGAACCAGCCCGGGCCGGGGGCTTCGCCCTGGGGTCAGGGGCCACAGTTCGACTTCTACAACACTACCCAAGTGCCACCGTTCGAAAGTGGGCCACCGAACGTCGCAGCCTAGTCGCACCCCCAGGCCATCACTTCGCCCTTCGCCACGCCGTATCCGCAGCCGAGCGGGCCTTCGCTGCAGGGCGCCATGGGTAAGGCCAGGGGTGAAAAGGGGCTGCCACTAAGCGGGGCAATCAAAAGCCATCCAATCCCACCCCAGTTCAAATTCCCACCTATTCCACTGTACTTGGGTGAAACAGACCCAAAAGAGTTCCTCTCAATCTACGAGTCCGCAATCGAAGCCGCTCACGGCGATGAAAATACGAAGGCGAAGGTAATCCATCTCGCTCTGGACGGCATCGCCCGTTCTTGGTATTTCAATCTACCATCCAATAGCATTTACTCAAGGGAGCAATTGCGCGATGTTTTTATCCTTAACTTTCGAGGCACCTATGAGGAGCCGAAGATGCAGCAGCATTTGCTCGGCATTCACCAGAGGCCGGGCGAATCGATACGGGAATACATGCGTCGCTTCTCGCAAGCACGGTGCCAAGTTCAGGATATAACGGAAGCATCCGTTATCAATGCCGCTTCGGCTGGGCTGCTTGAGGACGAACTCACAAGGAAGATCGCCAATAAGGAGCAGCAAACTCTCGAGCACCTGCTTCGCATCATCGATGGGTACGCAAGGGGTGAAGAAGACTCCAAGCGAAGGTAGGCGATTCAAGCTGAGTACGACAAAGCCTCCATCGCCGCAGCCCACGCCCAGATGCAAGCGCAGGTCGCCGAACCGGCTCCCCCCGCCGTTCGTCAGCCCTAGCCGGCGAACTAGGGGCTACCGCCCAGACAAGGCCAAGCTCCCATGACATGGAGGAAATTCAGGACCAACCGAACAGGCAAGGAGGTAATGGCTGTCGAAGAAGTACAAGCCCTCCGCAAGGAGTTCGATGCCCAGCAAGGCGGCAGCCATCAGCAGCCTGTTCGCAAGAAGGTACGAAAGGACCTCTATTGCGCCTATCATGGGCGTTCTTCGCATACCACCGAGCAGTGCCGAAACATTCGTCAGCGAACCAATGCTTAAGAACCAAGGGCGCATCAGGGTGCCGCTGTCGAAGCACCTCACGAGGCTGCCCGGGAACAGTCGCCTCCAGCTGAGCAGCACCAAGACATCCAGCGCCGAGTCATCCAAGTGATCACAAGGGCTGATCCACCGATCCTGCCGTCGAAGCGGTAGAAGAAGTTGCAGTTGCGAACGGTGCATAACATCACTGCCACGGGCGAAGGGGTTCCAAAGTACTTGGGCCAGCAAATTTCTTTCGGGCTGGAAGACACCGAACGAGTGCTGTTTCCGCATCAGGACCCCCTGGTGATTTCGGCTGAGGTGGCCGGCTTTGAGGTCCAGCGCATTCTGGTCGATGGAGGTAGCTCGGCCGATGTTATCTTCGCCGAGGCATACGCCAGGATGGGGCTACCAACTTCGGCCCTCACTCGAGCGCCAGCCTCGCTTCGCGGCTTCGGCGGTGAGGCGGTGCAAGTTCTCGGCCAAGCGCGGTTGAAGGTTGCTTTCGGCACGGGCGAAAACAGACGCGAAGAGCAGATACTGTTCGACGTCGTCGACATCCCGTACGGCTACAACACCATCTTCGGTCGTGCCACCCTGAACAAGTTTGAAGCCATCTCCCACCACAACTACCTCAAGCTCAAGATGCCAGGTCCGGCAGGGGTGATTGTAGTCCAGGGCCTTCAACCTCCTGCTGCGCCGAAAGGCGACTTAGCCGTGATTAGCAGGGCGGTGCATAGGAACCGCGTGTTAACCGCGTGCCGAAGCGAGCCCCTCATGGCAAGGTTATCAAAGTGCAAGTAAGCGAGGTGGACCTGGCAAAGTTTGTCCAGCTGAGGGTGACCTAGGTGAAGAGGAAGCTAGGAAAATTCTAGAAGTACTCAAAGGAAACATTGACATCTTCGCCTGGAGCCCCAGCGAAGTGGGGGGCGTTTCGCCAGAACTCATCATGCATCGCCTGGCAGTCAAGCCAGACGCCAAGCCAAGAAAACAGAAGCTGCGCAAAATGTCCGCTGATCACCAAGAGGCAGTGAAGGCCGAAGTGCAGAAGCTTCTCAAAGCCGGGGTGATCCGGGAGATCGACCACCCAAAGTGGCTGGCGAACCTGGTCTTGGTGAAGAAGTCCAACGGCAAGTGGCGCATGTGCGTAGATTTCACGGACCTCAACAAGGTTTGCCCGAAGGATGACTTCCCTTTGCCGCGGATAAACCAGCTAGTCGATTCGACGGCTGGCTGCGAGCTCATGAGCTTTTTGGATGCCTACTCCGGCTATCACCGGATCCACATGAATCCGGACGACATCGCCAAGACAGCCTTCATCATGCCGTTCGGCACTTTCTGCCACCTCAGGATGCCTTTCGGCCTGAGGAACGCCGGAGCAACGTTCGCCAGGCTGGTGTACAAAGTGCTTCGCAAGCAGCTGGGGTGGAACGTGGAGGCCTATGTCGACGACATCGTCGTAAAGAGCCGCAAGGCTTTCGACCATGCATCCGATTTGCAAGAAACCTTCGACAACTTGCGCACGGCGGGTATGAAATTAAACCCGGAGAAGTGTGTTTTTGGTGTTCGCGCAGGCAAGTTGTTGGGTTTTCTTGTTTCAGAAAGGGGTATTGAGGCGAACCCCGAGAAAATCGATGCCATTCAGAAAATGAGGCCACCGTCGAGCATACGTGAAGTACAAATGCTCGCGGGCCGAATTGCAGCACTCAGTCGTTTTCTCTCGAAAGCGGCCGAAAGAGGCCTGCCATTTTTCAAGACCCTCCGGGGCGCAGGGAAGTTTAGCTGGACTCCCGAATGCCAGGCCGCATTCGAAGAGCTAAAGCAATATTTGCAAAGCCTACCCGCCCTGGTCAGCCCAACACCAGGAAGCGAAATGTTGTTATATCTAGCGGCTTCGCCAGTAGCGGTCAGTGCAATCCTAGTCCTGGAGACAGAATCAGGGCAGAAACCGGTGTACTTCGTCTCCGAAGCCTTACAAGGGGCGAAGACGAGGTATGTTGAGATGGAAAAGCTCGCTTACGCCCTGGTGATGGCTTTGCGCAAGCTCAAGCATAACTTCCAGGCCCACAAAATCACAGTGCCTTCGCAGTATCCTCTGGGCGAAGTACTCCGGGGCAAGGAAATCTCTGGCAGACTCAGCAAGTGGGCAGCGGAGCTATCCCCCTTCGACCTGCATTTCGCGGCGCGCACCGCCATCAAATCCCAAGTCCTGGCCGATTTTGTGGCCGAATGGACACCGGCGTCCGCTCCCGAACCTCAGCCTTGGACAATGCACTCCGACGGCTTGTGGTCGCACAGGGGGGTGGGCGCCGCGGCCGTGCTCATTTCGCCGGGGGGCATGCCGATTCGGTATGCCGCAAGGCTGCAGTTCGACACATCCAACAACACGGCGGAGTACGAAGCGGTACTTGTGGGCTTGAGAAAGGCGAAAGCGATGGGGGTTCGGCGCTAGCTCATCCGAACAGACTCCAAACTAGTGGCCTGTCATGTTGATAAATCTTTTGAAGCAAAAGATGAAGTGATGAAAAGATATTTGGAGGCTGTTCAGTCGATGGAAAAGTGCTTCGTCGGGATAACGGTCGAACACCTACCCAGAGGACAGAATGAGGAAGCAGATGCCCTGGCGAAATCTGCCGCCTGCGGGGGATCGCATTCGCCAGGCATCTTTTTCGAGGTCCTGTATGCACCAAGGGTGCTCGAGGGAACTGAGGATGTCATGGCTATAGACCAGACTGACCCGGGCGAAGACCCAGAGGACTGGCGAACATCGTTCATGAAGTACCTCAAGGACGGCTGGCTTCCGGATGATGAAGCGGAGGCGAAGCGCCTGCAAATTAGGGTCAGGCAGTACAAGCTGGTTTCAGGGCAGCTGTATCGCTCTGGAGTGCTCCAACCTTTGCTTCGCTGCATCTCCATCGCCGAAGGCGAAGAAATGGTAAAGGAAATACACCAGGGGTTCTGCGGGGCACACCAGGCCGCGAGAACTGTTGCTTCCAAGGTGTTTCGCCAGGGAGTATATTGGCTCACTGTGCTGAAAGTTTGCGTTGCGCATGCCAGAAAGTGCGAAAGCTGCCAGCGACATGGCCGAAGCCAGACCGCAACGCAGTATGAGCTGTAGCCGATCGCACCAGTTTGGCCCTTTGCCAGGTGGGGGCTAGACATCATTGGCCCATTCCCGGTAGCGCGAAATGGATACAAGTTTGCAATTGTGGCCATTGAATACTTTTCGCGCTGGATCGAGGCCGAACCACTCGGCGCGATCACTTCGGCGGTAGTGCAGAAATTTGTCTGGAAAACATCATTTGTTGTTTCGGAGTTCCAAGGGAATTCATCATGGACAATGGCAAGCAGTTCGACTCTGACAAGTTCAGAGAAATGTGCGAGGGGCTAAACCTGGAAATCAGGTTCGCATCGGTCGCGCACCCACGATCGAATGGGGCGGCCGAACGCGCGAATGGCAAGATCTTGGAGGCACTAAAGAAAAGGCTCGAGGGGGCAGCGAAAGGCAGATGGCCAGACGAAATGCTGTCTATCCTTTGGGCCCTCTGAACAACTCCCACAAGGCCAACCAGGTTCAGCCTGTTCATGCTTCTCTACGGAGACGAGGCGATGACCCCAACAGAACTAGGGGCTAACTCACCAAGGGTGATGTTCTCTGGGGGGCGAAGATGGGCGCGAAGTGTCGCTCGAACTCCTGGAGGGGTACGAGTCGAAGCACTGGAACACATGCGCAAGTACGCAACCGCGATAGCTTGTTTCGGAAGATAGAAAAGACCGAACACCGTTATAATCGATCTACACAAAATAGTGCCGTCGCTAACACGGAGCGCCAAAGATCGACAACGGAAGTCGAAAGCTGGAAAGTCAGCATACCTATTTCGCCAATGCACGCAAAGGGGCTGACACATTCCGACCCAACGAAAGCACGAGATGTGATAATGCAGAAAATGGCGAAAAGGAAAAAAAAGCACACCTTTATTAACTTTGAAAAAACAATTGATAGTACACATCGTACAGCATGATACAGGCGACACGATTTACACGTTCGCTTATAAGTAAATTACATCTTCGCCCCTAAAACAACTACTAAAAGAGCGATCTGGTGAACATGGTTCGTCGTCACTACTAACGTTGTACACCACCCTAAGGGGAGAGGGGGGCGAAACTACAGAAAGGGTATAGCGACGCTGCGAGATCGCCTCCTGCCATCGGTCCGTCGATGGTTTCGCCAGAAACGGGCCATGCCCTCCAGGCGCGCCACATGGACATGATCGTAGTCCTCCAGCGTTCGCCCAGGGTGGGTTCGCATCCAGTTGACAACATTCACAACTTTATAGTTGTGGCCGTTGATCGTCATCTCGCGATAGATAGGCCGAAGTAGTTAGCGAACCTTCGGCAAATTCTTCGCCGCAATAAACTTCTCGTTCCTGCTTCGCCAATCCCTAAAAGGTTGCCGAACGCAAAGCTTTTGGCACCGACCCTGCAAAAAGTGGGGAAGTCATGCAGGAGAACGAAGAAGAGAAAAGTTGGGGCGCACGAACTGGGCGAAATGACCATATAAAACAGCGCAAACTTTTCAAACATGTACAATGGAAACATGACACAAATAGCGAAAATAGTCATATATTTCAAACATTTCGGTACCCTAAAACAAGGAAGGCCATTGCCATATTTACATAGTCCGCCCTATACGGCAAACATCAAAAATAAAACAAAATAACAAGAAAACGGGCGGAGGGCCTCACACCTCTGGGTAGCCTTCGGCTCCACCTCCGCCCTCTTCTGCGGGTTCTTCGCCCTGGTCCGCCACCTCTGTCTTCGCAAGTTGTTCAAGCAGGCGGACCTTAGCGGCAGAACGGCTGTCTTTTTGCCAAAACTGCCTTCGCCAAGCGCGGAGGGCGGGCGAAATGTCTTGGGCGCTAACTTCCCAGTCCCCCTTCGCAAAATCGGGAAACTAGGCGACATGTTCGCACCCATTTTATTGTAGCAGTCAAAGGGTGAAGGCTGCTGACACGCGTGCACAGCAGTCACCGTACGCCGTGGCACAGTCCGAGACTATGCAGCCGGCCTCCTGGTTCCACTCGCAGAACTCAAGGGCGGAGGCGTTTTCGCCTGGGACACCGCGCGCCTTCGTCCCCATGTCGTTGAGCGCAAGGCGAAGGGTGCGGCAGGCTGTTTTCACCGATTCGGTCGTCCTTGCCGCCTCCCGGGCAAGACGTTGGGCCTGCGCCTCTGCCCTGCCCAACTCCTGGCGAAGAGCTTCCATTTGGGGCTCCGTCATGTTGTAATTGTCGGTGAGGACAGCGGACTACCCCTGCTCCTTCGCCGGCTCGGCCTTAAGGCGATCAATTTCGGCCTTCGCCTCACTGCCCTTGTCGAGCTCGGCTTGAAGGCACTTGTTCTCCGCCTTCGCCTCCTGGAGGGACCGGGTGAGTCCCTCCATTTCCAGGCTCTTTCGGCCCAGCTCATCATCTTTCGCCGAAGGCGGTTCTTCAGGCCATCAAGCCGGGCCCGCATTGTTCGCTCGGTCGAACAATGGGCCGCAAGGAGCTGGCGAACAAGAAAGGGCGAAAGATGGGTTAGATGTCGAAAAAAGGATAAAAAAAAGAGCACTCATTACAAGGTTGACTTACCCGAACGGCCAGGCTCTTGACAGCGGAGCAGCCCTCGTCGAACTCGTTGAGCTCGGCGAAGAGGCTGGGACCACCAGCCGGCACAACGATGTTGCTCACCCCCTCCACAAAGGGAATGAGCTCCGCCCGGGTCTCAAAATCCTCGGGGGCGAAGCGGGGCGGCGCCTGGGAATATTCTGAGCCAGACCCCTCGACCGTTTTCTTGCCCTTGTTGAGAGCAAGCGGCGAAATGGGCCAGCGAGCCGGGCTGTTAAAAACTCTGGTGGCCGCCCTCACCACCTGTTCAGCTGAAGCCGAAGCCCCAGCCGCGCCAGTCGCCCCAAGGGACGTCGAAGGGCCCCGGCTACACCCCGCGGGCGAAGTAGGAGTCCCGTCAGACAACTCCTCATCGCTACACCCCTTTCTTCCGGGGGGCGTTCTTCGCAGTGCCTCCCTTCGCCGCCGTAGCCGCAGCAATCGCGACTAAGGCCTTTGCGTCCTCCATATCCTTCCGGCGAAGGGGCGAAGAGGCCGACTCCGCCCCAGTTTCGACGCGATCCGGGCTGGGAGTTGGTGTGTAACCACACGGCCCGGAGCGGCTATCGCTAGCTTCATCCGCAGCCTCTTCGGCCGCGAACTCGGCCTCCCCCTCCTCCTCCTCTTCGGCGTCGCCTTCGTCTTCGACGTCGGATTCCACGGAAGCAGGAGCTTTTTGCTTGCGGGGGGCAAATCTGACTTGCCCCCGAGGACGCTTTCGGGACAGGCCGGCTTCGCCATCGGCCTTGAAGGGCTTCGCCCTTGGGGGGAGTTCACCGGTGTAAACCCGGTTCGCCCGGCCAGGTGCTTGCCTAGTCAGCAATTGGCTATATTCGGTGATCGATACGTCGCCGATGAGCCTACGGGCTTCGGTGTTGGCCTAGGCTAACGACAACACTGAAAAAATGATGGATCACTCTGTAAGGGGCCAAACAAGAAAAATAGAGCGAAAAGCAAGACAGAAACAATACAAACAAAAAACCTACCGTTCGCCCCAGCGGGTAGGATGAGTTTCGGCAGGCCATTGACCTCCTCGCCTTGGTCAACCTCAACCTGCCATGCCTGCGAAAGGGGGCATATTCGCAGCATGCAGAATTCTTCGACCAAGTCCCGGCAACTTAGCCGGGAGCACACCCTGCGAAGCAGGGCGAAACGCGCCTCCAAGGCTCCGCTAACAGCAACCCTCGGCTTCCGGGCCGGTGAAATCGCACGGCGTCGCCAGCGGAGGGCCCTCGTAGCTTCGGATCCCGCCTCGAAGGGGATGGAATGGTAAAACCACTTCGCCATCCAATGGCGGTCCCACTTCGACATTGCGGCGTTGACCGGCCACAAGTCGGCGCGTTCGGGGCGAACGTTGAAGTTCACACTCCCGAACGAGGTCTTCCAGGTCCCAGCCGGGGTGACCACCGTGTGCGACTTGACGGCGGCCGAGAAGATGACGCCGAAGAGGTCAGTGCTGGGCTCGAACCCAACAGTCCGACACGCCTAGTCGAAGATAGCGATGCAGACTAGAGCCGAAGGGCTCAGCTGGGGCAGCTCCACCTGGAAAAGTCGAAGAATTTCCGGCAACAATATGTTGCATGGAAAGCGGAGGCCGGCCTCGAAGAAAACGGCGAACACCACCGTCTGGTGTTCGCCAGGATGCGGCACCTCGGCATCCCCGGGGGCGAACGCCTGCCCCTCCGCCACCAGGCCAGCGTCAACCAGCTTCACCAACTCATCTTCGTTGATGAGCGAAGCCCCTGAAAAAGCTGTGATGTTTTCATCGATTCGGTTGGGTTCAGGGCCGGTTGCAGCAACTGGGTTCGGCTTGCGGGGAGCCATGGCGAAGCAGACGTGGATGGGCGAAAGGTGTCGGTTAGTCGAAGCAGTTCGTTCAAAGTCAGCCGTGAGCAGGAGATGGAGAAGAGAATGACCGCGGTCAAAATGAAAGGGGTAGCGACGGTGAAAACGGGAGGTGAGAATATATAGCCCATCAAACGACGCTTCGCCTTCCCATCCAATCAGGAATGGCCACGTGTCGCGGGGTAGGTTAAACGGTAAAATCCCATGGACCAGGCCGGGCAGTAGCGGGCTCCCAAAGGAAAGGCCCATCACTATTCACCACGGCCCCACGGCCCATCACTGTTCATTACGACCCAACAGAGCACTATGGGCCACTTCACTGTTCATAGAGGGAGAAGGCCCAACACTGCTCACATTAGGACCGGTCAGAAACAGCAAAAGAAAAAAACAACAACACAACTACTCGCGGAGGGCGAAGGCTGTACATAAGAATCCTTTTTCGCAAATACGCATATCATAAATTTTTTGCAGGACCCAGAAAGACAGGTTTCGGCAGGAGCATCGGTCGAAAGGGGGCGCCTCATACCATACTACATGGTTTGCACGGTCTCGGCTGAAGCTCCTATTTCACCCTTGCCCGTGAGGGGCTTGTTGGCAGTATTCCATGAGGCCCTTCGACCAAGCCTGCCGAAACCAGCCAAGCAGCAAGGATCCGAACTCCTTGTGCCCAAGACCCTTCAAAGCGAAGCCCTGTGGCGAAGACATCGGGGCGAAAGGGATGATGGGTGAAGAGTTACGCCGGGTCCCTGCCGGTCTGGGCGAAGGATGCATGGTGAAGGCATGCGCCGAAGGAGGATGACTTCGCTAGGGCGAACCCGATCCAGGGAGATCCAGTGGGCCGGCCCAGTCGCCCCGGCCCATGGACCAATGGGCCAGAAGTCGCCAGGCGGCCCATTGAGGGCCCATACACCTTAATTACATTGAATACCCATATAAGGGCCCCTTTATGAGGGTGACCATGTAAATTCCCCTGTAATAGCCCTGAACCCTAATAGGGGATCTGTAATGGGGTTATAAATAGCCACCTAGGGCCATGTAAGGGGGGATCCCAATTTCAATACAAAATTTATTACACTTTACTTTCCCAACAACTGTCTAGTATCCACGTCTTTTGACGTACGCAGTTGTCGTTTCGACAACAACAACTTTTCCATGTCAATGTTTAGGCTTAGTACGGTGGTCGGCTTTCTCTTCACAATGTTTGCCTTTCTTCCGTACAGGGTGGCTTGCAGCAACAAATCAACGATAGCACATATACACAACCTTCCTACAATGTTTCAAATAGGTACTGTCGATGTCTTCCATACAGTGGGTGCAGGCCTTATACCCCTTGTTTGATTGTCTTGATAGGTTGTTAAGTACAGGCCAATCGTTTATTGTTATGAACAACAAGGCTCATAGGTTAAATTGCTCCTGTTTATCCTCATCCCACACAGGGTCACCTTTATTGCACAAAAGTTGCAGATCTTCAACCAATGGTCTTAAGTACACATCAATAACATTACCAGGTTGCTTTGGGTCTTGAATAATAATCGGTATTATGATGTACTTCCGCCTCATGCATAACCAAGGGGAAGGTTGAAGATACATATGGTCACAGGCGAAGTACTATAACTACTGCTCATCTCTCCAAATGGAATCATGTCATCTGTACTTAAACCAAACCTTATGTTCCATTCATCATTTCCGAAGTATTGAAATGTTCTATCGATGTTTTTGCCACTGCGACACATCGGTGGGGTGTCTCAACAGCATTGTAGCATGTGCTTTGTTCCTAAACAAATTCATCAATCATGGTATTATAGGGAAATACCACATCACCTTAGCAGGAATTTTCTTCTTGCAAGGTTGTCCGTCAATATCACTAGGGTCATATCGTGTAATCTTGTACCGTGGTGCATTACAAACAGGACATACTTCTAGGTTCTCGTACTCCTCACCATGATATAGGATACAATCGTTTGGATATGCGTGTATCTTATGTATTTCCAATCATAAAAAGGAAGACTATCATCTAAGAGAATATTCTTTGTGAGTTTTAATAACTCGCCAAATTCCTTGTCAGTCAGACCATTTTTGTCTTTCCATTTCAATAATTATAGCGCGGTACCTAATTTTTTTGCCCCTGTTCGCAACTTGGGTACAAGGACGTTTTGTGGTCCGCTAACATGCGCTCCAATTTTTGGACCTACTTTTCACTTTCGTGGTCTTCCTTTATGTCGGACTACATTGGCACCGTTGTTTTCTTCAACAACTCCATCTGCCTCCCTAGTTGTATTTTCTGCAAATCCATTTTATTGAGCTTAGTCGGAATATTGTCCCTTTCTTGTTCATCTTCTTTCATTGCAACTCCTAACTCTCCGTCCGAGGTCGAACAATCATTATAGCTAGGCATGAATCCCGACTCCAACAAGTGGACATGAAGAGTTCTCGATATAAAATACTCCTTCTAATTTTTCCACCTTTTGCATGGACAACATATAAAACTGTTATGCTTGTGATGAGCATTGGCCACACTCAAAAAATAATGCACGACTTCAATAAGCTCCTTCGATCATCGGTCCATGGTGTACTTCCATTGCTGATTCATCTACATCAAATGTAAAGGAAGTCCAAGAAAGTGAAAATAATTAAATAATCATATAATAATTTAAAACATCATAATTAAACTCAAAATTGACGTTACATATTTTTATGAATTCTTCTTATTTCTAATGATTTTAACAAGTTTTAGATGGACTTAATCAGAGTCATGTTTAATTATTTAAAACTTCTAAAACTATTGAAAAGTTGTAAATATAATTTTTAGTTATTACCCTCATTTTAATTATTTTAAAAAGTTTTTTAAAAGTTCTACATATATTTTTATTGCATTCTATTTATTTTGAACTATTTTAATGATTTTTAAATGAGCTTACTTTTATATACTTTTGTCTTCATTTTATATATATTTCATTTATTGTCTGTTTTGACATTTTTATCCAATGTTTCATATTACAAAGTACTCTTATTTTCTCGTCAAGTTTATTCTCTGCCCTCTTTTTCTACAATCTTTTTTGTGAGAATGACCTAAAAAAACAAAGCTAGAAATGTAACACATTAACAATGTATCTAATAGGGGATGAAGCTGCTAACCTTTTGGTTGGTTTCCATTTGTGTAATATCACCTAAAAGCTTTAGAAAAAAAATTAGCATGACCTCTCTTCCTGTTTAACATGGGATTTCCAACCTTTTTCTTGATTAAAATAAATATTTGTAATCGCAAAATAAGTATGAACGTTTGTCGCTTTACTAACTTTGTAGTATTGATATGAAAGCCTTATTATATGTAAAACCTTGGATGATTTTAATATATCAGTCTATGTACATTGTTTAAGAAGGTACTGATGATTTCTGTAATAAAAAGTAAGCACTATATATAATATTCTGCCATGAAAATCTGCATTACACTATTCTCATGTAGAATGGATCTACAATTTCGGTTTTTTTTTTTACTTTACCTACTTCAGAGGAGAAAAAAGTTAATGCAAAAAAATGAAAATAAATTCTAATTTAGGTTTTCTTCTTGAAGCGGAATCGATACCTCAACATCATCAGATAACCACTAAATTAAAGAAGAGAAAATGACAAAATAGTTATTTTTCGTGTCCTTCGGATACCAAAAGTGATCACAGGACTTGTATTTTTACAACTCGATGCTATTAATTCGAAATTGTACATGGTAGTTGATGCTCTTTTCGATGGTATTTCCAGCGCTGCAATTTTGCGATGGTACCGAGCGAATTAACATTCTCATATATTCTTGTTATATGCGTGCACAGGTGTCACAATGGAAAATTATTCCTCTTCAGAATCACCATATATGAACTATACCGAAATTAATATTCAAAGTTCTTTGCACGATCGGCAATCATGCAACAATAAGTTGACGGCTGCTGTTTCAATGGTCAATTCAACCATATATTAATAATTAATTAGAAAAAGACACATGCACTGATATTCTAAGTTTTGAAATTAATTTTGACCAGCTGGTGCTTCTTCAAAACGTTGAACATTTATGGCTCGATAAGCACGTACGACGTCTGTACGTACTGTATGGGTCTGAAAATTTGTCCAGGGAGTGCGCAATGGTTGAACACTAAAACGTAGGTCTAGCATTTTTTCATATAATAGGTAGGACTTTTATTAATAAATAAAATTACGCCCAGCCTCCCTGCTTCCATTTGGACGAACACATAAAAAAAACAACCTTTATGAAGCATACTCAACGCATTCAAGAAGGAATAACTGTTATTTATCTGCCGAAATCAGGTGAAAGCAGAACTGGACTTTCAACAAGGAGATGACATACATACAATCGACGACATTGGATCGAATATTTTCAGCCGGAGTTCTTTCAATAGTCGACATGCCTATGCATGGTATTTGTTGAAATTACACCGTTTGCATGGTATATCGATCGATCGTGCTGGCGTGCGTGCAACCTTGGTCTCCCGTTATTCCGTTCTACTGGCCGTACCTGTTGTTTTTGTCCCTGCAAAACAAGTACTTAACTAGTACGGCTTTACTGTTTACGGTAAAGTGGTACCTACGTAAAAGTCCGCTAATGTAGAACAAAGAGGCTCCACATGATCAGGACAGTCCGCAAGATATATATTTTAGTCGACGATCGAATAAATACGGCACAGTTCTCGACTAACTTTTGACAAATGTAAATATAAATCAACATTAACCAAATGTATCTTTCTTAATCTAGCAGATAGTATAGTAAGACGGTGTTCTCGAGCAAATCAGCGATTCGGACCATAAAATTAGCAACACCAATTGAATCACTGGTAGAGGCGGAGATCTAAGTAGGGCAGCTAAGTTTGCAGCCTGTTCTTGAGCCTAAATATCCCTTAAATTTTTTCATTAAAACTAATAAAGGAAAATTATGTAAATTAATACTAACTGAGTTCCACGCTTGAGAAAATTTCTCTTCCGCCGCTGGTCAACATCAACTGTCGATGTCAAGATTTTATTTGATTCATCCTCTTACATTTGGGCATGGTGGAATTCACGGCTTTTTATTGTCTTACTTTGAGTCATTTATACTCCCCCATCACAAAAAAAAAAAGTAACCGCCTCTAATATTTTTTCAAAAATATAAACTAGTTATTAGTCTAATCTTTCGTTTCAACTAATTATAACTTATAACTGCCTCTTATTTAATTTCTTCATCACCTACTTCATTTTCTCAAATAATCATATATTTAATTATCCATTTAATTAATCTAGTCTACTTTCTTAATCCATGTACAAAACCTCAAAATCTCAAAGGTAACTATAGATTGAAACAAATGAATAATCGTTAGACAAATTTGGTTTGAGGTTGGGAGTAATATCTAATATTGCTTCATTTAACTCAATTATATTATTACCAGAGAGGACCGGTTCTATACTCCTCGACGATTTCAAATGGACATTTGCTAATCCGAGATGTCTAGCTGTTAGAAAGGATGGACTGTTAGCCATAGTTTGCTATGCACCTGAAAAGAAATCCAAAACGTCCATATCCCTACGTTATGATGCCCTGCAGTAGCTCTCAAATATTTTTAGACAAAAATATATAAAATTAAATATAACCTATTTTGGACTCAGTACTCTAATTTTCTAATTTTTTAGTGTAAAATATTAGACCCATTACCCCCTGCGTACTGGGAATCAAACTCAAATATAAATGCACTCCCACGAGCTTACTTGCCGTGTGGGAAACATCGATTACTTTACTTATGTGAGATAATTATCGTAGTACTAAAGCAGCAACAATTTTTCTAAGTAAGATGGTACAAACGTAAACACGCTCATAACGCCCGTATACTTATCCGAACAAACATGCATACCCGAAATATTGGACCTATATATCGTAATATTGACGAAGTTACCAACACGGAGATATCGACGGGTACGGTGCATCATCTACGACTTAAAAAATAAATAGCTATTTTTCATAGTCTATATCCTATACGGGTTAATTACAGAAGAAACAGTCCCAATTAATTTAGAAGGTTACCTCTGATCACTAGCCATTCACTGTTGAAAACTGTTACCTTTTTACCTTCTCCAACTATAGTAAAAAAATCCAGACCGGTGGACCGTCCGAACGTCTGGGTCACGGGTCGAGCGGTTAGACTACCGGTTCAAGTACAGGTGAAAAGCTGTTATGCATACCACGATTTTCCATTCCAAGATATGTGTTGCTCTGTTGGCTAGCAAAGGGGATCTCCACAAAGACCCACGTTCGAATCCCTTGCACAGTAAAATAAGTGTTATTTTTGCCTATTGGGCCTCAAATAGCTGGTTTGGGCTATGGTTTGGCCCACTTTTTGTGTTAGTAGACTGTGCATTCTGGTTTTTTCCCCTCCGATCTTTTTGCATCGACAGACCGGTCACATTGCTGGTTCGAGTTTTATCCAGCCGGATCGATGGTCTGGTCCGGTTTTTTGCACTAGGTCTCCAACCATTTAGGCCTCACTTGAGATTAGTGTAAACTTGATAATGCTCCATGTTTTGCTGCGGGATATATGGTAGATATTGTAAAATTGATCAAATGATTTGAATTGATATACTGTGAAAATGATTAGAAAATGATGATTGAGTATGTGTATGTTTAGTTTTAGAATGCAATAAATTGTACATATAATTACTATATGCTAAATGCTTGTATGTTCACTTTATTGTTACTTTCACCCCTACAAAGATAATTTTTGTGTCACCAAATTTTGATAGTCCGGTAATAAATTAAACATGAATTTATCAATACCATTCTACCAAAATTGATTTTCTAGTTCTGGAACTATCTTATCATAAAAATACTAGTATCAAATTTTGAAAACGCATCAAACTAAATACATCGAATGCTATCAAACTTACCAAAATTACACATATCAAAATTTATGTAGGTTAAAATTGGTAACAAAGTGAATGAGTCTTTCCTTACAAATGGTAGCTGTTTTGGATGCAGCAGTCGTCACCATAGCGGCAACAAGGTGGAGTCCCTAGTTTTGGAGGTGGTGCTGAGGGTTAGGGATGGGTCTCAGCGATTGGCTGTGGATGTTTGGTCTTTACTGCATGGTTCATCGAGTATTAATTAATTAATAATTAGAAACTTAAAAATAGATTTCTTTTGATTTTTTGAAGAAACTTTTATATAGCAAGCTTGGGAAATGTGTTAACGCAGAACAATGAAGTCTTCGTTTATACTTGCAAAGAACCGTACTGTTGAGTAGATTTTCTATGGTCAAGGAAGGACGATGATGATATTGATCGCAATTAGATGGTTCATATATAGATGTTTGACTGTATATTTTGATCGTTTCATTTCGAGCTTTGACTAAAAGGAATATTTCAGCCACCAATTTGCCCCGAGTATGGCGGCTAAAAAAAGAGAAACAAATAGACATCAGTGATAGAATTAAGGTTTGTGGGTTCGCCGATATGATGTAAACATACATTACTTTAATTATTTATAGTCTCCGCTGTAATTAATAAGCGTCAGGTGAAACAAACTTTCATTCAAAACCGGATATATTTTTGGAACCGTATTTGCGATATACTCCCTTCATTTGTTTTTGGTTGACGTACGTTCCCTCAAAATTAAACTAACCAACGGAAAATATTTGGGTAAGGAGGTTGTATGTGAAAAAGAAATTGGCACGCCCAGCGCAAAAATTGATGTGATGAATAAGATGCATGTTTGTTTGTTGATCCTGTTTAACATGGGATCTCAAAACTTTTCCTGTATTACAATAAATATTTCTAATTCCAAAATAAGTATGATGATTTGTAGCTTTACTAACTTTCTAATATCCTTCGATATTATAAGTATGATTTTGTATGTATATTATTTAAGAAGATACTGACGATTTTCTGTAATAAAAAGTAAGAACTTGTATATAATATTCCGCCACGAAAATCTGCATTACACTGTTCTCATGCAGAATGGATCTAAAATTTCGGTTTTTTTACTTTATCCACTTCAGAGGAGACCCCACAATCAATATATTAACAGGTGAAAAATATTAATGCAAAAAAGGAAAATAAATTACGTGAACATCTCTCAGGGACATGTGGATCATCAAGGAAAAAAACATAGTAGAAATGAAAGAAGAAAAAAAACGTAAAATTGTAAAAACCATCCTAAAAATCACTAATATTTAACATTTCATCTCATAAATTATTTTGTTGTGAATGTTCACCCACCTGCAACTTAGTTTTGTTAAAAAACCACACGTGCTTTCAATATGATTTTTATCAAATTTAAAAACTTGTAGGAGTATGGTCTTGACATACCGTGGATATAATTCTTGAAAAAAAGCTTGAACGTTGTCACGTAGAAAAAATCAATGAAATATAAAAAATAAGTCTCATATAAGCGCTTGGAACAAATTGATTGGGCTAACTTAATCTGTGGTGGCTCGATGTTCGCGACAACGGGCTGATCCCATTACACACGAGGCGCTAGAGTGGTTTTTCAATAAAATTGAGTAATAGTTGAGCATTTGCAACATGGGAATGTGATTTATTAGGTAGAATGTCAAACATTTAGTGATTTATTGTATGGTGTTTTCAATTTTCAAATAGTTATTTTTTCCATCCTTCGGATAGGAAATGTGATGATCACGGGACTTTATTTTTACAACTCGATTTTATATTAATTCGAGAGGGTACGGGGCAGTCGATGCTCTTTGCAATGGCATTTTCCAGCACTGCACTTTTGCAATGGTACCAACCAAATTAACATTCTCATATATACTCTTCTTTTACGTGTGAACCGGTGTCGCCATGGCAAAAAAATCCTGTACACCATCACCATATAAACTATAGCGAAATTAATATTCAATGTTACTGGCATATTATTGGCAATCATGCAACAATAAGTTGACGGTGATCGATGTTTCAAAAGTTAATTCAATCATACATCTATAATTGATTAGAAAAAGACATGCACTGATATTCTAAGTTTTGAAATTTGAACTAGGTGTTGCTTCTTCAAAACTTTGAACACTTATGGTTAGACAAGCACATACTGTATGGGGAGCGCGCAACGGTTGAACAACAAAAAAATTCATTAGGAAGCACCCAGACAAAAAAAAAATCAGTCAACGAACAAACACAAAGACCTTTATAAAACTACAAAACAAAATCTTAAAAAAGAATAACCGTTACCTGTCTCGGCAATGGAACCAGCTCCTCTAACGTAAAGGATTTCTACGCCAGAGGGACGTCCAAGCCGGATCGCTGTCGGTTCCTCATCCAACGGGCAACATCATTTTCAACATCTCCTCTATCATTTGGCGCAGCGTAGACAAGTCAACTGGGAAAATGACACTAGGGAGAAGGACAAAGCTTCCGCCGCTTATACATTGTCTTCGTCGGTCGTCACCTCGCCACCGCCGGTGACCTTCGACTGTTTCAAGCTAATGTTTGTCGTCGTAGCCCCTAGCAACTACGGTGGGGCTCATCTTCGCCTCAGAGCTTTCCAATGCGACAACGACGGCGCTGAGGGACTTGCTGCTGGAGACCATCGACAGCGGCAGAGGTCATTCACAAGGTCAGCTGGCGAGGAGACGAGGGAGTTGAGAGCGGAGTCGAAGTGTGCGGCGGAGTCCGACACAACCGGTGCTATCATCTGGTCATCCACCGCCCACGACGGGATGTCATCCCGCATGCGGTACAACGTCCAGCACACTGGGCAGCACCGCCCTCGTGGCGTTAGAGGAGAAGTAACCTTTGGGGAAGAAGTGCTCGTTGGTCATCGACGCGTGTCCCGCGGACGAGCGGCGGGTGGTCACAGTGAAGATGCGGCAGCTTCATCCTTCTCGCATTGTTTTTTCCTTGTTGACTTGGTCTGGCGACTCTGTCCGGACGATGGAGGAGAATGAAAACGATGCTGCCCGTTGGATGAGGAATCGACGACGATCCAGCTTGGATGTCCCCCTGACGCAGAAATACTCTATATCAGAGGAGCTGTTTCCCTAGGCATCATCCTGAACCAGAACTAATTTTTTTCCTCTCACGAAAATAGGTCTATTTATGTCAGCACTACCGTACGGGGTTTTGGACTATTTGCCACTCTCAGTTCTCAAATGCCACTCTCCCGAAGGGCTTTGTTTTTTTGCCACCGGAAAGAGAAGATTTCTTGCTTGTGTGTTGTTTTTGAGCCCACGAGACGCCACGCCACCAGATCTAAGGGCAAAATAACTATCTTGCTCTTATTCTTCATTTATCCTCATCTTACTCAGTCCCTTTCCCCATCCTTTCCCTTGCCAGCAAGCTGGTTGTACTCCGACGATCTCCCCGCCTCGCGCTCCTCCCTACTTCGCTCCACTCCCTACATTCCCGGCTCCTCCTCCATTCAATTGTTGCTAACATCATCGGGGATCAGTGGGGATGGCCGTCTAGCAATGAGATGCCATTTGTTGGTGGCTCGCTCCATCATCGATGTTGCTGTCATCCTCCGAGCATGGAGCACCAGAGCGGCTCTAGTTCCAGGCACGGAGGGTCATCCTTCTCTCCGCTCTTCTCCGCTCTCCCCCGACATAGACGACTACATCAGGCCTAGCCTCTGGGCTTCCCCTACCACATATTCATAGTGCCTCTATTTTTACAAGCGGTTCTTTACATAGTCCAAACTTAAAAAAAGATTTAGAAAATTCATATTACACCTGATTGAGGTAAACCAAATTCCTATAATATTACTATAGTATTTTATGTAATATGACAATTCTAATACTTTCATAGAATATAATTTTAACTACAGTTATTTACTAATATCATGTTACATAACATATCAACTCGTGTAGAGAATACATGAAAAGTGAATAATCGTATTGCAATAAATATGTTAATTAAATATTAAAGATAATATTTTAAGGATCATGGATAACTTGGTTCTCCTCATACGGATTTAAAATGAATTTTCTACAAAATTTTAAAGTTCAGTCATTTTCAAAAATAAGAGGAAAATGTTTTTGCAAGTAGATTTCTTAAAAAAGAAAAACTTCAATTTTTTCCTAGGAGGACATCTTTAGAAAATCGCCTGTATAAAAGGACAGCCAGTAAAAACCGATTTTTGGTAGTGCTCTCTTTAAGAAAACCACCCTTAAAAATTGGAGCACCACTAAAATACGAAAAAAATTGTAATTCTTTCAAATTAATTTGGATTACAAGAAATTTTATATGAGAATTGTAGTTCTCGACAAGATAAACAACTTAAGTATTTTCATTTAAGATAGTTTAGGTGGCCATATATTTTCTACAAACTCTGAGATCTATTTTGATGAAATGGATTTTTAAATGTTTCAAACGAGCTCAGATGGAGATATGCTATATATGAAAGTTGTTGAGTTTAAAATATGTATTGTATATTTTATGAGAGGTCTACAAGTTTTGTAGTTGATGATCTTTTTTCAAGATGTCAGTTAGAGTATAAAATATGTATTGCAAGTTTTATGATCGGTGAAGACAAAGAATAGAATCCAACTCACAGTCACGAACTGCTTATAGGTGAGATTATGAGGAGACCATATGCTAAATAAGAGAACTCTTGTTTGAATCCTATAAGCCGCACATGGGCATATTTCACACGTAAAATCACAGATGCCTACTAAAATACAAAATAACCTGCGATTTCTACATTGACAAAGTTGTAGGCGGGTCAGCGAATGCCAGTGTAAACAGATTATCAGTAGCCTGCATAAACTTTTCTGTAATAGTGCAAGGGCCCGTTTAGCACGGCTCTAACTCGAGCCCAATCAAATAGTTTCAGCTCCACCCAAAACGGAAGTGGAGCTGACTGATGTTCTCTCCGAAAATGAACTATACCGGTAGACTAGGTTTAGATTGCGTGCTCCACAATTTCACTCTAGTTAAAACCACCCATTTCTCGGTGGTGAGGAGAACTCGAGCTAGAACACGGGAAAGAACCACCGAGACACTATCTAGCATTTCTAGGATTGGTACTGCGATCTAGCCGCTGCAGCAGCTAGCTTTTCTTGGGTTTTGTAAAAAACAATGGAACACGCAAGATGCAGGAACGACGTCCCACGTCGCCGTTTGAAATCCCCACGATCCGCATGACACGTTCACATCCCGCGCATGCGCATGCAACAGAAAGGGGTAACAAACTAATAGATGCGTGCATACAAGCTGGTTTTCTGTCCAGTTGGGCGACCGACGCCGGCGCCGCTGATCGAGTCTCGAGTCAGAGAACGTTTTCTGGCCGATGCTGAAAAACGTTAGCAGCCACTGCGCATTGTTTGACGACGGACACCATTTACTATGCTTGGTTTTGTACGTACCTTCCATGCTTATATGTATGTATCTATATATCTGCATACCCATGGAAGATCTAGCTAAGCGAACATTACACACACATCTATATATACCAGTAGCAAAAGTTTCAAATTTTTCAGGGGAAAATTAACCATGTCGCATTGCCTCCTATTCCTCTCCCATGGTCCGGTAGAAACCGCGGCGGTCGCCGGCGTTCTCGGCGGCCGCCGTCCGGTCGCCGTGCCGCATGTCTTGCGTGCCCGTCCGAACCGTGCTTCGTTCCGGCGAAGTAGATCATCAGTGCTGCTAGGACGTGCAAGTATCGTGGATACACTCGTCATACCGTCCGGAGATGACGATGAAATAATCGCTGCTGCTGGAAAGGAGGCGTCTGGTTTTGAGCCGTCTGTGTGGAGGGATTTCTTTATCAACTACGAGCCAAAACCACTGCAGGCATGTGTATAACATGTAATACATGTATATGTTTATATCTTTCTATGTTGATCAGTTATCTTATTATAATAAAACTGGTCAACTAATACAGAATCCAACGAAAGATTTTGTTGTTATATCTTAAAAAAACTAGGTAGTGGGTATATTAATCACGGTTTACACTTTCGGGAAGGCCAGAACTTGGGGATTTTCGGAACTTTTTTTTTCACGAAATTATTTAGAATTTTAACCAAGTCTGACTGAATTTGAATAAAATTTAATCAAATTCACAAAAAGTTGACAAAATCCAAAATATTCGTGCGAGATAGTTGCTTTGCAGGGGAGGGGGAGTTCCGAAATTTGAATCCCTAGTATTAACTCACTTATGTGCAAGGTTAAAAGTGGTTAATTTGGATGGGCATGCACTACTCCCTTGTTCTCTATTATGGTGTGTCATATTTGTTCTTATTGTAGTTAATTTTATCTTGTTTCTTCAAATCATTGGTCATCTAATAAGAATTTTGTGATTATTTATTACAACCCCACAAGAACCACAATTTTTTACAAAGAGGAAACCATTATGTCATAAGTGTTGTTCTTAATTTCCAATATATTTCTTCTGGTAGATCGGTTTTGTAATGATTTGAATTGATGCATGGGAGTATGCAGAGATCAGAGGGATGGATGGTGGAGAGGGCTGAAAATTTGGAGGATGTCCGCACCTTGTTTGAGACCTGCGACAGCACAGACGGAAGGATGCAGTCCAACGTCTCGGAATAGATCATCTCTTTAAAGAAGACATAGAATACTCGCTAAGTGAAAGCAATGCAAGTGAATCCATTAGCTCTAGCCTCCATGATGTTGCTCTCCGGTTTCGCCTGCTTAGGCAACATGGTTTTCGTGTATCGCCAGGTATCAATCAGTGTTACAAATTTTGAACCTATTATTTTGTAGGGGTTTATCGTACTTGTATTTTACCTGACCAGAACATATTTTATCATTTCGTAGGAGTTCATTAGAATTGCATTTATCTTTTTAGGGTATAGTCACAACATTTTTTTATTGGTCCCAAACAAAACATCTGAACATAGACAAATAGAAATGTATATTGAAATGAAGCTTAAATTACTTAACCCAGAACAAAAACTATTCAGTCTAGCACCCAAAATCCAAATTAGAGTGGATTCGTCTACCAGATATATGGCACTGATGTGGCTCCCATGTGTGCAAATAGTTGCTAGTTTTGATAGGTTAGGTAGGTCCGTGTTCAATAGTCACTTAAATTCATTAAGAAGGAATGTAAAATGGTTTTTTTTCCATACTAAAAGTGTTTTTCTTCCATGGAAGGACAAACTTTTCATATATTAATGGATAGTCAGATCCACTCTTATATCAGTTATAAATTAGGCACTATATTTTGCAGATGTATTCAACAAATTCAAAGGCGAGGATGGTAGGTTCTTTAGTGGAATAAGTGATGACCCAAGGGGATTATTAAGTTTATACAACGCAGCCTATCTTCTCGCGCATGATGAGCCAGAACTTGAAGAAGCCATCTCTTTTGCAAAACAACATCTCGCATCATCGAGTAGTGGATCTGATCTAAATCCCCATCTAATTGATCAAGTCAATCGTGCCCTTGATGTACCATTACCAAGGACGTACAAAAGAATGGAAACTTTGTGTTATCTGCCAGAGTATAGACAAGAAGAAGGGCACATTCCCATTCTTCTAGAACTTGCAAAGCTGGAATTTTACCTTCTGCAGCATGTCCACTTAATGGAGCTTAAAGCTATTTCTAAGTAAGCATGTTTCCTCTCTCTCTCTCTCTCTATATATATAGATATACGTATACGTATATATATATACATATATATATATACACAGATGCACTAAAACAAACCAAATGCTTGTTATAAGTAAAACACACCCCTCACATAGTTAAATTTTTAGTATGAGATACCATTCTGAAATATCTCATAGTAAAAATTTTACTAATAGACACCATAGGTATCTCATAGTTTAAAAAATATTAATAGTTTTAATATGGGTAAAATACCTCGTACTAAAAATTTTATTAATAAATTCCATATGTATCTCATAGTAAAAAAAATATTAATAGAATTAATAGGGATATTTGATGATGATTGAATTCATAGTAAAAAATTTACTACTCATGCTTGTTTTAGCTATAACATACCCAGTGTGTGTTATAGTGTGTCTATATATATATTACATTTCAAATGATATTTATATTAATGATGTCCTAACAATTAATCACTATAAAAACCTTGTGCCCACACATGTTCTCTCAACCTCTCTCTAAAATCCGAAGTTTCTTAGACACACACTAGGGATTGTTTTGAGAGATGACATGTGCAAAATTATCTTGTAAAGACATTTTTCATGTCATTTACCTATCTAGAGGCATCTTTGGGATCTTCGTAGTGTAAAGAAACTAATAATAAATCAAGAATCCAAGATGTGAGCTAGGTGGATCATAGTGAAATGTTTACTGTGTCAGGATAACGTTGTGTTCTTTTTTCTATATCTTCTGTAACATATCAAAGAAAACTAACAAGACCATATTGAGGTTACATACGAGTTTTTTTTAATTATTGTTTTCATTTCACTATTGTTTGCATTGCAGTAGAACAGTTTAATGGCACCATAAAATGCCTCCACCATTTGCAGCGAAAAAGAGTGAAAAAAAAATGCGGCAAGTGTATATATAGTCGTTTTATAAAATGTCTCGTTTTTAAGAATCTCATAAACTCTACTCTACTGCAATCTACACAGCTCAAACACACATACACTATATAAGTCAAATACATATATATTTAGGAGAAATATATGTTTGATAAGTATATATTCTCTGTATTAGTCCTGCCGCAATAGTCTATGCTCCTAACTTATCTTCAATAGACTACTAACATGCACCTAAAATCCAGAATCACTTAAATTTAAATTTCAGGTGGTGGAAAGATCTGTATGAATACATGGGTTTAAGTTACATTAGGGATCGTGTGGTGGAGTCCTACGTTTGGTCTTACGTTGTTTCCTACGAGGAAGGCTCAGCGCTTGCACGGATGATCTATACCAAGATAATTGCATTAATTATCCTTATGGATGACACTTATGATTCCTATGCCACCATCCAGGAATGCAGGAAGTTGAATGAAGCCATCCAAAGGTATGTTTAATATGCCAAACTAAGGGAAATGTCCTGTAAAATTGACTATAATTTGTGAAATTATGAGAACCACTCCATAAACTATGTTTAGAAGTTGTAAAAGTTCCTAAAATAGAAGAAGTGATGTATAAAAAACGTGTCATAATATTAAGATCTAGATCGATCCATTTGATGGATTGAAATTTACAAACAGAGGAGTGAAAAGCGGCAAACTAAAATAAATTAAAGTATGCCTTTTCTCTGTATTTACCGTTGTATTTTGTGAATTTCATTTGTACCAAACTGAATCGATTCTGAGCTGAAATGCTGACATGATTGTGTGATATCACCTTCTCTATGTGAAGTAATTTTTACGGAACTTCTAGAATTTCGGGAGTGTTTCCATGATTTTTCCGTTGAACTAATTTTCATCCAAATTACAAATTTCCCTTTTTTGCAGATGGGATGAGAGCGCTACCCCATTTCTACCAGAATACATGAAGTTCTACAGTGCACTGTTAAAAACCTTCAAGGAATTTGAGATTCTTGTGGAGGTTGATAGCCAATACCGAATTGATCACACAAAAAAAGCGGTACGTACGTTTCGTAACGTACTCCCTCGGTGTTATATACTTCCATTTGTCACTCCTGTGTATTGAACTTTTGTTTAACGCAGCCTTCAAATTCTTGGGTGTTGGTTACGTGGCCCAATTTATACAGTAATATGTCGCACTAATTACATTTGATTGGTCACAAGAACATAGGAACTAGTACAAAACCGAGCATATTGCAGCGAGAACATACAAATTGTAGACAACATTGTTATATTTTGCTAGTTTAAAGGTTGATTTCCTTAACATGTATGCAGTTCCAAAAGCTATCTGCTTATTATCTCCAAGAAGCAGAATGGTCATATCAGAATTACAACCCAAGCTTTGAGGACCAAGTGGCTTTGTCTACCGTAACATCGACCGTGCCACTACTATGTGTGTCTACTACAGTCGGCCGAGGTGATGCACTAACGAAGGAAGCATTCGAGTGGGCAGTGAACGATATTGGAGCTAAAACAGCGTGTGCAAAAATAACACGTTTCATGAATGACATTGCAGCATTTAAGGTACAAGTTTATTACTTGACTGGTCCTTAACTAGTAAATGTAACATTTTAATGACATAATGCGCATCACGTTGTTTATTCGTAGAGTTCATAATTGTTTTGCAAGTCCATCATATGCACATACATCTCCTTCCTTTTAAATTTTTTTGTCGTTCTAGTTTTATCATAAATCAAACATTTCTATCCTGAACCATCAAATTTAAGAAATTTGTATAGTTTCACATAATAAAATTTATATTTTTAGATTCACCATGCGAAATACATCGTAGTCATATATACTCGCATGTTATTAAACTATATAAATTTCTAGAAATTGACGGTCAAATATATAAATATTTGACATAGGATAAAGTTATAATGGCATGCAAAGAAATTGAAATGGAAGGAGCATTAAGTTCATAACACAAATTAATGCGCATATGACATAGACATTATCAAATATAATGGAACGTATACCGTACTGATTTATCAGATTTACATTACAAAACTATATGGGCACAAATTTATTATTAGTTTGGTCTGCTTTGGAGTATGGAATGCAAGAACTTTTCCCTAAAATGCAAGAATTGAATTGATTTCTGTAAAATTCATGCATTCAACATTAACGCAAGCGCTTCTTCGCTACTCGATCTCTAAAACATATTGAAAGTAAACATTTCAAGAAAATCGAATGTGTATTAATTGTACTCTGAGAAAAGTTATCAACTTCTGTTCCAAACACGACAAGCAGCGCGGAAGAAAGAACCGTGGGGATGTGGCGAGCACCGTGGAGTGCTACATGAACGAGAACAATGTCACAAGCGAGGGTGCCTTCAGCAAGATCGACTCGATGATCGAAGATGAGTGGAGGACGATCAACCAGGCTCTGTGCGAACATCGTGAGCTCCTCCCAGCAGTGCAACAAGTTGTGAACTTAGCTATTTGCGCGACGTTCTTTTACAGGAAGAGAAAAGACGCGTACACATTCTCCACACATCTTCAGGAGACAGTTGAGAGTCTCTTTGTGAGGCCGGTCCCTATCTAGCCTGTATTATACTAATCAATTTTTAGCCAACTAATGTACTTGCAACAGATGAATTAATTAATACCTGCGAGTTGGCACATGATCAAGAAGCAGGAGTACAGCCAGTAGTGTAATACCAAATTCCTGTGTACAGGAAATTTGGTTAAATTAATAAATATGTTGTTTGGTAATTGAATTGTTCACAAGCAACAGCCTGAGGCAAGTTGGGGATTTGTTCAAAACAAATATAATTTACATAATGTGAAATTTTATGTCTAAGTTTCAAGATTTTCGCATTTCTATTTTTTCTTAAAATAAAATTTATCCGTTATATGCTATATAAAATATTTTCTTATTATTGTTTTTCATGTAAATAATCATTCACATGCTACACAACATATTTTCCTCTTACATACCATACAAAAATATTTTTTATAGAAAATAAAAATACCAAAAAAACTTAAAACTTATGTACAAATTCCATGTTGTGGAAATAGGCCACATACAAAATTCATATTTTTTTAAACTGCTCGAGAGATAAATCAATTGTTAACCTTATATGCACATTGTACATAAGGGTATTTTGGGTATTTTTAAAAGAAAGCCTAACTCAATGGTTATTGTAAAATAATTGAGAAAGTCACCGGTTTATTTCAGAAATGGATAATGTCAATGGTAAATGGTTGAACTGGATAAGCTAAGTGGCATAGATAGATTATCTCTCAATTTAGACGTATGTTGACCATTTATTTTATTAAAATAATTATATCATTATCATTTACTTTGTTGTCATTTATTTTATCTTTAAAATTAATTTGGTATTGATTTGTATTTTTATATATTTGTAGAATAATTTAAATAAGACCAATGATTAAAATTAAAATATATGTTCAAAAGTTAACCGGGTTATATATTAAAATACATAATGAGTACTGATGAGCCTACCGTCCACGACATCAAATTAAACCAGGTGTGACTACCGCCAACACGTATGATGCGGGAAAGTATACGTATGATACATGATATACCACCTGTTTTCCTTACTCGTGCAATCGTAGTTAGATATGCATGCATGAAAAAAAAACAGGAGGCATCAAAACAGCTGCGCTGCATGGAATATTTTGGCCCGAAAGAAAATCAAGATTAACCTAAGTAAACAAACTAATTAAAATTTACTTTTATTGTTCAATAATAAAAGAAAATGTAGGGAATGAAATAACTTGCTTGATTAACTGCGATCGCAACAAGGGATTTTAGAAAAAAACTTCAATATATGCTGCTTTCCGAAGACCATGTATGCTTTCCAAAAACAAGCCAAACTGAAGAGCAACGAATATATTCCATGATAAAAAGAGGCAACAGGGCCGGGGTAGCAAATTGATCACGTCCATGGATTTTTTCCTAATTAATTATAACTTGTTTGTGCATGCATGAACCAAACTTTCATACATATTAAAGAAAAAAATCTTCTACAAGTTGAAAAGTTGGTTCTGCAAACCGACCTCACGTAATCAAGCTAAAAGAACGGAATGATTTGGAGATGGACCGCAAAATATACTGGATTGTGCATATATGTCACTAGTACAGAACTTGTTATCAATAACGGTCTTTCCTATAACTGGAGATTGCGAACCGTCACAACATCGTCATCTCTAACAGGCTAAAGTAAACACCGATAAAGATATACTTGTACAGACATTATTCATATGCATGTATTTCGAGCACATCACCGATGAGACCTATCGGTAATGGGCTTATATTTAGACCCGATAAAGATTATCTTTGTAATCTTTGTTGGGCCCAAAACATAGGCCCATCACCGATAGATCTCATCGGTGACGGGCTCTAATCAATGCCCGACAGAGATGATATTTAGGTCCGTCACTGATGGTTTTCATCGGTGACAGGTGCGATGTTAGATCCGATAAAGATAACTATATAGCCATCATCAATGTTCGTTCGCTGACCGTTACCGATATGTATTACACATTATAAATACTCCGGTCACCTAAGAAATGGTTATCCCACTGTTCACTATTTCGGTGGGAGGTGTAGGGGGTGAATTTTTGTCTACTTTTTCAAAGAAAAACAGAAAATTCAAAAAAGTAATTGAAAAATAGTAAAGAGTTGCCATAAATTTGTAGTACTTATCTTACAGAATATTTATCTAATATTTCTTCATTTTTGCAGCAATGGATCGAAAACGTTGGATGTATGAGACTCTGCGATATACCACGGATCATAGAAGGGGTGTTTTAAATTTTATAAACGTCGCGGAAGAGGACAAGAAAAGAAGAAACAACGATTACATTACTTATCCATGTGATGATTATAGAAATGAGATAATACTTCATAGCAGAGTGGACATACATGCTCATCTAATACGTCGAGGATTCATGAAGGGATACACATGTTGGATGAAACATGGAGAGCAAGAATCAGTCGATGATGTAGCAGCTGCATCCAGTAGTGGAGCACGAAATCATGAAGATGATGATGAGGATGACATGTTTGTACCATCTGTATTGGGCGGTGAAATGGTTGATATTGATCACGATCTGCTGCAAGACATGTTGCGTGACATTGAGGACCCAACTTAGAGCGAGAGAGATTCCATGAAGTTCACCAAGTTGGTCAGTGACTCGGAGAGACCTCTATACACCGGATGCAAAGCAAAACACACCAAATTATCAGCTACCTTGGACCTAATGAAGCTGAAGGCAAGTAGTGGATGGACAGACAAGAGTTTCACAGATCTTTGAAAACCATGCTTCCTGAGTAGAACACATTGCTCGAGACGACATATGAAACAAAGCAGTTTTTGTGTCCCCTTGGGTTAGAGGTCCGAAGAATCCACGCTGGTCCAAACGATTACATATTGTACCACAAGCAATACTCGGACTTAGATGCTTATCCTGTCTGCAAGGCTTTGCAATACAAGCGAAAGAAAAGTGCCGATGAAGGAAAGAAGTGAAAGCGAGGTGGTCCGGCGAAGGTTGTGTGGTATCTATCTATCATTGATCGTTTCAAGAGAATCTTTGCCAAACCCAAGGAAGCGGAGTTAGTACGTTGGCATGCCACAGATAGAAGGAACGATGGTATGCTAAGACACCCTGCAGATTCAATTCAATGGTGGAATATTGATCGACAACACCCAAAATTCGCAGCCGACCCCAGAAACATGAGGATAAGTTTGTGTACGGATGACATGAATCCTTTCAGACACATAAGCAGTTCTCACAGCAGTTGGCCAGTTCTTATTGCAAACTATAACCTACCGCCATGGTTGTGCTTCAAAAGAAAATCCATTATGCTATGCTTGTTAATCCAAGGTCCGAAACAACCTGGCAATGATATTGATGTATTCTTGAGGCCTTTTATGGATGATCTAGAAACTCTCTAGAAAAAAGGTGTGGAAACTTGGGATGCGTATGGTCAGGAAAACTTTAAGCTACGAGTTCTATTCTTCTGCACCATTAATGACTACCCCGCACTTAGTAATCCTTCTGGACAAAGTGTCAAACGAAAAAGGCTTGCTCCAATTGTATGGACAATACACGTAGTAAGTGGCTAAAGAAATCACGAAATATGATTTACATGGGTCATAGGAGGTGGCTCCGCTACATCACGTATTTAGAAGAAAGAAGAAAATTTTCAATGGTAAGAGAGAACTTTAATCTACTCCCAAGGATTTGACCGGAGATGATGTCCACAACATGGTGAAGGGCATAACTAATGAGTTTGGGAAGAAAAGGAAACGTAGTAAGGCAAAGCACAAGGGTATGTGGAAGAAAAAATTCATATTTTGCCGACTACCTTATTGGAAAGATATTGAGATCCGTCATTGCATTGATCTCATGCATGTTGAAAAGAATGTGTGTGAGAGTTTGGTTGGCCTATTGCTGAATATTCCTGGAAAGACAGAGGACGGGTTGAACGTGCACCTAAATCTATAGGAGATGAATATTCGCAGCGAACTCATGCCTGTAACCGATGCAGAGACAGGAAGAGTGTACCTTACTCCAGCTTGCCACACCTTGTCGAAGGAAGAGAAGATCGCAATGTTATCCTGCTTGAAAGATATTAAAGTTCCATCGGGTTATTCAGCAAGGATAAGTATGTATGTTTCATTGGATGATGTAAAAGTAGTTGGAATGAAGCCTCACAATAGCCACGTGGTAATCACATAGCTCTTACCAGTTGCTATAAGAGGTATTCTTCCACCAAAAGTCCGCCACACGATAATGTGTCCATGTGCCTTCTTCAATGCAATCGGTCAGAAGGTTATAGATCCCAAAGGTCTCGATGGGTTGCAGGCTGATATTGTCAATACCCTCTGTCACATGGAGATATATTTTCCATTGTCTTTCTTCGATATCATGATTCATCTCTCTATTCATCTTGTGAAGCAACCAAAATTATGTGGCCCAAATTTTCTAAGAGAAATGTACCCGTTCGAGAGGTACATGGGAGTTTTGAAGTCGTACATTCGAAATAGGGCAAAACTAGAGGGACCATCATTTAAGGTTACACGACCGAGGAGGTTATTGAGTTTTGCGTCGATTGCATGTCTGAGTCCAATCCTACCGGAGTTTCAGTATCTCGTCATGAAGGAAGGTTGTCAGGTGTTGGCAGAATAGGCAGGAAAATAATTGTGCTCGATCAAGCCTCCTATGTATTGGTCCATTTCACTGTGCTCCAACATATGGCAGAAGTTGCCCCATACTTTGATGAGCATTTAGCGAAAATCCAACCGGAGAACTTGGGGCGTTCGGATACGTGGATAAATACAGAACATAACTCTCGTTGCTGTTGTCCTCCACGCTGCCATCGACTTCTCCGAGGCTCGCACCCGTGCCCAGATCGTCGTCGTCCTCCATGCTGCCATTGATTTCTTCGAGGCCCGTGCCGCCGTCCTGATCGCAGTTGTCCTCAACGCTGATCGCCGTGCCCTGTGCTTCACCGAGCCCATGCCGGCTAGAAACCTACACCCTCATCGGCTTGGCACCAGAGGATATAGCGGGAAGCAGGAGCACTGCCGGAAGGAGGATGACGCTGCTGCGCAATCTAACACCCAGCCGCCATCTGCTGATATCCCGGACGACCGGGCATGGAGTTTGGCAAGGGAAAGGGATGTTACGAATAGCGATGGGACAATTACGTTCCCAAATCCTGAAGATCAAGTGGTGTATGATCATATGGTAAGCACAACATATCGAATATGTTTCATTTGTTTCCATCGTAGCCATGATTTAACCTGACCATACCTGTTTACCGTAGATCGAATATGCTGCCCAGAGACCGTCCTCGCAAGAGGTCTGCTCACAAAGACGTGAAGATGACATCCTCACGAAAGCACTAGGAACCCAAGAACATCGTGGACGGACAAGGGGCGTTGGCTCCAATATTCCATGGAAGGTTGGGTCGCCCAATTACATGTGGTAGTACAAGAAGCGGAAGATGACAAAGGTGGAGAAAGATGCACGCCTAAAGGAATTGATTAGAGCGGAGATCAGAGACGAGCTTCACTCTGAATTCGATGAAAAATTGGCAGGAGTGGAGGCACACATCAAGGGTGAGTTGCAGCAACAAATCGCTGACCCCGTCACCGCTACTAGAGTAGAAGCGAGCCCGAACACATGGCGTAGCAGTTGTGCATCAACTGAGGTGGCGGAAGACCAACCAACAGTCCCCGCTGCAGTTGACCACATAATGGTAAAACCAACAAACAATGAATGTGTTATGTTAACAAATCCACATATTGTATCATTTTCTAAGAACATGGTTGAATCTATCGTAGGAAACCGAACAATTCACCCTAGTAGTTAGTGTGACACCAACTTTTAAGCTCCCAACTACCGAGGGTGTTGCATTTAAGCCTGCACCCGAAACCCAATTGCATGGGATGCAACTCATGGCCGGGCATGCTAAAGTACAAGTGGACTTGGGTCAAGCCTGACTAGGTCAACTGGACTCTGCAGCATCCACCGAACGACGAAATTTTGACCCTAGGAGCTGCACGTGGGACCTTTCTCCAATGGTCCAAGGACCTCATTGAGATAAAGATTACTGCTAGGTCAAATACACCAAGTACTCGTCCGCTGCCAATACCCGCTCAAACTCTTCTTTCAGCCCCTCCTGCCATTGAAGAACAAGATGAAGATATTCAATTGCAATATGATACAGATTTTGGGGTTGATCATATGGAGGCCGACAGCAGGGCTCATTCCCCCTCCTATCAAAAAGAGCACGAAGGCGCATTCTTCTCCACCATTGGAAAAAACTGCCAAAAAAACTGTTGCAGTGGGGAGGAAGAGGAAAATTGCAAACCTCGCTTCTGGCTCCAAAGAAGCTAGATCTAAGCAGGAACCATCAATTCCTACTAAGAGCCTTGTTCCAACTAGCTTCCAATTAGGCATGCCATTAGTTGCAGACCATGAGTTAGCGAAGATGGGCCCTGCCTGCAAGGAGTTGCACGGGTACTACATGGAGAAATCCAATGCAAGGAGGACGAATAGAGAAATCTCCATGATAGGCTATCACGGTCGACAACAATTTCTTAGGCCAAAAACCTATGTTGTGGTAGACTTCGCAGATCTCTTTGACCTCTACAGGCTACGAGCGGTGGACACTAATCTCCTTAAGTGCTACTCGTTGTAAGTATTCTTGCGTACAAAATATGGAATAACATCCGTATAATATGTTTATACGGGTCTTTGTCGACATGTAGGTTCTGTTGGAAGTATGCACAAAGAAATTGCATCGATGTTGCCTTTCTAGATACATCTCAAGTCAATGATACAAATCTGCAGCACGATCTAGGAGGAATGACAAACTATATTACAGACTACTTGTGGGCCTACCAAGACAAATAGTTTATTATGTGTGCCTATAACCAACAGTAAGTGTGTACCCTAATTAATTACCCCTCCACGACGCGTATAACTTTAGTATTTAACTTGCAATATATTAATGACACAGGTACCATTGGATTCTTCTGGTCTTAGTGCCGAAGTGGAGTATGTTATACTACCTTAACTCCAAAATTATTAAGAACTCCGGAACTAAAGAGAAATACGATTGGTCCCGAATTGAAGCTGCACTCAATGACGCGTGGGGTCAATATGTGGGACCAAGTTGGTGACCAGTGTGGGTTCCACGTATGTCACAATATGAAGACTTTGTTGGACAAGATGACATTGCTCAACCTTGAGGTCTGTGTTTCTATTTTGTGTACAATAAATATGTACTAACTACTTTGAAGTGTATACCTGCACTAACTTGGCACCTCACATGTAGGAAAAAATTTCCAACATTCATGCTCGCAGCTTCGAACAAATTAGAGAGGACATGGCACATTTCATACTCGACGAAATCTTATCTTCCACTACTAGAGAAGTGATCTTTGCCCGGATGGCAAAAATCATATTAATCCCGGTTCGAATAGGAACCGGGACTAAAGATCTTTTCTAGTCCCGGTTAAAAAGTGCACCGGGACATTATGATCTTTAGTCCCGGTTCACTTTTTTTTATGCCGGGTTAGGCTGCCTAGTAACACTAACTAGGACTAAAGATCAAATACATTTATATACTCCTTCCTCCTCCAGCCCGACCCATTGCTGCAAACGTTGGAAGGAGGAAGGGAGGTGCTACCAAATTTTTTTGTGAAAGTGTTTTGGTGATAATATATAAATCGGAGTGTTCTAAAAGGTTAGCAACTTCATCCAGAAATGATGTATGCTTAGCATATTACATTTACAGCTATGTTTCTATACATTATTTCTCTAAAAAGGATTATGGAAATGATGAGAGAGAAAATTTGTTTAGGGAAAATGAGGTTACTTTTTCAACTTAGAAACAAGTGGATAAAAATGTTATAAAAGAGATGACAAAGGATAAATATAGAAAATTAATTTAAAATCTTTAAAATAGTTAGAAATAAGTACGACACATTAAATATATGTTTAGAACTTTAAAAATAATTCAAACATGAATAATATGTGGGATTATTGAATAATTGTTGTATGATTACTTATATATAATTATTGTACGATTATTTAATTAGTTTGACTTTTGTGGATTTTCATTTCACGATTTTTATGCATTTCAGGTAGATGCATCGACAATGGATGTACACCGCAGACCGACGGTTGTCAGGGTTTATTGAAGGCGTGCGTTATTTTTTGAGTGATGCCAATGCCAACAAGCATAAGCGTTTTATATGCTGTCCGTGCAAAAATTGCAAAAACCAGAAGGAGTATTCTACATAAAAACTATTCATGTCGACTTGTTTGAGTTGGGATTCATGCCTAGCTATAATTGTTGGACCTCGCATGGAGGGTTAGGGGTTGCAATGGAAGATGATGAAGGAGAAGACGTGAAAATTCCGGACTGGGCTCAATACGGTGCAAATACAACTAGCGAGGCGGATGGGGCTAATGAAGATAACGACGGTGCGGATGATCTTAGTCAGATGTTGTGCGATGCAAAGAAGGACTGCAAAAGTGAAAAGGAGGTCTAGAATTTGGAGCATATGTTAGTGGACCACAAAACGTCCTTGTACCCAACTTGCGAACAGGGGCACAAAAAGTTAGGTACCATGCTGGAATTCTTGCAATGGAAGGCAAAAAATGGTGTGAATGGCAAGGCATTTGGCGAGTTACTGAAACTCATAAAGAACATTCTACCTAAGGGAAACGAATAGTCCGAAACAATGTATGAAACTAAGAAGGTAGTCTACTCTCTAGGTCTGGAAGTACAGAAGATACACGCATGTCCGAACGATTGTATCCTCTATCGCGGTGAGGAGTATGAGAACCTAGAAGCATGCCCTATTTGTGAGGCACTACGATACAAGATTAGACGAGATGACCGAGGTGATGTTGATGGACATCCTACGAACAAGAGAGTTCATGCTAAGGTGATGTGGTATTTCCCTATAATATCACGACTGAGGCGGTTGTTCAGGAACAAAGCGCATGCAAGAATGATGCGCTGACACGCAGAAGAACGTCAACTAGACGGAATGCTGACACACCCCGCTGATGGGTCATAGTGGCGGAACATTGACGGAGTATATCAAGACTTTGGAGGGGATGCACGAAACGTATGGTTCGGTTTAAGTACGGATGACATGAATCCATTTGGAGAGATGAGCAGCGGCCATAGCACTTGGTCTGTGGCCAAGTGTATCTACAACCTACCCCATGGCTATGCATGAAGCGGAAGTACATCATGATGCCGATTATTATTCAAGGCCCAAAACAACCTGGTAACGATATTGATGTGTACCTAAGACCATTGGTTGAAGATCTTAAACTTCTGTGGCAGAAACAAGGTGTCACCACGTGGGATGAGGACAAACAGGAGCAATTTAACCTACGAGCATTGCTGTTCGTAACCATTAACGATTGGCCCGCACTTAGAAACCTATCCGGACAGTCAAACTAGGGGTACAAGGCTTGCACCCACTGTATGGATGAAACTAAAAGTATGTATCTGAAACATTGTAGGAAGGTTGTCTACATGGGTCATCATCAATTTCTTGTTGCAAGCCAACATGTCCGGAAGAAAGGCAAGCATTTTGAACAGAAGGTAGACCACCGTACTAAGCCCAAACATCGTAACGGAAAAGCCATGTGTACTATGGTGAAAGATCTAAAAGTAGTATTTGGAAAGGGACCTAGCAGTAAACCTATAGCAAGTGAAGATGGTCACGCGGCAATGCGGAAGAAGTCTATTTTTTGGGAGTTACCCTATTGGGAAGTCCTACACGTCCGCCACGCAATCGACGTGATGCACCTCACTAAGAACCTTTGCGTCAACCTGTTGGGCTTCCTAGGTGTATAAGGGAAGTCGAAAGATACACTTCAAGCACATAATGATCTAAAGCATATGAAACAACGCAACAGCCTTAATCCGAAACCAAAGGAGAAATGAAACCATTACTTGAGTCTGGCCAGTTACACTCTGAGCAAGGCAGAGAAGGAAAGTATGTTTGAATGTTTGGTGAGCATGAAGGAGAAGAAGTTCACAAACCTAAAGTCTCATGACTACCATGAGTTGATGACACAACTGCTTCATGTTATAATTCGAGGTATCCTTTCTGATAATGTTCAGACAACAATAATAAAGCTATGTGCTTTCCTCAATGCAATTTCGCAGAAGATCATCGATCCAAATAGTTTAATAGCCATGGAAAATGACGTGGTGCAATGTCTTGTCAGCTTTGAGATGATCTTTCCACCATTATTCTTCAATATAATGACGAATCTTCTATGTCATCTTGTTAAAGAGATCCATGTTCTTGGTCTTGTGTACCTACGCAACATGTTCCCTTTTGAAAGGTATATGGGCGTTCTGAAGAAGTATGTTCGTAACCGTTCTCGTCCGGAGGCAAGCATCGCTAAGGGGTATGGAACAGAGGAGATCATTGAGTTCTGCGTAGAATTTATTGAAGACCTTCGTCCAATCGGGATGCCCGAATCAAGCCACAAAGGGAGACTACGGAGAAAGGGGACTCTTAAAAGGAAAACAATAATGACTGTAGACAACAATTTATTTCGTAAAGCACATTTCACGGTTTTGCAACAATCTTCGTTGGTGGCTCGTTACATCGAGAAGCACTTGGTGATTGTTCGCTCCAAAAATGTCGGAATGTTCGATGCCTAGATTACACGCCATCATATTGATGCTTTACATGCTTGGCTGCGACAACATCTCATGCGTAACGAGACGATTGACCAACAACTAGCCTTCTTGGTGAGGGAACCATCTTGCTCGATCTTGACATTCTAAGGATATGAAATCAATGGGTATACATTTTACATAAGAGCCCAAGACACAAAAAGCACGAACCAGAACAGTGTTGTTCGTATCGATGACATGAGATACAATGGGGCAACCAACACGTATTACGGTGGCTTTGACGAGATATGGGAACTCGAACTATGGACCTCTGAAGGTGTCTCTGTTTCGGTGCCAATGGGTTAGGCTAACTGGTGGAGACGTAACAATTGATGACAGTGGAATGATAACGGTTGACCTTAACAAAGTTGGATACTCAGACGAACCATTCATCCTAGCCATTGATGTAACACAAGTTTTCTACGTGAAGGACATGTCTAACAAACCAAACAAGGGGAAAGGGCCCGACGAGCCAAAGCGCCACGTGGTTCTCCTAGGCAAAAGGAAAATCATCGGAGTCAAGGACAAGACTGATGAAGATTACGATCAGTTTAACAAGCAACCACCATTTGCAGTGACGGTTGACCCGAGCATCCTCCTATCAAATGAGGACACCCCTTACTCACACAACGAACATAGCAAAGGAACATTATGTGAGGAGAATGTACGTGAGGTCAACCATCACGTTGTAAATTATTTTTAATGTAATGACCTAGGCTGTTGTACGGACGATGTAAATTATTTTGAATGTATTGAATTATTTAAATCTGGCATGAATTATTTATATATGATTATTTAAATTTAAACTAACAATTTTAAACTATTTAAATCGGGCATATTTTATTTATATATGATTTTTAAAATTTAATAATAATATTAAACAATTTAAATCGGGCATATGTTATTTATATATGATTTTTAAAATTTAAGAACAATTTTAAACTCTTTAAATCGGGCATATGTTATTTATATTTAATTTTTTAAAATTTAATAACAATTTTAAACTATTTAAATCGGGTATATGTTATTTATATATGATTTTTTAAAATTCAACAACAATTTTAAACTATTTAAATCGGGCATATGTTATTTATATATGATTTTTAAAAACTAAAAATTTTAAATTATTTATATTGGGAATATTTTATTTATGTATGATTTTTAAAATTTAAGAGCAATTATAACTATTTGAATTGTTCTGTTATTGTAGTTTGTAATATTTAATTTTTAGTTCTAGTTGTTAACCCTAGCCGGGACAAAAAAATCAATAACAATTTTAAACTATTTAAATCGGGTATATGTTATTTATATATGATTTTTAAAATATAATAACAATTTTAAACTATTTAAATCAGGCATATATTATTTATGTGTAATTTTTAAAATGTAATAGCAATTTTGACTACTTGAAATGTTTTGTTATTGTAGTTTCTAATATTTAATCTTTAGTTCTAGTTGTTAGCCGGGAGAAAAAAAATTTTGAAAATAGCGGGAAAATATCTTTAGTCCTGGTTTTTGGGCACAACCGGGACTAAAGCTCCCGGGCTATATATAGTAAGGCGCATTGTCTTCTCGGGCACGATCCTACAGTTAGCCATTTTCACCGATATCTTCGCTGAGCGCCATCAGTGGCTAGGGTCTTCTTGCTGTCATCGTCGTCGTCGTCGCCGCCGCCACCGCCGTGCATCGCTTCCCTCGCCGCTGCCCGATGTCCCGGCCACCTCTCCCTCTCTAATCTCTCTGCCCTCCATGCGGTTGTCGCCACCACCGATCTTCTATCACCGCTGCGCCACTGCCACCATGGCCGACGCCGGCCGCCGCGCGCCAAGAAGGTGTCACCGCTACCGCGTGCCACCGCTACTGCCGCACGCACAAGGAATATATTGTGAATGGCCTGACACCTGACTTTGACAAAATGACCAAGCTTAAGGATCAATGGGATGCGTTTGTTGCATATAAGACAAGGAAGCAAGGGCAATGATAGTTAGAAAAGAATAAAGCCAAAGCCACTATAAAGAAGTACCTTCACCGGCTAGGGTCACGCGGCTATAAGAAAGGAGTGCCGAAGTGGGAGAAAATGGAAGCAGGGTTGCTAGAAAGAGGTATTGTTCCGACCACAGCCGATTGGTCGGAACGATCAAAGCATTGGTACTATGCTCACGGTGGAATGCTCGATCTTGGTGATGGCTCCCTGATATTCGGTGATGAGATTCGCCAAGCAGCAAGCCGACTGAAGGAAGCAGTAGAGGCCTCTGCTCAGGGAACATTCAGGCTCGACAGAGAGAAGGACGAGCTTACACTCGCACTGTAGAATGACGAGTATCCAGGACGAATGCGAGGAAAAGGCCTTGTTCCCTGGAAATTTGGATTTCAAGAGGACATCCACACGTACAAGTCACATCAGGAGAAAACGAGATACTGAGGCGAAGTTAACAAAACTTGAGTATAGGGTCGCGACGCAAGAGTTAAGGATGCAAGAGGAGGTGGAAAGACGGGTGGACCAACACCTGGCCGAACAGCAGAGGTAGCAGACCCAACAAGATGTTCCTCCCATCATGGTGAGCCCCTCAGGCAATCGCAGTAGTTGCGCTTCTACATGGCAAGCAGGAGAACATGGCATGGAAGTTGCAGCAGGGCCAGCTTATGACGAGCCACCATGCCCCGTTGATGAAATCACACAACGGACATCGTGTGAGTTGCATAGTCCCTTCAAGAACATATCACTCAAGGTATGCTCGTAATTTTATGATTTATACCTTGTACAATGTGAAAGTTGGTGCACATGGTAATTACTAATTAACCTCGATTCTCGTGAAGGTGGCGTCGGGCATGGCCATACCAGTGGACACTTTAGGGACATACCATTGCAGGCCGATTCCACCTGGATACTCAAGGGTAGAAGTAGAACTGGTGGAACGAGGGTTCGAGGACCTTGAGCTGGACATCCCCGGAGCAGACGGGGAGACGAAACTAGGAGACACAACCCACGCCATAATACTATGGTGCAAGCGCTACATCGTGTTTCCCGGGCGAGAAGCAGCGTCCATTCCTACATCTCCTCCACCTGCACCATCTCCAACGCCTCCTCCGGCTGCACCATCTCCTCAGCGGGCACCGACTCCTACGAAGTCTCTGCCGCGTGCATCGTTTGCTACATCTTCAACACCACAACCAGCTGCAAGTACAAGACAGACTTGTCCACCTCATCCAGCGCCATCAAAGTCCAGTGTACAAACGAAGAAGCCAAGACTTGACGAGCCTAAGCTCCCCGCTCTCAAGACTAGTGCATACGACCGCATTCCTGAGGAGTCTAACGAGATTGTAAGAGCGCAAGTGAACGTGCACTTCAAGCCACAGAGTTCGGTAAAGAAGATTTCTATAGACCTATCATCTAAGGAGTTCTTTAAGAAGATGAGCACGTCGGTAAAAAAGACCTTACTATCCAACTATGACCGATCAATAACGAAGTCTTTTAAGGAGACAAAAGGAAAGTCCAAAGAGGTCCCTCAGCTTGGAAAGCAACAAAAATGGTCCGTTGCTACCGCTTGGTGAAATGGAGATAAGACAATTTATGGTGGAGATGAGACTAAATAGGGAGCAATTGCTGGGCCGACGCACAAATAAAAGAAGCAACAGTAGAGGATCTGAAATACAAATTTACCCTCGGTGAACCACTTGTCAAGCCTGATCAGGTTCAAACCCTCTCTACGTAGATGTACCGATTCCATCAATACTACATGGAAAAATCAGTCGCCGGAAGAGTGATGTTCGGTACGAGGGTAAAAAAGTCAGATTACTTCCAAGGAGATGATGGGTTGTGGGTCCGTTTCCAGGAAATCTTCGACATGTACCATCGAGACGCCCTCGATGTCTCTCTTCTTAGTCGATGGGTTCTGTAAATATTGTTTAATAAATTTTATTTCGTTCCTTAGCTCCTTGTATGTAGCATTGAATGATTGCAGTGTACGGATAGCTGATGAAAACGCCCTTTTTTCCCGTTGTAAAATGGAGATTCAAATATGCCGTAAGCAGGGCGCTTTCAGGGTTGGATTCATGGACCCCCACAAAGTTAACACTACACTGATCAAGGATTTTGAGCAAGAAACAGAGGATAATATTCTCCATTTCCTAGCGCAACAACATTTCAAGACCTTCATACTAGTACCATACAACATCCCATGAGTTTTTACCCCCTTCCACACCAATTTCCTTCTCGTACTCATATCGTGACATATATATCATCTCACGCAATTTGTAGATTCCAATGGTTCCTTTTTGTTATAGACCTTACTGCAAGCAAACTCCACGTCTATGCCTCAATGGATAAACCGAAGGAAACTTTCACCAAAATTTTTGAAGTGCTAGACTGGTAATGACATCCATTGCACTGTCATTATGAGTGTTGCTATTTGTACTATATACTGGATCTCGGATAACTAATCATAGCTTGCAACTGTGCATAGGGCATGCACACGGTTCCCTACACTCGTCCGTGGGAATTTCAAAGAAAAACTAGATGTCAGGATGAACTTTTCAGTGAGTACATGCTCCAAAATTATATTGAATCACTTAATTTGTTCTAAAATAAAAATATATATTAAATCTGTCGTTTCGATCTCCTTTATTGTCCAAAACAGAAGCAAGGGACGAACTTATGCGGCTAATATGTTTGCAACTATATTCATACCATAAAAAATGGAATCAACAGTGACAAGGATCTTGATGTACGTAAACATCATTCATATATTATGTCTCGATTTCTTATTGATTTTATATATTTATATCTCATTTTTTGAAGTGATAGGTTCTTTGGATGATGGAGTAACTCCCCTACTATGCATTTATACAGGTCGTTCAAGAACAACTGATGGGATTTATCATGGATCAGGTTATTGATCCCGTGGGAGAATTCTGCCACGATGGAAAACCTATTCATCAACCCCACCCACGATTAGAATAGAAGGATTGTAATATATATATACATATTATAGATTTTATGTGTATATGTAATTACTTATATGTCTGCATATATTTTGGTAATCTATATATGTATATATTCACTTATGTGTCTCTGCATATTTTGTTTATACATATATACATATGTAATATATATATATGTATTTATACATATATATGCAATATATATGTATAAATATATTTATTACATATATATATTATTGTTGACGATGAAATTTGACAAGCATATGAATCGGAAACGAAGTCCAATTCGAAGCAGAGTTGAAGATATGCGGAATTCTCGGTAACAGAGTGCGCATCGGCTGGAAGACCGTATCGGCTGGAACCAAGTCTGATTTGGATAGCCAATAGGACCGATATTGCATGCATGATCAATATCGGGTTCGAGGAAGAGTTTGAGATGATGTTGCCAGATAAGGATGGAGTCCAGAATTGGTAAATGTATCTATTAATTAGGATTATTTGTAATTTCTTTATAGATATTTTCGGTAAGAGTCTGCCTAAGGGACTTGTTTGCTAGTTGGAGTTGTATTAGGACAATATGAGTCGTGTCCATCTTGGACAATGTTTGTATTTTCGGGTATAAATATAAACCCGAGGCCTTTGGAATAAAACAACAATAGTTCAAACAATCTCGGTGCATCGCCAACCTTTTATTCTTTTACTTTCGATGAGTTCATGCTTTCGAGTCGAGCTGCATAACTTTGATCTTCGGCGAAGAGGTAAGACCTGTTATGGCGGTTTGCATTTTCGGAATTAGTGCTTACATCTTTATGACACTCTAATGTATCTTGTAAATCTTTGAGTTATCATATACATTATATAATCTAGATTGACAATGCTTTCTACTTGCATCGGCCGATCTCTATCGAGGGTTTCGCTGATAACGGTTAGATTGACTTGTTGGTTTAAATTATATAATGTATCCACCATCCTGAAAAGGCAACCATCGGCTTGATTGTCTAGATATTGTGCGTCTTTTCATATTTAATACTGCATCAGTTAAGTTTGATATATTAAGTCGTGTTTAGAATCATGATCTTTAGCCTGCTTTATGGTTGTTAATAAGGATAGTATCGGGGTTTCAGCTGATCTTATCGGATATAGTTATCGTACATAGTTTCATGCTTTGTTTAATATGCTATATCTGCCCCTTATATCAGGATCTCATATAATATAAATATATTGGACTTACTACCAATCTGATTGATAAAAGTTGTATATATTTGTTGTACGAGAATATCTTAGTATAAGGTTGTATCGGAGCTATAGCGATACACGCTTAAATCTGGACATCGGCTACGACATGAGTACATATAATTATTATTTAATGTTATTTTAGACTTGGTCAATTTATACTGTCTCGGTTAAGTCCGACCTATCCCAATTACTGATTTCTAAAGTAATGTTGATATATGGATTACGTAACACTGATATTCTCAGCCGATGTACCAAGTTTAGGGTTAGTTTATCATTGAATATGCCTTACAGCCGATCCATGCTATATTGCATCGGCTAGGTTACACCGCGATATGATATCGGCTGCCTGGCTGATTGACTATCGTTTACTAATAAACTTGCATCTTCTATCTTGTTGATTGCAGGATCAAATCAACTGGCACGCCCTTTGAACCAGAAAGCAAGTTTTGGACCTGCACTAGAGTAAAGTAAATCTCTCAGACCAGTGTGTATATTTTGCATCAACACGCTTTTGGCACGCCTGGTGGGACAATTGTGTCATCATGACGCCCAACATAACTGAAGTTACGGAAGATAACATACTACCAATCACGATCGAACAACTGAATGAAGAACAGAAGGAAGAGATGAAGAAATTGCTGGATCAACTCCAAAGCCAGTACCTTCATTCGTTCGCGGTGACCCATCAGGGCACGGTTATCCAGAAAACCAAAGTGGAGTTGCCGCCGATTGTGAAAACAGAGCCAAGTACATCCGAAATGGGTGATGACAAGCGCAAAGAGGTCAAAGCCAAGTCAAACGATGAGGAACTCCACACATTATAAGACCGCATCGATTCGGCAATTCATCATGCTCTGATTAACAATTCCGGAGTACTCGTGAATACCTTGGCAAATATGATCAAGATGGTGGTGGATGACACCATAGCCGAGGAAAAAGCAAAAGGACCCGTATATCTGCCAGGGGATATTTTTCCAGGTTATAAGACTGTGAAGATAGAAATTGGCGGGAAACACCACTCATTTCGAACCCAGGCTCCATCGGCTCCCATGTCCAGCACAAACATCCCGACGATATTGACGACACAACAGCCAATCACTCGGGGGAAGACATCGACTCACTTGACACCGGAACAGTTGATTAACATACTCAATACAAAGCCGCCCGTCGTCGAGCCAACATACCATATTCCTTCGGTTTCACAACAGCCGATTGGAATTACCCAGCCGATGGTTCTACAATATGTCTCAGAGCCACCTTCGTATGTCTCGTCTCAGGGCTTAGGGGCCAACCTTAATCAGCAATATGATCCTCATTCTCCACGAGCTCAGTATCGGCTTGAGGGATCTCCACGGCTCCACCCAATGCAATATGGCCAGTACTATCAACTACAGTAACAGTATGGTGAAGGACCGTCTCAATAGCCGTGGGCCGATATGATTGCTGACGTAATGAGGGAACAATTCGGGCTTAAACCTAAGGATAATGGCAACATGTATTGGCATCCATATCCAGAATATTTTGATCGAGTACCATTGCCAAATCGATACAAGGTGCCATATTTTTCAAAATTCTTAGGACAGGACAATGTGTCAACCTATGAGCATGTCAGTCGTTTCTTAGCACAGTGTGGAGAAGCATCAGCTACAGAAGCTCTAAGAGTTAGGTTATTCCCATTAACATTGTCTGGATCAGCGTTCACATGGCTTTCTTCTCTACCTTATAATTCCATCAGGAGCTGGGCCGATCTACAAAAACAATTCCATAAATAATTTTTTCAATGGAATCCAAGAGATGAAGTTGTCGGATCTTACGTCAATTGAGCAAAAACCAGATGAAGTAGTGCCAGACTACATTTAGAGATTCAGAAATGTAAGAAATAGATGTTATAGTTTGGCCCTGACATATTCACAGCTTGCCGATCTGGCATTCCAGGGACTGTTGGCACCGATAAGGGAGACATTTTCAGCTCAAGACTTTGAAAGTCTAGCACACCTGGCTCAGAAGGTATCGGCTCACGTGACACGGTTCCAAGAAAGTTTGCGAAGAATGCTAATAATGTTAATAATATCTATAGTGATGGTTCTGACTCCGAAGATGACGATCCAGAGGTCAATGCAGCCGAGTGGGGTAGGAATAAGAAGACAGTAGTGTGCCAATGGGTTAAGAATTCGGGGAAGGAAGAAAGGTTTGATTTTGACATCACTAAAGCCGACAAGATATTTGATCTTCTTCTCCAAGAAAAGCAGATTCAGCTGCCGACAGACATGTGATACCATCGGCCGACGAGTTGAAGAGAAGGAAGTATTGTAAATGGCATAATACAGGATCGCACAGCACCAATGTCTGCAAAATCTTCAAACAACAGATTCAATCGGCCATAGAGCAAGGAAGGATAAAATTTGATGAAGCTAAAAGGCCGATGAAGATAGATGGCCACCCTTTCATAGTGAACATGGTTCACACTGGAGCTAGCAGAAACCAGCCGATGGAAGCAAATACCATACAAGTGGCGTCAAATCGGCTAGTATGATCAGTAAATATCAGAAAAGGCACCAGAGAGAACAGGAGTCGTACTATCACAATGATGAGAGTTATTTTGATCACCATTGGAGCTGTGAATTCTTTAGATTTTGCTGGAATGAAGGGATGAGGTTACCATCTATTGAAGATTGTCCCGGTTGCAGTGATCCTGAAGTTCAATATGTTGAGAGACCAAGCCGGCAGAGTAATGGTATGCATCGACCGATTCAGCAAAGATTGCCTGTTCATCAGAGGCTTGGGCCGATCCAACAAGATCGTTTTGCAAGCAGGTCACAAGAGAAAATTGGGACTATGCAACCTCAATAGTGTCCTCCTGGAATTTTCACTAAGAGTCAGAAAAGACGTGTTCAGAGGATGAGGAATGTGGAGCAATTCCAGGAAGTCGAAGATGATATCGAACATCGGTTGAAGTGCACAAGAAAGGTTTGGCGTGTGAAGAGCAAGATTGTTTCAGCCGATGACGTCCAAGCCGATCAAGACAAAAGTCTCCAAAGCAAGGGGAAAGAAATAACATCATCTTCTATAAACATGGTTTTTATGCTACCAGCCGAGTATGCAGTTGAGCAAGTTGTAGATCAAGCAGATTACCTGCAATCGGCTAACTTGCTCCACAGCAAGCCGTTTTTGAGAAACCAGAAGGGACTGACCATCAGCACCTCAAGCCTTTATATGTAAAGCGGTTTGTTAATGGAAAACCGATGTCAAAGATGTTGTTTGATGGAGGAGCAGCGGTCAACTTGATGCCATACTCAACTTTCAGAAAGCTTGGGAAGAATTCAGAAGACTTAATTAAGACCAATATGATTTTGAATGATTTTGGAGGGAATCCATCCGAGACCAAGGGAGTTTTAAATGTGGAATTGACCATCGGCAGCAAGATAAGTCCTACTACATTTTTTGTCATCGATGGGAAGGGTTCCTATAGTCTGTTGCTGGGAAGAGATTGGATCCATGCTAACTGTTATATTTCTTCAACTATGCATCAGAGTTTTATTCAATGGCAAGGAGACCGGATTGAAATCGTGCCAGCCGACAGGTCAGTTAATGTAGCTAGTACCGATTTGTCTGTTTGGGAGATTGAAGGAATTGATTGTTTATCTGGAAAAGTTTGGCAAGGAGATTATCTAAGAATTTCTGATTATGATATACAACCAACAGGAGATGGAGAGCTACAAGAAGTGGACATTGGACCAGGTGATAGACCAAGGCCGACATATATTAGTAAAGGTTTGACAGAGGAATTTAAATGTAAATTAATAGCACTTTAAAAGATTATAGAGACTGTTTTGCCAGGGAGTATTATGAAATGCCAGGGAGCCGATCGATTGTTGAACATCGGCTCCCTATTAAACCTGGCTATCGGCCATACAAGCAACCCCCAAGACGTTGTAAAGCTGAGATGTATATGCTATCAAGGCCGAAACTACAAGACTTTATGATGCCAACTTTATCAGACCATGCCGATATGCTGAGTGGATTTCAAACATAGTGCCATTGATCAAGAAGAACGGCAAGCTTAGAGTTTGTATTGATTTTCGAGATTTAAATAAGGCCACTCCTAAAGATGAGTACCCAACGCCGATTGCTGATCAATTGGTTGATGCAGTATCTGGACACAAGATTATTAGTTTCATGGATGGTAATGCAGGATATGACCAAATTTTTGTGGCTGAGGAAGACATTCACAAGACTGCTTTTCGATGTCCTGGTGCAATCGGCTTGTATGAGTGGGTTGTTATGACTTTTGGATTGAGGAGTGCTGGTGCTACATATCAGAGAGCAATGAACTATATATTTCATCATCTTATTGGCTTGTTGGTTGAAATTTATATTGATGATGTGTGGTCAAATATAAGGAAATTGATGAGCATATAGCCGATTTGGGTAAAGTTGTGGAGAGAGCAAGGAGATATGGATTGAGAATGAATCCAACCAAGTGTGCTTTTGGTGTATCGGCTGAACAGTTCCTTCGATTTTTGGTACATGAGAGGGGGATTGAGATACCTCAGAGGAGTATCAATGCTATCAAAGAGATAAAACCTTCAGAAGACAAGACTAAGTTGCAGTCATTGATCGGCAAAATTAATTTTGTTAGACGGTTTATATCTAATTTATCTGGTCGAATAGAGCCGTTCACACCATTGCTAAGGTTGAAAGCTGATCAGGAGTTTGTTTGGGGAGAGAAGCAACAAAAGGCTTTGGACAACATAAAGGAATATTTAAGTACTCCTTCAGTTCTTATTCCACCACAAAAGGGCTTCCTTTTAAGTTGTATTTGTCAGTCGATGAGAATACTATCGGCTCTGTCCGGATCCAAGAGGTTGAGGGTAAGGAACAAATCATATTTTATTTAAGTAGAAGACTTTTGGATGCAGAGACCAGATATTCACCTATGGAAAAGTTATGTTTATGCTTATATTTTTCTTGTACAAAGTTGAGGCATTATTTACTTTCCAATGAGTATACTATAGTATGTAAGGCCAATGTGGTACGATATATGCTATCGGCTCCAGTTTTAAAAGAGAGGATTAGGAAGTGGATTTTTGCTTTGATAGAATTTTATCTACGGTATGAATCGGCTAAGGCAGTAAAAGGGCAGGCAATAGCCGATTTTATAGTTCAACACATGAATAATTCAATTGATCATGTTGATATTATATCATGGACTTTGTTTTTTGATGGATCAGTTTGCACTCATGGATGTGGTATCGGCTTAGTGATTATATAGCCTAGGGGGCATGTTTTCAATTTGCTTTCACTATCAAACCTTATACTACCAACATTCAAGCTGAGTATGAGGCCGTTTTGAAAGGGTTGCAATTGCTAAAGGAGGTTGAAGCCGATGCTGTTGAAATCATGGGTGATTCATTGTTGGTAATCAGCCAATTATCTGGGGAATATGAGTGTAAGAATGATGTCTTAATGATTTACAATGAGAAGTGTCAAGAGTTTATGAAGACTTTCCGGATAGTTATTTTGAAGCATATTCCTAGAGAACAAAATGTTGAAGCCAACTATCTAGCTCAAGGGGCATCAGGTTATAAGCCGATGTTGAAGGATGTTGATGTTGAAGTTGCATGTCTGCCAGCCGATGATTGGAGGTTTGAGATACTTGAATATTTAAAGAATTCTTCTAGATCGGTTTCCAGGAAATTACGATATAAAGCTCTCAAATATGTTTTGTTGGACGATACATTGTACCATCGGACTATTGATGTAGTTTTGTTGAGATGTTTAAGCTTGGATGAAGCACAGGTTGTCGTGTGTGAGGTGCATGAAGGAATACGTGGTACTCATCAATCGGCTCACAAGATGAAGTGGTTGATTAGAATAGTAGGGTATTTTTGGCCTACAATGCTGGAGGATTGCTTTCGATATTATAAAGGATGTTAAGATTGTCAGAAATTTGGAGCTATTCAGAGAGCACCAGCATCAGCTATAAATCCAATTATCAAGCCATGGCCGTTTAGAGGTTGGGATATTGATATGATCGGCCAGATCAATCCACCATCGAGTAAAGGTCACAAATTCATATTGGTTGCTACTGATTATTTTACTAAGTGGGTTGAGGCTATTCCTTTGAAGAAAGTTGATACCAAAGATGCAATAGAATTTGTCAAGGAGCATATCATATACATATTTGGTTTGCCTCAGACGATAACAACTGATCAAGGGTCTATTTTTGTGTCCGATGAGTTTATTTAGTTTACTGATAGTATGGGAATAAAGTTGTTGAAATCTTCACCATATTATGCACAAGCTAATGGGCAGGCTGAGGCATCTAACAAGAGCTTGATCAAGTTGATTAAAAGAAAGATTATTGAATATCCTAAGAAGTGGCATACCATATTGGCTGAAGCATTGTGATCCTATCAGATGGCTTGTCATGGTGCTATTCAAGTGCCACCATATTAGTTAGTTTATGGACATGAGGCTGTATTACCATGGGAAACTAATATCGGCTCCAGAAGGATTTCTTTGCAAGTTGAGTTGTCAGCCGATGATTATCATAATTTGATGGTTGATGAGTCAGAAGAGTTGGTTCAATCTAGATTGCATGCCCTTGAGAAAGTTAAAAGGGATAAAGAAAGGGTTGCTAGGCATTATAATAAAAAGGTTGTGCCAAAGTCTTTCGAGGAAGATGAACTTGTGTGGAAGTTGGTGTTGCCGATAGGAGCACGAGATAGCAAATTTGGGAAGTGGTCACCAAATTGGGAATGACCTTTTCGGATTCATAAGTGTGTTTCTAAAGGAGCTTATATGTTGAAAGGACTCAATAGAAAATATTTGAAGAAATATTATCCAAGTGTTTGGATTGGTTCCTAATCGGCTGTGTTATGCCGATATGTGGTTGACAGCCGATGTCATTTACATTGCCTTTAGATGGCCAATAGTTTTATCGTCCTTAGATTACATATAAGTTTGCAGCATTATGTTCCCTACTACAACTTGGGGGGCATGAGGGAAGTTAAAATTGGGGATTTTTGTATGTTTGAAGCAAAATTTTACAAGACATATCGACACATTCATGTCGACTCGATGGCCGATAGAGTTATAATTACATAGAAGCAAAAAGTTTACAAATGTTAAAAGCTGTCAAGTATTCATTACATCATGATAGATATTTTTGGATGGCCGATATTGCTTTCTGCCTAATTTGCTCTATCTCATCTATTGCTTGAGCATCAGCTGCGTCTGTGCCAGGGATTGGTTTGAGAGATTTGCTCAAGGAAGATAGATGCTTGACAGATTTCTTCAACTTTGTTTTCTAGACTTCGATGGCTTTAGGCAGATCAGTTAGTTTTTGTTCTTCAAATGCTATCTCAATCCTGCATTTTTCAAGCTGTGCTAGCAAATCGGCTTCCCTTTTCTTCAGTCTATCAATATTCTGTTGTATTGAGCTTGGGCCAGCCTCCGATTCATCTAACTTAGCCTTCTCATCATTTACTTGTTGTTGGCAGGTTTGTATGGTAGCTTCAAGAGATGAGCGCTCCAGCCGATCAGCAATCCTTTGTTTGGCTCTCTCGAGTTTGAAATAGTGTTGTTCATGGAAGACAGCTGGAGAGACCATGTCAACGAGTTCATTAGGGATTTGATCTTGAATTTCTTGGAATCTTGCCCTGATCAGCCCACAATCCGCAGCAAATGCATCCAAAGAAGCATTGAGCCAATCGGCAATATCGGATATTGCATTGCTTGTTGTATCTTCTTCTTCCTCATCTAGGAATTGCTTGATATCGAAAGAAAACATATCAGCTAAGAGCTGAAGGTAAGGAGATATTGTTAAGTAACAGTGTTAGGTGAACCGATATATGAAAATTGGATGTGTGCTTATGGGAATTGGGGAGCTGAAGTTGCAACAATGATTTCCTCGTAATGATGGCTTGCTGCAGCCGATGGAGTTTGTTCACTTGAGGGCTGACGAGGAGGTGAAGGCTATGGAGGCTGAAATAATAATAAGTGTTATTCAGTATCAGCTAGAAACAAAATTAGAATTGAAATAAGTAACGTTACCGATGCTGGTGGTGGAGTTGGTTTTCTCCTAATAGCAACTTGTTTATTCTTTGGCTGAAAGGAATAATTGGGTTAAGAATTATTAGATATAAAGAAGGATAGAGGTATTAAAATATTTATACCTGTGCTTTTCGAGAGTGACGTTTTGGAGGACTTGGAGTCTTGACAGATTTTGATTGAACAACTGGTGGGGTGTCAGCTCTAGGCATTGTAGCTTCGGCTGTTTCACTAATCTTGGCGACTGCTTCGTTGATGGCTTCCTCTATTTCAATCTCATTTAGATATTCTTCTACTTCTTGATTCAGAGGGAGATCTTCATCGGCTAACTTCTTTTGCTTCTTGATGGGTTTTTGAGTGATGGATGGCTTGATGGCAGCTTGTTTTGTTCTTTTGCGTTTGTCACCAGCTTGTATTGGCTCTCTGAATTGACTCTGGAGTAGGGTAGCCACTTTGGGAGCATTGAAGCCGATGGCAGAAGGAGCTGGGCCACAGCTTTTAGGGAGTTTTGTTGTAGCACACTCTATCGGCTTGCCACTTCGGCTGATGAGAGGAGGAGGTGACTCAGATGTCTGCAAGAGTAAAATGAGAGGTGGTAAATATTAAGAGATTGCTAAAAGAAAGATGAAGGTTGTGAGAGGAACTAACTTACTTCGGGAGCCAGGTCTAGTAATACTTTGATGAGGTATGTTTGAGCCGATAGATGGAATATGTGAGTTTTCCATTTAGACCACCATCTATCAAAAAGGATGCTTCTCATCAATGTGATATTGAATCTATCAATGCTGCCAAGAGGAGGACTAGGTATATTTAGCAGTTTATCCATCATCAAAGCCGATACAATTTCTCCTCTGGTTTGGATTTTGTCATAATAGTACAAGCCGATGGGAAGTTGTCCCATACCAAGTTGTGTAGCTGCTACCATTGGATGGTAGAACTCATATGATGGTTGTATGTTCCTGCCTTGGGATATGCCAGTAGGAAGGATGCAGGGGGAGATTGCAGCAGTTAGGACTTCTCTTGGTTTTTCAAATCTTTCATCATTGATTTCATCAAGTCTGAAATCGGCTGGTAATTCATATTGGGGAAAAGATTCATAAGCAAACCAGATTCTATTGTCTCTTGGAAATCCATCATACAAGTTTCCAAAGAAATTCTGGAAGTGTTCAGCCGATGGACCTGAACCTGTATAGCTGATGGCTGCCTCTCCAAAGGATGTGCATCTGCGCATTGGGCTGGATTCATCATTATCACTGTCTGGATCGGCTAAGGAGGGATATTCTGCCTCATGGAGTGCTCTTTCTTAGTGCAACTTTTAAGGTATGTAGGATGAGCCAAAGCTACACAAACCACCAAGGACCACCTGTGCTGACATTTGAATCCATAATGAGTTTAGTCGATGATTGACTCAAAGTGTGGTATACTACACCTAGCAGATATTTGCCTAGAGGAAACTGTTTCTTTGACAGAATGGCTTCAGCTAGATGTTGCCAGTTGGCTGTTGGACCACAGGTAGAGCCACAAAAGGAATTTATCTAGCCACATAAGGAGAAAAGTTGTGTGTTCCCTAGCCGATACTGGGTCTGTTCCTATATTGTCTGCAATAAAGCCTGACCACCCTCCAATATTCTTGGTTTTGAATCTATGAGTACACTTGGTCTTTAAACTGATGGGATTGACCGATGTGGTAATGTCCAGACCAGTAATCATTATGATATCAAGCAAGGTGGGAGTCATCGGCCCATGGTTGAACGTGAAAGCATTTATTGTGTCGGACCAGAAGTATGCAGCAGATGATAGCATCGGCTCATCTTTTTTCATATCGGCTATGGACAAAGATAAACACTGGGCTATTTCCATCTCGTCCCAGTGGTATTGAATCTATGAGTGCACTTTGTCTTTAAACTGATGGGATTGGCCGATGTGGTAATGTCCACACCAGTAATCATTATGATATCAAGCAGGGTGGGAGTCATCAGCCCATGGTTAAACGTGAAAGCATTTATGGTGTCGGACCAGAAGTATGCAGCAGATGATAGCATCGGCTCATCTTTTTTCATATCAGCTATGGACAAAGATAAACACTGGGCTATTCCCATCTCGTCCCAGTGGTATTGTTTGCTTGCGGCAATTCTCTTATACCAGTTAGTCCATCCATCTACTTGGGATGGCTAAGATCTGAAGGTAGCTGTCCAGCGAGTTAAAGATGGGTTTGACTGTCTCTGCGTTGATTATGAAGGTTGGATCTATATTGCCTATTGGACCCAAGAAGAAGTGACTGAATGTTTTAGACATGGGATGGCTATTTGGTGGACTAGATGCTACATATTCAAAAAGAGAGATTGAGAACGGAAAATAAGCGAGAAAGTATGAAACGAGTTTTGAGCTGATAGAACTTACCTCGGCGGATTCCTTGGCTGGAGCGCTTGATTGGCTCGATGAAGATGCCATTGGTGCGCGGGGGATCGTCGCCGGGAGTAGGGTTGCCGATGTGGTCGCCGGAGAGGTCGAAAGTAATCGCTGGAGTTAGCGGAGATGGTTGGTGGCTTAAGCGGTGAAAACGGAGATAACGCCGTGAAAACTCCGGAAAAGCGGTTGCTATTTATGAAAGTAGGTGCGTAACGGTCACATGGGTAACTCTAGAATTTTGCGGGGTCGAGGAGATAATTCCGTTGCATTATATAATACTTCGGAATTGGGGGGCATGTGTTGACGATGAAATTTGGCAAGCGTATGAATTGGAAACGAAGTCCAATTCAAAGCGGAGTTGAAGATATGCGGAATTCTCGGAAACAGAGTGCGCATCGACTAGAAGACTGTATCGGCTAGAACCGAGTCTGATTTGGATAGCCGATATGACCGATATTACATGCATGATTATCGGGTTCGAGGAAGAGTGGGAGACGATGTTGCCAGACAAGGATGGAGTCCAGAATTGGTAAATGTATCTATTAATTAGGATTATTTGTAATTTCCTTATAGATATTTTCGGTAAGAGTCCGTCTAAGGGACTTGTTTGTCAGTTGGAGTTGTATTAGGACAATATGAGTCGTGTCCATCTTGGACAATGTTTGTATTTTCGAGTATAAATATAAACCCGAGGCATTTGGAATGATACAACAACCGTTCAAACAATCTCGGTGCATCACCAACCTTTTATTCTTTTACTTTCGATGAGTCTTGCTTTCGAGTCGAGCTGCATCAGTTTGATCTTCGGCGAAGAGGTAAGTCTTGTTATGGTGGTTTGAATTATCGGAATTAGTGCTTATATCTTTATGACACTCTAATTCTATCTTGTAAATCTCCGTGTTGTCATATACATTATATAATCTCGATTGACAGTAATTTCTACTTGCATCGGCTGATTTCTATCTAGGGTTTCACTGATAACGGTTAGATTGACTTGTTGGTTTAAATTATATAATGTATCCACCATCCTAAAAAGGCAACCATCGGCTTGATTGTCTAGATATTGTGCTTCTTTTCATACTTAATGTTGCATCAGTTAAAGATGTAAGCATGCAGCTAATGTAAATTAAAAAATGTAAAAACATCTTTAGCCCCGATTGGTGTTACCAACCGGGACTAAAGATGGATCTTTAGTCCTAGTTAGTGTTACCAACCAGGACTTAAATATCCATCGTTAGTTCTAGTTGGTAACACCAACCGGGACTAAAGATCGGTCTTTAGCTTCGGTTATTTTAACCAGGACTAAAGATGGATTCCCCAGTAGTGTTTCAAAGGAAGCTTTAGAGTACAGTCATAGCTCGTCTCTAAATGGTTGAAACATTTTCCAGCTTGTCAAAAACATGAAATTATGTATCGTTTATGTATATATTACATGTAATACAATCTGGTTTGATGTTTCTGTACATACTTGCAATGCAAATTACATATAAATTTATTCCAATTTATAACTCGGTTTTGTAGGTTTTGATGCTTAACTCTTGAGCATGTGAATGGCATATGTGAATGGATGTGTGAATCTGCATGTGATCACTTAATGTTTGATTTGTGAATTGCTGTGAATAGCATATGTGAATGGATGTGATCACTGAATATTAATTGATTTGTGAATTGCTGCGAATAGGGTTGTTGGGAAAGGGAATATATATATCCACTTCTATCATTTTGCAGCAGGCATGGCTATCAAAGGCCTGAGGCTAGTCAAAAAACAAATTTTTTTGGGTAAAATACTCATCCATAATGGGTTTTAACTAAAACCCGATTGAGATGTGGTTATTCGTGACGGGCTTAATTTTAAGCCCGATTAAGATAGCATCATACCGTGACGGACGCCGTACCATACAATCTCAAGTACGAGCCCGTCACGGATGAGATCATTGGTGACGAGCCCTAGTTTAACCGTAGTTTGATTTGTCTGCTTGATCAAACATATCGGTGACGGGTTTTAGTTTTGACCTGATAGAGATAACTGCCATCCGTGATGGTCATGTACTCGATAGAGATGACTTCTCACATCACTGACCTTTGGTTCGTGACGGGATCCGTCCCCGACACTGATGAGGCTTGCTGCCCGATTAAGATGAGATATCTCGTGCTAGTGTGTATGTGTGCATCAGTTGTGTGGCACACTATTGAAGAACTATAGAGCATATATATATACACTATACCGTACCCGGGGTGCGTTACAGTTAAAACGCACCCAATGTTAGTAATTTTGTTACTAACAGTGCAATCATGATAAATCCCTGAATTAAGCCTAATAGTAAAACTATTACTATCAGGTATTTGATAATATATAACATGTAGTAAACCAATTACTATATGAGGGACGCATTTTAGTTATTACGCACCCAGGATGCATTTTAGCGCATCCCTATATATATATAATAGAGCATATATATATATATATATATATATATATATATATATATGTATGTATGTATGTATGTAAAATATTTGAATATATAAAATCGTGTATGTATGCCTGTAGTGGCTTGAGTTCGTAGTGGATAAAGAAGTCGCCTCACATGGAGGGCTCAAAGCCATACGCCTCGTTCGAAGGAGCAACGGATTCGCCGGATGCCATCTGCATGCCCGAACTGGGTTTAATTTGAAGGATATATTCTTGCTTAACTAGCTAGCTTCTGTGTTTAGAATAAGAATGATGCCCAACCTCATTACACAGGTACATATACCTGCAGTCCGCAAATCACATGAGGTGGCTCCCATGCATGTAATTGAATTGCGATGGTACAGGACACAGCAATTATTATGTATCAAACATGTGATGAACTTAATGGCTATCACTTACCTAGCACTAGTGTAGATCCTCTCATCTATGACGACATGTAATAAAACTGGATTTTACGGATCGTCACAACGAATACATCTCAAACGGGTCTAAAAAGAGACCGATTGAGATATGGTCGGAGAGACATGTTAAATGTGCATAAAACTATGACCCGTCACGGATGACACCTATTATTGACAGACCCTAGTTTAGACCCGATTGAGATAACCTTAAATATCTCAATCGAGTCCTAGTTGGAGCCCATCACCGATACCAATCCTAGACGGGCTCCGACTTGAGGCCCGTTTGAGATAACAAAAAAAGCCCGTCACAGATGATATTCCTCGGTGACGGGCTTTTATTTAGGCCCGATAAAGATAACTTATATGCCCGACAGAGAAGTTATTTTTTGGACCGTTACAGATAGTTATTGCACACTATAAATAGCCGCAACCACCAGTGCAACTGTATCCCACTATTCACTATTTTGGTGGGAGGTTGAAGGGGGTGAAATTTTAATTTTTTTTCCAAAGAAAACAGTAAATTCATAAAGGTAAGTGACATAGTAATCATTAATTTAGAAAATTCATCAATTCTCATTAATTTAGCAGTACGTATGTTATAAGATGTTTCTCTACTTCTTTTTCATTTCTGTAGCGATGGATCGAATTTGGATGTATGCGAAAACTTTGAAACATCATAGTTGAGAGTATATAAATGGGGTATTAAATTTTATTAATGCCGCGGAGGAGGATAGGAAAAGAAGAAACAGCGATTACATGTGTTGTCCATGTGCAGATTACAAGAATGAGAATATGTTTGATAGCCGAGTGGACGTACACGCTCATCTGATACAACGAGTATTCATGGAGGGCTACATATGTTGGGTCAAGCATGGAGAACAAGAATTAGGAAGTGGAGCAGCTGCAGACAGAAGTGGTGCGCAAAATCAGGAAGATGAAGATGAGCATGACATGTTTGTACTTTCTCCAGTGGGTGATGAAATGGTTGATGTGGATCACGATCTGCTGGAAGACATGTTACATCATGTTGAGTATCCAAGTTACAACGAGAGAGATTCCATAAAGTTCAGCAGGTTGGTCAGTGACTCGCAGGCGCCTCTATACGCCGGATGCAAAGCAAAGCACACCAAATTGTCAGCTACCTTGGACCTAATGAAGCTGAAGGCAAGTAGTGGATGGACAGACAAGAGTTTCACAGATCTTTTGGGAATTTTGTAGGCCATACTGCCTGATGGGAACACATTGCCCGAGACGACATATGAAGCAATGCAGGTTTTGTGTCCCATGGGGTTAGAGGTCCGTAGAATTCGCGCTTGTCCAAACGACTGCATATTGTACCACAAGCAATATGCGGATTTAGATGCTTGTCCTGTCTGCAAGGCTTCTCGATACAAGCGAAAGAAAAGTCCTAATGAAGGAAAGAAGTCAAAGCGGGGTGGTCCCGTGAAGGTTGTGTGGTATCTACCTATCATTGATCGTTTCGAAGGAATCTTTGACAACCCCAAGGAAGCGAAGTTAGTATGTTGGCATGCCATGGAGAGAAGGAACGACGGTATGCTAAGACACCCAGCGGATTCGATTCAATGGAGAAATATCGATCGAAAACACAAAGACTTTACTGCCGGCCCCAGAAACATGAGGTTATGTCTGTGTAGTAGTACTCACAGCACTTGGCCAGTTCTTATTTCAAACTTTAACCTACCGCCATGGTTGTGCTTTAAAACGAAATATATTATGTTGTGCTTGCTAATCCAAGGATCGAAACAACGGGCAATGATATCGATGTGTTCTTGGATCCTGTTATGGACGATCTTGAGATGCTCTGGAAAGAAGGTGTGGAAACTTGGGATGCATATGGTCAGGAAAATTTCAAGCTACGAGTTCTATTGTTCTGCACCATTAATGACTATCCCACCCTCGGTAATCTTTCCGGCCAAACCGTGAAAGGAGAGAAGGCTTGCTCCGACTGCATGGAACATACACGTAGCCGGTGGTTGAAGAAATCACGAAAGATGGTTTATATGGGTCATAGGAGGTGGCTCCCGCTACGTCACGCATTTAGAAGGAAGAAGAAAATTTTCAACGGTAAGAGATAACTTCAGCCTGCTCCCAAGGATTTGTCCGGAGATGAGGTCCACAACTTGGTCAAGGACATAACCAATGAGTTTGGGAAGAAAAGAAAATGTATTCAAGCAAAGGACAAGGGTATGTAGATGAAAAAGTCCATATTTTGGCAATTACCTTACTGGAAAGATCTTGAGGTCCGTCATTGCATTGATCTCATGCATGTAGAAAAGAATGTGTGTGAGAGTTTGGTTACCCTGCTGCTGAATATTCCCGGCAAAACAAAGGACGGGTTGAATGCGCGCCATGATCTACAGGAAAGAACATTCGTAGTGAACTCCAGCCCGTAACACATGCAGAGACAGGTAGAGTTTACCTCCCTCCAGCTTTCCACACACTGTCAAAGGATGAGAAGATCGCAATGTTATCATGCTAGAAAGATATTAAACTTCCATCGGGCTATTCAGCGAGGATTACTAAGTACGTCAAATCGGAAGACCTAAAACTGGTTGGAATGAAGTCGGACGATTGCCACGTGCTAATCACACAAATCTTGCCAGTTGCTATCGAAGGTATTCTTCCACCCAAAGTCCATCATACGATCCAACGTCTGTGTACCTTTTTCAATGCAATCGGACAGAAAGTTATAGATTCCGAAGATCTAGATTGGTTGCAGACCGATATTGTCAATACCCTCTGCCACATGTAGATGTTTTTTCCACTGTCTTTCTTTGATATCATGGTTCATGTCCCTGTTCATCTTGTGAAGCAAACAAAACTATGTGGCCCAGCTTTTCTAACAGAAATGTACCCGTTCGAGAGATACATGGGAGTTCTGAAGGCATACGTTCAGAACAGAGCAAAACCGGAGGGGAGCATCATTGAAGGCTACATGACCGAGGAGGTTATTGAGTTCTGCGTGGATTACATGTCCGAGGCCGAGCCTATCGGAGTTCCAGCGTCTCGTCACGAAGGAAGGTTGTCAGGTGCTGGCACAATCGAGAGGAAAAGAATTAGGCCCGATCAAGCTTCCTACGCGCAGGCTCATTTTTCTATGCTCCAACATATGGTAGAAATTGGCCCATACTTTGAGGAGCACTTAGCGAAAACTCGGCAGGAGAACTTGGGTTGATCTGAGACGTGGATTAACAGAGAACATAACTCTCGGTTCAACGCATGGTTCAAGAATCGTGTCACAATATCGACGGATATCCCAAATGAGACAGTACAGTTGTTGGGGAAGGGACCGTGTTAGGCCATAGACACATGGCAAGGATACGATATTAATGGATACACATTTTACACCGTCCAGTAAGATGACAAAAGCATAGTGCAAAACAGCGGAGTCCGTATAGATGCATTCCAGGATCAAGTTGGGTCGAACACGTACTACGGCCGCATTGAGCAGATCTGGGAGCTGAACTACGTGAAGTTCAAGGTTCCTTTGCTTCGATGCCGTTGGGTGAATATAGCACTGGTGTTAAAGTCGATAAGGAAGGTTAATACTTTAACTAGATCTATCCAAGGTTGGATACGCGGACGAACCATTCGTACTTGCGAAACAGGTCGAGCAGATTTTCTACATAAAAGACCCCGCAAACAAGAAGATGCACATTGTGAGAGATGGCAAGCGCCGTATTGTTAGTGTTGCCAACGTCGTCGACGAAGAAGAATACAACTAGGATCTTCACGTACGACCTCACATCGACCTTGACGATGATCCACAAGAGCCTGTGGCATATACTCAATCAGATCATACGGAAGGCATAACCTTGTGACCGATACCGTTGTACTTATTTGTTATGTTCTTTTGGATACTAATGAAGTATTTTGTATTAGTAAAAAACCTTAGGTAATATGGTGCAGCTTGTAATAATTTTTGTTGCGGATTTAGTAAATTTAGTGAATTATTGTACTTTACTTAATTAATTGGGATAATAAGTGAATTATTTCGGATAATAAGTGAATTATTTTATTGCAGTTATTTATTTTCAGTTCAGGTCAATGTACAGGAGTCAAATGTCATCTGTGACGGGCTGTAATTTAAAGGCCTGATATAGATGACAAAATCTCTATTGGGCCTACACTAGAGCCCGTCACAGATGACTACATCCGGGACGGGCCCAGGTTTAATGCCCGATAGTCATCCGTGACGGGCTCTAGTTTATGCCCAATTGAGATGTTTACTGACCGTACTAAGATAATCACACTGGATATGGATCTGGATCGAAAATTTTTCTAAGTCAGAACCCTAGCGCCACCACCACGCACTGAGAGCTTGCTGCTGACGACCAAGACACCGGCCACCTCCTCCCCAAGCCGCCGCCACCGCATTCAACCGCCACCGGCCACGTCCTCCCCAAGCCGCCATCGGCCACCTCGTAGTGAAGCCACCACCGGCCACCTCCTCGCCAAGTCGCCACTGGCTACCTCCTCTTCGAGCCGCCGCCGGCCCCCTCGTTGCGAAGCCGCCACCGGCCACCTCCTCGCCAAGTCGCCGCCGGCCACCTCCTCTTCGAGCCGCCGCCGGCCACCTCCTCTTCGAGCCGCCACCGGCCACCTCCTCTTCGAGCCACCGCCTCCTCTCCAAGCCGGTAAGCTTGAAATAATAGATATATATATGTGCAATAATGGAAATATATAGATATATATGTGCAATAATGGAAATATATAGGTATATATATGCGCAATAGTTGAAATATGTGACATATATGTGAAGTTTGAAATATTAGATATATATATGTGCAAGAGTTGAAATATTAGATATATATATATGTGCAATAGTTGAAATATGCGAAACATATGTGAAGTTTGAAATATTAGATATATATATGTGCAATAGTTGAAATATTAGATATATATATGTGCAATAGTTAAAATATGCGAAATATCTGTGAAGTTTGAAATATTAGATATATATATGTGCAAGAGTTGAAATATTAGATATATATATGTGCAATAGTTGAAATATGCAACATATGTGAAGTTTGAAATATTAGATATATATATGTGCAAGAGTTGAAATATATAGATATATATATATGTGCAATAGTTGAAATATGCGACATATATGTGAAGTTTGAAATATTAGATATATATATATATATATGTTCAAGAGTTGAAATATTAGATATATATGTGCAATAGTTGAAATATGCAAAACATATGTGAAGTTCGAAATATTAGATATATATATGTGCAATAGTTGAAATATTAGATATACGTTACCAAATCATCGCAGAATCCGAGGTGCGTAAGGTCTAAAGTTGGTTTGATCGAGTTAGTGCATTCACAAAACCGATTAAGACACCTTCAAACCCCAGCGCACCTCGGTTTCTGTCATTTTTTGGTAGTTAGTCATCTATGTATGGACTTAGTTCCAAGGTTATCAAATCATCACAGAATACGAGGTGCTCCGGGTGCCAAGTTGGTTTGGTTGGGTTAATACATGTATGGAACTAACCAAGACACCTTGGCAACCAGAACACTTCGTAATCTGTCATTTTTTTAAAATTAAGAAACGTATGAAAAGAAGCATCGTCGAAGGAGGAATCAACTGAAGTACAATAATTCATTCATTTCGAGCGAGTGATTTTAGGACTTAGGGTTCTTAGCTATGTTAGTACTTAGTGATTTTAGGGCTTAGTGATTTTAGGACTTAAGTACGTACATACGTAATATGTATACAAATTAATTAATTTTGTTATTTTGTAAGTTATTTAGACGATGTCCTCAAGGGCATGGAGTCGTAGGACAGGGAACAAAATCCCTAAGGAAAGGTACATCATAGCAGAGGTGAACCAGGTTGGACTGCCGACTCATCCTCGGAATGTTCTCGCTAAGTTTAGGTCGACCTGCGGTGTCGTAGCGAGGGAAAACTTCACAATTCTCGTGGATAACATCAAGCATGTGCCCGAAGCAGAGAAGAACGCAGCTTGGCTCAAATTCAAGAAAAGCTTCGAGTATCATGCAGCCGAGGAGGCCAGGCTCAAGCAGGCTGCTTTCAAGATTATGGGCAATGCTAGGAAGAACTTCAAGAGCAGGCTGGTCATGGAGTACGTCTTAAATCCAATGGCCCCAGATCCAACTGAGCAATGGTCTTTCATCACGGCTGACGCCTGGGAGCAATTCTATGAGAAGAAGTCGACCCCCGAATCCCGGGCCAGAAGCAAGGCTTATCGAGCACTGCAGGCCAGGAACTTGCACCCGCACCGGCTAGGCACCGTAGGATATGCCGGGAAGCAATAGAAATGGCAGGAGGAGGACGAAGCGGCAGCGGCAGCGAACACATCGTCGGTGTTTGCCGATATCCCCCACCCATGGGCAAGGAACTGGGCCCGGGCGAGGTACCAGAAGAATGAAGATGGGACAATTTCACTCCCAACTCCACAAGATCAACAAGTGTACGATAATAGTAAGTGTCTAATCTCAATATTTGTTCGCATTGTCTCCAATGAACTTTTCATTGAATACAAACTCAATTGTACTGCAGAAGGAGTTGGTTGCCGAGCAAGAAGCCTCGCAAGAGGCCAGCTCTCAAAGACACGAGAACGACATCCTTACTAAAGCGTTCGGCACCAAGGAACACCGTGGACGGACAAGGAGACTTGGCTCCAACATGCCATGGAAAGTTGGATTTCCAGACTATGCGTGGCAGTACAAGAAGCGGACAATCATGAAGGCGCAGAAAGATGCACGCCTTGCCACCTAGATCCGGGAGCAGGTCAGAGCCGAATTGAGCTCTGAATTCGACGAGAAGCTCGAATCGATGATTGCCCATATCAGGCAGGAGATTCGAGAAGAGCAACATGCTCAAATCGATGAGGGCCCGTATCAGGCAGGAGATTCGAGAAGAGCAACATATCCCGGAGGCTGCCGCTGCTACTACGCAACAAGATTTAGCAAGTCCCACGCAGTAGTTGCGCATCAACTGAGGCGGGGGAAATTCCACCATCGGTTCCCGCCGCCGTCGACCACATAATGGTACATCTCTCGTCCGCAACGCATAAAAGTCTTATTGAAACCATATGTTATATAATATTCTAAAAATATGGATTAATCCATCGCAGGAACCAACTAGCTGCACCCTAACAGTAAGGGTGATGCCGACCTTCTCGGTTCCTGCAGCCGAGAGCCTTGCTTTCAAGCCGACCCCAGAGACAAGAGTGCATGGGACGCAACTTAGGGCTGATTGTGCGAAAGTGCAAGTTGACTCGGTGAAGCCCGAATTCGATCATTTCCCGCTCAGGCATCCACCGAACGACGAGGTCCTAACCCTAGGAAATGCACGTGGAACCTTCATCCAATGGCCCAAGGACCACTTGAGATAAGGGTGATCCCGAGGCCAACCACTGCACCAAGCGGTCGTCCGCCAGTACAACCTGCCCCTGCTCCTTCCGCCCCTCCCGCTCCCGCTCGTCATGAACAGATTGATGATGTGGTGTTACAGTACGACACAGATTTTGGGGACGAGCATATGGAGGCCAATAGCATGGCGATCACTAAACCCCCACCCATGAAGAAGAGCAGTAAAGCGCATTCTTCCCCCTAGAGGATAGCTATCAAAAAACCTATTGCAAGGGGACGAGGAAAAGGAAAGCTGCAGGTCTCACGTCTTGCTCCAACAAAGCTAGATATGAACAAGGGGCCGGTAGTACATAGGAAGACCGTTCCTCCATCGTCCTTCCAACTAGGCATGCCATTGGTTGGAGATGATGTGCTAGGAATGATGGGCACCGCTTGCAAGTAGCTTCACATATACTACATCGAGAGATCTAACGTGAGGAGGAATAATAGAGAGAATGATATAATAGGCGAACACGATAGAGCGCCATTCCTTGGGCCACCAAATTATATCGTGGTAGACTTCAAGGATCTATTCGACCTCTACAGGCTCCGCTCGGTGGACACAACCCTCCTCAAGTGCTACTCCTTGTAAGTACTCTTGCTCACGAAAATTAGTCATCTCAATCCGTGTAACATGCTTATAAGAGCGTTTGCCTTGCGAGTAGGTATAGTTGGAAGTGGTGTCTCAAGAATGCACCGGAAGATGCCTTCCTTGATCCTCAAGTAGTCATTGTCACAAATCTTGAAGGGGACCGTCAAGGATTGGTAAACTACATGTTTGACATCTTCTGGGCCCGACAAGACAAGGAGTACATCATGTGCGCCTACAATCAATAGTAAGTGTGTTCCCTAAATACATTAAATTACACGTCTAGATTTAGTATTTAACTTTAACTATTTTAATATCGCAGTGGCCATTGGATCCTTCTGGTAATAACACCTAAGTGGAGTACATGCCACTACCTAAACTCCATAATTGATAACAAAGCATATGATTGGACCCCGATTCAACTAGCGATAGATGAAGCGTGGGGCCGATATATGCAAAAAGCAGGCCTTCGAAAGGTAGGACAGGACACACTTATCCACAAGAAGGACTTCCCAGTAAAACAACAAATAGGCGACCAATGCGGATTCCATATCTGCCACAACATGCGCCTTTTGTGCAAAGATAAGGTGAAGACTTTGGCTGAATTTGAGGTTTGTGGTCTCATTTGTGATATATTCTAACTACATTGAAGTATATATATATGTATATGTAAAGATCGATCGACTAATTTCGAATTATGTACATGTAGGACAAATTTTCAAAGGATCCGGATAGCAGTTTTGAGGATATTCGTGAGGAGATAGCCGGCTTCATCCTCCGCGAAATTATTCACCCTAAAGGAATGTTTAGAGTTAAGATTAATTGATGAACATTTTTTAACATCTTAATTGAATTGTCAAACACATGTTATTATGTAACATTGATGTTTATTATATTTGTTATGTCTATGTAAATTCTTCCTAGATATATATTGCAGGTTATGATGCTTACCGCTTGAGCAATATGCATGTGTGAAATATGTGAGTAATATGGATGTTATGTGTATGGTTCTGTAAAATATATGTGAATGGCATATGTGAATGGGGATGCTGGGATGTATATATGTGAATGGCATATCTGTTTCTGTTATTTTGCAGCGGGCATGGCTAGCAACCAAAAAACGAAATTTATTTTTTTGTGGGTCATACTCATTGGTGACAGGCTATAAGTTAAAGCCCGATTGAGTTATAGTCAACTGTGACGGGCTTTACATTAGGCCCGATTGAGATTATTAGTCATCTGTGACGGCCGTTGGTTGGGGCCCGATTGAGATTACTAGTCATCTGTGACAGGCTCCTGTTTAGGCCCGTTTGAGAATGATCGTCATCCGTGACGGGCGCTAGTTGGGGCCCGACTGAGATAGGTCATCCGTGACGGGCTCTGTTTGACTGGTCGTCTGGGTCAAAGCTATCAGTGACGGGTTTTAGTTGAGGCCCGATCGAGATAACTCCATCTGTAACGGTCTTATGCCCGATTGAGATAACTTCTCACATCAGTGACTTCTACGTTGTGTCGGGCGTCATACCCGACACAGATGTGGGTTGCCGCCCGATTGAGATGTAGGTTACCGTTGTAGTGTAGGTGACATGTATGATTTTAATGGATTTTAAGATTTATAGTAATAATTTACACTAAGTGGATTGTAAATGCACATGTCATAATAGTCAAGGCTAAAGCATGAGAAAAATCAAAAGACTAATATTTTCTTAACGATACAGCTCTATACATGATAAGCTTTTGATTTCAATTATATAGATTATATAGGATATACATATAGTAATAATCAATTGATTGGAGTCTGAGAACTTCACCATAAAGTTATTACTGGTCCGCGAGTTAGCAAAGAAAAACAACAGACAGACAGGGGGACTAGGTGTGTTATAGGGTTGGAACTTTCTTCTCAATCACGCATAACAGACAGTTGGATTAGTGTATAATTAATTAAATATTAGTTAAAAAATTTAAAAATGAATTAATATGGTTTTTCCAGAAACATTAAAATACATACCGTTTAGCAGATTGGAAAACGTGCACGTGAAAAATGAGAAAATGGAGTTAGGAAGAGGGAGTAGAAAACACAGCTGAGAGCAAGGATAATAGTTGGTTATAAGTCGACTAGAAGGTTACGTGGAAACGAGATATTGTTATACCTCTCGGATGGTAAAGATCAGTAGTTTTAATATCAACTTTTATCACAACAAGAGAGTCTTTCATTACCTTCAAAATTTTGTCTCTACCTGAATATTTGTACCATTCACGATCAAGAGTAAAAATAAAAATAAAAAACCTCTTTAGATTTGGAATATGCCACAAATCAAATAATATTCTGACACAACCATCAATATGAATTATTCTAATACGTACAACCTTGTATGGTGTATTATCACCATCAACGTAGTGCCAACTTATACAACTTCATAGAACTTCATAGGTTACAAATCATTCCGTATTAGAACACACATGATAGGTCCAATCAATACCAAGAATCCATTGGTCACTAGTTTGTGCACAACCAACATAAGTAATAGGTAATTCTGCACTAGACTTATCATCAGTAGTAACCGGGGCTTTACCTTCATCTTATTTATTACTTTCGGTCTACACTTTATCTTTGTTTTGCAATTTTCAACATTCAGAGATATCATGTCTATCTCTTTTACAGTGTTTATAGGATTTATACATGCCTCATACTCACTAGTACACAAACAATGTTTTCAGACGGCCAAAATAAATTTTCACATCCAAACCTTCGATCCGTTAGAGATGCATAGGTCTGTGAAAACCATCATTTTTCCGTGCGAGGGGCCTCCGTTCCCACCTACACTTGAACTAATTCCATCTACTAAGTCCATGGTTATACGACACGTAACTAAGTTATTTGGGGCCCTGTGTGATCTCGCTTATCGTACTCCCACAGGGATATAGCCCTAGGTAGATGGATAGACCTCTGCTCGTGTGTGGATGGGACAGCGACAAACGCGTCCGTGGCTGGGACAGTAGTACGATCTCTAATGATGTGATATATCTTGTTCTGAAAATACTTCTCCGTTAAAAAAAATTTCAACCTAGTTCAATCCATGATACGTCCTATTCCTAATTAGATTAGATTTTTTTATAGAGAGAGTAGATATACAATAAAGATATCAATTTTATGTAATAAAACCTTAAAAAACCATGAATATTGACTAATTATTGCTATTTAGAAGTTGATTACAAACGTAAAGGAACAACAAAAGGAACGCCAACCTTCCCCGTATGGTTTAGAAAATTATATATAAAAAATTAAAAGAAATGTACTTAATAAAAAACATAAAATACCTAATGGAAAACTAATTCGAATATATTATGAACTAAAATAATTCAGATCAAGTCAGTCATGGCTTGTATGGTGGCAAATCGTGAATTATGTACAGTTGTCCCACACTGAAGGCAAATTGGTCCGTGGTTGATGTACATGCGGCACCAGCTAATTGTTGTGTTGATGTTTACGGAAGACATCCACTGACGAATGGGGTCTTTGCACGCAAGCTCGAATGATTCATCCAAGGTAAAGCACTGAGTACTTCATGCCGCACGAAAATGATGACATTCAATTTATCAGGCGACTTAATTTTTCCTACCAAATTCGATTATAAATCGCTGTTCAAATTAGTACACAATCAGTTTTGTGTTGAGAACTGTTTGAAGTCACTGGGTAGAAATAGGCTCCTGAATTTGAACTCCAGACAAATTTATCGCACCTAACCTTAGGCAAACCATAGTTTCGGTAGGCAGTGTTTGATTCCTACCGTAACTCTATTTTACCTAACTCTTAGCCACCTGACCCACATATCATACACTCTATTTTCTTACCAAATATTATCTAAGCTTAGTTTGTTATTTTGTTTGTCACAAAAGTGTGGTAAAACTAAGCTTAGATATCTTAGTAAAAAATGTGTGGTAATATTAGTTCCCAACCAAACAGATCCTTATTAACTATAGTATTTTCTCTGGGTTTTAATATTGTATGACACCGCTGCCTTTTATACATAATAAATTTGACCGTTTGCATTATGAGAAATATATATAAATATCAAAAATATAAGTTATACTTAAAACATCTATAATAAATAATGGGATAAATGGTCAGACGAACTCCAGGAGTCAACAGCGTACATTTAAAACACAGGATGCAGTACCAACTAACCGGAGGGGTGCTACTAGTTAGCTTCAAGATTTGAACTCACATTCTAACTTTATTACGATGTGTATATATTAAGTACGAAGTGGTCCATATATGTAACAAAAAGTTCATCAAAAACTGAACACACGTACAATAATGAGTTATCCACTCATCATTACATGTGAAAATGATAGCTGCTCATGCTGACAGGGCTCAACAGCTTGCCACTGTACTATAATGTACAGGTATTAAGCTGTGATGTGCCATAAAACATGTTATCATTTCAGCAAAACAACAAATTCAAAGCTTCTAGAAAACAAATGAAAGTAATAGATTTAAATTACTAGCCGTCAACACGTGCCTTGCACGGGTTACTATTGTTGGTGTAAATATTTTAAATAAAATTAAAATGGTATTTAAATAATACATGTAACTGGATAAGTTAGGTACTATGGAAAAAATAATTAATCAAACTTAACATTTAAATATAATCACCTATCCATGTTAAAAGACTAAAATAGTAAATATGGGAGATCATTGTATTCAATGTTAAATAACAAAATATTGTTTTCAGATTACAGTAAGGGAATTCACGATATTTATATTTTCATCACAGAGGATTAGAGGCTCACACTCAGTTTTGTTCTTTCCTCCCATTTGGTAAATATTGTAACTCAAAAAGTAGAAAAACAGAGATTGACCATACTACAAACAATACATATGTGCATATAAATCAACGTAGGGGCAACAACCATGGATAAATCTTCCTAGCTGCAAACATAATTTCTTCTGTGGATCACCATCTCGATATCTGAAATTTACAGGTCAGATGATAGGCAGAGCTATCTAGATGTCAAATAATTATATATCGTAATAAAAAATAGCAATCAAATGAAACTATATTTTGATGGTCGTACTCATCGTTTCATCTCGAACAATGATGAATAAATTCCTTCTGTAATTGTACTGAAATAATCGAGATTCGAGACTTTGTCCAAAGTCCAAACCTGTCCTTCCAAGAGTTCATTATCATTACTCTGCTGCCAGCCTTATAGTCGTACCTAATTTAATTACTCCATGCATGGTCAAGAGAAAGTCGTACATCTGAATTCGATTGATGGTAGATCCATGCATCCCAAGCTTTTCTGCCCCAAGATCAAACTGGCAACCTCCAATGCTTTCATACGAATCAGCCAATCATGGAGATCAATCATGGGTCTCGACCATACACAAATGCATGCATAGTTTTCGTTAATCTATCTGTCTGGTTTCCTCTTTCCATTAAACCTTATTATTTTTTCCTCTGGGACACCATCCCTTCTGGCCGGCCGCCGCCATCCTTCCACGTCAGTAAGCCTCCTCACCCCCTCTCCCTTCCTGCAGCTTCCCGCACCACTGCTCGCTGACGGCAACCTTTGGGCCACGCGCCGCCACCTCTCGACTGTTCAGCCGGCGGATACCACTTCCCTGCCCATGGCCACCCGATCCACCCCGATTGGTTCTGGGCCATCCACGTGGTGGCGCCCTGTTGGCGCGCTTCGCTGCCGTGGCCGCCACGTGGTGCCCCCGTCCCGGAGCTACGGTGAACCTCGTCCACCGTGGACCACCCTCCCTTGACCTGCTGACGTGTGGGCTTCATATGTCGGAGTCAACCTCTCCATTGATGACGTTAGCGCCGCCCTATTTCCTTTGAAAAATAATTAATAATTATGCAATAATTCGGTTAATTTCGATAAATTCATTTAAATCGTTCAAAATTTCTAAAATTTATAACTAATCCATACTTGGAGCCATTCAACTTGCAAAATTCATCTAAAATTAAGATCTACATGTTTGCTTACTTTTCATGTACTGTTTACTTGATTTTTATTAGGATTTTTCCTTGTTTTGCATGTCAGCGTGTAGTTTCCGCCGTTCTGGAAGATCGTGGTCGCAAGGAAAAAGTCCGAAAGATTAATTGAAAAAGTAAAGAAAGTCACATATTACCCTTGAGGGTATGGAGTCCACTTTATAAAATGTTTTATCGTTTACAAATAAATTGCATGTTTTGCTAATTACAGGGGAATAGCGATTACTTGACTGCTCGCTTGTGCCATGTTTAGTTGTTATCCATCCTTTGCCAAACTTGGGTGATAATTTAACTAGCTTGCGTTGCTTATGTGCCAAACTTATGCTTAACTACCACTAACTTGCCTAATGGGATAATCACACTATATACATCTAATATCTTGATGAGTTGCGAGCTCGTGATATCTTGGCCATATTTTATTGGTCGTAATTATCCAACTAAAATATGGCTTAGTGGTGGGTTGTGGTTCCATGGTTTGGTTTGTCACACCCATGGCAATTAAGGATCGGTTCACGAGAAACCTTAGAAGAATTACCGTGCTTACCACAAGCAATGGGGGGCAACTGCTGAACTTGTAGTATAGCTCTTCCCTTTCTAACGTTCCCAGGTGAGGGTGGGTGTGATGGAGTTGGGTCAGATGGGGTTTACGGGTTGATCGGCTGCCGGATTCACCGCGGCACCTGAGGGGGTTGTCTACCGTGATTTTAAGCATATGGATGAAACCTACAGTATGGTGCACTTGGTTAGGGGAGTTATACGAAGAGTCTTGTCAAAATCACTCGAAATAGTGATGTGTCATGCATGGCACGGTGACATGACCGTGGATTGTATCTTGTGGGTACAGTTGTGCACCTCTAGCTAGAGTAAAACTATTCGACCAGATTCACCGTGAGTAGTCCCACTTTACTAATTAACTTGACTTAATGAACTGATATAGTTTAGGTGGTTTGGTTGAGCCTGTTTAACGTGGCGTGGTATTGTTCGGTGTACATTTAATCTTGCCTTAATTAATCAATTGTTTTACTATTTCCAACTATAAATGTTTATAATTATCTTTATGCAAATAAATACTTACCAAGTACGGTGGTTGTACTCAGGCTTGCTATTCTTCCCCACTTCAGAAATATAGTACTTCTAAGCTAAAAACGAAGTTAGAGGAGCAAGGATCATATACCAGTTGAGTTTTGCCTGAGGAGTGGAGCTGAAGCCTTGCTAGGATCATCCCTTTTTCCGCTGCTGCTGCTTTTTTTCAGTGTGAGGACGAAGTGTCTCTTCCGTAAGTATTTACGCTTTATTTATGTTTGGATCTGTATATTAATTTGTCGTTTTATGTACCCTGGCTTGTTCCTAGATAGAGATTTATACACAAAATAGTCTGGAAATTTGGCTAAATTTCTAGGCGTGACAAAGGCCTGATGGACCTTAGGTGCCTGTGGGACCTGTATACCAAAGTGATCATCGGTGTACAGTGAAGGGGTGGTGAACTTTTGAGGGACCTAATATATAATGGGAGAGCCTCAATTATATATTGTTTATATGTTGTTGAATAGTTCCACATTGGTTGTGCAATGGTAATGGACCTAATAGCTTTTAGGGTGGGAAAGGTTCTTTAAAATCCTACAGTCTACGTTGCATAGGTCTAAAAATTTTCTTTCACTCCACAAATATGGATAGTTCTCATCCAACCATGCTATTGCTTCTAAAAACTTCTATTGTATCTTCTCTATGTGGTAGTCATACCTTTGACCTAGGAAGCTCTTGGCAGCTGGTCACATATTCTGAGAAAACAATGTTCTATGGTACTTCTTCATGTTCTTCCATACACTATTGCAGGAACCGCAATAGGTGCCAGTTAGGAATTGGCCATAGGTGTCGGTTTCACAGCCGACACCAACTTGTCAACACCTTTGCCCAACCACATAGGTGCCGGTTTTAGAACCGGCGCCTATAGAGATTATAGGTATCGATTCTTACCTCATAACTGACACCTTTGAGTAAGCATGAATTCAAAGAAAACCGACTTGATGCATCGACTTGAATCGAGCTGATGCATCAAGTAGCTCCCAATCACCCCTGAGATTCCCATTATCCCATCAAAGAGCATCCAAGAACACAATGCTAGATTCGTTTTCACATGCATCAGTGAAGGAACACAATCACACCATCTAGCACGAACACAATTACATCAACACCATTTAGGCCGCTCACCTGCTTGATAATGGCGTCAGAGCTGACAGGGCTTGCGATGCACCAGCACCAACGCGGCTGCCACCCCCATGCAGCGCCACCGCGGCCGCCACCCTCCATGGTGCCGGAAATTAGCCTGCGGTGGAACATGGTGGTGAATCCCTCGACGACGGTGGCGCCACCTCCCTGTGTAGTCGATGGGTTGCAGCAGCAGCACGTGGGCGTCCTTGCCGCCATCATCAAAGTCCGGGAGAGCCGATCTAGGGGAGGGAGAGGGAGAGGCGGAGGATGGGAGAGGGGGTCGGAGGGGGAAGGGTAGAGAAGCGATAAGGGGCAGTGGAGGGAGTGGATGGGGCAGCGGCGGCGAATGGGTAAGTATTAAATCCCCTGGATTAGCTCGGCTCGGCTCTACTTGGCTTGGCCTAGTTTTTATGGGTGTCAATTTTTTAAACAACCAAAACCTATAATATATTATCACTTTTGAGTAAATATAGGTGTCGGTTTTTGAAAGGCTGGCACCTATAGTATTCGTGCATGTTTTTTGTCTAGAACTATAGCACCTATAGTTCCTCAAAGGTGCCGATTCTATTCTTTTTGACCCGCGGAGGTAGGAAAGGGTCCATCGGTGCCACTTTTAAATGAACCGGTAGCTATTATCCAACACCTATTAGGGGTTTTGTATTAGTGATAGGTGTTGATACATTCTCGCACTAGTACAAAAAGGCACACAGAAGTCAGCTCTATATGTGCCAGAACAACTAAAACCGGCACCTATAGTGTTTTTCCCACATCCACAGGCTGAAAATACAAAAAACCGACACCTTTAGGCTACTATAGAAGTCAGTTAATTAAAAACCAACACCCGAATAAACCGAGCCGAGTTGGGATACTTTTGCGCACAGGGTGCCGAGAGGGGGGCCTTATCCACTCGTGGCTCGCCCCTCTCCTCTTGCCCATCTCTCTCTCTCTCTCATGGTCTCCTCTCCATCTCCACCGGCTCCCTCTCCAGCGTCCCCTCTCCCTCTCCTCCCCTCCTCTTTTCCTGATACTATGGTGACGGCGAGTAGAGCTGTATCTGGGGTCGGTGTCAGCGTCGGAGGCTTCTCCTGCAGGCAGGGCAGCGTCGGTGGCTACTCCCGCGGTAGATCTAGCGTGGGCGGCGGGCGGGGCGGTATCAGCAGCTGCTCCCGCGGCGGATCTCGTGTCGGCAGCATTCCTCTCACCTCCCCTTGGTAGCGGCACCCTATCCTCCCCTCTGCAGCGCCCCCCTCACCTCCCCACAGCATCGGCAACGGGCAGCGGCGGTGGCTCCTACGGCAAATCCGCCAGCGGATCTAGCATTGGTGGCGAGTGGAGCAACGTCGACAACTATGAAATTTCTTTGATTTTGTTCTGTGCTTTGGTTTTGTGAAATTGTTGATGATCCGGTTGAAACTTCTGTGATTTGTGCTTTGAGGGATCTGTGATCTGTGATTCTTTGATTTGCGTGGATGGATCGATGGTGGTCCAGGGGTGATGGGGAATGGCTCGATGCATTGTCGAGTCACCTTTTTCTTTGGATTTTGGGGACCTATTCACATCAGTGCCGCCTAAAACCGGCACCTATGCGGGATTCCCAACTGGCACCTATTTCATTTTCTGTAGTAGCATCGGTGCTTCACTCATAGGTAGACATGATATATAGTCCCCTCAATTCCTTTACCTTTAACAACAAACTGGCATATCATAAATACATTACACCTAAGCCTAATGAAACAAAAGAATCCAAAGGAACCACACATGTTATTTTACTTGTCTTGGTGCTAATGACTAATCCAGTAGGAGTACCTCTAGCTTATATCATGTTCTGAGCAAACCATGCCCAATTCTCCTCATACTCAGTCTCAATGACTCCATTTGCCACTGAAATAGCCAATTATGACCATTAATTGCAACAGCTGCTGCCAACTAAACTTTGAAATCAACAAATTGACGCAAGGTGAAGCTATTTATGTCAACTTTGTTATCAAATGTTTACTGCTGCAATAGGTCTTTGGTCCCCATCCCTAACATCGATTGTCACATTGCTTTGATTAGACCTACAGATCATACCAAAGTGTATGTAATAAGCAAAAAGATTCGCTAAATCGGTTTGATATAACAACCATACATTACATTAGAAGAGAATATATGAAATTACCTCTCCATCGTATATTATAGCTGGCAATATTTGTTACAGGGCATCCAAAAAATGTGTAATTAGCTGGTGGTCACCACAAGAATACAAATATGCTGTCGGACACCACAAAATAATGGTAATTAGTTGTTGGACACTAGCGGCCTTATTTTATTATTTTTGGACGAATTGGAGAGAGAAACTGATGTGAGAGTAAGATTCTACCCTGCCTTCATTCCGCTTACAGTGGACTGGGTTGCTGCCACCACCTCTACTGGCTAAAATCTAGGGTTTGCGATCGGATCGATTTACTGCGAGTGGCCTTGTGGTTGGTTTGCACTGGACCTAGTCGGGTTGAAATAAGTTCGACCTAGGGCCAATATAAAATAAGGGCGTGAGTGTTTCTCTTTCCAATTCCTCCGAAAATAATAAAATAAGGCGACGAGTGTCCAGCAGCTAATTACCAACTTTTTGAGGTGCCCGACAGTATATTTGTGTTCTTGTGGTATCCACTAGCTAATTACACGTTTTTTGAATGCCCTATAGTAAATTTTGCCATTATAACTGTAGTCAAATAGCAAGGAGATGGGGGTGGACAAACAGTACAAACAACAATGGGGTGGAGATCTGCGGCAAGTCAGACTCACCTAGTGGTCGAGCCACGTGTCGGTCTACCTCCCTCCCTCCGAGCCTGCCCCTCCCATCCTCCATGCCCACGACCGGACGAACTCCCTATGTCGTCACGCCCACGCCGAGCTCCCTCCACCCCCTCTGTGCCCATGCTCGGAAAGCTCCCTCCGCCTTCACAACCACGCACCTAGCAAAGCTTCGTGCTGGTGACCACGCCTGGTCTTGCTCTATGCCACGTGCTGAGCCGCCGGCAGAGCATTCACCCTCCACTTGCCCGCGACCTAAACCCTAGCTCTGTCAAGGCCGATACTGGATGGCCAAAGGGAGAGGAATCAAGATCCACCCACTCATATGTTATTTCCCTGGGCCATTTCAGTCTTTTCATCCTGTAACGGCATATACCCCTAATGCTTGGTTAGAAAAGGGTCAGACAGCATGTTCGGTATTTCAAACTGGGTTCAATTAAGCAAAGTTTAGAAAGTAGGGATAAACTCATAGTTAGGCTTTAAAATAGGATCAATGGCACAATTACCTCTATTAGTTATGAAATTAAGGATTATATGACCAAGGAAAACTAAAATTACCATGTCTTAGTCTTTAAATGGTTTTGCTCATATATCCTCAAATGTTTCCCATCTATCTATCTATAACTTTACAAAGTTGACACTTAATTTATAAGTAAATCAGAAATATTTTACAATGGACTAGTTTGATCTAGTGATCACAGCCTTAGGGCATGTTCAAAGGTAGAGTCGATGTGGACTCTTAGTCCAGACTATCCTGATACAAAGGTTGAGAAGATAAAGACATTAAAAATTAATACACTAAAGCTACCTTTTATTATCCTTCTTTCTTTTTCTCTACCCATATGCAGCAAAGTTTCCTTTTATAAATATTAAAAGTTGATGTTAAGCCGTTGTTATACGTAACAACGATCTCTCTCTCCATCTCCTCTTCTATGTTAGCAAACTTATCTGGTTAACAACTCTAAGAGACTGTTATTAATTGTCATGCATTGTACATACCCTTGGATAGTAAAATTTGTGTAAAATAAAAATACCTTCGAAGATAATTAATGCGGCGGTTTACTATTTTTGTTTCCATACATATCACGCCGCGTAAACCAATTGGAATCCTATATATACATACGGTTTATCCATTTGAACTGAAAAATCATGTATAGCCTAGATGTCAAGGTTGCTAGTGGCCGAACTAGGTATACGTAGAGTCATAAGCCAATTAATTGCTACATAACTAGATCTGTCTAAATCAGTATCAACAATATTGTCAACTCTTCCTAATTAATCTTAGTTTTAGGTACGAAAGATTAATCTATCTGCTCTTTATTCAGAAAACTTGAATGAATTCATTTATGTTAACTAAATGTACCATTGAAAATTTCAAACTAGGTAGATTTTTTACTTCGAATAATTCAAACTTAGTAAATTTAAAGTTGCTCTATTTTCATAACATGACTCTTTTTTCTAATATATGCCAACATAATTAAGAAAAATAACTAATATAATCACTAGATAATTAAAATTTTAATATATTATAATATTAACAATAATAGTCCGTGTAAACATGACTGACTACTAATATAAATAATCCGTGTAAAAATAGTGCATGTATTGATTAGTACTTGAACCATAGCTACTCTCTCGAAAAAAAAATCCAATTCTAAATATGAATATACGTTCAGAATCATCTGTACATGTGTAGCTCATTGAGCGCTACTGGCATATCATAAATGGCAGAACGGGACAGTAGGGACCAGGGAGTTCAGCAGATGCGTCCACGAGTTAGTACGGTCGTATTGTTGATCCCAAGGTAATAAATAGCAGATAACGGATCGGTAGTGGAATGATGTTTTGGTAGCAGATTGTGGATAGCAGGCACTATAGCGAACGCTAAGTTCCAATAGCGGTATTAAATAATCACATGTAAATTTGAGAAAATATAGATATTTATTTGTACACCTGCACTCAAAGAGTTGATGTCTTTCCAACATAACTTAAATGTAAGACAAACATAGTTTCAGTACATGCATGAGCCAGCTAACTGGACTCACAAGTTCAAAATCAACGAAATACAAGTTGATGAGAACCAGAAAACAACTAATGAACTTATCATTCGTTGTCATTATCACCAACCTCCTCAAGCTCATGGTCACTTTAACCATCTGCATAAAGGATATTTTCCTCCTCTTCATGTTCACCGGCAGAAGATTGAAATTCTTCTACCTCCTCATCTCCTACCACAATCCGTGCTTTCTTTGCTTTACTTGGTTTTTTATGTATTAATCTTCTCTTTCGACTGATGGCTGTACTCTGAGCATCTACTTCTGGTTGTTGTGTAGGTCCATCATCACCTATAATCCATTCATTTGGTGGATCATCATCAATAAATTTAGAAACTAATGGTTCACTATTCTTTTGAGAATATTTTGATTTCAGCCTCTTGTTGAACATGACAAAGATCAGAACATTCAATTTTCGTTGGTCTAATCTAGTTCTTTTCTTATAATGGACCTACATAAATATAATATCCAAGCATTTCAGACCTAATAACCTGCACAGAAAAGCTATCAAACTTAAATCGAACTGAAGGAGCAACCAGCACGATGGAGCGTCGGCATTGCGCTAAAGACGAAATGACCTTTGGCCAGTGAATCGAACCGACGAGGCAGGGAAGTGCTCTTCGGCTCCACGGCAACCGCTGCCCGGCATCCGGCTGGCGAATCCATGGAGCGTTGCTACGTTACGTAGGCATCATGGTGTTGGTGGTGGCGCAATAGATGCAAATACGGGGAGATAGGATAGGAAATGTGGGTTAGGATTAAAGGTAAGTAGGTAATATATTTGTGGCCTATCTGCTATAGCGACCCGCTAAATAGTTTTCGTGATCCGCTATTACTGCGCGCTACCCACTATTGCGATCATTAAATTCCAAACTGCTAAATCTAAACCGCAACTTCATACGGTAGAAGGAGGGGGCCACTATAGCGGCCGCTACCACCGCTATTTATTAGCTTGGTTGATCCACGTTAACAGGTATCGGAATTTTCTGCCCAGTCATTCTCCTCCACACAAGAGAGCATATAATTCCTCTCCAATGGACCCGGACCAGCAAAGATATTAAAAGTTAGCGTGCAGCTGTTGGTCTCTCGAACTCTCCCAATCATCCTACATAGCACAGGTACAGGCACTGTGCTTGTTTTGGAAGACACGGCGTGCTTTAAGGTTTATCACCTGCCAGGTTATATGGAGAATGAGCCAACGACAACTTTCTTGTATATCACCAGCACGTCTTTCATATTGTAAACAGTGTTTTTTTTTCAAAAAATATTTTATCTAGAAGTTCTTTTAAAAAATAAATAAACCTATTTTTAAAATTTATTATAATTTATAGTCAATTATCATATGTTAGTGGTTTGTCTTGTATTGTTTGTCACGGAGTCTGCAAATCCTATTATTCTACCGAACTATGGCCACCAATAATTTATCGTGTATAATAAAATGGATAGAGAAGAAAGATAAATATAACTAAGAGAATCAATATTTATTTTTATTCCTTGCTACCAGGTTGTAGAGCTAGTGCCGGGTATCGTTGCTTAGTACTTTTAGGTTGTGTTCGGATGTAAATGTTGGGTACTTCACCTCTGAAAACAAAGTAATCAATTAGCATAATTAATTAAGTATTAGTTCAATAAATTTGGAAAATGATTAATATGATTTTTAAAGCTACTTTTATATAGAATTTTTTTTTTGCAAAAAACGCACCATTGAAAAACGAGACAGTAGGAGTTGCTAGGAGTTGGAATAGTGGGGAATTGAACCTTCTGTATTGTTTACTAATCCACGTGTCACATAATATAATATAATGGATTATACCCTTTATCATAAAAATTAAGAAAGTATCAAAAGATGTAATCATACAAAAGGTGATATGACAGGGAATAAAGTAGTAAAAAAGTGGCATGTGAAGGAAAAAAATAGTACAAAAGCAGGTATGTAGTGATAAACTATGGTACTCCTTCCATCGTTTATGTTTTTTTACATAATCTTCGATGACATACTTTAACTATAAATTTACTCTATGTTATGTTTCCATGAATATAAAATTTGCATCACACGAAAATACTTCAAAATATGAATATAGTGATATAATATGTATAATCCATAGCATAGATATGATTACTATTATCTTTAGTTCAAATTTATCGAGTTTGATTTTCCAAAAAGGGTGACTTATAATTTGGGACGGAGGGAGTAATGTTTCGGGATCCTAAAATTCCTTATACTAATGATCAAATTAAAGGATAAATCATTATTAATGGTACAAAGATCTATAATTTGGGAAGGAGGGCTATTTTTATCACTTACTGCAGCATTTTCCGAAAATAAGTTTATTTTTCACCCATCCCACACATACTAATACAAAACATAAAAAATCAAAATAATTTCATTTTCACAAATCTCAATGAAATTATTTTTCTCTTTATCTATTTATAATGCATTTATTATTTTCTACGTTCACAGCTTTCGATACAATAATTACTTAAAATAAAACTTATTTTATGACAAACTTAAGGATTTTTGAACGAATCATTTAACGGAGGGGAAGTACTATCGATTCTAGAAATCAGCCATAATCAAAGGGGTTAGTGGAGATAAGGGTTTAGACAAGTTTAGACCCTCTTGATGAGAGATAATACCCTACTCCTGTTTGAGGATTGTATCCATCGGATGTATATTGATATGATAATCTGATAGTTCTCATACCCTTGGAGGGCTCCCTGCCCACCTTATATAGGCTGGGGGCAGGACTACAAAGAGGAAAACCTAATCGGACATGACATCAAATTCCTAATCCATTACATAGTAATACTCAATCGGGACACTGGCCCTGCCAAAGAACAAAAGGCAACATTGCGACTGAGTCTTACTCTATTATATAATATATGGATCCGGCCAACGCCTATCTATAGTCCGATAGGCAGGCCGTATGGGTACCCGATACACATATTCTCGGCAGTAATCCCCGAGACCTTCACAGTCGAGTTTCAATCTTCTCTGTGGTTCATAACCAATACTGAATGCTTCAATCTTCCCTGCGAAGGCTTCCCAAGTGCTTACTTCTTAAGTCTTCTTTTTGATATCTTGCAAAGAGTTTGTGGAGGGCTCGTTAAATAGATTAAATAGATGTGTCCTTCAAATAGATGAATAAGTAGGTGCATCGAATAGATCGATGCACCTATTAGGTGTAGCCCCCGACTATGTGATTAGTTATAAACATCTAGACATATAGTCAAGAACTATAATTTTTGGCAAACGAGTGGTTTTAATGAAAAATAATAGCATATGCGGTATATAATCCGAATAAATAATACTGAAAATGGATTTACGAACCGCCTAAAATTGACCAAAAAATACCATCAACAGCATGAAACTATAGGTATTGGCCTTTAGAAAAGGGCAACATATGTGGCTATTATAAAAACAGTGACATTGCACTTGGCTGACTGCATTGTAAAATATATGATAAGCAATGCTTATGTTCAGTATAAAAAAGTTAATGTATGAGCTATAAAGCTCACTGTTTGCCTCCTGTTTGCCTCCTCTTTAAAGTGCATTGTACCAACCTTTAAATAAAAAAGTTGTGTAACTGGTGGAAAAGAGGATTTTAAACGTATTGGACATTCATCCACTCGTATATTGTAGAAACAAATATGCTTAAGTCTCTAAGGACATGCAGCAGGGCATACCTGAAAATATGGGCTGCGGACATATTGGGCTCGGAGCATGTTGCTTGTCCTTTCGTTGTAGTCAAAATTATCCGTTGGCGGTAGCTAATGTAGTCGACATGGAGACAAGATCACCAATCAATAGCAGTATATGCAGCCGATGGTAACGACGAGGTCGCCCATCAGGGGCATCGTAGTAGGCCAACCGTGAAAGCAAGATCACGAGTCGGCAATGATAGAGGCTACCGAAAGCGAAGTCAAAGTCACCAGTAGCGGCGGTGGAGACGTCGTGGTCGATGAAGTAGAGGCGATGCCAAAGAGGCACGATAGGAGGTCCATAAAGGTGATCCAGTCGGATACGAAGCACGGACTCCTAAAGCAAATAACCTGGTTGACAGTAGTTGGCCAGAGATGAAGGTAAACCGACAACAAAGGTGATGGTGATGCTGTCAGTGACAATAGCTCGTCGAACTGTAGAGAAGATGTCAAAGCTTGAGTAGTTTCATTGATGCTAGCATGTGCATGATGCAGATTGATGCACCACAACTTGATTTATGTTGATGGTAGAAGAACTTGGTGTTGCAGCTATCGGAGATGCTTCACTTGGAGGAAAGTAAATGTTGATGTTGTTGTCCAACTCGTTGAATCAGAGTTCATTGGTTGATGACTCCAATACTCCCTAGGCTTGAACTTGGATCTCGAAGTTGACATTTTAAAAACATGGAGTAGCATGTGGCAGCGTTGAAAGGACCTTGATATCGCCTAGAGGGGGGTGAATAGGTGTTCCTAACAATTATCACAACTTCATAGCATATTAGAATGAAGAAAACTTTCGGCTCAAATTGGAACTTCCGGTATAGGATTGGAAGTTCCGGTCTCAACCAAAAAATTCGGTGGATAACGGAATAAAACACTAGTTATGAACATGTAGCTCGAAAGGTATGAAAGGTGACAAACAAGGTATCTAAGTAAGATATAATGTCGCCAACTATATCAATTAAGCATACAAGTATATCGGGTTAAAACAAGCTCAAGCACAATATGAGAGATGGCAAGATGGAGCAAACCAAGAGAGGAGACACGTTGATTTGTTCCCGAAGTTTGGATCCACGGACCCTACGTCTCCATTGAGGGGCCACCAAGGCCGGGTCTATTTCAACCCTTTCCTCATGAGGTTGCACAAATACACTCCTCGATTTCACTTTTTATTTCTTCCCTTGCGGAGGCGAAATGGAAGCCTTGACAAACTTTCCGAGGCACACCACAACCTTAGGTGCTCATCGGCGACACCTAGCCATCTAGGATACCTTAGTCCCCAAGAGTAACAAACACAATTGAAGATTTGCTTGCTATGAACTCGAGTGCACAAAGTATGGAGTGAATCTCACTAGCTCTCAAATTCTCAATCTGAATCCAACTCTCTTCCCTTCTCAAATCCCTCTCACAAAGAGACACCACAAAGGTAGCAGAATGGGGGAGACTATTTGGCTTTGGATGTGTCTAATAATGCCCAAGGACAGTAGCCACTCAAAGGAGGGGTGGAGGAGTTTATATACCCGAGCCTCTCAAAACTAGCCGTTGGAGACCAAAACTCCAATTTTCGGAATTTCCGAAATGCATTTTCGGACAAATCCGAAAATCAATAGAGGGCAACCTCAGTTTCGCAACCATTTTCAGAATTTCCGAAAATTTTTGGACTTATCTGAAATATTTTCGGACCATCCGAGATTTTTTCGGAATTTCCGAAAAGTACAAAGTAAAACGACCATAGCTTTTCGCTCGGGAGTCCATTTTTGATGATCTTGGTCTCTATGGAAAGCCCACTCAGAAGACTACCCAACTCAAGAAATAACAAGATTTAAAACCACTCAAAGGATAAGTTAAAGCTTGGATTTCTTTCAAGGTAGCACTAGGATGGGTAACAATGAGCACCAAGACATACACAAACACATCGATGTTGCATCCCTCTTGATAGTACGATATTCCTATACTCAAATTTAAATAAGAAGAGAATTGTACCAATAGGAATGTCTTCTTTTCATATTCATTTATTTGTCTTAAGGGATACCAATATCAAAACCGTTTCACCATATATTCTTCAAATGATTGATGCGGTTACTTGTAGCTTCAAAAGGCCTTGCACGGTCCATCATGACAAAGCCATCGACCCTTCTCCACGGATAAGATTCTTCAACGCCAAGCCCCTTGCTTGCCCTTCACCACCGCATGGTCCATCGCGACCGAGCATCACTTGCTCTTCACCACCTTGCGTTAGTAGTCACTTCGTATTCCACATTTTCAATATCTTCACTTTGTCTTCCTTGGTATGTTTAGGTGTAATGATATCACTTGAGCATCAACACCTTTGCAACCCTTGGGACCTATTTGTCTTGTTCAACTCAATGAAATTATTAGTCCCAATGATCCGGTTGTCAACCTCTTCACATATTGACCAAATGATCACGTATATAAAATGGTATGAATAAGTGATGAGTATTAATCAACACTACAAGTGTCGTATACTCAAATATATGCTCAAATATAAAGATCCCAATTATATGAAAGTCAATAACTTGGATCAAGTACATGCATAACTAAGGTGTAGGATTTGCTCCCCCTAAATGTATGCATATGGAATATTTGTGTGAAGCAAGAGTATGCATAGCTAGAGATAAAACATTGGGAGCTTACCCTATACAAAAATATAAGGTATTGATCATATGTAGACATTAAGATATAAGCATACCTTCATAATATCCATGTTCTCAATGTGAAGAGATTAAACAAGACATGACTCAAACAAAACATTAGTCTCCCATGCATATGTTAATCACATGAAAATATTATATATGAATATATCAATATGTGCATGGAGAGAAAGAGTGATACATATAGCTTATCTCCATGCATTTCATCCTGGTGATTTAGATCCACCATCAATGAACATTTCTATCTCAACTCATATGAAATCTGGGAATCACCTCTAGCACATTCCACTTCCATATCCACATGAGACTAGGAAAATAAATGCTTACAAAAATATTAGTATCATATAATTGGTTTTGTCATTAATCTCCAAAACTAAAATAATGGCACTTGAACTTTCAAGCGTCCAGAAGCCTGAACGTAATCTCCTTGATTGATGATTCCTCCGACTGAGTCAAACTCGGGTCTGAGAAGAAGAGCTTGCCAAAATTGTTGGTGAGAAAGTTGGAGTTTCCAAAAATGTGCATGTCAGATTTCAATAATGTGTGTTGTGTAGCCCCTGACTCTGTGCTTAATTGAGAAACAACTAAATATAGAGTCGAGAACTGTAGCTTCTTATCGTCGAGTAGCCATCGCTCGAGTGAAGAAACGCGTTGAGGATGTCCAAGTAGAAAGCTAGAGGATTGGAGTAACACTTGTAGTAGAGTAGCACGACGTCGTATCTGGTAGCACATGTCGAGGTGTCGAGGTTCTCAGAGACGTGCAGCCATGGAGATGACTACACCAATCAGCAACCAATTGGCAGCGACAAAAGCAGCCAGCGGTGAAGACGATGATGGCGATCAACGGCGGTAAAGTCCACCAACCATGGCGCCGAAGAAACCAGTCGGCAGCAACGGAGGCAGCCTATGGTGAAGATGATGACGCTCATTAGTGGCGGCATAATAGGCTAGCCGTGAAGGCGAGGACACCTGTCAGCGGCGATGAAGGCATGCCGGCGGGGAAAACAGAGATGCCCATCGGTGGCGGCATAATAGGCTAGTCGTAAAGGCGAGCACACCAATCGGTGGCGGTGGAGGCATGCCGACGGTGAAGACGAAGGTATCCATCAACGGCTGCATAATAGACCAGCTGTGAAGGCAATGACACCAGTCGGTGGTGGCGGAGGCAAGCCGGTGGTGAAGATGAAATAATAGGACACCTGTGAAGGTGAGGACACCAATCGGTGGTAGTGGAGGCAAGTCAATGGTGTTATACTAACTGATCTATTCCTGAAGCGTAGGAGATAAGCTTATGGTCATGAATCCCTACTATGTGTATATGAACTTGGATCCTGCGGTATAAATATGTAGGATGAGTAGTATGTGATGTAAATGTAGTTGTGGAAAATTCAAGCATCTTGCAATATATATAAATATGTATTTCTCCTCTTTCTAATTTTAATTTCCCCGAGTAGTTGACTCCTTACGTTTAAACACTTTGCCCGACTAGTGATAGCCCCCAAGCACCAGGAGTCGGCTCATGGCATTTCCCAGACATGTGTACGAGTGACATGAGTTTGTCATTCATGGAACAAAAATTTACGGATCAAAATTTGTGCCAGTCGGGTACTTTGCAAATGTTATGAGGAGAAACCAAATTATTTTATCTCTGTGCTTTTGATTTTTCCAAGTAGTACTTTAGCACCTCGTGTGATACACACTACCCAACAAGCTCCTGGATGCTAGGAATCGGCTCATGGCAGCTATTCACCAACATACCAAATGGAAAGCATCAGAAAATAGAGCTTCGTCACTACTCGATAGTGTTTTTACTCGGATTTATTCACAAGAAATCAAGATAAAGGAATTGTTGCAAAAATATGATATAACATCTGTAGCCCCCGACTCACTACTGAACGGAGAACCAGTTGATGTAATGAGGTAGAGGAAAAGGAAAATATTATATAAAGAAGTAAATTAATGCATGATGACTTACCTTTATGATATTCCCTTGGTGACGATAGAGGTGGCTGATGTGGAGATAAGATCATTCATCAATAGTGATGAAGACATCAACCATGGTGGCGAGAAAACTAGCCGGTAGCGACGGAGACGACCGATGATGAAAATGGTGACATCTATCAGCGACGGTGACATATACCAACTGTGGAGTAGAGGATGCTCATCAGCGGTGACCGCATAGGCCAACCGTGAATGCGAGGTACCAAAAAACGACGAGGTGCTGGGCCAGCACATGGTGTGGATGGGGGGAAACGTCTGACCAGCACATGGTGGTCGAGGCCAGACGTGCGGATGATCTACGAAGTGCGCGCGCGTGTATCAACAACCAATTGCCCTGAGTCCAAACCAGCAATGCTAGGTCCTAACCTCCGGTCCGCATGTCGTGCTAGAATCGTTCTAGCAACCACAGCTCCCACGTGCAGCATGCAAAACAAACAAATACAATCTAATTAGCATTAAAATATTATTGGACGCTTAATTGTGTAATGCATATATCAAGGCATGGTCTGGTTAAAGTCGTGCATGTCAGTTGATCTACACATGAAGGTGAAGTACCCCAGTAGCTGGCGATCCCATGTGCGATCACTGGACACAATCCATGGACCTGAATTGTTCCCGTGCCGTGTGAGGGTTACGACGGCATCTGTACAAATTGTCCTAGGTGTCGAGCATACACACCGGGATCTCAGCCGGTGTGAAAAAAAGAAAAAGTAGTAAGAGATTAATCTATAATTAGAAATCAATCCAATTAATAATGATAAATTGGAAGGAAAAAAACTTCGGTGATGTCGGAGATTAAATCGTTGAACTCGTCGAGATAAATCTCCTGACTGGACTGAATCCGAAACGGAGAGAACGAGCTTGGTGCAAGCCTTCTCGGTGTTCGGGAGGCTTAGGGCAAAGATGAATCCGGCGACGTCCGAGATTGGTTCCATCGTACTCTTTTGATGGAAAACTCGGCGCCACCCTTACCTGGCGCTCCAATTGTCGATTATGGAAATCGGCAATAATCAAAGGGGTAGCGCACAACACCTAAAAGTGGATGGATGCGGAGATAAAGGTTTAGACAGGTTCAGGTCCTCTCGATGACAGGTAATACCCTACTCCTGTTTGGGAAATGCGTCCACCAGGTGTATTTTGATCTGACGATCTAATAGTTCTCATGCCCTTAGAGGGCTCCCTGCCCACGTTATATAGGTTGGGGTGTAGGGTTATAAAGAAGAAAACCTAGTCGGACACGACATCAGTTTCCTAATCTGTTCGATAGTAGTACTTAATTGGGACTCTAGGCCTGCCATAGAACACAAAATAATGTTACGACTGAGTCCTACTCTATTACGTAATATATGGATCGGTCCATCCCATATCTCTAGTTGGATATGCAGACCGTATAAGTACCGGGTACTCGTATTCTCCACAAGTACCTTGTTCTAGAGTAGATATACCCTAAGCCTTTAGTCCTATATATAGCAGCTTGCTAGCTAGCGAATGAAACCATCACACTATCACACATATCCTATTGTACTACAATAGTATCAGTGAACTGCTATTGCCCTCCCAAAGGGTACTCTACTAGTATGTCAGGTTCCATCCCTCTCGCTTTCTTCTCTCATGGTGCTGTGATTGGCCATCGTCCAATCCGGCTGCCGGTTGGGCTTCTTCCTGCTGCTCGTCCAATTGGTGCCCCGGCAAAAGGCTCCTTCCGACGACACAGCAATGTGCCTCGACATGCTGAACACGTTGTGTACTCGGAACCAGTCACTCCTGCGAAGGAGGTATCTAGCTTTGAGCCCTGTGTGTGGGGGAACTTCTTTATCAACTATGACCCCAAGCCACTACAGGTATACAAGTTTCTTTTCATGTTGTATATGCTTTCTCTATGGTAGAACTGTACAAATATTCTGTAGGCGAACATCATCTGGTTTTCTAGTTAACATAAACCATATAAGCTGATCTAACAAGAATATCAAAAAATTGATGACAGGCATGAAACAAATTTTGCCTTCATCTCATCATGTACAAAACACGTAGGAATTAATATCTCCGTTCTCGTTTACTCGTCCCTTTAGCCACCTTTTGAAGTTTGGAAATATTTATCACTGCACGGTTACGAAGGTGATAATTCTCATTTTGCCCTTTGTAGGCCTAGGATAATGTCTAGGTAGCATACGTATTTAGAAGATTTTACTTATCCTACCAACATATGGGTATTTTTGTTATTTCATTTCGAAAAAAATTTGATTGTATGGGTATGTGTGAATGATCAATAGTGACCAATAAATAAAAATGGAGGGAGTGATACCCGCACATTCAGCATGTACAAGCTATGGCTTGCTAGGCTACGCAGCCAAAATTGTTACCAAAATCCCAATTTTCCCATACGAAAAACCGATTTTCACTGACGGGCATGTTAAAACACTCGATTGCAAAAGATTTGGTGAAAAAACATAAAAATAACAAAATTCTAGAAACCCTAGCTCGATCCGATACAAGCAACATCGCAATTGAGATGAGAGAAGATAATTAAGGAGCGAGGACGTGAGGAGAGGAGATAAAGAGTCATGAGAGGTCAAGTAGATCAGTTGGTGTATTTATTCAGGCTCCGCCTTTTCATATGTGGTGCTGTTATGAGGCCGGTCAGTAAAAGCAGGATTATTTTTACAGGTGACCATGGGTTTCGTCTATTGAAATTATGATTTTCATGTTCGGACCATTAAGATGGGTGCCTAAAAGAATAATCCAATTCTGACACGTGGCTCCAAGGAAGCTTGCCTAGGAAATTAGTTCTTACAGTCAGATCTTGACGGGAGATTCTACGCATTTTTACAGGTTTGTCTTTACTTAGGCTGCCTGTAAAAATATAGGATTGTTCGTGAATATAGTTCTTTATAATGTGGGCAATTACTCCCTCCAAATATTTCTCATTTGGTATACTAACATGCAGATCCCCGACACAACTTCAATTAATCCTTGACTTCTCTAGTAAGGGTGGGTGATTTTAAAAACATATTTTAGAGTAAAATCAACGGCAATATTCACATGACAAATTATAATTTATAATTCTATATCCATTTATGTACTTTTTAAATGTTTGCAAGCACTCATTGTAGAACGGCATATATTTTGAAATTAAATGGATGGAGCGATGACATAGTTCACATTTTTCCTTGTTGGTCAATGGAGTTTTATCATATTTTTCTATTACACTTGATTTAATACTGCTTTTGGCAAATAAGTGGTCAAATCCACAACACACCCAAGTTGTATAAAAGGAAATCTTTTATTTCACCTAACTATCCATTCCAATATATTTCTTTCATTTGATACTAACAAATGAAATTTATCATAACAAATGAAATTTATGCATGCAAACAAGCAGAGATCGGAAGATTGGATGATGGAGAAGGCTGATAAGCTAAAATTGGACGTCCGTATACTGTTTGAGATGCACAATGATTCAGCCAAGAGAATGCACTTAGTAGATGCAGTCCAACGTCTTGGGATAGATCACCTTTTCCAAGAAGAGATAAACAATGCAATAAGTGACATCAAAGGAAGTGAATTCACTAGCTCTAGCCTCCATGAGGTTGCTCTACACTTTCGCTTACTTAGGGAGCATGGTATTTGGGTATCTCCAGGTATTGATATATACTGTAAGAGATAACTTGCAGAGTAATTTTCGCAAAATTGCAATTTGGTCAGAACTATATCTCACTGCAACTTTTACTATGTATTTTACAAACGACAACAATGCCAAACAAGTTTATTAAAAAATAACAATTTATCCACTGTGTGTATATGACAGATAGGCCCAATTTGCAATAGTGCCAATATTGCTTATATAGGTGATGATTCACATATACAACTTTTTGCATGTTTGTCTGGTCACAAATTTTTAAGTCATTGTATTGTAGGGATTCAGATTTACATTCATTTTCGTAATTATGGTTGTGTCAAACAACTTTTCAATATAAGTCCAAATTAGATTATATACATAAAAATTAGTCAAGTATTGCTGGAACCTAGTCTCTTTTCGAACGGAAAATCCACACTCAAATTAGCTATGTCTTGCAGATGTATTTAAGAAATTCAAAGGAGAGGATGGGAGGTTCATCAATACAATACCTGATGAACCAAGGGCATTATTAAGTTTGTACAATGCAGCTCACCTCCTCATCCATGATGAGCCAGAACTGGAAGAAGCTATGTCTTTTGCAAGGGACCACCTTGAATCAATGAGGGCTGGAGGTAGTATCAAGGCCCCTCTAGATAATCAAATCAATCGTGCCCTACACTTACCATTATCAAGAACCTGCAAGAGAGTGGAAATGTTGCACTATATGCTGGAGTATGGACAGGAGGAAGGGCACATTGTGGTTCTTCTAGATCTTGCAAAGCTGGAATTCAACCTTATGCAGCATGTCCTCTTGAAGGAGCTCAAAGCTTTTTCTCAGTAAGAGGCTTTCTTTGCTTTGGCTTTGTACATGTCTTGTGGATGTAGATGCCAGGTTTATTCAAATCCTTTACCTAAAAATGAGTCTTTGTTTGATATATATCGAATAGGTAAATATATACCATGATAGTAATTGACTGTGCCCTTTCAAACATAAACTAACCATGGTAATAACATCAAATGTGTGTATGCGCACCATACAACTGCCAAAAAAACATTTTGCGATGTTCATTCAATTCATCTCTGCAGTCAGTAAAGATAATGTAGAGAATATTTAGTTATTAGTGAATATGCCACGCATTTCAGTGGATAATTTAGAACTAATTTCTAAGAAAGCTCGACAAAAACCTGTTGGAAACTATTTACTTGTAATACCTAAAAGGACAATAATTTGAGCTATGTAGAAGTTGATGTGTAATTTCAACTCATGAATAGTTATGACAAGTATGAGAGGGATTCAGCGGGTTTTACTTTCTAGGTGAGATGTGGGTCAATACACCTTGAGCTCTCTAGCATTTATACTAAGTGGTTAATTCTGAATGCACCATGAGTCCATGACATATGGATAGCTATAATCAAAGTAAAGGAGGAATCCGAAGACTAAAGTCTGAAGGATGTTGTATTTCGGATGATCTGGATCAATACATGTTCATATTTTAGTTCATATGATCGATAGATATGTATAGATACGTGCAAAATTATGGAGACATGTTACGTTCCTTCAATATTCTCTAATTGATGGAATAGTAAATACATAATATTTTATACCTCGTTTAGATATTTTGCGTTTTGTTGTGCAACCAATTTAATGTTAATTAGTCACACAATACATGTACAATTTCATGTTTTGTCTAGAAGTAGTCTAACATGTGATGGTATTAACTCAACGGGGTGGCAATTCCCTGTTGGGACCAGGGACCCACCCCTACGGGGCCGAGATCGGGTGAGAATTCTCACCCGCGGGTGAGCAGGGACAGGGCCCCACAAAATTCCTAGGGATGGGGGCGGGGATCGGAATTAATCTGCGGGTGACCTAGAGGGGTCCCGAATATGAGTTGCCTATCTAAAGTTAGCCTATTGCAATAACATGGACACAACAATCCCATTTCAAATTGACATATAAAAACTCAAGACCCTAGTTCCCCTCAACACTAAACCCTTTCCTTCCTACAACCAAACCCCACCGCCGCAACACAAACTGTGAGCAGCGAGCCCCTAACCGGCGCCCCAAGTCCCCAACGCAAACTGCGGCAAGAAAGCTGCCAACAGCTGCATATGTATCATGTATGTATCCGTGCTACTTTCATGTTATCAGTGGATTGACATTGACCATGTGCTTTATGTATGGGTGTGATGACCAATGAGTATATATACATTTGCTATTGAAATTTTATCATACTTTTTTCAGTATATTGTGATACTTTCATGGAGCATTAATTCCATCTAGGTGATCTGGGCCCCGGTCACCCACCGGGTTCCGTGTGGGGGTAGGGATGGGTGATGTTGTTCACCTGACTGCCTTCGTGGGGCCAGGGGCGGGGATACCCGCAAGAGGGCGGAGGCGGGGGTATTTCAGCCCAACCCGGCCCCGCTGTGCCCCGTTGCCACCCGTAGATGGTAATAAGGTGGTTAGTATATCCGTGTTGTTTTATCCATAGTTTCAAGTATTGAACAATAGCAAACTAAGGTTTATACTACGATGTAATTTATCCGCTCTCAGATAAAAAGATGGATCGTTATCCTGAAAGGATTTTTCAAACATGTATTTTATCAATCTTTGTCTCATCGTTTGCAAACGCAATATACTATAGACATATACTGCATTAACTAGCAAAATGGCTCTTTAATGTTGTTAGTGTTTTCGGTATGCCTGATATACTATATGTCCATATTATTATTATCATAAATCAACAAATACTCGTTGCTTCTAATCTACATGTCTTTAATATACTACAAAACAAGTACCTGAATGGATTGATCAAATTTAATTTCAGGTGGTGGAAAGATCTCTATGGATATATCGAGCTGAGTTATGCTAGAGATCGTGCGGTGGAGTCATATCTTTGGTCCTATGCATTGTTCTATGAGGAAAGCTTAACAGTCACACGAATGATCCTTGCCAAGATAATTGGATTCATTATCCTTATGGATGACACATACGATGCCCATGCCACCATAGAGGAATGCAGGAAGCTGAATGAAGCCATACAAAGGTTCAATTAATTAATATGTCAAAAACTACAGAAATTAATATCCTTCAACTCAAGCCACCAATTATAACAGGAATCATGAAAACCACACAACAAACTTTATTTAGAAGTTGTAAAGTTTTGAAGCATCCTATTTCAAAATAGAAAAATATAGATGATGAATGAAACGTTCTAAAAATAATAATAAATGAAAACTTAACTATTCTACCCTTATAACTGTAAAACTGAATCAAGTACAACTTCTAAAGTATGCATGACTGTGCGATATAACCTTATCTACTTAATTTAATTTCTCTGAAAATATATAGAGAGATAGAGAGTTTGTGCTATTGCCTAACACGCAACATATTGTTTAACTAAAAATTGTGTCAGACGCATACCCCTTGATCCTCTGCACCTCTCCCACCTCCTCGTCAGCCACCTTCTGCCCCTCTCATGCAAATCCAAATCCAGTATTTTATTTACTCTTGAAACAAATAGGTCTATTAGCACAAATAAGTCTCATAATTTTAAAGTTGGGGTAATTTGTATACGCGTATCTCTTAAGAAAAAAAAGACCAATAAAATTATTTTTTTAAGAGCAGTTCTATTAAGGAACCACTTGTAACTCTTTCCTACTATGTCAGATGATGATAGATGTTATGTGACAGTTGTAGTTCTTGTTGAGATGTTGTAGTTAAAGTTTTTCTATTTTTGATAGTTTATTGGCCTAAAAGTGAATTATAAGAAGCTCTTAGGTCTACATTAGAATACTTGTTGCGTACTTGGATGGGAACATTTTCTATATATAAAAATATAGCGTTCGACGAGGTTTCCAACTTTCTGGTTGAAAGTTATTTCAATTCAATTAAGATAATTTAGGTGCCGAAGTATCGTACATAATTCTAAATTTACTTTTTAAAATAGGATAATTTTATAGACACATCATTACGAAGTCTTAAACTTTAAAAATTCATAGAAAATACATTTTACGTATTTCGTCACCTGTTATAAACCGGAATTTGCATCCGACAGAGAGTTACCTTTGTCGGGTGTAAATTTCGGCTCGTCACATGTAACCAAATACGTGTGTAAAATTTGTGTGCTCGTCAAAGGTGACAAAAAAAAAATAATTGCTCTCATCACCCTCCCCTCTCCTGCCGGCTCCTGAGCGCATCCTTATCCTCTTCTTCCTTCTCCCTCCCCTCCTCCCCCCTCTCTCTCCCTTCTTCCGAGCGCCTTCCCAACCAAGCCACCTCCCGCATGCGGCCGGATGCGGCAACGGCCGCCGGCTGCCGGCTCCCACTAGCGATCCTTCCCGTCCGGCCCGGCCAGATGCCCCTCCGACCACCGGTTGCCGTTCTTCATGCTCCTCTGCCCCCCACGATGCGAGCTCCGGCCAGTGGCGCCGCTTCCCGTGATCCCTCCGTCCCCTCTGGCTCGCGAGTACTGGTCGTTGTCTGTCTCGTCCCTGAGCGTCGGCGTGTCTACGGGCATGGCGAGGAAGGGTGAGATACGGCCGCCGCCGCCGCCGTCCCCGTGTCGTTAGGGGACGGCAGATCCGGCCTCTCTGAGATCGGGGGACACTAGATCATACTCTGGCTAGTCTCCTCCTCCATCCCCGAGCAGCCACCTCCAAGAGCTAGCCGCCTCCTCCATCCCCTAGCGGCGGCTACCGCAGCATCCGCCTCCTCTGAGCACCGGTCCTCGGTGCCTCATCCATCTTCGAGCGGCCGACACGCCGCGGCCTCCTGCTCCACCACCTAGCACTACGTGCTGATGCCTCCACCGTCATGCATTGGATGGGTACTGATCTATGTGTTTCTATGCTTATGATATGATTTTAGATCTTGAAGTTATCGGTGTCAAGTTTTCATTTGGGGTGTGTTTCTTGTTGAAACCGCATGATGTGTTGCCACTGGAGATTAATTGAAGGAAGGGGTGGATGACTGATGCCAGAAGAGTTTTGGTGTCTTGTTTTCGTTCATGCTAGAAGACTTTTGACTACTTAAATATGAAATATTTTTTGCACCTACAATAATAAAAAAAAATGAAACTCAAAATTAAAATACGAAAAATATATTTTTAACAGGCAGTTGTGCAATCCACTTGCACAAAACTGTTAATTTTTATAAGCCCTATGCCACATTCGGTTGGCTAAACGCTTGCAAAAATGGCGTTTACCAACCACCTATAAAAATAGTTTTCTGAGCATTCAACATTCCACCTCTAATTCTAGAGCAGCAAAACATGTGTGAAAACATGTGTGTTTTTCAAAGTCCTATGCAAGGACAAAGCACAGTACCGCTCATGCATATATACACATATATTCTACTGTCACATATATTGTACTGTCATTCTATCAAGAAAGAAAAACCAACATTTAGTTAATTAAATTAGAGTGTGCAACTGGAGATAGAGATAGCTACAACCACCAAAGGTTTTTGTTGGCATCAGTGTTCTTGTTACCGAGTTGTTGCTGCCAGCAGGATATGCACCAGTAATTTGCATGAACCCAAGCTACTTGGAGAAAATCAGAAAGAACTTGTTTAAGAATTACTAACGGAATGAAAATTCATTTTCAGATTAAAAAAGAAGTATAAAATGACTCAATAATTTATCGTACCCTTTGGATTGTTAGCCTTTGATCTTAACAACACTAGCTACAATTATTTTATGGACAGAGAAGCATGCATATTATACCTTTCAATGTTCAATGCACGTAAGCAATTAATTAATACTACTAAAGCACAATTGAAAAACCATATGGGCCCTCTAACTAAATAAATATGTTGCACAGTTACCATCGAATTTATCAAACACTATTCATCTTAATTATGGTCATGTGTTTCGTACTATGTTAACAAATCTTTCATTCCAGAAATATTAAACATCATCGGGCCACTTTATTCATCACTGGTACATTGGCTGAATCCATTTGAACATAATTTACAAAGTATTTCACTCATTTGGTGGTTTCAACGCGATACATCACGACAAATTTTTTTAGGCAAGATTTATTTACACTTGCCTAAGTAATTTCATGAAATATCCCAATTGGCCTATTGGACAGATGGGATGAAAGTGCAATCTCATTACTACCAGAGTACATGGAAAAGTTCTACCGTGCACTGCTGAATGACTTCAAGGAGATTGAAGCTCAAGTAGAGACCAGTGACAAATACCGTGTGGCGTACATGAAAACAGAGGTATACAACTTATATATATGTACTCCATCTTTCCACTTTTATTTCGTGTATTTTGACCAGAGTCTTCAAGTTACACATTGATCATTGATGGATTTTTATTACAGTATATTATCAAGAGCTACAAAAAAAAGATCGTGTGTACCAATGAAATTTGTCATCAATTGGTATAAACTTTTCACATTTATTATATATTCAATATAAGAGCAGCACCAACAGTTCCCAACATTCTATCCCCGAACTCTTATTTAAATCACTAATGAGAATTTAAGTATTAAAAGATATGCTTCTCTCCAAGACAGCTTGAATTTCACCCCTTAAAAACGGGCCACCTCCAAACTACTTAGATAAGTCGTCTATCAGCCCTCTTCCCATGTGACCATGTGTGCTGGCCCTCCCCCATGCGATCTGGTCGCTTTGGATTGGGAGCCGACACTTCCCAAATAGTAGAGAGCAAGGGAACGGGGAAAGGGATTTCAATTTCTTTAGCAGCTTATTATATATCGGAACTGCTAGGGCTAACTTTTCACCAACCAGCCTAAAATTTTGAGATTGGAAACCATATTGGACATCTATGTATTACTGATAGAAAATCGTAACAGTCCAGGTTCCATACATACAGCTCTATGCTCAACACGAATTCGCTGAACCATACGGAAACTACAATACACATGCCTTTTCATCCTCACTTTGTGTAAAAGGTTTAACCAGTATTGCTAGAACTTGGACAAATAGATAGGTAAACTTGTGTAACCCTTCCAGAACTAGCATCGTAGGACTAAACTTCTCATTACCTGCTGCACACATTTAGCCTTTTATGGCCCATGGGCCTGAGGTGTCACATAAACCTAACTTGAAGAACTTGACACAGTTAAACTTTAACTGTGTATAACTTGCCCTAAACGATAATTATTGGAACCGGGTGGAGTATCGCTTTGTTTCATGAGTATGCTAGTAGTGCCATATTATAATTATAACGATGTAGCTAACTTGTTTTTTTTTTTGGCTAATTTAATTTACATGGGTGCAGTTCCAAAAGCTCTCCACTTATTACCTGCAAGAATTTGAATGGTGTCATCAAAATTACAAGCCAAGCTTTAAGGAGCGGGTTGCTTTGTCAACCCTGTCCATTGGTGTGCCAGTACTATGTGTGACTGCTACAGTTGGCCGGGGTGATGCAGTAACAAAGGAATCATTTGAGTTGGCCACAGGACGTGCTAGTGCCGTCATAGCATGTGCGAAGATTATGCGTTTCACGAACGACATTGCTGCATTCAAGGTATAGATGAACTAATATTCAGTTGTACTGCTTTGGAAACAATTTGAGAGCATTCCATATAGTATTCCGATATATTGTTTTTAGATATGTAAGGCTATGTTCGGAACTAAAGTTTCAAACTTCTGCTCTCTTATGTTCGATGCGCACGTTTCCTGAACAGTTGAGTGGAGCCTTTTTTTAAAAAAAATATTGAAAATTTGCTTTAAAAATAATATTAATTAATTTTTTAAATTTTTAATAGCTAATACTACCTCTGTTATTTTTTTATGATGTTAGAAGTCATATTTAGGGGTGGAGGGAGTACTTAATTAATCATGCGCTAATAAATACTCCCGAGGAGAGTTCCCAACCTAGTTTACGGAACACAACCTAAATATCCACGCAGTCTAGAATTGGATGCTGAATGTGGTCTAGCTATTTCGTCACTTTACATTACTAAATTATTAGTGGAGAGTTGAAATGTTATATGTATATAACTGGCTATTTCCTGCAGCATGTAATATTGAAACAAAAATTACCAATTAATAAAACATAAACATATATTGTAAATTGGAGGAAGTAGCATTAATTGTTTTTTGTTTTTCACACATGCAGTCTGGAAGAAAGAATGAGGGAGATGCCACAAACACTGTGGAGTGCTACATGAATGAGCACAAGGTCAAAAGCAAAGTAGCTTTAGCCATGATCGAATCAATGATTGAAAGTGAATGGAGAACCCTGAATCAGGTTCGCTGTGATTATCACCAGCAGTTCCCTGTGGTGCAACGAGTTATCAACTTGGCCATTTCAGTGCTATTCTTTTACGATGAGAAGAAAGATGCCTATACATTTTCCAAGCATCTTCAGGAGATTGTCGGGAGTCTGTTTGTGAATCCTATCCCCCTCTAGAACTGAGCTATCAACAATGCAGCAATCTATGTGCTTACATAGTGTGGGTGGCTACATACCCATGTAATGTAATACTACCTCCATCTATATTCACTTCTATGCATAAACCTGGACATGGTCTATATCCAGATTTCTATACTACTACATAAAACACTAGGAACAGTGTGTTGGTTCTGCCAAGTACATCATACCTGTTACTGACAACCGGAGTCCGCAAAGTCGGTGCAAAGGAGCAGGCGCCACCTGATTCAAACGCGTGCAATTCCTCGGTTGATCCCCTTCCGGTCTTCCGCTCTTCTCGCCTTAGGCTGCAGCTCTTCTTGGTTGACTTTGTTCTTGTGTTCGATCCTACGAAGATAATCATGTTGTGATTGCAGCTGTTGGAGCTAGAGAGGACAATGATGGTGGGACTGCAGCTAGAGAGGAGAATCAGGGTGGCATTGGGAGTTGGAGAAGAGAAACCAGAAGAGACTTTGGCCAGGATTTCTCTAGGTATGTTTGGAGGGCATGTTAATGCATCTGGCAGCGTCGGTGGAAACTACTCCCCTCCTTTGGAAGAGCTTGGCCCATTTTGATTTTCGAATGATTGGAAGAATTGCATGGAAGTGTGATCCTTGATGCAAGTGCTGAATGCAACTTGTTTTTTGGTGTTGGATAGTATTGTTTCATGTTACTAACTGCAAGCACTCTATTTTGTTCCTATGTATTGAATTTCCATGGAACCATGACTCTATGTTTCATGAATTTGGTTATGGAGCATGTGACTTATCGAAGTAATGACTATTCATGGAAAATTTGTGAGAGCTTGTGTTGATTTGGTTTGTAAGATTAGTGGTATATATTACCCATTTATTTTTTTAAATTTGAGTGAATTGCCTATTTAATTCAATATTCATACATTGCATATAAAAGAATATACCTACTATTTGAACATTTTGAAAGGAAATAATTGTGTGGTGGCATAACCAGGAGAAATATATTAAACAAAAATAATATTTACATGGTGGATCGCAATGCCATCTAAGCAAGGTTCCTTACCATTTCAAATCGTAGGGAATCTGTTTGTTTCCTATGCTTTTACGGTTGAAATCGTAGGGCACTCCTATTTCCCCGTAAATATGTTCCCACGGAAGGATTCCCTACGAAGAAGTGTAGGGAAACTGTTACCGTACTAGTTTCAGGTTGTTCCCTGGTAGAAAATGCAGTAGGGGACATAGTGAGTTCTAGTTGTGTACGTCATAGTCCATTATAGCTCTTGGATAATGTTCGGTGATTATCAGATTTCGATTAGATTAGAGTTTCCTAATATTTATCTTCCTTAAAAATAGCGTAAATTGTATAATGGATTATATTGTTTCACCATAGTTTTACATTGGACTAGGATTTAGCCATCCTTTTTACATTACAGCACAAAAATTTGCATATGTTTGCAGATTGGACTAGTGTGGACTGTGGACAACATTGCACCCAAACCACAAATTGGCAGTAGAAATATATCCAATATGATTAGTTCAAAGATCCAACAAATTTAATCAACACCAATTCCTTTGCTCTAATTAGCAACCACATAATCATTGCAGTTCTCACTCAAATCATCCTGGTCTAACTTTGAAAATCTATGTAAATTCACATGGCGTTAAGCGAAAAGAATACCTATGCCTTGATCAACCAAAAAAGTATTGTTAAGATATCTAGTCCAATGTTCAATTCACTCTTAAAAATAAAGGTAGAACGGATAAAAAGGGGCGTAAAGATTTTAGCTATGACTATAATATATTATAACTGTAATCTAAAGGGGCGTAGAGATTACAAATCAACTTTAGATTACAGTCATAGGTAACTAAATTAGCTCTACAATGTTTAAAAATAAAATTTACACCCTTAGATGTTTACCCATTAAATTAATAATGTAAGATAATTTTCACTTAAACCGGTATAGTCATTACTTTGAACTATTATTTTTCAAATAATGCAATATTTAAAAATAAAGTTTACACAATTATATAGTGTACCTTTCAAATTCAGAATTTAAGATCTATCTAAGTAATTTATCCGTGCACTTAAACCAATGGGCCCATTATTTAAATCAACAGATCAATCTTTTATTACTTTGGACTATTATTTTCAACTAATGCAATGTTTTAAAATAAAGCCTACACCATTATATTGTGTACCCATTAAATTAACAATTTGAAATCTATACTAACTAATTTACACTTACACTTGAGCCGGTGGATCTATTATTCAAATCATCTTTGTTAATAAATAAAGCATACGATGTTCTCCTTATGGCCCGCTACACTATGCATGTATGCACCTTTGCCTTTCACACGCGTGATGAAGCGTCGTATATGAGGCATCCAAGGTGATCATAACCACTGCAGTGCTACCACTTGCCATATGGATCATGATTAATTTTGTTAATAACATTAAAAATATTAAAGGTGTGATGTAGCGAGAGAAGTACAACGCACCGTGGCTTGAGTTTTTTCAACACTTTGCTCCGTTTAAGCTGAAACCGAGAGTTGATTACACAATCATTATACTGTATTGTGTTATGTGGTACTTAGATTTTGTACTATTTGTTCCTGCAGGTGAAACAAATCATTATGTTAAATGTGAGAACTATCTTAACAAATATCAGTAGAACTCTTACTGGGACAAGGGTGTTATGAGGGAGTTTAAGGCCCTGCTGTTTTCCTCATTCCATACTTTGAATATTCGTTTGCACGCTGTCCAATCTTAAATGGTTTTTTTAAACAACTTTTTAGCGTTTTAGAAGTTAATTCATTCGTTTATACCTCAAATAACTACACATAAATATGATAATTCATTAATTTCAGTTGTCCTAAACCCTAAGTAGTACATATTTTTTTCCATGCGAGTCATGGTGATCAGTAAATTGGTGATCAATGGATAATCAAAGTCATAAGATGAATCTGTAAGAGCTATGAACAGTTGTAAATAGATATCAAAATTAAATGCTATTAATTAGACATCTAATGGGTTGCTAGCAACGTAATTTATGACATGTATATAAAAATGGACAAGGCTAGAACGAATATTACCATATGTCCCATACATATATACTACACGGTTAAATATTTTGTTACATGCGTTAAATCTATTAAAATTCCATAGAACGCTCTCAAGTTACCACGTGGTACTCTAATAAATTAGAAAAAATCTTAGAAATTTAAGAAAAAAAGGAAAACATCTATTACTTGATTTTCACTTAAATTGGTGGGTCCAATATTATAAATTGTTATATTAAATTCATCTTAACAATCTAAATACTAAATACTAAGAGGTCCCACCTCTCCATCCTCGCAGTCCCATGTCTCCTCCCGTGTCATAGGTATGTGGGTACGTACACTTCCTCTCCCTTTCTTATTATATCATACGCCTTTATAAGATGATTTAATCACAAAGAACTTTGAGTTTCTTGCCATACTACATGGTATTTAGGAGAATTAGCTAGTGATAGTTTATTATTAACTCAAGAAAAAAGATTATTTTAAAGTTGTATGTAATTAATCCATCTCCTACTCAAAAGTTGGTGAATGGATTTTTAAGATATAGAACCCTTAAATTACTATAAAAGCACATTATCCGATGTTTAGTTTGCCCTTAACCTATGAGGCAAATTTTTTGAATAAACAATAATCTTAACTTCAATAATATAAGTGCCCGCGCTTGCGTGTAGGCCACCTTGCTAGTTTAAATAGTATATATAATGATAATTGAAATGTAAAAGTAAAGTGATGTGGCTTTATGAGAGAAGAAAAGGAGGGAGATAATTTGGATCATAGATTAATTATCTAAGGGTTAAAAACAATTGAGTTGACTTGGCTTAATTAGAGAATAGAAAAATAATATTAATTGAGTGAGGATGAACTATGCAAGTATATAGGATATTATAAATGATGAAAAGATATATTTAAATATTATGTAAATTATGTGGGGTGAGGATTTAACATACCTCTATTTTAAAGCTCTAAAATTTGACAAATAATAAAATTATAGATAACTCATTATGTTTGTATGATGTTTAAGATATAATAATTATTAGTGGATGATGATATATTGTTTTTGCATGTTGAGTTTTACGATTTAGTAGGTTGTAAATATAATTTATATTGTTATATTGAGTGAGAGTCAATGGCGATGGTCTCCATGAGCATGACAAACACCGTCTTCACTTGTCTTCTCGCTGATCAATCCTTGGGACAGAAGCAGCAGAATACACTGATAACTCAGTATAATATGAAAAGTTATTGGGGATCTGGTGGAGAAAAGGAGACAAAAGAAGAAGAAGAACAGCCTAAATAGCAAATGGATGAGCAGATAGATTAGTGTTACACCTAAACAGCCTCAATGACGCCGAGCTCGCCAAGCACGCAATAAGGTGAGGATGCTTGATCCAGCAATAACTGAAATTGTGTTGTCGGCACAAGAAAGAAAATTATGAAAATGATTTACAACGTCCGTATTATTCTATTGGAATCCTGTTACTACTTCAAAACTGTGTTTCTTTCTGCTTCAAATTCTTAACATCTGTACTCAAAATACTATGTAAGTTTATGTTTTCCAATCAAAATTCCAAATAGGAATTCTGGTTGTTAATTATTTAGTAACCGTGCATGAATCTTTACTATTATAAAAATTGAAGATGTTTCCGCTAAAATTTTAGTACGTCATTCTTATTTGAGTTGGTTTCTAAGTTAGTTGTAAGTCACATGTATCCAATTCAACGTGAACCAGAATAACTATTATACACCTCCTTCCCGGCCCGACCCCTACCCTTCTCCTTCCCCCTCCCCTCCCATTCCCAGCCCAACCCAATCCAACCCAATCCAACCCAACCACCCACACCATCCCGCCGTCCTATCTCACGCGTCTCAACTAAGCATCGGTGCATCCATCACCGGTTGGCGTCTTTTTTTTTCTATTTCTCATTTTCTTTTCTCCCGATCATCCTATCCTCTCTCTTCCCTTCCAATCTCCTCTCTTTTCTCTTCCTTTTCTCCTTTTTCCTATTTTTTTCTTCCCAATTTCTATGCTCATAAATATTTTTCTTTTAAAATTATCATTAAAGTTTGTTTACAAATGCTTTACATCTACAACTAAAAAACTTTCACTGATTGAATAATCAAAATTTTATTCTTTGATCGATAACATATAACCAAGTACACATGTGTCAACTTAAGAAATAATCACCCGATCATTTTGTGAGATATGAAAAGGTGTACATAAGGGATTCTTCGTGTGATGACGCATGAAGCGAGCGCAACCGTGTTTAATACTGTATATGATATTTGACTTTGTTTTATCGTTAGTTTGTTTGTGTTATTTCTATTTGTCATTTAAACTGGTAGAGTTTTTATCACTCGTGAAAATTTTCCTTCGCATGTTGTAACACACATAAATTTTTGCTAGTTGATTAAAAAGAATAAATGTACCAATTAGCATTCTGCTTTTTTTTTGCTGATGCATTATGTTTATGGAACCGAATAGTTAATAGAAATTTTAGCACGACTCTCAACCCCAAATTTTTGAACAACAGGATTTTATTATAAGCTATAACATCTCTCGCAGAGGTAAGATGGAGCACTGTAAAAGATTACTTTTTACACTGTCACACAATGCGAAACATCTCATAATGAGGATTTATTCCCACACACAAGTACATATTCCACATTGCCAAGAACGACAATGGAGGCATAGCCGCCATACAGTGATCATCCAGCCTTATTCCTTCCAGGACGACAATGGAGGCGTCTCGGAGTCCCTCCAGGTGGTGAGGAAGCCGGCGCGGTACCTGTCCCCACGCCGCACGTACGCCGCCGTGAACGACTCGAGCTCGGCCATGTCCTCCGCCGTGAGACGCACGGCCAACGCCGCCACGTTCTGGTCGAAGTTGGCGACCTTGGTGGTGCCCGGTATAGGGCAGATGTCGCTCCCCTGATGATGCACCCAAGCCAGCGCCAGCTGCGACGGCGTGCAACCCTTCCATGCCGCCATCGCGCTCACCCGCTCGAAGATCACCGTGTTCTTCTCCGTGTTCTCCGGCTGGAATCTTAGATCCTGGAACAAACACACACACGGCCATTAAGGACCTGTTTGGTAGAACGTCAACTTCTAAATTTAACTCTACGAGTTAAGTGTGTAGTAAAGTTGTATAGCTGTTTAACCTAGTTTATCTCTCTATTTTATTTTGTGAGAGCACTCCAGCTAGTTTCACTCTACTTTTAGGTGGAATTGGAATTGTTTGGTTGGGCTCTAGGTACAAGAGATGGAATTGGAGCTAGAGCTGTGCTAATTAAACGAACCCTAACTGTACTAGCTTTGATGATAAAATTGAGTTTGCAAACAGATTGTTATATATATGGGCAAAAGAAACCTTGCGGTAGTGGACTGTGCCAACGATTTTTGGGTCAGTTGACAAGAAGCCCCTACCCAGTGGACTGTATGCGACAATTCCAATGCCGAGTTCCCTGAAATGTTCAGAAACATATGCCTAAATTAAAAATTATGAAAATTCACTCTGGGCAGTTTATCATATATTGTTTGTTATGTAGACCTGCAAGTTGGGATTATGTCTTCTTCAGCATCTCTTGACCACAGAGACCACTAAAGCTGGACCGCTGATGGGATGCACTGCGTGTGCTCTTCTGATTGTTGATGCCGATGCTTCAGACAGTCCAATGTACTTTATCTTTCCCTCTTCAACCAGTTTCTTGAGCTCCCCCATCTGCATATTAACAAATCCAGTTTGGTGAAAACTTGTACACTTGGTTTCTGCCTATGTGGACTGTGGCATACTCCCTTCAGTTTTTAGTTGTCAACGCCGTTGACTTATGTTCATTCATTGGACTGTTGTCTTATTTAAAATTTTTATACAAACAAGTAAAAATTGTAAATAAAGCTTAAAGCACCTTTAACAATAAAATAGCCACTAGTACAGAATTTCTTATTTATAACGGGATTTCCTGTATCGGGAATTTACGGATCATCACACCGTCGTCATCTCTAACGGACCGAAATAAACACCGATAAAAGATATAATTATCCATATGCATGTATTTCGAGTTCGTCACAGATGAAATCTATTAGTGACAGGCTTTTGTTTAGACCCGACAAAGATTATCTTTATTATCTTTATCGGGCACTATGCATATGCCCGTCACCGATGTGTATCATCGGTGACGGGCCCTAATATAGGCCCGACAAAGATAATATTTCGGCCAGTCACTGATGGTTGTCATCGGTGATGGGCTCACACATAGGCCCGATAAAGATAACAGCAAAACCGTCACTGATATCTGTTCGTTGGCCGTTACCGATATTTGTTGCACACTATAAATACTTCAACTGCCAAGGGAATGGTTATCCCATTGTTCACTATTTTGGTGGGAGGTTCATGGGGTGTTTTTTTGTCTCTTTTTTCCAAGAAAAAAGAGTAATTGAAAAATACTAAACAATTTTCATAAATTTAGTAATACTTATCTTACAAAATATTTATCTAATATTTTATTTACTTTTGCAGCGATGGATCAAAGTTGGATGCATGAAACTTTATGATATCCCAAACAATATCGATGTGGCGTTTCAAATTTTAGAAACACCGAGGAGGACGACAGGAAAAGAAGAAACATCGATTACATGTGTTGTCCATGTGCAGATCGTAGAAATGAGATCATGCTTGATAGCAGAATGGACGCACATGCTCATCTGATACGTCCAAGATTCATGGAAGGCTATACATGTTGAGTGAAGCATGGAGAGCAAGAATCAGTCGATGATGTTGCAGCTGCAGATAGAAGTGGTGCACAAAATCAGGAAGATGAAGATGAGAATGACATATTTGTACATTCTCCAAAATTAACATGTATACTACCTTAACTCCAAAATTGATAAGAAGATATATGATTGGTCGAAGATTAAAGCTATAATAGATAACGCGTGGGGACCATATGTGCAAAAAGACGGAAGGCATAAGGAAGGTAGACCAAACCTCCATCACGAAATAGACTTTTCATGCCGTCAACAAGTTGGTGAGCAGTGTGGGTTCCACGTGTGCTATAACATGATGGCATTGTTGCAAAAAGTGATATTACTCAACTTTGAGGTTTGTGCTTAAGTTGTGTATGCGCCTATATATTCTTAGTACTTCGAAGTATATATACACTAACTTGGCGCCTCACATACATGAAAAATTTTTCAACATTCCGTCTCACAACTTCGAAGACATTAGAGAGGAGATAGCACGTCTCATACTAGACGACATCTGATCAACCAAAGGAAGCTTTAGATTATAGTCGTAGCTAGCTCATCCATAAATGGTTGAATATTTTTCAATGCTTATCAAATACATGTGATTATGTAACATTATGTATATATTATATGTAATACAATCTGATCTTATTTTTCTGTATATACCTGCAATGCTAATTATATTTCTTCCAATTTATAACCTCGTTTTGCAAGTTTTGATACTTAACTCTTGAAGATGCATGTCGGCATTTTGGTGATCAGTGAATGTGGATGTGATTGTCAAAGTTTGATGGCATATGTGAATAGATGTATGAATTTTTATGTTTGATTTGTGAATTGCTGTTAATGGGGGTTGCAGGAATATATATATTTGCTTCTATCATTTTGTAGCGGGCATGGCTAGCAAAGGCCTGAAGCTAGCCAAAAAATAAAAAAAATATTTTTTTGGTAAAATACTCATCCATGATAGGCTTTAACTTAAATTCGATTGAGATGAGCTCATTCGTGACAGGCTTAAGTTTAAACCCGATTGAAATGAGTCATCCATGACGGACGCCATACTATACCATCTCAAGTACGAGCCTGTCACGGATAAGATCGTCGGTGATGGGCCCTAGTTTGACCCTATTTTATCTTGTCTACTAAATCAAACCTACCGGTTACGAGCTTTAATTTTAGCATGATAAAGATAATTGCCATCCATGACAGTAAAATACCCAATACAGATGACTTCTCACATCAGTGATCTTTTGTTCGTGACGGGATCCGTCCCCGACTCATATGAGGCTTGCCGCCCGATTAAGATGACCTATCACGTGCTAGTGAGATCATAACAAAAGAAATAATAATTATGTGAAATTCTAAGAAGATAAAGGTCCAACATTAAAAAACCAAAGTGAGTATATAAATATATTATACTTACTTTTCGAACTCAATTATTGTGCTTTTACATCCTATCCATGTGTATGGGCCAGGAAGATATCTTAATTTCACTGTTTAGACAACTTTGAAAATCAACGTAGTCAGAAAAGGTAGTGTACCGTGATCTCGATTGGCACCCTGGTGTCGATGCGATGCTGGTAATAGAGGTCGATGCAGCTGACACCGAGACGCCGGAGACTGCCCTGGCAAGCAGCCCGCACGTACACCGGATCACCACGGATCTCCCCTGTGGCGGCCTCGGTATCCATACGGATCCTAAACTTGGTAGCAACCTGCACCTCCCTATCAGCACCGCTCCCGCCGCCCATCTGCTGCACCGCCCTGCTAACGAGGACCTCGTTGGTTGGGGTCCATACACGTCGGAGGTATCAAGGAGGGTGACGCTGGTGGCGACAGCATGGTGGATGAGAGCTACCATGTCGGCCTCCGGCTTAGGTTGGCCGTAGTAGGCCAACATGCCCATGCACCCCAGGCCTTGCGCCGACACCTCCATCCCCTGCGAGCGAGCTTCATCCGTGGCCGGGAAGACGATGCAGCCATTGCTATGCTAAAGTCTTGACGAGGAGTTGTGTTAGTGATCAAGCCTCGATAAGCTGTTGGCATAATTTGTAGAGTGACCGGTAAGCACTGAGCAGTAGTGCAGTTCGTCACCGAATGTGTCACCCAACGGCTAATGATCTGGTAATTAATAAAAGAATCGATAAGTCACCGTGCTATATAGCTCGGAGAAGATGCAGCGATTGCTAATAACCTTACTACTGTAGTGTGTGCTGCTAAAGTATTGATGAACAGTAGGGTTGTGATCACCTGAAATATTAATTGTTGTTAGGCGTCACCAAATATATATGTCACCAGGCGGATAAGGGTAATAAAGAATGATAAGGGACAGACAGACAGTGCTATATAATTCCGATCCATAGATTTGCACAAGTTTGGACAAGCTAACTTCAAAAGTAGATCTAATTACATTAGTTGCGGTGTTTTTCCCACCAACTGTCAAAAGTTCATTATACTCCCCGTTCTTTGCATCCTCTTCCCAACTCCTCTCCCTCGTTTTCCGCGCGTACGCTTTTCAAACTACTAAACGGTGTGTGTATTTTACAAAAAGTTTCTATATAAAAGTTACTTAAAAAAATCAAATTAATCCATTTTTAAAAAAAATTAGCTAAAACTTAATTAATCACACGCTAATGGATCGTTCCGTTTTCCGTAATTACTGTGCAGGTTTCCAGCTCCAAGCAGCCCTAAGTGTTTCTAATTTTGGGAGTGTGTCTAGGTGATTTTCATCCCTTTGATGACAATCAATGATTCCAATTGCCTCTTCCTTTTTTTCTTATATCTAAAAGGTTGAACAACGTATTGTTGCATATAGAAATACATGAAAAATAATTTACAAATCACAAATTTTACAAAATTAGATAAAAAAATCAATCTTAGAAAAAAATAAAGTAAAGCCATATCTAACAACATAAGTACAGGCAAAACGAAACAAACTTACACACGCATACAGTATAAAAAAGGGTTTTTTGTATGGTGGTACTTTTTTTTTTTTTTTTGCTAGCGGTCATATGCGAGCTCCACTTACGAAATTGTACGAGAGGTGGGGTACTAGAAAAATTGATTTCCGTTGATGATTACTTAAGAAGTCTGCTTGCAAAAATAACCCTATTTTTGCTGGGGACCTCTTAAGCAACCGCTAGCGAAAATCGATTTTTACTAGCGGACCTCTTAAGCAACAGCCAACGAAAATCGATTTTTACTGGTGGTAGCTAAAGAGTATCTCACGTAAAGAAAATCTACCATATTAAACCACCAATGACTCTCTAAGTCTCCAGTCCCCACCTCCCTTCTTCGCTCACGCCCTCATTCTTCGCATGACCGGCGAATCCACTGCCCTCTCCCGCACCGTCCAATCTTCTCCCCACGGGCGACGAATCCACTGCTCTCCCCCATGCCCTCCCTTCTCTCCAGCCCTTTCTCCACAACCCTCTCTCCGGCGCCACTACCTATCGCCTCCCTCCACGACGAAGCTGCTGTCACCGAGGACCTCCGCTGTATCGGCCAATGACCAAGCCGGGGCCACCTGATCTGGTGACCCCGGCCTCTCTGCTGGTGTATCTGACTAGCGGAGACAGTGGAGCAAGAAGACGACCTGTGGTAGGACTCGAGACTTCCAGATCTAGCAGTGATGGTGCTCGGGACCATCATATCTGGGGGGTGATGGTCCTTGGCGATGGCAGCCGTTGGTTGAACCACCGACCCTCGGTGGCGATGGTGGTTTTTCGTGGGGGGAGGCAACGGTAATGGGACTTGGACCATTGGATCTGGTGGTAGCGGTGCTTGGGACCGCCAGATCTAGTGGTGGCGGCTAGTGTTGCGGCTCCGTGAAGGATCGATATGCATGCTTGGTGACAGCGATGGCTAGGGTGGTGGCTCCGTGACAGCGGTGGTGGCTCTGCTCTGCTGTGTTGATGCTTGGTGACGGCTCTGCTCTGTTTTGTTGATGCTTGGTGATGGCGATAGCTAGGGTAGTGGCTCCGTGACTCCTTCCTCATGCTCTGTGACGACCGGTGATGACGTTTTGCTACTTTGCCATTGATGCTTGCTCTGCTCCGTTGATGCTTGCGTTCATGTACTTCGATGTTTAGTGCTGTTGTTTTGATGGCTGTGTTCATGAACTATTGATGTTGAATTATTGATGAACTACTGATGTTTGCGCTGACTGTGATTGGGGATTCCGGGGACTCTGATCAGGGATTTGGGGGACTGTCACTAGGGATTTAGATCCTAATTTCTAATTTTTTTTCTCCCAAAAATCGTTTCGTTGGCGGATCACTTTTTTACCGGTGACCTTATTAGGTTGGTCGCATGAGAAAGTGGATTTTCACCAGAGGCCAACTTCCCGCTGGTTAAAATTCATTATTTTCACTAGCCTTTAGATTGCTGCGGTGCCGCTAGCCATCAGCAAAAACCTGATACTACTTATTTTTTAGTAGTGATACTACTTGTGTTTTAGTAGTGATACTACTGCAATTTTAGAATTTAAGAATACGCTAATTTAGGCTTTGTTTTTTTAATATATGGTTCCGTTCACTTTTTTACATGTGTTTGATCATTCATTTTTTTCAGAAAAATTACATAACAATCATGGCTTAAGAAGATAATTTAGACTAACGGTAAGAAACGTATTTCTAAATGAATGAGAGAATAAATAATCTGAAACTAAGGTTCATGACAAGTGAAAAAATAATCTGAAACTAAGGTTCATGACAAGTGTAGACTTTTCAACATAAGCTTAACCCGATTCAACAATAAATAAATTATTTTCCGTGTAATCACTAAAAGGAAAACCTCATAATTATTGGTTCAAAAACCCACAGTAATATCACAGAACTAATGATGGTACTGATAGGTACCACTTACACTCGAGGTACCGATTTTTTCAACCAACACCTATATAACTATACGTGTCGTCTATTATAATTGGTGCTGCTCTGTATTATAAACTAGCACCAAGAGTAGTCATATGTGACGTTTTTTAATTTTAATCAGACATGGAGGCTTAGTTTGGTGGGAAATGCGTCATATTTGTGCTGGTTTTAAGCGAACATATGGATGTATAAGGACGTTACGTATGTGACGTTGTGTGTATAAATTAGATAACTTGAAACAACGGTACGAACTAGATCACTCCTTCGAAGTAGACGTAGGCTGTGATCTTCCTCCTCTTTTCCTAACTCACCTCTCTCGTTTTCCACACGTACGCTTTTCAAACTGTTAAACAATATATTTTTTATAAAAAGTTTCTATATAAAAGTTATTTAAAAAAATTAAATTAATCTTTTTTAAAAGAATAGCTAATACTTAATTAATCACACGCTAATGGATTGTTCCGTTTTCCGTGTTTACTGCGTGTTGGGAACTCCCAACAATGAACGCTGCTGTAGTATATAGACATCTACCCAATGATTTATTAATTCAACAAAGTGGAATTGTTTGCATAGCTCCCTCCAATCACTACTGGAGAAGTGATCTTCGGTCAGATGGTAAAAATCACATTAGACCCGGTTCGAATAGGAACCAGGACTAAAGATCATTTTTAGTCCCGGTTAAAAAGCCCAACGAAACATTCTGATCTTTAGTCCCAGTTGGTGACACCAACCGGGACTAAAGATCTTTTTAGTCCCGGTTAAATAACTGTCATCTTTAGTCCCGGTTAAATAACTGTCAGGGCTTATCAGATCTCAACGATCTTTAGTCCCGGTTGATAACACCAACCCGATGTAAAAATTGATTTTTAGTTCCGGTTGGTAACACCAACCGGGACTAAAGATATCTTTATTCCCGGTTGGTGTTACTAACCCGGACTAAAGATGACTTCAGAGTTAGTTTAAAAAGAAAGTATCTATATCCAAGTTAGATGTGTGTAGTAGGTGGCATTGTAACGCGCGTGCGAGTTTGGGTGAGAGATCTTGAGTTTGAATCTCACATTCTACACATTTTTTTGACTTGGTGTGTATTTTTAGTCCCGTTAATTTCATCTGGGACTAAAGATGAGGTATTTTAGTTCTGAATTGGTTATCTCGGTTGTACAACTAGAACTAAAAATGATTATCAACCCGGATTGAAACTTCAGTAGTGAATGAATCACCCTGCGACCTACTCAAGCCACTACTCTAACAATCTTTGTTTGGGTAGGTATAATGTGTCTATCTTTTAACTAATCATGATGAAACTTTTGACGAATTGGTGGAAGAATCGAGAAGCTCGTGTTGCCAGTTGCTGATTGGGCCACGTGTTGCCCATGAGATCACAGATAAATTCTGAATTTTACATAAGAAGAAAAATAGAAGTCTATAAATAAGAGTCTATAGTATAATTATATGAGATAATCACATCGATACGAACGGAAAGTCATCGAGAAAACTCCATATAACAGATAGGCCATGGGCTCATGGCCAGACACAATTGATGTTTGTTAGGCCAAATAGTCCTCATATGAGGCCGAGTTTTAACATAACACAAGTAATATTTGTAAAAAAGAAAATATTCCATTTGAATACTAGAATCTATTTACAAAAACCATGCTTGGGAATTCAAGTAAATTATGTATCCCCTCTATTCCAAAATATATAATTACTTGAGTTTTTCACACAGGTTAAGAAGATGGGCGAAATATTTTTTTAGCCAGGTGAAATTAAATGGAGAATTTGTGGGACTAATTGAGATGAGGAATTACGTGAAAAAATTAATTGCGAGATGGTTGTGATTGGTGGAGGTAGTAACATTATGCACATGTAATTACAGAAGTCAACCGGTGCTTTCTTCCATTTCTATGTGTAGATCTGGCCTCTGTAAATCATCCACCACGCAAATATTTGTTCCGTTTGGACCTTGTTATTTTGTTAAAACCAAATTAGTAAAACTGGTTGTATGGCTTTATGTTGTTTGGATATTCGAATTAACCCATGGACAAGAAAATCCGGATTTAGGTGAATAACCCAGAAACAATTAATGTTGTATCGAAAAAAGATGGCTAGATATGAGTGAACATAGAAATCCATGTTCTGTTCAAATGAAGTTCTCTTTCTCAAACATAGATGAATGGAAGAGATGTATAATGATTTGTCCCATCATAAAATAAAATAATGAATTTGAAATATCCAGATAATTATTCTGGTATGATAGGTGATTCGAGTAAGCATATTGTCTCCCCATTATATAACTTTGTACTTGTGCTACTTGCAAGTTCCGTAGTAATTATTCAGCCACATTGCTCTAGAGACCACATAGTTGTATTTTGATTGTTATAATCAATAGTACGGTAGACCTTCTTTTGGGTATTGGTAAGAAGAATTCCACATACTTCTCTGTCTTGTCCTTGAGATTTGGGATCATGCTGATGTGTTTGAGCAACTCAAATTCACGGATGATCTGAGTATTCCCGCCATCATCTTAATGTTTTCCATACCCTTGTAAGGAGATTTTGATATGCTTGGTTCTCTCAAATATCACATTTCACAGCTAAATAATCAGAACAATAGAAACATGTAACGTTTTATTATAAAGCGAGAGATTGAGTGATATATAAAGGGAGAGAACCAGAGACACACGAAAAGTGTTTAGCTGCTTGATTTTCCCGGGTGAATGTCATGTGCTTCGTTGGACACGCTCCATGTGACATGCATGACCACAGGCTTGACTCACATGAGAGATCAAACAGCATAGATATGATGAAGGAAAAGATAGCTCGTTAGTTAGAATTAATATTTCATCCAATTTCTTCAACTGAGTTAAGACATGGAGTTACAGTGTAGTTTACACTACTGCCTTCCCAAGAGGACTACTATACTTGCATAAACAGGGAGCTACACGAAGTAAACAGGGAGACAATTTATGTACAGCCATCGGACATTGTATATGATAGCAAATTTAAATTACAGACATCCGGCCCACTGCACACACTATGATACAAAATCCCCAAATGAACACGCTATGACTGCAAAGGTTGCCATTCGTGTAGATCGGACGCCTCACAACATGCAAACCACTTTTCTCTCAGTGACCACTGAGCACTGAAGACTATCTGAAATCCACGGCCGGCAAGTTTGCTGCTCGCCCTTCTTCCCACTCTGGGCAGGTCTATCCTGCGTCGACCTCGCACGGCCTGCAGCTTTGTAATCTTTTGTTGTGCATCCACCAATCGACGTCTGGTCTCGTATATAACCCACGGAGCGCATGGTACTATAAAAAACCATATTCAGCAACAACCCTGTTACTTTTATTTACGGACGTTCAGAAATGAGTTCTGTCCGTGAAGACATAAGCGAGGTTCTATGTCACTACCCACATACGAAAATTGATTTTTCACCAACAGATGTCTTATAGTTGTCACCGACAGATATTCCCCCGCCCTCTTCTACTCTCATCGCCACCACTCCAACATCCGACCAGTAACACGCTCTAGGTGGAGAGGTAGAACGTAGAGGGCAGCGGTGGTGGAGGAAGCGGATCTGGCGACCCTTATACTTGATTGCTCGGCAGGTCTGCACATGCATCGTGTCATTCTTTCCAAGTCCTACCACCGAATTCAAATGCTAGAGCCACAGATCCGGCGATGCCGCGGTGCTGACGTGTGGTGATCATGGGTACCATGAGTAGCATCCAATGTCGTTTTGATTTTGCGTTTTTTCCAAAAAAGCTTTCCGCAACCAGTCTTCTTAATGTAGCTACATGTTACATGTGAAAATCAATTTTCACATGCGAATATCTTATGGTACTGCGTATGACAATCGGTTCTCATAGGCGGTGATGGAATAGTCTATAGAAATTGATGATTTTTACAAGCATTTTTTGGGCGGTCAACCCCTAGACCGGTAAATAACCTAGTTTGACTGTAAAAAATAAGTTTCATATTACTTGCAGAGGGAGAACATCAGAGCAACCCTGAAGAGCGACAAGGGTAGGGAGAGAGCTTCCGGACGGTTTGTCTAATGCCCTGGTTTTTCTCGTTAGCTAGTAACAAGCCCCAACGTTGTAATGCACCAGGACCATATAATAAAAGTACGGATGGACCAAAATCCTGATTAGGGATAAAAATAGATCTTCTGGGTTATGTATGTATGCTACGTGCAGTGGAAGGTGGATCAGTTATACTCATGAATTTATTGTTATTATTTTGAGAAAAATAAAACTTACTGTTAGATTTGACTCTTGTGAATATTTCGATTCTTGTACCAAGTACGATATCACACTTTGGCCACATTCAACTATTTCTTCTCTTCCGGTCTACATCTAGGCCACATTCAGTTATTTCATCTCTCGCAGCCCACATTTTTCCTCCTCTCCCTTGGTCCAAATCCTCAACATCTTTTCATTCTCTCCCACGGGCCGACAACCTTTTTCCAGACCAGCCCAGCTCGCTTTCCCCTCTATTGGCCCATTCCTTCCCTTGCGCAGCCTAGTAGGCCCAAAAGGCCAAAGGCCCAGTGTGGCCGAATTCATGGCGCCAACCAAAGGAATAAGTATATTTTGCCTCCCCCATCCCTTGCCCTATGTTGAATCGCATTCCTCAACAACAAAACTACCCCTAACTTCAAAAACCGGTGCAAATTGACTCCAATCATTTAGTTGTTTTGGAAGCGATTTTTGCTGACGTGATAGGTTGACTTGAATTGTGTCGATGTTTTAGCTTAGTCATTGAAAGAGTTGAAAATAGAAGTGGGTCCCACATGTAAGTGTCAATGTTAAAAATAAAAAAGGTAGGGACCACATGTCTTCTTCCTTCCTTCTCTCTCTATGTCAGGTTTGGGGGTAGATGGAGAAGTGGGTGATGGCGGCCAATGGCGGGCGGGTGTTGACCGCTATTAACTATCAAACTACGCCGTCAATACTTGCATTAATCTGAACATATAAAACAACCAACGTGGTGATAGGGTTAATTCTAATAAATTCCACAGTGTTGATGCATATTTGGATGCAGGTGACAAACCATCAAAATTGAGACAAAAGATACATAAAGAAGGAGAAGAATTAAACTTCCATATCCAAGCACATGGAGTTTTGGACCCACAAACCTAATAAAACACATTCAAATGAGCTCAATCACCATATATATGGACTAAGGAATCCTCCACCAGAGCATAGAAAAAAGGTCGGGGCCAAATGGGCCAACAAGGGTTTGGCTGAACCCTTGGTCCGGCCGAACCCAAAAAGTGGCCAATCGGCCCCATTTTTCACAGGCAATAACTTACCGACTCTATGACAATTATGAGGTTGGGAGTGTTTCTACCAGTAGAAAACACCATAGAGAGGACACATGGCAAGAGGATAGTGAAGATGCTCTTTAGATGCTTGGAATCTCCGCTCTCTCCACCCCTATATAAAGAGCTCTCATCCTCTCCTGCAACACACAATAAGTTTGAGTTGAATTATAAGAGTCTCTTTGTATTCTTGTGTATACTTAGAATAGGGAAAGAGTGAGGGAGAAAGGTCGGAGGAATTCCGAAGTTGTCAGTATCTTCCTCTTCTTCCTTTTATACCTTGTCAATTACTTTGATAAAATTGATATTATCTTATTTTAGTAATTGAGATTTATCTTGTGAAGTATATCTCTTAGTTCCTATTAGCATACTGGATCATTGTTCACTATTGATCATTAAGAGATAGTGATTACTTTAGTATTTATCTAACACTAGAGGAGTAATTAATTGCATAGACGTGGAGTGCGAATAGTTAATTTCCAGTGTTTACTGCGTACCCCACAGTATGTTAGAGGTGGGTGTAGAGGTGGTGATAACCCTCGAGATCACTTAAGTCCTCCCTATCTGGGTGCGAAGTAGAGCGAGTTCTGGTAGCAGCGAGCAAGCTTGTGCCTGAAGTACTGCAATAGGATTAAATTAAGCTTCCTAACCAACCCTGTGCTTCACTAGAAAATCCTCTCTACATTTGCCTACATTAACTTGTGTCCTTAGATGAACCTACTAAAGAGTTGAACACCTTCGTTCCCTGTGATTCTATACCTTGGAATACTTCCAGGTGAAGTGCTACAGTGGTGTATCTGTACACTTGTGAAATTTATTTGTGAACGTTGAAAAATACCAACAAGCATTTCTGGTGCCGTTGTTGGTGAACGATTGTTGTTTATCTCCAAACCATGTTCATCCTCGTATCTTTTTATTTCTCTTTTCTTCCTACCATCTGAGAAGTTTTTTGTGTATACTTCTGTTCCATGGAGCATCTTTCAATCTATCAAATATCTGCTTCTTGGGGTGAATTTTACGAGCCACCTCCTTCATCGGAGCCTATTATTACATATGGCTATGAAATTCGTCCCGAATTCATAAACATGGTTAGAAAAACCGTTTTCTTGTCTAGACCAAGAAAATCTCTATCATCATCTGTCAAAGTTTGAGCAATTGTGCTCATGCCTCTTGATTCAAGGCATGACTCAAGAGACTATTAAGTAGAAATTGTTTTTGTTTTCTTTTGACGATAGAGCGAAACAATGGTACACTTATACCGTCGGGAGTGTAAACGGTAACTGGGATAAATTGCGAGACAGATTTTGCCTCGTATTTTCCCTATTACTCGTATTACAGCCCTCAGCTTTCGGTAGAGCAATAACGAATCAATTGGTACGATTTGGACCAAACATATCTATACCCAATTATGCTGCGTTCCAACATTTCCACACGGGTTTAGATAAGGAGTCTGCATTCCACCTTGACATCACTACCGGAGGCTCATTCATGCATAAAACCCCGTCCGAAGGAAGGAAAATTCTTGATCGAATATCAAAAAATACTTCCTACATTGGGCAATGCACTGAACCCCTCCCTGAGGCATCTGTGTCAGGTCAGGACGAACCCTCTATAGCCGAACTTGAAGCTGAACATTCCACATCATCGGGTTCGACTAAAGAATCCTCCCTGGACCCATCTCCGGATAGCGAAGAAACTCAAAATCCAGGTTGCACTCCTGAATTCAGGGTTGTTTTTCATGAAGATTATGGAAACACCCTGAATTGCTTTAGTAGAAAGAAGCCACCGATTCCTATTGCACCTCCCGATCCTATCGAAGATGACTTTCTCAAGGGAACCATTCGGGAGTTAACCACTATCATGAGTAACGAATGGCTAAAAGAAGTAGAGTTCTCCTTCGAAGTAATTCGGATCAACTCTTCTCCTCGCACCATTGCTTGCCAATTAGGAGGGAATATGGTCGATGTTCTGTATTGTCCAACGCAACCTGCTGGGAATTTAATTGGAGGATTTGGGATCATACATAACGTCCCTATCAAACACGACAGCACTGAGGCTATCCTGGATTTCCATGTCTTTGAAATCCATGACTTTGACATTCTAATTGGGCACCCGATTGAGAAATTTCTCATCGACGCCCCCATCTTTAGGAAGCCTTGAAATCTCTTTATGAGGGGATGAGTTTACCGTCCCACTCTCGCAGTCAAGAAATGCCTTGACCGAGTCCCCTTCTGAAGAAGAATCGACGGAGGAAGTGATGACTGTTATCCTTTATGACATCCCTGAGTCTTCCCTCGAAGACGATGCCCTATCATCCAACAAGAGGACGAATCAGGCGAAACCTATAAGCTGTCGTCCATAGAACCACCACCATAACCTCCGATCGAGCCTAAACCTTGTCCCTCTGGCCCTCAGAATGTTTTTCTCGACGGTGGTCAAGAAACAACCTGGATCTTGCACGATGCATCTCTTGGGATGGAGAACCTTCAGGCCATGAACAAGCTTGAGATATTGACTCTAGAGGATGAGAGAAAACATTCCACTAATTAGGATGAAAATTTCTCTTTCAAAATTCCCAGGATTCATGCTCATATAAGGAATCCCCAGAGCCCTATCCGATTAGTACCGCTTCATTGTGCAAGGACCACAACCTCCTTATGGTTCTCATTTCTAACATGTTTAGAAATGTGGTTGTGGACACTTATGTTTATCATAGATACTGCAAATCTCGTATTTGTTTGTGGCACTAATCTTGCAGCATGATGTCTCCGTGGTCAAGCTTGTGACCATAAACAAAGCACTGTCAGGAGATAGCTCGGACTATCATGGTAAGTTTTCGTTCTAATAAAAGCAAGAACCAGTTTCTAGGATAGTCTGCACCTTCGGGTATTCTTGATCGCTAACCATGACAGGTTGAGATTAAGAACGAGGGTCATGCGGTACCTAAGAACATGGGAGAGACATCAACTGTACACCTTGGTCATCCTTGGTGTTGGAACACACTCTATAGGAGACTCCAAAATCACACACTTGGTTTTTGATATATTGGGACACAAAAGTCCAAGTGTAGAGGGGAGGTCAACGAGTTTGTCATGATGAGTTCCATCAACCAAGGCCATCTTGGTTTAAAGTTGGTGTTAGTCATATCTTACTGAAAAAGAGAGAGAGCAGAGAGATGAAAGAAAGGAAGAACAAGATGGGAGAAGAGGAAGAGAGCTAACGAGCTACATCTAAATCAAGGACCGCATTATGTGCGTATCTTTAAAACGTGGCTTTACACCTCGCTAGTAGCGATCATGCTAGTTAGCTCCACCCAATCCCACTCTCGAGCTCGTGTGCCGCCTTGGCTTAGCCTTCATCCACACCGAGCTATGCACAACTTCTCGCTCCCGCAGCACCTGCGCATACAAGTAAGAGGAGATGCCCTCTTCTTTTCTAGGCGGTTGCTGTTCCACTCCAGTTGGTACTTGCACATTTGCCAAAAAGGGATGCATCACACGTCTGTATAGCATTGTGCCAACGGATGATGCCTTCAAGGCACAAGTTTCTTGCACCCGATGTGTGTGCATAACCAACCGCTCACCTGAGTTGGCGTGGTCAAAGTGTTTTCCGCCGCTATAGCCTGCATCTAGACGGAGGAGAGATTGACAATTATATGTGACCATGCCATTGCTGTAGATATTTCAACATACCCATCATGCTCGCAGTAAGTACACTCAGGTATACGAAAGACAATAAAAAGTTCACCAATTCTTTTACTCATACTTATCTCCACTTGAGTGTGGCCTAATCATACATGGTTATGTTTTCTTTGTCTATTTTCTATGATCCAGTTTGGGTGTTTTTCTGAGACATCCATAGGCTTTTTAAATTAAGCGTGGTGCTTAGGTTAAAATAGTCTGCTTTAATCAAATTATACATGGAGTCGAGTTTGATTAATGCACTATCAGAGTTAATATGTTTATGGACAGTGGATATATATCTTCTGCGAACTAACCCTTGCAGGAAAGTTTTCCAATTGATGGGTGAGTCCTCAAGTTCAATTCAGACTAGAGGTAAGTAAGGGCCCGACAAAAAAAATCAATAAATTGCTAACATGCAAAGGAGGAACACATCACCTTTCAAGGTGCATGGTGAGTATGCTGTCAAATGCTACTTTGTTATGTTCGTGTAATTTTAGCTCAGCCCTGTATGAGTTTTGCTTAAACAAAAATTTGGTGAACAACAAAAATTTGAAAAAAAATGTTTTCAGAAGTGTCTCTCGAATAATAATAATAATAATTTTTTTGAAAAAATAATAAAAAGATGGAAACTTGTGGGATCCACACTTCTTAAATTTTAAAGCTAATATCTCTTTAGCGTGGATGGAACAACTAATCTTGAGGCCATGATAAAATCTTTTCAATTCTTTGTAGTCTCTCGGGTATTTGTTGTCCACTAACCTTTTTCATGGAATAAAATGACAACTAAGGAGGAGTGTACAACAACACCAACACCAATACCACGCTCCTGGGTCTTATGGGAAAATAGATGCTCAAGGAACCAAGCAGATCAAATGCAAAGCTTTGTTGCATTCCATCCTAACTCTTGCATTTGGTTCAAAGCTTGGTAAGATCTATCTGGTAAGAATCTCAAACACCTTGTGCATCATATCTCCACCCTGCTAAGTTACCCATCACCTCCACTGTTGCCATAAGAAAAAAATGAAAACAAAATAAAATAAAATCTAGGCACTTCGCGCGCCTAGAGTTACTTGAATAAAGTTTGGCTCACTGATATTTCACCCCGGTGGAAGCCCTTTTTGCTTTCTATATTTTTGTTGAATAAAGACCAGGTACAAAATAAGTGTGGGGGAAGTCTTCTCGGAATTCCTGACGCGCAATAGCATCAACTCGACGTGTCAATATGATGAACATAGACCCACAGCCACGCACGAAATTCAGCAGCCAGAAACGAGTCCTGGCTAGGTCGACCGAACTAAGTGTTCGCCTGATCCTAGCCTGAACTAGCTCTGTCACACCTTCACCGTGCAGTCTAGTTTGTGCATCTCCTTCCTTATCCTCCCCTGTATGCAAGCTAACTTGAGCCGAAAATCTGAATACAATTTAGTTTGACTCCAAATTAGCATAAAAAACAATGCTTCTCAACAAATAAAATTTTCCTATGGTTGACTTGTATACTCTTTATTCTTTACTAACACTTGTTACTTGTAAACATATACCTATGATAGGGACCCTTGCTCATCTAAGTTATTGATATTTGTGATATGGTTATGATAAAAGAAATTCCTGTCTAACTATCATAATACTTGGGATTTTATCTTTGCGAAAAAAGATTTCAAGCAATACTCCTCAGAGACTATGTGATTACCTACCAAGGCCAAATATGATTCATATTACAAAACCTTATATTTTGGTTGCTTGATATTACATTGAGCTTTGTCAAAATACTGTGACCGGTGTGAGATGCATTACATACTTTCATGATCAAGATCACACATACTCCACATACACACACATATGCTAAACTTCTACACTGGAAGCTAGCATTCCTCATTCATCATCCATTACATCCATCATCCACAAAATAAATACTCCATGTCATTTATGCCCCTTCCTCCAAAGTTTTGTCTAAAAAAAGGGGAGGCATGGCTATACAAAGAAAGAAAAATAAAGTCTTTCTCATACAAGTATGGATCATCACGATGAAAAAAAATGAGGAAAAAAAGGATAGCCATGCACTCTCTCAAAAGTCCAAAAAGAAAAAAAATGGAGGAGGAGGTATATCAAAGGAGTTGTATTTATTTTTCTTTTTCAACCCACAAATCTTATGATACGCATGCACATGCACATTCTTGGTCAGAGAGTATGACTTGCTATCTGGTCTTTTGGCTTGGCAATACATGTGATGCAGGTACATCCGATTGATCCCTACCGCTCTCCACATATATAGCCTTTTAGAATAGGGACAATTCGGCAAAGCATGCCTTGGTGAGGATCCAAAAATCAAAACCACATGAGTGACTTAAAAGAGAGTCATTTGAGGAGTATAGCTATATTTTGAAAATACATAAAAACCCCAAGAGATTGACGGGAGAAACAGGAACGACTTGAGTCACGACCGTTCCATTCATCAATTACCCAAGATGGTATGATAGACACTACAAAGTTCACAAATACAGGTATGGCTTACAATAATTTGTATACTTGTATTGTATCTTGGGAAATTTTATTCCACATTAATCCTTAACTTTTACTCGGGACGAGTAAAGAGCTAAGTGTTGGGGTTTGTTGACAGCTATTAACTATCAAATCTACGCCATCAATACCTGTACTAATCTGAACATATAAAACAACAACATAGTGGTAGGGTTTAATTCTAACAAATTCCACAGTGTTGGTGTATATATGGATGCACATGACAAACCATCAAAGTTGAGACAAAAGATACATAAAGAAGGAGGAGAATTAAACTTCCATATCCAAGCTCATGGAGTTTTGCACCCACAAACCTAATAAGACACATTTAAATGAGCTCATTCACCATATATATGGACTAAGGAATCCTCCACCATAACCTAGGAAAAAGGTCAGGGCCAAATGGGCCAACAAGGGTTCAGCCGAACCCTTGGTCCGACCGAATCCAAAAAGTGGCCAATCGGCCCCCATTTTTCATAATCAGTTACTTACCGACTCTATGACGGTTGCTATGACGGTTGGGAGTGTTTCTACCAGTAGAAACCACCATAGAGAGGACGCATGGCAAGAGGAGAGTGAAGATGCTCTTTAGATGCTTGGAATCTCCACTCTCTCCACCCCTATATAAAGAGCTCTCATCCTCTCCTCCAATACACGTGAAGTTTGAGCTGAATTATAAGAGGCTATTTGTATTCTTATGTATACTTAGAATAGGGAGAGAGTGAGGGAGAAAGATCGGAGGAATTCAGGAGTTGACGGTATCTTACTCTTTTTACTTTTGTACCTTGTCAATTATTCTGATAAAATCGATGTTATCTTATTTAAATAATTGAGATTTATCTTGTGAACTATATCTCTTAGTTAGTTCCTTTTAGCATACTGGATCATTGTTCACTATTGTTCATTAAGAGATAGTGATTACTTTAGTGTTTAGCTAACACTAGAGTAGTAAATAGTTGCATAGACGTGGAGTCTAGGTAATTAATTTCCAGTGTTTACTGCGTACCCCATAGTACGTTAGAGGTGGGTGTAGAGGTGGTGAGAGCCCTTGATATCACTTAAGTCCTCCCTGTCCGGGTGTGTAGTAGAACGAGTTCTGATAGCAGCAAGGATTAAATTAAGCTTTCTAAACAACCCTGTGCTTCACTAGAAAATCTTCTCTACTTTTGCCTATATTAACTTGTGTCCTTGGATTAACCTGTTGAAGAGTTGAACACCTTCGTTCCCTGTGATTTGACACCTTGGAATACTTCCAGGTGAAGTGCTACAGCGATATATTCGTACGCTTGCGGAATTTATCTGTGAACGTGAAGATATACCAACAGTGGGTGACATAGAAGATCACCCACTGTGGCTATTTAGATCTTCCGTGTGTGGTGATTGGGCAGCAAGGTTTCTTGGATTCGGTTTGCACGTGCATGAGTGACTTGTACCATGGAGGAAGGAGGTGGGAGCGGTGTGGGTGGGACGATGGCGCCGCATCTAGGTTACTGTGTGCCCGTGGCTGCAACGGTGGTGGATGGTCCGGCCAGCCGCACCGTTGTGCTGAGCATGGTTCCACCGCATACGCTAGAGGACGAGATCGCCCGCGCGATGGCTTCATTCGTCATGGTGCGCACCGTCGACACGTCGGCGGTGTCATTCGAGGGTGTCGCGACCGTCTACTTCTTCGATCTCCGCTCCGCCGAGCACGCCGTCACGGGGATCCACGAGTGGCACATCCATCAGCAGTGTCCTCTCAGCCAACTCTACGTTGGCGCCTTGTCCCCGACCTGGCCTCCACTGGCTTGGGACTGGCCCCAGACGACAACCTCGGGCTCGTCCTCGGCCTGGTCATCTGGGCCCACTTCGCCACCACCTCCACCATCCCCGACAATGGTGCCAACGTGGCTCCCTCGTTGTGCTCAATTCCCTCCCACCAATGTCGTGGAAGCCACCGGATCTGCCACTTGTGCTTGGGGCAGGACGCAAACGCGCTTCGATGGTGGTAGGAGGAGTTGGGGTAGCGTGATAGCCATCGACCCTTCCCCCTTGCACGCGTCAACCGGTGACTCCCCACCCCCCACCCTGCGTGCTGCTATAAGTTGAGAGAGGAGGAAGAGGAAACGGAGAGGGGAGAGCTGAGGAAGAAAATATGATAAGGGAAGTCGTTGACAGGTGGGGTTTACAAGCTGACTCATCTAGCCAATGGGTTAAACTATACGTGCTGCTGGCTCACTAACGCTCAATCCGGCCGATGCGAAGCTTGGGGAGCTCTCCTACGCATGAAAAGACAATCAAACAAGCATTTCTTTTTTGTTAACTATACAAATCATACCCATGAGATAATATTTCATGTTTTGTTTTTACCGAAACCATATCATGTTTAATTGTACAGTTTGCTCAAACCAAAATGTTTTTAATTACTCTACTTTTGTTCAAACCAAAGTGTTATGATCATCGGAAAATTTAACTATTGCCACTATTAGATTTAGCAAATATCCATATACTCCTCTTCTATTTGTTGTTACGTTTTTGTTACTAGAGATTGAGACATTTTTTTCTTTTTCCACTTAATTTCATTGACATGGCATGCCAACAACAATGCCTGCCAGTGCAAATGGGTGTACGAAATATTCATTTTACCCATGTGGATCCCACAAGTCAGCTTTTCCCCTCCCTTCTTCTCTCACCAAAATTTGTTCATGTCTTATCTGCCGTCGATGATGATCATGGCTGTGTCAGATTCTCTCGGCCTCACATCCGCTGCTCTACACCTGCATCTACCGAGGGATGTATGAGGGTGGGATTTGCATGACAATTCATGATACCGTTATCTTGCTCTCGCCCCGTGAGTCGTACGGGAGAAAGTGATGTTGATCAGAGGGGAGATTGTTCGGAATACGTTCAAGGATGATCCAACCTTAGATGATGTGCGGTAAGTTTTATTGATTTTAGAAATCAAAAATATAGTGCCACTGTTGAAAGAGGGGGCAATTTTTTGCCCAATTTATTTGTAGCCCCAAGTCCAATTTTGAATCACTGTTAGTATTGTTCTCAAGATCAGAAGAAATTTGCATGAAACATAATTGATTTGGTAAGTGTACTCTGAAATTAATGTTTAATCAAATAAAAGCATTGCAAAACGATCAGAATGCTAATACTATTTTTATGATATGGTTAGTTAATGACATCCCAAATTGATTTTCTTTTTTCACTTTAGCACGATAAAGGTTTGGTGCAGAATATATAGAAATGATTTCACGCCAAATTCAATTGTCCAATACGAAGGTCCAAGAATACCACCACTGGCGGGAAAACCAGCGGTGTTTCGATTGTAAACTAGAAAATTTCAACTGATTCAGCATCATCAATGAAAACTATTATATGAGGTATGATCTCACGCACGAACAGCCCGAGATAGATACCCAATATAATCAATGAGATAATTAATCATTATCAGTGGTGGTTCAAGAAATGACACTGATAAATTTTCCATTAATTGTAATGCCATCTTTGATGCCCAAATTAACAAACCGACAAAAAAATATTGTACGAGGTAATTTAAAATTTCCATGATGAATAGCATATATAGACATATATATACATACATATATATATATATATACACATGCATGCGCTAAAACACACCCTGGTACGTAATAACTAAAACGCGCACCTCATATAATAATTAGTTTACTACATGTTATATGTTATAAAAGACCTGATAGTAATAATTTTACTATTAGACTTCAGATATTTATCATGATTGCACTGTTAGTAATAAAATTACTAATATTGGATACGTTTTAATTATAACGTACCCCGGATGCGGTATAGTATGTCTATACATATAAATATATATACATACACATATGTATATATATTTATATGTATAGACATACTATACTACACCTGGGGTGTAGTATAATATAGCACACCCCACCCTCACCCCCAACACCCCCCTCCTCCAGCCCGCACTCCCCGGAGTGTTAGTAACTCATTTACTCATAGTCTGATAGACACAATAATATTGTTACTAATAGGTCAATCACGAAAAAAGTGGGGGAGGAAAGAAAAAGGTGCGGGCTAATTCCGCGGGATTGATGGTGTGAGAAATATTTTGATAGTAACTTGTTTACTTATCGAACTAGAACCACTGATAGTAATTGATTTATTTAACGAAATAATTTTTTGGAGAGAGAGGGATGTGGGAGTGTTTGTGCGGGATAGATGTATGTGTGGGGGGTGGGGGTGGGGGTGGGGGTGGTGGTAGGGAAGGGAGGGGTTGCTGTCAGAGGAGTAGTTTAGTTATTGCGCACCCCAGACACGGTTTAGCGTATCTCTCTCTATCTATATATATATATACACACACACATACATACATACATATATTCTGTTTGTAACTTGTCTTACTTGGTTACCACGCGCTGTCGCTACCTACCCAGCATGAAAATGTCGTCTCTCTCTTGGAATCTTTCTACTACCGGGGGTAAACAAGTCTTAATACGCTGACTTTTAACTGGTCAAGCACAAATATTAATGAATCAGAATCTAACAAGGTTTCCACACAGTAATAAAAGCAAAGGGTACATATCATCCATGTAGGATGGCTGCTTTTTCATCGCAATCACGACTCATTCTCACATAGAAAAAAAAACCAAAAATTCAAACCACGTGAGTTGAAAACCAAAGCAACGTGTACTTGACTAATTAACCTGCTGTATAATCCTACATGTCATTTCTGTGCTGACCTTTTCGTCGCCCAATCCAAGGTAGAATTTTCAAACCTTCATAAACAAACAAGATTCATCCATATTCCACGTCTAAATCGTGAAATCCAGTACGTCTAAGATCAATACCACACAGAAGAAATGTACATATTTCTGCCAAATTTGAACAATATATATTATACCACCAGTCTATGTATAGACTGGGTGTGTATATATACGTACTTCTTCTTCTCATTTCTAAGCTAGCCAAGCTAGATGGATCACAGCCTAGCTAGTGCTTTCGGCATCTGCAAGGCCGGCAAGATGATCATTTCGCAGAAGCCTGCTACTAGTACATGTTTTTCTATACATATGGTTCGGCACAAACCAGCTGTTGCTGCTGGAAATATGTGCAACAGCCTAAGAGCAAGCAAGCACAAGCGTGTACAATCTGTGTCTTGCCATGCGCATGCCACAACTCCAACTCTAGCTCCTGCTCCCGCCACCATGAAGGTGGCAGCAGGTTTTGAGCCCTCAGTGTGGGGTGATTTTTTTATCCACCATGAACCACAACCACTGCAGGTAAGTGTAAAAACTATATAATATATAGCATTAATTGTTTCTAATCCTTCGATATGATATCTCTTAGATTATCTTTTCTTAAATTCAAATGTAATTGGTCATACAAAATTATTAAAAAAATGATAATTTAGAGTACAGTGACATCTGGTTGACCACTTAACCACTATAGCATACCATACGTGCAAAATTGCAAAGTACATTCCATTTTTGCAAATGCACGGAGTACTGTTGGTGATTTCAATGTACGGAAGATTGAATTCCAGTCTTAAAAAACAGCTAAGTCATATAATAAACTTATATATGCTTATCTTTTCGCTTATGATTACGTTTATCAGCTAAAATTTGAATTTTTGAACTTTAAATTTGAAGTTGATTTTTGGTTTTCTTCATCGTAATTTATTTTTCAATATTTGCTTGTAGATGCTAAGAATACGTATATAAAAGTTTTATTCACAAATTATTTTTTATTTGTAAATATGTCGTTTGGCTTGTTTATCGAATAAGCCAAAAGATGGGGCTGTTAGTATAGGATAGTTGAAAAAGTAGGATATGCTTGGTGGTTCAAGTGAAGCCATGATATTTTTCGAAATGGACGATTTTGCAAAGGGATTCAACCATGGATTTCTCGCATGAGAAGGCTCCTATATATACTCCCTCGTTTCATATAATAAGACATTTTAACTTTTTATAGTCAAATTTATTTAAGATTGACTAGATTAATCTATAAAAAAACATATGAACATTTTCAATTGAAAATGTGTGCATGCTGTCCTGTTCAACTGCCGTGGAAATTTAAGACAAGATTCAACATATAGACACTTGACTCGTAGTATTTGCTAGCTAGGTGATGAGTAAGCTTTGGAGCTAGCAGCAGATGTGATAATCATGTGTGGCAACAATTGCACAGTGGCTGATTTCGTCGAAAACCTATCTAAATGTAGGACAAAATTAAAGTGGAAGACAGAGAAGTAAATTTTGCTACATATACATATGATTTTTGTACTTTCTCGCTGCGAATATTGGACTTCCAGTACGTGATATCCATGTTTTCTTGGCGGTTTGCGATGGATCTGCCAAGAAAAGTACATATTTTCTTGTCGGTTTGCTATGAAATTCTCAAAAAAATATATATTTCCTTATCGGTAAGGACAACTCTCAAGGAAATATTTCAAACCTTGACTTTTCTCAACAACCGCCAAAAAAATATGTATTTCCGTGGTGGCTAGATGTTACCGCCAATAAAAGCTTAAAACGTGGTGGCTATTTTTTGACCGCCAAAGAAATCTTATATATGACCATCAAAAATATTAGGGATTCTTGTAGTGCAACACAAGATATACAAACAAACTATCAAAGATGTGATTGTTAGGTTTAATGAAACTAATTTAGTATTATAGATAAATTTTTCTATATTAATAAGTTTTACTAAGAAAAAAATAATAAAACATCTTATAATATAAATAGAAAAAGTTTCAACCAACAGACCGACTTAAGTACACGTTGTGGTTAAACCAACACACTGGCCAGTCCAATCGCTCCACAATGAACCCAATAGCTTTGGATAGTTCACTCTCACTACTTAAAGAAAAGCTGGATAAGGAGAAATCTCTCCTAATCCAACTTTTTTCCATATATGCTTATCCTATTGCAGTTTATGTTTCTTTTATTCGCAATATTGTTCTTTGGTTACTATGATATCATCAATAATTTTGTTATTGCTTTTCTCTACGATCGATCCTTACGAACCAACCAATGCATGCAAGCAAGCAGATATCGGAGGAATGGATGAGAGAGAGAGCCAACAAATTGAAAGAAGACGTCCGCGCACTATTTATGGCCACAAATGACATCTTGGGGAGGATGAACTTAGTGGATACAATTCAGCATCTAGGAATTGATCACCTCTTTCAAGCGGAGATTGACTCTGCACTAAAAGACATAGATGGAAATGATTTTGCTAGCTCTAAGCTGCATGAGGTTGCTCTTCGGTTTCGCTTGCTTAGAGAGCATGGATTTTGGGTATCTCCAGGTATTCCTGTACCTATTTAATCGATTGTGAGGTTTCTTGGTATCCCTGATCAATACTGTGAGGACCATAGAAAGGCTTAAAAACCTGCACAGTTGTGTAACCTTGGCATGTTAGAAAATTACGTAGTATAAACTAACTAACTATATATATATATATGTGTGTGTATATATATATGTGTATATGTATATGTATATATATATGTGTATGTATATGTATATATATATGTATATATATATTAAACCTAGAAACTACCATAGAATAAAAATGAACGTATGAGATTTATCCTTGTCATCATAAGTAAAACTTTTATTCTACTATATATTTTCCTGGCATGTCACAATAATCATATATATTATATATTAATTGTTCTCAAATTTCATCTGCAGATGTATTTAACAAATTCAAAGGTGATTATGGCACTTTCAGTAATGACCTATCATTAGCCGATGACCCAAGAGGCCTACTATCTTTATATAATGCAGCCCACCTCTTCATACATGGTGAGCCAGAACTCGAGGAAGCCATTGCTTTTGCAAGGCACCATCTCGAATCAATGAATCGGCATAATGTTCTGAAGGCCCCTTTAGCCGATCAAGTCAAGCGTGCCCTTCACTTGCCATTGCCAAGGACACACAAGAGAGTGGAGATGGTATCATTTATGTTTGAGTATGGCCGAGAGGATGGGCACAATCCGGTTCTTCTTGAACTAGCAAAGCTGGATTTCAACCTACTGCAGCGTGTTCACATGAAAGAACTCAAGGAAATTTCTAGGTACTAATATCAATTTGTTATTTTGTATAAGTATATCAAAGGCTGGGTAATGAGAATTCGTATTGCTACAAAATGAGAAAAATATACCCTAAATTCAATATAAATGATATTTTGTCTCATGCATTATATTACAATATGTTTTTAAATGCATTATGTTATTAACTTTTGGATATGATATTTAATCATTCGTCTTATTGAGAAATTATGTACGAATAATTTATTTGTTGCGACTTCTTTTATCAGTTACATGGACATATAATTTTCATAATCACACTAAATTTTCGAATAAGAAGAAATGTCAAATTTATATGTCTAAAATTCAACATCATCATGCTATTAAAAACAGATGAAGTATATGTAAGAATGTGGTACTGATCAATGCACGCTTGGCACTGAAATAGAAGATAATTATGCAATTGAAATTTCGATAATAAAACCATCCTTAATTTAATGACATGATTATATATAGCATTATAAATAAACATCCTTAATTTAATGACCTGCCAGTTGGTCAAATATAACTACTAAAGTATAGAATAGAAAAGAGATACTAAAAACTCCATGCCCGTAGGTTTGTTGCCATGATTTATAAAAAAAAATCTAATACATATCAAACTTATATTTTTCTCCAAATAACTTCAGTACTATTATATTAATATTAATTAAACATTATGTATTTTATGACGTACGATGCTAAATGCGCAGACTGTTTCAATTTTGATCGTTGGTTTCACACATAATTTCCTAAATATATACCTGACGTTGCGATATGTTGACGGTCTTAATGTAGTAAGCTAGTTTATATTGTATACAAAAATGAAATAATATTTTCTTTCAGGTGGTGGAAAGATGTTTCTGGATATATGGGTCTAAACCATATTCGAGACCGTGTGATTGAGAACTACACCTGGTCCTACGCAGTGTACCATGAGGAAGAATTGTCGTTTGCACGAATGCTCTTTGCTAAGATAGTTGTACTAATTGCCCTATTAGATGACACATATGATGTCCATGGATATACCTCCATCCAGGAATGCCGGATGCTAAACGCAGCCATTCAAGGGTTGGATATGTTTACGCATCCCAGTCTTAAATTATTTTTGGATATATACTTCATGTATTTAACTAATTATAAGCACGCTGACAATGGCAAGATTAATGCTAGCTTGGCTATAATATCGTGCAGATGGGATGACAGTGCTGTCTTGCTTGTACCTGAGTACCTGAGAAAGTTTTATGAAATTATCTTGAGCTGCTTTAGGGAGTTTGAGGATCAAGTGCCAATCAATCAAAAGTACCTGGTTGCCTTCAGCAAGACAGAGGTACATCTACCTCTGTTATATATGTTCCAGAACCAAGAGACATGCCTATATATATGGATAATTAATAATATAATTTCTACACACATATACATACATACATACCTACCTACCTACTCCCTCCGCCCTAAAATATAAGAGATTTTCACTGATGTGATAATCCAGATTCGTATATTTAGAGACCGGGAGAGCCTGTCCAGATTAATAGTAATATGACATGCCATATCCACCAAAAATTCCTTGTATTTTAGGATGGATGGAGAACATACTATACATATTAATATATTTCGATGTTGATAACTGTTTATGCAGATAGACTGAGTGCTTTCATATATATCGTGGTGTGGTGATTGCCCATTTTTTTGTGGTTAAATTTCGTTCCGCAATTAATTTTTTATATTTCCGTTTCCCAAATTTATATATTCATACAGTTTCAAAAACTATCGAATTATTATCTGGAGGGAGCCGAATGGGCCCACCGGAAGCACAAGCCCAGCTTCAGCGAGCAGGTGGCTCTGGCGACCATGACTACAGCAACACGACCACTAGCTGCTGGTTTAATGGTCGGCTTGAGTGATAAGGTGACAACCAAAGAAGCATACGAGTGGGCTGTGACTAGTACTGACGCCATCATTTCATGCGGGAAAACAGGCCGTTTCATGAACGACATTGCCGGATTTAAGGTAAATATACGTACCGATTAATTAATTAATTAATTAGACATATATATCAAAATTCATATGTAGCACGTACGACCGATATTTTTATTGATCAATGGATTTTTTTACTGTTGGAGCAAATAGTACAATTATAACTCATATATACGTTTTTTTCATAATTCTTATTGTGAAACAAAGAATGATAATATTTTAACCCTAATTTTTGAAAATGTACTTTGTTTCTCACTGATTTAGAAAAAAAAAACTATGAACTATATAAACATAACCATATATCTACATTAATTTAAGTAAATAAAATAAGTCAAAAAATAAGTTACAGTTAATGTGTACGAAATTAAAGTTTTTTTGTTTTATGCAAGTTTACCTTACAGATCATGCATATTAGCCTAAGACCTATGTAAATTTCAGTGAGCAATATATAAGAAAAACCAACAGATAGGAAAAAACTTTTTAACTAAGGAAAAAATCTGAATTATCTACTGAATTATCGTGATTGTTCGAATTACCCCTGAATTTAACCACTAAATGATTTTCACCCTCAACTATTCTAACTGGGTAAATAACCCTTGTCTCAACCCGGAGAGGTTTTGGTTCCTATGTGGTTCATACGAATGGTAGCCTATTTAGCTGTCCTATAAGATTTTATCCTATTATCTCTTTCCCCTCTTTCCCGTTACCGCGAGTGACGTTGATGCTGCCCATCTTCCTCTCTTGCACGGTCGGGACAGGCACAGTGGTAACTTCACCAGGCGATAGTGATGCCGCTAGCGGCTGCCCTCGGAGTGGAAGATCCTTGAGCTTGCATACATCTGCCATCGCCCCGAGGTCCATTCCAGTCGGCTGTAACTCTAAGCTCTGAGGTCTACTGTTGGAGCCACCGCTATCATCACCACCACCATCCCAAGGTCTGCTACCGCATCCGATGCCTTCGACGGGCGAGCTTGGGCTCCGTCGCCGGTCATCTTCACTTCTAGCGCCTCTCCCCAACTGGCCGCTGCCCCCAACCTCCCCAAGGTGAGCTCAAGCTCTGCCGCAACACCCTCCCCAAGCGACCTCCCTATTCCTTGGTGGCCGTGGCCACCCAAGCCCTCATGGAGCTCATCAGCCGGCTGCCCTTCCCAATGCTCCTTCGCTGCTAGCTGTCTCCTCCAACTACCTTGAGAAGAGATCAATCTGCTTCCATTGCACCGCTGAGCACGACCTCCAACATCCTCATAGAGTGAGCTCGATACCAATCACTGCCTCCAGCGCCGCTGACCAAAAGAGATAGTGAGATAGAGAAGGATGAGATCGATGATATGTGATCCTCATAATTATTTTAATTTTTTTCGTACTGAATGAATTGCCACGTTGGTGCGACGTGTGCTTGTTTCGCGCGCTCTGAATCCGCCCAAAACAATGCACCGGGTAGTTCGTCCGGTTTAAATAGTGGAGGGTGTAAAATGTATGGTATTCGAATTCGGGCGTAATTAGGATGATCATGGTAATTTGGATATTTTAACTTAATAACCACTAGTCGCTCTGTTTCAAACTAAAACCACTTCTGCACATTTCTCAAAATGTAAAAAAATGTTGTTTATATTTTGCAAGGGAGGTAGTATTTTTTATGTAGTAATAAGTATATTGACAATGAGTATGTGTGCTACATGGAAAATGCAGCTCGGGTCGCAGAACAAAGCTGATATGCCATGTTCGGTTGAGAGTTACATCCACGAGCACAAGGTCACAGCGGATGTCGCCATCGCCAAGATAAATGAATTGGTAGAAGATGAGTGGAAAACAACTAACCAAGCTCGCATTGACCACCGTGATATTCTACCTGTGGTGCAGCGTCTTATCAATATAACCATGGCAATTCCGTTGTATTACAGCGATGGAATTGATGGATTCACGTTTGGCGAGGGTATTCAGGAGGTTCTTGAGAAACTCTACGTCAAGCCTATTCCCTTATAGACACAAATTAATTTGTTAATGTAGCACAATCCATCTCTGCCATATTGTGTCATATTGTGCCATATATTTTATATTCCTTTTTTTGTGATTCTATATTTTATATTAACTCTCAAGGTTGGCACCGATGAAATCTTTTCACTGCAAGGACTTGAGATATTTATCTATATGGACAAATAATTTTTGTTTTTATATGCTTCACAATGAACTCGATCTTGTGTTGTTAATATTACTGCATGACGTACGGTATGATCGATATGATGTCTGAAATCAGGAGGATAATCATATTGTCTTCTTAATTTTGTGCTTGCTAGCTATCTCTCCATGAAGCTATGGAACAAACAATAAGATTAATTACAAACATCACCCTGGAACATGATGATTTTTAAACTAATCTTATCATTAACCCATATACATATGTATCTAATTAATCTCCTCATCATCATCCTGTACTCCACCTACTCCACCACCACTTCCTCTCCACCTCCTCCTCCTCTCCCCTCCGTTGGAGATGGGTGGGAGGAGGAGCAGTGGGGAGCTCGGCGGTGGTGGATCGTCCACCACCTACTTCATCTCCACCTTTCATCTCCATCGGTGATGAGCGGGTGCAGTGGGGAGCTCCGTGGCGGTACTTGGCTCATGGCTCCAACGGCGATCACTAGGGTTTCAAATTTTGTTCAGAATTTTTATTTTTGAGCAGCCAACTTTTCTTTTTGCAGTTGGATGGCTTAAGTGCCCGCAAGTGAATATCATATTTTCACATACGGATGCTCGATCTGAATTAAAAATACCGATTTTTTAGACACCTGGGTGCAGGCAGATCACCCATTCGCTTGTGAAAATTGATTTTGACACTATGGAAAAATTGTTTCTATATATAGTAGTGAAAGTAGACATGCATGGGAGCCTTCACAACATGCAGTTCAGTCTTTGATACCATGAACTCATGAAGTCTTCACCAACTGTTCATAAGCTCCTATAGATTCAGATATATCGAGACAATCCAACTCTAACAGGGAGCTAATGACGATGTTTTAGGCTAGCTTCGGCGAGGCAGATGGCACTAGGGATGTGAAGGAGAAGGGAGAGAAAGGGCATAAATTTGTGATGACAGCGTTGATGGCTCGGAGAGATGACGGTATTGATGATGACAGTGGTAATAGTTCGGCGAGCAACTCAGATTTCCTCTCGTTTTAATTTCTTTCGGAACAGGCATCACTACCGGTTGACAACCCGGTTGTGATATTGCCGGTGGCACTGTGATATGGGCATTTCTGTAGTGATGAGACGTTAGCGAACAAAGTGAGAGTAATTCTATTGGCAATTAGTTACATAACAAATAAGAATGAACTTTTCAGGAGTTTGTCATCCAAGGAAATCTTTGTCACACTCAAGTTAGTCAGAGTTTGACTGTTCATGACATCTGTTTGGTCACACTACTATAGAAGTGATCTTTACCCGGATAGCAAATATCACATTAGTTCCGATTTGAATAGTAACCGGGACTAAAGATTATTTTTTGTCCCGGTTAAAAAGTCCAACGGGACTTTATCATCTTTAGTCCCGGTTAATAACACCAACCAGAACTAAAAATCATTTTTAGCCACGGTCCAATAACTGTCAGGCCATGCCAAACCCCAACGATTTTTAATCCCGGTTGGTAACATAAATCCGGACTAAATATTGATTTTTAGTCCGGGTTGGTAACACCAACCGGGACTAAAGATATCTTTATTCCCGATTAGTATTACCAACCCGGACTAAAGATGCATCTAGAGTTAGTTTAAAAAAAACATTTTTATCCAAGTTAGATTTGTGTAGTAGGTGAGACGGCAATGTGCGTGAGAGTTGAGGTGAGAGATCTTGAGTTTAAATCCCACATCCCACACATTTCTTTGACTTGGTGTGCATTTTTTTATTAGGCGTCCCAGTTTATAGATGGCCAAATGGGCGGCACGGCCCGGCATGGCCCGAGCACGGCTGGGCCTGGGCCAAAATCAATTGGGTCGGCACGGCCTGACGAGCTCTTCGTGCCATGCCGGGCCAGCCCACGGCCTGAACCTTAAGCCCAAGCACGGCCCAAAAAGGCGCGGGTCGTGCCGTGCCGGCCCAATAGCACGTCCAGCCCACCGTGCCCGTGCTGGCCTAGGCACGATTTCACAAATGACCCCTTCAACAACACATATTTTCACTCCTAATACACATATCACTTCAGATTCAAAATTCAGACTTCAAATTTAACACAGTTCAAATTTCAAACTTGACAGATTTCAACAACACATTTTTTCACAGAAAATACACATATCACTTTGAGTACTTCACATTCAACTCATAGTTGACAGAGGTAGGATCGTCGGCCATCGCGGGCACTCCAGTTCCTCAACGGCGACTGCCGCTCAGCATAGGGCATGCGACCTGCAAGCAGAAGCAGCCAAGCACTCAAACTCAGGGGCCAAGATGGGGAAAAAGACAAGACTCAAGAGGGAGATATACTGACATGCGCAGCCGGAGCACCGGAGTTGCCGTTGAACACGATGAGCTCACGGATCTAACTCATCTAAGAGAAGACAAGACTCAAGAGGGAGGTTTGGGGGTGGATCTGACGAAGAAGAACAAAAGGGGAACGAGATGGCGAGCGTGTCCGTCGATCCGGCAGCCGGTGGAGCTCACGGTCACGGATCAGGGGAAGAGCACACAGGTTCACCGGTGGGCGGTGGCCCGTGGCCCCTCGTGCGGTCGTGCTCCAAGTGGGAGGCCGCCGGTGGCCTTCGTCCAGCGAGGCGGTGGAGCGGAGGAGGCGGATCGGTGTCCGGTGGCGGTGGCTGTGCGGTGGAGAGCTGGACTGCTGGAGTTCGGAGGAGGGTGGAGGCGGATCGACTGGCGTGGGCGCGCTACGGCTAGGGTTAGGTTTCGGGTTGTGGCCGACCGGGGTATCGCTCGCTCTATTTAGATAAGGGCGCAAGCGTGCAGCCTTGGGCCTGGGCCACCTCGTAGGCCGGCCTGCGCGGTGCGGTGCGGCCGTGCGGTCGTGCGGCCGATCGTTGGAACGGGCCGTGGTCGTGCCTGCCATTGGGCCATGCCGTGCCGGGCCAGCCCATCGGGCGGACCTTGGTTCGTGCCGTGCCGGGCCGGCCCACCGTGCCAAGGCAGTGGCCCAGGCACGGCCCAATGTTCGGGCCGGGCCGGCACGGGCCTGTCAGCCTTCGTGTTGTGCCGTACCTGGGCCGGGCCAAATGCCCGTGCCGTGGGCCGGGCCATCGGGCCTTGGGCCATATGGCCAACTATATCCCGGTTGCACAACTGAGACTAAAAAAGGTTATCAACTGAGACTAAAAATTCCTTCCCTAGTAGTGTCACGAGCCATATCGTCGAAGCTAAATTTTATATTCATACGCTTAATACATATCATATACCCAAATTACGAAAGATACTATATATCATCCAAATCATAAAGAAAAAAAACGACCACATCAATATTGAACAAACCACTGAACCACATGGCAAAACTACTGGAACATTATCAATCCGTACAACATTTATTTGCATAAACATGTGATTGATATACCAAGCTATCTGTGCTTCCTGCAGCGATAAATCTACTTAGTTTCACCTCAACTGATAATATGTTAACAACACGATCAAACTGATAATTAATTGCCTCTCCATGATGTCAGCGGAGGAGTTTCAGAGTTCTTCCAGGTGTTCAGAAAAGTGCCATGATACCTGTCACCTTTCACATCATCAACTGAAGCATAAGACTCAAGTTCAGACATCTCGTCAGGTGTGAGCTTCACTGAAAGTGCTCCAACATTCTGGTCGAAGTTGTGGATTTTCGTGGTTCCTGGAATGGGACAGACATCACTCCCCTGGTGATGAACCCAGGCCAGTGCGAGCTGCGACGATGTGCACCCTTTTCGCGCTGCCATGGCGTTTACTCGCTCGAATATCGCGGCGTTCTTCTCCAGGTTCTCTGGTTGGAATCTAGGTAGGTTCTGAAGAGTTGAAAAATATACTTGTCAAGGAGGCAAGGATTAATATGTAGATGTTGGACAACCAAAAAAAAAAAAGACATTTTATACTTCTTTAGATTCTAAAATTAATTAGTGTTGGTTAATAATTGTCACGGTTGATCTCATGGATAAGGAAAAAGTCTAAATACCCCCTAAAATTTGTAAAACTGTTCATGGTACTAACTAAAGCGGTTTTGACGGTTTTGGATGGTGGTTTTGGATTTTTTGAAAGCTAAAATGAACAACTTTAAATAACTAATATAATATATTTACATATCAGATACCCTACTTTTATTATGTTGGTATTTGATTGTAAATGAGAGTTAACAAGTGGTAAAAAGAAATATTTAAGTGGAGATCTCAATATATATATCCAATGTGTATGTCACGTGATCAAACTTATCTAATTTATATATATACTTAGGAGGTAATATGAATAGTCTTGCAAAATTCAGAGTTTGGATGTTCGGTTTTAGATGGACTTCAATCTGAAGAGTACGGTAGTATTTGGACTTTTTCCCATGGATAATATAATCACCTTACGGAAATCGTCTTCTGGTAGTTCCTTGACCAGGTCAGCTCCAACGGAAAAGAACCCTCTCCCTAAGGGGCTGTACGCCACAATTCCAATGCCAAGCTCTCTGAAATTTTTCAAACAACAACAAATAATGTAGATTAGAAACACATCCACGGACATGCCCATTTTCCTTCAATAAATGTGGGTATTAATATATTGTCTCAGTGCACAGGGTTTACACTATCGTTTTCCACCGAAAATTCTGGAATTTCGAAATTTTTTTGCGCGAAATTATTTTAGAAGTTTACACTAACTAATTTGAATAAATGTTGACCAAATTCACAAATATGTGCAAAAAAATGGAAATCTCATGTGAGAAATTTGTGTGCCGGAAGGGGGCGGGCGCATTCCCAAAACTTCAAACCGAAACTGTTATCCCTGCAAGTGCATTCCTGCTTTCTAAAATACTCCCTCTGTCTCACTCATGGCACAGTTTTTAAATCAAATTCTTAATTATAAATTTCTCACACACTATAAAATTTGTAGCAACAAAATCATAATCATATTATGAAAGTAATTTAAATAAAAATTCAATGATATTATTTTAATTAAATAAAATTTAATTTATAATAAACTATTTATTGGTTAAATACTTGAAGAGTTGAATCCGTGCATTAGTGAATGTGAAGGAATGAGTAATAATAATAAAAGGTCTCCATAATTACTTATATATATATACCTGCAAGTTGGAATAATATCTTCTTCGACATCCCTTGACCACAGTGACCACTCGATCTGAACTGCAGTGATCGGATGAACCGCGTGAGCCCTCCTTATCGTTGACGCAGAGGCCTCAGATAATCCAATGTATTTGATCTTTCCTTCTTCAACCAGTTTCTTCAGCTCACCCATCTGCATGTATATAGAAGTCAGAAAAGTAGGCTTGGTGAGTGCTGAAATTGGAATTGGAATTGGAATTGGTATGGAAAGTATGATTTATTTTTGTTGATTTTTTCCCATTCTGGTCAACCCTTTGGTTGAGTCAAAAAGATAGAGTGTGTGACTTCTCAACACCAACAGGAGTAAAATCTAAGTATCTATTAATAAACGGTTTTGCTAAAAATACTTACTGACAGTTTTTTCAGTAGGCAACTTTCAATTCTCTGGCCAAGCAAACGTTACCAAGTTAGCTACGTGCGGATGTCGTGAATAATTCAAATGTAACCATATAATATTTACAATTTTACATTTGGAAGTTTTTCATAAAAAGAACTTACTGCAATATTTGGATACACCCTAATAAAATAGACTAGCTTTACACAACTATTTTATAAGGTTATAAACATGTACATATATATGTTCCCACCGTCACCAATTAAAGAATGAGTGATGTTTTTTTCATTTTATTTCACAAACAATATATTATATGGACCTCCAATTATACTGGCCTATAAATAGAAATAGAAAAACAAAAACATGTTTTTTTTTCCTTTGTCTTATAAGCCGTGATAAGTGACAAAGTAACGAAAAATAGTAATAGGGTATGATTCTCTTAGTAGTTTAAAATCTAAGATAAAGTAGAAAACAATAAAAAAAAAAGAAGCAGACGGTTTAAATCTACGGTTTTAAAATTTAGTTTTAGTTGCGGCCTATAATATCTATATTCTATTCATTAACTTCGGTCAAAATTAATATCTTGCCGTTTCTCCGTGAGCTATTAGTCAGTGACTATCATGATATAATTTATTTATTATTAAAACCCAGCGTTCTACTATCGCTTTGACGTACGTACGGCTCTGCAGATCATATGACTATCTATATAAATTCAAAGCAATAACAGTAAATTAAGATGCGTGTGCTAACTGCCCACGTAATCAGAGGATCTCTCCGCATTCTCTGGTCAGTTCTTCATCAATTAATTGAGTCAAAAAGATAAAGAGTGTGTGACTTTTCAAGACAAACATTAGTAAATTAAATCTATCTACTTTTAAAATATTAACTTTGGTCAATAATTATCCAGTTTATATCATGCTATAATTTGTTCTTTTAATTAAAAGAAGCGTTCTACCATCATTTTCATGTGTCCAAATCACATGACTATATATATAATTGAAAACTGTGACCTGACTAGAATTTCTGTATGACAAAAGGAAACAGTTAAAGGTGTTTTGCTAAGTGCCTAACTCTTTTCAGATTATTCACTAAATTATTAAATCAAAGGGATTATTTGCCCTATTCTTTGAAAAAAAATACAATTTCGAAGAAAAAACTTTCTACAGTATTGCAAAGATCACTTGTATTTATTAATTTGTTAGGTTCATTTAGCAAAACATGTAACTTGTTATGTACATAATTAAATAGATAATCCGCATCAACGATCGATCCGCTTTGTAATCTGTTCGAAACCGAGCCACTACATAGGAGCTTGTGAGCTGCTCACCGTGATCTCGACGGGCACCGTGGAGTCGATGCGGTGCTGGTAGTAGAGGTCGATACAGCCGACGCCGAGCCGCCGGAGACTGCCCTCGCACGCCGCCCGAACGTACGCCGGGTCGCCGCGCACCTCCCACGATGGCGTGATGCCGAACTTGGTGGCCACCTGCACCTCCTCCCTAAGCACGCCTCCCTCCCGCGACGCCTCCGCCAGCGCCTTGCCGAGGAGCACCTCGTTGGTGTGCGGCCCGTAGATGTCAGAGGTGTCGAGGAAGGTGATGCCCGCAGCGACGGCGTGGCGGATGAGCGCCACCATGTCGGCCTCTGGCTTCCGCTCGCCGTACACCGCCGACATGCCCATGCAGCCCAGCCCCTGCGCCGACACCTCCATCCCCTGCGACCCCAGCTTCATCCGCGGCACCGCCGTTGCTGCTGCCATGGTCAGCGAGTACGTCACCAGCTAGTGGCTCCTGGATTAATTACTACACAAGAATTGAGCGGTGAAGTGATCAGCCAGCTTGTTCGATTTCGCGTCTTTATTTATAGCAAGATTTTTTTTGGTGATCGGTGATGTCAGCGAGTATGTCACCAGGTGGCTGCTACTCAATTGAACCGGTCTTTTTTGGTGGACTAAAAAATCACAAATTTCTCGGTTGCCATATGAACCGATTGTCTTATGAACCGGTACTAAATATGTTTTTAGTATCGGTTCCAAAAGTTCATGTCAAAAAATATCTTTAGTCCGAGTTGTTACCAATCGGGACTAAATATATTTTTAGTACTAGTGAGTAACACTAACCGAGAATAAAGATGCCGCTAGGTTCTAGTTAAAAAAACATCTCTCGACAGATTAGATGTGTGTGGTAGGTGAGATGGTAATGCATGTGAGTCTGAAATGAGAAATATTGAGTTCGAATCCCGCAATCCTTATATTTTTTGACTGAGTATGCATCTTTATTACTGGTTATTTCAACCGGTCCTAAAAATCGAGATCTTTAGTCCTGAAAATTTAGTCTCGGTAACTATAACCAGTACTAATGCAGGTCCAAAATAATAATGAGATACGGGCGTGCCAATCAGTATGATCCTGCAACTAACAAGATATTGGTTGACAAGCCGAGAGTGATTCCAGCCGATGCTAAGAAGTGATATGATAGATTAAGTGTTGATCCGAAGGTTAAAGCATTCATTGGCTTAAGGTCTGATATTACTAAATCCAAACAATTAGATAAACACTGAAACCTTTATTGCGATCGGCTTAATCCAACTTACATGTAATCCTTATAAGCCGATACAACATCCAGATAACTCATATGCTAAAACCCCGATGAAACCCTTATTGGTAATCAAGAAGCAGACTAGAGATTATGGTTCTAAGCATGATTTAGTAGATCAAACTTAACTGATGCAGCACCAAGTATGAAAAGAAACATAATATCTAGACAATCATGGTTTTAACTGATTTTTAGGGTGGTGGATGCATTATATAATCTAAACCAATAAAGTAATCTAGCAGATATCGATAAAACCCTAGATAGAGATCGAACCATGCAAGTAGAAAACATTATTAATCTAGATTATATAACATATATGATAACTCATCGGCTAGCACTCCGATGAAACATTAGCATGAATTTATCAGCTTTACAAGATTTATATTATCAACAACAATCTAGTAGGTCGAACCTAACCGATGCAGCACGTGATTGTATATGGTAATCTAATATTTGATGAACCGATAGATCTGTCTAATGTGGTGGATATAACAAATCTATTTAAAACAACATTGTGATTATAGAGATATATCAGGTAAGATAAAAGATCAGACCTACCCGAGACAGTCCCAACTAAATCATCACGTCTCTAAACACAATGCAATTAAAATAGAATTGAAATATCAGGTAGGCAAATATATCAACCGAACCAGAAAGATCCAAGAGATCGAAACGATGCAGCCTTGAACAACACCAATGTAGCCGATATATTCACCAGGGCCCGACGGAACGTAGAGCTTACCCCTTTGCCGGAGATCGAAAGCCGATGCAGCCCCGCATCAGGTGCCAAGTTTCGCCGGTTCATAAGTAAAACCTCGAGAAAGAGGGTGGCGATGCGCCGAGAATAATTTTATTGATAGAGAGATAATTTACAGGGACTCTGGGTGTACATATTTATACCCATGGGTAGATACTAGTCCATATCGGACACGATACAAACTTTCCTAAAGATAAAAGGAAAAACATAAGGTATTTATCGGACACTGAACACACATTCCTAAAGATAAAACGGAACTAACAAAACTCTTCTAATTTAATAGATAAACTGCCATTTCTTGGACTCGGACTCTTCTGGATAAACTTACTTTAATTGATTAATCTCCTTAACCGAATCCATGAAGAATATAATTGCTGGCAATTGATAATGCCCATCTGCCGATTCCTGGGCCTGAAGCCGATACTGACTCTAGGCCGATGATGTATTCGAGGCTTACCAAATTTCATCGTTAACCGGGAGTAAAAATCATTTCTACAGTAGTGTCAGCAAGAATCTAATTAGACATTGCCGCCTGTGACAGTCGTTGATTCGGTCAAGACTAGAGGGAGAAAAAAAAACATTTTTTTGCAACCCCCACTACAACAAAACCCCTAATAGGAACTAGCCTATATGTACCGATTTATTTAAACTAGTACCTATACCACTATAGGTATTGGTTCTAAAGAAAAAAATCGGTACTTATGCTATTAGTACCTTTTTTCAAAAGAAAAAGGTAACAGTTTTTAATTAAGCGGCACCAACACATGTAAAAACCATCCGGCCCACTCCCCATAAAGATCTTTGTTGACTTCTCCTCTCCTCCCACTCCCCACCTCTCATGCTAGATCTCCTCCTCCTCCTCCTTTCTCGTCGGCGATGGCCAACGACCCGCTGCCACTGCCCAGCCAGGAGCGGAGGCGCAGCTGCAGACGCCGCTGGTTGCCACCACGCGTGACCCCATGCTGGTGGCGTGGACGTGTGGGCACGGCGGCATTGCAGATCCCCAAGGGTGCGGTGGCTGGTGGCAGGCACCAAGCAGCTCTGGATTTTTTTTTATTTATTGAAATACTATAGTTACCGATTCTAGCGTAAGAACCGGTACCTATAATCTCTATAGGTATCGGTTCTAGAATTGGTAACTACACAATTGGGTGTTGGTACCACTAAATTGGTACCGGCTAGGAAACCGGTACCTATAGCCGGTTCCCAACCGGTACCAAAGGGGTTCTCTGTACTAGTGCCCATAATTCTACAACCAATGCCTTGGTGTGGTGGTATAAAATTAGAATAGAATATAGAACTGAGTAATTTGAAGAAGTAAAAAGAAACTATAGAGGCATCAGTTAGATAATCTTTTACACTAAATATGATTAAGTGTTCGGTAATTCCCACTTGGTGTGGAGACGAGGAGCTAAATGTTATTGCGAACTCCTACCATGCGAAGTCTAGCTTCCCCTGTTCTTATTTGGGGCTGCGCCCCTCAGTATTAGGAAACCTTCCAAAGCAGAGTTGTAGTGACAGGTATCAGATGAGCTCCCTATCTGGAAAGGCTCCCTTATGAATCGTGTTGGACGTCTAATCTCGATACGGGCAGTTTTCTCAGCTATCCCTATCTATCTTATGATCGCTATGGATCTTCCAACGTGGGTAACTAAGGCAATTGACAAGTGGTGAATGAGTTTTCTGAGGAAGGGAGAAGGCTAATGGAGGCAATTGTCTAGATTCGTGGGATAGAGTTTGTCGGCCCCTTGTGTTTGGTGGTTTGAGGATCCTGAACTTGGATGTCATGAGTTGGGATCTCCGTATCCTATGGCTTTGGCTCCAAAAAAGGATACCTCCCGTGCTTGGCATGGAACGTCTTCCCATCCCGGTCCCACGCATATCGCACGACCTTTTCAGAATGGCAGTAATTTCTCAAGTGGGGGATGGGGAATCTACTTTTTCTTGGATAGATAAGTGGCTGCAAGGTAAAGCTATCACTTATTTGACCCCCAACTTAATCCTTTTGGTCTCCAATAAAGTGATCATAAAGTGAATGGTAGCACAAGTTTTGGCCAACAATTAATGGGTTTCCGATATCGAAGGTCCTTTGATAGTGTGTCGGGAGGTAAAACTCCTCTAGCTGGGAACCGTGGGGTCCCCCTTTTTCGTTCGGACCCGGGGCTCGGGTGAGATCTCGAGGGACGAAGAAAGGTAAGCTTTGAAGGGGTCGGGCCCCTCGGGAATGGAGAAGACACGCCGGGTTTATACAGGTTCAGGCCGCCATGGAGGCGTAATATTCTACTCCTGCGTGTGTGGTTGATATGTGTTTGGTATGTGGGAGAATACAAGCGCTTGTTCTCTCTTCTTTGGCGCTAGTCCAAAGAAAGAACCAACCAAAGAACCCCCTCTCCCTCCGCCAGGACCTCCTTTTATATCTCAAGGGGTTACCACATAGGCCTTAGACTTAGGTTCGAGGGAAAGAGAAAATGGAAAGCGCTCAGATACGAAGACATGGGCGTCGTCCTTTTCAACGTGCCAGGACGCGCACGTCCCACCGTAGTACGCCTTCAGCCGTCATTCCAATTGATAGGGCGGACACCCGGTCATTCTTCCCTTAAAATGCCGAAGATTTCTGGCCTTCTGGGCCCTCCAAGGGGCGGCGCAGCACCGAAGCGACCGAAGGAGAAAGGGGCCGGTTAAGCCCTAAGGACAGGCAAATGGCCCGCATTAAATGTGGCGGGAAAGGGCATGCGCTGAGCACGCCCTACACCGATAGGCGTGTGCGCATAGCTTGCGGCATCACATCCACCATCACATCTCCCATGTCAGCCCACGCAGCCCTCTGGCACGCTCACCCACCGCATTGAATGCGGTAGGTGTGCCGGTGACAGCCGCCCAGCCGACGCACATGGGGCTTATCGTGGGAGGGGGCTCGGTGCAGCCCGACCCCCCACGCGGGAGGAGGGCTCGAGCAGCCCGACCTCCCGCACGGGAGGCAGCTGTCGCTCCACGCATGGCCCGACCCCCTTTGGGCGTGCCATGCGTACACGGGGCGGCCTCTTTCCTTTACTTGCGATACCCCCGAGCCTATATCACCAACACAGTTCAAGTAATGGTCAAATACTTTAGATCTAGACCTTGGTGGAGACAACGGCCCTTGTAGAAGGTACCTCAGATCAGCATCTTTGGAGACTTTCAAACACTGGAATTTACTCGAGAAAATCTGCTTATGAGGCCTTCTTTGTGAGTACCATTCAGTTTGTTCCTTGGAGAAGGATATGGAAGAGATACGAACCTCTTAAATGCAAGCTTTTTTATTGGTTGGTGATCAACAATCGGTGTTGGACCGCCGATCGACTCGCCACTCAGGGGCTGCCGCATCTGCCCACATGCCCCTTATGTGATGAAGCTAACGAGACAATTCAGTATATACTTGTGTCTTGTGTTTTCAGTCAGTCAGCAAGTGCGATTGCAGATTGCAAGTTTTCTTGTTGTGGGCAAGCGTGATCAAGGCAAGACAAAAGAAGATGAAGAAAGGGATCAATTCTCTTATCATTTTGGTCACTTGGAAAATCTGGAAACATGTGACATCCTGGCCCAATTAGGATGAGGCCTGTGTGTCCCATGAGAGCTGTGTGGACATGTTTAGTACCACCTTGCTAGTTTAGCAAGGGTGAAACCAACTTATAAGACCACTTCCCTCCAACCATATCACTCCCGTGTTAACCCTTTTACACGAAGCGAGGACGAAAGTGTACGTGGGGTGGTATGTGTGGGTGGACCCGCCCGTCTGATAGGCTGGGCTACGCGGTTCTGGAGGGAGGGCCATTACAAAAACATAGAAATGATTATGTGTTTATTTGTGCTACCCTGGTATTGAGGAAGTCCTTCTAGCTATTAGCAGGAAACTTCTAGCTATTAGCAGGAAAGGCAGCCTTTGGTGCTATCACGCCCAGAATTTCTATCCAAAATTTCAAACGCTTACATGTGTGTAAACCCTCATCCAGGAATCAGCCGAGTCACACAATAAAAAATCGATAATAGAGTGCAATTATTTAGATAATAGAGTGCAATTATTTATCTAATTAATAGGTGAAACAAAAGTCATTACAGAGGTAGATAGTTCCTCTCACACAATAAAGTTCTAAGCAGCGAAAATAATAATAATTAGCGTAGGTGACTCCACTCCACAAGTAGCTTGACAAGGATTAAGCCTAATCCTCCAGTCCTCCATAGTCACTGTAGAACTCTTCTGATGAATTATTGCAAGGTGAGTATATGGAATACTCAACAAGCCACACAGAAAATATGCAAGTGCAAAGGGAATAACAAAGGATGGCATAATATGGTCTCATTTGCATAAATAGCAATTATTAAACATTTCAAAATTTATAAAACAAGTAAAGTATTAATTAAACAATATTAATCCAATGCTATATAACATACCCGCTGTATAGGCCCATCTAGTTCTAAACAACTATACCCGGCTGCACAGTCCTATCTCCAAACCAGAAGGTAGAGCACGGCTCAGCGAACTCACTGATGGTGGCACGACGAGAAACGACAACGAACGACGATGATGGCGAGGTTGGAACGAAGGCGTAGCACGGGTTGACGATGACGACATAGCTCCGATGAGTTGCAGCAGCGGCGAAGGCATGGACAGTGTTCCTCTCCTCATTGCGAACTCAACGGTGGCGACGGCTCGCGGAGACGATGATTGCAGTAGCGGCAAAGCAGGGCCGAACACGTGTCGACAGCGGTGGTGCAAGAGCTCAGGCGGCGGTGGCTCTACCGGTGGCTGCGAGCTAGGACGGGGGGTTAGAGGAAGTCCCGAGGGTCCTTATATAGGGGCGGAGGACGGTGCCTAGGTCCACGGCGGTGCCGGCGGCTAAGGAAAGTTCTAGGGATTTTTTTTTTGGAAAAACATAAACTGAATCGGCTACAAATCCGGCAATTTCCAAACGAATTAGCTCGTGATTCCAAGAGAGAAAAGGAAGAGGAGATAGAGTAGATTATTTCCCCTCTACTAATTTGATCGGAAATGGAAAGATTCGGCCGAATTTTGGAAGGAAAAACTGACGGCACACAAAGGAAATCCGGCCGACTGGAGCTTGAAGATGACACTGTAGTGAGGGGAGGTAAAATAGACTTCTGGATAAAAGGGCCGGTCCAAAAAAGAAAAAAGAAAAGGAAGGAAGGGAGGCAAAGCAGACTTTTTGCGGTAAAGAGAAGAGCAGTGGTTTCAGGCTGGGCCAGCGGGAAGAGAGGTGGGGATAGGCCGAAAAAGAGAAACGAGAAAAAGGAAAGTTTTATTTACTTTTTAATTTAAATAATTACTAAAATGATGTTTTATTTGTTAAAAGTACTTCCTTAGCTCAAATAAATCCAGGAACCATAAGAATAAAAGAAGTATTTAACAAAATTTTATCTAACCCCTTTTTATATTCGAAAATATTAAATTAAACTAGATCTTTTATTTTAAGCTTTTAAAATCATTTCTACTAATTCTTTTGAACAACAGTTAATATTTTAGGGTTTTAGGATGTGACAGATGCGCAGCAGGAGCTGCCAACCTTCAGGAGCTGAGGGCTCATAGAGTTCTTTATTAGTTAGTGTTTCTTTCTCTCTGTTTTTTCCTCTCTTTACTGTGTGGGTGTCTTGCAAGATCTTTTGTTCTGTTATTTTATCCTTGCTTGATAAAATGATATGCAAATCTCCTACGTATTCATAAAATAATTAATGGTAATTGTTGTTACTTCTTACATAAAAAATTAACTCTGTTGGCAAATAAGTTATTATGTAGTTTTGAGGTGTTTGACATCCAATGGATATCTTTGTCACGCTCAAGTTAATCAAACTTTGACTGTTCACCACATTTGTTTTGTAACATACCAAGAAATTAAAAATCTGAGAATAAGTTATTTTAAAATAGTTATTGAAAAAAAAACTTCTAGAGTCGTTCCTTACTGTACATTTTTGGCAATGTAAAGAAAATCAACATGTGGGGAAGTAATAAATTAGATACGGTCACATAAAGACATAAAGACAATAGTGCATACGAACATGTATGCTGGAGAATAAAAGAATATAGAAAACAATTCTTAGTAGCTGCGTCCGCAGCATCGGTTTCCAGCACGCACAGTGATTACGGAAAACGGAGCGATCCATTAGCGCGTGATTAATAAAATTTTTTTTCAAAAATGGATTAATTTGATTTTTTTAAGCAACTTTTGTATAGAAACATTTTGCAAAATACACACCGTTTAGTAGTTTGAAAAGCGTGCGCGTGGAAAACAATGGAGAGGAGTTGGGAAGAGGGGGAGAAGAACACAGCCTAAATGCCTGAACGATAACTAAGGTCTTATTTAAATAAGGTGTGCTTAACCTATAGAAAATGTCACGACCACTATTAAAGAAGTGATTTTTGCTCGGATGTTAAAAATCACATTAGTCACGGTTCGAATAGGAACCGAGACTAAAGATCATTTTTAATCCCGGTTAAAAAGTCCAGTGAAACTTTTTGATCTTTAGTCCCGGTTGGTGATACCAACCGTGACTAAAGATTATTTTAGTCCCGGTTAAAAAGTTGTCAAGGTATGTCAGGCCCCAACGATCTTTAGTCCCGGTTTGGTGTTACCAACCTGGACTAAAGATGCCTTCAAGGTTAGTTTAAAAAGAAATGTCGAGAGCTGGGGTGGCATCTCTATCCGATGTGTGTAGTAGGTGGCATGGTAACGCACGTGAGAGCTGGGGTAAGAGATCTTGAGTTCGAATTCTACATCCCAAATATTTTTTTTGACTTGGTGTGCATCTTTAGTACCGGCTATTTCAACCACATTTTTACTCCCGAATTGGTTGTCCCGGTTGCACAACCGAAACTTAAAAGGGGTTGTCAACCGGGGTTAAGCTCCATTTTCCAGTAGTGGACACTTTTAACTATCATTAACAAAAACCTAAAGAGTTGACATGACTAATTAAGTTGTCCACACACAAGAAATAGAACCTAGTGTAGCAAATAAATCCCATCAAATGACTTCAATTTTTTGAACCATGTAATAGCTGAAGAGAAAGCCATGCGCTAGCATGAGAAACAAGTATGTTGAAGCATAGGCCGAGTGTTAAGGCTAAGTGAGCGAACTAATTGAGCATGAGCGTGGCATGCCTAGATCTTAGTACTCCGAAGTCCAAGCATTCCCAGGTGTAATCTCTTGTGCTCAGAGTGTGCCCCTATGCGTTGTGTGTTTATTTTGGCCTGTTTTTGGATTTTCTATGCATCCATGATTACACTCATATGCATTACAACGAATTATGAAATTATGAAATTCCAGTAAACTTAACACAAATACTAAGCATCATATATAGCTCTCAGTTAGATTGATACCCCAAATAAACCCATCAAATTTGAATTAATTCAAAACAGTCATTAACTAAACCATTCTAAAATGAGAAATTAATTGAACAGAAGAGTATAAATTTTATAATCTAATCAAATACTAGTTTATTTATCATGAATTGATATAAATTATCTAGAATTTATTCAATCAGATTATACGCTATAAAAATTCAACAAACCTTCAGCAATAGCCCTTTTGTTTGAATTTATGGGAGCAAACCATATCGAAATTTGAAGTGGCATCTTGAAAAGTGGAATCTAGGTACCACAGCCTACCTCCGTAGAAATCACCATAATGTGTACCCTTAAGTATCTTGGTCAAATCGATTTTCAAAAAGAGGGAGAGGGAAAAATCGTGGAATTTGACTAAATCATGCGTTCACTGGCCTATCTACACACCCTTCCTCTGTTCGTGGGCGCTGGAAGCACTAGCCCCACATGTCATCCATAGTAGAACCCCAGGAGCTCCCCAAGCAACCCCTTTGCTTATCCTACTCTCTCCCTCTCCCCTTTTGGACAAAATGTCGAGCATGTGGCATGTAAACTCCTGCCGAGCCGAGAACACGCGCCGACGGTTTCGTCTTGGCCAAGCCCCATCTCCACATCGTGTTTTTCAAGCAACACGAACACCCAAGCCACGCTGGAACACCTCCTTGCCTGCCGACCCGACCTCCCGCGCCACATGGATGCGCCATAGAGCGGGTATGGCTGAGTTACGTCGACCTCGCTGTCGCGGCCAAATCCTCCACGCCCGAACCAAATCCTTCTCCTTTACTCCACCTCTGGCAGCCGTCCGAGCCTTGACAATGCCCCAGCCATGTTGTTCGATCCATTCTGCCCGAGGTCGCTAGGACAGGGCGCCGGGCAAAGAAGCCATGAATACCGATCTCGACGTCGCGGTTCCAACCTACTCCCTCCGTCCCAAAATAAACTCAACCCTTAGTATGAACCAGAGTACGTCCTAAACACTACCAAATGCCCAAAAGATTCACCACACTCTCCTTGTGCCCTGAGACCGCCTGTAGACCTCGCCAACTGATGTCTGCTGGTACACTGAATCATTCCCCTCCATCAAGTTCAGATCTTCCCCATAGGAACATCGCCCGCCGATGTCCTGCCATTGTGTGTTTGTGGGCGCGTTTATGATGTGAGCACGACCAGAGAAGTATTATGTGAAAGCAAGGCAATCCCTATTCAACTCCTCCATTAAGCACATTGACTTCTATATGTTTGCCCATTCTACGTTGTTTATAAATTGCATAAGATGTTTTAAAATTAGGTTATGGTAGAACAACTCCTACTTATTGCATTGCCTACCTTGAATTATTGATTACCCTTGCTGCTGATACACCTGGGATGGGTTGTGGTGTTGTCCAAGCACCAACATAGGTATATTCGAGCTAATACTATAGCTACTTGCTTAGCCAAGTTAGAAAATTTACGATGTTTACAAATAACATGGTTTTCACTCATGAAAATTGGGATATTTGGAAATATTGTTCAGAGGAGTTGGCTCTATTATTTGTGAAAAAAGAAAACTGAAAATGGTGATTGTAGACTGGGGTGGCAAATGACGTGCATATGGTGGTAGTTGCATACCGATAGGGGGAGTGTTCGCCCCGATCGATTAAGGACTCAACTATGTGTCACCAACTAAGATTACCGTGCAATCACATGTGTTGTGTATGGGGAAATCTTAGCTTATTAAGTTGTTTATTGTCTAGCCTTGCATTTGGGAGGCCAATGTAGTAGGGGTAGTACGGGAAGGGTTGTCTGTCGACACAATGCCTGAGCAGCTGACCATAGGTGCTACCCATGTGACCCTGAGTGATGGATTGATCATCTCATGGCATGGGCGTCTGAGAATATCCAATATAACTGAGTAGTGCCTCGTGGGGGACCGCTGATTGTTCCGCCCATAGTTTTCAGGTGGCCGGCCAACAGCCCTGAGCACACTAGGGGTTGAGATTAGTTGGGTTATGCACTCTCCGTGGTCATGCAAGGTCAGGCATTAGGCAATGTAACGGCTAGAGTGTGGTAGTGCTTGGCGAGCACGAAACAAACTAGAGTGTTCATATCATGTGGGTAAAGTTGTACAAACTCTGCATAGTCTAAACTAATCAATTAGTTGTGCTCACGGTCACAAGCGACTTGGTGAAGTGTCATGGGTATAGTTTTGTAGCTTTCAATTGCCCGATGTGGGCTGACAATGAGACATGTTGCTTGTTGCCATGGAGGGCACAATAATGATATTACTATGATGATTATGATACTATTATATTACTACTATAATGCTCTGCTTACATGCTTAATGTTTTCAATATTTCATTGCAATCTACTATCATTTACTATTGTGAATCAAAATTTGCTTTATGCTGAAAATGAACCAAATATAGTCCTCATTGATCTCAGCTTGCAAGCAGTTTTAGGCTTCCCACAGTTTGGTAGGGTTTGCCAATACGTATGTATTGACTCACCTCTTGTTGTTATTTTTAGTCTTGCTTGTAGGATGGTCCTTTCTAGGGTGATTCCAAGTTGGTTGCTGGTGCGGTTTGGTAGATGGGCACACCAATGAACATATATAATTGCTACTCTTTCCGCTGTATTTTAACCCTTTTTATTTGGCTGTTTTGCCCATAGTGATGTATGTCATTGGTTCGCGCTAAGTTATTTAAGCGTTATATCTATATATGTATGTCTGTATGTATGTATTTTCTTGTATGGATGTGATGATAAGGTTGTGAATGCGTGTGCTTGCTATTGATCATGGGACTAGCACGGGTCATGCATGAGGAGGAACCGGGCTTTCCATGTCCTCACACCTTTGGTATCAGAGCTAAACTGACTGTAGGAAACCCTACATAGAATGGTTGTTAGAGTAAGAATTCGATTTAGAAACACTCTACTTTCAGTTATAGAAAGTATTTGTGAAAATGTTGATAGTCTTACACTATTCTTATCCCTCTTAGGAAATTTCTTGTTACAAAAACCGTTGTTTTGATTTATATTTTCATCTAGTCTTAAAAATGATTGATAGCCTTTGCGAATGACCTTTTCTGATAACAAGTATTTGGATTCTCTCTTATCTACTTCAAAACAGTACGAAAATGATTTTAATAGATTTGGAAAACCATTTGCGAAAGCTTCCCAAGAATCAGTTAGATCTTTCTGAAACTCTCATTAATTTTACTATTCATCCTCTATTGACGGTCATTAAGTGAAAACTTTAACCGTCAACTCCTGCATAAATCAAATAAACTATACTATCAAAAATTAATGGTAGGGGTTTAGTACTAACCATTTCCACTAGTTTTGGTAAATATATGTATGCAGGTTATTTAAGGGGAAAATACACCCACCATGCGACAAAAATGAACCTTCGGCCAATCATGCGTGAGTACAAGGATTGGAGGACCCACCTTATAGCCAAAACCAACTTAAAGTGAGGCTAAACCATCCTAACCGCCATACTGTCCCACTAGTTAGCCTCCCAGCCAAACGAGTAGCCAGGAGGTGGGGCCTAGGGGTCGACTGAACCGGCATTGTGACGCGCCATCCAGGGCTTCCACGTGTTGGTCCGTGATGAAGTCCTAATGATGGTGGTGAGGGATTAACCGCCATTCTAACCATCATTGGCAGCTATAAAAGGAGATCTTCACTCACTTGGATAATGCACAACAATGTAGAGTACAACTCACTTTTATACTTTAAACCTTATTTTAGTATGTTGGCTTGATTAGAGAGTGAGGGGAAGCTCCGGAAAGAGTGTTCCGAATATCGAAATTTCCTTCGAGACTTTTACGGAGGAGTGCCAGAGTGTCGGCATTCTTCTAGCGGAGTTCCGGAGAAGCGTCAGGATTATTGGTCTTCGTCTAGCTTGTACCTTGGCGGGTGCTTCTTTCAATGAAGTAAGTATTCAAGTCTTTTTTTGTTCTTTAGTTAGTTTATTTAAGTGAGATATATTCTCATCAGTGTGGGTTCATCGCTTAATGCGGAACTAAGTGCTCTAGTACGAGGACTTTGGATAAAGAAGGAAGTTCCTGCGCAAGGCTAGAGTAGTAATTAATAACTTAGGGCATGGTATCTAGGTTAGAAATTAACTTTGTTTGTTGTGTGCTCCATGGAAAGTGAGATAGGTGGTAGGTGGTCACAACCTATTCGTCCTTTGCATCCCTCCACTTTCGGGTACATCATAGAGCTCAAGACCGGACTCAGCCTGGTGTACTAGGGGAGGAGCAGATGCCCTAAGCATCAGATAGAGTCTTACATTTAACTTAAATCAACTTGTTAAATTAATAGGAGTCTTTTCTAGGAAAAATCTTTCATCAGTTGTTGTCCTTGGATCGAATCATGATCGTAGATTATACATACACGTTCCTTATGTTTGATACCGTTGGAATACTCCACGGGAAAATGCTACAGCGGTATCCGTACGCTTGCGGGTTTTTTTGTGTGTATAAAATTACAACAGCCACTGCTTCCGGTGCGCTTGCTAGAGCGGCCGTCGCCCTCACCCTCATCGTTGGCATCGTCATCGTGGTCCTCATCCTTGTACGTCAGCATCTTACTCCTTCGATGGTGGGTCCTCGTCGGAGTCATGCTTCATCGAAGTCATTGTCCACCTCATCGTCAGGCCCTGGTAATGGCACCAGCGATGATGAGGTGGTGTCACCGGTGGAGCGGCCAGTATTGTCATTGTCCTCCTCCTCCTCGTTGGTGGTGATGTACTGCAGCTGTCGTGGTAAGTCCACCATTCTGCAACAGCGACTGGGGAAAGTTGAGAAGGAGAAGAAGTATAGCTTGCGAGAAAACCCACATTACTGACTATTTGAAGGAAAATTTCCATGTCGTTGGACCTGAGGAGCCGCGTCGTGGGAGTTGACGACGTGACCGGCGTCAGCCTCCATCTGGAACTTAATGGTGAGGAGCCTGAGAAAATCGTTTTTAAGTAGCGCATGTGACCTAAACAATCATTATTTTTATAAAAATTTGATAAGATAAATAATATAAAATACATAAAAGATCAAATTCGACTTTCATAAATTGTAGGCAAACATATTAATTCTAACTACTATACGGACATTCACAATTGTATTTGTTATTTTTTATACAACTTGTGGAAATTGAATTTGAACTTATCTGATTGTGAAGTGATATATCACACATAATCTATATTGTAAAAACAAAATTATAAATAGGTCACTACTACAAAAACGATTTTTCCATACGGTTTGCATGCCCGACTGCATGGGAGGAACTACGAGAATAGCGATTTTCGTATGCGGGTACTTACATTGGCCTCATTGAAAAATACAAAAAGAAAACAAATTTGAAATGCTAGCTCCGGCATGTGGCAGGGATCCGGACATCACGGCGGCGGCGGTTGCGGATCCTGCTGTTGCGGGACCGGCAGAGGTGGATCCGGCCAGCGTGACGGGCCGCCTTGGCCGTGGTGGCGCCGGGATGGAGCCTCCTGCTCCCGGCCTCCTCCTCGTCATCATCGTCGTTTGCCACGATGACAACGAGGAGAGGAGAGGAGAGAAAGATAGAGAGGAGAGGCAAATATCATGAGAGGGAGAGAGAGGAGAGGAGGTGAAAAAATTTGAAGGGTGAGGTGGGAAAGAGAGAGAGGAGGGGAGAAAAAACTGTGAAAAAGATGGAGGTATTTTCTCATGCGGATTATGAAGAGGTTCGTCCGTGAAAATATATTTTTTCATGAGGCCCCTTAAGAGGCCAAGCTACGAAATTAGATTTTTGCATTCGGGTCTCTAAAGAAGCTGTATGCGAAAATGCAGGTCGATTTACGCAGACACGACCAGTTATGGTCCGCCAGCGACCTATAGGTGGTCTCGTATCGAAAAATCGTTTCTTTAGTAGTGGGTGATCTCTGCTAACGAGGCTTATTATCATTAATGCATGTAAATACATATGCATCAGAGGGAAAACAGAGGTGGACGCATACATGTGATCGAGCATGTGTGCCACCCGATTAATGCCATGCATTCTCTCGTGAAATTTAAATTACTCATCAGGATGTTTTAATATTACATTTTTTATATATATCTACTAGAAAAAAATACCCATGCGTTGTAATGGATAAAGACGTATAGGAGTTGAGTAATAAATTGAAACATTGAAATCGCTATACATTATAATTAAAAAGTTAATGAAAATATTTCCTTGGGTTTAGGCCGAAAGCCTATTCCTTCCACCTTTTCGAGTCCTAGCCCAGTCCGTACCTCCCTCAGTTCAGCCTGCCTCTCTTTGGCCAATCCCACAAGTGGAGCCGCAAGCCCAACATTCATAGCCAATTGCCATCTTTAACCTCCGGAAGACAGTCCCGTACCCGTACGATGCCTCCCATCAAATTTGATCGAATATTTCTTGATCTCCTAAAATTGGTTAAGGGTTATTTATCCACTTGATCTCCTCTTTTTGTTTTTCCCAAAATCAAAGAGAATTTTGCAAAACTCGGGATAAAAAGTCTGGGAAGCTCACCGGATGGCCATTATCGGCTAGTGTTGAATGGAGATTAAATCCGGTAAATTAAAACCGAATTGAAAGGGAAAATCAGGAGGAAAATGATGAGGTAGGAGTGGGGAATCGACTTTTTCAATCAATTGGAGGAGGAACGTAATGGGATGTTGATCCACGCCATGGTGGTGCTAGGGTATAGCCCGGGCGCGGCAGGAGGTGCGACATTGGACCAAAAACCAGAAGCCAGCGCAAAATAAACCCTTCCACGTGCGAAAAAATTAATCGGACAAAAAAACCGCCGAAGTTTTCGCATGGAACGCACCGTTTAGTAGTTTGAAAAACGTGATAATGAAAACCGAGGTAAAATATGAATCTTAATAAGAAAAGAACAGGAGCTAAGTGTAGGTAGAGATAGGTAAGCTAAGATAAGAATTTTCTCTGCTTATGCCTATGCACACATATGAACTTCTGGTGTGCACGTGTTTGGATAGAATTACTATACTTACCATATAATCATGTATAGCTAGCTATATGCATGTAGGGATGAAAACGGTACGGAATATTCATGGATTCCGGGCTTGTGTATGAAAACGGGATCAGCCGGTCGGAATTTTCTTGGAATTTTTGGGAAACGGAATCGAATTCGGAAATATTTTATTGGAAACGGAATCATATATGATAATAGCAATTTCCATCGGAACTCGGATTTGGGCGAAAACTTTCCGAACAATTTATCGGAATTTCCGAAATTATAAAAACCCATACAATATAATACAATAGTCCATAATTCCTCCCCAGCCCAACCCAATGCAGCATCTATCCTAACAGCCTAACCCTAGAGTGAGAGTCCGAGACTATCGAGAGACTCAAGAGTGCACCGGAGCAGCGCATCCAGATCTTCCACCGCGGTGCACCCGCGCCCCCACCGTCTTGTGCCGCCGTGAACCTGCTGCCACTACGCCGTCCTCACCCCTGCCGTCTCGTGCTGCCGCGCCGGGCACCGTCTCGTGTCGTCCTCACCCCTCATCGTCTCGCACCCCCTGCGTCCCCGCCATCTCGCATCGTCCTCAACCCTAACCTTCTCTCCGTTTCGCCATCACCAACACCGATGCCGCCGATGCCTCAAGCTCCACTGGCACCGATGGCACTGGCACCTCAAGCTTCACTGGCGTGGTGGCGTCGCTGCTGACACCAACACCTCAAGCTCCACTGGTGATTCTTCCTCACCGCCACCGATGCTGACGACACCTCACATCGCGGTCGCAGCAGCCAGCAGGTTATTTCTCCAACTCCGCCTCTGTTACTCCAGCAGCCAGCAGGTTATTCCTCAAGCAGGTTAGTTTCTACAATGTAAATTAATCTCCAATTCCATGCAATCGTTGCTGTTGCTGCTTTTGATCGAAATACCATGGATTTTTTTGGAAGCACTGAATAACTTGTTTTTTTCGTTATTTTTTTCCCATAATATTTGTTATGCAAATCTGTAGTTATAGAAGTTCTTCTACTCCATAGATTGTGTTTATGCTGTACTGTTGAGAGTTAACAATTGTATTGATTGTGTTTTGTGAATTATTGCTGACGGTTGAGATTTGAGAATTAACTCGACAAAGTTTGAAACTCAGTTTGACGGTTTTTTTAGTCCAATAAATTTTCGTTGCGTATCTGCACCGGTTCGTTTTCGCTCTGTTCTGTTTCAAAAATATACGATTCTGTTTTTGTATCCAGAGTTTCCGATTTCAAAAAATTATGAAAACAAAAATGATGAAGACGAATTTCGTCCATTTCCGTTTTCTGCATATATGCGTGCACTCGCTGGTGGTTCGAGGCGAACTTAAATTTTGGTATTTATCGGCCGGGTCACCACACAAGGCCATGCTGGTCAGGTCCGCTTAACAGGCCGGATGGTGTGATTTATCCGTTCTCCAGCGATGGAGACGACCACTACGAGAACTTATTTTTACTATCTGTTTAGAACCCTCATTTATTTTGATTATAGTAACCGTGATCAATAAATCGAGACTAAATATATCTTTAGTATCGATTAAAATAACCGGTACAAAAGAAGCACACCGAATCAAAAAATAGTGGGATATGTGATTTAAACTCAAAATCTCTCGCCTCAATGCTCACGCGAGTAATAATCCCACCAACTCCACTAATCTGATATGGATAGGGATATTTTCTTTTTGAAATAACTCTGGAGAGATCTTTGGTCCCGATTGGTTATACCAACCGGTACTATACAAATCTTTAGTCCCGGTTGATATTACCAACTGATAATAAAGATACAAATTTAGTACCGGTTGGTAAGATCAACCGAAACTAAACATGGAGATATGTAGTCCTGGTTGGTGTTACCAACTGTTACTAAATATACATATTTATTACTGGTTGGTAATACCAATTGGAATTAAAGATGTTTTCGGGAGTAGCCTTTTAGAACCGGTACACATATTGTTAGTACCGCTTCTAAATCTAACAGGCACTAAGAAAAAATTTCTGTACCACAATAAAAGATCGATTTGGACTGACGAAATAAGCAATGTGACGATTGAAAAATTACGTGATTTTTTATAATATATATATATATATAGATATAGGTATATAACATAAAAAAGAGAGGTCGGTCTACTTCTGTCCCCTACTGCAACCTCGTTATACGTGTATCCACCGGATCTAATTTTTATTATTAATCTACGTGTGCACGTACGTACGTAGACCTTCTATTTATTTATTTGTACGGGTCTGATCCGTTACAACAAGAAACAGTTTACGAGTAATAATTAATTAAGGTGCGTTGATGATAGGCACGACCTTGAGAGGCACAGCAAGGACGTTGGCGGTGTTAAACCTCTCGCTAACGTCCAGGTGGTGGGCGGCCATGCCATCCGGGAGGCGCCACTCGAACGCGTGCAGCAGCGACGCCAGCACGAACGGCACGACGCGCTCCGCCAGCGGCAGCCCCGGGCAGAGCCTCCTTCCGGACCCGAACGGGAGGTACTCGAACTCCTTCCCGCGGAAATCGATCGGGCGCTCCCTGTTCAGGAAGCGCTCCGGCGAGAACTCGTCGGGCCTCTCCCACACCGCCGGGTCGCGCATGATCGCCGACGCGTTGAAGAGCACCATCGCGCCCTTGGGCACGGCATAGCCGCCGACCTCCACGCCGTCCTCCACGGCGCGGTGGGGGAGTAGTATCGGACCCACCGGGTGCAGCCGCATCGACTCCTTCACCACGGCCTGTAGGTACGGCATCCTCGCCGTGTCGGACTCCTCGACGGCCGCGCCGACGCCGGCGCCGAGGACCTCCGCGCGGGCCTTGGCCATCGCGGCCGGGTTACGGAGCAGCTCGGCCATCGTCCACTCCAGGTTGACGGACATTGTGTCGCTGCCGGCGCCGAACACCTCGAAGAGCATGATGGTGACGTGGTCCCGGGCCATCTTGCCCTCGGACATCAGGTCGAGGAGCGCGTCCAGGAAGTCGCCGCGCCGGCGCTGGTCCGTGTCGGTGGCGAGACGGCGGCGCTCGATTATGCCATCCAGGATGGTGAAGGCTCTCTCCATGCGCTTCCCCGTCCACCGCCGCCATCCCTGCAGGTCAAGCCCCCGGAGGAAAGGGAAAAGGTCGGACACGTTGGGCTTCGCAACCGCCTCCATGAGCTCCTCCACGAGCTCCCGCAAGCCGTGCGCCTCCTCGGACCCCACGCCGGCCATGTTGACGGAGAAGAAGGAGCTCGACACGAGGTTCAGCACGCAGCTGTAGATGGCCTCGCCGAACATCACCTCCTCCCCGGCGCGCGACCGGAAGTAGCTCACCATGTCACGCACCTTGCGCTCCCGGACGCCGCGCACCGCGGCGAGGCCCCGGGGGCTGAAGAGGTGCGTGGCCTGGATGCCGCGCAGCGTCTTCCACCGCGGGTCCGAGCTCGGGAGCCATATGATGGACCGGTCGGAGAAGCCGTGCGCGCGGTTGCTGTCCGGGACCATGCGAGCGGCGAGGCGGCGGTCGTGCTTCGTGAACGCCTCCGCCGCCGCGTCCCTGGACGAGATGACCACGGCCGTCGTGAGGCCGAGCCGGAGCATCATGACGGGACCGTGGACGCGAGCCAGGCTCGCCAGCCTGTGGTGGAGGACGCCGCGCAGGCTGAGCAGGTTGCCGATGAGTGGCAGCGGCGTCGGGCCGGGCGGCAAGGGCAGCCGCCGGCCACCACGGTGGCCGGCAGCGTGGCGCCTCACGACGGTGAGGTAGTAGACGAGCGACACGGCGAGCGCTGCCCCTAGCAACCACAGGTCCCTCGTCTCCATTGTTGATGATGACTTACGTCTTCTTTTTAATTCTTTTTCTTTGACCCCTCTTTGTTCTGCGGGACTCCGTGATCGAGTGCCTCCGTATTTGTAGTTCGAGAAGAGCCAAGAAATTCCATTGATCAGTGCTCCAATCCAAAATAATATCATCGATAAATCTAATTTCCTTGAAATGTCTTGGTACAGGCGCTTTTGTCGTGGAAATACCATCGCTGTTAGATTTTCATTAGTAATCCTTCATTAAGTGTTATAAAAAAACTATTTTACCTCTATAAAAATTATTGAGTGATGATTCAACCTTTTGCACTTTTAACCAACGTACAAAATAATAATTTAGTGTAAGTAACAAACTATAAATTAGTGTAAGTTAATGGAAACAGTAGAAATTTTAGTTAACTTATAATAATTTATAGGGGTAAAATGATTTTTATAACACTTAATGTAGGTGTTAACGAAAATCAAACGGTGATGTCATTTCGTGTGTAGTATGAAAGGGTTGTGTTTCTTCATATCCTTGATAAAACGATCGGAAAGAATACTTTCGTTCGTTGCCATTAGTACTCTAGTCAATACCACGTTTTAGCATAAGTCGAAAGCTTTCCGGGAAATTAACAACTGCTAAACCCCTGGTATAATTTATTGTCGTTGTGTTTCAAATTACAAATTGCCCACTTCACCCTACGTCACACACACACCTAGAAGTTCAGATTGAAGTTACAAAACAAGGAAAGAAATAAACAAAATTACACTAGCTATATATATGTACGGAATCAGCAGATGGATTTATTACTTCTTGTTTTCTTCTCTGTGTGTAGATCAAATTTATCTTGCAAATACGTGTAGGGATTTAAAGCAAATAATGTATATTTCGCAAACCTTTTAGTCCATCCTGAAAGAACTATCTTGCCCACCTGAACATAACGGCATGCGTTCTTAAAGGTCTTCTCCAACATCATATTAAGACCGGAAGATTACCGGGAAAGACCGGAATATAGTATCTTGGCTGCGATCATTCATGAAAATGAAGGGAAAGCGGTAAAGGCCGAAGGACAAGGGGACTGGATTAGCAGCACCCAATTTGATATATACAACTGTTCAACATAAAATTGATAAATTTCAATGCGTATTAAATAGAAATAAGGTATTTGCTAGATTTCAGAGATAAAAAATTTATAAATTACAGTTACTTAAATTACATTTTGCTAAACCAAAAATTGCGGTGGAATGCATTTTAGTTCATTTCAAGTGTTTATTTTTCTTATACTTAGTTCATCCCAAAATAAGTTAATTTAGCATAAAAAGTGACACATCTTAGTTCTATGAATCTAAACATTCAGATATCTATATTCATAGTAATAGGATATATCTATTGAAAATATAGTCATAAATTGGTATGTTTTAATCCAGATAAATAAGATATTAAACATGGCATATGAAGAACGGAGTGATCCAGTGATAGTGCTAAATATGAATATGCTATTAACAGTAATAGCATCATATATAATATGTTTAACACTAAGGTAAATAGAATAATATACCGAGAGAACGCTTGATATTGCCTAAGCTCCACTTGACTCACGGCTTTTGTTGACCCGATCTTTCGGTGAGTTTATGATAACTACAATTTGAAAGAAACGTTAACGACCCGACTACAACCGTACAAGATGTTATTGTATTGCGCTATAGCGATTGATAAATCCAACTTCCTAGATATGTCATTGTACAAGCGCTTCTATCCCGGAAATGGCATCGGTGTTAGGTTTCCGTAAGTAACTCATCGTTAAGTGCTATAAAAAGATCATTTTACCCCTAAAAATTGTTGAAAGATGATTAAAACTTTTACTCTTTCAGTCAATGTACAAAACTTTAGTGTAAAGAGAAACCTACAAATTAGTGTAAGCTAATGGAACAGTAATAGTTTTAGTGAACTTACAATAATTCATTGGGGTAAAATGGTCTTTTTATAGCACTTAACGGAGGGATGCTAATGAAAACCAAACAGCGATGGTATTCCTGGGAAAAAACGTTTGTACGATAGTATTTCTGAGAAGTTGGATTTGTCGATGTTTTTTAAGATTGAGACGCTTGTCAATAGGATTTAGGATTTATTGGATTTTATCTTAGTAGTTTTGTACAGCTTTCAAGTCAGTGACTCAGTGTACTACTCCCCTTCATTTCATATTATAAATCAATCTTTTTTTTTATATTTAAATATTTGTAATTCTCAATCAATACACCGAAAGATATACAATTTTTTTTTACCGAAAAACAATAACATAGAGCAAGGTACCTAAAGATACGTCACCTCTCTATCTGTTGCAACTTGCGAAGTAGAGTTAGGAGGTGTTTGTTTATAGGGACTTATTTTTAGTTCATGTCACATCGGATGTTTGAGCACTAATTAAGAGTATTAAACATATAATAATAATAAAATTAATTGCATAAATGAGAGCTAATTCATGAGATAAATTTTTAAGCCTAATTAATCCATAAGTAACATAGGTTTATGGTAGCATCACATAGACTAATCATGAATTAATTAGGCTCAATATATTCGTCTCGCAAATTAGTCCAGATTATGAAATGGGTTTTATTTTTAGTCTACATTTAATACTTCTAATTAGTGTACAAACATTCGATGTGACAGAGACTAAAAATAAGTCCGTGGAAACAAACAGGACCTTAGGTTTTGTTCTTTCCCCCTTTTCCCAACTCACCTCTCTTGTTTTTCGCGCGCACGCTTTTCAAACTGCTAAACGGTGTGTTTTTTATAAAAAATTTCTATACAAAAGTTGCTTATAAAATCAAATTAATTCATTTTTCAAAAAAATTAACTAAAACTTAATTAATCACGCGCTAATGAATTGCTCCGTTTTCCGTGATCACTCTGCAAGTTAGGAAGTAGTACTAGCGAACGCGGCCTTAGCTTAGCACGTGCATCTGTAGGCACATACGTTTTCCATCAGCCTACGTTGCCATGGACTTTTCGTCCTTTCATTTTCTTATCTTTCACTACTAAAAAACCGTTTTCACTGGTAGCCAAAATGATTTTTCTCTGCTGGCCGATGGCACCGCCAGTAACTAAAGACTACTGATAATATAGTATTTTCGCTGGCGGTAGCCAATCGCTAGCGCCGATCCATTTTCTCTGGCGGTTTTCGTAAGCTAGTCGCCTGTGAAAGTTTATTTTCACATGGCAGTACACTATACCGGTCGCCTGCGTTAATACTGCAAGGCTAAAAAAAATGACGGAGCGACGCCACTCCATCTGCCTGCCAGTTGAAATTATTCCCAAATCCACTCCTCGATCCAAAAATCCATAAATCCACAAATCAACACAATTTACAGTAAAAAATTTCCATTTCACAATCACAATTTTCCATTCACAATCAGACAAGTTTCCATTCCCATCTCCAAACACACTAACCAGATTGGATAGTTGCAAACAGCCACTCCCGCTCGTAGTCACCGTCGTCGACCGAGCACCGGCCGAGCACCACCACCACCCCACGGATTCGGAGCTCCCGCGTGTACCACCGCTCCCTCTCTCGCGTCGCGGAGTCATCATCCACGCAGCTGTCACCGACTCCCTGCAGCTGAGCCCCGTCAAGCCGTCGCCAAGCCGTGCAATCCTCCCCATCCTCCTCTTCCTGCTCTTCCTCCACCACGTCGTCACCCCTCCCCCTTCCTTTGTCTCCACCGGCCACCGCAGGCCGCCATCCCCTCCCCTCCAGTTAGATCTCTGAGAGGGAGAGCGAGGGAAAGGGAGGGGAGGAGCCGCCAGATCCTGATCCGTGCTCCCAAGGACCGTCGACGGTGGATCCGCGCTCCCTGCCGATGGCGTGGTCATCGCGGTCGCGGTCATCGTCGTCGCGGTTACCCTCGTGGGAGGCTGACCACCGCGGGCCTCCACCGTCCCAAAGGCCCACCAGATTTGGTGGACGATAGAGCACGGTGGAGGAGGAAGATGGAGCGCGGTGCGGAGGAGGGCGCGCGGAGGAGGAGGAGGGAGGGGAGGGGGTTCGGAGGAGAAGGGCGACGGGGAAGAGAGGAGGGGGAGCCGAGGAGGAGTTGGGCGGTGGGTGGTGGGGCGATGGGATTGATTTTAATAGAGTGGATTTTTTCGCTGATGGTCGGTATTTTTTTCGCTGGTGGCCCACGTTACTTGCCGCTAGCGAAGATCACATTTTCGCTGGTGCCGCGCTAGCGGCCCGCTTTACTTTGCCGCTTGGGAAAAGCTATTTTCGCTGGTGGTCCGTAGCCCCCCACCCCTCGTTACGTTTATGCTGACGGTTTTCGCGTATGATCGTCAGCTAAAATGATAGGGTCACTTTTTTCTAGTAGTGTTTTTATCGTAAGTGTCACTTTGAAAATTAATGTCATATATATATAGCACTAAAAGTTCATCAGTTTGCACTAGTTTCGTGCTACAAAATTAAGGTAGCGGGTGCGGTTTAGTATTCATTAAAATATTACGCCCGGATAATGTAAAGTCCATTTTTTAACACTAGGTCTTGTCGAAATCAATCTTTCACGTGATAAAAATATATTACTTTTTTCACACCTCCTAAAGCTATTATTATATATATTGACCAATCATCAATCAAAAGAGGAATGCGTGTGTAGTACGAAAGGGGGTTGTGTTTCTTCCTATCTTGAGATAACGATTGGAAGATGGGCTCGAGAATACTAGGATTTATTTATCTGAATGATACGCAGAAAAGAGTAGCCCGACATTTCTTACAAAGAGAGTGCGGTCTTCTGATCAGGCCACTCTTTTTAAATTCCGATTGAATTGTCTAGAAATCAGGATAAAATATTAGAATATGGCCCTTAATTATACGCACGATATTTAGAGCCGACTGCAAAGTATTTTGAGTAATTTTAAGTTGAAGAAAATATTAAGAAAATATATGAAAATAATTAGGAAAATATAATGAAGAAATATTTCGGATGGTTGTGATTGGTTGAGATAGGGAAATTGCTTTTTTTACATAAATTCTTGTGCTAAAACATATCTTCATTTTTGGACTGAGAAAGTACCTGAATTGCTTCCTAGCAACCCAAAGTCGTCTTCCTGATCCGTCACACGGTGCAGAAGGTGTAACCGATGCTTGTTGCTCGTATAGATGTTTAATTTTCTGCGTTCGTTACTCCCAGTTGGGAGCTCCTCCGCACGAAAAACGGAACTATCCATTAACGCATGATTAATTAAGTATTAGTTATTTTTCTAAAATGAATTAATTTGATTTTAAGCAATTTTTATATAGAAACTTTTTACAAAACACACTGTTTAGTTTAGTAGTTTGAAAAGATTACGCGTGAAAAACGAGAGAGAGGGGTTGGGAAGAGGCTGAACCTAACGCAGCTTAAAAGTCCAGACATGCATGGCGAAGTCCAATATAATAATAACCCACGTGCAAAGGGACCATTTTGTCCAGTCAAAACAAACCAACTACCTAATAGTGATTGATGCTGACCTAGAACTTTGTAGGAATTTGAACTCACGTACAGACCATTTAAGATGATACAGAAGAAACTTTTCTAGTCAGTGTACCACCCTCACTTTCATATTATAAATCAATTTGATTTTTTATAGGTAATTATTTTTAGGTTTAATTAAGTTTATTAAAAAAATAGGAACATCTATAACTACAAATTAGTTTTATTAAATGTGATATTGAATATATTTTGATAAAATTTTTATTTTGTGTTGAGAATATTACTACATTTTTCTATAAACTTAATTAAACCTAAAAGAAATTTGAATATAAAACCTCTTATACTACGAAATTGAGGAACTGGATACATACTGCTTCCCTAATCAAGCATAGTTTTAGCTAAAAATATTTTAGAAAGAGGTTAAAACACTACTATGGCATTTATAATATGGAGAGAAAACGCGACGAGAAGAAAACAAGGCGTGACTGGTTCAATACTAAAATCGTGACCAAAAATATATAATAGTTGTACAATATTTTAGCGTCTCACTATAAAACTATACTCCACATTTTCCCTATTTCATAATATAAAAGGCGCGTACAAGTTTGTGAGGTGTGTGTACTACTATGGTATTTCTTTGTCTACAGTTTTATGAGGATATGAAAGTGGAATTTGTGAGAGGTGATTCGTGGACTTCACATGAGTTAAGATAGAAACGCTCTGTGATGGTGGATTTAAATCACAAGGATGAAATTTCCGAAACCCTAAAAAAACAAAGAAAGATGAAAAGAAGGCATTTCTATTGGTATAATTCTTTTCTATTTACTTTTGAGTATAGGAATATCATACTATTAAGAGGGATCTAACGTTGATATATTTGTGTATATCTCTGTGCTCAAAGTGACCCATCCTAGTGCTACCATGAGAGAAACCCGAGCTTTACCCTATCCTTTGAGTGTTTTAGACCTTGTTTTTAGTTGACTGGGTAGTCCTCTGAGTGAACTTCTATAAAGTCCAAGATCATAAAAAACGCACTCACAGGCGAAAAGTGATGGTCGTTTTACTCTGATACTTTTCGGAAATTCCGAAAATAGCTACGAAACTAAGATTGCCTTCTATTCATTTTCAGACTTGTCCAAAAATGCATTTGCCTCCTACAGTGTTATGCCCCGATTTTCTTTTGGAATTAAAAATTATTAAATAATGCATTTCTAGAGATTATGTTAAAATTGAAAGCAAATACTCAAGTGAAATCAGCGAGGGAATTAAAAATTTCCTTTCAAAATTATGGCCGGAAATATTTTTGTAAAATTCTCCGTGCTCTAAATTACTCTCTAAAATTTTTCAGGAATTTTTGGGGCTCAAACATCATTTAACCAATTAAATTAAATGGAAAACCAATAAAAAAATCCCCTCCTTCGCTTTGGTCGCCACTCTCTCTATCCCTGGCCACCTGCCCACCTCTCTCCACCCTTCCCAGCCCAGCTTGCCCCTCGGCCTGCTCCTCTCCTTCCCCGCAACTCCACTCTTCATCCCTTGCTCCCTCCCTGGCCGATTGGTGGGATCGTGGGCCCCACCTATCAGCTCCTCCTTCTACCTCCGGACGGAGCAGGCAACCGCTGACCCCACCCACGTCCCTGCATTCCGCGTGCCACCCCGCCACCTCTCTCACGCTCAAGTGGTGGAGACTGTCTCCCTCACGTCCTCCACCTCTTCCCCACTCTTCCCCAAAAGTCACGCCGGAATCAAGCTCCACTTCACCCACGATGTCGCATCCACTCCATCGCCGGTTTTCCGCCGTCCTCAGCCACGATGTCCCATCCATTCCTGCACCTTCCGCTCTCCTTTTCCCCAACTCGCCGAGCTTGCCGCTCCCTCGAACCACCTCCCCACCGCGCTGCCCACCTCCGCCGCTCGCTGGTGCTCTTTGCCAGTCACTGCCGACGCTCCCGCCGTCACAGCACCCCGCCGCTTGCACCACCAGCTTCACTGCCGCAAGGGTAAGCCTGGCCGCCGCTCCATTTCCCCCCTCCATCGCGGGAACCACCACTTCGACACCCACCCGAAGTCACTCCCACCTCCGCCGCTCCTCGCCGGTGAGCGAGACCTCACTCGGTCGTGTCATCACCCCCGTCGGCTCCATCGAGCCGCATAGCTCCTCGGCCGCCCCTTCCTCCTTCCTAATCACCGCCAGAACCGCACTCCCTCCGCCACCGGTCAGCCCTGTTGCCCCACCGATGGTTGTCCGATCCCCGTCGGGGCAATCCGGGCCATCCACGTGGCTGCCCTGGTGCCACCCCACGTCAGTGCCGTCTTGGTGCCATGTAGGCGCCACCTCCCCAGCCGGTCTGCCGTGGTCGTCACGTGGCTGTCAAGTGGTGCGCCCGCGGCCGGTGCACGCGTGGACCCAGTCCATCGTGCGCCCGCCTCCTTTGATTCACCAACGGGTGAGGCCCGCTTGTCGGCACCACCCCTTCCTCTCGGATGACGTTACAAATCGTTATAATTGCGCAATAATTCGGTTTAATTTACAGAAATCCATTTAAATGGCTCAAAAATTCTTAAATTCTTAATTAATTCATACAAACTCCAAATTGAGCAATTCAACTTGCAAAATTAATCTAAAATTGAGTTCAACATGTTTGTTTACTTTTCATGTACTGTTTATTTGGTTTTTATTAGAGTTTTTCCTCGTTTTACGTGCCAGCGTGTAGTTTTCGTCGTTTCGGAAGATCGCATCCACGAGGTAAAGAGTTCGGAAGATTGTTCGAAGAAGCAAGGCAAGTCACACATTCCCCTTGAGTGTATTGAACCTACTTTACGAAATATATTACTGTTTGCAGATATATTGCATGATTTGCTAATTACATGGGATTATGGAATTACTTATGTGGGTGCTTGCTTGTGCCATATTTACTTATTGTCCGTTCTTTGTTAAATTTGGGTGATAATTTGATTAGCTTATGTTACTTTCGTGACCTATATTAGGATCTCAACTAATATAAATATATTAAGCTTATTTTCGATCTAATCGATATTAGTTTAATATATTTATTTTAAGATGATATCCTAGTATAAGGTAGTATCTGTCACACCCTGAAGTTTCCTCTTCTAGCTCTAAATTCATAAAATAAATTGCGTAAAAGAAACTGTTCTTTTAACCAGGAGCAAACCCTAAATTAACAATGTGCGTAATAATCGGAATCGTCAGGGAGAATTCTTTTTCGAATTCTCTTTGCTTCAAATCATTAACAGGACTTTCAGCGGAATATTCAGAGCAGAGGAAGTAACAATGTTAATTTAAAATGTCAGGATTTGAATTAATAATTCCTTCCTTCCCCTCCTTTGGTCGTGAACCGTTCCCGGTTCACTCTCCCTGTTCGCGGTTCGTTGTATCCGCTGACCCCTTTTGCCGCTGCGGTTTCGTTTTGTATGACGAGCCAAATCCTACTTCTTTTCCGATTCAGTTTCTTCTTCCTTTGCCGTAAAGGCACCGCATTTGTTTCCCCACCTTTCCTTTTTGGGCTTCCTTTTCTCCGTATTCTTTTCCCCCTCCACCTTGCCGAGCGCTACTCCCCCCTTGCCGTGCGCCCCCTTTCCTTGGGCCGGCCCAACCCGCACCCCTCCTCCACCTCTATAAAAGCCATCCCACACCCCCTCCCTTGCGTCCCGCTAACCCTAGCCACCCCCTCCCCTGTGCCCCAACCCTAGCCGCCACTGCCACTGCCGCCGCTTCGCCCTAGCCGCCGTTGCATGGCGCCGGCTGCCCTAGCCGTCGCTGCCGCCGCTTTGCCCTAGCCGCCGCTGCCATGCCGCTGTTCGCCCTAGCCGCTGGCTGCCCTAGCCGCCGTTGCATGCCGCCGCCGTGCTGCCTCGCCGCAACCACGCCGCCGCTGCTGCCGCTGCAGCCGCGTGCCGCCGCCGCTGCAGCCGCGTGCGTGCCGCTGCTGCCGCGTGTCGCCGTCGCTCCCACAGCCGCGTGCCACCGTCGCTACCGCCGCCCGCTGCCTCGCTGCAGCCGCGTGCCGCTACCGCAGCCGCTGCCACGCTGCCGCCGGCGCGCTACCTCGCTGCAGCCGGATGCCGCCGTCGCTGCCGCTGCCGCCGCGCTGCATCGCTGCAGCCGCATGCCGCTGCCATACCGTCGCTGCCGTACCGTGTGCCGCAGCCGGGTGTCATTGCTTTGCCGTGCCGCCGCCGTACCGCACGCAGCCGCTGCGTCGCTGCCGCGCGGCTGCCATGCTGCACGCAGCCGCTGCATCACTGCCATGTCGCCGCCGCGGCTGTACCACACGCCGCCGCTAGCCGCCGCTGCCGTGTCGTGTCGCTGCTGTGTCACCTCGCCGCTGCTAGCCGCCCCGTGCCGTGCCGCTTCCGCTGCCCTAGTGCCGCACGCCATCGGTACTCCGTCTACCGGCTGCCGCGCTGCTATTTTCCTGCAGCCGTGTCACTGCCGCCGCTTTGTCGCATACTGTAGTCGTGCTCCCGACCCGTTACTGTATCGCTGTCGCTTCGCCGTGTCGCTTGCCGCGCCGTTAGCCATCTAAAACCCTAGCTACCTAGCAGCCACCTAGCCGTGTCGGTTTACCGACCTCGCTACCGCCGCGCCTAGCCATAGCCGCAGCCGTGCCCTCGCCGGGGTACGTATGCATTCTCTCGCCTCTCGCTGCTTACGCTCGTGCGTAGTGTGGCATAGTGTCCTATCGGTTTGGTCGTACCGAGTCGTTCTAAAACCCTAAAGTTTGCCGGTTCGGTTGACCGTTTGCGTGGTCCCGTGCCACGGTAGGTTGACTCGTTGAGTCGCTGACCCGTGAGGCTCGTTAACCGGAGTTTGTTTTCCATCAACCTTGTTCGTTCGCGGGCATTGAAACATACCAATCAAGTAAGGTTTTTGGTTAATAGTAATTACATAGCTCCTATTCTAAAATTCATCTAAAATTGAGCTCCACATGTTTGTTTACTTTTTATGTACTGTTTATTTGGTTTTTATTAGTGTTTTCCTCGTTTTGCGTGCCAATGTGTAGATTCCGCCGTTTCGGACGATCGCGTTCGCGAGGAAAAGAGTTCGGAAGATCAATCGAAGAAGCAAGGCAAGTCACACATTCCCCTTGAGCATTTTGATCCCAATTTATAAAATGTTTTACCGTTTACAAATAAATTGCATGTTTTGCTAATTACACGGGAATAGGGTTTACCTATCTGCTCGCTTGTGCCTATTTACTTGATGTCCTTTCTTTGTCAAACTAGGAGATAATTTGACTAGCTTGTGTCTCATGTTGACCTAGCTAGAATTATTTTACGCTTAGCCATGCTTAACACCACTAGCTCACAATATGGGATAATCACATTATCTATTTCTAGTATCTTGATGAGCTGCGGGCTCGAGACATGTCGGCCAAGTTTCATTGGTCGTAATTAACCAACTAAAATATGGCTTAATGGTGGGCTGTGGGTGTATGGTTTTGCTAGTCGCACCCATGGCAATTAAGGACCGGTTCTCGGGAAACCCTGGAAGACTAACAGTGCTTACCACAAGCAGGCATGGGTAACTGTTGGACTTGTAGTGTAGCTTTTCCCTAGCTGACGCATCCAGGCAAGGGTGGGCGTGATGGAGTTGGGTCGGTGGGGGTTTACCCATTGATCGGCTTCCGGATTCACCAAGGCACGAGAGGTGGCTGCCTACCTTGGATTTAAAGGTGGGGATTAAACCTGAGGTGTGGTGCGCTTGGTTAGGGCGAGTTATGCGAAGGGTCTTGTCACGATTTCCCCCTTTGCAATACCATGGTGGTATTTCGGGGCATGGCAACATGTGTGGAATCGTGTCTTGTGGGTACAGTTGCGCACCTCTGGCTAGAGTAAAACTATTCGAATAGCCGTGACCGTGGTTATGGGCGATCAACCAGATTCACCGTGATTAGTCCCACTCTATTAATTAACATGATTTAATGAACTGGTTTAGTTCAGGTGAAATGGTTGGGCCTGTTCAACGTGGTGTAGCGTTGTTCAGTGGAGATATTCAATCTTGCCTTAATTAATCAACTATTTTACTATTTTCAACTATAAATGTTTACAACCGCTTTTATGCAAATAGCCACCAACCCTCCTTGTCTCCCCTTTGCACGAATGCATTGTTGGTGTGGCTTGTTGAGTACGGTGGTTGTACTCAGTCTTGCTATTATTCCTCTTTTCAGAAGTGTAGTGCTTCTGAGCTGAAAATGAAGTTAGATGATCAAGGCTTATACCCCAGTTGAGTTTTGCCTGTGGAGTGGAGCTGAAGCCCCGCTAGGATCGTCGTCTTTTTCCACTGCTGTTTTCTTTTCGGTGTGAGGACCAAGTGCCTCTTTTGTAAGTATTTACGCTTTACTTACGTTTGGATCTGTATATTAATTTGTCGTTTTGTGTACCCTGGTTTGATTCCTGGATAGAGATTTATACACAAAATTGTCTGGAAATTTGGGATAAATTTCTGGGCGTGACAGTATCGGAGCTATATTTCCTGATATATGCTTAAACCTGAACATCGGCTATGACATAAGTATATGTAATCTTTATTTCATTTTATTTTGGATCTAAGCAATTTATACTCTCGGTTAAGTCCGATCTATCCCAATTGCAGATTTCTAAAGTAATATTGATTTATAGATTATATATTGTTAATATCTACAGCCGATGGACTACGTTTAGGGTTTATCTATTGATTAAAAACACCTTACAGCCAATTCACCTTACTCTGCATCGGCTAGGTTACATCACGATATGACATCGGCTTCTTGGCCGATCGATTATCGTTTAATAATAATATTTGCATATTTTATCTTGTTGATTGCGGAATCAAATCAACTAGCACGCTCTTGAACCCGAAAGCATGTTTTGGACTTGCACCGGAGTTAAGCAGATCTTGCAAGCCAGTGTGTGTTTTTTGCATCGACAAGTCCTTAGCCCCCCACCTCTTTATATTTTCGCCCGCGGTTTTCGCATTTGGCCGTCAGAGAAAAGAATAGGTTGACACCATGAAAAATCGATTTTGTAGTAGTGTGAATTGCCTCCTAGGAACCCAAAGTCTCTTTGATCCGTCTTACCGTGCAAAAGGTGGAGCTGATGTTTGCTGCACATATGGATGTTTAATTTGGTGCCTATCGCTGGACATACTTAAATGTCCAGACATGCATGGCGAAGTCCAATATAATAACCCACGAGGTGCAAAGGGACCCTTTTGTCCATTCAAAACAACCCAATTGCGTAACCGTGATTGATGCTGAACTAGAACTACGGAGGAATTTGATCTCAAGTACAGACCATTTAAGATGATAGAGATGAAACTTTTCTAGTCATACTCCCATCCATTCATATTATATATCACTCTGATTTTTCTATAGGTAATTATTTTTAGGTTTAATCAAGTTGTTGATGAAAAAACACACACTTGTATGAGAGATCTGCTTAACTCTAGTACAGGTACAAATCTTGACTTTCGGGTTCAGGACATGCTAATCGGTTTGATCTTGCAACCAACAAGATAAAAGATAGATAATTAAATCTAGAAATGATAACCGATCGGTTAGAAGAAGGTCGATGACATATTGTCTTTAACCTAACCAATTGTCTGGTATGAATTGGCTGTTAGGTGTATTAATTGTTGAAAATAACATAATGTATTAAATTGCTCATGTTTTAAATTGTAGCCGATAAGACACTATGTGGTACATAAGCTATTACTCTGATACAACCTTATATACATATGTCAATCTCAGTAAATATATTTGATGCATACCAAATATATTTATATACATGGATATATCAATATAAGGCCTAGATATAGCATGTTAAGAAACTAAACATAGTAAAACATCTGTATCAAGTAAGATCAGCTGAAACTTCGATTCTACCCTTTCTGTAATCGAAGATAGGTTAGTTTTATGATTCTAAGCATGACTAGGGATGATACATCACAAAGTACGCAAAGAAGCACAGAGTCTCAGCAATCATGACTAGGGATGATACATCACAAAGTACGCAAAGAAGCACAGAGTCTCAGCAATCAAGTCTTTGACTAGTTTTTAGGGTGGTGGATACCTTAACTAATATATATCGACAAAGAAACTTAGTCGATAGCGGCAAAACCCTGAGAAAGATCTGGCCGATACAGATAAATTGAAATATTGATATGGATTAGTTAAGGTATATGATAACCAATGATCTTATTAACGAGATTAACACATCTAAATCGATATAGTAACCTCGATAACTCAAACCACTATGACAAGCATTACCTCTTATCGGGAGATCGAAACCGATGCCCTAACTCGAAGCAAGAACTCATCGAAAGTAACTTAAAATAAAAAGGTGGCGATGCTTCGAGCGTATATTGAACGTGTGTTAATTATTTACATGGTCTTGGGCATCAATTTATACACGAATATACAACTTATCCATAATAGACACGACTCAAACTTTCCTAAAATAACTCTAACCGACAAACAAATTCCTATGCGGACTCTTACCAAAATATCTCTAAGAAAATTACATAATACCCTAATTAATAGATACAATTGCTCACACTAGACTCTATCCTCATCCGGTACTATCTTTGAAGCTCTCATCTTGAAACCAACATCAACTATATCGGCACCCTTCACCGAGTTCTATTCATATCGGCTAACCGCTTTCAAATCAGACTAGCGATACACCTTCTAGCTACTACGTACTCTGTTTCCGGGAATATCGCACATCCTTCAAATCTGACTCGGATTGGTTATCAACTCTAATCCAGGTATTACCAAATTTTATCGTCAACACAAGTTTATTAAAAAATTAGCAAAATCTATAACTGCAAATTAGTTTTATTAAATACGATATTGAATATATTTTGATAAAATATTTATTTTGTATTGAGAATATTAAATATTTTTCTATAAACTTAATCAAACCTAAAGAAATTTGAATATGAAACGTCTTATAATTTGAAATGGAGATGAAATGGATAGAGTGGCTACATACTCCTCCTTCCCTAATCAAGCATAGTTTTAGCTAAAAACATTTTAGAAAGAGGTTAAAACACTACTATGGCATTTAAAATATGGAGAGAAAACACAACAAGAAGAAAACAAGGCGTGTGTACTTCTGGTTCATCACTAAAATCGTGAAAAAAATATATAATAGTTGTACAATGTTTTAGCGAATCATTATAAAATAATAGTCCCCAATTCCCCATTTCATAATATAAGATGTGTACACATTTAAGATTCATGTTTTAAAATATATGACCAACAATTGGTATAATATAAACAAAATTTTATTTACTAAAAATATTGTCATGCGATTAACATATTTGAATTTATCTTCAAATAGTTATAGTTTTATTGCTACAAAACCTTATACTAAAAGATTAAAGATTAGTTTTAGAAACCATGCTGAGTTTGATTGTGTTCTATATTATAGTATATGATGGATTGAGTATTTTTGAAGGATAAATTCTTAAGCTAGGATTATTTTATGGACGGAAAGAATACTGTCGTTTAGCATAAGTCAATACCACGTTTAACTCTAGTCGATACCACGTTTTAGCATAAGTTAAAAGCTTTCCGGGAAATTAACAACTGCTAACGTTCTGTTTATTGTCGTTCTGGTATAATTTATTGTCGTTCTGTTTCAAATTTCAAATTCCCCACTTCAACCTACGTTACACACACACACCTAGAAGTTTAGACTGAAGTTACACAACGACGAAAGATATAAACAAAATTACACTAGCTATATATACGTACGGAATCTGCAGTTGGATTTATTATTTCTTGTTTTCTTCTCTGTGTGTAGATCAAATTAATTTTGTAAATACGTGTAGGGATTTAAAGGAAATAATTTATATTTCGCAAACCTTTTAATCCTTCGTGAAAGAACTATCTTGCCCACATGCAAGATAATGGCATGCGTTCCTGAAGGTCTTCTCCAACGTCATATTAAGACCGGAAGATTACCGGGAAAGACCGGAATATAGTACCATGGCTGCGATCATCCATGAAAATGAAGGGAAAGCGGCGAAGGCCGAAGGACAAGAAGACTGGATTAGTAGCATCCAATTGGATATGTACAACTGTCAACATAAAATTCATAAATTTCAATGCGTATTAAATAGAAATAAGGTATTTGCTAGATTTCAGACATAAAAAAATTATAAATTACAGTTACTTAAATTACATTTTGCTAAACCAAAAATTGCGGTGGAATGCATTTTAGTTCATTTCAAGTGTTTATTTTTCTTATACTTAGTTCATCCCAAAATAAGTTAATTTAGCATAAAAAGTGACACATCTAGTTCTATGAATCTAAACATTCAGATATCTATATTCATAGTAATAGGATATATCTATTGAAAATATGATCCTAAATCAGCATATTTTAATCCAGATAAACAAGATATTAAACATGACATGTGAATAACAGAGTGATCGAGTGATAGTGCTAAATATGAACATGCTAGCATCATCTAGTAACATATTTAAATATTTAATAGTAAGGTAAATAGAGTAATATACCGAGAGAACGCTTGATATTGCCTAAGCTCCACTTGATAAGCTCACGGCTTTTGTTTGCCTGATCTTTCGGTGAGTTGATGATAACTACAATTTGGTAGATACGTTGACGACCCGACTACAACCGTACAAGACGTTGTTGTGTTGTACCTTAGATATCGATAAATCCAACTTCCTAGATATGCCATCGTACAAGTGCTTTTGTCCCGAAAATACCATCTCCATTAGGTTTCCATCAGTAACGCACCGGAAATACCCATCGTCATGTCTAACACTGATAAAAATATACTCGTATAGACATTATCCATATGCATGTACTTCGAGCCCGTCACCGCTGAGACTTATCGGTGACGGGCTTATGTTTAGGTCCAACAAAGATTATCTTTGTAATCTTTGTCGGGCCCAAAACCTAAGCCCGTCACCAATGTGTATCATCAGTGACGGTCTCTAATTGAGGCCCGACAAAGATAATATTTACGCCCGTCACCGATGGTTGTCATCGGTGATGGGCGCAAACTTAGGGTCAACAAGGATAAATGCAAAACCCATCATCGATGTCCGTTCGTTGGCTGTTACAGATATTTTTTGTACACTATAAATACTCCAACTGTCTAGGTTATCCCACTGGTCACTATTTTGGTGGGAGATTTAGGGGGGCGATTTTTGTCTCTTTTTTCCAAGAAAAACAGAAAATTCATAGAAGTAATTGAAAAATACTAATAAATTCCCATAAATTTAGTAATACTTATCTTACAAAATATTTATCTAATATTTTATTTCCTTTTACAACGATGGATCCAAGTTGGATGTATCGAAGAGTACAGAAGTGGTGCTTCAAATTATATAAACACCGCGGGGGAGGACAGAAAAAGAGAAAACAACGATTACATGTGTTGTCCATGTGCAGATTGCAGAAATGAGATGATGGTTGATAGCAGAGTGGACGTACACACTCATATGATACTTCGAGGATTCAGGGATGGCTACACATGTTGGGTGAAGCATGGAGAGCAAGAATCACTGGATGATGTTGTAGCTGCAGATAGAAGTGGTGCACAAAATCAGCAAGATGAAGATGAGCATGACATGTTTGTACTTTCTCCACTGGGCGGTGAATAGGTTGACGTGGAGGACCTAGCTTACAACATTGCCCGAGACAACATATGATGCAAAGCAGGTTCTGTGTCCCTGGGGTTAGAGGTCTGTAGAATTCACGCTTGTCCAAACGACTGCATAATGTACCACAAGCAATATGCGGACCTAGATGCTTATCCTGTCTGCAAGGCTTCGCGATACAAGAGAAAGAAAAGTGCTAACGAAGGAAAGAAGTCAAAGCGGAGTGGTCCGATGAAGGTTGTGCGGTATGTACCTATCATTGACCGTTTCAAGAGAATCTTTGCCAACTCAAAGGAAGCGGAGTTAGTACGTTGGTATGCCACAGAGAGAAGGAACGATGGTATGCTAAAACATCATGTAGATTCGATTCAATGGAGAAATATCGATCGAAAACACTTAGAATTCACAGCCGACCCTAGAAACTTGAGGATATGTTTGTGTACAAATGACATGAATCTTTTCGGAGACATGAGTAGTTCTCATAGCACTTGGCCAGTTCTCATTGCAAACTATAACCTACCATCATGGTTGTGCTTTAAAAGGAAATACATTATATTCTGCTTGTTAATCCAAGGACTGAAACAACTCGTCAATAATATTGATGTGTTCTTGGAGCCTGTTATCGAAGCATTTGAGATTCTCTAGTAAAAAGGTGTGGAAAGTTGGGATGCGTATGCTCAGGAGAACTTCAAGCTACAAGTTCTATTGTTCTGCGCCATTAATGACTACCCCACATTTTGTAATCTTTTTGGACAAACTGTGAAAGGAAAGAAGGCTTGTTCCGATTATATGGAATATACACGCACTAGGTGGCTGAAGAAATCATGAAATATGGTTTACATGGGTCATAGGAAATGGCTCCCTCTACATCACACATTTAAAAGAAAGAAGAAAATTGAGAACTTCTACCTACACCCAAGGATTTATCCGGATGTGAGGTCCACGACATGGTGAAGGACATAACTAATGAGTTTGAGAAGAAAAGGAAACGTAGTAAGGCAAAGGACAAGGGTATGTGGAAGAAAAAATCCATATTTTAGTGACTACCTTACTGGAAGGATATTGAGGTCCATCATTGCATTGATCTCATGCACGTTGAAAAGAATGTGTGTGAGAGTTGGTCGGCCTACTGCTGAATATTCCTGGAAAGACAGAGGACGGGTTGAACGTGCACCTTGATCTACAGGAGATGAACATTCGCAGCGAACTCATCCTGTAACCGATGCAGAGATAGGAAGAGTGTACCTTACTCCAGCTTGCCACACCTTGTCGAAGGATGAGAAGATCGTAATGTTATCATGCTTGAAAGATAAGTAAGTATGTTTCATTGGATGGTCTAAAAATAGTTGGAATGAAGCCTCACAATTGCCACGTGGTAATCACACAGCTCTTACTAGTTGCTATAAGATGTATTCTTCCACCCAAAGTAGGCCACATGATCATATGTCTGTGTGCCTTACTCAATGCAATCGGTTAGAAGGTTATAGATCTCCAAGATCTAGAAGGGTTGTAGGCCGATATTGTCAATACCCTCTGTCACTTGGAGATGTATTTTCCACTGTCTTTCTTTGATATCATGATTCATCCCCGTATTCATCTTGTGAAGCAAACAAAATTATGTGGACAAGCTTTTCTAAGAGAAATGTACCTGTTCGAGAGGTATATGGGAGTTCTGAAGTCGTATGCTCGAAATAGAGCAAAACCGGAGGGGGCAACATTGAAGGTTACACGATCGAGGAAGTTATTGAGTTTTGCGCTGATTACATATCCGAGACCGATCCTATCAGAGTTCCAGCGTCTCATCATGAAGGAAGGTTGTCAGTGTTGGTACAATAGGTAGGAAAAGAATTGTGTCCTATTAAGCCTCCTATGCGTTGGCCTATTTCACTGTGCTCCAACATATGGCAGAAGTTGCCCCATACATTGAGAAGCATTTAACGAAAATCCGATAGGAGAACTTGAGGAGATCGGATATATGGATAAACAGAGAACATAACTCTCGTTTCAACGAGTGTTTCAAGAATCATATTACAAGGTCGACCGATGGCCCAAATAAAATAGTACATTCGTTGGCTATAGGACCGTGTTGGGTATGGACACATGGCAAAGATTCGATATTAGTGGGTACATATTTTACACCGTCAAACAAGATGACAAAAGCACAGTGCAAAATAGCAGAGTCCGTATAGATGCATTTCCGGATCAATCTGGGTCGAACACATACTACGGCCGCATACAACAGATCTGGGAGCTAAACTACGTGAAGTTCAAAGTCCCTTTATTTCGTTGCCGTTGGGTGAATATATGCACTGGTACGAAAGTCGACAAGGAAGGTTTCACTTTAGTAGATCTAGACATGGTTGGATACGTCGATGAACCATTCGTACTTACGAAGCAGGTCGAGCATATTTTCTACATAAAATACCGTGCAAACAAGAAGCTGCACGTCATTAGGTATGGCAAGCGAAGAATTATTGGAGTTGGCAACATCGTCGATGAAGGAGAATGCAACCAGAATCTTCATGTAAGACTTCACATTGACCTTGACGATGATCCCGAAGAGGATGTGGCATATGCTCGTTCAGATCATACGAAAGACATATCCTTGTAACTGAAGAATTTGTATTAATTTGATTTGCAATTTCTTGTAATGAATGAAGTATTTTGTATCATTGCCTTTGTAATGAATGATTTGTTATTTTTTGTAATGAATGATTTGCTTTGAAAATTTTGTTTAATTTACAGCTTCAAAAGGCACAAAACATAACCATGTAGCCGAGCAAGAAAGAAGTGAGAAGAAGAAAGTACGGTACCTACTGTACCCTGCTAGTACTCCTACTCCGGGAACGCTGACTTAATAAGGAGTACTCCTACTCCGGGAACACTGACTTAGAAGGAATAAAGAATAAGGAAAAGTCCAAACCAAAACTTCTAAGGAATAAGGAAAGTCAATCATTGTCAACTATGAAAGAGAAAACACAACTAAAAATAATTTGTTTACTAAAAAAATGGAAAAATGCTATCTCAATCGGGCTTAAACTTAAGCCCATCACGGATGAGCTTATCTCAATCGAGCTTAAAGGTAAGCCCATCACCGATGAGCTCAACTCAATTGGGCTTAAACATAAGCCCATCACTGATGAGTTCTCAATCGGGCTTTAATGTAAGCCCATCACGGATGACTGTTATCCGTGACGGCGTTTACTTTGGACCCCGTCATGCATGTGGTTTGACCACATGAAGACTAGGGTTCTTTCACTCTCAGATCTACACACACTTAACTCCTCTGAGCCCGGCCACCGTCCACGACATCCTCCCCACCGCCGCATCGATGCCCTCCCCCGATCCCGACCACCGTCGACGAGCTCGTCGCTGCCACTGCGTTGACGACCTCCCCCGAGCTCGGCCGTTGTTCACGAGCTCCTCGCCACCGCCTCATCGACGCCGTCCCCCGAGCACGGGGCCATTGTCCATCACTTCCTCGAGCCCAGCGTCGTCGCCCACCGTCCCCGAGCCTAGCGCCATCATCCACCGAGCCCAGCGCCGCCCCCTACCGCCCACGAGCAAGACACCACCGCGTCGTCGACCTCCTCAACGAGCCCGCCGGTTAGTGGATGAAATTTTTGACCAGTTAGTGACTTAGGGATTTTAGGGTGGATGAAATTAGTGACTTGATGAATGAAATTTGTGACTTGATGGATGATTTTATGGTTATTAGTGACTTAGTGAAATTTGTGAGATGTGCATTTTATATATGTTGATATGTTTGGAATTTAGTCTAGTGAAATTTAAGATGACACTCAGTATTTTATTGTTTTTAGGGTTATTTAGGATATTTTAGTGAATTTAGGGTACTTTAGTGAATGTAGGGTATTTTATTGATGTTAGGGTAAATTAGTGTATGTATTTTTTTATACATGTAAATATTTATGTATGTATTTAGTGAATTATATTTGAAATGGACTTGTGATGTTCATGTGTGATGTTTATGTGTGATGGGACTTTCTCAAATTTAGGGTATTTTAGTTAATTTAGATGAATTCTAGTGAAATTTATATTTAGATAAGATGGCACTTAGTGATTTTATTGATTTTAGGTATGTATTTATTATAAGTGAATTATATTTAGATAAGTTAATTTGTTGAATTATTTGGGCTTGTGATGTTTATGTGCGATGTGTGAATTCAGTGAATTATTAATGTTTGTTTTTACTTTTTCTCGTACACAAGTTATTTAGAAAATGTCTCAGCAAGGCAAACCCACGTCAGTGACAACTAGTGGGACCACATCGACCCGGAACCCTAGGACCTAAAATAGGATTCCTAAGAAATGAATGACCATAAAAGAGGCCAACGCACTTGGATGCCCTGTGGCTCCTAAGAAAGCTGTTAAGAAGTTTGCATTGGTATGCAGGGTGATAGGGAGGCGGCACTTCACCATTTTGGTCAACGGCGTCAATCTTGTCCCAGGTGCAGAAAAGGAGGAAGCTTGGGTGCAGTTCAAGCAGAGCTTCGAATATCATGAAGAGGACGAGCAAAGGCTCAAGTCTCGTACTATCCAAAAGATGGGAACCGCTTGGAAAAATTTGAAAACAAATATAGTCAGCGAGTATGTCCTCAACCCCTACTAGCCAACACTAGTTGAAAATTACCCGTGGATCATCGAAATCGTGTGGGGCGAGTTCCGTGCTGCCAAATCAACCCCCGAGTCCCGGGCAAAAAGCGAGGCCGCTAGGGCACTCCATGCTAAATATGTGCACCTGCACCGGTTTGGCACCGGAGGATATAGCGGGAAGCAGGAGCAATGGCAGAGGGAGGATGAAGCTACTGTGCAATATAACACCCCGCTTCCATTTGCTGACATCCCGGACAAATGAGCAAGAGATTGGGCAAGGGCACGGGCTGTTGAGAACAGCGATGCGACAATTACGTTCCCAAATTCCGAAGATCAACGAGTGTACGAGCATATGGTAAGTACAACATGTCGAATATGTTTCATTTGTTTCTATCGTAGCCATGATTTACAAGGCCTTAACTGTACCGCAGATCGAATATGCTGCCAAGAGACCGTCCTCGCAAGAGGTCTGATCATAAAGATGTGAGGACGACATCCTCACGAAAGTGTTGGACACCGAAGAACATCATGGACGGATAAGGGGCGTTGGCTCCAATATTTCATGGAAGGTTGGGTTTTCCCAATACATGTGACAGTACAGGAAGCGGAAGCTGACAAAGGCTGACAAGATGCACGCTTCAAGGAACCACTTAGAGAGGAGATGAAAACAGAGCTTAGCTCTAAATTCGATGAAAAATTGGAATGGATGGAGTCATGCATCAGGGGTGAGCTTTTGCAACAAAACACTAACCCTGTCGCCGCTTACAGAGTAGTAGCGAGCCCCATGCAAAGGCGTAACAGTTGCCCATGAGACGACAGATGACCAACCACCAGTCCCTGTCGTAGTCGACCACATAATGGTAAAAACAATAAATAATGCATATGCTGTCTGAACAAATCCATATATTATATCATATTCGAAGAACATGGATGAATCTATCGCATGGACCCACACAGTGCACCCTAGTAGTTAGGGTAACACCACCATTTACGTGCCCAGTCACCGAGGGTGTTGCATTTAAGCCTACGCCGGAAAGCCGAGTGCATGGGGTGCAACTGATGGCCGGGCAAGCTAAAGTACAAGTGGACTTGGTCAAAGCCCGAATGGGTCAACTGGACTCTGTAGCATCCACCAAACGAAGAAATTTTGACCCTAGGAGCTGCACGTGGGACCTTTATCCAATGGCCAAAGGATCTCATTACGATAAAAAATGACTCATAGGTCTAATGCACCAAGTACTTGTCCACTACCAATAGCCGCTCAAACTCTTCCGTCAGCCCCTCTTGCCATTGAACAACAAGATGAAGATATCCAATTGCAATCTGATACCGATTTTGGGGATGATCGCATGGAGGTCGACAGCAAGACTAACATTCCCCCCATCAAAAAGAGCAGGAATTCGCATTCTTCTCCACCATTGTAAAAAACTTGAAAAAAGTTGTTGCCTGGGGGAGAGGAAGAGGAAAGCTGCACACCTCGTTGTTGGCTCCAAAGAAGCTAGATCTCGGCAAAGCGCCATCAGTTCGTCCTGCGAAGCTTGCTCCGACTACCTGCCAATTAGGCATGCCATTGGTTGGAGACAATGACTTAGCGAAGACTGGCCCTGTTTACAAAGATTTGCGCGGGTACTATATGGAGAAGTCCACCGCAAGGAGGGAGAATAGAGAGAACTCTATAGCAGGCTATCACGATCCACAACCGTTTCTAGGCCAGAAGCCTATATTGCGATAGACTTTTCAGATCTCTTTGACCTCTACAGGTTGCCAGTGATGGACACCGATCTCCTTAATTGCTACTAGTTGTAAGTATTGTTGCGTACAAAATATGGTTATAACTATCCATATAATATGATTATATGGGTCTTTATCTTGCATGTAGTTTAACTTGGAAGCTATTGACGATGAAATTTGGTATGCATATGAATCGGAAACGGGATCCAATTCGAAGTTGTCGGTGATATGGGCGCGGGGGTATCGCGAGTACAGGGAGAAGGCCACCCCGAGTATGCGTGGCACGCCCCGAAGGGGGTCGGGCCATGCGTGGAGCGGCAACTGACTCCTGCTCGGGGGGTCGGGCCGCCCTGAGCCCCCCTCCCGCGGTCAGCCCCACGTGCGTTCGCTGGGTGGCTTGTCGCTGGCGCCCATCTACAGCATTCAATGCGGTGGGTGGGGGTGTCAGAAGGCTGCATGGGCTAACTCGAGAGCCACGTGGGCTGACATGAGGGATGTGATCGCGGATGTGATGGCGCGCGCCGTGCCCGCACGCCTGCCGGCGTAGTGCGCACCAGGTGCATGTCCCGTCCTGTCACATTTAATGCAGGCCTTTTGCCCATTCTTGGGGTTTGACTGGCCCCTATTTTCCCTACGATCGCTGCTGTGCTGCACTGTCACGTGGAAGACCCAAGATGCCGAAAGTCTACGGTCTTTAAAGAAAGAATGATCGGGTGTTCGCCCGGTCAATCGGAATGATGGTTGAAGGCGTACGGTAATAGAACGTGCACGTTCTGGCATGTTGGAAAAGACGGTGCCCACGTCATCACATCTGTAGCGTTTCACTTTCTTCCCTCTCCCTCGAACCTAAGTCGGAGGCCATTGTGGAAACCCCTTGAGGTATAAAAGGAGTTCCTGGCCGAGGGAGAGGGGGGTTAGCTTCTGGTTTTCCAGCGAGCACTAAGACAGAGAAAAAAGGCTTGTATTTTCCCACATATCGAACACACATCAACCACATACACAGGAGTAGGGTATTACGCCTCCACAGCAGCCTGAACCTGCATAAACTCCACGTCTCTTCTTCGTCTCTGAGGGGCCCGACCCCCTCAAGAGCTTACTTCTCTTTGTGCCCCGAGATCTCACCCGTACCCCCGGTCCGAACCAAAAAAGCGGAGCCACACGATTCCCTACTAGAGGAGTTTCACCTCCGACAGAAGTGGATTTGAAGATACGGAGGATTCTAAGAAACAGAGTGCGCATCGGCTGGAGGACTGTATCGGCTGATACCGAGTTTAGGATGGATAGTCGATACAGCCGATATTGGTTGCATGATCAATGTCGGGTTCGAAAGAAAGATTACAATGATATTGCCAGGCAAGGATGGAGCCCGATATTGGCAATTGTATTTATTAATTAGGATTTTATGTAATTTTTTTATAGATATTCTCGGTAAGAGTCTGCCTAAGGGACTTGTTTGTTAGTTAGAGTTGTAATAGGACAAAATGAGTCATGTCCACCATGGACAAGTTTGTACTTTCGGGTATAAATATAAGCCCAATATATTGTAAAAATAACAATATCAGTTCAATCAATCTCAGCGCATCGCCAACCTCTTCTTATTACTTTGTTTCGACGAGTTCTTGCTTTCGAGTCGAGCTGCATCGGTTTTGATCTTCGACAAAGAGTTAAATACTTGTTATGGCGGTTTGGGTTCTCAGGTTTAGTGCTTACATCTTTATGACACTCTAATCTTGGTAATGTAATCCGTCCAGTTATCATATATATTATATAGTCTAGATTGATAATGCTTTCTACTTGCATCAGCCGATCTCTACTAGGGTTTTGTCGATAACGGCTAGATAGACTTATTGGTTTAAGTTATATAATATATCTACCATCCTGAAAAGACGATCATCAGTTTGATTGTCTACATATTATGCTTCTTTTCATACTTAATGCTGCATCAGTTAAATTTGATCTACTAAGCCGTGTTTTGAATCACAATCTCTAGCCTGCTTTACGGTTGTCAATAAGGATAGTATCGGAGTTTCAGTCGATCTTATCTGATATAGCTGTTTTACATAGGTTTACGTCCTGTTTAACATGTTATATCTGCCCCTTATATCAGGATTTAATCCTAGTATAAGGAAGTATCGGAGCTATAGCTGATACATGCCTAAACTTGGACATTAGCTATAATATGAGTATACATAATCTTTATTTCAAGTTATTTTAGACTTGGGCAATTTATACTGTCTCAGTTAAGTAATATTGCTGATTTCTAAAATAATATTGAGTTACAGATTACGTAATATTGATCTTTATAGCTGATGGATCTAGGGTTGGTTCGTTGTTAAACATGCCTCACAGCCGATTCACACTTTACTGCATCGACTAGGTTACATCACGATATGACATCGGCTTCCTAGCCGATCGATTATCGTTTACTAATAAAACTTGTTGTTTCCATCTTGTTGATTGCAGGATCAAATCAACTGGCACGCCCCTGAACCTGCACTAGAGTAAAGCAAATCTCTCAGGTCAGTGCGTGTTTTTTGCATCAACAGAAGTATATTCAAAGACATGAACCAGATGTTGCCTTACTAGATCCATCTATGGTCAACGTGACAACTCTCGAACATGATCTAGAAAGGATGACAGAATATGTCAAGAACTGCTTGTGGGTCCGCCAGGACGGAGTTCATTATGTGTGCATATAATCAACACTAAGTGTGTACCCTAATTAGATGCAAATCCATAACGCGTATAGCTTTACTATTTAACTTGCAATATATTAATGACATCGGAGCCATTAGATTCTTCTGGTTTAGTGCCGAAGTAGAGTATGGTATATTACCTTAACTCCAAAATTGATCCGGATACATACGATTGGTCGATGATTAAAGCTGCATTAAATGATGTGTGGGGTCCATATGTGCAAAAAGGCGAAAGGCATAAGGAAGGAAGACCCAACCTCACTCACGAAATAGTGTGGGTTCCATGTGTGACATAACATGAGGAGCTTGTTGGAAAATGTGATATTGCTCAACCTTAAAGTTTGCGCTTCAATTGTGTATACGCCTATAAATTCTAAGTACTTCGAAATATATACATGTACACTAACTTGGCACCTCACATGCATGAAATAATTTCCAATATTCTACCTCACAACATCGAAGTCATTAGAGGAGATAGCACGTTGCATACTAGATGAAATCTTATCAACTAAAGGAAGCTTTAGATTATAGTCGTAGTTAGCTCGTCTCTAAATGGTTGAACATTTTTCAATGCTAGTCAAAAGATATGTGATTATGTAACATGTATGTATATATTATATGTAGTACTATTTGGTCTGATGTTTCTGTATATACTTGCAATGCTAATTACATATAATTTGTTTCAATTTATAACTCGATTTTGCAGGTTTTGATGCTTAACTCTTGAAGATGCATGTCAATGGTTTGGTGATCGCAGGATGGATGTGAATGTCATATGTGAATGGATGTGTGAATGTGGATGTGATCACTGAATGTTTGATTTGTGAATTGCTATGAACGGCATATGTGAATGGATGTATGAATGTGGATGTGATCACTGAATGTTTGATTTGTGAATTGCTGTGAATGGGGTTGTTGTGAAAAGGAATATATATATATATGCTTATGTCATTTTGCAGCGAGCATGGCTATCAAAGTCCTGAGGCTAGAAAAAAATAAAATTTATTTTTTGGTAAAATAATCATCCATGACAGGGTTAAGTTTAAGTCCGATTAAGATGAATAATCTGTGATGGACTCGAGAGTACGAGGATTTTCTTATCTGAATGATACTAACAAAAGAGTGGACTGGCATTTCTCAGAAAGAAACTGCGGCCTTCCGAGACCACTCTTTTTAATTTCCGGTGGATTTGCCCAGAAATCAGGATAAAAATATTAGAATATGATCCTGAATTATACACACGATATTTAGATCCGAGTGCAAAGCATTTGGAGTACTTTTAAGTTGAAGAAAGTATTAAGAAAATAAATGGAAACAATTAGGAAAATATTATGGAGAAATATTTTGGGTGATTGTGATTGGTTGAGATAGAGAAAAAGCTTTTCTTTCATATAAAGTCCTATGCTAAAAAATATCTTTATTTTTGGACGGAGAAAGAGTACCTGAATTGCTTCCTAGCAACGAAAAGTCTCTTTGATCCGTCTTACCGTGCAGAAGGTGGAGCCGATGTTTGTTGCTCGTATGGATGTTGAATTTGGTGTCTATCGCTGGACATGCTTAAAGTCCAGACATGTGTGGGGGAAGTCTTTTGTCCCACGAGGTGCAAAGGGACCCTTTTGTCCAGTCAAAACAACCCAATTACGTAACCTTGATTGATGCTGAACTAGAACTATGGATCTCACAGACCATTTAAGATGATAGAGATGAAACTTTTCCACTCATACTCCCTCCCTTTCATATTATATATCACTTTGATTTTTTTATAGATAAATATTTTTTGGTTTAATCAAGTTTATTAAAGAAATTAGCAACATCTATAACTACATATTAGTTTTATTAAATGTGATATTGAATATATTTTAATAAAATGTTTATTTTGTGTTGAGAATATTATTATATTTTTCTACAAACTTAATAAAACCTAACGAAATTTGTATATAAAGTGTCTTATAATATGAAATGGAAGGAGTGGCTACATACTCCTCCTTCCCTAATCAAGCATAGTTTTTAGCTAAAAACATTTTAGAAAGAGGTTAAAACACTACTATAGCATTTATAATACGGAGAGAAAACGCGATGAGAAGAAAACAAGGCGTGTGTACTACTGGTTCAATACTAAAATCGTGAAAAAAAAATATAATAGTTGGACAATGTTATAGCAAATCACTATAAAACTATACTCCCCATTTTCCTCATTTCATAATACAAGACGTTTAAGTTTTAAAATATTTGACCAACAATTGGTATAATATAAATAAAATTTTATTTACTAAAAATATTATCATGGGATTAACATATTTGAATTTATCTTCAAATAGTTATAGTTTTCTTGCGACAAAACCTTATACTAAAAGATTAGTTTTAGAAACCATGCTGAGTTTGATCGTGCTTTATATATTATATTATACGATGGATTGAGTATTTTTGGAGGATAAATTTAAAGCTAAAATTCTTTTAGGGACGGACAGTGTTGGCAATATGCCATGAGGCCCTTCGACCAAGCCCGCCGAAACCAACCAGGCGGCAGGGATCCAATCTCCCGGTACCCAAGGACCACGGGGCGAAGCCCAATGGCGAAGCTCGATGGCAAGAGGCCACATGGGGCTCCGGTCGGCCCGAGCGAAGCCTACATGGCGAAGGCATGCGCCGAAGGAGGATGACTTTGCCAGGGCGGACCTGGTCCGAGAAGGGCCGATGGGCCGGCCCAACCGCCCCGGTCCATGGGCCAAAGAACCAGTAGCCACCAGGTGGCCCATTGAGGGCCCACGCGCCTGGATTACATTAAATACCTATGTAAGGGCCCCTTTATAAGGGCGACCATGTAAATTCCCCTGTAATAGCCCTAAACCCTAATAGGGGGATCTGTAATGGGGTTATAAATAGCCACCTAGGGCCATGTAAAAGGGGATTCGGATTTAATACAAAATTTATTACATTTCACCTACCCAACAACCGTTGAGTATCCACGTTCTTCGACGTATGCAGTTGTCGTTTCGACAACAGCTGGCGCCGACCATGGGGACCTCAGAGCGAAACCATTGAGAGCGAATGCCACCGAAAAAGGTCTCAAAAGAAAGGGTTGCGATGACCACTGACGAAGGTGTCGAGCCTTCGGCGCCTGCCGAAGTGGCAGCGGCGCCGCCGGCTTCGGCACCCGCGCCGCAACCGCCTACTTCGGCCTCGACTTTCGTGGCGGAGCAGGCACTAGAGGTCCCTTCGGCAGCTCAGCCTGCTTCGAGCGCGCTCACCGCGGCACCAGCCGACCTCAACCTCGACGCGCAAGCCGAAGCAAGCATGGAGGCCATGCGGCAGAACATGGCGCGTCTCCAGGACATGCTTCGCCAAATGCAGGAGCAGCAGCAAGCCTACGAAGCAGCGTGTCAAGCCAAGACAGCTCCGGTCCCTGTCCTCCAGTATTTGGCAGGCTACATTCCCCCTCAAGCCTATCAGCAAGCCCCTCCGCCGCAAGCTACACAAGGACCAGTGTGCATATCCAACCGGCCATCGGCTACAGTAGCGCCTCCACTTCCCGGCGCACGGCCACAGGTTCGGCCAGTCGCAATCCATGTACACTCTTCGGCACCTGGTCAAGTATCGCAGGCAATGGCGGAGGGGGCTTTGGCACTCCAGGCGCAACTCCAAGCTTTCCTTCAACAGCTCAACCAACCCCACAATATCTCAAGCACAACCCTTTCGGCCCAGCCGGAAGGAGGCTCAAGCCAGGACGTACCGGGGTGGCCGCAGGCGAACCAGTCCGGGGCTTCGCCCTGGGGGCAGGCGCCGCAGTTTGACTTCTACAACACCCAAGCGCCACCGTTCGGAAGTGGGCCACCGAACGTCGCAGCCCAACCGCTCCCCCAGGCCATCACTTCGCCTTTCGCCACGCCGTACCCGCAGTCAAGCGGGCCTTCGCCGCTCGGCACAGTGGGCAAGGCCAGGGGCGAAAAGGGACTGCCGCTGAGTGGGGGGATAAAAAATCGGCCGATCCCACCTCAGTTCAAATTCCCACCCGTTCCGCGGTACTCGGGCGAAACAGACCCAAAAGAGTTCCTCTCAATCTACGAGTCCGCGATCGAAGCCGCTCAAGGCGATGAAAACACCAAGGCGAAGGTAATCCATCTCGCTCTTGACGGCATCGCCCGTTCTTGGTATTTCAATCTGCCATCCAATAGCATTTACTCATGGGAGCAATTGCGTGATGTTTTCATCCTCAATTTCTGAGGCACCTACGAGGAGCCGAAGACGCAGCAGCATTTGCTCGGCATTCGCCAGAGGCCGGGCGAATCAATACGGGAGTACATGCGCCGCTTCTCGCAAGCACGGTGCCAGGTCCAGGACATAACGGAAGCATCCGTCATCAATGCCGCTTCGGCCGGGTTGCTCGAGGGCGAACTCACAAGAAAGATCGCCAACAAGGAGCCGCAAACCCTCGAGCACCTGCTTCGCATCATCGATGGGTATGCAAGAGGCGAAGAAGACTCCAAGCGGAGACAAGCGATTCAGGCTGAGTACGACAAAGCCTCCATCGCCGCGGCCCAAGCTCAGATGCAAGCACAGGTCGTCAAATCGGTTCCCCCTGCCGTTCGCCAGCCTCAGCCGGCGAACCAGGGGCAGCCGCCCAGGCAAGGCCAAGCTCCCATGACCTGGAGGAAATTCAGAACCGACCGGACGGGCAAGGCAGTTATGGCTGTCGAAGAAGTACAAGCACTCCGCAAGGAGTTCGACGCCCAGCAAGGTGGCAGCCACCAACAATCTGTCCGCAAGAAAGTCAGAAAGGACCTCTATTGCGCTTATCATGGGCGGTCCTCACACACCACCGAGCAATGCCGCAACATTCGCCAGCGGAGTAGTGCTCAAGAGCCAAGGCCGCACCAGGGCGCCGTGGTCGAAGCGCCTCGCGAAGCAGCCCGTGAGCAGTCGCCTTCACCCGAGCAGCACCAGGACGCGCAACGCCGAGTCATCCAGGTGATCACAAGGGCTGACCCGCCGGTCCAGCCATCGAAGCGGCAGAGAAAGATGCAGCTGCGAATGGTGCATAACATCACCGCCACGGGCGAAGGGGTCCCAAACTACTTGGGCCAGCAAATCTCCTTCGGGCCGGAAGATGCCGAAGGAGTGTTGTTTCCTTATCAAGACCCCCTGGTGATTTTGGCTGAGGTGGCCGGCTTTGAGGTCCGACGCATTCTGGTCGATGGGGGTAGCTCAGCTGATGTCATCTTCGCCGAAGCATATGCCAGGATGGGGCTACTGACTTCGGCTCTCACTCAGGCGCCGGCTTCGCTTCGCGGCTTCGGCGGCGAGGCCGTTCAAGTTCTCGGCCAGGCACGGTTGAGGGTTGCCTTCGGGGCGGGCGAAAATAGACGCGAAGAGCAGATATTGTTCGACGTGGTCGACATCCCGTATGGCTACAACGCTATCTTCGGCCGTGCAACCTTGAACAAGTTTGAAGCCATCTCTCACCACAATTACCTCAAGCTCAAGATGCCGGGTCCGGTAGGGGTGATTGTGGTCAAGGGGCTTCAACCTTCGGCTTCGCCGAAAGGCGACTTGGCTGTGATCAGCAGGGCGGTGCACAACGTGGAGGCCGAATCGCACGTTAACCGTGCGCCGAAGCCAGCTCCTCACGGCAAGGTGGTCAAGGTGCAAGTGAGCGAGGCAGACCTGGCGAAGCTCGTCCAGCTGGGTGGCGATCTAGGCGGAGAAGAAGCCGCAAAAATCTTAGAAGTACTCAAGAAGAACATCGACATCTTCGCCTGGAGCCCCAGCGAAGTGGGGGGCGTTTCGCCAGAGCTCATCATGCATCGCCTGGCCGTTAAGCCAGACGCCAAGCCGAGGAAGCAAAAGCTGCGCAAGATGTACGCTGATCGCCAAGAAGCAGCGAAGGCCGAAGTGCAAAAGCTTCTCAAGGCCGGGGTGATCAGGGAGATCGACCACCCGGAGTGGCTGGCGAACCTGGTCCTGGTGAAGAAGTTGAACGGCAAGTGGCGCATGTGCGTCGATTTCACGGACCTTAACAAGGTTTGCCCGAAGGATGACTTCCCGTTGCCACGGATCGACCAGCTTGTCGATTCGACGGCTGGCTGCGAGCTTATGAGCTTCCTGGACGCCTACTCCAGCTATCACCAGATCCACATGAATCTAGACGACATCGCCAAAACCACCTTCATCACGCCGTTCGGCACCTTCTGCTACCACAGGATGCCTTTCGGCCTGAGGAACGCGGGGGCAACGTTCGCCAGGCTGGTGTACAAGGTGCTTCGCAAGCAGCTGGGGCGAAACGTGGAGGCATATGTCGACGACATCGTCGTAAAAAGCCGCAAGGCTTTCAACCATGCGTCTGATCTACAAGAGACCTTCGACAACTTGCGAGCGGCGGGTATGAGACTAAACCCAGAAAAATGTGTTTTTCGTGTTGGCGCCGGCAAGTTGTTGGGTTTCCTTGTCTCTGAGAGGGGTATCGAGGCGAACCCCGAGAAAATCGATGCCATCCAGCAAATGAGGCCACCGTCGAGCGTACGCGAAGTACAAAAGCTCGCGGGCCGAATTGCGACACTCAGTCATTTTCTCTCGAAAGCGACCGAAATGGGCCTACCATTTTTCAAGACCCTCCGGGGTGCAGGCAAGTTTAAATGGACTCCCGAATCCCAGGCCGCATTCGAAGAGCTAAAGCTGTATTTGCAAAGCCCACCCGCCCTGGTCAGCCCAACACCAGGAAGCGAACTGCCGTTATACCTAGCGGCTTCGCCAGTGGGGGTCAGTGCTGTTGTAGTCCAGGAGACGGAATCAGGGCAGAAACCGGTGTACTTCATCTCCGAGGCCCTACAAGGGGCGAAGACGAGGTATATTGAGATGGAAAAGCTCGCCTACGCCCTGGTAATGGCTTCACGCAAGCTCAAGCATTACTTCCAGGCCCACAAAGTCACAGTGCCTTCGCAGTATCCTCTGGGCGAAGTACTCCAGGGCAAAGAGATCTCTGGTAGACTCAGCAAGTGGGCAGCAGAGCTATCCCCCTTCGACCTGCATTTCGTGGCGCGCACCGCCATCAAATCTGAGGTCCTGGCCGATTTTGTGGTCGAATGGACCCCGGCGTCCGCTCCCGAACCCCAACCTGTCGAACAGCCTTGGACAATGCACTCCGACAGCTCGTGGTCGCACAGGGGGGTGGGCGCCGGAGCCGTGCTCATTTCGCCGGGGGGTGTGCCGATTCGGTATGCCGCAAGGCTGCAGTTCGACACAACCAACAACACGGCGGAGTACGAAGCGGTGCTGCTAGGCCTAAGGAAGGCGAAGGCACTGGGGGTTCGACGTCTGCTCATCCGAACAGACTCCAAACTAGTAGCCTGTCATGTTGATAAATCCTTTGAAGCAAAAGATGAAGGGATGAAAAGATATTTGGAGGCCGTTCGTCAATGGAGAAGTGTTTCGTCGGAATAACGGTCGAACACCTACCTAGAGGGCAAAATGAGGAAGCAGATGCCCTGGCGAAGTCCGCCGCCTGCGGGGGACCGCATTCGCCGGGAGTCTTTTTCGAAGTCCTCTACGCACCAAGTGTGCCCGAAGGAAATGAGGATGTCATAGCCATAGACCAGAAAGATCCAGGCGAGAGCCTAGAGGACTGGCGAATGCCATTCATAAATTACATCTTCTATATACCAAGACTACATAAATAATTTACATTGTCGGGACAATCATTCCCCTAACGTGATGGTTGACGGCACGTACTTTCTCCTTACGAATGTTCCTTCACTATGATCGTTGCATGAGTAAAAGGTGTCCTTGCTTGATAGGAGGATGCTCGGGTCAACCATCACCGCGAACAGAGGTTCCCCGTCAAACTGATTGTAATCTTCATCAGTGTTATCCTCGACTCCGACGATTTTCCGTTTTCATGGGAGAACCATGTGGCGCTTTGGCTCGTTCGACGCTTTCCCCTTCTTTGGTTTGCGACACATGTCCTTCACATAGAAAACTTGCGTTACATCATTGGCTAGGACAAATGATTCGTCTGAGTACCCTACCTTGTTAAGATCAACTGTTGTCATCCCACAGTCATTAATCATCACGCCTCCACCAGTAAGCCTAACCCCATTGGTATCGAAACAGAGAAACCTTCAAAAGTCCATACTCTAGTTCCCATATGTCCTCGATGCCACCGTAATAAGTGCTAGCTGTCCCATCATATCTCATGGCATCGATGCGAACAACGCTATTTTGGTTTGTGCTCTTTTTGTCGTGGTCTCTTGTGTAAAATGTATACCCATTGATCTCGTATCCTTGGAATGTGGTGACTTAGTAAGATGGTCCTCTGGCCAACAAGGCTAGTTGTTGATCGATCGTCTTGTTACCAATTAGACGTTGTCGCAAGCAAGCGAGGAAAGCATCAATGTGATGACGCGTAATCCAGGCATCGGACTTACCGATGTTGTTGGAGCGAATAATCACTAGGTGCTCCACGATGTAAGGAGCCAGAAACGAAGATCGTTACAAAACCGGGAAATGTGCTTTACAGAATAAATCATTGTCCATGGTCGTGATTGCTTTCCTTCCAAGAGTTCCCTTTTCCTTGTAGTCTGCCCTTATGGCTTGATTCAGGGACCCTGTTTGGATGAATGCCTTCAATAAATTCAACTCAAAACTCAATGACCTCCTCTGTTCCATACCCCTTGGTGATATTAGCTTTAGGCCGAGAACAGTTACGGATGTACTTTTTCAGAACGCCCGTGTACCTCTCAAAAGGGGACATGTTGTATAGGTACACTGGACAGAGAATACCGATCTCTTTGACAAGGTAACATAGAAGATGCATCATTATATTGAAGAAGGATGGTGTAAATATCATCTCCAAACTGAGAAGACATTGAACCACGTCATTTTGTAGGGCTATTAATCTGTCTGAGTCGATGACCTTCTGCAAAATTGTGTTCAGAAACGAACAGAGCTTTGTTATTGTTGTCCGCACAGTGTTAGGAACGATACCTCGAATTATAACAGGAAGCAGCTGTATCATCAACACGTGGCAGTCAGGAGACTTTAGGTTTGTGAACATCTTCTCTTTCATGATTATTATTCTCTTTATATTTGACGATTATCCAGATGGTACCTTGATGTTGTCCAAGCATTCAAACATGCTTTCCTTCTCTGCCTTGCTGAGAGTGTAGCTAGCTAGACTTAAACAATGGCTTTCTTTCTCCTTCAGTTCGAGATGTAGCATGTCACGTTGTTTCATATGTTTGAGGTCATGACGTGCTTCCAGTGTATCTTTTCGACTTTCCATATACACCTAGGAAGCCCAGCAGGTTGACGTAAAGGTTCTCAGTGAGGTGCATAACGTCAATTGCGTGGCGGACCTCCAAGACTTTCCAATAAGGTAACTACCCAAAAATAGACTTCTTCTTCCACATTGCCACGTGACCATCTTCACTTGCTATAGGTATGTTGCCAGATTCCAAATACTACTTTCAGGTCTTTCACCATAGCAAACATGGTTTTTCCGTTACGATGTTTAGGCTTACAATGGTAGTCTGCGTAATGTTCAAAATGCTTGCCTTTTTTCATACAGGGTAGCTTGTAACGAGAAATCGACGATAACCCGTGTACTCAACCTTCTGACAATGTTTGAAATACGTACTTTCCATTTCATCCATACAATGGGTGCAGTCCTATACCCCTTGTTTGATTGTCCTGATAGGTTCCTAAGTGCAGGCCAATCATTAATGGTGACGAACAACAACGCACATAGGCTAACTTGTTCCTATTTGTCCTCATCTTACACAAGGATACCTTCTTTCTTCCACAACATTTGCAGAACTTCAAACAATGGTCTTAGGTACACACCAATATCGTTACCAAGTTGATTTGGGCCTTGAATAATAATAGGCATCATGATGTACTTTCGCTTCACGCACAACAAGGAGGGAAGGTTGTAGATACATAGGGTCACCGACCAAGTGCTACGACCGCTTCTCATCTATCCAAATGGATTCATACCATCCGTACTTAAATCAAACCTTATATTCCTTTCATCTTTATCAAAGTCCTTAATGTAATATCGATGTTTCGCCACTGCGACTCATCGGCGGGATGTCTCAGCATCCCATCTTGTTTATGTTCTACTGCGCGTCAGTGCATCATTCTCGCATGCGCCTTTTTCCTAAACAAACGCCTCAGACGTGGTATTATAGGGAAATACCACATCTTCTTGGACCGCTGTCCATCAACTTCACCGGGGTGATCTCGTCTAATCTTTTATCGTGAAGCCTTACAAACCGGGCATGCCTCCAGATTCTCGTACTCCTCGCCGCGATAGAGGATACAATCGTTTGGACATGCGTGTATCTTTTGGACTTCCAGTCCTAGAGGACAAACTACCTTCTTAACTTTGTATGTTGTTTCTGGTAATTCGTTTCCTTCCGGAAGAATATTCTTTACGAGCTAATATTCTTTACGAGCTTCAATAACTCACCAAATGCCTTGTCAATCATACCATTTTTTTCCTTCCATTGCAAAAATTTCGGCGTGGTACCTAACTTTTTCCCCCTGTTCACAACCTAGGTGCAACGAGGTTTTGTGGTCCGCTAACGTACGCTCCGATTTCTAGACCTCTTTATCACTTTCGCAGTCTTTCTTTGCGTCGCAAACATTTGATGAAGATCATCCACAACATCGTTTTCTTCAACAGTTTCATCTGCATCCTGTTGTATTTTCTGTGAATCCATCGTACTAAGCCCAATTTGGATTGTTGTCGTCTTTTTCCTCATCTTCTTCCATTGCAACTATTAACTCTTCGTGCGAGGTCCAACAATTATAGCTAGGCATAAATCCTGACTCCAACAAGTGGATATAAAGAGTTCCTGGTGTAGAATACTCCTTCTGAATTTTGCAAGGACAATTTTTCTAAGAGAGAATGACATATACAGATATAGCTAGAAATGTAATATATTAACCATACATCAATAGAGGATAAAATTTCCAACCTTTTCAATCCTTAGATTTGTGTAATATATCACCAAAATGTTTTACAAAAAATTTTGGCAGCACCTTTCTTCCTCCTCCTTCATTTTGTTAGCAGCAATAGCTTAGGCTAGATAAAGAAGATGGAAAATAAAAAGGAAGAGAACATTAGTAACAATCTTTAGTCCGGTTGGTATAATTAGCGGGGATTAAAGATCGTTGGTAGCCTGACACGGCTTGATAACATTCGAACCGGGACTAAAAGTTTACACCAACCTGGACTAAAGATCATAAAATTCCATTGGGCTTTTGAACCAGTGCTAAAGATATTTTTTAGCACCGATTACTATTCAAACCAGGATTAATGTGATTTTTACCATCAAAGCCAAAGGTCAATTCTCCTAGTGTACTTTCCTCCCCTCACAAACACATCACACACCCTTCTTCAATGGTTTATTGTGTCTTGCAATACTGAGCATCTTTTTGATTGTGGCTACCTTGACTTTATATATTTAAGTAGTAATTTCTAATCACATCTCCATCATACACTTAGCTATCATCTAGTATGATGTTCAACAACCGATAGTGTATCATTATGTTATATACCATGACTTCAAAATTCCGTATACCACGACACCTACGGTTGAGTAGTGCACCCCCCCCCCCCCCCCCCCCCCCCCCCCCCGCTTCGCCACTGGTGCCACGCCAGGCGAAATGGAAACCGCCTCTTGATTGACCATCCGTTAATTAGGCAGATATGTGCATTGCATGTAGACCACGGATTACATGCCCTTTTGAAAGGCCGGCAATTTTGGTAATGTCGCACCTTGCCTTAAATATGTAGAGCCATTTTTCGTCTCTCGTAGATGTTGTGCATCGGAGCTGTAGATTGCAAGAGCGCTCGACCAAGCAGCTTGTCCACTGACCGTGTCACTTGCTGGTGTACCTGTCTCCCTCATAAAGTACGTAAATAATTTGTGAACAGAGGAGAAAAAAAGAAGACGCCATCTGATTTTTCCCATGCTGATCTAATCAACGTCTAAATCAATACCTCAAAAGATCTACTCCCTCCATTCCAAAATATCAGTATCTTTTATAGTGTCAAGTTAAACATTTTTAACTTTAATTATTAATTGCAAAAAAATAAAAAAATCAATCATGTAAAATTGATGTTACTAGATTTATTATTAAACAAACTATATTAATATAGAACTCTTTTTATTTAAAATATCTTACTTTTATAGATATTATTGGTTAAAGTAACATCTCGAAGATTGTATCGAAGTCTAAAAAATACTTATATTTTAGGATGTAGGGAGTACATTTTTTTCTACCGAACGATACCAAACAATAGAGCGGGGGTACCGTAAGATACATCACCTCTCACTGTTCACTACTGGATAACCGATCTTTGCTCGGGTTCACAAAAACCCCAATAGTCCTGGTTCGAATAGAAACCAGGACTAAAGATCTTTAGTCGCGGTTAAAAAGTGTAACGGGTCCCGATGATATTACCAACCAGAACTAAAGATCATCTTTGGCCCCGATTCACACCTACCCACATCGTGTCAGACGCATGTCAGGGGGCTGGGGATCTTTAGTCCTGGTTGGTAACATTAACCGGGACTAATGATAATTTAGATCTTTAGCCCCGGTTGATGTTATTAACCGGGACTAAAGTAATTGACGTTTTTATACATCTTCTTACTCCTCCAGCCCGAGTTATTGCTGCTAAGAGGAGGAGGAAGAAGGGAGGTGCTGCTGAATTTTTTGATAAGATTGTTTTGATGATAATATACAAATATGAGAGATCGAGAAGGTTAGCAACTCCATTCTCTAATAATGTATGCTTAGTATATTACATTTATAGCGTTGTTTCTTTAGCATATTACATTTATGCAAAATGACAAGAGAGAAAAAGTGTTGGCAAAATGAGGTTGATTTTGAAATTACAAAATTTGGATAATTATGTTATAAAAGAGATGACAGAGGGAAAATATAGAAAACTAAGATAAAAGAATGGGAAACTAAGTTAGTTTAATAAAATAGTTAGAACAAAGTTTAATTCATTAAAGATATGTACAACTTTACAAGCATAAAAAAGAATAATATGTGGGACTATTGTAAATTATTGTATTATTATTGCTAGAAAAAAGTAGAGAACTAAGGTAATTGAAAAATATGTAATATAGCCAGAAATAATTAAGTACAATAAAAAAGTATGTTTAGTACTTTATGAGAATTTAAAAATAATTGTAAACTTCTCTTACTTCTCGTCACCATCTTTGTAGCTGTATGGTAGAAATTAGTTTCACTTTGAATTACGATGTTTTAAATTATTATATGATTATTTAATTAGTTTCAATTGTGTGGATTTCGTTAGTAACATTCGACTATTTGATGTATAGATGGATCGGAATGGATGTACACCGCGGACCGATGGTCGAAAGAGTTTATTGAAGGCGTACATTATTTTTTTGAATGTGGCTAATGCTAACAAGCATAAGGGTTTCATGTGTTGTCCATGTAAAAAGTGCAGTAACCAAAAAGAGTATTCTACATCATGAATTATCCATGCGCACTTGTTTGAGTCGGGATTCATGCCTGGATATAATTGTTGGACCTCACACGGAGAGTGAGGGGTTACAATGGAAGAAGATGAAGTAGAAGACGAGAACATTCCGGACTGAGCTCATGAATACGGGGGATTTGAAGGAAATCCAGGAGGCGAGGTGGACGGAGCTGTTGAAGATAACGACGCTGTAGATGATCTTGGTCAGATGTCACAGGACGTAAAGGATGGCTGCGAAAGTGAGAAGGAGGTCCAGAAATTGGACCGTATGTTAGTGGACCATAAAACTTCGTTGTACCAAGGTTACGAACAAGGGCACAAAAAGTTGGGTACGATGCTAGAATTCTTGCAATGGAAGGCTAAAAATGGTGTGAATGACAAGGCATTTGACGAGTTATTGAAACTTGTCAAGAACATACAGTTTGACAACCCTTCAAGATGACGTGGTCCAATGTCTTGTCAGTTTTCAGATGATCTTTCCATCGTCATTCTTCATCTTCTATGTCACCTTGTGAAAGAGATAGGTATTCTCGGTCCTGTGTACCTACACAACATATTTCCTTTCAAGAGGTACATGGGCATTCTAAAGAAATATGTGCGTAACCGTTCTCATCCGGAAGCAAGCATCGCCAAGGGTCATTGAGATCTGCGTAGGATTTATTGAAGACCTTCGTCCAATCGGGGTACCAGAATCATCCCATGACACTACACCCATGACACTACACCATACTATGGCAACCGCAACAACCAAAAACTGTTGGTGAAAGGTACGAAACTGTCGCGGATGCCATTTGTCAACAGCCAGCTCTTGGGTATTTCCTATTGGGGTTGCTATGTCGGGGATGTGGTCTCAACGTTGACAGCCATGTTGTGGTTCTTGTTTACTGGCTGCCCATATTGTTGGGGTAACTTGGTGTCAAGCTTTCTTAACATGGTGTCGAGCTAGCCCCTTCTATGACTGCAAAGTCAGAAAATTCAACATATATATGGACAACACAGTCACAAGTAGCAAAATAAAACAAGGGCATTATAGTAGTGACTGCAATAGGCATGTCATGGATATAGTTGTTTCCACGATAGCCCTGTCAAAAAATCAGTGGATATTAATTTAGTATTTTAATAATTATAAATGAACCACTGCTATTTCGTAGCACTACACTTTTCACTACTATATATAATCACATATGACTGCAAAGTTAACTTGAACCAGTGATCTCACGACTTTAATTATATCACATATAATCAGAAATTGTACTGACAGTAGGTTTCACAATAAAAACATAAATCATGGTACCTATATAGAAGTAATTGTATTGCACTAAGAATAAGTAAATAGAAGTTCCTAACCAACATAAAACAATAAAACAATGAGTATTACTTTGTACAAGGATAATCAACTATAATTGTAGCAACGAACGGTTCTTATATTCCAAATAAACTAAAGAATGGATATGGAGTTCCATCAGCATCATCATAGTTGCCATCATCAGCATAATCATCCTCACTATCAACAAAGTCACCATCTCTTCCTCGCTTACTGTTGCCTTGATTAGTAGTAGGGGCAGCTTGTTGGCTAGAATAACCAAATGTGCTTCCATCCATGCGTTGTAACACCACATTTTCAGAGTTGTTTCCCATGCCACCCTAAAAGGAAAAAGGGTCAAGGTGACAATATATCCCTCCAATGTCCAATTTAGCTAACATTACAAAATTTCTTCTAAGGATGTTTGAAACAAATATACTCTACTTGGATAGTGTTCTATGGATAGGTAGTATGTCAATAGTCCAGCATATGAAACAATGGTTTAGTTGTACAAGCTAGTTTTTACTCTCATGTGGTGGTCATCAATGACTATATAAGATTACGATCAAACTAGTTTTGGACAAAACATAGAAAAGCTGCTTGGTAAAAGTTACTTCCAGCTAGTAAGAAAATTATAATTTTTACTAGAAATTGATGACTTCAATTTTTTAAGGATACATCACATCAGGCAATTCCAGCGCCCAATAAAATCTCTAAGTGAAATAGCTAGCAGAATGTTAAATAGGTGGAATGATATGTCATACTATATCTGATCAACACAGTATATTTAATTAATTATGTAACATATATGCATGATCTGGTATAGTGTGGGTAAAAAAAAATTAGCAAGGCTAATATAATGATATGTCATATTGGTTTACACTTGAGAAGACATTCTGAAAAAGCAACTACCAAAAGAGTAGATTTGTTAATACCTGTCCATTGTTGTTCAAACCAGCATCTTGTTGGCTACAGTTTCCATTGTTACTTCCATCTGTTTGATTGAACACATTTCTGGAGCTATTCTATGTACCATTCTACAGCAGAAGAAAATATGATACCATTAGTCAAACATATATTTTAAACAGAGATGGTGGAATGCCCCAAAGTTCTATAGATCTGCAGTAGAAAGTTTTTTTCTTGATATTCTTACCTACTGGGTAATTGGAGATGAATTGGAGATGAATGGCTAGGAAATAATGCAACCAAATTGATCTGAGGTGGAGGCGTGCTTGCAGATCCATTCATCATATACTAATAAACATTCATTAGGCAATAGTTAGACATGTTCACATAACGGTAAAAAGAAAGAAGAACTGTAATATAACATCATTGTGAAAAGAGGAATAACCTCCATTATCTGATTATTGAACTCAGATAGAGCATTTCGTATTGATTTGCAATCCTCTTGTCGCTGACGCTTGAAATTAGCAAGCTCTTGACGTATTTCAACCTCTATTTAGCTAGGTCTAACTGTGTAAGTGTGAGAAGGATGAGCATTTGTGGATAATTGCACTTCTGAGCTATCAATTGCACCGTCCGCCATTGCAAACTTCCCATGTGCCTTGCGTCCAGTGCATTCGTACATAACCTGTGCATCCAAAGGGGCCCTTACCCACATAACATTTGGTCCATGAGCTGCTTCCATCCCATCACGGTACTTGTCCTAACACCAAGAAATGTTATACACCAATCAAGCCACGAGGGGAGACTAAGGGGAAAGGGGACTCTTGGAAGGAAAGCAATAATGAATGTGGACAACGATTTATTCCATAAAGCACATTTCACGGTTTTGCAACAATCTTCGTTGGTGGCTCCTTACATTGAGGAGAATCTGGCGATTGTTCGCTCAAAAAACATCAGCAAGTCCGATGCATGGATTACACGCCATCACATTGGCACTTTCCCCGCTTGGCTACGACAGCATCTAATGGGAAACGAAACCATTGACCAACAACTAGCATTCTTGGCCAGGGGGCCTTCTTGCTCGATATCGACATTCCAAGGATATGAAATCAATGGGTACACATTTTACACAAGAGCCCAGGATAGAAAGAGCACAAACCAGAACAGTGCTATTCGTATCGATACTATGAGATACAATGGTGCAACTAACACGTACTACGGTGTCATCGAGGACATATGAGAAATAGACTATTGACCTCTGAAGGTCCATGTGTTTCGGTGCCAATGTGTTTGGCTGACTGGTGGAGGCGTTATGATTGATGACAGTGGGATGACAACGATTGACTTAACCAAGTTGGATACTCAGATGAACCATTCGTCCTAGCGAATGATGTATCGCAAGTTTTCTATGTGAAGGACATATCTAGCAAACCAAAAAAGGGTAAAGGACCCGACGAGCCAAAGCACCATGTGGTTCTCCCAGCCAAAAGGAAAATCGTCGGCGTCGAGGATAAGACTGACGAAGATTACGATCAGTTTGACGGGCAACCTCCGTTCACGGTGATGGTTGACCCCAGCATCCTCCTATCAAATGAGGACACCCCTTACTCACGCAACAATCATAGCGAAGGAACATTAGCGTGGACAAAGAACGTGAGGAATACAGTGATATAGGTTGTTGTATGGATGATGCAAATTATTTATGATGTATTAAAAGTCATGCAATGTTTGTGTTTTTAATTACATATAATTATTGAAATGTAATAGGTGATTTAAACTATTTTAATTGGTCACTGTTGGTGCAAAAAACATACACACAGGCCTGAGAGATTTGCTTCACTCTAGTGCAGGTCCTAACTTTGGATTCAAGGGCGTGCCAGTTGATTTGATCCTGCAATCAACAAGAAATATGCAAAGAATATTAGTAAACGATAGACAATCGGCCATAGGGCCGATTTCATATCATATGTAACCTAGCCGATGCAATAAAGCATGAATCGGCTGTAAGGTGTGTGGATAAGCATGAAAATAACCCTAATAAAAGTATATCGGCTGTAGATATTAGCCTTATGCAATTACTAGATCAATATCGCTATAGAAACAAGCGATTGGTATGGATCGGACCGAACCGAGACAGCATAAATTACTTAAGTCTATGGCGACATGAAATACCGATCACATAAGACTGATGTCATAGCCGATACCCGGATTTACTGGTATATTGGTTATAAATATTATATGAACTCATGACAAACATTAAGATTAAATATAGAACATTGAACAGAGCATAAAACCATGTCAAATATTCTAAGAATAGATAAGATCGGCTGAAACTCCGATGCTATCCCTATTGATGATCGTAAAACAAGTTATAGATCATGATTCTAAAACAACTTAATAGGTTGGACCGAACCAATGCAGCATTAAGTATAAAAGAAGCATGACATGTAACAAGTCAATAAACACCAAATCAGGATGGTAGATACATCATATAACATGAATCAATAAAGTAAACTAGCCGATATCGTCGAAACCCTAAAACAGATCTAGCCGATATGGGAGATAGCATTATTGACCTAAGCTATATGATGTATATGATAACTGTGGAACTTGCAAGATAGAATTAGAGTGTCATAAAGATGTAAGCACTAATCCCAATGATGCAAATTGCCATGACAAACTATACCTTCTAGCCGAAGAACAAATTGATGCAGCACGACTCGAGAGCACAAGCTTGTCGAAAATTAGAAACAAAGGTGGCGATGCGCCGAGATTGATTGAACGTCTGTTGTTATTATTTACAAGACCTCGGGATTATATTTATACCCGAAAATACAAACATTGTCCATTACGGACACGACTCATATTAACCTATTACAAATCCAACTAATGAACAAGTCCCTTAGGCGGACTCTTACCGAGAATATCTATAAGGAAATTACATAAAATATCCTAATTAATAGATACAATTGCCTCCTCAGGACTCTATCCGTGCATGGCAATCCATATGGAACACGCTAACACAACTCGATGACGTATACCGAGTCATATTACCAAAACCGGCATCATCAGCTAACCTCATCCAATCCCGACTCGGTCGATCAGTTCACAGCCGATTCGGACTCCAGCCGATGCGCACTCTGTTTCCGAGATTATCGCATATCTTTGAATCCGCTTCAAACTTCATCGTGTTTCCGACTCTTGTAGATAGATTTGCTTACAAAATTTCATCGTCAACACATGCCCCCCAATTCCGAAGTATTTGTAATGCAACGGAATTATCTCTTTTCAACCGTAAAATTCTAGGGTTACCCCTTGTGACCGTTACGTACCTAATTCTTTAAATACCAACCGCTCTCCCAGATATTTCACGACGTTAACTCCGTTTTCACCGCTTAAACCACCAAACTTTCCCGTGAACTCCGGCGAACACCTTCTCTCTCTACTCCGGCGACCAAAGCAATCGAATCTCCTTCGGCGACGCTCCCCGCGCAGCAATGACCACTTCACCGAATCCACCGCGATCCGCCGCCATGGAATATGCTGAGGTAAGTCCCCCATCGACTCCAATCTTTCCCTTAAATCTCTTCATTTTACTCTGTCTTCATCTCCCTTTTTCCTTTTTAATTTGTAGCATCTAAGTCACCAAATAGCCGTCCCAAAACTCAGCGAACCCAACCACTTCTTCTTGGGTCCGATAGGTGATTTAGATCCCACTGATATTATCAATGCGGAGACAAACAGGATTCCCTTTAGGCAGACCAATCCATCCCTCTCCCATTGGACCACAACTTTCAGATCTTGGCCCTCTCAAGTTGATAAATGGATAGATTGGTATAAAAGGGTTGCAGCTAGCAAACAAGATCATTGGGATGAAATTGGAATAGCTCAATGTCTGTCTTTGTCCATAGCCGATGCTGTCTTCGGCTGCATATTTTTGGTCAGATACCTTCAACTGCTTTATGTTCAACCAAAGGCCGATGACTCCCACCTTGCTGGACATAATCATGATTACTGGTCTAGATATAACCACATCGGCTAATCCCATTAGTATGAAGACCAAGTGCACTTATAAGTTCAAAACCAAGAATATTGGTGGTTGGTCTGGTTTCATCTCTGAAAATATGGGAACAGGGTCTGTATCGGCTAGGGAACATGTCGCCTTCCTGGTGATGTGGTTGGACAAATTTTTATTTTGTGGATCCACTTGCGGCCCAACAGCCAACTGGTAGCATTTAGCTGAAGCCCTAGTTTTGAAAAGAGAATTCCCCTTAGGAAAATATTTACTAGGAGCAGCATATCAAATGCTAAGCCAATCATCGGCCAAACTGATAATGGATGCCAACGTGAATACCGGCGGCCCATGGTGGTTCATTCAACTTTGGTTAACCCTGCACACCCTGAAAGTTGCAAAGAGACCATCGCTTTCAGAAGCAGAATTCCCTTCCACAGCCGATCCTGAGGACAATGAGGAATCAAACCATATGCGCCGATGTATGTCGTTTGGAGAAGCAGCTACTAGTTATGCTGGACATGGACCATCGGCTGAGCATTTCCATAACTGGTTCGGCAACTTTTATGATGGATTCCCAAAAGACAGCCGAATTTGGTTTGCTTATGACTCCTACAGAAGCTTTGAACTGCCAACTGATTTTAGGTTGAGTGAAATCAATGATGAAAGATTTGAAAAACCTAGAGAAATCCTGACTGCTGCAATCTCTCCATGCATACTCCCGGTTGGCATATCTCAAGGCAGAAATGTTCAACCCTCTTATGGGTTCTACTACCCAGCATCGGCTGCAAGACAACTTGGTATGGGTACATTACCCATCGGCTTATACTATGCCGACAAGATTCAAACTAGAGGTGATATCGTCTCAGCTCTCATGATGGACAAACTGCTCAACATCCCTGGACCCCCTCGGCAGTATTGACAGATTCAAAATTATTATAATGAGAAGCATCCAGTTTGACAGATGGTGGTCAGAAATAAAAAGCCACATATTCCATCTACCAGTTGACTCATACCTCACTCGGATTGTTCCAAATTTGGTCCCTCAGGTAAAACTTCTCCTTTCAAACTTCTGTATCAATCACTGTCAACTGCTTAATACTTACACTTTGACAACTTTGCCTGCAGTCAACAGATTCTCCTCCTCCTTCAACCAGCCGAAGTGGCAAGCCCATAGAATATGCTATGGCTAAACTCCCAAACGGCAGTGCACCAGCCCCATCAATCATCGGCTTCAATGCCCCGAAAACCACCACCTTGCTCCAAGGTCAACTAAGAGAGCCGATACAAGCAGGTGATAGAAAAAGAAGGACAAAACAAGCTGCTGTGAAGCCAACACTTCTGAAGAAACCAACCAAAAGACAAAAGAAAGCAGCCGATGTAGATATCTCCCAAGCTCAGGAGATAGAAGATATCCTGAAAGATATTGAGATGGATGAGGCTATCAATGAGGCTACTGCTCAAATCAGTGATACAGCCGAAGCAGCTACACCCCGAGCCGATACACCCTCTGCAGCACAATCTCAAGCTGCAAAAACTCCAAGTCCTACAAAGCCACCTCAAAAAACACAAGTAAGATAACTCTGGCCACCATTATCTATTTCCATGTTTTAAATCCTTCTTAACTTAATCATTTCTTTTCAGCCCAAGAAGAAACAAGTTGCTACAAGAAAGAAGCCAACCCCACCACCAGCATCGGTAATTTCAACTCACTTCAATTCCAATTTCATCTTTAGCCGATACTGATCAATTGCTATGATTGCAGCCTCCTCCAGTGTAAATCCCTCAACATGAATCTAGTGAACATACTCCATCGGCTGCAGCTAGCCGACAAGATGAAGAGATTGCTACTACAGCTCCAGTTCCTCAAATTCCTGTAAGTATACTTCACATTTAAATTTATCGGCTAACTCGTAATTATATTACTCATCAAACCTTCTTTATTTCAGCTCTTAGCCGATATGTTCTCTTTTGATATAAATCAGTTCCTGGATGAAGAAGAAGAAACAACTAGTAAGGCCATCTCTCCAATTTCTGAAGATCTAAAAAGGAGCTTGTCTGATATCGCAGATCGGCTAGGTGCTTCACTTGATGCACTAGTTGTAAACTGCGGGCCGATCAGAGCGAGATTTGAAGAAATTCAAAATCAGATTCCTGATGAACTGATCGAGATGATCTCTCCTGCGGTTTTTCTTGAACAACACCGCTTTAAACTAGAAAGGGCAAGGCAAAGAATATCAGATCGGCTAGAGCGCTCCGCTCTTGAAGCAAATGTTCAATCCAGCCGACAACAAGTCACCGAAGAGAAATCCAAGTTGGATGAACTAGAAGTTGGACCAACTCCAATACAACATAGAATTGAAGAACTGAAAAAGAGAGAAGCCGATCTCTTGCAACAATTGGAGATGTGAAGAGCTGAAATCATAACTGAAGAACAAAGGCTGGCCGATTTGCCCAAAGCAATTGAAGCCCAAAAATCAAAGCTTAAGAAATCTGTAAAGCACCTTGCTGCTTTGAATAAAGCTTTGAAATCAATTCCAGGAACAAATGAAGCCGATGCTCAAGCTATTGAAGAAGTAGAACAAATCAGGCAAAGAGCTATATCGGCCATTCAAAAATACCTAGCTTGATGTAACACTTTAACAATCATCTCAAACAATATTTTGCTGTAATATATGTATCGGCCATCGAGCCGATCTGATACTTGACTAAATCCTGAGATGAAACTAGCTCAAAAATTCGCACAAAAATTTCCAACTTATTATCCTCCATGCCCCCCAAGTTTGTAGTAGGAAACACAATGCTACAAACTTATATGTCTAAGGGCGATAAAGATATCGGCCATCTAAAGGCGATGTAAACACATCGGCTATCAATCATTAATCAGCAAATGTAGCCGATCATGAACCAATCCAAACACTTGGGTAGTATTTCTTCAAATATTTTCCATTAAGCGCTCGACCAAAAATCTCCCCATCAAGTCCTTTTAACATGTAGGCCCCTTTAGAAACACATTTGTGAACTTGAAACGGTCCTTCCCAATTCGGTGACCATTTGCCGAATTTATTATCTCTGGCCACTATCGGCAGTACCAATTTCCAAACCAACTCACCCTCTACAAAAGACTTGGGCACAACTTTCTTGTTGTAATGTCGTGCAACTCTTTCCTTATCCTTTCTAACCTTTTCAAGAGCTCGCAATCTAGTTTGTACCAGATCCTCAGATTCATCAACCATCAAATTGTGATAATCATTGGCTGTCAACTCATCTTGCAAAGAAATCCTCCTAGAGCCGATGTTCGTTTCCCATGGTAACACAGCTTCATGCCCATAAACTAGTTGATAAGGAGGTACCTGAATTGCACCATGACAAGCCATCCGATAGGACCATAATGACTCAGCCAGAATAGTATGCCACTTCTTGGGATATTCGGCTATCTTTCTCTTAACCAACTTAATCAAGCTTTTGTTAGATGCTTCAGCTTGTCCATTTGCTTGTGCATAATATGGTGATGAATTTAATAGCTTAATCCCCATGCTATCGGCAAACCGAACAAACTCATCGGACACAAATATAGAACCTTGATCAGTTGTAATCGTCTGTGGCAAGCCAAACCTGTATATAATATGCTCCTTGACAAAATTGATTGCATCTTAACTATCAACCTTTTTCAATGGAATCGCCTCAACCCACTTTGTAAAATAATTAGTCGCAACCAATATGAATTTATGCCCTTTACTGGATGGTGGATTGATCTGGCCGATCATATCAATACCCCAACCTCTGAACGGCCATGGCTTGATAATGGGGTTCATAGCCGATGCTGGTGCTCTCTGAATTGCTCCAAATTTCTGATAATCTTGGCAACCCTTGTAATATCTGAAACAATCCTCCAGCATTGTCGGCCAAAAATATCCAACTCTCCGAATCAACCACTTCATTTTATGAACCGATTGATGTGTCCCACAGATACCTTCATGAACTTCGCACATGACAACTTTTGCTTCCTCCATACTCAGGCATTTCAAGAGAACTCCATCAATCGTCCGATAATACAATGCATCATCCAAAAGAACATACTTGAGAGCTTTATACCTTAATTTCCTCGAAACCGATTTGGAAGGATTCTTCAAATACTCAAAAACATCAAACCTCCAATCATCGGCTGGAATACAGGCCACTTCTACTTCAACTCCTCGCAACATCGGCTTGTAACCTGATGCACCTTGAGCTAAATCATTGGCCTCAGCATTTTGCTCCCTAGGGATATGCTTCAATGTAACTATCTTGAAAGTCTGCATCAACTCTCGACATTTTTCATTGTATATCATCAAAGTATCATTCTTGCATTCATATTCCCCAGATAATTGATTTATCACCAATAATGAGTCACCCATAATTTCAACAGCATCGGCCTCAACCTCCCTCAATAACTGCAAACCTTTGAGAACAGCTTCATATTCTGCTTGATTATTTGTAGAGTATGGTTTGATAGTGAAAGCGAACTGAAAACTTGCCCCCCTAGGTGATATGATGACCAAGCCGATACCACAACCATGAGTACAAACTGATCCATCAAAGAATAAAGTCCATGGCATAATATCAATATTATCAACACTCGTATCCCTATGTTCAATTATAAAATCGGCTATCGCTTGTCCTTTAACTACCTTAGCCGATTCATATCTGAGATTGAATTCTGACAAAGCAAAGATCCACTTACCAATGCGTCCTTTCAAAACTGGAGCCGATAGCATATATCGCACCACATCGGCTTTGCAAACTATGATGCACTCATTGGATAATAGATAATGCCTCAACTTTGTGCAGGAGAAATACAAACATAAACATAACTTCTCCACAGGTGAATACCTTGTTTCTGCATCCAAGAGACGTCTGCTAAGGTAGAATATAACTCTTTCTTTTCCCTCAACCTCCTGAATCAAGACTGAGCCGATAGAGTTTTGATCGGCTGACAGATATAGTTTGAATGGAATCCCTTTCTGTGGTGGTATAAGAACTGGAGGAGTACTCAAATATTCCTTGATATTATCCAGAGCTTGCTGTTGCTTTTCTCCCCAAACAAACTCTTGATCGGCTTTCAATCTCAATAAAGGAGTGAACGGCTCTATTCGGCCAGACAAGTTTGATATGAACCGCCTAACAAAATTAATTTTGCCAATCAATGATTGTAACTTGGTCTTATCTTCTAGAGGTTTTATATCCTTGATTGCTTCAATACTCCTCTGAGGTATTTCAATCCCCCTTTCATGAACCAAAAACCCAAGAAACTGACCAGCCGATACCCCAAAAGCACACTTAGTAGGATTCATCTTCAACCCATGTTTTCTTGCTCTTTCCAAAACTTGTCTCAAATCGGCTATATGATCATCCACCTCCTTCGATTTAACCACCACATCATCTATGTATATCTCCACCAAAGCACCGATAAGATCATGAAAAATATAATTCATAGCTCTCTGATATGTAGCACCAGCACTCCTCAAGCCGAAAGTCATAACTACCCACTCATACAAGCCGATAGCACCAGGACATCTAAAAGCAGTCTTATAAATATCTTCCTCAGCCATGAAAATCTGATTATAACCAGCATTGCCATCCATAAAGTTGATGATCATATGTCCAGATGCTGCATCCACGAGTTGATCGGCTACCGGCATTGGGTATTCATCTTTTGGTGTAGCTTTATTTAAATCCCTGAAATCAATGAAACCCTGAGCTTGCCGTTTTTCTTGATAACTGGTACTATATTGGAGATCCATTCAGCATATCGGCATGGCCTAATAAAACCAGCATCATATAATCTTGTAATTTCGGCCTTGATAGCATCATACATTGCAGCTTTACAATGTCTTGGGGGCTGCTTGTACGGCCGATAGCATTTAAATTCTTTTGGTAGACTTTTACTAATATATGTCGGCCTAGGCCTATCACCTAGTCCAATATCAATTTCCTCTAACTCATCGGCCGACATAAAACCTTGACCAAGCTTGCTGTCGAGATCGTCGATAGTGTCTTCTGTGTAGAAATTGGAACCCTCCACGGCGCCCTCAAAATAAGAATTGGGGCTTTCCATCTCCTGTTGGTTGTATGGCATCATCAGAAATCTTTAAGTAATCGCCTTGCCAAACTTTTCTAGACAAGCAATCAATTCCTTCCATCTCCCAAATAGATAAATCGGCACAGGCTACGTTAACTGACCTGTCGGCTGGCACGATTTCGATTTGGTCTCCTTGCCATTGAATTAGACTTTGGTGCACTATTGAAGGGATGCAACAATTAGCATGGATCCAATCTCTTCCCAGCAACAGACTGTAGGAGCCCTTCCCATCAATGACAAAAAATGTGGTTGGAATTGTTTTGCTGCCGATGGTCAACTCCACATTCAAAACTCCCCTGGTTTCAGATGGATTCCCGCCAAAGTCCTTAAGAACCATGTTGGTCTTGATCAAGTCCTCTGAATTCTTTCCAAGTTTTCTGAATGTTGTATAGGGCATCAAATTAACGGCTGCTCCTCCGTCGACTAACATATTTGACATCGGCTTACCATTGAGAAATCCCTTGACGTAGAGTGGCTTAAGGTGCCGATGATCTGTTCCCTCGGGCTTTTCAAAAATAGCTTGCTCCGGTGACAATATCAATTTAGCCGATGGCGGATTTTCTTCTTGCTCGACGACTTGCTCTATTGCATACTCGGCTGGCAGCATGAAAACCATGTTGATCTCAGATGATATCACTTCCTTACCCCTACGTTGTCGACTCTTGGTGTGACCGGCTCTGATTTCATCGGCTGAAACTACTTTGCTCTTCACACGCCATACTTTCTTGGTTTTCTGCCGCAGCCGATGCTCAATTGCCCCCTCAACCTCCTGGAATTGTTCCCTATTCCTCATCCTTTGAACTCTTCTCTTCTGATTTTTGGTAAATATCCCAGAAGGACACCATTGAGGATGTGTTGGCTTGGATTCTCTGCGCGAATCATCTCCATCGTCGTCTTGTTGCATTGGCCCAAGTCTTTCATGTACTGACAACCTCGATTGACTTGGCCGATGAGTAGTTGCACGTTGTCGGCTCGGTTTTTGGATGAACTGGGCATCAGGATCACTGCAGCCAGGGCAATTTTCAATAGATGGTAGCCTCATGCCTTCGTTCCAACATAACCTGAAGAATTCACAGCTCCAATGGGGGTCGAAATATCTGTCTTCTTCCTCAGGATATGATTCCTCCTACAGCTGGCGCCTGTTTTGATATTTGCCGATCATGGTAGCCGATCTAATATTCCTGGCGTAATTCTTGCTCCTATCGGCTCTATGCTGGTTGTATCCAGGGTGCACCATGTTGACTGGGAAAGGGTGCCCATCTATCTTCATCAGCTTCTTGGATCCATCAATTTTGATTTTCCCTTGCTCAATAGCCGACTGGACCTGTTGTCTGAAAATCTTACAATCATTGGTGTGATGAGATCCTGTATTATGCCATTTGCAGTACTTCCTTTTCTTCAATTCCTCAGCCGATGGGATGACGTGTCCTGCTGGCAGCTGGATTTGTTTTTCCTCGAGAAGGAGATCGAATATTTTATCAGCTTTGGTGATATCGAAATCATATCTCTCCTCCATCCCAGAATTTTTAGCCCATTGACAGATCACCGTCTTCTTGTTCCTGGCCCACTCGGCTGCGTTGATGTCGGGATCTTCATCTTCAGAATCAGAGTCATAACTATAGACATTGTTCACATTGTTTATCTTTTTGATGAATTTCCTAGCCTCTTGAAATCTTGTCTCGTGAGCCGATACTTTCTGAGCCAAATGAGCCAAACTGTCAAAGTCCTGAGCCGAAAACCTCTCCCTGATCGGCGCCAACAAACCTTGAAAGGCTAGATCGGCTAACTGAGAATCTGATAAGGACAGGCTGTAACACCTGTTTCTCACATCTCTGAATCGTTGTATATAATCAGGGACCGATTCGTCTGATTTTTGTCTAATAGCTGTGAGGTCCAATAGCTTCATCTCTTGAACTCCACTGAAAAAGTACTTGTGAAACTGTTTCTCCAAATCGGCCCAACTTCTGATTGAATTATATGGCAATGACGAAAACCATGTAAATGCCGATCCGGATAGTGATAACGGGAATAGGCGTACTCTGAGAGCTTCTGTAGCCGATGCCTCACCACACTGAGCTAGAAATCGGCTGATGTGCTCGTAGGTTGATATATTATCTTGTCCCGAGAACTTGGAAAAGTCTGGCACCTTGTATCGGTTTGGCAATGGAACCCGGTCGAAGTATTCTGGATATGGATGCCGATACATGTTGCCATTATCCTTAGGCTTAAGCCCAAACTGCTCTCTCATGACGTCAGCGATCATATCGGCCCAAGGCTGATGAGGAGTTGATCCACCATACTGCTGTTGCAAAGGATCCATGTGGCCGTATTGGATCGGCTGAGGTCGTGGTGAGTGAGGTTGATATAGATGATTGAGGCTAGCTGATATACCTTGAGGAGGCACATATGGGACTTCAGTGGTGTACTGCTAGCCTGTCGGCTGAGTAATTCCAATCGGCTGTTGTGGAATCGAAGGAATTGGATACGAGGTGTCGACAACCGGCGGTCTTGGGTGAAGAATGCTGTTCAATTGTTCTGGTGTTAATTGAGCTGGTACCTGCCCCCCAGTGATCGGCTGTGACCTGGTCAGTATTGATGGGATATTTGAGCTCGAGTAGGGAGCCGATGGAGCCTGGGTTTGAAGTACTTGCTGACTTGTCTGATTCCCGCCGATTTCTGTCTTCACATTTCTATAAGCCGGGAACATGCCGTCTGGTAGATAAATAGGTCCTTTACCTTTTTCTTCGGCTATCGTCCCATCGACTACTGATTTAATCATGTTCGTCAAAGTATTGACAAGTACTCCGGACTGGTTGACTAACGCATGGTGTACGGCCGAATCAATGCGATCTTGTAGTGTGTGTAATTCTTCATTATTTGATTCAGCCTTTACTTGTTTGTCCTTTTCTTCTCCTGATCCAGAAGTACTTGGGTCTTGCTTCGCGATTGCCGGTACTTGGACTTTGCCTCATTGAATAATTGTACCTTCCGGGTAACGGTTAACGAGTGCAAGTATTGCTTCTGGAGTTGATTCAGCAGTTGCTGTAATTCTTCCTTATGCTCGTCGCTCAGCTGTTCGTGTGTAATCCCGACGATGTTGTCTTCCGAAACCTCTGTGATGCTTGGAGACATGTTGACGCGAGTCCCACCGGGCGTGCCAAAAGCGTGTTGGTGCAAAAAACACACACACAGGCCTGAGAGATTTGCTTCACTCTAGTGCAGTCCTAACTTTGGATTGAAGGGCGTGTTGATCCTGCATTCAACAAGAAATATGCAAAGAATATTAGTAAACGATAGACAATCGGCCATAGGGCCGATTTCATATCGTATGTAACCTAGCCGATGCAATAAAGCATGAATCGGCTGTAAGGTGTGTGGATAAGCATGAAAATAACCCTAATAAAAGTATATCGGCTGTAGATATTAGCCTTATGCAATTACTAGATCAATATCGCTATAGAAACAAGCAATTGGTATGGATCGGACCGAACCGAGACAGTATAAATTACTTAAGTCTATGGCGACATGAAATACCGATCACATAAGACTGATGTCATAGCCGATACCCGGATTTACTGGTATATTGGTTATAAATATTATATGAACTCATGATAAAACATTAAGATTAAATATAGAACATTGAACAGAGCATAAAACCATGTCAAATATTCTAAGAATAGATAAGATCGGCTGAAACTCCGATGCTATCCCTATTGATGATCGTAAAACAAGTTATAGATCATGATTCTAAAACAACTTAATAGGTTGGACCGAACCAATGCAGCATTAAGTATAAAAGAAGCATGACATGTAACAAGTCAATAAACACCAAATCAGGATGGTAGATACATCATATAACATGAATCAATAAAGTAAACTAGCCGATATCGTCGAAACCCTAAAACAGATCTAGCCGATATGGGAGATAGCATTATTGACCTAAGCTATATGACGTATATGATAACTGTGGAACTTGCAAGATAGAATTAGAGTGTCATAAAGATGTAAGCACTAATCCCAATGATGCAAATTGCCATGACAAACTATACCTTCTAGCCGAAGAACAAATTGATGCAGCACGACTCGAGAGCACAAGCTTGTCGAAAATTAGAAACAAAGGTGGCGATGCGCCGAGATTGATTGAACGTCTGTTGTTATTATTTACAAGACCTCGGGATTATATTTATACCCGAAAATACAAACATTGTCCATTACGGACACGACTCATATTAACCTATTACAAATCCAACTAACGAACAAGTCCCTTAGGCGGACTCTTACCGAGAATATCTATAAGGAAATTACATAAAATATCCTAACTAATAGATACAATTGCCTCCTCAGGACTCTATCTGTGCATGGCAATCCATATGGAACACGCTAACACAACTCGATGACGTATACCGAGTCATATTACCAAAACCGGCATCATCAGCTAACCTCATCCAATCCCGACTCGGCCGATCAGTTCACAGCCGATTCGGACTCCAGCCGATGCGCACTCTGTTTCCGAGATTATCGCATATCTTTGAATCCGCTTCAAACTTCATCGTGTTTCCGACTCTTGTCGATAGATTTGCTTACCAAATTTCATCGTTAACAGTCACATTTTAATTTTATATCATTATTGAATTGTAATAGGGGATCTAAACTATTTAAGTAGATCATATGTTAATTATCTATCATTATTGAAATGTAATAGTAATTTTTAAAATATCGAAATTGGTCATATGTTAATTATATATATATATATTTTAAATATAATAGTAATTTTAAACTATTTAAATAGTTCATATGTTAATTATATATCATTATTGAAATGTAATGGTAATTTTTAAACTATCTAAATTTGTCATATGTTAATTATATATATTTTTGAATGTAATGGTAATTTTAATCTATTTAAATAGGTCATATGTTAATTATATATCATTATTGAAATGTAATAGTAATTTTTAAACTATCTAAATTGGTCATATGATAATTATATATTTTTTAAATGTAATAGTATGTTTAAAATATTTAAATAGGTCATATGTTAATTATATATCATTATTGAAATGTAATAGTAATTTTTAAAATTTGATTAAGTATATAGAAAAATATAGTAACATTATTAACAGAAAACATACATATTGTTAAAGATATTTTTAATGTTAGATCTAATGAAACTAATTAGGTATTATAAATGTTGCTAAAATTTTATATAAACTTTATCAAACTTAAAAATATTTGATTAGGAAAAAAGTCAAAACAACTTATAATATAAAACGGAACGGAGAGGGAGGACTATTGTATATCGGGCGGATTATTGGAGATTAATTGAAGAACTTGTCTCATTAATTCATTCATGGAGAGTATATTCATGATTAAGATATTCATGATTGAGGAATAAGTCCATTTTGATTCTCTCTCATATATATATATATATGACCTGTGCACGTAGGTTGTATATATAACAATTAATTAACTGGTTATCGTACGTATTTCTTAACAATGTCAATATATGTATAACAATACACTCTTAGTTGATGTGTTGTAGTTAATGTTATGAACAGATGGTAGATCGTGATGATGAACAGATCCTCATGGATGAGATCGCAGAGGGCAGCAACCAATATTGGGTGGATAAGGAGCAGGAGGACCCCAACCAATACCTAAACGAGGAGGGAAACGAGGGCACAAACCAAGAGGAAAGTGATAGGCAACCAGCCGTTGGAGAGAAGAGAGCATGCGTACAACGAGGTGCTGTGAGGAAGTTAGAGGGAAGGTACATTATTAGTGAGGTGGCCCCACACGGTGAACCAGTAGCCCTAGCCAGTGTACTACAGAAGTTTGTGGGACACAGTGGTTGGGTCATGAGAGATCACGTGCCCATTAGCACAATGCATTGGCGTCAATCATGGTCAGCCTGGGATGACCAAAGTTACCTCCCAAATACGGAGAAAGACATGCTGTGGACCACCATGCTCGAGACATTCATGGTCCCCGAGGCAGATCAGCCAAGATTGAAAGAATGGACGCTGAAGAAAATGGTTGAACAGATCTTTACAGGAAATACGTCGCGAAGGGTCAAACACCCGATTTTAACAAATTAAGAAGCTGAGGGATCATTGGGATGCGTTTTTCGCATACAAAATGTCCCAGCACGGGCAAGCGTAGATAGAAAAGAATAAAGCCAATGCCGCTAAGAAGCAGTACCATCACCGGCTAGGGTCAGATGGCTATAAGAAGGCACTCCCAAAGTGGGATAAATTGGAAGCCGGGTTGATAGAAAAGGGTATTGAGCCAGCCACAACCAATTGGCTTGAACGTTCCAGAAATTGGTACTATGTTCATGGTGGAACGCTCGATCCCACTGATGGCTCCCTTGTATTCGGTGATGCGATTCGTGATCAGCTAGTCGACTTATGGAAGCAGTGGAGGCGTCTGCTCAGGGAACATTCAAGCCTGACAGAGAGAAGGACGAGCTTATGCTCGCACTACAGAATCCCGAGCATCCGGGACGAAGACAAGGAAAAGACGTGGTTGCTTGGAAATACGGATTTCAAGAGGACAGCCACACTTACAAGAGTCGCATGAGGTACAAGAGGGATACCGAAGAGAAATTAAGACATCTCGAGGTGAGGGTCGCATTGCAGGACATAAGGATGCAAGAGGAGGTGGAACGACGGGTGGACTAATGCCTGGCTGAAGGACAGAGCCAGCAGATGGTGCAGCCGTATGTCCCTCCAGTCATGGTGAGCCCCTCAGGTAATCGAAGCAGCTGTGCTTCTACAGGGCAAGTAGGAGAACAAGGCATAGAAGGTGAAGCAGGACCAGCTCATAACAATCCATCGTACCCCGTAGATGAAATCACCCGGCGGACACCTTGTGAGTTGCACAGTCCCTTCAAGAACATATCACTCAAGGTATCCTCGTAGTTTTATGATATACCCATTGTAAATTGCGAAAGGTGATGCATGCATCTATTAATTTCTAAGTAACGTCGTTTCTCGTGAAGGTGGCATCGGGCATGGCCATACCAGTGGACCCTTCAGGGACATACCATTGCAGGCCGGTTCCACCTAGGTACTCAAGGGTTGAAGTTGAATTGGTGGAATGAGGGTTCGAGGATCTCGAGGTGGACATCCCCGGATGAGACGGGGAGACGAAACTAGGAGACACAACCCACGCCATTATACTATGGTGCAAGTGGTACATCGAGTTTCCCGGGGGAGTAGCGGCATCTCCTCCTCCACCAACTCCGCCACCTCCGCCTGCACAGTCTCCTCTGTCTCCTCCACCTGCACCATCTCCTCCAGCACCTCCATCTCCTCTGCCACCTTCGCGTCCTCTGACTGCACTGGCTCCTGCACTTCCGCCTCCTCCGCCTGCATAGTCATCATCTGCTCCGCCTTCACGAGCTAAAAAGTTGAGCCCGCTTCGACCAGCGCCATCAAAGTCAACAGAACAAACAAAGAAGCCAAGACTTGACGAGCTAAAACTCCCCGCTCTCAAGAAAAGAGCATATGACTTTACTCTCGAGGAGACTGATGAGGTCGTACGAGTGGAAGTGAAGACGTTCTTCAAGCCACGGAGCCTACAAAAGAAGATTCCCATAGATCAGGCTGCTAAGAAGTTTTTTCAGAAGATGGGCGAATCGGTCAAGAGGGCTTTACTCTCGGATTATGACCGGTCGATGACGAAGTCATTTAGGAAGTAAAGAGGAAGGACCAAAGAAGTGCATCAGCTCAGAAAGCAACCGAAACAATCAGTTGAGCCGTTGCTACCACCCGGTGAGGCGGAACTAAGGCAATGGATGAAAGAGACAGGTCTGAAAAGGGAGCAGCTGGTGGGAAAAGCACCAATAACCGTAGCGACCGTAGCCAATTTGAAATACAAATTTAAACTTGGTGAACCACTTGTGAAGCCTGTTCGGGTGAACACCCTCTCTTCACAAATGTACCGCTTCCATCAATGGTACATGGAATGTTCATCCAAAGGTAGAACGATGGTTGGAGCGAGGATAAGAAACACAGATTACTATCAAGGAGATGATGTCCTGTAGATCAACTTCGACGATGTATTCAATGTATACCAACTAGAGACCCTCGACGTCTCCATTCTCAGCTGCTGGGTTTTGTAAGTATCATTTAAGCAAAATTTATTTTGTTCCTTACCTCCTTCTGTGTACCATTCAATGGTTACACTGTGTGGATAGTTGATGCAAATTCCTTTATCCATTGTAGAATGGAGATTGAATCGTTCCATAGGTAGGGGATTTCCAATATTGGACTCATGGACCCCCGCAAAGGTAATATCGAAATGATACTGGACTTTGAGGAACCTATAGAGGACAATATTGTTCATTTGCTGGTGCAGCAACATTATAAGACCTACATACTATTGCCCTATAACACAGAGTGAGTTTGAACTATCTTTCCAATTCGTACAAATTTCCAACTCGTACTCATACCGTGACATATATATTATCTCACGCAATTTGCAGATTCCACTGGGTCCTTGTCCTCTTTGACTTTTCACTATGCAAAATCCTTGTCTATGACTCAATGGATAAACCAGAGTCTACTTTCGCCAAGATTTTTGAAGTAATAGACAGGTAATGCAATCTATTCAACTGTCATTCATTACGGACACTGCTATTGTTACTATGCAGATCTCCGATATTTAATCATAGTTTCCAACTGTACTTAGGGCATGGGCAAAGTTCCGTACATTGGTCCGTGGGGTTTGGAAAGAAAAACATGGTAGAAGGTTTAATTTTCCGGTGAATACATGCTCCAAAAATATATTGAATCATTAATTTGTTCTAGAAAAAACTGGTACATTAAATCTCTCGTCGTTTCTCCTTAAGTGTGCAAAACAAGAGCAGGGGAATGACTTGTGCGGCTACTACGTCTACGAATATACTTGCTGCACTGTACACCAAATCAACAGTGACAAGGATTTGGAAGTACGTAAAAATCATTCATACATTATCCCATCGATTTCTTATTGACTTCGTATATTTATATCTCAATTTTTTTCAAATGATATATTATTTACATGAGGGAAAAACTTCTAACGAAGAATTTATAAAGGTTATTCAAAAACAATTGATGGGATTTATCAATGAACAAATAATTGATCCTGTGGAAGAATTTCTCTACGATGGAAGGCCTATTGATCATGATCCCTATGTATAACATGTCTTAAGTTTCTTCGTAATATACATAGAAATTAGAATTAACGAATGATTGTTACATATGTATGTATTTAGATGTGTATACATGTACTTATGTATGTGAGTACATTTCAAAAATATAAGTATATATTTACTTGAGTGCATATATTTAGGGAACATATATATGTGATAAATATGTATTTAGACATATATATGCAATATATTAAAAATTATATATACATATATAATGCATATACATGTATTTATACATATATATGTATTATATGTATTATTACATTTATAAATACATGTATTTATACATATATAAGTATATATTTACTTTATACATATATATGTAACATATGCATATACATGTACTTATACTTATATGTAATATATGCATAAATACATATATGACATATATACACATATTATATATACATATATTATGCATATACATGTATATGCATGTATATGCATAATATATAAACAAGCAGCTAGCAGAACCAGCAATCTTAAAAAAATATTATGGTTGCGCCAGCCACGTGACGCAACCATCTTTAGTCCCGGCTGGTGTTATCAATCAGGAGTAAAGATAGTTCCTTAGTCCCAGTTATTTCACCTGGGATTAAAGATGGGTATCTTTAGTCCTGAATTCGTGGTCCCGGTTATATAACCGGTACTAGAGGGGGTACGAACCGAGGTTAAAAACCCCTTCTCTATGAGTGGATGCAAATAAGGCTTAGGTATTTGCGCATCTGTTCCTCTAGGCACGTACATTTTCCATCAGCCTGAGCTGCCTCATTTTCTTTATCTTTTTATCCTACGTGTCACTTTGAAAATTAATGTCATCTATATATATATATATATATATAACTAAAAGTTCGTCAGTTTGCACTGGTTTCGTGCCACCAAATTAAGGTAATTGGTGCGGTTTAGTATTGATTAAAATATTACGCCAGGATAATGTACAGTCTATTTATAAATACTACTCCCTCCATCCCATAAAAGCCCAACTTCTAACTACCAATCTGGACATATGTTACATCTAGGTTCGTAACCAGAAGTTGGTTTTTTATGCAACGGAGGGAGCATCTCTTCTCGAAATCTATCTTTCACGTAATAAAAATATAGTATTTTTTCAAACGTTGTAAAGTTATTATAATATATGTTGACCAAGCGATGTGTAGTACGAAAGGTTTGTGTTTCTTCTTATCCTTGGACAGTGACTGGATGATGGGATTGGGAGTACGAGGATTTTCTTATCTGAAATTCTGAATGACACGAAGAAAAGAGTGGCCCGGCATTTTAGAAAGAGAGTGCGGCCTCCCGAGGCCACTCGTTTTAATTTCCGAAGGAATTGCCCAGAAATCAGGATAAAAATATTAGAATACGGCCCTTATTTATATACACGATATTTCGATCCCAGTGCAAAGAATTTTGAGCTTGTAGTTCTAACTATCTTCGTAAAAATCCAAAAATATAAGTATTTTTAAGTTAGAAAAATATAAGTATTTTTAAGTTAAAAAAATATTAAGAAAATATGTGGAAAAAATTAGGAAAATATTATGGAGAAATATTTTGGCAGTTGTGACTGGTTGAAATAGAGAAATAACTTTGTTTTGATATAAAGTCATGTGCTAAAAGTATCTTCATTTTGGACGGAGAAAGAGTACTTGAATTCCTTCCAAGCAAACCAAAGTCTCTTTGATCCGTCTTACGGTGCAGAAGGTGGAACCGATGTTTGTTGTTCATATGGATGTCTTTTTTTTCTTTTTGCGGGGAGCTCATGGACGTTTAATTTGGTGTCTATCGCTGGACAAGCTTAAAGTCCAGACATGTGTAGGGGAAGTCCAATATAAGAACCCACGAGATGCAAAGGGATCCAGACCATTTAAGATGACAGAGATGAAACTTTTCTACGACGAGGTATCAATAATCGTATAATCTGAAACTAGATCTTCTCTGAACGGAGATAAGTAGAATACTTCAAAGTGAAGCTTTCACCACTGACTGTTCAATTAAGAACGTCACATGAATGTTTGGTGCTAGCTGCTGCCATAAATATCTTGATGCCGATCTTGTAAATTCCGCCAAAGAAACTGTGCAGGTGATTGATTCAATTCTTAATAAATTTCCACGGTTAGGCAAATACTCCATTCTTTTTTTAAAAAGATCTGGTAATTATATTTCCGGCCGACTTTTTAAAAAGGAAGTAGGTATATAACATTTAACAATTCTGTTAAGACTTTTAAATTTAACTGTGGTGTAATGGTAGTGGTCTTTAGATTGTACTATTAACAATGTAACCTGCATAATAATTATATGTATATATGGTGAGAACCATGAGTTATACCGTGTCTTGCGAAGTTTCCATCAGCACGTCGTGAGATTTGATTCCCTTGCCTCCGCGTGTATGTGAATTATTTTCTCCCCTCTAGTACAAATCTCAAAACAAATCCAACTGCTGAAAAAACAAAAGTTTTTCATGAATAAACTGTTATAACTATTTTAGCGATCCCACTTTAGAAAAGGCAAATGAGTAGTCAAACACATGTTCTAACATATATAGAACAAAACATGACACTACTATAGAAATTATTTCCCATTCTGGTCGGGAAGGGGTCATCAAAGCCGATTCCCCAACCAACGCTAAACTTTTGGCACATGTTAATTTAATCCGAGTGATATGCAGATTTAGAGCTACATAATTTCTAAATTTTTACGCTAACATTACATTTGAAACCTCTGGTCGAGGGGTATTCTCATCCATTTTAACATGTCAGTGGTCACAATTGAGACTAGTCACTGGTGTGAAAAATAAAAAAAAACGAAAACGCCATCCTCCTAGATAGCCATCACATTCATTTGGACAATCACAGATCGCATATGGCATTCACAAATCAAAAATCATCACAATTCTTCTTGTTCTCATCGCATTAGTCCCAATTATAAAACAAAATCGTAGAAATCTCAATCACCACAACCACCACCGGAATCGGAACCATCGATCACAGTACCAACAATGTGAACAACACAAGATAAAGTACTTGGATGAAAGAGGACTTGCATGCTATGGATCTGAGCTCCTCCACCTTCCATCGTGCTCACTCTGCTTGTCCCTAAGGAAATGACTGAAGCTTGGGACTGGAGGGATCAAAGAAACGGCGGTCGATGCATGTGGATGGAGGCGGCAGCGACCCAAGGTCGGTGGTGGAGACGAAGAGATGGCAGTCAGCGCACGTGGATGAAGGCGGCGGAGACCCTACCACCCAACTCCCCCCCATCTCATATCTGCAACACCGATGCTGCCTCCACCTCCACGCCACCGCATCCACCTGCCTCCCCATCTCTAGCCCCCTCCGCCCGAGCTGAGCCGCCGCCTCCATCTACCTCCCCATCTCCCCCTCCGCCTCTCTCGTGTTGTCACCTCGGCCCCGAGCCGCCGCCGCTTGTACAAGCTCATATTTGTGTTGTCCCTGCCCTAACTCCCGCTCGCTCGCCGACCCAACCTCCATCCCCGCTCACTCTCCAGCGCCGCCTCTGTGCCCGCTCACTCGATGGTGCTGCCTTCGCCTCCACTTACACGCACCCACCTGCGATGGGAGAGTGAGAGAGCCAGAGAGAGAGGTAGAGAGAAGAGATGGAAAACCTATTCGTCATCCTAATATTAACTTGTCATCTTAACTACTGTAACATATGATAGAACGTTAGAAATTAATAACGGTTGTAATAGATATATACCGGTAATTATATTTATTTAATTACTGATATGTTTACGTATATTAATCATATGTGTAGGGAATAACTTATATGTCTTTATATGTCTTTAGTCTATTTCCATATCTCACATAGATATATGCATGTATATATGTAATTAATTATAAATTTATATGTCTTCGTATGAAGACATATAAATTTATAATATATCTATGTACTTATAAATATATATTTACAAATATAAACATGTATATATATACATGCATGTATATAAAAAACCGCAACAAAAAGCATATGAAAAAAAAGAAAAAGATCTTTGGTTGCACAACCGGAACTAAAAATGCTCATCTTTAATCCCGGATTATGCTTACCGGTTGCAGAACCGGGACTAGGGGGTTGTCAACCAGTAGCAAAGACTAATCTGCAGTAGTGAGAACAGTTCTAGAGTGGGAATGAGAGATTGACAGAGAGGGGAGGGAGGATCTGGTGTAGTGTATCTTTTTTCCGTTGTATTGACTTGACAGTGTGCTATCTTTGCAGGTACGTTGGCCAACCACGTGCAAAAAATGGTCCTCCTGTTTCGAATTGTGAAACTCTTTCTGCCCACAAACGAATAGTAATCTAGTCACTGTAACAGAAAAAGTAAAAGTCAAACCACGCGAATTGGAAACCGATCCAACGTGTACTTGACTACCAATCTACCATGCAATTCAGACAGTTCATCGATCTATATATACGCAGGCTGCACGTAACGTTTTCCTCCCATTCCTAAACCAAAAGCGAAGCTTAATTAATTAGATATACAGAGATGGATCACCGCCTAGCTAGTGCTTTCACCACCATTTCGCCGCAGCCACCGAGTAAAAACTTTCAGCTGCGTTGGCCGCACAATCCAGCTCGGAGATCGTACAGCCCAAGTAGAGCAGGCAAGCATGATCACAACTATATACAGTCCGTTTCTTGCCATGCCCAAGCCCAAACCCATGCTGCCCCAGCCAGTTTTGAGCCCTCGGTGTGGGGCGACTTCTTTATCCACTATGAACCGGAGCCATTTAAGGTATGTTTGTATTGCATTATTCAATGTAGTTCAACGGTACCTTAGTTTATTATCAAAAGTAATATACTTATCGATCGATTCTCTACCAAACTTAGCCCCATCGGTTCACTAACAGAGAATCTTTCGACGTGGTATCCAAATATTTCAGTTAGATTAAAAACTAGTACTAAAAATAACTACTACATAAATCTGGATAGGTGCTGGTTGGAAACTCGGCATAGGTGTCGAATTTCCCAACAGGCACCCAGTAGCCAGCACTGATGACTTCGGTCATCGGCACCAATTGATAACACCAACCCGGACTAAAGATATTTTTAGTACCGGTTGGTGCGCCTTCAGGGTTAGTTTAAAAAGAAAGCATTTCTATTCATATTAGATGTGTATAGTTGATAGGATGGTTACACGCGTGAGGGCTGAAGTGAGAGATTTTGAGTTCGAAACCCACATCCAACGTGTTTTTTTCACTTGTTATGCAGCTTTAGTACCGGTTGAGAGTATTTTTCACTTGGTATGCAACTTAAGTACCGTTTAAGAGAAGATCAAGATCTTTAGTCCTAATTTACTTATCTCGGTTGTTATAACCGGTAGGTAAAGGGGTTGTAGATCGGGACTAAAAATAGTTTCCCTTGTTATACAACTTTAGTACCGGTTAAAAGATCAAGATCTTTAGTTCCGATTTACTCGTCTCGGTTGCTATAAACGGCAGTAAATGGAGTTATAAATCGGGACTAAAAACCGTTTCCCATGTAGCGGTTGTTGGTTGGTCAAGAGCTGATCACATATCAAACAGCTTATGGAGCTTATGGTAATGACTTAAAAGCCAACATACACTGAAAAAAAACAACGTTAAAATACCTTAAAATTTCAATTTTAGTACCGGCTAATTCGTTATAGGGCAAAACTGCGATGCTCTGATCTTATCTTTTAATAATGGTCGCATTAGGTCAGTTGAAGTTTCACGGTTTACTGCCATTGTGTTTGCATTTATTCCTTGTATACCCACTTTTCTAACACTTAGTTTTATTCTATTCGTTGCTTTTTTTTTGCATCATTAGTATTTTTACTTTAGAAAATGACCAGAATACGTACCTTTATCTATTCTTACATTGATTTTACATTAGTATGTACGGATCGACATTCACATATGAGCGAGGGTGGCCAGAGGAGATATGTTTTGCATCTGTGGTTGACCGCATAACCTCGATGGAGTTTTATGTGTCAAATTGTATCACACATTGTAGTGGCGGACGTAGGATTTGATGCTAATAGCGAAATTGAGTAGGGATTTTTTTTGTTATTAGTACAAATTAACAAAACTCATTTGTATAGAAGGAATACAAAGTAGTTTAAATGAAATTTATAATACTGTTGAAAATGATGATTTTGCACTTAAAAATGCTTGTTTTGACACAACTGAGGGTCTATATATATATATTATGTCCATTAAATTGCGCATTATTTGGTAAAAAAAAATTTGGGTACCCCATGGCCCATTGTAGGTCCTATTTTGAGAGCACATACAAATAGGCAATTTCGTGTTCTTGTAGTTTTGGAAAATTGATATATTACTAATTAAGAAACTAAACTGAGGTCCAGTATCCAAAAAGAAAAAAAAAAGTACCATAATAAACTCAGTACTAGTATAGTCCGTCGTCTCTTTCAACCAGACGGTTTCATTCCCCGTGAACTGGGCAGGAAACCGGCACCAATTGGACCGAAACAGCATTTCTAGGAGGAAGGTTTAATTTATTCTCCAGTCTGAATTTTTCTACATTATGCTCAGTGGAAAAACATAAACGGAAATATATTTTTGCATATATATAAGCCTATCTTATTTCGAAACTAACCACTATCTATGCTCTTTTATTCACATTTTAGTTACAGTGACATATGTAACGAAAATTTCTCTTAATGCTTTGACATATATATATATTGGTCTAGCCTTTTTTTGTTGTTTGCAATATATCCTAACTAACCAGTATATGCATGGCAATCAGCGAACGGAGAAATGGATGAGGGAGAGGGCCAATAAATTGAAAGAGGATGTCCGCACACTATTTACTGCCTCTAAAGACCTCTTGGGGAAGATGAACTTAGTGGATACAATTCAGCATCTAGGAATCGATCACCTCTTTGAAAATGAGATTGACACTGCACTAAAAGTCATCCATGAAAGTGATTTCGCTAGCTCTAACCTACATGAGGTTGCTCTTCGGTTTCGTTTGCTGAGGGAGCGTGGCTTTTGGGTATCTCCAGGTATATATTTCTCTACCTATTTAATGTATGGTGTGATACTTTTTAATTTATCTTTGATCAATACCCATATTGAATGTAAACTTTGGCACATATTACAAGCAATTTTTTTCTCAAATATTTTTTATATGCAGATATATTCAACAAATTCAAGGGAGACGATGGCAATTTTAAGGATGAATTAGCTGATGATCCAATCGGCCTTCTGTCCTTATACAACGCAGCCTACCTCTTCATACATGGTGAGCCAGAACTCGAGGAAGCTATATCTTTTGCAAGGAAACATCTTGAAACAATTAGTCAACAAAGTGGTCTGAAAGCCCCTTTAGCGGACCAAATCAAGCGTGCCCTTCGCTTGCCACTACCAAGGACTCACAGGAGAGTGGAGATGATTTCATATATATCAGAGTATGACAAAGAGGATTGCCACAATCCAGTTCTTCTGGAACTAGCAAAGCTGGATTTCAACCTACTTCAGCGTCTTCACCTGAAAGAGCTGAAGGAAATTTCTAGGTACTAACAATACTTTGTTTTTTTGTGTGTAAGTGATAGGTTGGGTAATACCAATTCAGGGATTGAACGAAAATATGCCCTAATTATTTTCTTTACAAATGATAATATTTTATTTATTATATTATATGTTAAAAGATAAGACTGAACAAGTAAATGGTAGCGCTAAATCACGCACACAACGTGCTAGTGGTACAATATATCATGCGCCCTGAATAAGAGTACTATTGCTCGGAGGTGTACGTCCTGTACAGAATACAGAGTGAGAAACACAAAGAATTTGGTTGAAATTCCAATATACATGAAAAAGTTCCTCCCTTATAATTTAATAACGTACGTAACCCTAATTATAAGTAGTGATAGCTGTCATTGGATTCAAACATATCTGATTGGTAGGCCATAGCTACCCCAAAATAATAGATTCAAGCATCTCAAGAGACTGGATAAAATAGAAGAGAGAGGGTTGCACTGATATATGCTAATCTAATACATTTAATCGATGACATTGTTGATTTTTAAAATTGATCATTTCTTTTATTCATAAGAAGTAGTGTAAATATGCTAAAGAAAATATAAGCATACTTAAATTTTTCTAATATTAAAACATGTCACAACAAAAAATTGAATGATATTTATATAATTTTTTTAATAAAACGAATGTTTTAGCGTAAGATGTTAAACGTAGATAGCATCATCTATTAGACAAATGGAGGGAGTATATATGACAAACGGAGGGAGTATATATAGAAAAATATAGAACTGTGGAAACCATTATATTATATTTTCTCCAGACAGCTATCTAGTAAGTATTAAACTGCACATCAATACTGTGACGTTAAAATTTTAATTAAACTGAGGTAAAGTTCTATATATCTCACTCAGAAACTGATTATTAGTAAATTGTAATGGAAACAAAATAATAAGGGTTCTGGTTTTCTCCCGTGATATCCTCGATATATATCCACCTAATATTGAGCAATGTTGATGATCCCATTTTAACTAGTCATCTTAATTATGTATATAAAAATTTGAAATTATTCTTTTCCTCAGGTGGTGGAAAGATCTTTCTGCATATATGGGTCTAAGCCATATTCGAGACCGTGTGATTGAGAACTACACCTGGTCCTACGCAGTGTACCATGAGGAGGAGTTGTCTCTTGCACGGATGATATTTGCCAAGATAGTACTACTAATTGCCCTATTGGATGACACATACGATGTATATGCGTATACCTCCATCGAGGAATGCCGGTTGCTAAACGCAGCCTTTCAAGGGTTGGACATCTTTATGCATCCCAATATTGATTATTGTAACTATCGATATCTAATTCATGCATATGTAATTAATACGTAACTAGTTATGACGTACGCATTGGCAATAGTTTATTAATATGCTGTCTTGATTAATTGATCGTGTAGATGGGATGACAGCGCTGCCTCGCTTGTGCCAGAGTACCTGAGAAAGTTCTACGAGATTACCTTGAGCTGCTTTAGGGAGTTTGAGGATCTTGTACCAAGCAATCAGAAGTATCTGGTTGCTTTCACCAAGACAGAGGTATATATATATGCAGCTATAGCTATCTATATAAATCTCTCCACTCTATATAAATCGACAGTTCATTCTTGTTTTCTTGTTACATTTCGACCCTCATTCTGTTAATTTACAATTAGTTAATCACATTATTCCTTAATTATGCAGTTTCAAAAACTATCGAGTTATTATCTGGAGGGAGCCGAATGGGCCCACCGGAAGCACAAGCCCAGCTTCAGCGAGCAGGTGGCTCTGGCGACCATGACTACAGCAACACGACCACTAGCTGCTGGTTTAATGGTCGGCTTGAGTGATAAGGTGACAACCAAAGAAGCATACGAGTGGGCTGTCGCTAGCATGGACGCCATCATTTCATGTGGGAAAACCGGCCGTTTCATGAACGACATTTCAGGGTTTAAGGCAAGTACATTAATTACTCAGAGGGTGCTTGATACGTTTTAGTCCCATGGCTAAAGGTAGTGGGACTAAAACTTGCTAGCCTCACTCATGCTTGGATCCAAAATACTAAAGAGACTAAAATTAGTTAATGAACATTTATTATCCTCCCTCCCTAGAGGAGTTAAATGAGCAGAGAGAGGACTAAAGAATTTTAGTAGGGGTTCCCTGACTAAAGAATTTTAGTCCCAAATCTAGTTTTAGCTCCTCTTTAGTTAGGGGTGCTTGGAAGTTTAGCCTCACAAAGAGACTAATTTTAGTCAGGCTAAAATTAGTCCCATGGATCCAAGCACACCCTCAACCGATTAATAATTAACTTAAAGAAATATAGATATTCGTTTATTATATATATGCAACCGATAATTTGTATTAATCAATCACAATATTTGTCAGCACTGAATTAATATCTAATTTTGTTTTATTTTTTCTTATTGCAAAAAAAGGATATGTTATTGCATCCCAAACTTTTCAAAATGTAATGTGTTATTTATCCTCGCCGTTATCGGAAAACAATGACCCATATAAAAAATAAACATGCATATATATATATATATTGATTTAGAATTAGGAAATAAAATAAACAAGAAGTTACTGTAAATGGGTACTAAAAGTTTAGGCTATATATACCTCATGCAAATTTAAGCTGACCGAATGTGCACTTCTAGGCAACCAACAGATAAGAAATAATAAGTTGAACCACTAATAAATACTCTCACACATGTTATACTTAACGTTTTGAATAAAGTTGATAGAATCTTTGAACATGATCTGAATACAATTTCTAAAATATTTGTGTTAGAAATATGAAGACCATATACATAGATTAATGTTAAAAGTAATTTAATAAAATCATATATTTGTTAATATTTCTATATATATTTTTAAAATCCTTTAATATTGGTTAGAGTTTTTTTTGGTCGTGTCCTTATTTAAAACGACAGGTATGATGAAGAAAAACTTGTTTTAATTAATGGCTATTCTACCTAGCTAGCTATTGTATATATCATAAATTTATATATCTGACAATGTGTATATATTGTGTACTGCACGCAATTCAGCTCGAGTCGCAGAATAAAGCTGATATGCCATGCTCGGTTGAGAGTTACATCAACGAGCACAAGGTCACAGTAGATGTCGCCATCGCCAAGATAAATGAATTGGTCGAAGACGAGTGGAAAACAACTAACCAGGCTCGCATTGACCACCGTGATGTGCTCCCTGTGGTGCAGCGTCTTATCAATATAACAATGGCTATTCCGTTATATTACAGTGATGGAATTGATGGGTTCACGTTCGGCGAAGGCATTCAGGAGGTCCTCAAGAAACTCTATGTCAAGCCCATTCCCATGTAGATCCAATTTAATTCGTTAATAATTAAGCAATTCCATCTTTATTAATTTTGTTTTATCATGATGGGTGTTGTTGATTTTTTCTTCATTGTGATATTTTATCTCTGTGGACAAGTTAATACACTACTGGGAATACCCTCTTTAGTCTCGGTTTGCTACCCCTGGTTTGCAACCCTTTAGTTGCGGATTGCAAACCGGGACACCCAATCCATCTTTAGTCCCGGTAGGAGTTACCAACCAGGACTGAAGTTTAGATCTTTAGTCCCGGTTAGTATGTTACCAACCGGGACTAAAGTTTTTTTCTCCATTGTTTTTACTGCTTACATATTGCTTTTTCATTGTTTCTTTCCAATACCACCGATCGAATGTGACAACATTAAAATTATTTATTATTTCCAATACCACAGATTGAATGTAACAACATCAAAATTGACTATCGATGCAACAACATCAAAATTATTTTTTCCATTGCCACATATTGAATGTAATAACATCAAAATTAACATCACAGATCAAATGCAACAACAAAAATCATCCACAATTCAAAAAAATCATCATAGATCACTAATCATCACAAATTCACAAAATCATCACATCACAGATCGAGGCGTGCGCCACCTCCGCCACCTCGGATCTGGGAGGGAGGGAGGGGAGCCGCTGGCCACCGCCCTCCCCCTCTCCCCTCCGGCCCGATCTGGGAGGGAGGAAGGGAGGGAGCCATCACGCCAGGGTGCGCCGCCACCGCCACCACCGGTAGCCGCCGCTTGCGGCCGCCTGCCGCCCACCGCCACCGCCTACTGCCACCTTGGGCGCTAGCAGCCCGCCGCTTGTCGCCGGTGGGAGGGGAGAGGGTAGGAGGGAGGGGAGAGTGGAGGGGAAGAGGAGGGGAGGGGAGGGGAGAGGGGAGGAGCGGTGGGACTTAGAAAATTTTAACTACCGAAGAGAGGGGAGAGATGATGTTTTTATCAACCGGGTGATCTTTAGTCCCGGTTGGTAACATGAACCGGGACAAAAGATCCCCGCGGCCTGACACGACTTGACAAAAAATAAACCGGCACTAAAAATGATCATTAGTCTCGGTTGGTGACACCAACCAGGACTAAAGATCAAAAGTTCCTTTGAGTTTTTTAGTCTCGGTTCCTTTTCAAATCGGGACTAATGTGTTTTTTTCATCCGGGCAAAGATCACTTCTACAGTAGTGATAGAAACAATCACTAGTACAGAACTTCTTATTTGTAACAGCCTTTCCTGTGTCGGGGGTTTGCGGACCGTCACACCGTCGTCATCTCTAACAGGCCAAAATAAACACCGATAAAGATATACTCGTACAGACATTATGCCTATGAATGTATTTTGAGCCCGTCACCGATGAGACCTATTGGTGACGGCTTATGTTTAGGCCCGACAATGATTATCTTTGTAATCTTTGCCGGGCCCTAAACCTAGGCCCGTCACCGATATGTATCATAAGTGACGGTCTTTAATTGAGGCCCGACAAAGATATTATTTAGACCTGTCACCAATGGTTGTCATCGGTGACGGGCTCAAACTTAGGCACAATAACTGCAAAACCCATCACCGATGTCTGTTCGTTGGCCGTTACGAATATTTGTTGCAGACTATAAATACTTCAACTGCCTAGGGAATGGTTTTCCCACTATTCACTATTTTGGTTGGAGGTTAGGGGTGATTTTTATCTCTTTTTCCAAGAAAAACAGAAAATTCATAAAAGTAATTGCAAAATACTAATCAATTCCCATAAATTTAGTAATACTTATCTTACAAAATATTTATCTAATATTTTGTTCACTTTTGCAACCATGGATCGAAGTTGGATGTATGGAACTGTGCGACATAGCAAACAGTATAGAAGTAGCGTTTCAAATTTTATAAACGCCACGGAGGAGGACAGGAAATGAAGAAACAGCGATTACATGTGTTGTCCATGTGTAGATTGCTTTGCTGAAATGACATGATGATTGATAGCAGAGTGGACATACATGCTCATCTGATACTTTGAGGATTCATGGATTACACATGTTGGGTGAAGTATGGAGAGTAAGAATCAGTCGATGATGTTGCACCTGCAAACAGAATTGCTACACAAAATCAGGAAGATGAAGATGAGCATGATATGTTCGTACCTTCTTCTTTGGGCTGTGAAATGGTTGATGTGGATCACAATCTGCTGCAAGACATATTGCGTGACGTTGAGGACCCAGCTTACAACGAGAGAGATTTCATGAAGTTCACCAGGTTGGTCAGTGACTCGGAGACACCTCTATATGCCGGATGCAAGGCAAAACATACCAAATTGTCAGCTACCTTGGACCTAATGAAGCAGAAGGCAAGTAGTGGATGGACAGAAAAAAGTTTCATGGATCTTTTGGGAAATTGAAAGCCATGCTTCTTGAGGAGAACACATTACCCGAGATGACATATGAAGCAAAGCAGGTTTTGTGTCCCCTGGGGTAAGAGGTCCGTAGAATTCACGCTTGTCCAAACTACTGCATATTGTACCACAAGCAATATGCGGACTTAGATGTTTGTCCTGTTTGCAAGGCTTTGTGATACAAGCAAAAGAAAAGTGCTGACGAAGTAAAGAAGTCAAAGCGGGGTGGTCCGACAAAGGTTGTGTGGTATCTACCTATCATTGATCGTTTCAAGAGAATCTTTGCCAACCCTAAGGAAGCGGAGTTAGTACGTTGGTATGCCATAGAGAGAAGGAATGATGGTATGCTAAGACACTATGCAGATTCGATTCAATGAAGGAATATCGATCGAAAACACCCAGAATTCGCAGCCGACCATAGAAACTTAAGGATATGTTTGTGTACAGATGGCATGAATCCTTTCGGAGACATAGCACTTGGCCAGTTCTCATTGCAAACTATAACCTACCGTTATGGTTGTGCTTCAAAAGGAAATACATTATGTTGTACTTGTTAATCCAAGTACCGAAACAACCTAATAATAATATTGATGTGTTCTTGGAGCCTGTTATCGATGATCTTGAGATTCTCTGGAAAAATGGTGTGGATACTTGGGATGTGTATGGTCAGGAGAACTTCAAGCTACAAGTTCTATTGTTCTGTACCATTAATGACTACCCCGCACTTTGTAATCTTTCTAGACAAACTGTGAGAGGAAAGAAGGCTTGCTTTGACTGTATGGAAGATACACGCAGTAGGTGGCTGAAGAAATCACGAAAGATGATTTACATGGGTCATAGGAGATGGCTCCCGCTACATCACGCATTTAGAAGAAAGAAGAAAATTTTCAACGGTAAGAGCGAACTTCAACCTGCTCCTAAGGATTTGTCCGGAGGTGAGATCCACGACATGGTGAAGAATATAACTAATGAGTTTGGGAAGAAAAGGAAACGTAGTAAGACAAAGGACATGGGTATGTAACACAAAAAATCCATATTTCGACGACTAACTTACTGGAAGGATATTGAGGTCCGCATTGCATTGATCTCATGCACATTGACAAGAATGTGTGTGAGAGTTTGGTCGGCCTACTGCTGAATATTTCTGGAAAGACAAAGGATGAGTTGAACGCCCGCCTTGATCCGTTGGAGATTAATATTCGCAGTGAACTCATGCCTGTAACTGATGTAGAGACAGGAAGAGTGTACGTCCTTCCAGCTTGCCACACCTTGTCGAAGGATGAGAAGACGCAATGTTATCATGCTTGTAAAATATTAAAGTTACAACATGGTATTCAGCAAGGATAAGTAAGTACATTCCATAGGATGATCTAAAACTGGTTGGAATGAAGTCTCACGATTGCCACGTGCTAATCACACAGCTCTTATCAGTTGCTATAAGAGGTATTCTTCCACCCAAAATCCACCACACGATAATGCGTATGTGTGCCTTCTTCAATGCAATCAGTTAGAAGGTTATAGGTCCCCAAGATCTAGATGGGTTGCATGACGATATTGTCAATACCCTCTATCACTTGGAGATGTATTTTCCACTGTTTTTCTTTGATATAATGATTCATCTCCCTATTCATCTTATGAAGCAAACAAAATTTGTGGTCTAGCTTTTCTAAGAGAAATGTACCCATTCAAGAGGTTCATGTGAGTTCTGAAGTCGTACTTTCGAAATAGAACAAAACTGGAGGGGAGCATCATTGAAAGTTACATGACCGAGGAGGCTATTGAGTTCTACATCGATTACATGTCCGAGACCAATTCTATTGGAGTTTCAACATCTCGTCACAAAGGAAGGATGTCAGGTATTGGCTGAATAGGCAGGAAAAGAATTGTGTCCGATCAAGCCTCCTATGCACTGGCCCATTTCGCTGTACTCCAACATATGGCAGAAGTTGCCCAATACTTTGAGCAGTATTTAGCGAAAATTTGACAGGAGAACTTAGGGAAATCGGATATGTGGACAAATAGAGAATAACTCTCGTTTCAACGAATGGTTCAAGAATCGTATTACAAGGTCAACCGATGGCCCAAATGAAACAGTACGGTCATTAGCGGTGGGACCGTGTTGGGATATTGACACATGTCAGTGATGCGATATTAATGAATACACATTTTATACCATCAAACAAGATGACAAAAGCATAGTACAAAACAGCGAGTCCGTATAGATGCATTTTAGGATCAATCTGGGTCGAACACATATTACGGCCGTATAGAGTAGATCCGGGAGCTGAACTATGTGAAGTTCAAAGTCCCTTTGTTTCGTTGCCGTTGGGTCAATATATGCACTGGTATGAAAGTTGACAAGGAAGGTTTCACTTTAGTAGCTTTCACTACTACAGAAATCCTTTTTCTGTACGAGGGGGCCATTAGGTTGCAGGTGGATTATTAGTGGTCGTGCCTACAAAAACCATCCCCGGGGGGCCGGTGGATGATCCACATGCGAAGATCGATTATCGCAAGCAGCCGTCTTAATGGGCCACATGCATTATCCCATGCAGCTGCTTAAGACAGCCGCTTACAACAATACGACTATTTTCGCATGCGGCCAGCTTAAGCTACCGTCTGTGATAATCGATCTTTCCATGCAGCTGTCTTAAGTGGCCACATGCGATGATTGCCCCCATATATGCTTCTTCTAGTCCCGAGCTTGCCCATTTGAACCCGATGTTTCTCTCTCCTAAAGCAAGCAACAAATAGGGGATAGGTTTTCAACTCGAAATCTTTGCTTGAATTTTATACAAAAGGTAAGGAACTTCTCTCCTCCTTCATTTGCCTCCATTTTTGTTAAATTTCGTTGGTGCAATGTGATAAATTTACCAATTTTTGAAGATGTTTGTTTTAGCTATTTTTTGCAAAATCTAGATTACATAACATAGTATGTTTTGATGAGCAAATTTTTGATGTGAACACTTGTACATACTAGTTACTTGTATTGTTGCATTAATTTTTAAGATATAAATGTATTTACATGTTTTTATAAAATACCTGTAGTTTATTATTTTAATTTGAAATGTTTTTCTATATAGATGGATCGGTCATGGATGTATGTGATGCGAAGAACTCATCTGATCTTCATGAAGGAAGCATCCAAATTTGTTGCTCAGGCTAAGGCGCATGCTTTGAGGGAGAATATGAGTAAAATTTTTTGCATGTGCTTTTATTGCAAGAATCTGATATTGTTGATAGATCATGGTGAAATATTGGGGCACAGAGTGGAGCGTGGATTCACCGTCAATTACAAGGTTTGGACCTATCATAGAGAAATCGCCACTCCCGAAGATGATGGTGAAGAGTTAAATTTCGAAATGAATGAGGTAGAGAATTTTCTAATCGAAGACATGTTCCATGAAAGGATAGATGTAGATGTTTCCACCAATAGTGCTGAATTCAAGGGTGGTTTTGATCTAGAGTATATGCTATGGCACGTTGAACCAGAGGTGCTAGTGGGTAGAGCACGAGTTGTAGAGAATTGGGAGGCATTAGAGAATGCATCGAAGGATCTTCTTTACGATGAATTGAAGGGATGTGATAAGGATTTCACAATGTTGCGTTCAGTGCTTGAACTTCTGAGATTGAAGGCTAAACATGGATGGTCTGACATAAGCTTTAATGATCTGATGAGTCTGTTGAGGGTTTTGTTTCCAAAGCCAAACTTTGTACTATCCAACACGTATCAAGCGAAGAAACTTATTTGTCCTTTATCTCTTTGTGTTCAAAAGTTTAATGCTTCCAAAAATCACTGTATATTATATCGTAAAGAATATGCAAACTTGGACAATTGCCCAACGTGTGGGACAAGTCGGTACAAAATGGGAAATGGGCCCTTTGATACAGAATCTAGCGACCCAGATTCATCGGAACTTACACAGAAAAAGATTCCATCAATGGTGATGTGGTACCTACCAATTAAAAGTCGCATGAAGCGTCTGTACTCAAACCCGAATGATGCTGAGTTGATGAGATGGCATCAAGAGAACCGGAAGACAGATGGTATGATTCGACATCCCGTGGATGCTCGCCAGTGGAAGACATTTGATTCAAAACACCCAGAATTTGCTAAGGATCCGAGAAATGTAAGGTTCGCGTTGAGCATGGACGGAATGAACCCTTTTGGTGATTTAAGCAGCTCACACAGTGCATGGCCAGTTCTGCTCACAATGTATAATCTTGCAACATGAATTTGTTAGAAATGAAAGTATATTCTTCTCACTATCCTCATACAAGGCCCAAAAAAACTAGAATCGACATAGATGTGTTTCTTGATCCTTTAATGGAGCATGGAAGAGCTATGGAAAGAGGGGTTACGAGTGTGGGATGAGTATAAACGGGAGCACTTCACTGTACGTGCGATTATATTTGTTACCATCAATGATCTGCCTGCAAACTTCACTATCCGATCAGATTAAAGGGAAGATTGGATGTCTTATCTTTTTGGATAACACATCGTACAAATACCTGACGTCGTCAAGTAAGACAGTGTACATGCGACATCGATGGTTCCTACCAAAAGAACACAAGTATTGTATGATGGCCAGATTATTCAACAAGACAGTAGAGAATGATAATACCCTGGACACGAAGTGGTACTTACGTGTATGACATGACAAAGAAGATTAAGGTTGTATTTGGGAAGGGAAAGAAGACAACAAAGAGGAGGAAAGCTGATGACGAAGAAAATACATTGCCATTCAAGAAACACTCAATTATCTTCATGTATTTACAATGCTGGAAAGACCTGGAGATTTATCATGTCATTGATGTTATGCACCTCGAGAAGAACGTATTCGATAGAACCATCGGCACCTTACTGGACATCCTAAGTAAGACGAAGGATGGACTCAAGTCACGTAATGACCTTGTAAATTTAGACATAAGGCATGACCTTTACCCAGTAGAGCTAGCAAGTGGAAACATCGAGATTCCTCCTGCTTGTTACTCGTTGACACCTGAAGAGAAAAAGACATTATGTAAATGCTTGAAAGGGGTGAGAGTGCCTACTGGTTTCTCATCGAACATCAGGAAGTTAGTCTCAATGATAGATTTGACCATCTCCGGATACAATTTTTGTGACTGACATAGGATGCTAACGGTATTCCTAGCAATTGCTATAAGGGCAGTCAAACTTGTTCACACTAAAGTGGTTACTTTTTCAATCGAATATCACAAAAGATATTTGATCCTCTGGAATTAGGTCCGCTTCAGAAATTTGCTGTTGAGGCCGTAAACCATCTTGATATGTATTTTGCTCCATCTTATTTCAATATGATGGAGCATTTGATCGTTTCACATCGTCCCTCAGATTATAGAACTTGGTCCCTTATACTTGCATCAGATGTGGGCGTACGAGCGTTACATGTTGATACTGAAAGGCTATGTACGTAACCACGCTCACCCAGAGGGATTGAGGATAGAGGGATACACAACTGAAGAGGTGGTCGAGTGTTGTATGAATTAGATAAAGGATGCTAATGCCATTGCGATACCTGTGTATCGATACGAAGGAAGATTATCTGAAAGTGGGACTATTAATAGGAAGCAGTCCTTCGATAGTGATTACAAAGCGGTGGCCGAGGCACACAGTAGCGTACTACAGCAGCTCGATATTGTTGAGCCATTCATTGAGCAACATATGGAAGACAGCAAATCCTTCTTCTCCGGATGATCCGCCGATTAGGTATCAAGAGAACAGAAGCGTTGTTTTCCCTAATGGTTGAAGGATCAAAACCTACCAGTCGGTGATTCTATGGAGCAACTAACATTACAAAGATTGGCATGTGGTCAGTCATCTCTTGTGACCTCAGGGCAAGGGTATGACATCAATGGATTTACCTTGTACACGAAAATGAAGGACAAGAAAAACACAACTCAGAACAGTGGGATTCATGTGGAAGCATTTGACATGACTGGTCAAAAGAAATCGTATTACGGGACCTTAAAGGATATATGGGAACTCGACTACGACCGGAACATCCAGATCCCTATGCTCCGTTGTCAATGGGTGAAAGACACAGCAGGCGTTTCCCTTGGATGACAACGACCTAACAATCGTCGACCACAGTAAAACAAGTCACATGGATGATCCATGGGTTCTTGCAGAGTGTGTAGCTCAAGTTTTTTATGTGAAGGACTCTTCGGATGACAGGATGGATATTGTCATATCCGGAAAGCAACAGATTGTCGGTATTGACAACATCGAAGACACAGCTGATTACAACCAGTTCGATGGTGTATCCTTGTTTACTGATCTTCCTATGCGAATTAAGAAGATTGAGCGAGCCATCGATGAAGCTAATATGTCGTATGTTCGATCTGATGTTATTGCAAAGATAATTAAATGATAGCTCTTTTGTAATCATTTGTTGTGATGGCGTTACAAAACCGTATCTAAGTGGTAGTTCTTTTGTAATCATTAGCATGTTACACTTGTTAATGAGTTTCTTTATTGCAAAATATATGGAATTTTGATTTTACTAATGTAATATTACATATACTCATTTGGCATATTTATTTATAGTGTTTTGATCAAATGAAAATTACTTATCAACAATTTTGAAATAAAGTTAGACTAATGATTTTTCCATGCGGTGGGCTTCATGGGCCGCATGGAAAGCCTTTTCGCATGCGGCCATGTAATACAACCGCATAGAAAGATCAATGTTCTATGCAGTCGGCTGAATTAGCCACATGCGAAAATGGTCTTCCATGCGGTCCGTTAAGACGACCACTTGGAAAGATCATTTTCGCATGTGGCCGGTTAAGCCAATCACATGCGATTATCAACCCCTATATATAGTGATGGTGGGACTTGGAAAATTTTCCAGGTCCTGGAGCGCGCGAACCCTAGCCGCCAGGCTGTCCAAATTTTTGACTAACTCCTCCTCGCTGCCGTCGCCGGCTCCTTCTCGTCATCTCCACTGCCGTCCACCTCCCCCTCAGCGGCGGCTGCGTCCTCCACACCGCCGTACCTGTTGAACCCGTCGATGCCGCCGTCGAACTCCTCCTCCCCCTCGGGGCTGGTCGCCTCCTCCACCCCGCCACCGGCTCCTCCCCTTCGCCGCCTCCTCCTCCCCCTCGCCGCCACTGGCTCCTTCCTGCTGTCGGCCTCCTCCTCCCCATCGGCGCTGCCTGCTTACCCTCACCACCGAAGTCGACGCCACCACCTCCTTCACAACACCTCCAAGTCCTCCCCGACGCTAGCGCCAACTCCACGCCGCTGACGCCTCCTCGCCATCGCCTCTTCCTCCTTCCCCTCACCGCCGGTAAGTATTTGTTTTTTGAATTCTTCAATTTGTAAGATGTGAAATTAATTGTGAGATTGTGAAGTTTTGATTCTGTGGATTGTGGGACTTACATATGTGAAATGTTGATATTGTGAGATGTGAATTTAGATGTGAAATTCTGAGATATGAATTGTGGGATTTAGATGAGATGAAAATTTAGGTGTGAATTATTTTTATATGCGGATTTATGTTAAATTGGGACTTATGAGATGATGCAGAAATTTATATGTCAATTTTGGGAATGTTGGGACTTATGTTATATTGTAGATGTCAATTTTGGGACTTCTGAGATGAGATGAGATGAAATTTTGCATCTTATGTTAAATTTGGGATGTCAATTTTGTGACTTATGAGACGATGCGAAAATTTAGATGTGAATTTTGGGAGTTATGTGGTTTTGGGATATTTAGAATTTTGGGAATTTAGATGAGATTAGATGTTAGAATTTTAGATGAGAAATTTAGACTAGATGAGATATAAGAAGTCATATTGGGGCTTATGTATATACTTCTTACTTCAAATTTTAAGATGCCGAACGACAAAGTTCCCTCCAATGCACCATTAGCACCTGAAGAACGTGAAGCTCCACACAATTCTGGTAGCAAAAAACAGGATGATGCGTCTAGTAAAGAAACATGGCGCACACCAAGTGACCCATTTCCAATGAAAATAACACAAGTCATCCCTCGCGATGATGATCCGGACTACATACCTATGGAAAAGGCCGTAAGTGTTGAACACCGTGAGCCAGAATTTTGAATAACTATATAGCACAACCGCCTAATTGTGGCTCACGATGACCTTGTGCATATGGTAGTACGATGCCGTTCAAAACGTAAATCCGCGAAGAGGACTAGGATGGACAAAGTTGAGATGGACACAACTATGTTTGCCCCTGAGCCTACGGATACATCTGCAAGTGCAGGTGCGCGTGGAAAAAAAGATGTGGTGAGAGAAGCACGAATAAACTACCAAGTGAAATCTACAATGTGATTGCTCTCGACCAAGATGGGAACCTGTCGTGCCTACGATTGTGAGGTCGAGGTTCAGCAACACATGTGGCACTCTAGTAAGAACGTGTTGCCCAATAAATGTCAAGTTGTGGGAGTCGGTGGACGACAAGGTCAAGACACTACTTTGGAATGATTTACAAAAATATTTTGTGTACCCTCTTGGAGCGGAGGTTAGGGGGAGAGGGTTTGCTTTGAAAAATATGGGAGATCGCTAGAGACAGTGGAAGTCTGGTCTAAATCGGGACTATGTTCAGAAGAATCTCATGCCGTTCAAAGACTATAGGAATATATCGCAGGCGGAATGGGATCAGTTTGTTGCGAGTCATACCACAGGAGAAGCATTGTCGTTGAGGAAAAAAATGTCAGACCTTGCGAAGAAGAACAAATATCCGCATTGATTGGGATCGAGCGGATACGTAGGACATGTCGATCAACGGCAAGAAACCGAGAAAAAGTTTGCAGCACGAGGAAAACCCCTCATGGTAGACCCCCTAAAGGAACGTAGCAGGAACTGGGTTTGCGCGCGAAGCACATGTCAAGTCTCGGAGGAGAGAGAAATATTATTCGAGGATCCTGAGATAGAACAGGTGACTATTAGTTTGCAGCAGATCGCAAAGAAAGAAAAATCAGGATAGTTCATCCCACAGAGGGAGAACGACCAACTTACTACAGCGTTGGGGACTCCCGAACACTCCGGACGGGTTAGAGGTTTGTCCTCGAAGACGCGTTTGAAGATAGGGTTTCCACATGATGCATCAATTTATAAAAAGAGGGACAAATACAAAGAAAAGCTAGAAGACCTTCTACTCCTTGGCAGCTGAAAACCCCACGACCTTTCCATGGCTATCCCCATAAAGACAGCATACTACCCAGGCCTTGTGTCGGTTCAGTGGAAACAACCCCTTACCTTATGGATGGTTTAACTGGACCAACTACGTGCAAACTCGTTGTACCCATCGGCCGGGTTGGAAAGACAAAAGGGGTAGCAACGGGTTTAGCAATACCCCGGTTGTCAATTCCACAACACGCCAATCCTTGGGGATTATGCAAGGGTGCAAGTCGCTAAGGTCCATAACGAGTACAATGCATTGGAGCTAGACATCCCTGCATCAGAGGGAGTCGAACTTCTTGGTGATGCATTAAATCAGTTTATCTTGTGGCATAGCCGAGACATAATCCTTACTTGACAAACAACTTCAACCCCATCTCCATCGCAACCACTGACAACTCCCACCCCAGCACCACCTTCCTATCCAGGGCCATCGTCCCTTCTAGAACCGCCGTCACCACCTCCAATTAGCTCACCACCTCGCCTACCTTCTCCACCACCCTCCAACTCAAGAGCCATCTCCTCCACCTACATCCCCTGCTCAAGCGAAAGCTCGTTCCCCTCCGCCAACAATTCAACCATCTCCAACTACACCGCAATCTGCTCTTGTTGAACAAGTGAATATACCCCAAGGAACTACATGTGGACCCAAGTCTATTACCTTCGAATCTCGTCGGCTGATTCCAAAGTTGGTATCCACATACGACCCAAAGGAATATGATAGGGATAAGGAGAAGTTCATGTCTACGACATTTAGTTGAATAGGTTCTTCAAGTAAGGGCAAGGGTAAGAGTATGGAACCTATTGCGAAGCTATCAAAAGAGCATAAGTCAATAGTGAGGGCCCAAGATGAACTGCAATCTTGGCTATCTGCAGATGTACCCGAAGAATATGAATATGGCAAGCCATTCAGAGCCACATAGCTTTAGAACAATCTACTGTGGGAAATGAGGGTAATGCATGAAAGGTACATCAAGGCAACAAGAAAGGCTCTCAATTTCATTACTGTCGCCGTCCCGGAAGACGCTTTCATGAGTGGTCCCAATGGTATATTCCTTATCGATTTCTAGGACCTGCACGCCCTCTACAAGCTAGATAAAATGGATGTGAATCTTGTTACTATGTTTTGCCTATAAGTCTTAACTATCATATGTTCCACGTGTCTGTCCGAAACAAAACATCCAATTCTCAATAATTAAACTTCCCTTGTACAAGTCCCAATTCCACGAAGCGCATAGAACTAGATCACCGGTTGGATACGTCGATCCAACTAGGATATGCAAAACACAACACACCGTAGAGATGAGAGCCGAGTCCAAGGAATTACACGATAAAACAACGGAGGAAAGGGAAGAATATATCAAGAACTTGCACAAGAGCAAGAAGCTATAGCTAGCAACATACTTGGCAATAGCAATGTTAGAGTATGCCAACAAAAATATCTTAATGGTCCCTTACGCGTTGATGTAAGAATCCGCTTCTATATCACATTAACGCATCATTTTTAGCATTTATGTCACGCCCTGAAATCACTCTAAAATTGTATCGTCTAAATTATTTCTAGAAATTGTAAAAGCCAAAAATAGCCTTCAACAATTAAAAATCGCCAACATTCAAATCAAACCCGCGTGTGAGGATTTTTTGTTGAATTCCTCATGTTCTCTCAAATATTTAAACAATTTTTACTTGAATTTTATTAAAGAAAAAAACTAAAAATAACTCTCTCTCCCTTTCCTTGGGCCATTTTCGGCCCATCTCTTCCTCTCTCTCCCCTCCAGCCCGACCTGTCCTACTCTCCCTCTCCCTCCTTCTGCCGTGGGCCAGGCCCCCTCCTTCCCGGCCCAGCCGAGCCGCTACTCCCATGCCCAGCCGAGCTGCTGCCACCCACGCCGCACGTGCGCCACGACGCGCGTGCCACAGTAGGGCCCGCTTGTCGGAGGCGTCTTCTACCTCCAGCCGCACCATCTCTCTCTCTCCCGTGAACTCATGTGCCGCCGCCCATCTCGATCTCCCTCCTCGGTGGATTTCTGTCCAAATTAACTACAAAAATCGGTTTCTCTACTCCTTCTCATCAATTCTCCCATAATTTCCCACTCCATCCCGCATTATTCACGGTGGATTTTGATGGCGTTCATCAATGGTAAGCACCACCATGGCCGGCGTCGATCTCCATTCCCGGTGACCCTCTCCCTCCCCTCCAGCCTATAAAAGGGAGCACCGACCCCCTGCTCTCTCCCCACACACCGCCATCCTCCTCCTCCTCTCTCCCAGGCCGTTGCGCCGCTTTCTTCTCATACCGCCGCCGTCGTGCAACTCCGGCCGCCCCTCGCCGGCATTCGAGCATCCTCGCCATGCGTCGCCACCATCCGCTTCGCCGCTTCCTCCTGTTCCCGTTCACTCCTCCTTCGAGCGCGAGGACCACCGGAACGACGCCGATGACCCGAAACTCCTTCCCGTTTCTCCCTCACCGCCGGCATCTCCGTTGGCCTCCCACCGTCGCGTTCGCACGGTGACAACCGCAACTTCCTCCTCTTTCCGTTTTTCCCTTTCAGCACTTCGTCGTATCGCCGCTGCACCATGGCCGCCGATTGAGATTGGCTGCCATGACTGCCATCTTTCTCTCTCTCCACTGTTTTTTTTCTGTTTCACCCCTCTCTCCCTGTATACATGTTTTCTTTAGAAAAAATAATTCACAAATTTGTAAAATGCCATTCAAACATCATCTAAATTCAAATGGCCATATCTTGACCGTTTGAACTCGGAATCAACCCGTTCAAATTGCTAATTTTTCCTTAAAAGCGACGAACCCATTTCGGAGGCCGGCGTCACCACCATCCGCTTCGCCACTTCCTCCTTTTCCCCGTTCACTCCTCCTTCGAGCGCAAGGACCACTGGAACGACGCCGACGCCGACGACCCGAAGCTCCTTGCCGTTCTCCCTCACCAACGGCATCTCCGTTAACCTCCCACCGTTGCGTTTGCACGGTGAGAACCGCAACCTCCTCCTCTTTCCTTTTTCCCTTTCCGCACTTCGTCGCACCGCTGCTGCACCATGGCCGCCGATTGAGATCGGCTGCCATGACTGCCATCTTTCTCTCTCCCCACTGTTTTGTTTTTCTGTTTCACCCTCTCTCCCTGTACACATGTTTTCTTTAGAAAAATAATTCACAAATTCATAAAATGCCATTTAAACATCATCTAAATTCAAATGGCCATATCTTGACCGTTTGAACTTGGAATCAACCCGTTCAAAGTGCTAATTTTTCCTTAAACAGTGATGAACCCATTTACATGCTTTGTTTCTGCATCTTATATGGTTTTTATTTATATTTTGGCTATTTTCTTTGCGTATGTCTTGTAGACGCTGCAGATCTGGAAGACCCGCTCTACCTTGAGGTTGACGTTGAAGATTTTGGTAGCGAGCAAGGTAAGTCATGCCATTTTGATCATATTGTTATCCCACTTTACAAAATTATGTTTATTTAAATTATTGCATTTCGCCTTATTAAATTCACGCGCTTATCACTGTTTTATTTATCCCTACCGATTCTACTTGTTATAGCCTTATTATTTGTATTATTATGATCCTTGTTAACTCTAGGAAAAGTAAAACTAGTGAGAACTTTATATATGTGATGCTTACTAGTAAATTTAGGAATATGCATAGCCCTGCTTAAATAGAAACAATTAGATATTTTCCAATAATTAGACTTGGGCATAACTTGTAAATAATGGTAATTTTGGCTTAGTGGTTGTTTAGCCATGACACAATGTTTCCCATCAAAATTCCCCAAATATGATTTTCAGATGGGCTCGGGGTGCTTGGTTTCGCTAGTCGCACGTCGGCCGTCATAAGGACCGGTCTTCGGGTCTATGTTGCAAAGCATATACCATACAACCACATGTCTAATGGGTAAGGCTTAATGCATTGTATTGTACGGTCATGAACAAGGAAGACATGGATCGGGATGGATGAAGCCCTTGCTAGGGTTGATGTCTCTGGCAGTATGCCCAGGGGCATAGATTGTCTGCTCGACCCAGGGCACCTGGCCGGGGAAGTCTATGGCGATCTTCTTTGTTTAGGGCAGTACTAAGCAATGGGTTATATCATGGCTTCTGTCCATATGCCGTGGTGGCATGTGGCACGTGGCAACGCGTGAGGGAGATGTGTCTGGTGGGTAAAGATGTACAACTTTGATCAGAGTATAATCAATTCGAATAGCCGCGCCCTCGGTTATGGGCAAGTTGAGCAATGTACCTAAGTTAGAGTTTAATTCTACTAAAACTAGGATAACTGGAGTTAGGATCTATGGGCCTGGGATAAGGCAAGATCGCGTTGGTGCGCAACTTGTTAATAATTTGATTAGAGATAGGCTTGTGTTTTATTTAAATGCCTTTAAAAATTTAATTGAAATGCTAGTTTTCTGCAAAATAGCCTTATAATGAATTCTTTGTACTCCTTGCATTATATTTGCATTTTTCGGCCCGGCTTGCTGAGTATGGTGGTTGTACTCAGCCTTGCTCCTTTTTCCCCTTCCAGCTGAGGAGTACTTTGGAGATGATGGCTTTGATGTCTAGCTCGTGCCTGCCGTCAAGCGCGTGTGGTGGCCCGATGTAGCTCCGGCTTTTTATCGTTTATCTTTCAGTGTTGGGTCTTTAGTCACCCATGTAATAAAGTACTCTATTTACGCTTCCGCTTATATACTCTGTTATTTACCAACTTTGTAATGTGTACCTTGCCTCCTGGGACAAGGATTTATGCACTCACAAATGGAATATAGTGTTAGTTGGTATTAGAGCTTCCTTGACCCTAGGACGAGCCTGACCATCTCAGCCTTTAGGAATTATTTTTTTAGAAAGACTCTATAACTGCAAAAAATTATTCCGTCCTTATCCATTCCTTCTTTTTAAAACTACTTTCCTCCTCGAATCTTTAAAATTGTGTAGATGTTTCTTCTTCCTATCTGTCGCCGCTTGAAGATCACCAGTAGCAAGAGCCACTTCAGGCCAGTCCACATCCACAAGTTACTTAAAGGAAGGTCCTTGAAACTGAAGCCGGAAGGTCCTTGAAACTGAAGCCTTCCCGTGTCAATGGAGCCTCAGCAGTAGCAGTTGTTCCCGAGCAATAGCCGAGTAGTTGCAGGATGCGTGTGTTTTTCCTCGTTTCTCTTACTGTTGCTTGGATTGTGTGCTTTGCAACATAGTCTGCACCATCCTGGGTGGCATAACTATGTTGTGTCTTGGTGTCTAAAAACTTCAACCATCCATCCACATCACTACACTGAAAATTTAAAAAAATTGGTTAATAGCCCGTCTTCAGTGTTCTTTTCTCTTCTGTTCCCTTATCTCAGTTTTCCTGGCTCTGTCAGATGGTGAACACCAGGAGGTCAGCTGGTAACGAGGGAAGGGCAGAGGGTAGTACACATAACCATGGGAACGCACCCCCTGACAATGCCATCCTCACCCAGATCCAAGCCCAGCAAACCAATATGATGACTGCTCTACTCCAACATATCCAGAATCAGCCTGCTGGCGGCGCTAATGCTCCACCTCCACCACCGCAGTTCGCGGAGTTCCTACGCGTTCGCCCACCCACCTTCTCCAGTACCTCCAACCCAGTCGATGCTATAGATTGGCTGCACACCATCAATAAGAAGCTTGAGTTAATCTAGTGCACCGATGCCGAAAAAGTTGCCTTCGCTTCCCACCAGCTCCAAGGACCCGCTTCTGAATGGCGGGATCAGTTCCAAGCCACCCAACCTGCAGATCAGCCTATCACTTGGGGTCGTTTCAACGCCGCGTTCAGGAGGTCTCATGTGCCAGCTGGTATTATGGCCTTGAAGAAGCGAGAATTCCGAGATCTGAAGCAAGGCAACCGTTCAGTGATAGAATATCTACAGGAATTCAACCGTCTTGCCAGATATGCTCCTGAGGAAGTTCGTGAGGATGAGGATATGCAGGAAAAGTTTCTCTCGGGACTCAACCCCGAGTTGTCTGTCCAGTTGATCTCCAACGACTATGTCGACTTCCAGCGACTGGTGGACAAGAGTATCCGTTAGGAAGCCCAACACAAGGAGCTTGACAGTCTCAAGTGTCGCATGGCAAACTTCAAGGCACAGCAGGGGCCAAGTCAGAGGCTCCGTTATACCACTCCTCATCATGGTGGTTCTTCCTCCAACTGATAGTTCCGCCCAGCTCCCCACATGCAATATGTCAACAGGCCTACCCACAGCATCAGAATCAGATGGTAAACCGTGCATCTCGGCCCACTCCAACAGCAACACCAGGTGGATCAGCTAGCAAGGATGGCAACGGAAAAGTCAAGGATAGTAGTGGAAAGGTCCTTCTCTGTTTCAATTGTCATGAACCAGGGCATTTTGCCAACAAATGCCCGAAGCCGAAGCTTCCACAACGTCAAGCACAGTTCCGCCACAATCGTGGCAACAACAACATGATCAGGGGACGTGTGAACCACGTAACTGCAGAGGACGTGCATGCGGCTCCCGAAGTTATCATCGGTAAGTTTCTGGTTAATTATGTTCCTGCATCAGTTTTGTTTTGATTCTGGAGCTACACACTCATTCATATCAAAAAAATTTGTGGGGCAACATAACTTGAGGGAAGAAAGCCTTAGCAATGCTATGATAATTACTACCCCCTGTGGTCAGATGCCAGCTCGGCAGTTTAGTCCATTGGTGTCCATAGAAATCCAAGGGATTCCTTTTCTAGCGAATCTCATCCTTCTGGACTCCAAAGATCTGGATGTCATCGTCGGAATGAACTTTCTTACTCGCCATCAAGTGGTCTTGAATTGCGGCCGCTGAACTGTCATGTTGCACAACGGTCCGGATCAGCCAGTTATCTTCTATGCTCATCCCACCCTATCTTGCCAACAAGTTCTGCATCAGATTCATCTTGAGGAAATCCCAATAGTCAAAGAATACCCCGATGTTTTCCCTAAAGACTTGCCAGGAATGCCCCCCAAAAGAGAGATCGAATTCCGGATTGATTTGGTGCCTGGTATCGCACCTATCTCCAAAAGACCACATCGGATGGGTGCCAATGAACTGGTCGAAGTAAAGAAGCAAGTAGAAGAATTGAAGGAGAAAGGGTATATTCGTCCTAGTACATCCCCATGGGGAGCACCTGTAATCTTTGTTGAGAAAAAAGACAAGACCAAGCGGATTTGTGTAGATTATCGTGGTCTCAATGAAGTCACTATCAAGAACAAATACCCTTTGCCTCAAATCGACGATTTGTTTGACCAATTGAAGGGAGCCACTGTATTCTCCAAGATCGATCTCCGATCCGGGTATCACCAGTTGCGAATCCGTGAAAAAGATATCCCCAAGACAGCCTTCACCACCAGATATGGTCTATATGAATGTACAGTCATGTCATTCGGGTTGACTAATGCTCCTGCCTTTTTCATGAACCTGATGAACAAAGTATTCATGGAATATTTGGATAAGTTCGTGGTTCTCTTCATCGATGACATTTTGATTTATTCCAAGACAGAAGAAGAGCATGAACAACATTTGCGTCTAACCCTGGAGAAACTCAGGGAGCATCAATTGTACGCGAAGTTCAGTAAATGTGAATTTTGTTTGTCAGAAGTCAAATTCTAGGCCATGTCATATCGGCGCAAGGAGTGGCGGTAAACCCCACCACTGTCGAATCAGTCACCAAGTGGAATCAACCCAAGACAGTTACTCAAATTCGCAGCTTCATTGGACTTGCAGGATATTATCATCGGTTCATCGAAAACTTCTCAAAGATAGCTAGACCAATGACCTAGTTGTTGAAGAAGGAAGAGAAGTTTGTGTTGATCCCACAGTGTGAGAAGGCATTTCAATTGCTCAAAAAGAAACTGGTGTCCTCTCTAGTGTTGGTTCTGCCAGATATTAGCAAAGACTTCCAGGTATATTGTGACGCGTCTCGTCAAGGATTGGGTTGCATTCTTATGCAAGAAGGACATGTGGTGGCTTATGCATCACGGCAGTTACGTCCGCATGAAAACAACTACCCCACTTATGGTCTCGAGTTGGCAGCTGTAGTACATGCTCTAAAAATTTGGCACCATTATCTCATTGGAAACCGTTGTGAGATATACACCGATCATAAAAGCTTGAAGTATATTTTCACCCAACCGGATTTGGACCTTCGCCAAAGAAGATGGTTGAAATTAATAAAGGATTATGATGTGGGACTTCACTATCACCCAGGGAAAGCCAACGTTGTGGCTGATGCTTTAAGCAGAAAAAGCTAGCGTAACGAAGTTCATCTCGATCAGTGTTCTTCTGTTCTTTGCAAGGAGTTAGAATATTGAAATCTTGGTATCATCGACCAAGGTTTTTTGGCAACTCTAGAAGCTAAGCGTTTGCTTCTTGATCAAATTCGGGAAGCTCAGAAAAATGACAGTGACATTAAAGAACTCAATAAGAATATGAGGAGGGGAAAAGCAATTTGTTTTGTTGAGGATGAGTATGGAGCAGTCTGGAATGGAGATCGTATCTGTGTCCCGAACGTCCCAGAAATAAAGAAGCTCATCCTACAAGAAGCACACGCAAGCCAGTACTCCATCCACCCGGGCAGCACCAAGATGTATCTAGACTTGAAAGTGTGACAACCGGGCTTAATAGGATTAATAGAATACACAAGTTGCAACTTCTTTTTCGGAAGCCGATCTCCAAAGAACTATGAGGTTAAGCGTGCTTGGCCTGGAGCAATTTGGGATGGGTGACCGACCGGGAAATTCTTCCCGGTGCACACGAGTGAGGATAAAGTGTGCAGAAAAGACTTGTGTTGGTCTGTGAGGGCAGTTTATGTCCTAGGAAGAAGCGCTGTCTATTCTTAGGGAAGCAGAGGAAAAAGTTAAGATCATCCAAAAGAACTTGAAAGTATCCCAGTCTAGACAAAAGAGCTATGCAGATAACCGCCGCCAAGATCTTGCTTCCAAAGTCGGAGATTATGTGTATTTGCGAGTCACTCCGCTCAGGGGAGTAAGAAGATTCCACACGAAAGGGAAGCTTGCACCAAGATATGTTGGACCGTACAAGATCCTGAGCCGAAAAGGAGGAGTTGCCTAAGCTCGACTTGCCAGCTTCTTTAAGCGGTGTCCACGATGTATTCCATGTCTCCCAACTCAAGAAATGCCTGCGAGTGCCGACGGAGCAAGCAGATCATGCACAGATCGAGATCCAAGAAGATTTAACTTATGTGGAGAAGCCTATCAAAATTCTAGACACCTCAGTGAGACATACACGTAGCCGTGTCATCCGCTTTTGCATGGTTCAGTAGAGCAACCACTCAGAAGAAGAATCCACTTGGGAGCACGAAGACGAGTTGAAGTCGGCCCATCCCCATCTCTTCGGCTGAGCTTCCGAATCTCGGGGTCGAGATTCTCTGTAAGGGGGGTAGGTTTGTCACGCCCTGAAATCACTCTAAAATTGTATTGTCTAAATTATTTCTAGAAATTGTAAAAGCCAAAAATAGCCTTCAACAATTAAAAATCGCCAACATTCGAATCAAACCAGCGTGTGAGGATTTTTGTTGAATTCCTCATGCTCAAAATATTTAAATAATTTTTCTTGAATTTTCAGAGCACAATAAATAATTTTAATGCAACAATAACCTTTCTTAGTTTTTATTAAAGGAAAATACTAAAAAAAACCTCTCTCTCCCTTTCCTTGGGCCATTTTCGGCCCATCTCTTCCTCTCTCTCTCCCTCCGACCCGACCTGGCCAGCTCTCCCTCTCCCTCCTTCTACCGTGGGTTGTGCCCCCTCCTTCCTGGCCCAGCCGACCCGCTACTCGCCAGCCCAGTCGAGCTGCTGCCGCCCACGCCGCACGTGCGCCACCATGCGCGCGCCACCGTGGGGCCCACCTGTCTGAGGCTTCTTCTACCTCCAGCCGCACCATCTCTCTCTCTCCCGTGAACTCATGCGCCGCAGCCCATCTCGATCTCCCTCGGTGGATTTTCGTCCAAATTAACCACAAAAATCGGTTTCTCTACACCTCCTCATCAATTCCCCCATAATTTCCCACTCCATCCCGCATTATTTGCGGTGGATTTTGATGGCGTTCATCAATGGCCGGCATCGATCTCCATCCCAGGCGACCCTCTCCCTCCCCTCCAGCCTATAAAAGGGAGCCCCAACCCCCTGCTCTCCCTCCCCACACATCGCCGTGCTCCTCCTCCTCTCTCCCTAGCCACTGTGCCGCTTTCTTCTCGTACCGCCGCCGTTGTGCAACCCCGACCACCCCTCGCTGGTAGGCGAGCATCCTCGGAGGCCGGCGTCACCACCATCCGCTTCGCCGCTTCCTCCTTTTCCCCGTTCACTCCTCCTTCGAGCGCAAGGACAACTGGAACGACGCCGACGCCGACGACCCGAAGCTCCTTGCCGTTCTCCCTCACCAACGGCATCTCCGTTAACCTCCCACCGTCGCGTTTGCACGGTGAGAACCGCAACCTCCTCCTCTTTCCTTTTTCCCTTTCCGCACTTCGTCGCACCGCTGCTGCACCATGGCCGCCGATTGAGATCGGCTGCCATGACTGCCATCTTTCTCTCTCCCCACTGTTTTGTTTTTCTGTTTCACCCTCTCTCCCTGTACACATGTTTTCTTTAGAAAAATAATTCACAAATTCATAAAATGCCATTTAAACATCATCTAAATTCAAATGGCCATATCTTGACCGTTTGAACTTGGAATCAACCCGTTCAAAGTGCTAATTTTTCCTTAAACAGTGATGAACCCATTTACATGCTTTGTTTCTGCATCTTATATGGTTTTTATTTATATTTTGGCTATTTTCTTTGCGTATGTCTTGTAGACGCTGCAGATCTGGAAGACCCGCTCTACCTTGAGGTTGACGTTGAAGATTTTGGTAGCGAGCAAGGTAAGTCATGCCATTTTGATCATATTGTTATCCCACTTTACAAAATTATGTTTATTTAAATTATTGCATTTCGCCTTATTAAATTCACGCGCTTATCACTGTTTTATTTATCCCTACCGATTCTACTTGTTATAGCCTTATTATTTGTATTATTATGATCCTTGTTAACTCTAGGAAAAGTAAAACTAGTGAGAACTTTATATATGTGATGCTTACTAGTAAATTTAGGAATATGCATAGCCCTGCTTAAATAGAAACAATTAGATGTTTTCCAATAATTAGACTTGGGCATAACTTGTAAATAATGGTAATTTTGGCTTAGTGGCTGTTTAGCGATGACATAATGTTTCCCCTTCAAAATTCCCCAAACATGATTTTCGGCTGGGCTCGGGGTGCTTGGTTTCGCTAGTCGCACCTCGGCCATCATAAGGACCGGTGTTCGGGCCTCTGTTGCAAAGCATATACCGTACAACCACATGTCTATTGGGTAGGGCTTAATGTATCGTATTGTACGGGCATGAACAAGGAAGACACGGATAGGGATGGATGCATCGTATTGTACAACCACACGGATATTGTACACCTCTAATCAGAGTATAATCTATTCGAATAGCCGCGCCCTTGGTTACGGGCAAGCTGTGCAATGTACCCAAGTTAGAGTTTAATTCTGCTAAAACTGGGATAACTGGAGTTATGATATGTGGGCCTAGGATAAGGCAAGATCGCGTCGGTGCTTGACTTTTTAATAATTTGATTAGAGATAGGCTCGTGTTTTATTTAAATGCCTTTAAAAATTTAATTGAAATGCTAGTTTTCTGCAAAATAGCCTTATAATGAATTCTTTGTACTCCTTACATTATATTTGCATTTTTCCATCCTGGCTTGCTGATTACGGTGGTTGTACTCAGCCTTGCTCCTTTTTGCCCCTTCCAGCTGAGGAGTATTTTTTAGATGATGGCTTTGATGTCTAGCTCGTGCCTGCTGTCAAGCGCGTGTGGTGGCCCGACGTAGCTCCGGCTTTTTATCGTTTATCATTAAGTGTTGGGTCTTTAGTCAGCCATGTAATAAAGTACTCTATTTACGCTTCCGCTTATATATTCTGTTATTTACCACCTAATGTGTACCTTGCCTCCTGGGACAAGGATTTATGCACTCACAAACAGAATATAGTGTTCTATTTTCCGGGCGTGACAATTTTACTGTCTCTGATTTATCTTTCTTATTTCCAGTGACCACTGTATATTATTCTTCGTGTATCCAAAAAACCAATTGATTGTTTGTAGTGTTGGACCCAGCACACTATGACAAGTCAACATTCATGGAACTCCTCACTATTTTGAATTTGTAACTGATAAATATTTAAATATGTACATAATTGCTACTTCCAATATTCTAACTGATTTGAACAATTGTTTTCTGCAAACAGCGCACACAAGTACTAAAGCAAAAGGGGTGGACCACTAACAAATCCGGCGGAGACTAAGCTATCCATCAAGACTGGCTGGCCGGTACGGACATATGCCATTATAACAAAACTTACTTACTTATAATGATGGATCACTTTGTAATTATATGGTAGTGTTTCAAAAAACCCCCAAGAGCCAACATGTGCGAACATTATTGTACATTATTACGTGTGCGAGATGCTCAGAGTCAATGGAAGGTACACAAGAACCAGTAACTGCGTAAGTCTGGATATTCTTCAAAAAAACCCATCCAACATGCCTGGTGTCCCAGGGAGGTGACTGAGCACAAACTTATGGTGCGTCCCGATGCCAAGCCAGTTAAGCAAAAACTGCGCCTGTTCGCCCAAGACAAAAAGGAAGCCATCCGAGAAGAGCTTGATAAACTCCTTAAGGCTTGTTTCATCAGAGAGGTTCTCCATCCAGAGTGGCTGGCCAACCCGGTCATGGTGCGCAAGGCTAACGGCAAATGGAGAATGTGTGTAGACTTCACCGACCTCAATAAGGCATGTCCCAAAGACCACTTCCCTCTTCCCCACATTGAACAATTGGTGGACTCCACAGCCGTGTTTGATGAAATTTTGGATTAATTTTATCACGTAAATATTTTAAATACCATGCAGTGAAAAAAAATAATAAGAAAATAGTTTTATCACATTGAGAAGGGTGATGAACGGTGTCCAAATATATTTAATATTGGACTTCGTAGCACATGTCGAATGGAAGATAATAGCCTTAATAGAATTTTAATATAATATACCGTTGATGAAATACAAGCTTGTAAAGGAAAGAGGTGAACTAATACAAACAAACAATACATACGATGATTGGTTTGCTGCCTTTATCTTCAAATGTATTGATGCAACTTATATGAGGAATGGGGTCCACCGTCATTTAGCCATGCTAATCAGGATTATCTCCACTACATGTCCACGTAAACTCAAATTTTATCCACAGGAAGGTTTTATCTGCAGAACAATCCATCTTGCACTGGAAGTTCGGAGAGATTAGGCGAGGCTATTGCCGCCGTCGCTGCCTATATAAGGAGTAGACCACCTCTGCTCACGGCACACTGAAGACGCCAAAGGAGGCACACACCTATTATTTTCATCCATTCCATCTCTTTGGTGGCTAGTAGATTAGAAAACCAGAAGGTCGAAGCCTGCCGGTGATAGCAAGGCCGGCGCCACTGCTAGAAGATAAACGCCGCAGCCAACCGGCATCCTTCGTCAAGCCGATTCTGTTATCGACCACATGCCACTAGCCAAAACATTTGCACTAGATGGTGAGCATACTGAATAAACATTAATTTTCTGGATTAAACATAGTAGACATCTGATCCTCATTGGTGATCAGGATGTCTACGTGTTCTTAATATATGATGTTAAAGCCAGATCGATAAGAGCCAAAACACGACTATTATCAAACTGCACATATATAATCAATGGTTCTATGCTAGTCTGGACCTTATTGGTGATTAGAGTAGCTGAGTACTACTTGATATTTTTTATGGAGAAAACTAGATATCCGGCCCTCATTGGAGATCAGATCATCTATTTGATACAATGAGAACAATGGTGCTAGGTACGTCCGGCCCTCATCAGCGATCGGACTATCTAGGTGTTGCTTTTGTAACTAAAAATATAGACCCATGCATGCACACGGGAGCAGTTCTCGATTATGACCGAGCATTGATGAGGTCATGTCATTATATTATTAACACATCCAAACATATAGGAATGGATATACATTACTTGGTGATAATATATTGTTGTCGGCTTTGGCGAAGCAAAGCCACCCATATTACCCTTCACCGTTAAATTCGCACCAACTTCAACCTTCGGCGAGCAATTAATTTTGAAGATAACGATCACAAACGCAGCTTAATCGGAGGTATTCCATAGGCTCGTTCGATGGACGTAATTAACCGGTATCCTCATTGCTAGGCACCGAAGATCAGCGGACTACACGCAATCTCTAGTCAGCATACCTCTATATTCAACATTCCTCGCGAAGGCAAAAGGCGAACTCCTGCGGGAGCCCTCATGTATTTGTAAATACTCATGTTAATGAATTATGATTAATAAAAATACAGGTTGCCCTTATTCCTGTGTGTTCGTTATTTTGTTTTCATCAAACAAGCTGGATGTTAGCTTTTGAGCTTCCTCGATGTTTACTCCGGCTACCATAAAATCAGCATGGCTGAAGAGGACGAGGAGAAGACAACGTTCATCAATCCTTTCAGTGTTTTCTTGTGCACCAAAATGCTCTTCGGATCAATCAACGCAGGTAACACCTATCAGTGGGAAATCCAAGGAGCCTTCGATGACCAGATCGACAGGAATGTGGAGGCCTACATCGATGATGTGGTAGTAGAGACAAAAACCGTTGACAAACTCATTGATGACATATGAGAAACATTCAACAATCTCCGATGATATCGGCTAAAGCTTAATATAAAGAAGTGCACATTTGGAGTACCGTCGGGAAAGCTACTGGTATTCCTCGTCTCCGGGCGAGGCATTGAGGCAAATCCCGAGAAGATCGAGGCCATCGAGAACATGAAGTCGCTAACAAAACTCATAGAGGTCCAGAAGCTGACAGGGTGCATGGCGTACCTGAGATTTGTTCGAGAAGAGGGCTAAGTGTGAGTCCCTGAGGATCATGCGCATCATGAGCGTCGATAGTGGCCAGTACCCGTTCGTTAACACTAGGCATCGAGAAAGAGTGGGGTGACGGGATTATTACGGCAAGATCTCGAGGACGTCCTCCTTGATAGACTGGTGCACATCTCCTCCGCAACGTGTTGAGCATGCTTTGTGGCCACGCCCCCCATCTTGCCGATAAGGGTGCCCTAGGACCCCAAGACTGTCGTCTCGTCGGGGAACTTGGGACCCTTCTCTTGGATCCCCAAACTACAAGCCACCGTGTCCAGGCGTCCATAGTTGGTGTGGAGGCCTTGCCGGAGGTTCTCTAGGACCTCCTTCATCCACTGCTCCCAACCTTATCGCTGATGATCATGGCCTGCGACCAGCTCCTTGAACTTCTTCAAGTCCTTTTGTGCCTCTCCCAATTGCCTCTAGCTACGTGATACAGTTATCGTGCGTAGTTGCGGCCTTCTTGAGCTGCTCAACCTCAGCGCCGGTTGATAGTCAAATGGGGGGTGGCAACAGGCATATGGCAGGGAGGCGACGGAGCTGGTGTCGACAAGGCGGCTATGACGGTAGTCGAAGAGAATGATTTTTAATTTTGGGATGAATTTCTTAGGACGTGACAACAATTGGACACTTTAAATAATCTCATTCCCAAACCTTTCCTAACAAGCAATCAACCCCTTCCATCTCCCAAATAAATAAATCGGCAATAGCAACATTTACTAACCTATCGGTTGGCACGATTTCTACTTGGTCTCCTTGCCATATAAGCAGTAGGTTGTATAAACCCTTCCCATCAATAACAATAAACATACTCGGGATTGACTTGCTGCCAATTGTTAATTCCACATTGAAACTTCTTTTGTTTCTGAAGAATGCCCCCAAGTCTTTTAGAACCATGTTGGTCTTGATCAAATCCTCTGGAGTCTTTCGCAATATTTTAAAAGTTGTCTAAGGCATCAAATTCACAGCTGCTCTTCCATCAACCAGCATCTTGGACATCGGCTTACCATTAACAAACTCTTCAACGTACAACGGCTTAAGGTGTCGATGTTCACCATCTCCTGGATTTTCAAAAACAGCTTGTTGAGGCGATAACATCAGCTTCGCTAGGGATTCCTTGCAAACCTCCTCATTGACTGGCCAATATGAATACCATACTTACTGATGATAAAGCTACTGCTTTAACTTTAGCTACCACACATGCCTTTTGTCTATCATCCTCAGTATCAACGACTGAAACAACTTTGCTTTTATCGCGCCACTCCTTCCTTGTGTGCCTCAGCCGATGGTTGATTTCCTCTTCCACCTCCTGCATTTACTTTATGTTCCTCATTCGCTAAACTCACCTATTCTGTTATTTTTTAAAAATACCACTCGGACACCATTGCGGGTTCTGTACTTGAGATTCTTTCTCATTTTCATCTTCAAAGTAATCCTGATGAAGTGGTCCCAGCTGTTGATGAACAGGCAATTTCTTATGCATCAGCCAATCCATCTACCTTGAACCACCCTACCTACTGGAACTGGACCAATACCGATCGTCGACGTCATTACATCCAGGACAATCTTTGACCAATGGAAATCTCATGCCTTTATTCCAGCAAAACCTAAAGAACTCACACTCCCAATAGGGATCAAAACAAGCTTAATCGTCTCGATAATGTATCTGAATCTACCTTCCTTGTTTCCTCCCGTATTTACCAATCGTCCTGGCAGAGTTGAGTCTTCACTCGTGGTGAGCCCGTTGATTCCTATTATCAGCCTTGTGATCATCAGCCCTTGTGTGAACCATAGTTACTAGAAAAGGGTGCTAATCGATCTTCATCAGCTTCTTGCCATCATCAAAATTAATTCTTCCTTCATTCATTGGTAGTATCAGAACCAGTATTATACCATTTGCAGTATTTCCTCTTCTTCAATTCTTCAGGTGGTGGAATAACACGCCCTACTGGCAGGTGGATTTGATTTTCTTGCAGAAGTAAGATAAAGATTCTATTGGCATTGTTAACATCGAAATCATATCTTTCTTCTTTGCTAGTAGCTTTGACCCACTAACAGACTACAATCTTTTTATTCCTGGCCCACTCTACTACACTAATCTCGGGGTCTTCATCCTCTGAATTAGAGGCATAATTGTAAACATTATTTGCTTTTTTGGCAAACCTCTTGGCCTCTTGAAATCTCTGCTCATAAGCCGATACTTTCTGAACAAGGTGGGCTAAACTCTCATAGTCTTGAGAAGAAAACCTTTCCTTTTTCGGCACCAACAATCCTTGAAAAGCTAGATCAGCCAACTGTGAATTAGTCAAATTTAAACTATAGCATATGTTCCTGGTGTCTCTGAATCTCTGGTCTGGAACTGATTCATCAGACTTCTTCCTTATTACTGTCAGGTTCAATAGCTTCATCTATTGAATCCCACTAAAGAAATACCTACGGAACTGCTTCTCTAAATCGGTCCAACTCCTAACAGAATTATATGGCAAGAAAGAAAACCATGTAAATGTCAATCCAGGTAATGACAAAGGAAATAAATCTAACCCTCGATGCCTCTATGGCCGATGCTTCCCCAAACTGAGCTAAGAATCAGCTGATGTGCTCATAAGTTGAAACATTGTCGTCGCCTGAAAACTTGGAGAAATCCCCGATCTTGTATAAGTTGGGTAATGGTACTCTATCAAAAGATTCTGGAAAAGGCTGTCGATACATGATCCCATACTGAAAAAGGTTGCCGATAGATGATCCCATTGAGCCCAAAATTTTCCTGCCTGACATCAGCGATCATATCAGCCCAGGGTTGTTGGTGTGCTCCATACTGCTAGTGGGCCTGCCCATATTGGGGTTGATGTGCAAGCTGATACAGTTGTGAGTTCTCCAGCCGATAGTGCACGGCGGTGGGGGCTGATATTGCATATTATAACCGTTGGCAGTATGCCATGGGGCCCTTCGACTGGACCTACCGAAACCAAGTAGCAAGGATTCGGACTCCAGGCGCCCAAGACCCCTTGGGGTGAAGCCCTGTGGCGAAGACATCGGGGCGAAAGGGGGGAAGGGTGAAGAGTCGCATCGGGTCCCTGCCAGTCTGGGCGAAAGCTGCATGGCGAAGGCGTACACCAAAGGGGGATGACTTCGCCAGGCCGGACCCGATCCAAGAAGGCCCAGTGGGCCAGCCCAATTGCACCGGCCTGTGGGCCAGTGGGCCAGTAGTCGCCGGGCGGCCCATTAAAGGCCTATATTCTTTAATTACATTGAATACCGATGTAAGTGTCCCTTTTGTAAGGGTGACCATGTAAATTCCCCTGTAATAGCCCTAAACCCCAATAGGGGGATCTGTAATGGGGTTATAAATAGCCACTTTGGCCCATGTAAAAATGGGATCCCAATTTTAATCCTGAATTTAATACACTTTACTTTCCCAACGACTGTTGAGTATTCACGTCCTTCGACGTATGCAGTTGTCGTTTCGACAACAGTTGGCACCGACCATGGGGACCTCCGAGCGAAACCACTGAGAGCGAATGCCACCGAAGAAGGTCTCAAAGGAGAGGGTTCGGCGCCTGCGCCACAACCGCCGCCTTCGGCCCTGGCCACTTCGGCTGAACAGGCGCCGGAGATCCCTTCGGCAAGCCAACCGACTTCGACCACACTCGCTGCTGTTCAGGCCGACCCCAGCCTCGAGGCGCAAGCTGAAGCCAGCATGGAGGCCATGCGGCATAATATGACATGACTCCCGGATATGCTTCGCCAGATGCAAGAGCAACAGCAAGCGTACGAAGCGGCACGGCAAGCGAAGGTTACTTCGGCTCCCATCCTCCAGTACTCGGCAGGCTACATTCCGCCTCAAGCCTACCAGCAAGCGCCGGTGCAAGCCCCTCCGCCACAAGCCGCACAAGGACTGGTGCACTTCCTCGGCCAACCTTCGGCCGCAGTAGCGCACCCACTTCCTGGCGTACGGCCGCAGGTTCGACCACCCGGCCAAGTGTCACAAGTGGTGGCGGAGGGGCTTCGGCCCTGCAAGCGCAGCTTCAAGCCTTCCTTTAGCAGCTCAATCAACCCCACAACATCTCAAGCACAACCCCTTCGGCCCAATCGGAGGGGGGCTCCTACCAGGGCGCACCAGGGTGGCTGCCGTCGAACCAGCCCGGGCCGGGGGCTTCGCCCTGGGGACAGGGGCCGCAGTTCGACTTCTACAACACCATTCAAACGCCACCGTTCGGAACCGGGCCACCGAACGTCGCAGCCCAGCCGCATGCACAGGCCATGACTTCACCCTTCGCCACGCCGTACCCGCAGCCGAGCGGGCCCTCGCTGCAGGGCGTCATGGGTAAGGCTGGGGGCGAAAAGGGGCTGCCACTGAGCGGGGGGATCAAAAACCGTCCAATCCCACCTCAGTTCAAGTTCCCACCCGTTCCACGGTACTCGGGTGAAACATACACAAAAGAGTTTCTCTCTATCTACGAGTCCGCGATCGAAGCCGCTCATGGCGACGAAAATATCAAGGCGAAGGTAATACATCTCGCTCTAGACGGCATCGCCCGTTCTTGGTATTTCAATTTACCTTCTAATATCATTTACTCATGGGAGCAATTGCGCGATGTCTTTATCCTTAATTTTCGAGGCACCTATCAGGAGCCGAAGACGCAACAGCTTTTGCTCGGCATTCGCCAGAGGCCGGGCGAATCGATACGGGAGTACATGCGCCGCTTCTCGCAAGCCCGATGCCAAGTTCAAGACATAACTGAAGCATCCATCATCAACGTCACTTCGGCGGGCTGCTCGAGGGCGAACTCACAAGGAAGATCGCCAACAAGGAGCCGCAAACTCTCGAGCACCTGCTTCGCATCAACGACGGGTACGCAAGGGGCGAAGAGGACTCCAAGCGAAGGCAGGCGATTCAAGCTGAGTACGACAAAGCTTCCATCGCCGCTGCCCAAGCCCAGATGCAAGCGCAGGCCCCCGAACTGGCTCCCCCCGTTGTTCGGCAACCCCTGCCGGCGAACCAGGGGCAACCGCCGAGACAAGGCCAAGCTCCCATGACTTGGAGGAAATTCAGGACTGACCGTACAGGCAAGGCGATGATGGCTGTCAAAGAAGTATAAGCCCTCCGCAAGGAGTTCGACGTCCAGCAGGGTGGCAGCTACCAGCAGCCTGTTCACAAGAAGGTCAGAAAGGACCTCTATTGCGCCTATCATGGGCGATCTTCGCACACCACCGAGCAGTGCCGAAACATTCGTCAACGAAGCAACACTCAAGAATCAAGGCCGCACCAGGGTGCCGCTGTCGAAGCGCCTCGCGAGGCGGCCCGAGAGCAGTCACCTCCAACCGAACAGCGTCGGGACATGCAGCGCAGAATCATCCAGGTGGTCACAAGGGCTGATCCACCGGTCCGGTAGAGAAAGTTGCAGCTGCGAACGGTGCATAACATCACTGCCACGGGTGAAGGGGTCCCAAAGTACTTGAGCCAGCAAATTTTTTTCGGGCCGGAAGATGCCGAAGGAGTGCTGTTCCCGCATCAAGACCCCCTGGTAATTTCGGTTGAGGTGGCCGGCTTTGAATTTCGGCGAATTCTGGTTGATGGGGGTAGCTCGGCCGATGTCTTCTTCACCGAGGCGTACACCAAGATGGGGCTGCCAACTTTGGCCCTCACACAAGTGCCGGCCTCGCTTCGCGGCTTCGGCGGTGAGGCGGTTCAAGTTCTTGGCTAGGCACGGCTGATGGTTGCTTTCGGCACAGGTGAAAACAGGCGCGAAGAGCAGATACTGTTCGACGTAGTCGACATCCCATATAGCTACAATGCTATCTTCGGCCGTGCAACCCTGAACAAGTTTGAAGCCATCTCCCACCACAAGTATCTCAAGCTCAAAATGCCCGGTCCGGCAGGGGTAATCATTGTCAAGGGGCATCAATCTCCAGTCATGTTGAAAGGCGACTTGGCCGTGACTAACAGGGCATTGCACAATGTGGAGGCCGAACCGCGTGTCAACCGCGTGCCGAAACCAGCCCCTCATGGCAAGGTGGTCAAGGTGCAGGTAAGCGGGGCGGACCCGGCAAAGGTTGTCCAGCTGGGGGGCGATCTAGGCGAAGAGGAAGCTAGGAAAATCCTAGAAGTACTCAAGAAAAACATAGACATCTTCGCCTGGAGCCCCAGCGAAGTGGGGGGGGCGTTTCGACAGAGCTCATCATGCATCCCCTGGAGGTCAAGCCAGACGCCAAGCCAAGAAAGCAGAAGCTGCACAAGATATCCGCTGATCGCCAAGAGGCAGCGAAGGCCAAAGTGCAGAAGCTACTCAAGGCTGAGGTGATCAAGAGATCGACCACCCGGAGTAGCTGGCGAACCTGGTCTTGGTGAAAAAGTCGAACGGCAAGTGGCGCATGTGCGTCGACTTCACGGACCTCAACAAGGTGTGCTCGAAGGATGACTTCCCCTTGCCGCGGATCGACCAGCTTGTCGATTCGACGACTGGCTGTGAGCTCATGAGCTTCTTGGACGCCTACTCAGGCTATCACCAGATCCACATGAACCCGGATGACATCGCCAACACAGCGTTCGTCACGTCGTTCGGCCTTTCGGATGCCTTTCGGCCTGAGGAACACCGAGACAACGTTCGCCAGGCTGTTGTACAAGGTGCTTCGCAAGCAGCTGGGGCGAAATGTGGAAGCCTATGTCGACGACATCGTTGTAAAGAGCCGCAAGGTTTTCGACCATGCGTCTGATTTACAAGAGACCTTCAACAACTTGCGCGCTGCGGGTATGAAACTAAACCCGGAGAAGTGTGTTTTTGGAGTTCGCGCGGGCAAGTTGTTGGGTTTTCTTGTTTCAGAAAGAGGTATCGAGGTGAACCCTGAGAAAATTGACGCCATTCAGCAAATGAGGCCACCGTCGAGCGTACGCGAAGTACAAAAGCTCGCAGGCCGAATTGCGACGCTCAGTCGTTTTCTCTCGAAAGCAGCCGAAACGGGCTTGCCATTCTTCAAGACCCTCTGGAGCGGAGGAAAGTTTAGCTGGACCCCCGAATGCGAGGCCGCATTCGACGAGCTAAAGCAGTATCTGCAAAGCCCACCTGCCCTGGTCAGCCCAACCACAGGAAGCGAAATATTGTTGTACCTAGCGGCTTCGCCAGTGACAGTCAGTGTAGTTCTTGTCCAAGAGACAGAGTCAGAACAGAAACCAGTGTACTTCATCTCCGAAGCCTTGCAAGGGGCGAAGACAAGGTACATTGAGATGGAATAACTTGCTTACGCCCTAGTGATGCCTCGTGCAACCTCAAGCACTACTTTCAGGCCCACAAAATCACTGTGCCATCGCAGTATCCTTTGGGCGAAGTGCTTCGGGGGAAGGAAATTTCTGGAAGGCTCAGCAAGTGGGCAACGGAGTTATCCCCTTTCGACCTGCATTTCGTTGCTCGCACCGCTATCAAATCCCAAGTCCTAGCCAATTTCGTGTCCGAATGGACACCGGCGTCCGCCCCCGAACCTCGGCCTGTCGAACAGCCTTTGATAATGCACTCCGACGGCTCGTGGTCGCACAGGGGGACGGGCGCCGCGGCTGTACTCACTTCACCGTGGGGCGTGCCGATTCGGTATGCCGCAAGGCTGTAGTTCGACACAACCAACAACATGGCAGAGTACGAAGCAGTGCTGCTGGGGTTAAGAAAGGCGAAGTCACTGGGAGTTCGGCGCTTGCTCATCCGAACAGACTCCAAGTTGGTTGCATGTCATGTTGATAAGTCTTTTGAAGCAAAAGACGAAGGGATGAAAAGATACTTGGAGGCATTTCGGTCGATGGAAAAGTGCTTCACCGGGATAACGGTCGAACACCTACCCAAAGGCTAGAATGAAGAGGCAGACACCCTGGCAAAATCTGCCGCCTGCGGGGGGCCGCATTCACCAGGCATCTTTTTCGAGATCCTGTACGCACCAAGCGTGCCCGCGGAAAATACTGATGTCATGGCCATCAACCAGATAGATTCCGGCGAAGACCCAAAGGACTGGCGGACCCCGTTCGTAAAGTACCTCAAGAAGGGCTGGCTTCCAGAGGATGAAGCCGAAGTGAAGCGCTTGAAAATAAGAGCCAGACAATATAAGCTGGTCTCAAGGCAGCTATACCGCTCGGGGGTGCTCCAGCCTTTGCTTCGATGCATCTCCTTCGCCGAGGGCGAAGAAATGGTGAAAGAAATACACAAGGGGCTCTACGGTGCACATCAAGCTGCGAGAACAGTCGCCTCCAAGGTGTTTTGCCTGGGGGTATATTGGCCCACTGTGCTGAAAGTCTGCGTTGAGCAGGCCAAAAGGTGCGAAAGCTGCCACGACATGGCCGAAGCCAAACCGCACCACAATACGAGCTGCAGCCTATCGCACCAGTCTGGCCCTTCATCAAGTAGGGGCTAGACATCATTGGCCCATTCCCGGTGGCACGAAATGGATACAAGTTTGCAAACGTAGCCATCGAATACTTCTCACGCTGGATCGAGGCCGAACCACTCGGCGCGATGACTTCGGCGGCAGTACAGAAGTTTGTTTGGAAAAACACTATTTGCTATTTCGGAGTGCCAAGGGAGTTCATCATGGATAATGGCAAGCAGTACGACTCTGATAGATTCAGAGAAATGTGCGAGGGGCTAAACCTGGAGATCAAGTTCGCGTCGGTCGCGCACCCACAGTCGAATGGGGTGGCCGAACGCCCAAATGGCAAGATCTTGGAGGCACTCAAGAAAAGGCTTGAGGGGGCAGCGAAGGACAGATGGCCAGATGAAATGTTGTATGTTCTTTGGGCCCTCCGAACAACTCCCACAAGGCCAACCAAGTTCAGCCCGTTCATGCTCCTCTACGGAGATGAGGCGATGACCCCAACGGAGCTAGGGGCTAACTCACCAAGGGTGATGTTCTTCGGGGGCGAAGATGGGCACGAAGTGTCGCTCGAACTCCTTGAGGGGGTACGAGTCGAAGCACTGGAACACATGCGCAAGTACTCTACAAGCACTTCGGCAACCTACAACAAAAAGGTTCACCCAACGGAACTCCTACCTGGCCATCTCGTCCTGAGGAAAAAGGCGAACCCAGTAGCGAATGGGAAGCTTGAGTCAAAATGGGAAGGGCCATATCTCATCAAGCACAGGTCGAGGACCGGCTCTTTTCGCCTAGCAACACTAGAGTGTGAAGAGTTCGATCACTCCTGGAACACCGCTTCTCTTAAGCGTTTCTATGTTTAGAAAGGGTGGCACCCTATTCGCCAAAATATAAAAATATACATACTATTATGTAGCTCTTTCGGCGTCTGCCATTATGTACGCCTTCCGGCACAAAAATACAAAAAAAGGAGAAAATGAAAAAAGAAGAAAAAAAACTGGACGTAGGGCTATTATCCACTCTGGAGGCCCAAACCAGTATAAAATCTCTGTGTCTTTCGCCTTTTTTACTTGTGTGCATGATAATTCGTGGAAAAACCCCAAGGCAAACGCTCGATCAGCGAAAACGCCAGGGGGGCGAAACGAATCGGCCGAAGCATCGCTCGCCGAACGTTGAAACCGCGAAAGCTTGTTTCGAAAAATGACAACCGAACACCGCTATAGTCGATCTACACCAAAAATTCGCGCCGTGGTTAACGCGGAGTACCAAAGATCGATAACGGACGTCGAAAGCTGAAAACTCAGCAGACCTATTTCGCCAATGTACGTAAAGGGGCCGATATATTCCGGCCCAACGAAAGCACGAGATGTGATAATGCAGGAAATGGCGAAAAGGAAACAAAAGCACACCTTTATTAACTTCGAGAAAAATCGAAAAGTATATATCGTACAACGTGGTACAGGCGAAAGGAGTTACATCTTCGGTTACAAGTAAATTACATCTTCGCCCTCAAAACAACTAGCAAAGGAATGATCTGGTGAACATGGTTCATCGTCACTATTAATATTGTAGACTACCCTAAGGGGAGAAGGGGGCGAAACAAGAGAAAGACTATAGCAGTGTCGGGCGATCGCCTCCTACCGATCGGTCCGTCGATGATCTCGCCAGAAGCGAGCCATGCCCTCCAAGCACGCCACGTGGACACGATCGTAGTCCTCCAGCGTTCGCCCGAGGTGGGTTCGCATCCAGTTAGCAACGTTCACAACTTTGTAGTTATGGCCGTTAATGGTCATTTCACGGTAAAAGGTCGAAGCACGTAGCGAGCCCTCGGCAAATTCTTCACCGCAATAAACTTCTCGTTCTTACTTCGCCAATCCCCAAAAGGGGGCCGAACACACAGCTTTCGGCATAGACCCTGCAAAAAGCGGGGAAGTCATGTAGGGAAACATAGAAAGCGAAGCTGGGACACGTGAATCGGGCGAAATGATTATGCGAAACAGTGCAAGCACGAGAAAGGAAAACATGAAACACGAACGGCTAAAATTGTCATATATTTCAAACATTACGACACTCTACAATAAGGTGGGCCATTGGCCATATTTACACTGTTCACCCTATACGGCACACATCAAAAGAAAAAAAAGAAAATTTACAAAACACGGGCGGAGGGCCTCACACCTCTGGGTGGTCTTGGGCTCCACCTCCGCTGTGTTCCGCCGGCTCTTCACCTTGATCCGCCGCTTCTGTCTTCGCTAGATGCTCAAGCAGGCGCGCCTTGGCAGCAGACCGGCTGTCCTTCTGCCAGAACTGCTTGCGCCAAGCGCGAAGTGCTGGCGAAATGTCCTGGGTGCTCACCTCCCAGTCCCCCTTCGTGAAGTCGGGGAACTGGGCGACGTGCTCGCACCCAGATTGCTGCAGCAGGCGCAGGGCGAAAGCCGCTGACACGCGCGCACAACAATCGCCGTACGCCGTCGCACAGTCCGAAACCGCGCAGCCAGCCTGCTGGGTCCACTCGCAGAACTCGAGTGCGGAGGCGTTTTCGCCCGGAACATCTCGCGCCTTCATCCCCATGTCGTTGAGCGCGAGGTGAAGAGTTCGACAGGCAGTCTTAGCGGATTCGGTGGCCCTCACCGCCTCCCGGGCGAGGCGTTGTGCCTTCGCCTCCGCCCTATCCACCTCTTGACGAAGAGCCTCCATCTTCGGCTCCGTCAAGTTGTAATAATCGGTGTGGGCGGCGGAATGCCCTCTCTCTTTCGCCAGCTCGGCTTTGAGGCGATCAATTTCCGCCTTCGCCTCGCTGCCCTTGTCCAGTTCGGCCTAGAGGCGCTTGTTTTCCGCCTTCGCCTCCCGGAGGGACCGAGCAAGGCCCTCCATCTCCAGGCTCTTATGGCCCAACTCGTCGTCCTAGGCCCGAAGACGGTTCTTCAGGCCATCAAGGCGAGCCCGCATCGTTCGCTCTGTCGAACAACAGGCCGCAAGGGTCTGGTGAAACAAAAATGGTGAGGAGGCAAATGATAAGTCAGGATGTCGAAGACAGCAACACAAAAAAAAGAAGAGGGCAATAAAAAGTTAACTTACCCGAACGGCGGATCAGCCCTCGTCGAACTCATTAAGCTCGACGAAGAGACTGGGGCCGCCAGCCGGCGCGACAATATTGCTCACCCCCTCGATGAAGGGAATGAGCTCCGCCCGGGTCTCAAAGTCACAAGGGGCGAAGCGGGCCGGTGCCTTCCAATAGTCGTAGCCGGACGCCTCCGCCAACTTCTTGCCCTTGCTTAGGGTAAGCGGCGAAACGATGGGCCGACGAACCGGGCTATTAAAAACCTGGGCGGTCGCCTCCACCAGTCGATCGGCTGAAGCCGAAGCTCCAGCCCTACCCGTTGCCCTAGGGGAGGTCGTCGGACCCTGGCTTCGCCCTACGGGCGAAGTGGGCGTCCCGTCGGACGACTCATCATCACAAAATACGTTAGCGATGGCGACGACCCTCTTTTTCCGGGGGCCCTCTTAACAGGCTCCCCCTTCGCCGCCTTAGTCGCAGCGATCACAACCAAAGCCTTCGCGACCTCCACGTCCTTGTGGCGAAGGGGCGAGGAAACCAACTCTGCCCCGGTTTCGACGCGATCTGGGCTAGGGGTTGGAGTATAGCCCTGGGTCTCGGAACGGCTATCGCCAGCTCCGTCTGCGACTGCTTCCACTGCGATCTCTGTCTCCTCCGCGTCCTCCTACTCTTCGACTTCATCCTCGTCGTCAGCATCGGTGTCGGCGGAGCCGGGGGCCTTTCGCTTGCGGGGGGCAAACTTCACTTGCCCCCGCAGGCGCTTCCGAGACGGGCCTGCTTCGCCATCATCCTTGAATGGCTTCGCCCTTGGGGGGAGTTCGTCGGTGTAGACCCGGTTCGCCCGGCCAGCTGCTTGTCGAGTTAACAGCTGGCTGTACTCGGTGATCGACACATCACCGATCAGCTTGCGGGCTTCGGTGTCGGCCTGGGCAAGGCTCAAAACTGAAAAACGGCATATCGTTAGGGATGAAGTCGAACAAAAAAAGAGGGGTGAAGAGCGAAACATAAAAATGGGGAAAACGATAACTCACCATACGCCCCGGCATACAGGATGAGTTTTGGCAGGCCATTGACCTCTTCGCCCTGGTCAACTTCGACCTGGCACGACTGGGAGAGGGGGCATACACGCTCATGCAAAACTCCTCGACCAAGTCACGGCAACTTAGCCGGGAGCACACCTTGCGGAGCAGGGCGAACCGTGCCTCCAAGGCGCCACTCATGGCAACCCTCGGCTTCCGGGTCGGCGAAATTGCACGACGCCGCCAGCGAAGGGCTTTCGCCGCTTCGGACCCTGCCTCGAAGGGGATGGAGTGGTAAAACCACTTTGTCATCCAATGGCGATCCCACTTCGACATAGCGGTGTTGACCGGCCACAAGTCGGAGCGCTCGGGGTGAACATTGAAATTCACACTCTCGAACGCTATCTTCCGGGTTCCAGCAGGGGTGACCACCGTCTTCGAGTTCACAGTGACCAAGAAGATGGCGCCGAAAAGCTCGGCGCTGGGTTCGAACCCAGCAGTCCGGCACGCCCAATCAAAGATGGCGATGCGGACTAGAGCCGAAGGGCTCAGCTGGGGCAGCTCCACCTGAAAAAGGTGAAGAATTTCCGGTAGCAATATGTTGCACGGAAACCGGAGGCCAGCCTCGAAGAAAATGGCTGGTGTTCGCCGGGTTTTGGGACTTCGGCATCCCCAGGGGCGAACGCCCACCCCTCCGCCACCAAGCCCACGGCAACCATCCTCGCCAGCTCATCTTCGTCAATGAGCGAAGTCCCCAGAAACGCGGTGGTGTCTTCGTTGATACGGCCTGGGTCAGGACCTGTTGTGGAGACAGGGTTCGGCTTGCGTGGAGCCATGGCGAAACGAGTGTGGATTGGCAAAAAGGTCTAGCTAGGCGTATGGGTTCGTTCAAAATTAGAGAGCCGTGAGCGAAAGACTGAGAAGAGAATGACTGCGGTAAAAATGAAAGGGGTAATGGCGGTGAAGAGGGTGAGGAAAGAATATATAGCCTACCAGGCGACGTTTCGCCTTCCTTACCAATCAGGAACGACCACGTGTCGCGGGTAGGCGACGTTTCGCCTTCCTTACCAATCAGGAACGGCCACGTGTCGCTGGTAGGCGAAATGGTAAAATGTCATGGACCAGGCCGTGCAGTGGCGGGCCAGCGAGAAGAAGCCCATCACTGTTCACTACGGCCCAATGGAACAGTACAGGCCATTTCACAATTCATAAAATACGAAGGCCCATCACTGTTCATATTGGGCCCAGTCAAAGCAATAAAGATGACCTCGCTACTCGCGGAAGGCAAAAGCTATACGTATGTTGATGCAAAAAAACACACACTGGCCTGAGAGGTTTGCTTTACTCTAATGCAGGTCCAATCTTGAGGTTTTAGATTCGAGGGCGTGCCAGTTGATTTGATCCTGCAATCAACAAGAAAGAATATACAAAAAATATCAGTAAACGATAGATAATCGGCCATAGGGCCGATTTCATATCGTATGCGACCTAGCCGATGCAATGAAGCATGGATCGGCTGTAAGGTATATGAATAAGCATGGAAATAACCCTAATATTGGTATATCGGCTGTAGATATCAATATTATGCAATCAATAGATCAATGTTGCTTTAGAAATAAACAATTGGTATAGATCGGACTGAATCGAGACAGTATAAACTATTTAAGTCTATGACAACATGAAATAACGATCACATAAGACTAATGTCATAGCCGATATCTAGATCTAATTGTATATCGGTCATGAATCCAATATGATCTCATGATAAAGCATTAGGAACTTAAATATAGAACATCAAACAAAGCATGAAACCATGTCAAATATTCTAAATAGATAAGATCGGCTAAAACTCCGATACTATCCCTATTGACAATCGTAAAGCGTGTTATAGATCATGATTCTAAAATAACTTAATAGGTTGGACTGAACCAATGCAGCATCAAGTATAAGAGAAGCATGACATGTAACAAGCCAATAACATCAAATCAGGATGGTAGATGCATCATATAACATGAATCAATATAGTAAACTAGCCGAGATCGCCGAAACCCTGAAACAGATCTAGCCGATATAGGAAATAGCATTATTGATCTAGGTTATATGATGCATATGATAACTGCGGAACTTGCAAGATAGAATTAGAGTGTCATAAAGATGTAAGCACTAATCCCGATGATGCAAATTGCCATGACAAGATATACCTTCTCGCTGAAGATCAAACTGATGCAGCACGACTCGAGAGCACAAGCTTGTCAGAAATAAGAAACAAAGGTGGCGATGCGCCGAGATTGATTGAACGTATGTTGTTGTTATTTACAAGACCTCGGGATTATATTTTTACCCGAAAATACAAACATTGTCCACTACGGACACGACACATATTACCCTAATACAAATCCAACTAGCGAACAAGTCTCTTAGGCAGACTCTTATCGATAATATCTATAAGAAAATTACATAAAATATCCTAATTAATAGATACAGTTGCCTCCTCAGGACTCTATCCGTTTATGGCAATCCATATGAAACTCGTTAACACAACCCGATGACGTGTACTGAGTCACGTTACCGAAATCGGCTCCATCGGCTAACCTTGTCCAACTCTGACTCTGCCGATCAGTTCATAGCCGATTCGGACTCCAGCCGATGCGCACTCTGTTTCCGAAATCCTTGCATATTTTCAAATCCGCTTTGGACTATGTTGTGTTTCCGATCCTTGTAGATTAGATTTGCTTACCAAATTTCATCGTCAACACATGCCCCCCAATTCCGAAGTATTTATAATGCAACGGAATTATCTCTTCTCAACCGCAAAATTCTAGGGTTACTCCTGTGACCGTTACGCACCTAATTCTTTAAATACCAACCGCTCTCCCGGATATTTCACGGCATTACCTCCGTTTTCACCGCTTAAGCCACCAAATATCCCCGTGAACTCCGGCAATCATCTTCTCTCTCCACTCCGGCGACCAAAGCACCAAATCCCCTCCGGCGACGACTTTCGCACAACAATGGCAACACCATCGAGTCCACCAAAATCCACCGCCATGGAATACGCCGAGGTAAGTCCCCAATCAACTCCAATTTCTCTTTTCAATTTCTTCACTTTTATTCCGCCTTCATCCCTTTTCGTCCTCTTTCCAATCGGTAGCACTTAACTCATCAAGTAGCTGTCCCAAAGCTCAGTGAACCCAACTACTTCTTTCTGGGTCAAATAGGCGATTTAGATCCTACTGATATCATCAACGCAGAAACAGATAGAATCCCTTTTAGGCAAGCAAATCCATCCCTTTCCCATTAGACCACAACTTTTAGATCTTGGCCCTCTCAAGTCGATAAATGGATAGATTGGTATAAAAGGGTTGCAGCAAGCAAACAAGATCACTGGGATGAAATAGGGATAGCCCAATGCTTGTCCTTATCCATAGCCAATATGAAAAAAGACGAGCCGATGCTATCTTCAGCTGCATACTTTTGGTCAGATACCCTTAACAGCTTTATGTTCAACCAAGGGTCGATGACTCCCACCTTACTGGACATAACCATGATCACTGGTCTAGATATAACCACATCGGCCAACCCCATCAGTATGAAGACCAAGTGTACTTACAAATTCAAGACCAAAAATATCGGTGGCTGGTCTGGCTTTATCTCTGAGAATATGGGCACAGGCTCTGTATCAGCTAGGGAACATGCCGCTTTCTTGATGATGTGGCTAGACAAATTTCTATTTTGTGGATCCACCTGCGGGCCAACAGCCAACTGGCAACATCTAGCTGAAGCCATTGTCTTGAAAAAGGAATTTCCCTTAGGAAAATATCTGCTAGGAGCAGCATACCAGATGTTAAGCCAATCATCGGCCAAACTGATAATGGATTCAAATATCAACACTGGCGGCCCATGGTGGTTTATCCAACTCTGGTTAACCCTGCATACTCTAAAGGTTGCAAAAAGAACATGACTCCTAGAAGCAGAATTCCCCTCAACAGCCGATTCTGAAAATGATGAGGAACCAAACCAAATGCGCCGATGCATGTCATATGGAGAAGCAGCTACCAGTTATGCTGGACATGGACCATCGGCTGAACACTTCCATAACTGGTTTGGGAACTTTTATGATGGATTTCCGAGAGACAGCCGAATCTGGTTTGCCTATGACTCCTATCGAAACTTTGAACTGCCAACCGATTTTAGGCTCAATGAAATTAATGATGAGAGATTTGAAAAACCCAGGGAAATCCTTACTGCTTCAATCTCCCCATGCATACTCCCAGTTGGCATATCTCAGGGTAGAAATATTCAACCCTCCTATGAATTCTACCACCCAATGTCAGCAGCAAGACAACTTGGAATGGGTACACTACCCATCAGCTTGTATTATGTCGATAAGATTCAGACCAGGGGTGACATCGTATCGGCTCTAATGATGGACAAGCTACTCAACATCCCTGGTCCCCCTCTTGGCAGCATAGACAGATTCAATATCATCTTAATGAGAAGTATCCAATTTGATAGATGGTGGTCAGAAGTGAAAAGTCATATATTCCATCTACCAGTTGAATCATATCTTACCCGGATTGTACCAAACTTGGTCCCTCAGGTAAATTTCTTCCCTCAAGCTTCGCACTTTATTACTATGAACTGCTTAACACTCATAATTTATTAATTTCCCTTGCAGACAACAAATTCTCCTCCTCCTTCAACCAGCCGAAGTGGCAAGCCCATAGCATATGCCATCGCCAAACTCCCAAACGGCAGTGGACCAGCTCCATCCATCATCGGCTTCAATGCCCCAAAGACTGCCACCTTACTTCAAGGCCAACTCAGAGAGCCGATACAAGCAGGTGATAAAAGAAGAAGAACCAAACAGGCTGCTGTAAAGCCAACGCTCTTGAAGAAACCGACCAAGCGGCAAAAGAAAACAGCCGATGCAGGAGCTGCTCAAGCTCAAGAGATATACGATATCCTTAAGGATATTGAGATGGAGGAAGCAATTGATGAAGCCGCTGCTCAATGCAGTGAAACTGAGATCATCACACCTCGAGCCGATACACCTCCACCAGTACAATCCCAGGCTGAAAAAACTCCAAGTCCTCTAAGACCACCTCAAAAGGCACAAGTAAGATTATTCTGACTATCATCATTTATTTCCTTGCTTCAGATTTTCTTAACTTAATCATCTTTTTCCAGCCCAAGACAAAACAAGTTGCCATGAGGAAGAAACCAATTTCACCACCACCATCGGTAATCTCAACTTACTTCCAACTCTAATTCTATCCTTAGCCGATACTGACTAACACTTATCATTGTTATAGCCCCCTCAAGTACCATCTCCTCAACATATATCCAGTGAACACACTCCATCAGCTGCAGCCAGCCGACAAGATGAAGAAGTTGCTACCACAGCTCCAACTCCTCATATTCCTGTAAGTATTTTCTCACATTTACATCTATCGGCTTACCCTTACTCATATTTACTTATCAAACTTTCTCTACTTCAGCTCTTAGCCGACATGTTTTCTTTTGACATAAATCAGTTCCTGGATGAAGAAGAAGAAGAAGCAACCAGTAAGGCTATCTCTCCAATTCCTGAAGACCTGAGAAAAAGTTTAGCTGATATTGCAGATCGGCTAAATGCTTCCCTGGATACATTAGTTGTAAACTACGGGCCGATCAGAGCAAGATTTGAAGAAATCCAGAACCAGATCCCTGATGAACTCATCGAGATGATCTCCCCTACAGTCTTCCTTGAGCAGCACCGTTTTAAATTGGAAAGGGCACGACAAAGAATTTCAGATCGGCTAGAACGCTCTCTCACGAAGCCAACGTGCAATCCAGCCGACAACAAGTCACTGATGAAAAATATAAGCTGGATGAACTAGAAGCTGGGCCAAACTCCACTCAACAGAAGATTGAAGAGCTGAAAAAGAAAGAAGCCGATCTTCTCCAACAACTTGAGGCCTGTAGAGCTGAGATCATCACCGAGGAGCCGAAACTGGCCGATTTGCCCAAAGCCATCGAAACCCAGAAATCAAAGCTCAAGAAATCCGTGAAGCACCTTGCTGCCTTGAGTAAAGCTTTGAAACCAATCCCAGGAACGAATGCACCCGATGCTCAAGCCATTGAAGAAGTAGAACAAATTAGGCAGAGAGTTGTATCGGCTATACAAAAGTACATAGCTTGATACAATCCAAACTATACATTGCCTTGAAATACTTTTGCTGTAATATATGCTTCGGCCATCGAGCCGATTTTATACTTAGCTAAATTCTGAGATACCATCTGCTATCGGCCATCGAGCCGATTTTGTACTTAGCTACATTCTGAGATACTATCTGCTATCGGCCATCGAGCCAATTTTGTACTTAGCTACATTCTGCGATAGAATTTTGCTTAAAAATTTCCTCAAAAAATTTCCAACTTTTCATCCTCTATGCCCCCCAAGTTTGTATTAGGGAACACAATGCTGCAAACTTATGTGTCTAAGGGCGATAAAAATATCGGCTATCTCAAGGCGATGTAAACACATCGGCTACCAACCAAAAACTGGCAAACCATAGCCGATTATGAACCAATCCAAACACTTGGGTAGTACTTCTTCAAGTATTTTCCATTAAGTGCTCTACCAAACACTTCTCCATCAAGCCCTTTCAACATATAAGCCCCTTTAGAAACACATTTATGAATTTGAAAAGGCCCTTCCCAATTCGGGGACCACTTGCCCAATTTATTATCCCTGGCCCCTATCGGCAGCACCAATTTCCAAACCAACTCGCCTTCTTCAAAAGATTTGGGAACAACCTTCTTGTTGTAATGTCTGGCAACTCTCTCCTTGTCTTTCCTAACTTTCTCAAGAGCCCGCAATCTTGCTTGAACCAAATCTTCTGACTCATCAACCATCAAATTATGATAATCATCGGCTGTCAACTCGTCTTGTAAAGAAATCCTCCTAGAGCCGATGTTGGTCTCCCATGGCAACACAGCTTCATGCCCATAAACCAGTTGATAAGGAGGTACCTGAATTGCACCATGGCAAGCCATCCAATAGGACCATAATGATTCAGCCAGAATAGTATGCCACTTCTTGGGGTATTCGGCTATCTTTCTCTTAACCAATTTGATCAAGCTTTTATTAGATGCCTCAGCCTACCCATTTGCTTGTGCATAATATGGTGAAGAATTCAACAACTTAATTCCCATGCTATCAGCAAACAGAACAAACTCATCGGACATAAATATAGAACCTTGATCAGTTGTAATCGTCTGTGGCAAACCAAACCTGTATATAATATGCTCCTTGATAAAATTGATTGCATCTAAACTGTCCACTTTCTTCAATGGAATCACCTCAACCCATTTAGTGAAATAATCAGTTGCAACCAATATAAATTTATGTCCTTTGCTCGATGGTGGATTGATTTGGCCGATCATATCAATACCCCAACCTCTGAACGGCCATGGCTTGATGATAGGATTCATAGCCGATGCTGGTGCTCGCTGAATTGCTCCAAATTTCTGACAATCCTGACAACCCTTGTAATACTTGAAACAATCCTCCAGCATTGTCGGTCAAAAATATCCAACCCACCGAATTAACCACCTCATTTTGTGAGCCGATTGATGTGTCCCACAGATGCCCTCATGAACCTCAACATGACAACTTTAGCTTCTTCTATGCTCAAGCATTTCAAAGAATTCCATCAATCGTTCGATAATACAATGTATCATCCAACAGAACATACTTAAGAGCTTTATATCTTAATTTCCTTGAAACCGATTTGGAAGGATTCTTCAGATACTCAAAAACATCAAACCTCCAATCATCGGCCGGAATGCAGGCCACTTCTACTTCAATCCCTTGTAACATCGGCTTGTAACCTGATGCACCTTGACCTAGATCATTGGCTTCTACGTTTTGCTCCCTAGGAATATGTTTCAAAGTAACTATCTTGAAAGTTTTCATCAGCTCTTGACATTTTTCATTGTATATCATCAAGGTATCATTTTTGCATTCATATTCACCAGATAGTTGACTTATCACCAGTAATGAATCACCCATGATCTCAACAGCATCGGCTTCAACTTCCCTCAACAACTACAATCCTTTGAGCACAGCTTCATATTCCGCTTGATTATTTGTAGAGTATGGTTTGATAGTAAAGGCAAACTGAAAATTTGCCCCCCTAGGCGATATGATTACCAAGTCAATGCCACAACCATGAGTGCAAACAGATCCATCAAAGAATAAGGTGCATGGCATAATATCAATGTTATCAATACTGGTATCCCTGTGTTCAACTATGAAATCGGCTATCGCCTGCCCTTTAACTGCCTTAGCCGATTCATATCTGAGATTAAATTCTGACAAAGCAAAGATCCACTTCCCAAGTCGTCCATTCAAAACTGGAGCCAATAGCATATATCGCACTACATCGGCCTTGCATACTATAACACACCTATTGGAGAGTAGATAATGTCTCAACTTTGTGCAAGAAAAATATAAACACAAACATAACTTCTTCACAGGTGAATATCTTGTTTCTGCATCCAACAGGCGTCTGCTGAGATAGAATATAACTCTCTCTTTCCTCTCTACCTCCTGGATTCAAACTGAGCCGATAGAATATTGATCGGCTGACAGGTATAGCTTAAATGGAATCCCTTTCTGTGGTGGTATGAGAACTGGAGGAGTACTCAAATATTCCTTAATGTTGTCCAATGCTTGCTGTTGTTTTTCTCCCCATACAAACTCTTGATCGGCTTTCAATCTCAACAAAGGAGTAAATGGTTCTATTCGGCCAGACAAATTTGATATGAAGCGCCGAACAAAATTTATCTTGCCGATCAATGATTGTAACTTGGTCTTGTCTTCTGGAGGTTTTATATCCTTAATTGCCTCAATACTCCTCTGAGGAATTTCAATCCCTCTCTCATGGACCAGAAACCCAAGAAACTGTCCAGCCGATACACCAAAAGCACACTTGGTAGGATTCATCTTCAACCCATATTTTCTTGCTCTTTCCAAGACCTGTTTCAAATCGGCTATATGATCATCAACTTCCTTGGATTTAAGCACCACATCATCTATATATTTCTCCACCAATGCGCCGATAAGATCATGAAAAATATAATTCATGGCTCTCTGATACGTAGCACCAGCACTCCTTAAGCCGAAAGTTATAACCACCCACTCGTACAAGCCGATAGCACCAGGACATCTAAAAGCTGTCTTGTGAATGTCCTCCTCAGCCATAAAGATTTGATTATAACCAGCATTGCCATCCATGAAGCTGATGATTTTATGTCCAAATGCTGCGTCTACGAGTTGATCTTCCACCGGCATTGGATATTCATCTTTCGGAGTAGCTTTGTTTAAATCTCTGAAATCGATACAAACCCTGAGCTTGCCGTTTTTCTTGATGACTGGTACTATATTGGAAATCCACTCAGCATATCGGCATGGTCTGATGAAACCGGCATCATAGAGTCTTGTAATTTCGGCCTTAATAGCATCATACATTGCAGCCTTACAACGTCTTGGGGGTTGCTTGTATGGCCGATAGCCTGGTTTGATAGGGAGCCGATGTTCAACTATCGATCGGCTAAGTCCTGGCATCTCATAGTATTCCCAGGCAAAACAATCCCTATACTCCTTCAAGAGTGCAATTAATTTACATTTGAATTCTTTTGGTAAACTTTTACTAATATATGTCGGCCTTGGCCTATAACCTGGTCTAATATTGATTTCCTCTAATTCATCGGCCGACATAAAGCCTTGCCCAAGCTTGCCGTCGAGATCATCAATAGTATCCTCTGTGTAGAAGTTGGAACCCTCCACGGTGCCCTCAAAATAAGAATTGAGGCTCTCCATCTCCTGTTGGCTGTATGGCATCATCAGAAATCTTTAAGTAATCTCTTTGCCAAACTTTTCCAGATAAACAGTCAATTCATTCCATCTCCCAAATAGATAAATCGGCACAAGCTACGTTGACTGACCTGTCGGCTGGCACGATTTCAATTTGGTCTCCTTGCCATTGAATCAAACTTTGGTGCATTGTTAAAGGGATGCAACAGTTAGCATGGATCCAATATCTTCCCAGCAACAGACTGTAGGAACCCTTCTCGTCAATAACAAAGAACGTGGTTGGAATTGTTTTACTGCCGATGGTTAGCTCCACATTTAAAACTCCCTTGGTCTCAGACGGATTCCCGCCAAAATCTTTTAGAACCATGTTGGTCTTGATAAGGTCCTCTGAATTATTCCCAAGCTTTCTGAATGTCGTGTAAGGCATTAAGTTAACAGCTGCTCCTCCATCGACTAGCATCTTTGACATCGGCTTACCATTGACAAATCACTTGACATAGAGTGGCTTGAGGTGCCGATGATCTGTTCCTTCGGGCTCCTCAAAAACGGCTTGCTCTGGAGATAACATCAATTTGGCCGATGGCAGATTTTCTTCTTGCTCGACGACTTGCTCTACTGCATATTCAGCTGGCAACATGAAAACCATGTTTATCTCAGATGACATCACTTCCTTGCCCTTATGTTGTTGAATCCTGTTGCGATTGGCTTTGACTTCATCGGCTGGCACCACTTTGCTCTTCACGCGCCAAACTTTCTTTGTTTTCTGCCTCAGCCGATGCTCAATCTCTCCCTCGACCTCCTGGAATTGTTCCCTGTTCCTCATCCTTTGAACTCTTCTCTTCTGATTTTTGGTGAATATTCCAGAAGGGCACCATTGAGGATGCATCGTCTTGGATTGTCTAGATGAGCCATCTTCATCATTATCTTGCTGCATCAGCCCAAGTCTTTCATAAACCGGCAACCTTGCCTGGATCGGCCGATGTGTCATTGTGTTTTGTCGGCTTGGTCGTTGGATGAATTGGGCATCAGGATCACTACATCCGGGACAATCTTCGATAGATGGCAATCTCATCCCCTCATTCTAGCAAAATCTGAAAAACTCGCAGCTCCAATGAGGATCAAAATATCTTTCACTTTCCTGAGAATATGACTCTTCCTCCCTTTGACGCCTGTTTTGATACTTGTTGATCATGCCAGCCGATCTGAAACTCCTAGTGTAGCTTTTATCTCTATCGGTTGTATTCCGATTATGTCCAGGGTGCACCATGTTGACTGGAAAAGGGTGTCCATCTATCTTCATCGGCCTCTTGGATCCATCAATCTTAATTTTTCCTTGTTCGATAGCCGACTGGATTTGTTGTCTGAAAATTTTGCAATCATTGGTGTTATGAGATCCTGTATTGTGCCATTTGCAATACTTCCTCTTCTTCAACTCCTCGGCCTATGGGATAACGTGTCCTATTGGCAGCTGAATTTGTTTTTCTTGAAGAAGGAGATCGAAGATCTTATCGGCTTTGGTAATATCGAAGTCAAACCTCTCCTCCATCCCCGAATTCTTGGGCCATTGACAGATCACCGTCTTCTTGTTCCTAGCCCACTCGGCTGCATTGATTTCTGGGTCATCGTCTTCGGAGTCAGAGTCATAATTGTAAACATTATTTACATTGTTTGTCTTTTTAATAAACTTCCTAGCTTCCTGGAACCTTGTCTCATGAGCCGATACCTTCTGAGCTAGGTGTGCTAAACTTTCAAAGTCCTGAGCCGAAAATCTTTCCCTAATCGGCGCCAGCAATCCTTGGAAGGCCAAATCGGCAAACTGAGAATCTGTTAAAGATAGGCTGTAGCATCTGTTCCTCACATCTCTGAATCGTTGAATATAATCTGGGACCGATTCGTCTGATTTCTGCCTGATTGCTGTGAGGTCCGATAGCTTCATCTCTTGAACTCCACTGAAAAAGTATTTGTGAAATTGTTTCTCCAGATCGGCCCAACTCCTGATTAAATTATATGGCAGAGATGAAAACCAAGTGAATGCCGATCCAGATAATGAGAGTGGGAACAAGCGAACTCTGAGAGCTTCTGTAGCCGATGCCTCACCACACTGAGCTAGAAATCGGCTAACATGCTCATAAGTTGATACGTTATCTTGTCCTGAGAACTTAGAGAAATCTGGCACCTTGTATCGGTTTGGCAATGGAACTCGATCAAAGTATTCTGGATATGGATGCCGATACATGTTGCCATTGTCTTTCGGCTTGAGTCCAAATTGCTCCCTCATGACGTCAGCGATCATATCGACCCAGGGTTGATGAGGCGTTGCTCCACCATATTGCTGCTGTAGTGGATCTACCTAACCGTATTGGATCGGCTGAGGTCGTGGTGAGTGAGGCTGATAAAGCTGATTGAAGCCAGCCGATATGCCTTGAGGTGGTACGTATGGGAGTTGCTCTGTATTGTATTGCTGCTTATCGGCTGAGTGATTCCAATCGGCTGTTGTGGAACCGAAGGAATTTGGTACGATGTGTCGACAACTGGTGGTCTTGGGTGAAGAATACTCATCAATTGCTCTGGTGTTAACTGAGTTGATGTTTGCCCCCCAGTGATCGGCTGTGATCTGGTTAAAATTGATGGGATGTTTGAACTTGAGTAAGGAGCCGATGGAGCCTGGGTTTGAAGCAATTGCTGACTTGTGTGATTGCCGCCAATTTCTGTCTTCATGGATCTATAGGCCGGGAACGTGCCATCTGGTAGATAAATAGGTCCTTTAGCCTTTTCCTGAGCTATTGTCCCGTCGACCACCGATTTGATCATGTTTGTTAAGGTATTCACAAGCACTCCGGACTGGTTGACCAAAGCATGGTGTACAGCCGAATCAATGCGATCTTGCAACGTGTGGAGTTCTTCATCACTTCATTCGACTTTGGGTTGTTTATCTTTTTCTTCTCCTGATCCGGAAGTACTTGGGTCTTGTTTCACGATCGTCGGCACCTGGACTTTGGTTCTTTGGATAACCGTACCTTGCCGGGTGATTGTGAACGAGTGCAAATACTGGTTTTGGAGTTGGTTCAGCATTTGTTGCAACTCTTCCTTCTGCTCGTCACTCAGCTGCTCGGGTGTGACCGCGACAATGTTGTCCTCCAAAACTTCAGTGATGTTTGGAGACATGATGACACTTGGTCCCACTGGGCGTGCCAAAAGCGTGTTGATGCAAAAAAACACACACTGGCCTGAGAGGTTTGCTTTACTCTAGTGCAGGTCCAATCTTGAGGTTTTAGATTTGAGGACATGCCAGTTGATTTGATCCTACAATCAACAAGAAAGAATATACAAAAAATATCAGTAAACGATAGATAATCGGCCATAGGGCCGATTTCATATCATATGCGACCTAGCCGATGCAATGAAGCATGAATCGGTTGTAAGGTATATGAATAAGCATGGAAATAACCCTAATATTGGTATATCGGTTGTAGATATCAATATTATGCAATCAATAGATCAATGTTGCTTTAGAAATAAACAATTGGTATAGATCGGACTGAACCGAGACAGTATAAACTATTTAAGTCTATCACAACATGAAATAACGATCACATAAGACTAATGTCATAGCCGATATCTAGATCTAATTGTATATCGGTCATGAATCTGATATGATCTCATGATAAAGCATTAGGAACTTAAATATAGAACATCAAACAAAGCATGAAACCATGTCAAATATTCTAAATAGATAAGATCGGCTGAAACTCCGATACTATCCCTATTGACAATCGTAAAGCGTGTTATAGATCATGATTCTAAGATAACTTAATAGGTTGGACTGAACCAATACAGCATCAAGTATAAGAGAAGCATGACATGTCACAAGCCAATAACATCAAATCAGGATGGTAGATGCATCATATAACATGAATCAATAAAGTAAACTAGCCGATATCACCGAAACCCTAAAACAGATCTAGCCGATATAGGAAATAGCATTATTGATCTAGGTTATATGATGCATATGATAACTGCGGAACATGCAAGATAGAATTAGAGTGTCATAAAGATGTAAGCACTAATCCCGATGATGCAAATTGCCATGACAAGATATACCTTCTCGTTGAAGATCAAACTGATGCAGCACGACTCGAGAGCACAAGCTTGTCGGAAATAAGAAACAAAGGTGGCGATGCGCCGAGATTGATTGAACGTATGTTGTTATATTTATACCCGAAAATACAAACATTGTCCACTACGGACACGACTGATATTACCCTAATACAAATCCAACTAGCGAACAAATCCCTTAGGCGGACTCTTACCGATAATATCTATAAGGAAATTACATAAAATATCCTAATTAATAGATACAGTTGCCTCCTCAGGACTCTATCCGTGTATGGCAATCCATATGAAACTCGTTAACACAACCCGATGACGTGTACCGAGTCACATTACCGAAATCGGCTCTATCGGCTAACCTTGTCCAACTCTGACTCTTCCGATTAGTTCATAGCCGATTCGGACTCCAGCCGATGTGCACTCTGTTTCCGATATCCTTGCATATTTTCAAATCCGGTTCGGACTATGTTGTGTTTCCGATCCTTGTAGATGAGATTTGCTTACCAAATTTCATCGTCAACAACGTAAAAATCCTTTTTCGCAAAAACGCATATTACACACATTCTTTGCAGGAGCCGAAAGACAGGTTTCGGCAGGAGCATCAGTCAAAAGGGGGCGCCTCATACCATACTACATGGTTTGCACGGTCTGAGCCGACGCTTCTATCTCACCCTTGCCCGTGAGGCACTTGTTGGCAGTATGCCATGGGGCCCTTCGACCGGACCTGCCGAAACCAACCAAGTAGCGAGGATTCGAACTCCAGGCACCCAAGACCCCTCGGGGCGAAGCCCCGTGGCGAAGACATCGGGGCGAAAGGGGGGAAGGGCGAAGAGTCGCACCGGGTCCCTGCCAGTTTGGGCGAAAGCTGCATGGCGAAGGCGTATGCCGAAGGGGGATGACTTCGCCAGGTCGAACCCGATCCAAGAAGGCCCAGTGGGCCGGCCCAATCGACCCGGCCTATGGGCCAGTGGGCCAGTAGTCGCCGTGCGGCCCATTAAAGGCCCATATACTTTAATTACATTGAATACTCATGTAAGTGTCCCTTTTGTAAGGGTGACCATGTAAATTCCCCTGTAATAGCCCTAAACCCCAATAGGGAATCTGTAATGGGGTTATAAATAACCACCTAGGGCCATGTAAAAGGGGATCTCAATTTTAATCCTAAATTTAATACACTTTACTGTCCCAATGACTGCTGAGTATCCACGTCCTTCGACGTATGCAGTTGTCGTTTCGACAACAATAACCCTGCCCTAAATTTTGCTGAGGAGCTTGGTACTGACAATTCTGAGGGGCCTTAGGAACGTTCTGCAAACCATTTGTCTGAGAGATTCCAATCGGCTGCTGATATGACTGCTGAAGTTGATGGGTTGTTGAGGTAATTCCTAATTGGTGGGTATCTGTTGCAACAGTTGATCGATTATCGGCTGCTGTGGACTTAACTGAGTCATTCCAGTCAATATCAGTTGTTTTGCCCTTGTATCAGCTGCTGCCTCGTTACAAGCATGGGACCGGGAATAGTAGGGACAATAACAACTGAGGCTGATGGAATAGGAGCCGATGGAATAGGGGCCGATGAGGTAGCCATCTGCTGCTTGCCGCTGCTCAAGTGATGTTTATGTAGGGCGAAAAGGTCCCATCTGGAAAAAACAGAGGTCCTCCGGCCTTTTCTTCGGCAATCGATCCATCTTCCACTGTTTTGTTCGTATTTGTTAATGTATTAACCGAGACACTGGATTGATTTCTTAATGCGTGGTAAACGTTAGAATCGATCCAATCTTGTAATGTAGGCTTGACGTCGTCCTCTCCATCGGTTTTCTGCCCTCGAATCTTGGTCTTGTCGTCTCCCAATGTACTCGCCTCTCCTTCATCAATCCTATGCAGGGTCAGCTTGGTTTTTTGTATGGTCCTTGCCTACTCATAGTAAATGAGTGGTGTAAGTATCGGGATTGGTGTTGATTCAACTACTTTTACATGTCGGCTTTCTGTTCTTCAGTCAATTGCTCGATCATCACAGAGATATGTTGTCATTGGTAATTTCCACCAGGTCATGATTGAAGTGATGTTATGTCCCACTGGGCATGCCATAAGCGTGTTAACGTAAAAACACGGTGGACTGGGAGATTTGCTTAACTCCAGGGCAGGTCCAAATCTTATATTCGGGTTTAGAGCATGCCAACTGGTTTAATCCTACGACCAACAAAGATGAACAATAAAATTAAATATTTTAACGATAGCCGATCGGCAGAGAAGCCAATGACGTATCGCCTGTAATCCAGCTGATGCAATTGAACTGAATCAGCCTGTAAAGTCATGATATATTGTAAAGAAAATCTTAAACTTTGTCTCATCGACTGTAGAGATTAACAATAAGATAATCAATAACTTAACACTCTTTAGACATAAACAGCTGGGATACATCGAACTCAATCGAGATAGTATAAGTTTTTTGGATCCAAAATTATGTAAGTTAAGGATTATATGTGTTCATGTCATAATCGATGGTCTAGCCTAACTATATATCAGCTATAGCCCCGATACAACCTTATACTAAAATATTGTTCTAAGTTAAATATGTTAAACAAATACCAATCTAAAATTGATTAACTCAAGCCTAGATTGATTATAAGATAATATATTCAACTAGGAAAGATTTTAATATAAGGGGTAGATATAACTTGTTAAGCAAGATTAAATAATAGATATATCAGATAAGATCGGCTGAAACCTAGATACTATCTCTATTGGCAATCATAAAGCAGGTTAAATCTTACAATTCTAAATATAACTTAGTGGGTTAAACTCAATTGATGTTGCATTAAGTATAAAAAGAAGCATAAGGTTAAACAATCAAGCCAATGATCGATTTTAAGGGTGAGAGATATCAAAACTAATCTAGAATAATGAGAAGAGTTTATGTTATATCAATGACACCCTGTTAGAGAAGAATAATTGATTGAAACAAAAAAATTCATCAACTTATATTAGCTAAGATATATGATAACCAGACAGGCCTTACCTCTTGTCGAAGATCGAAGTTGATGTAGCTCGACTCAAAACAAGAACTCATCGAAAAGAAAAAAGAAAACATTGGCAATGCGTCGAGAGTACATTGAACTAGTGTTAAAAACTATTAAATGACTCCAGGTATATATTTATACCCAAGATACAAACTTGTTCATACCGGACACGACTTAATCTTTATCTAAATTACGAAATCAGGCAAACAAGTTCCTAGGCGGACACTTACCACAAAAATCTCTAAGGAAATTATTGAAAACCCTAATTAATAGATACAATTGCGTGTCCCGGACTTCATCCTTGTTTCACAATATCTCTGAAGCTTTAATTCAAATCCAACTCCACCTACATCGCCTTGCCGTGTTCAACTCGATATCGACCGATACAGCTCCCAGCCGATGCACGCTATGTTTCCAGCAAACTCGCATCTCCAGCAAATCCGCTTCGATTTAATCCTCTTCTCTAAATCCTCTTTTACCAAATTGTGCTGTTAACACTCTTGCGCAAAGCAACTGGAAGATCTAGAACTACAAACGCGACTCTAAACAAGCGAGCAGGAACTTGACCCACGACACAAACTCAACACTATGACATCTGAAGTAGAATTAGTCAAAAGGCTAAACGTGGTCTTTTGATAAATTGTCTCTTGACGGAGGGTAAACTCCTCTGCAGGGGACTGTGAGGGCCCCCCTTTTGAGTTCGGCCCAGGACGCGAGGAGCACGTTTCTGGCTCTTACTCCGGTGCGCCGGTGGCGTGGACTGAGAGAGAGAGAGTTTCGTACGAGAGAGGGCAGTGGCGCAAGGGATTATACAAGTTCGGGCCACCGGCTAGACGTAATACCCTACTCCCGTGTGATGAACTATATAAGTTCTTGTTCTCAGGGATCGAACCCCTTTCCTCTAGGTCTAGTCCTCCTTTTATATTCCCAAGGGGATACCACATCGGTCGAACAGGCCATATTCTAGAGAAAAGGAAAAATATAAATTAAGGACCACACCGTTGCTTGAGGCAGAAGTTCTCCGTTCTGCAGTGCCGATGTGATCCTTGCCAGGCTATGCATCACTCGTATGTGACACCGCGCGTTATTCCTTATTAAATGGCCGAAACTTGCGTGCTCCGCCCGTTACGTGATGATGTGTGCCGAGCGATTAGACTTGGCTTACCAACCCCGGCTTGGGTGAGTGAGCCGGATCGGCTCACATGATCTTGATGTGACACAACGGGGCGTGGAGCGTACCTAACGACGTGCAGACAGCATGCCCGGTACTGTGCTGCGTCCCATCAGTCATTTGCACCGGTCACAGACCGGTCAGCCGGCTGAGACCGGTGTCAGGCGCGCGTCTGTGTTTACTCGCATTTACGGCGGCACGCGCATGCACGCAGGCGCACTCCGGCACACGTGGCGGTGGCCCGAGGGGGTCGGAGGAGCCCGACTCCTGCTCCGACCGTAAGCGGGAGGCGCAGGGACTTAGAGCAGGCAGCCGCCATGTCACCCTCGGGCCCGATCCCTGCTCGTGGGATGGCCACGCAGGCGTACGGGACCACCTCAAGCCCTAAGACAACATGGCCCTGGGCCCATGACACCGACTTCTCTGGAAGTAAAAAGGTACTTTAGAAAATGTCTTAGTGTAGAGGCACTTTCTAGACGTATTAAATTGTGTGGCAATTATAGAAAAACCAATATGAAAATCAATCTTTGTACAGATGACCTCTTGAGTAGATATTTTTTTATCTCCGATGCACTAACTATCGAAACCACACATCATTACTTGTAAAGATGTGCCTTGTGATAATTATATTATATGTAGTAGCTGAGCATTCAAGTGCCTCTAGAAAGATGAAAATGCCATAACAAAATCCCTTTACACATGAGAAACTTTAAAGTGCAGAAAATATGCCTCTACAATATAAATTTAACAAAATATGCTAAAATGACTTTAAAGTGTCTATAGAGTAAAAGCATTCTAGGCGATTTCTAAAGTGTCTCCTGATTTTACTAGCAAATTAAAAACCGTCTCTATATAAAGTTTTTGTTGGAGTGATTATAGGTGCTAGTCGTACGGATAAAATCAGCAACTATGATCGTCTGTTCTGTAACCGACACCTGTATTGTATTGTGGATGGGTAAATATATCCCTAAATTGGTACCGAATAAAAAACCGATATCTATATTGGTTCCCAACCGGTACCATAGGAGGATCGTGTACTAGTGCCATATGAACCGAATTTTCTGGGATCGTGTTGGAAATATGTATGCATGCAACGTACATGGTTTGAAAAAATGACAGCGCGAACTTCGTTTTCCGAATGCGTCCGATAGACTTGGCGTGGATCTTGTGCTACCTATCACGAACACGTGAATCTTAATGATTTCAAAGGGTTGAAATTATTACTCCATGCGGTAGAAATAAAAAGCTATTGTGTTTTGAAAATCTTCGAAATGAAACTTTCCGGAACGTTGAATAATACGCAAAGTCAACCATCACTCAATTGGCAAGGTCCTAACGGTGGAGCCTACCCACATGATTTTAAATTCTATATTTGATATGAGAACTGGTATTTACGGTAAATTGTTATTTCAGCAATAAACGATGAACTAATCAATAGCAAGTCACCTTTAGTGATTTCTTTAATCTTAACATATGTTAGCTTAGTCTTTATAAGTGTGTTCATAGTCGTAAGGTATGCCTGTGTCCGTTCGTAGCGGTGAGTATGCTCACAACATGAACGCTTGTGTATTTATTTTGCAAAAAGAAAAAGTTGAATAATATAAATACCTTTTCTATGTCTATTTAATTTCCTAAAAGTTTTTAGTGATAGATATTCAGTTTCTTACTACGGAAATCATAATATATATTTGTCACGACAGATATAACAAAAACTCGTCGCTAGTGTTTCAATTGTCAATCAATCTCTTGGTAATGATATACAAATATGATAATGAAGGTTTCAAGGTCACTAGCTGCCTGCTTAATTTCTCCCACGTGATCTTGCCCGTTTGACTATGGAGATATTTTATACGGTTCTAGTAGCCGCAAAATATTATACTAGTAGACAACTTTGTACATATATACTTACTTTTTTACTTGGTACCACCCATACCTTCTCAATAATTATAACATTATCCTTGACTACCACGAGAACGACCAGCAGAGTACGTGCAAGGAAACGAGATGTGTAGCAGGCAAGCAGTCGTCGTCGTCGCTTTCATCCCGGTGAACTCTAGTTTTTCTTATTTCCATCTATATATCCAATTAAATTAGGGACTATACTGGCTGGCACTCAATTTTCTATCTACACTGTCCATTGCGCCAGCCACCCGCGCCCGTCGTGGCCGTCGTCGTCCCCTGCACATGCTATACCTTCATCCTCATCCTCCACCGCGGGCACCGCTACCTATTTTGTATGCCTTGAGCACGTTTGTTGTTCGCCTGCGACCTTCTTCCACCCGTGCCCTTGTCCACCTGCGTCACTGCATCAGATCACACATTCTGTAACACATTTTAACACATTTGAACATGTATTACAGGAGAACACTATAGCAACATTAAGCGATGGGCTGCAAGGTCCGCTGTAAAACCCTGTCCTAACGTAGTGCGTCCCCATTGGCTACCCCATGTCCATCACAGCTTCTGCCCTCGTGCAACATGGCCATGGCCGTCATCCGTCTACTTCTACCATAGCTGCCGTTGCCGCCCTTGTCCACCACAGCTGCTGCCCTCATCCACTATATAGCTATTATTGTCGTTTGTGTCTGCCTTACCATAGTCGTCACACCATCGCCCTTGTCTACCTCAGCTGCATCCCTCATCCACTTGTCACCACCACCGTCATATGGTCGTTGTCACCCCTTGTTCATCGCATCTTCTGCCATCATCCACCCCAGCTACCACCATAGTTTGCATCCGCCTCGGCTGCGAGCGGCTGTCATCTCTATCGTTCACCGTAGCGGCGGCCTTCATGCGCTTCTCGAAGGAAAGAAAGAAGGGAGCTGAGAAGATAAAGAAAGGAAGAAAAAAGAAAGGGGTGGGAGGAAGAAAGAAAAGAGATGGGAGAATCTGGTGGACCGCACTAAGTAATAGAATATTTTTATTACATGAAACAAAAGATTCCTATATTGTAGACATCGGGTATAGTGTTTGCTATAGATGATATTGTCACCCAATGCAGGTAGTACCAAGCTCTGTCCTATGCATGGAATCCCATGAGGGGAGCACTAGGATTTTTTCATGGGCAGCCCAAAAGAAACACAGTGTCTGCGAAAATGGTGGAGGCAGCCTAAGGTCATAGTCAACCGGTGAAACCTATTTTTATGACGGGTCTAGGAAATCGGCCTGTATAAATAGATTTCTGTGTTTAGTTTTTTTAACAAAATTTTCCTTGAAAATGGAGCATTATTAAAAAGTCATTATTCTTTCATATGAAGCTGGATCATTAGAAACTTTATATGTAAATTGTAGATCTTGTCGAGATATACAGATTTGTAGTTGAACATCTTCTCATTCAAGATTGTTTATATGGCTAAATATTCGTTACAAACTTTCTGATCTATTTTGATAAAATGAATTTTGGAATTTTTCAAATGAGCTCAGATGGAGACATGTTCTGTAGAGCTCGACGCAATCTATATGTTTGTAGTTGATGGCTTTTTAATTTGATGGCACTTGGAGTACAAATTAAATATGTATTACAGGTTTTACGAAAGGTGAAGTGATCAAACAAATCGCATCTGTGCCATAGTTATGAACTGCTTTCTACATCAGATGGTAAGGAAACTATGTGCGGAGTGAGAGGTTTTGGTTTCAAATTCTATATACCGCCCGTGCGCATATTTCGCGTCTAAAATCGTTTAACTTGTGACTACAAAAATGAAAAACGTGTAATAGCAAAATTTCACCCGCCCTTGGTTGCAGGTGGATTGGAAAATGCCCGTGTAAATAGGTTATAGACCATCCACAAAAATATTTTCTGTAGTATAGTACGTGGTCGAGACATACTTTTTTCACTACAAAAATTACAGTATTGACCAAAATGGATCGAGAATTGGAGACATTATGCTAAAATATGGAGAAAGAGCAATGCTGCAGGCCGGGTTCGCCCAGGCACCGGTCTATTTATAGTACACCTGCTGTAGTACTAGCTACAACTACTAGAGTGTAGAGTAGAGCACATCGATCGTGCGGACATGGAGGACAAGGTGGTGCTCGCCGTGAGCGCATCCATTCTGTTCATCTTGGTCTCCAGGCTGATATCGTATGCAACAAAGCCAAGGCTTAACCTGCCGCCGGGGCCATGGACGCTGCCGTTGATCGGCAGCGTCCACCACTTTCTCTCCGTCTCCTCGACGGAGAGCATGCACAGCGTGATGCGGAGGCTGGCCCAGAAGCACGGCCCACTGATGCAGCTCTGGTTCGGCGAGGTGGCCACGGTGATCGCGTCGTCGCCTGAGGCGGCGAAGGAGATCCTCAGGACCCACGACCTCACGTTCGCCGACCGTCACCTGACCAGCGCCACGGCGGCGTTAAGCTTCGACGGCAGGGACATCGGGCTGTCCCCGTACGGCGAGCGGTGGCGCCAGCTCCGCAAGCTGCTCACGCAGGAGCTCCTGACCGTGACACGGGTGCGCTCGTTCCGGCGCATCCGCGAGGAGGAGATCGCGCGGCTCGTGCGCGACCTGTCCGCCGCCGGCGGCGCCTCCGCCGTGAACCTCACCGAGATGGTCGCCGGGTTGGTAAACGACATCGTGCTCCGGTGCTCCGTCGGGGGCCGGTGCAAGTACAGACGCGAGTACCTCGCCGCGCTGCGCGCGTTGGTGAATGTCACGTCGGGGCTCAGCGTCGCAGACCTCTTCCCGTCGTCGAAGCTGGCGTCGATGGTCTCGACGGTGCCGCGTACCGCGCTCGCCAGCCGCAACAAGATGGAGAGCATCATAGAGCAGATCATCCAAGAACGTAAGGCCCAAATCGAAACGGACATGGTCAGCGATCAGGCGGCGGCCGACAGCAAGTCATGCACTCTGGACGACCTGCTCAGGCTCCAGAAGGAAGGCGGCTCGCCGATTCCAATCACAAATGAGGTTATAGTCGTGCTTTTGATGGTAAGCAAGCCTCTCATCACTGCATGTATTAATTATTGTATGAACATATATAGCAGGCAGAGAACCATCTATATATATATATATATCTATATATATATATATATATATACCTGATTAACTAGGATATATTACCTATATACCAAATCATTAAGTTTTAGTTCATTCAAGAAATACTCTCAAATAATTGAGCAAAGCATACAACTAAGACATTGAGTTAAGTATTCTACTTGAAAAAACTTGCATAATTCTTAAGTTTAGGCTATATCTCTAGACACACGTATATATCGTGTGCAAGTTCGGTAGTATGGATAAAATATATTCATGGATTTATTATAACTAGTAATTAATTGAAAATTATGATTCCAGGATTTATTTGCGGGGGGCACCGATACAGCGTCAACAACATTGATCTGGGCCATGGCAGAGCTGATCCGCTCACCAAGAGTAATGGCCAAGGTGCAAGCTGAGATGCGGCAAGCATTCCAAGGAAAAAACACAATCCCTGAAGATGACCTTGCCCAACTGAGCTATTTCAAGATGGTAATAAAGGAGACCTTGAGACTACATTGTCCGCTGCCCCTCTTATCCCCTCGCAAATGCCGTGAGACATGTAAGGTTATGGGTTATAATGTACCCAAGGGTACGTCTGCATTCGTGAATGTGTGGGCAATATGCAGGGATAGTAAATATTGGGAGGATCCTGAAGAGTTCAAGCCAGAGCGATTCGAAAAGAATAATATGGAATTCAAAGGGAGTAACTTTGAGTTTCTCCCTTTCGGCTCTGGTCGAAGAACATGTCCAGGCATAAATCTTGGGATGGCAAACGTGGAGCTTGCCTTGGCTAACCTTCTCTACCATTTTGACTGGAAGCTACCCAATGGAATGTCGCGCAAGGATCTTGACTTGCGAGAGGCACCTGGACTTCTGGCAGCTAAACACACTAGCCTAAATGTATGTCCAGTTATTCACATTGCTTCAAGCGGTGCGTAAATGGCGGTCAGTGTAACATATAATGCATCTTTAAAAAGACCACAATAGCACATTGTATATATATGTGATGTCATATATGTGGTCTTCGTGATTTTAAAATAACTTACACTCATGGAGAAGGGGTATTTAACCCTGGTTCGTAATACCCTCTAGTCCCGGTTATACAACCGGGACCACGAATCCGGGACTAAAGATACCCATCTTTAGTCCAGGGTGAAATAATCGGGACTAAGAAGTCATCTTAGTCCCGGTTGATAACACCAACCGGAACTAAAGATGGTAGCGCCACGTGGCTGGTGCAACCATCTTTAGTCTGGGTTGGTGTTTATATATTATGCATATATATGTGTAATACATGTATATGCATAATATATGTATATATAATATGTGTATATATGTATTTATGCATATATTACGTAGATGTATAAGTACATGTATATGCATATATTACATATATATGTATAAATACTTGTATTAATATATGTATTATACATATATTACATATATTACATATATATGTATTTATACATATTATATATATATGTATAGATACATGTATATGCATAATATATGTATGTATAATTTGTAGTATATTGCATATAATATATATATATATGTCTAAAGACATATTTATCACATATATATGTTTCCTAAATATATGCACTCAAGTAAATATATACTTATATTACCGAAATTTACTCACACACATAAGTGCATGTATACACATCTAAATACATACACATGTAACAATCATTCGATAATTCTAATTTCTATTGTATATTACGAACAAACTTAAGACATGTTCCACATGGGGATCATGATCAATAGACCTTCCATCATAGGGGAAATCTCCCGCGGGATCAATTATTTGTTCATTGATAAATCCCATCAATTGTTCTTGAACAACCTTTATAAATTCTTCATTGGATAGTTTTTCCCTCATGTAAATAATCTATCATTTGAAAAAAAGTGAGATATAAGTATATGAAGTCAATAAGAAATCGATGGGATAATGTATGAATGATTTTTACGTACTTCTAGATCCTTGTCACTGTTGATTTGGTGTACAGTGGAGTGAGTATATTTGCAGATGTAGTAGCCGTACAGGTTATTCCCCTGCTCCTATTTTGCTCACTTAAGGAGAAACGACGAGAGATTTAATGTACCGGTTTTTTCTAGAACAAATTAATGATTCAATATGTTTTTGGAGCATGTACTCACTGGAAAATTAAACCTCCTACCAAGTTTTTGTTTCCAAACACCGCAGACCAATGGGCGGAACTTTGCCCATGCCATAAGTACAGTTGGAAGCTATGATTAAATATCGTAGATCTGCATAGTAGCAATAGCAGTGTTCGTAATTAATGATAGTTGAATAGATGGATTACCTGTCTATCACTTCAAAAATCTTGGCGAAAGTAGACTCCAGTTTATCCATTGAGTCATATACATGGACTTTGCATAGTGAAAGGTCGAAGAGGAGAAGGACCCAGAGGAATCTGCAAAATTGCGTGAGATAATATATATGTCACGGTATGAGTACAAGGAGGAAGTTGGTACGAATTGGAAAGATAGTTCAAACTCACTCCGTGTTATAGGGCAATAGTATGTAGGTCTTGTAATGCTGCTACACCAGGAAATGAACAATATTGTGCTCTGTAGGTTCCTCAAAGTCCCGTATCATTTCGACATTAACTTTGCGGTGGTCCATGAATCCAATATTGTAAATCCCCTGCCTACGACTCGATTCAATCTCCATTCTACAATGGATAAAGGAACTTGCATCAACTATCTACACAGTGTAACCATTGAATGGTACGTAGAAGGAGGTAAGGAACAAAATAATTTTTGCTTAAATGATACTTACAAAACCCAGCAGCTGAGAATGGAGACGTCGAGGGCGTCTAGTTGGTATACATCGAATACATCCTCAAAGTTGATCCACAGGACATCATCTCCTTGATAGTAATCTGTGTTTCTTATCCTCGCTCCAACCATCGTTCTACCTTTGGATGAACGTTCCATGTATCATTGATGGAAGCAGCACATTTGTGTAGAGAGGGTATTCACCTGAACTAGCTTAAGCGGTTCACCGAGTTTAAATTTGTATTTCAAATCGGCTTCGATCACTACGGTTATTGGTGCTTTTCCCACCAGCTACTCCCTGTTCAGACCCGTCTGTTTCATCCATTGCCTTAGTTCTGCCTCACCGGGTGGTAGCAACGGCTCAACTGATTGTTTCGGATGCTTTCCGAGCTGATGCACTTGTTTGATCCTTATTCTTTGCTTCCTAAACGACTTCGTCATCGACCGGTCATAATCCAAGAGTAAAACCCTCTTGATCTGTTCGCTCATCTTCTGAAAAACTTCTTAGCAGCCGGATCTATGGGAATCTTCTTTTGTGGGCTCTGTGGCTGAAGAACGCCTTCACTTTCGCTCGTACGACCTCGTCAATCTCCTCGGGAGTTAAGTCGTACGCCCTTTTCTTCAGAGCGGGGAGTTTTGGCTTGTCAAGTCTTGGCTTCTTCGTTTGTTCTGTGAACTTTGACGGCGCTGGATGAAGTGGGCACGACTTTTTAGCTCGTGAAGGCGGAGCAGACGATGACGGTGCAGGAGGAGGAGGTGGAAGTGGAGGAGCCGGTGCAGTCGGAGGAGGCGGAGGTGGCGGAGGAGACGGAGGTGCCGGAGGAGACAGTGCAGGTGGAGGAGACGGAGGAGACGGTGCAAGTGGAGGTGGAGGAGGAGACGGAGGAGGAGACGCCGCTGCTCGCCCGAGAAACACGATGTACCGCTTGCACCATAGTATAATGGCGTGGGCTATGTCTCCTAGTTTCATCTCCCCGTCTCCTCCGGGGATGTCCAGTTTGAGATCCTCGAAACCTCGTTCCACCAATTCAATTTTGAACCTTGAGTACCCAGGTGGAATCGGCCTGCAATGGTATATCGCTGAAAGGTCCACTGGTATGGACATGCCCGACACCACCTTCACAAAAACGAGGGTTACTTAGAAATTAACAGATGCATTCATCACCTTTCGCAATTTACAATGGGTATATCATAAAACTACGAGCATACCTTGAGTGATATGTTCTTGAAGGGACTGTGCAACTCACAAGGTGTCCACCGCGTGATTTCATCTACGGGGTACGATGGGTCATCGTGAGTTGGTCCTACTGCACCTTCTGTGCCCTGTTCTCATACTTTCCCTATAGAAGCACAACTGCTTCGATTGCTTGAGGGGCTCACTGTGACTTGAGGGATATAGGCCTGCACCGTCTGCTAGCTCTGTCGTTCTGCCAAGCTTTGGTCCACCCGTCGTTCCACCTCCTCTTGCGTCCTTATGTCCTGTGTCACGCCCTGAAATCACTCTAAAATTATATCGTCTAAATTATTTCTAGAAATTGTAAAACCAATAAAATAGCCTTCAACAATTAAAACTCACCAAGATTGATGTCAATTTGGCTTGTGGGTATTTTTAATAAATTCCCCATGCTTCAAAATGCTTAACCAATTTTTACTTTAATTTTCAGAGCACCCTACATAATTTTATAGCAACAAAAACAATTAAAAGAATTTTATAAAAAGCAAAAGCCTAAAACAAATCTCTCCCTTTCCTTGGGCCACTTTCGGCCCATCACTTCCTCTCTCTCTCCCTCTGGCCCGGCCTGACTTGCTCTCCCTCCCTCTCTTTCTTTCTTCCTTAGGCCTTGCCCTCCTTCCCGGCCCAAGCCGCCCCCCAGCCCAGCTGAGCCGGTGCACCGCGCACGTGCGCTCCCAGCGCGCTCCACCGTGGGGCCCATCTGTCGGAGCGTCTTCAACCTCCAGCCACGGCCGCCTTTCTCTCTCCCGTGAAAAATCAAGCGCCGCCGCCCATCCCGATCTCCCTCCTCGACGGTTTTCCTCCAAATTAAACTGCAAAAATGGGTTCGTCTCCTCTTCCTCATCAATTCCCCCAACAAATCCCACTCAATCCCACATTATTTCGTAGTGGATTTTGATGGCGGTCATCAATGGCGAGCTCCACCATGGCCGGCGTCGATCTCCATCCCCGGCGACCCTCTCCCTCCCCTCCGGCCTATAAAAGGCAGCCCCGACCCCCTGCTCTCTCCCCCCCCACACCGCTGTCCTTCCCCTCCTCTCTCTCTGGCTGCTGCGCCACTTCTTCTTCCTCGTCGTTCCTGCCGCTGTGGTGAGCTTCTCTGCTGTCCTCACCTCCCTTGTGCTGCAGTACATGGTCGTCGGCATCGTCGTGCCCAGCTCAGCTGGCTGTGCACTGGTTGCAGCCATTGGAGCACACAGTCCCATCTCCACCTCTCTGCCTACTCACTGTTTCCCTCCCTCTCTTTGCACTGTCAAAACACATATTGTTTTCTTTAAGAAATATTAATTCACAAATTCGCAAAACGACAGTTAAACAGCACCTAAAATTCAAATAGCCATATCTTGACTATTTGAACTCGGAATTGATATGTTCAAATTGCTAATTTTGCCCTTAAACAGTAATGAACCCATTTTATGCTGTCTTTATGCATCTTATATGGTTCTTATTTTTGTTTGGCCCTTTTTCTTTGCGATTGTCGTGTAGACGCTGCAGTTCCGGAAGAGCCGCTCTATCTCGAGGTTGACGTTGAAGATTTTGGTAGCGAGCAAGGCAAGTCATGCCATTTTGATCATATTTCTATCCCAATTTATAAAATTATATTTATTTAAATTATTGCATTTCGCTTTATTAAATTCCCGCGCTTATCACTGTTTTATTTAGCCCTACCGATTCTCCTTGTTATAACCTTATTATTTGTATTATTATTATCCTTTTTTAACCCTAGGAAAAATAAAACTAGTGAGGACTTTATAAATGTGGTGCTTACTAGTAATTTTAGGAATATTCTTAGCCCTGCTTAAATAGACACAATTAGATATTTTTCCAATAATTAGACTTGGACATAACTTGTAAATAATGGTAATTTTGGCTTAGTGGCTATTTAGCCATGACACAATGTTTCCCCTCAAAATTCCCCAAACATGATTTTTCGGCTGGGCTCGGGGTGCTTGGTTTCGCTAGTCGCACCTCGGCCGTCATAAGGACCGGTCTTCGGGCCTCTGTTGCAAAGCATACTCCGTACAACCACATGTCTAATGGGTAAGGCTTAACACATCGCCTAGAACGGTCATGAACGAGGAAGGCACGGATAGGGATGAATGAAACCCTTGGTGGGGTCAACGTCTCTGGCAGTACGCCCGGGGGCATAGACTGTCTGCTCGACCCAGGGCGCCTGGCGGGGGAAGTCTATGTCGGTCTTCTTTGTTTAGGGCGGTACTAAGCGATGGGTTATGTCATGGCTTCTGTCTATATACCGTGGTGGTATGTGGCACGTGGTAGCGCGTGAGGAAGACGTGTCTTGTGGGTAAAGATGTACCCCTCTGATCAGAGTATAATCTATTCGAATAGCCGCGCCCTCGGTTATGGGCAAGCTGAGCAATGTACCCAAGTTAGAGTTTAATGCTACTAAAACTGGAATAACTGGAGTTAGGATTTGTTGCCTAGGTTAAGGCAAGATCACGTTGGTGTGTGGCTTGATTATAATTTGACTAGAGATAGGTTCGTATTTTATTTAAATGCTTTTAAATATTTAAATGCTTCGAAAATGCTAGTTTTCTACAAAATAGCCCTATAATGAATTCTTTGTACTCCTTGCATTATATTTGCATTTTTTCGGCCTGGCTTGCTGAGTACGGTGGTTGTACTTAGCCTTGCTCCTTTTTCCCCCTTCCAGCTGAGGAGTTCTTTGAAGATGAAGGTTTTGTTGTCTAGCTCGTGCCTGCCGTCAAACGCCTATGGTGGCCCGTCGTAGTTTCCTGCTTTTATTTGTTTATCTTTCAGTGCTGGGCCTTTGGCCGCCCATGTAATAAAATACTCGTTTCACGCTTCCGCTTATATATACTCTGTTATTTACCAACTTTGTAATGTGTACCTTGCCTCCTGGGACAAGGATTTATGCACTCACAAACGAAATATAGTGTTCTATATTCCGGGTGTGACAAGTTGGTATCAGAGCCTCCTTTGACCCTAGGACGAGCCAGTTAACCCCAAACCTTTAGGAGCTAATTTGATAAAAAAATTTTCCTATTTGTGAAAGTTTATACTCTGTCTTTCCCTGCTCTTCCATTTAAAAACTCATTTTTTGACCTTATTTGCTTTGTTGTTTAAATTGTTGTAGATGGCCCTCCCGTTGACTCGTCATGGACATGGACAGTTGGGCTTCGTCTTGGAGCTGCGTCACCTTTGCCTCGCCCTCGGCTACTCTGAGGAGGTGGAGTACACAGGGGTGAAGCTCCCGGCCACCGGTGACGATGACGCTCCCCAGGCAGCATGGGAGGTCACCGCCACACTCCTCTCCAGCCACCCCAGCCGCTCCTCCATGACAGCCTCGGCTGGGGGAGACATGTTCGTGGATGCATGCCAGAGCGCGGCACTCCTCTTCATCGGCATGCTGGGGATGACGTACAACGACGAGCTGCAGCACACCCCGTACCGCTACCACCCTCGCCGCATGGACCCGAACGACTACGCCAGCTTCCGGGGGACAAGCTTGGAGGACGACACCACCCTTCGCCATCTCGCGCGAATGGTGGAGGCCTACGACGTCGCCCGCGTCGACTTCCACCGGCTCGTGAAGCGTGGACTGGTGGAGAACAACTTGAGGATCGTGAGTCTGCGCCAGGAGAACCTGAGTCTCAAGAAGGAGCTTGACAACTTGGAGGAGGAGCTGCGCCAGCTCAAGCTCGCCCAGGGCCAGGATGCTCCTCCCAAGCGTCGCCACGTCTGTCACAGCTTGAAGATCACCGCCCGCAAGAGTACCTCCCGCCCGTCTCTCATCCGCAAGGCTCTGGCAGAAGGCAAGGTTATGGCTCCGAAGCCTCCTCCCAGCCCCGCCTCCGGCAGCGATAGCAGCCCGGCAGCAGACGAGTAGCCTTAGGGCGCGAGTGTTTTTCCTCGTTTGTCTTTTGGCTCTTGTGGTGTGCATGGGCGTGGACTATACCGGTTCGTTGTGGTATAGCTCCGCCCGGGTATCTTAAAAACTTGAAGTAACTCACCAACATCAGTCCAATAAAAATTTAAATAAGTTGGGTTATTAATTTGTCTTTAGTGTTCCTTTCTTTCTGCATTCTTATCATCCTTTCCTCGTCTCCGTCAGATGGTGAACACTAGGAGATCAGCTGGTAATGAGAACAGGACAGAGGGCAGTGGACAAGGTCATGGGAATGCACCACCACCACCGCCACCGCCACCACCACCACCACCTAACCATGAGATCCTCACACCGATTCTTGCCCAGCAAACCAATATGATGGCTGCCCTACTCCATCATATCCAGAATCAGCCTGCTGTAGGCGCTAATGCTCCACCACCTCCCCCACCGCAGTCCAAGCTTGCAGAATTCTTGCGTGTTCGACCACCCACTTTCTCTAGCACCGCCAACCCCGTAGATGCTATAGATTGGCTGCACACCATCAACAAGAAGCTTGATCTAATCCAATGCACCGATGCCGAAAGAGTTGCCTTCACCACTCACTAGCTCAAAGGACCTGCTTCTGAATGGTGGGACCAGTTCCAAGCCACCCAACCCGCAAGTCATGCTATCACTTGGGCTCACTTCACGGCCGCATTCAAGAAGTCTCACGTGCCGACTGGTATCATGGCCTTGAAGAAGCGGGAATTCCGAGAGCTAAAGCAAGGCAACCGCTCAGTGACAGAATATCTGCATGAATTCAACCGTCTTGCCAGATATGCTCCGGAGGAAGTGCGTGAAGATGAGGAGAAACAGGAGAAGTTCCTCTCAGGACTCAACCCCGAGCTGTCAGTGCAATTGATCTCTAACGACTATGTCGATTTTCAGCGTTTGGTGGACAAGTCTATCCTCCAGGAGGCCAAGAACAAGGAGCTCGACACTCTCAAGCGTCGCATGGTGAATTTCAAGGCGCAGCAAGGTCCAAGTCAGAAGATTCGTTATACCACTCCTCATCATGGTGGTTCTTCCTCCAATTCACAGTTCCGCCCAGCACCCCACATGCAGTATGTCAATAGGCCCCCCTCGCAGCAGCAGCAGAATCAGATGGCAAACCGTGCACCTCGCCCCACTCCAACAACAGCACCAGGTGGATCAGCTAGCAAGAATGGCAGTGGAAAGATCCTTCTCTGCTTCAACTGCCATGAGCCGGGGCATTTTGCCAATAAATGCCCAAAGCCGAAGCACCCACAAGGTCAAGCATTGGTCCGCAACACTGGTGGCAGCAACAACATGATCAGGGGACGTGTAAACCACGTCACTGCGGAGGAATTGCAGGCAGCTCCCGAAGTTATCATCGGTACGTTCCTGGTTAATTCTATTCCTGCATCAGTCTTATTTGATTCTGGAGCTACACATTCATTCATATCAAGAAAATTTGTGGGGGAACATAACTTGAGGGTAGAAAGCCTTAGCAATGCTATGATAATTACTACCCCTGGTGGTCAGATGCCAGCTCGGCAGTTTAGTCCATCGGTGTCCATAGATATCCAAGGGATTCCTTTTCGGGCCAATCTCATCCTTCTGGACTCCAAAGATCTGGATGTCATCCTTGGAATGAACTTTCTTACTCCCCATCAAGTGGTCTTGGATTGTGCCCGCAGAACTGTCATGTTGCACAACGGTCCGGATCAGCCAGTTATCTTTTATGCTCCTCCCACCCTATCTTGCCAACAAGTTTTGCATCAGATTCGACTTGAAGAAATCCCAATAGTAAAAGAATACCCCGATGTTTTCCCTGAAGACTTGCCAGGAATGTCTCCCAAAAGAGAGATCGAATTTCGGATTGATTTGGTACCTGGTACCGCACCTATCTCCAAAAGACCGTATCGGATGGGCGCCAATGAATTGGCTGAAGTAAAGAAGCAAGTAGAAGAATTGAAGGAGAAAGGGTACATTCGTCCCAGCGCATCTCCATGGGGAGCACCGGTGATCTTCGTTGAAAAGAAAGACAAGACCAAGCGAATGTGCGTCGATTATCGTGGCCTCAATGAAGTCACCATCAAGAACAAATACCCTTTACCACGGATTGATGATTTGTTCGATCAATTGAAGGAAGCCGCTGTATTCTCCAAGATTGATCTCCGATCCGGCTATCACCAATTGCGGATCCGCGAAGAAGATATCCCCAAAACAGCCTTCACCACCAGATATGGTTTATATGAATACACAGTAATGTCATTCGGGTTGACGAATGCTCCTGTCTTTTTCATGAACCTGATGAACAAAGTATTCATGGAATATTTGGATAAGTTCGTTGTTGTGTTCATCGATGACATTTGATTTATTCCAAGACAGTAGAAGAGCATGAACAACACCTGCGTCTGACTCTGGAGAAACTTAGAGCTCACCAATTATACGCCAAGTTCAGTAAATGTGAATTTTGGTTGTCCGAAGTAAAGTTTCTTGGCCATGTCATTTCAGTGAAAGGAGTGGCAGTTGACCCCACCACTGTTGAATCAGTTACCAAGTGGAATCAACCCAAGACCGTCACTCAAATCCGCAGTTTCCTCGGACTAGCAGGATATTATTGTCGGTTCATTGAAAACTTCTCAAAGATAGCTAGACCAATGACCCAACTGTTGAAGAAGGAAGAAAAGTTTGTGTGGACCCCACAGTGCGAGAAGGCCTTTCAATTGCTCAAAAAGAAACTGGTATCCTCTCCAGTCTTGGTTCTGCCGGATATTACCAAAGACTTCCAAGTATATTGCGATGCATCCCGTCAAGATTTGGTTTGTGTTCTCATGCAAGAACGACACGTGGTGGCTTATGCATCCCGGCAATTACGTCCAGATGAAAATAATTACCCCACTCATGATCTTGAGTTGGCAGCCGTAGTGCATGCTCTGAAAATTTGGCGCCATTATCTCATTGGATATCGTTGTGAGATATACACCGATCATAAGAGCTTGAAGTACATTTTTACTCAGCCGGATCTGAACCTTCGCCAAAGAAGATGGTTGGAATTAATCAAGGACTACGATGTGGGAATCCACTATCACCCCGGGAAAGCAAATGTTGTGGCTGATGCCTTGAGCAGAAAAAGCTACTATAACGCAGTTCATCTCGATCAGTGTTCTTCTGTTCTTTGCAAGGAGTTAGAATATCTAAATCTTGGTATCGTCAATCAAGGTTTTCTAGCGACTATAGAAGCTAAGCCTTTGCTTCTTGATCAAATTCGGGAAGCCCAGAAGAATGATGCTGACATTCAAGAACTCAGGAAGAATATGCGGAGGGGAAAAACAATTGGTTTTGTTGAAGACGAGTATGGAGCAGTTTGGAATGGGGATCGTATCTGCGTCCCGAATGTTCCAGAAATAAAGAAGCTCATCCTACAGGAAGCACATGAAAGCCAATACTCCATCCATCCAGGCAGTACCAAGATGTATTTGGACTTAAAAGCCAAGTACTGGTGGGTCAGCATGAAGCGTGAGATCGCTGAATTTGTGGCTTTGTGTGATGTATGCCAAAGAATCAAAGCAGAACATCAGAGACCAGCAGGATTGCTTCAGCCGCTCCAAATTTCGGAATGGAAATGGGAGGAGATTGGAATGGATTTTATTACTGGTCTTCCTCGAACTCAAGGTGGTTACGACTCAATTTGGGTTGTCGTTGATAGACTAACTAAAGTGGCACATTTCATTCCCGTCAAAACCACATATTCAGGCAACAAGTTGGCAGAACTATATTTTGCTCGCATCGTCTGCCTTCATGGTGTTCCCAAGAAGATTGTATCCAACCGAGGCAGCCAATTCACCTCCAAGTTTTGGCAAAAATTGCAAGAGGAGTTGGGAACGCGCCTGAATTTTAGTACTGCTTATCACCCGGAAACCGATGGTCAGACAGAACGAATCCATCAGATTCTTGAAGACATGCTTCGGGCTTGTGTTCTTGATTTTGGGAAATCTTGGGATAAAAGTCTCCCTTATGCAGAATTCTCATACAACAACAATTATCAGTCTAGTCTACAGATGGCACCGTACGAGGTTTTGTATGGCCGAAAGTGCAGAACCCCGCTCCTTTGAGATCAGACAGGGGAACGACAGGTTTTTGGGACTGATATTCTTAAAGAAGCAGAGGAAAAAGTTAAGGTTATACAGAAGAACTTGAAAGTGGCCCAGTCTAGGCAGAAGAGCTATGCAGACAACCGGCGTCGAGATCTTGCTTTCGAAGTCGGAGATTATGTGTATTTGCGAGTCACTCCGCTAAGGGGAGTAAGAAGATTCCACACGAAAGGGAAGCTTGCACCAAGATATGTTGGACCGTATAAGATCCTGAGCCGAAAAGGGGAAGTTGCCTATCAGCTCGGCTTGCCAGCTTCTTTAGGCAGTGTCCACGATGTTTTCCATGTCTCCCAACTCAAGAAATGCCTGCGAGTGCCGACAGAGCAAGCAGATCATGCACAGATCGAGATCCAAGAAGATTTAACTTATGTGGAGAAGCCTATCAAAATTCTAGACACCTCAGAGAGACATACACGTAGCCGTGTCATCTGCTTTTGCAAGGTTCAGTGGAGCAACCACTCAGAAGAAGAAGCCACTTGGGAGCGTGAAGACGAGTTGAAGTCGGCCCATCCCCATCTATTTGTCAGTGCTTCCGAATCTCGGGGTCGAGATTCTCTGTAAGGGGGGTAGGTTTGTCACGCCCTGAAATCACTCTGAAATTATATCGTCTAAATTATTTCTAGAAATTGTAAAACCAATAAAATAGCCTTCAACAATTAAAACTCACCAAGATTGATGTCAATTTGGCTTGTGGGTATTTTTAATAAATTCCCCATACTTCAAAATGCTTAACCAATTTTTACTTTAATTTTCAGAGCACCCTACATAATTTTATAGCAACAAAAACAATTAAAAGAATTTTATAAAAAGCAAAAGCCTAAAACAAATCTCTCCCTTTCCTTGGGCCACTTTCCGCCCATCACTTCCTCTCTCTCTCCCTCTGGCCCGGCCTGGCTTGCTCTCCCTCCCTCTCTTTCTTTCTTCCTTGGGCCTTGCCCTCCTTCCCGGCCCAAGCCGCCCCCCAGCCCAGCCGGGCCGGTGCACCGCGCACGTGCGCTCCCAGCGCGCTCCACCGTGGGGCCCATCTGTCAGAGCGTCTTCAACCTCCAGCCACGGCCGCCTTTCTCTCTCCCGTCAAAAAGCAAGCGCCGCCGCCCATCCCGATCTCCCTCCTCGACGGTTTTCCTCCAAATTAAACTGCAAAAATGGGTTCGTCTCCTCTTCCTCATGAATTCCCCCAACAAATCCCACTCAATCCCGCATTATTTCGTAGTGGATTTTGATGGCGTTCATCAATGGCGAGCTCCACCATGGCCGGCGTCGATCTCCATCCCCGGCGACCCTCTCCCTCCCCTCCGGCCTATAAAAGGCAGCCCCGACCCCCTGCTCTCTCCCCCCCACACCGCTGTCCTTCCCCTCCTCCCTCCCTGGCCGCTGCGCCACTTCTTCTTCCTCGTCGTTCCTGCCGCTGTGGTGAGCTTCTCTGCTGTCCTCACCTCCCTTGTGCTGCAGTACATGGTCGTCGGCATCGTCGTGCCTGGCTCAGCTGGCTGTGCACTGGTTGCAGCCACTGGAGCACACAGTCCCATCTCCACCTCTCTGCCTACTCACTGTTTCCCTCCCTCTCTTTGCACTGTCAAAACACATATTGTTTTCTTTAAGAAATATTAATTTACAAATTCGCAAAACGACAGTTAAACAACACGTAAAATTCAAATAGCCATATCTTGACTATTTGAACTCGCAATTGATATGTTCAAATTGCTAATTTTGCCCTTAAACAGTAATTAACCCATTTTATGCTTTCTTTATGCATCTTATATGGTTCTTATTTTTGTTTGGCCCTTTTTCTTTGCAATTGTCGTGTAGACGCTGCAGTTCCGGAAGAGCCGCTCTACCTCGAGGTTGACGTTGAAGATTTTGGTAGCGAGCAAGGCAAGTCATGCCATTTTGATCATATTTCTGTCCCAATTTATAAAATTATGTTTATTTAAATTATTGCATTTCGCTTTATTAAATTCCCGCGCTTATCACTGTTTTATTTAGCCCTACCGATTCTCCTTGTTATAGCCTTATTATTTGTATTATTATTATCCTTGTTTAACCCTAGGAAAAATAAAACTAGTGAGGACTTTATATATGTGGTGCTTACTAGTAAATTTAGGAATATGCTTAGCCCTGCTTAAATAGACACAATTTGATATTTTTCCAATAATTAGACTTGGACATAACTTGTAAATAATGGTAATTTTGGCTTAGTGGCTGTTTAGCCATGACACAATGTTTCCCCCTCAAAATTCCCCAAACATGATTTTTCGGCTGGGCTCGGGGTGCTTGGTTTCGCTAGTCGCACCTCGGCCGTCATAAGGACCGGTCTTCGGGCCTCTGTTGCAAAGCATACTCCGTACAACCACATGTCTAATGGGTAAGGCTTAACACATCGCCTAGAACGGTCATGAACGAGGAAGGCACGGATAGGGATGAATGAAACCCTTGGTGGGGTCGACGTCTCTGGCAGTACACCCGGGGGCATAGACTGTCTGCTCGACCCAGGGCACCTGGCGGGGGAAGTCTATGTCGGTCTTCTTTGTTTAGGGCGGTACTAAGTGATGGGTTCTGTCATGGCTTCTGTCTATATACCGTGGTGGTATGTGGCACGCGGTAGCACGTGAGGACGACATGTCTTGTGGGTAAAGATGTACCCCTCTGATCAGAGTATAATCTATTCGAATAGTCGCGCCCTCGGTTATGGGCAAGCTGAGCAATGTACCCAAGTTAGAGTTTAATTCTACTAAAACTGGAATAACTGGAGTTAGGATTTGTTGCCTAGGTTAAGGCAAGATCACGTTGGTGCGTGGCTTGATTATAATTTGACTAGAGATAGGTTTGTATTTTATTTAAACGCTTTTAAATATTTAAATGCTTCGAAAATGCTACTTTTCTGCAAAATAGCCCTATAATGAATTCTTTGTACTCCTTGCATTATATTTGCATTTTTTTCCGCCTGACTTGCTGAGTACGGTGGTTGTACTCAGCCTTGCTCCTTTTTCCCCCTTCCAGCTGAGGAGTTCTTTGAAGATGAAGGTTTTGTTGTCTAGCTCGTGCCTGCCGTCAAACGCCTGTGGTGGCCCGTCGTAGTTTCCTGCTTTTATTTGTTTATCTTTCAGTGCTGGGCCTTTGGCCGCCCATGTAATAAAATACTCATCTCACGCTTCCGCTTAAATATAGTCTGTTATTTACCAACTTTGTAATGTGTACCTTGCCTCCTGGGACAAGGATTTATGCACTCACAAACGAAATATAGTGTTCTATATTCCGGGTGTGACATCCTGCAAGGCAACCCTCTTCTCGAGATGTCTTAATTTCGCCTCGGTATCCCTCTTACTCCTCATGCGACTCTTGTAAGTGTGGTTGTCCTCTTGAAATCCGTATTTCCAAGCAGCCACGCATTTTCCTCGTGTTTGTCCTGGATGCTCGGGACTCTGTAGTGCGAGCGTAAGCTCATCCTTCTCTCTGTTAGGATTGAATGTTCCCTAAGCAGACGCCTCCACTGCTTCCGTAAGTCGGCTAGCTGCTTCGTGAATCGCATTGCCGAATACAAGGGAGCTATTAGTGGGATCGAGTGTTTCACCATGAGCATAGTACCAATTTCTGGAACGTCCAAGCCAGTTGGTTGTGGCCAGCTCAATACCCTTTTACATCCACCCGGCTTCCAATTTATCCCACTTGGGGTGTGCCTTCTTATAGCCACCTGACCCTAGCCGGTGATGGTCCTACTTCTTAGCGGCATCAGCTTTATTCTTTTCTATCTGCGCTTACCCGTGCGAGAAGGTCTTGTATGCGACAAACGCATCCCAATAATCCCTTAGCTTGCTTAATTTGTCAAAATCGGGTGTCTGACCCTTCACGATGTATTTCTTGTACAGATCTGACTTGTACTTTTGGAACTGTTCAGCCATTTTCTTCAGCGTCCATTCTTTCCATCTTGGCTAATCTACCTCAGCGACCGTGAAGGTCTCGAGCATGGTGGTCCACAGCATATCTTTCTTTGTATCTAGGATGTAACTTTGGTCATCCCCGGCTGACCTTGATTAAAGCTAGTGCACTGTGCTAATGGGCACATGATCCCTCACGACCCAACCACTGTGTCCCACAAACTTCCGCAGTACACCGGCTGGGGCTACTGGTTCGCCGTCTGGGGCAACTTAACTAATAATGTGCCTACCCTCTAGCTTCCTCGCGGTACCTCGTTGTCCGTGTGCCGTCTTCTCTCTAACGACCGGTTCCCTATCACTTTCCTCTAGGTTTGTGCCCTCGTTTCCCTCCTCGTTTAGGTATTGGTTGGGGTCCTCCTCCTTATCCGCCCAATATTGACTGCTGCCCTCTGCGATCTCGTCCATGAGGATATGTTCATCATCACGATCTGCCATCTGTTCGTAACGTTAAGTAGTACACATCAACCTACGTATATAACCTACGTGTTATACACATATTGATATTGTTGAGAAATACGTACGATGACAAGTTAATTAATTGTTATACATGTAACCTACGTGCATAGGTCATATATATATATATATATGAGGCAATCAAAATGGACTTATTCCTCGATCATGAGGAGCTGGCCTGGGCTGTGTTTCTCTAATCAACAAGTATAGGAGAAGCTGTTGCACTTCACTGTACAGCTGAAATTGTCTGCTACTGTCAGATTATTCATGGACGTTATACGTTGTACGTACCCTATGAATATACTCTCCATGAATGAATTAATGAGACGATTTCTTCAATTAATCTCTGATAATCCGCCCGATACACACTAGTGCTCCCTCTCCGTTCCGTTTTGTATTATAAGTTGTTTTGACTTTTTTTCCTAATCAAATATTTTTAAGTTTGATAAAGTTTGTATAAAATTTTAGCAGCATTTATAATACCTAATTAGTTTCATTAGATCTAACATTAATAATATTTTTAATAATATCTATGTTTTCTGTTAATAATGTTACTATATTTTTCTATATACTTAATCAAATTTAAAAAGGTTTGACTACGAAAAAGGTTAAGATGACTTATAATATGAATGGTATGAATGGAGGGAGTATAATGCAAAAATAATCTAACTGAGCAATTCAAAACTTCCTTATTTTTTTAATAATCTAATTAAGTAAACTAGTATGGTAGCTCGCGCAACATTATATAATTATCTCACGTAATACTCCCTCCATCCCAAAATATCAGAGAATTTGGATGGACGAGAAATTCATTCAAAATACCTTATAATTTGGGACAGAGGAAGTAGCATGTATGTTTTCACATTTTATTATAAAAGTATTAAATTGACAATATAATTTAAAACTCCGGTCTAACTCATCTCTCAATATTAATTATTTTCAATCTGGATTTTATATTTTTCCTAAATTGTATTTCTACATGTACTCTTATGTTAATATTTTATTATTTTTTAATTTTTAATCGGAATTTCATAATTTTGTACATTGCATTTCTACATGTCTTTTAATTTTCTTACTTTTTTGTTGCGAATTTATATATTTTAAATTGTATTTTTATGGACTACTTTTTATTTTGGATTACTGTGAAAACTTTAGTGCATATATAAATACGTGCATACGTGTGGCATGCATGGTGCGGTTGCGCCGAGGGCAGGCCGGGGTGGCGGCAGTGAGGCGGGGTGTGGCTAGACAACGGTGGCGGCGGCTACGGCCCGTCGGCGAGAGAGATCGAGGGAGAGAGAGAGCGAGATCGACGATGGCGGCAAACCTTGAGGGTGGCGATGAAGGCGATGAAGACGACGATGGCGGCGGAGATGACGAAAACCACGGTGGCGGCAGAGGCGCGACGATCGGAGCGAGTGAAATGGCTAAGTGTGGAGGAGAAGACGATGCGTACAGCTATTTATAGTTCATATCTTTAGTCCCGGTTGTAGCCACCAACCGGGACTAAAGATATCTTTAGTCCCGCTTTATACCACCAACCGGGATTAAAGACATTTTCCCGCTGTTTACAACTGAGACTAAAGATTTCGATATTAATACCCGATTTAATTAGTTTAAAACTATTAATAAATATAAATAGTTACATATAATTAATATATGACCTATTTAAATAGTTTAAAATTACTATTACATTTAAAAAATATATGTAATAAACATATGACCGATTTAGATAGTTTAAAAATTACTATTACATTCCAATAATGATATATAATTAATATATGACCTATTGAAATAGTTTAAAATTACTATTACATTTAAAAAATATATGTAATAAACATATGACCGATTTAGATAGTTTAAAATTACTGTTACATTCCAATAATGATATATAATTGACATATGACCTATTAAAATAGTTTAAAGATACTAATACATTTAAAAAACATATATAATTAACATATGACCGATTTAGATAGTTTAAAAATTACTATTACATTCCAATAATGATATATAATTAACATATGACCTTTTTAAATAGTTTAAAATTACTATTACATTTAAAATATATATATAATTAACTAACATATGATAGATTTAGAGAGTTTAAAAATTACTATTACATTTGAATAATGATATATAATTAACATATGACCTGTTTAAATAGTTTAAAATTATTATTAATTTTAAAAATATATAAATTAACATATGACCATTTTAGATAGTTTAAAAATTACTATTACATTCCAATAATGATATATAATTAACATATGACCTTTTTAAATAGTTTAAAATTACTATTACATTTAAAATATATATATAATTAACTAACATATGATAGATTTGGATAGTTTAAAAATTACTATTACATTTCAATAATGATATATAATTAACACATGTCCTCTTTAAGTAGTTTAAAATTACTATTACATTTAAAAATATGTATAATTAACATATGACAGATTTAGATAGTTTAAAAATTACTATTACATTTAAATAATGATATATAATTAACATATGACCTTTGTAAGTAGTTTAATCTTACTATTACATTTAAAATATTTATATAATTAGCTTACAACCAATTTAGATAGTTTAAAAATTACTATTACATTTCAATAATGATATATAATTAACATATGACCTACATAAATAGTTTAGATCCCCTATTACAATTCAATAATGATATATAATTAAAATGTGACCTATTAAAATAGTTTAAATCACCTATTGCATTTCAATAATGATATGTAATTAAATAACACAAACATTGCATGACTTTTAATACATCATAAATAATTTACATCGTCCATACAACAACCTACATCACTGTTTTCCTCACGTACATTCTCCTCACTAATGTTCCTTCGCTATGATCGTTGCGTGAGTAAGGGGTGTCCTCCTTTGATAGGAGGATGCTCGGGTTAACCGTCATCACGAACGGAGGTTGCCCATCAAACTGAATGTAATCTTCGTCAGTCTTATCCTCGACTCCGACGATTTTTCTTTTGCCTGGGAGAACCACGTGGCGCTTTGGCTCGTCAGGTCCTTTACCTTTCTTTGGTTTGGTAGACATGTCCTTCAGATAGAAAACTTGCGTTACATCATTGGCTAGGATGAATGGTTGGTCTGACTATCCAACTGTGGTTAGGTCAATCATTGTCATCCCACTGTCATCAATCATTAGGCCTCCACTAGTCAGCCTAACCCATTGGCACCGAAACACAGGGACCTTCAGGGGTCCATAGTCTGGTTGCACCATTGTATCTCATGGCATCCATATGAATAGCACTGTTCTGGTTTGTGCTCTTTCTATCTTGGGCTCTTATGGAAAATGTGTACCCATTGATTTCTTATCAAGCAAGAAGACCCCCTCGCCAAGAATGCTACTTGTCGGTCAATGGTTTCGTTACCCATTAGATGTTGTCGTAGCCAAGCGGGGAAAGTGTCAATGTGATGGCGTGTAATCCATGCATCGGACTTGCCGATGTTTTTTAAGCGAACAATCGCCAGGTGCTCCTCGATGTAAGGAGCCACCAACGAAGATTGTTGCAAAACCATGTAATGTGCTCTACGGAATAAATCGTTGTCCACGGTCATTGTTGCTTTCCTTCCAAGAGTCCCCTTTCCATGTAGTCTCCACTCATAGGTTGATTCTGGTACCCCGATTGGACCAAGGTGTTCAATAAATTCTACGCAGAACTCAATGATCTCGTCTGTTCCAGAATCCTTGGCGATGCTTGCTTCTGAACGAGAACGGTTACAAACGTATTTCTTTAGAACGCCAATGTACCTCTCAAAAGGAAACATGTTGTGTAGGTACACAGGACCGAGAATACCTATCTCTTTTACCAGGTGACATAGAAGATGCGTCATTATATTGAAGAAAGTGGAAAGATCATCTCAAAACTGACAAGACATTGGACCACGTCATCTTGAAGGGTTGCCAAACTGTATGGATCGATGATCTTTTGCGAAATCGCATTCATGAAAGCACATAGCTTTGTTATTGTTCCCAGACGTTATCAGGAAGGATACCACGAATTATAACATGAAGCAGTTATGTCATCAACACGTGACAGTCATGAGACTTTAGATTTTTGAACTTCTTCTCCTTCGTGCTTATTATTCTCTTGATATTCAAGGAGTATCCAGACGGTACCTTGATGCTCTCTAGGCATTCAAACATACTTTCCATCTCTTCCTTGCTCAGGGTGTAGCTTGCAGGACTCAAGTAATGGCTTCCTTTATCCTTTGGCTCCAGGTGAAGGTCCTCGCAGTGTTGCATATGCTTGAGATCATTACGTGCTTCAAATGTATCTTTCGACTTCCCATATACACCTAGGAAGCCCAACAGTTTGACGCAAAGGTTCTTACTAAGGTGCATAACGTCGATTGCATGCAGGACGTCTAAAACTTCCCAATAGGGTAACTCTCAAAACATAGACTTCTTCTTCCACATCGCCGTGTGACCATCTTCGCTCTCTATAGGTTGGCTGCCAGGTACCTTTCCAAATACTACCCTCAGATCTTTTGCCATAGCAAACACGGCTTTTTTATTGCAATGTTTAGGCTTAATACGGTGGTCTGCCTTCTGTTCGAAATGCTTGCCTTTCTTCCGTACAGGATGGGTTGCAATAAGGAATCGACGATGGCCCATGTACACAACCTTCCTGCAGTGTTTCATATACGTATTTTCTGTTTCATCCATACAATGGGTGCAAGCCTTGTACCCCTTGTTTGACTTTTCGGATAGGTTGCTTAGTGCAGGCTATCGTTAATGGTCACGAAAAGCAACGCTCATAGGTTAAATTGCTCCTGTTTATCCTAATCCTACACGGGGACACCTTCTTTATTCCATAGCAGAACATGATCCTCAACCAATGGTCTTAGGTACACATCAATATCGTTACCAGGTTGCTTTTGGCCTTGAATGATAATTGGCATCATGATGTACTTCCGCTTTATGCATAGCCAAGGGGGGAAGTTGTAGATACACATGGTAACAGCCCAAGTGCTATGGCCACTGCTCATCTCCCCAAATGGATTCATGCCATCCGTACTTAAACCGAACCTTACATTTCGGGCATCCTCTCCAAAGTCTGGAAATGTTCTGTCGATGTTTCGCCGCTGCGACCTATCGGTGGGGTGTCTCGGCATCTTGTCTTGTTGCCGTTCTTCGGCGTGCTAGCCCATCATGCTAGCATGCTCTTTGTTCCTGAACAAACGCCTGAGCCGTGGTATTATAGGGAAATACCACATCCCCTTAGCAGTAACTCTCTTCTTCGAAGGTTGTCCATCCACATCACCTGGATCATCTCGTCTAATATTGTATCGTAGTGCTTTACAGACCAGGCATACTTCTAGGTTCTCGTACTCCTCACCGCGATAGAGGATACAATCGTTCGGACATGCGTGTATCTTATGTACTTCTAGTCCTAGAGGGCATACCACCTTCTTAGCTTCATACGTTGTTTTGAACAATTCGTTTCCTCCGGAAGAATGTTCTTGACGAGTCAATAACTCGCCAAATGCCTTATCACTCACACCATTTTTGGCCTTCCATTCCAAGAATTCTAGCGTCGTACCCAACTTTTTGTGCCCTTGTTCGCAATCTGGGTACAACAAAGTTTTATAGTCTGCTAATATACGATCCGATTTCTAGACCTCCTGCTCACTTTCGGAGTTGTCCTTTACTTCCTGCAACATCTGATCAAGATCATCTACAGTGTCGTTATCTTCAACAGCTCCGTCCGCCTCGCCTCCTGGATTTTCTTCAAATCCCCCGTATTCATGAGCCCAGTCCAGAATGTTCTGATCTTCTTCTTCATCTTCTTCCATTGTAACCCCTCGCTCTCCATGCGAGGTCCAACAATTATATCCAGGCATGAATCCTGACTCAAACAAGTGCACATGAATAGTTCGTGATGTCTGGGTACTGCACTTTTTACATGGACAACACATGAAACCCTTATGCTTGTTAGCATTGGCCATATTCAAAAAATAATGCACGCCTTCAATAAACACTTTCGACCATCGGTGCACGGTGTACATCAAATAGTCCAATATTACTAACGAAATCCACACAATTGAAACTAATTAAATAATCATATAATAATTTAAAACATCGTAATTCAAAGTGAAACTAATTTACAATTATTTTTACAATAGTCCCACATAATAGTCCCACAAAGATGCCAACGAGAAGGAAGAGAAGTTTACAATTATTTTTAAATTCTCATAAAGTACTAGACATATTTTTTGATTGTACTTAATTATTTATGGCTATATTACAAATTTTTCCATTACCTTAGATTTCTACTCTTTTCAACAAATAATCATACAATAATTTTACAATAGTCCCACATATTATTTGTTTTATTGTTTGTAAAGTTGTAAATATCTTTAATGAATTATACTTTGTTCTAACTATTTTATTAAAGTAACTTAGTTTTCCATTCTTTTATCTTAGTTTTCTATATTTTCCCTCTGTCATCTCTTTTCCATTTTGTCTCTCGTTTTTTGCATAAATGTAATATACTATATAAACAAAGCTATAAATGTAATACGCTAAGCATACATTATTACAGAATGGAGTTGCTAACCTTCTCGACCTCTCTGATTTGTATATTATCACCAAAACAATTTTATCAAAAATTTCGGCAGCACCTCCCTTCTTCCCCCTCCTCTTGGCAGTAATGGCTCGGGCTAGAGGAGGAAGAAGATGTATAAAAAGGTCAATCACTTTAGTCCCGGTTAAGAACACCAACCGGGACAAAAGATCTAAATTATCAGTAGTCCCGGTTAGTGTTACCAACCAGGACTAAATTGAGAATCTTTAGTCCCCATTAGTGTTACCAACCGGGACTAATGATCCCCGGCCCCCTGACAGGCGTCTGACACAGTGGGGGTAGGTGTAAACCCGGACTAAAGATGATCTTTAGTCCCAGTTGGTTGGACTAAAGATCATTGGGACCCGTTACACTTTTTAACCAGGACTGTTGGGGTTTTTGTGTACCCGAGCAAAGATCGGATCTCCAGTAGTGTTATGTACCTGAGCAGGAAAGCATAGTGAATATTTATCCACTCGTGCTTAATATTGTCCTTCCAAAAATATTATAATAAGTGTATATTTTGTACTAAATAAAATACTAGGTGCACATACTATAAAATTAAATCCTATTACGTAAGGATCTCACACTAGTGCAGAATTCATTTTTCCGTGCGGTCAAAATTTATTTCTCCATGCGGAGGTCCTGCCCGTCTGCACCCAGGTGTCTGCGAAAATCCACATTTTCACGTGTGGGCAACCCAACCGCACGGGATAATCATTTATCCTGTGCGGTCGTGTTGAATAGACTGCATGGGATAATAGATTATCCCGTGCTGTCTAGTTATACCGACCGCACGTGATAAATGATTATCCCGTGCGGTCCTATTATACCGACCGCACGGGATAATAGATAATCCCAGTCGGCTAGCACATGCTAGGGCGACCGCACGGGATAATAGATTCGTGCGGTCACTCTAGCACATGCTAGCCATTTGGGAAGATCTATGCACTTTAACATTTTTTTGTGTGTGTGTTTTCGAATTGTAAAGTTACATATAAATTATACGAGCTCAATTAGAAACATCGATGTATTTAATTACATAGCATATGTACATGTCTAGTGTTCATAATATTACAAGTTACTCCATCACAAATAGATCTTTTTTACTCTATTGCATGTTCTCTCTCTCACTTCCTTAGGTTTTTGAATTTGGGGTCCACAGCAAGTTCGCTATAAGGGTCGTAGAACTCCCCTAGATGGTTGCAGATGTCGTGACGAATGAACTGGCATACGTCTGCGCAGAAGTTGAGAAGTGTTTTCTGATCGAACCAGTTTGCGTTATACGGGATACTCGGGAGCTATGGAAAATAGAAGAAAAATCATATGTGTTAAAATCAACTTAAGTGAACTATTTCCTGTATGTAAGGAGCACGTTGACTTACATCTGTAAACTCAGTTATGTATCTCCCACAGACTCTAAGCATCTCGTACACGTAATATCCACATAGGTTGGTGCCACTAGGTTGCTTCTAACACTGCGTAAGAACAATAGACATGTCAGTATTAAGAACTGACAATCGCATCATATATTTAACGAATATTTGATCACATACCGGCCAACGTCCCTTTACGAGAAGTTTTTTTCTCTTTTGATCCTTTACGAACCCGCCATGTCTTTTATAATAGTCGTGTTCTCTACAAAGATAAAATATTTAATTGAGCTATCTTTAAAATTACATCTAATCAGTACGGTAGGTAGGGGGTTTGTTTCAAACTTACAAATTCATCAAGATAAGGAACTCCATAAACGTCTTCTCGTCATAATGGGCCAGCTCAAGAACTACGACAATGTGGTTGGATATACAAGGAATAGTATGTAGTGATCGCTGCAAACACGGTTTATGAATTACGTAAGGCACATGGTAGATATTTTGATGTGCGGTTATAATATATGAACGGAACTAAGGGAAAATTGCTCATCATAGGTGGTATGGGCCCAAATAAGTTGCCACCTCGATCCCCTTTTTCTTGTGCAACTTGTCGACATATGCTTTTTTCTCCTCCGGCGTATTATCCTTTAGTTTTGGACCATGCATATTTGGACTAACAGTGTGGGCCGTCTCGCAAACCATCATTGGGTTGATGTATCCTATTAAGGCCCCCGTTCTTTGAGCGTCTACCAATTGTGACCTGAGGAAATATGCAAGTTAAAATAACTTATAATTTGTTGGCACACGTTAGATAAGAACAAACAAGAGGAAAAACATACAGGCACCACGCGCTGACGAGATTGATATCCATTTTATCCCTCTTAAAGAAGGCGTGTAGGTCCTTGAAACTGATAAAGAATTTTCCGTTGGGTCCATCGATGAAAGCGTTATCTGGGACATTGACAGTAACGAGACCTTTCTCAGTTGCCATCAGGTATCAGTCATGCAGCAACCTCATTGGCCATTGGAGTTCAAGCATTATGTTGAACAGTAAGAACGCCTTGCCATATTCGTACTCCTTTGGCACTTATGTAGAATCCCAAGATTGCATTTTGTCTGCATGACCTAGTACGTTTTTCTGTCCATCCGAATGCAGTTCAGGTTTACATGGCTTTAGCTGACGCTGTCCCCTGAAAGACTTGAAAATTATCCTTGCCTCATACTTTGCCATTTCCTCCTGTTTGTACGTGGAAACCATTTGTGGTATGAGCTTGCGGGCTTGCGAAGTACTTGGCTTCTAGATAGATATATCTTTCATGGGATGTGGCACAGGTTATACGGGAGCAGATTGTGGAGTAGGAGGCGACTGCTGAGCAGGAGACGACTACCGAGGTAGCGGAGTTGGGGAATCCTGTGAGGCTGGCTCTGCAGGTGGAATAGGTACTCTATTTGGAGACGAAGATCTTGGTGGGATAGGGGATCTTGGTGGGTAGGAGATCCGGGTGGGGTTGGGGAATTCGGTGGGGATGGCGGTACTAGAGGGGCAGCCGTCTGTGGCACCGATGGAGCTGGGGTCATCGATGTTGATAGATCCGTGAGGATGATGTCTCGATGTTGCTAGAGGATGAACTAGTTCACTGCATCTCCGAGTAGTTCTGTCCCCTCTGGTGTTGGGATGTCAAGCTCCAACGACATCTAATCAGCATTAACCCTAGCCACTTGTGCCCGTGCGTAGTCTTCCGGAATTGGGCTGTTATGGAACTGTCTCCCTAGTATCGCTAATCCGGATGCAACCCTCTTTGTTTTCCCGGATCTCCCTATCGGAACAGGCTGCACGGTGTCGGACCGGTAATAACATCTACCGGGAAGGTTCATGTTTCTACGGACCCGACACTGCTGGGGATCTGCATCGTCTGCTCCGATCCGAGCGGAACTATGTTTGGGAAGGCTTGGGGATGTTGTGCGGTAAGCCTATAGAAATGTTGGTTAACTTGTTCGGTGACTTCCTCATGCAAGTTCGCTTTGTAGGCATCCAGCTTCTTGTAACTTTTGGATACCTTTGGAAACCCTAGCTTCCAACTCATCCATGAAGATTGTCCTCTGACCCTGCCAGAGTGTTCGGCATTCCCCAAAGCAGCGGTGAGCTCATCATGCTCCCTTCTAGCTACTAACTCCCCTATCTACTCCTTCTCGATGATCTGTTGGAGAGACGTGGTCGCATGATCGATGTCAGGAGACTCGAAAAGCATCTCACCCTCATCCGTCACTTGCCTCGTACTTCGTGCCCAAACCCAGTTCGAGTTCGCAGGTTTAGGGGCTAGACCAACAACGGTTTGCCTTGTGCTGCAAACTTTTCCTTCGTAGTTCGCCGTTGGTCCTCGTTAGCTGCTTATCCACTTACCCCAATCGATGTGGATATATGTTTTTCTTCGCCAGGTCCGACATCTTCTTCCTCCTTGCTAGAGCTTCAGGTGTTGTCATCTTGGCCACAAACTTATCCCATTCGACTGGTGCGATATTGCCGTATTTTTCAAATGGAGACTTATTCTTCTGAACATAATTGGTGTTCATGTCTGACTTCCACTGTCGCCACCGATGGGCCATTGTAGTCAGCGCAAATTTCCTCCCAATAACCTCTGATCTAGGCGGATACACAAGGTACTTCTGCAGATCTTCCCACAATAAATTCTTGATGTGTATGTTAATGTCCTTCCACTCATCCACATTCAGCGGCCCATGAAATCTTGCCAGTGTCCCACATGCGCTGCTAAAATTGGTCATGACATGTCTTGTTTCGACGGGCTTCCCATCATCGTTGAGAGCAGCAATGTAGTAGGTCTCCTTGGTAGTAGGTTCCTGCTCCTCTGACCATGTCGTTTCTTTGCACGTCCTCCCCCACTCGCGGACGTGTTCGTTGGATCTGGACCCGAAGTGGCTGTGTCCATCTCAGCTTCAGCCCTAGCACTGATCTGGACGGCCTTTTGTTTCGATCGATGCTGAGTAGCCATCTGCACGGTTAAGCCATTGGATGGCAATGATCGGGAACATTAACAAATCTAGAACGGGTAGGATTCAGGACTTACTGCCTGCTCGATAGGCATATAATCCGGATCATCCTTGGGTTGCTGGGTGTCCATTTCCGCTAGTTCTAGCAGAAATGGGTCGATCGGTGTGCGCCACGATTCCTCGCTCGACGTTGCTTCTTTTCCAGCAGCTTCTTCGTGTGTCGACGAGGGAAGATTGTTCATCGGCTCTGTGCCCATCGCAGCTAAAAGTGTCGGGGAGGGCTGATTGACCGTTGGTTCTGTGCTCGATTTTAGAACGGGTCTCTCGGAGGGAGCTTTGTTGTTCGCCATCTTCTTCTTTGCGCGTTCTTCGAAGGGAAAAATTTGAATCTCATTTTATATTGCTAAGTACAAAATCACAAAATTTCATACATTTGCACTAAACCCCTAAAAATCGTAAACATATATATTTTCTATAAAAGTTTCATAATTATCAAAAATTGACATATTACGAAGTGCTCTGGTTGCCAAGGTGTCTTGGTCGGTTCCGTACGTGCACTGACCCAAACAAACCAACTTGGCACCCAGAGCACCTCGTATTCTGTGATGACTTGATAACCTAGGAACTAAATCCATACATAAATGAATAATTGTAAAAAAATAATAGAATACGATGTCACTGGCATGACGAATCTCCAGGTCTTTCCAGTATTCCAGATACCTGAAAAATATTGAGTGCTTCTTGAAAGGCAACGTATTTTCCTGATCCGTTACATCTGTACTATCCTGATCTGTTGCTTTTTTCCCCTTGCCTGCGTTCTTCTTTCCCTTCCCTAACACGACCTTAATCTTCTTTGTCCCGTTGAAGACTTGTGTACCAGTTCGTGTTTCAGGAGGAAGATCGTTTCTCTACTGTCATGTCGAATAATCTGGCCATCGCACGCCACTTGTGTCTCTGTGGTAAGAACCGATGATGACGCATGTACACTACCTTGCTTGAGGAGGTGAGGTACTTGAACGACGTGTTGTCGATACATATAAGTCATCCAAACTTTCCCTTAAGCTGACAGGAGAGCGAAAAGTTCGCTGGCAGGTTCGTGATGGTAACGAATATGATGGCACGCAAAGTAAAATGTTCCCTGCAGTACTCATCCCACACACATAACCCTTCTTTCCATATTTCTTGCATGTCCTCCATCAGTGGTTCAAGAAATATTTCAATCCTAGGCAGTTTTGGCCCTTGTATAAGGATAGTTAACAAAATGTACTTTCACTTCTAGCAAATCCATGTAGGCAAGTTATACATGGTGACTAGCACTGGCCAAGTGCTGTGTGAGCTTCTTAAGTCACCGAACGGGTTCATTCCGTCCGTGCTCAAGGCAAACCTTACATTCCTCGGGTCCTTTGCAAATTCCAGGTGTAGTGCATCAAAGTTTTTCCACTGTCGAGCATCGGCGGGGTGTCGAATCATACCATCTGTTTTCCAACTCTCTTGATGCCATCTCATCAACTCGGCATGGTACGGTTAAAAACAACTTCTTCAGATGATCTTTCACAGGCAGGTACCACATCACCATAGCCAAAATCTTTTTCTTTGTATCCACCGATGAATCTTGGTCGACGTTCTCTCCGTCTGAGGCTCCGTTGCCCGTCTTATACATACTCGTCCCACATGTTCAGCAACAGTCTAAATCCGCGTATTCCTTGCGGTACAATATACAATGATTTACACATGCATGAATCTTTTGAAAACCTATAGATAATGGACATATCAGTTTCTTGGCTTGATATGTGTTGGTCGGCAATAGGTTCAGCTTAGGATGCATAACTCTCAAAAGACCCATCGAATCGTTGAAGCTAGTGCCCGACCATCGATGTCTTGCCTTCAATCTAAGAAGTTCAAGCACAGAGCACAACACCGTATAGTCCCTGTCACATCCTTCCGATTCGTCGTAAAGTTTGCTGCTTTTTCCAACGCTTCCTAATTGTCTAACCCTCATTTTGTACCTGTTAGGACCTCTGGTTCAATGTGCCGCAACATATCCTCCAGATCAAAAGCAATATCTGCATCATCTATACCAAAGCCACCCCATTCTGGGATCGTTCCATGTGGCATGTCTTCGATTATAACATTTTATGCCGTATCAAAGCAAAAATATCATTCGGCTCTTGCATCATCTCCTGTTCTCCCTCAAAGCATGTGCCTTTACCTGATCAACAAATTTGGATGCTTCCTTCAAGAACGCCAGATGAGTTCTTTTTGTGTCGTAGATCCATGCCCGATCTATCTCCAAGAAAACATCTTTCATGAGTCAAATTGTACTATATTTAATCATATGAAAAAACGATACAACTTGAACAAACATTATATTACACTTCGTGGTCTAGTGATTCCAATAACATTAATTTAAAATAAGAAAAATTACCTAGAATTACTAGATTTGCAAAACTAGTATATTCGTCACATTCCACTAAAAAAATTTGAAAATAAACAGAGTAATCTAAACAAAGAGTAAATTAAAGATCTATGAACAATTTAAATATACGTACAATATTTTTAATCATTAATAAAAAATTATCCATTTCGAAAAATGAAAAATTCTTCACTTTTATCCGATAAAAAATGAAATTAATGGAAGCAAACCTAACAAGGAATCGGACTACTAAATACTTTTAAAATCATGTAATGCAAACAATATATATTAGCTCAAAAATCACAAAAAGTGCCTGCACTACTCTATTTATAAAGTGCAAATTTCTTCACATCGCACCAATAAAAACTGACAAAAAGGAAGCAAATGAAGGAGGAGAACAAGCATTATACCTTTTATATTGATCCCAATCAAAGATTTAAGGTCGAAAACCTTCCCTTTACAAGTTTAGGAGAGAGAAAACACAAGAGTAAATGGGGCATGGTCGGGCTGGGGAGATATATATGGATGAATCATCACGTACGATTGGGTTAAGTGGCCCGCACAGGAAAATGCATTACCCCGTGTGGTCGGTTTAAGACGCCCGCACAGAATAATGCATTTTCCCATACGGGTGCTGGGCTTGTGCCGGTCGCACAGTTTTTCCAGGCAGCGCCACTTACGGCCTGCCTGGAATCTACCGAGGCCAGCGTCCAAGAAAATCTTTTGTGTACTAGTGTCATTGCACGTACAAATTTGTCCATTCCCAATTAATCAATATATAAACTTTTTGAGGTTATTTTCTAAATGATCATTCAGATTCATCCTCTCAATCTATTCATTATATATGCATGTGATTAAATAAACATTGGTGTGTATCTATGCGTGTAACTCTTTATAACCAACATGTAAATCGTCGAGGAAACGTACATTCCCTCGGTGAGAAGCATGCATATATAGCAGGATCCTGTAGGAAACATTTGCGTTGGGTAGCAACTATTGTCTCAGTTCCCACTACTAGAAAAACCCTCACAGGGATCGGCTTATAGGTGTCGGTTTATTTAAAACTGACTCCTATTAACGTTTTTCCACCTCCGCGGGATAAAAAAAATAGAGAACCGGTACCTTTGAATAACTGTAGGTGTCAGTTATAAAGAAAAACCAGCACCAATACTATTGGTACTAGTATTTTAAAAAGAACCGATACCTATATAACATTATAGGTGCCGGTTTATTAAAAACTGGCACCTATACTATAATATAGGTACCGGTTTTGTAAAAGACCAGCACCTAATATAACTGAGCCAAACCGAGCCACCCATGGGATGGAGGGTTTTTTTAGCCCGAGTCACCCACATGACAGATTGCGTTCTTATCCCTTCGCTCTCAACCTTCTCCCCATTCTTATCCCCGCTCTCTCTCGCTCCCTTTCACTCTCTCTGACCTCTCTTACTCTCTCTCTCGCACCCCCGGCCCCCTCCCCATTCTCCTCTGCATCCTTCCCCCGGATCCAGCAGTGGCGCCGCCACCACCACCGGTGGCGGTGGTGGTGGAGAAGGCTCGCGGACAGCGGGTGGTCTCCACGGCGATGAGTGGTGGGTGGCCTCCATGGTGACGAACGGTGGGTGGCCTCCCCTCCACGGGGCCCGGTGGCTGCAGTGGTGGAAAAGGCTCGCGGATGGCGAGCGGTCTCCATGGCAACGAGCGGCCTCCACGGTGACGAGTAGCAGGCGGCCTCAATGGTGGCAAGGTGCGGCTGGCGACCTCCACTCCGCGGGGCCCAGTGGGTGGCAGGGGCGCGGCGCGGCGGGCGGTCTCACCGATGGCGGGGCGCGGTGGGCGGCCTTACCTGTGGCGGGGCATGGGGGGTGGCCCCCACAACGACGGCTCGCAGGTCGCTCAGATCCGTGGATTTGTCCTCATCGGTGTGTTTTACCAGATCTATGTGTTTTTCAGTTCTTGGATTCTGATCTGTGCATGTTTGATGTCTTATGTGTTGTGGATGAATGGATGATGGTATGTGGATCTTGATGATTAATAAGTTCTTGGATGTGGTGCTCGGGATGCTTTGGGGATGTTGATGGCTAGGGATGTGTTATCTGTGTTGATACTTTGGGGATGTTGATGTGGATGATGGTATGTTGATGGCTCGGGGTGTTGATGGCTCGATGGAGCCGATGATTGATCAAGCCGTTGACCCTTTTTTTCCCATATGCCTCATAGGTGCCGGTTGTTAGTGATGAACCGGCACCTATAATCCCTATAGGTGTTGGTTCTAAACCTAGCACCTATATTCTCGGGAATAGGTGCTGATAAATTGGTGTCGGTTGGAAAATCAACACCTACAACTAGTTTCCAACTGGCACCAATAACTGTTTCTGCAGTAGTATCCACTCAACTCAGTTGTGATCCTACATGCCAATTGCCAACACAACGCATGGTATATAGTCGCTGCTGGTCTTCGCCGCGGGCCGTTGGTATGGACACGTCGCCCACGACCATATAGTGGGTTCTTGCATGAGAGATTCCTCCCCGCACAGTGATGTCTGGGACAAACCATAGGAATTTGGATGTGGGCCGACCGCCATCCACCGTGGAGCTGTCGTATGTGGACATCACCGGAGGGTGCTGTTGTGACTGCCGACGCCGTTGTCTCGGAAGAGAAAGGATCACATGAGATATTTTGAGGATTTTGACCAGACTCACTGATTTTGACAAAAAAATTTGACACACTGTCACTTACTGTTACCCACCGGGGAACTGGACCTGACAAACTAAACATACACATATGAGCAGGGGGACTGGACTGGACTGGACCGGGCATCTTGGTCTTTTCGTAATATTTCTCTCTCCAAACATGCAAGAAATAAGAAAATACTCGAAACAAATATCCTATAGTAAATTATCAACTTTTTAGAATGTCAAGAAGTAAAACCTCATTTTTATAGTGTATTCATCAGCAAAGACCGTAATCTTAGAATGTCATGTAGCAAATTTTATCAAAGAATAATGCACGTGGTTGATGTTGATTCCGTGCGGCATACGATGGATGATTTTGGGTGCATGAAAAAACAGATTCGAATTTGGAAGGATTCCAAGTTTGAGAATATTAGAGTTTAAATTGTAAGAGTTAAGTTGGATACTTGTACCATAAGGTTTCCTAGATGATTAGCATGACTTATACGAGTTGGATTCGTGGCTTCTAGGCTGCCTATCTCGGGTATCTATTTTTGTTGGAATAGAGTCGAGAGAGAAGTTATGGTTTTGAGTTTAGTCGAATTTTGAGACAAGAGTTTGTTGTTGTACTTTATGAACACGAGTAGAAGTAACAAAGTTCAATCTACTTTCAAGAGTTTTTGTCAAGAGTTTTTTTTTTTTGTGTTTGCCCGGGTGGTCACACCGGATAGTGCATGACGGTCAGACCGTGGTGACAACTGTGTGGTTAGACCGGTCAGAAGCTATGTTTTTTTGCCTTATACTGTACTTTCCACTGGTAATGGAAGTAGTGTACTATTCATTAAATCTAATCATCAATTGTAATGGATATCTTTGAACCTTTATCTATTAACGGGTGGGGGTGTTTTTTACCAGAGCAAACAATTTCGCATCGCTCCTATTCCGGACCTCCCTGTTGCTACATCCGACAACTGCACTGCCTCTTTGCCGATTTTTGCGGGAAAAGAAAGGACTTGCAGCGACCGTAGATGAAGCATGAAACATCGCCCAGAGGATGCTAGCCCTACTTGTTTTGGGTGCTTAGCCGATGACAAGCTGCTGCGACCGAGATTATATTGGTTTTTCGCTGCTTGCTTGCATCTCTGATTATCGTCCTGTAAAGTTGTAAATGTACGAAACCTATCGCAAACCTCCAATACTGACCATACGCATGGATTGAAAATAATAAGCATTATGTAGCATTCAGGTTTTATGACTACCACATAACAGCACTTCAGTGTCGGTTCAATAAAACCCGACACTGATGATGGTTTTTAGCCCCAAAATATACACTAGCACAGAATAGCTTATATATGTGTCGAGCGGAAGGCCTCATGTGTATCGGCGAGGGGTTCCGTCACGAACGAAAGGTCATAGATGTGAAAAGTCATCTGCATCGGCCTTCTTGCCATCACGGATCACACTTATCTTTGTCGGGCCAAAGTTAAACCCTGCCACCGATAGGTTTGATCCTAGCAGATGAGTCAAACTAGGGCTCGTTACCAATGAGTCATTTGTGACGGGCTCATAACTGAACCCGACAAAAAAGACTAGGTAATCTTTGTCGGTACATTTTTGTGACCGTGACGGATGACTCCTCGGTAACGGGGCCTACTATACACCCGATGCTTTTAGTACTCATCGGTATTGGATTTTTGTTTTAACCCGTCACCGATGTGTAATTTACCAAAAATAAATAAATTTTATTTTTTGGCTAGCCTCAGGCCTTTGCTAGCCATGTCCGCTGCAAAATAAGAGAGAAACACATATATATTTCTAGCATCCCAGCTTTCCAACATATTTCACAAATCATCCATACAGTTCATACAATCCCAGCTACCATCCATTCATATCATCCATACAATCTATTCCAACAATACAAGCACCCACATTTGACAAAACCGTCGGAATTCATCTTCAAGAGCTAAGCATCAAAAGAATTTGCAAAACTGAGTTGTAAATTGGAATAAGTTTATTGCAAATGTGTACAGAAACATCACATCACATTATATTACATACAATTACATAAATGTCATCTCATGCATTTGACAAGCATTGAAAAATGTTCAATCATTTTGAGACGAGCTACGATTGTGATCTAAAGCTACCTTTGGAAGATAAGATTCCGTTAAGTATGAAGCGTGTTATCTGCTCTCTAATTGTTTCGAAGTTGTGAGGCGTAAGGTTGAAATTTTTTTCCTCCATGTGAGGCGCTAAGTTAGTATATGTATATACTTCGAAGTACTTCGTATATATATTATGTACAGAATAGAAACACAGACCTCATGGTTGAACAATGTCACCTTGTCCATCAAAGCCATCATGTCGTGGCACACGTGAAACTCACACTAGTCACCAACTTGTTGAAGGCATGGGAAGTCATTTTTGTGTTTCCGATTGGGTTGTCCTTCCTTATGCCTTCCGCCTTTTTTGACATATTGGCCCCACGTGTCGTTCAATGCAACTTCAATCCCCGACCTATCGTATTTCTCCTTATCAATTCGGGAGTTAAGGTAGTATACCATACTCCACTTCGGCACTAAGACTAGAAGAATACAATGGTACTTGTGTCATAAATATATTACAAGTAAAATTCCAAAGCTATAAGCCTTGTGGAGGGGTAGCTAATAACGGTACACAGTTAATGTGATTATAGGCACACATGATGAACTTTTTATGCTAGCGGGCCCATAAGCAATCCTTGATATAGTTGTCATCTGTACTAGATCGTGCTTTAGAGTTTTCTCGTTGACTTGAGATGTATCTAGTAAAGCGACATTGATGCGGCGTTTTAGTGTATGCTTCCAACATAACCTACAAGCAAGATGAAGACTCGTATAAGCATATTATATGGATTGTTATTACCATATTTTGTATGCAACAATACTTACAACAAGTAGCACTTATGGAGATTGGTGTCCACCGCTCATAGCCTGTAGAGGTCAAAGAGATCTGCGAAGTCCACCGCAATATAGGCTTCTAGCCTAAGAAATGGTTCTGGACCGTGATAGCCTGTTATAGAGGTCTCTCTATTCTTCCTCCTTGCGTTGTACTTCTCCATGTAGTACCCATGCAGCTCCTCGCAAGCAGGGCCCATCTTTGCTAACTCATAGTCTGTAACCAATGGCATGCCTAATTGGAAGCTAGTCGGAGCAAAGCTCTTAGTACGAACTGATGGTGCCTTGCCTAGATCTAGCTCCATTGGAGCCAAAACAAGGTGTGCAGCTTTTCTTTTCCTTTCCCCCTCCCAACAATTATTTTACTAGTTTTTTGATATTGTAGAGAAGAATGTGCCTTCCTGCTCTTTTTGTTAGGAGGTGGAATGTTAGCTTTGTTGTTGGCTTCTATATGATCATCCCAAAATCCATATCATATTTTAAATCCATATCTTCATCGTGGATTTGAGTGGCAGGAGGGGCTGAAGGAACAGCTATAGCGGGTCATGGCGGCGGACGAGTACTTGGTGCATTTGACCTAGGTGTCATCTGTATCTCAATTAGGTCCTTGGGCCATTGGATAAAGGTCCCACGTGCTGCTCCTAGGGTCAAAATTTCATCGAGCTGGACCATGTCCACTTGTACTTTCACCTGGTGGGCTATCAAATCCACCCCATGGACTTTCATTTCCGACGTAGGCTTAAAGACAACTCCCTCCATGGCTGGGTACGTAAATGTTGGTGTTACCCTAACCACTAGGACGCACTATGTGGGTTCCTACGATAGATTCGTCCATGTTCTTAGAATATTATATAATATATGGATTTGTTAAGATAACATATGCATTATTTATTGGTTTTAACATTATATGGTTGACTGTGGCAGGGACTGGTGGTTGGTCTTGCGCCGCCTCAGTTGATGCGCAGCTGCTATGCCTTTGCGTGGGACTAGCTTGTACTCTATGAGAGGCGACGGGGTTGGGGTTCTGTTGCTGGATCTCTCCCCTGATGCGTGCCTCCACCTGAACCAATTTCTGATCGAATTCCGAGCTAAGTTTTGCTCTGATCTATTCTTTCATGCGTGCCTCTTTCACCGCCTTAGTCAGCTTCCGCTTCTCGTACTGCCATGCGTACTTGGGCAACCCAATCTTCCATGGAACAATTGTGCCAATGCCTCTTGTCTATCTAGGATGTTCAGCGTTGCCCAGGGCTTTCGTGAGGATGTCATCCTCGTGTCTTTGTGAGCAAACCTCTTGCAAGGACTGTTGCTTGGCAGGAATTTCGATCTGCAATAAAGTGAAGGTCAGATTAAATGGCAGCTACCATACAAAGTTGTGCAGTATTTAACATCTGATATCACTCACCATTTGCTAGTACACTCGGTTGTCTGCAGCATTTGGGAACGTCAGTGTCCCATCGTTGTTCTTAACAACCCTTGCCCCTACCCAATTCCTTGCCCGTTCGTCTAGGATATTGGCAAATGCCGGTGGGATGTTAGATTGTATTGCGGCCTCATTCTCCATCTGCCATTCCTCTTGCTTCCCGCTATATCCTCCGGTGCCAAGCTGGTGCAGGTGTTGGTTTCTAGCTTGAAGTGCCCTGGTGGCCTCGCTTTTTGCCAAGAACTCGGGGGTTGTTTTTGCAGCAACAAACTGGGCCCAATCGGTTTCGGTGACCCACGGGAACTTGCTATATGGTGTTGGCTGGTAGGGGTTCATTACGTACTCGCCGACCAGCCTTCTCTCCAAATATTTCCAAGCGTGACCCATCTTTTGGAGAGCACGATGCTCCAGAATTGCCTCGTCATCTAGAGGATATTTGAAGCTCAAATTGAATTTCTCCCAAGCTGCCTCCTTATCTTCATCCGGCACATCCTTGATGTCATCCTCTAGGATGCTGAAGTTTTGCCTCCCTAACACTCCGCATACCTGTGCGAACATCCTAACTACCCTCCTAGGAGCCACAGGGAATCCTTGATCGTTGACCTCTGTTATGGTCATCCATTCCTTAGGAATCCTATTTTTAGTCCTAGGGTTTCGGGTCGATGTGGTTCCTCTAGTTGTCGCCGACGTGGGTTCGCCTTGCTGAGAAATGTCCTAAATAGCTTGTGTACGACAAAAATTAAATACATAAATAAATACATTCCTCCATAAGAAATTATCCCTAGAAGTAAAATACATTCACTAAAATACCCTAAAATCAATAAAATACCATAAATTCACTAAAATACACTAAATTCACTAAAATATCCTAAAATCAATAAAATACCCTAAATTCACTAAAATATCCTAAAATCACTAAAATATCACAAATAACCCTAAAATCAATAAAATCACTAAGTCCCATATTTATCATCTATCCACATCTCAAATCTACATATATCCGCATCACAAATTCTACATCTCCCTAACATATATCCACATCACAAATTCTACATCTCTAGAACATGTATCCACATCACATATTCATCCATTTGAACATTACACCATCACAAATTCATCACAAATCGGTGGAGATCATGGACTAACCAGCGTGGAGGAGGGTGGCGTTGGCCTCGTTGGAGGTGGTCGGTGGCGAGGGCGGCGTCTTCAGCCTCGGGAAGGTGGTTGGCGGTGACGGTGGCCGATGTAGCGGACGGTGTGGAGGAGGTCGACGCGGCCGAGGGCTCGGGGACAGCGTGGAGGAGGTCGACGGTGGGCTCGGGGACAGCGTGGAGGAGGTCGACGCGGCGGCGGGCTTGGGGACGGCAATGGCCGGGGTCGGAGGAGGTCAACGCGGCGGCAGTGAGGGGATGGCATGGAGAAGGCCGACGCGGCAGCGGGCTCAAGCACAGCAACGGACGGGCTCGGGGGAGCTCAACTCACCTGGGGACGGTGACACCAGGCTCGGGGATGGCGACGGCTAGGCTCGGAGGGCGGCGGAGGTAGCGAGTGAGTGAGAGTGTGATCTGAATAGTGAACCCTAGACTTGTAAATATGGTCAAAACACTTCCGTGATGGGCTATAATTAAAGCCCGACGGAGATTTGTCATCCGTGACGAGCCCTAATTAAAGCCCGATGGTGATTTGTCATCCGTGACGTGCTCTAATTAAAGCCTGATTAAGATAATATTTCAATCAGTTTTTAATTAAGGCCCGTCACCAATAGTATTTTCCATTTTTTATGATAGTTATATTACTATTTTACTTTTTATTCTTCCATTGTTGACCATTGTTGACTTTTTCTTATGCTTTGTAAGGGTTTGTGGTATAGGCTTTTTAAGGAAAGCAATTCCCATATTAAGAGTTGGTGCGACATTTGCTTCCTCACTTTTGAAGTAGAAATTTTTGAAAACACTCCAATTTTTTAGGATATTACATGGCAAGCCCGATTGTGGAAACATTTTACCAAAATACTTCTTTTATTGCAAGAAATGGCAAATCATGTACTACGCCCAATTTCACTCGCCACTCGACATTTCTACACTTGTGCCCAGAGCAGCTTCTTGCAAGGTACAATCCTTGTCAATATAAAGGTAGCGATACAAATACATCACTCGTTACAAGAAATAGCAAATCAAATTAATAAAAAGGCTTCAATTACAAGGATATGCCTTCTGTATGATCTGAATGACCATATGCCACATCCTCCTCGGGATCATCGTCAAGGTCGATGTTTGGTCCTACATGAAGTTTCTAGTTGTATTTTTCTTCATCGACGACATTGTCTGCCCCAACAATTCTTCTCTTGCTATCCATAACGACGTGTAATTTCTTGTTTGTGGGGTCTTTTATGTAGAAAATCCGCTCAACCTGTTTTACAAGTACGAATGGTTCATCGACGTATCCAACCTTGGTTAGATCTACGGTTGTGAAACCTTCCATGTTGACTTTGACACCAGTACGTAAATTGACCCAATGACAATGAAACAACGGGACTTTGGACTTCACGTAGTTTAGCTCCCAAATCTGCTATATGCAGCCATGGTATGTGCTCGACCCAGTTGTTTTGTATCGTGCTCTCATCATCTTGTTTAACGGTGTAAAATTTGTATCCATTAATATCATATCCTTGCCATGTGTCAATATCCAAACATGGACGCACGGCCAACCTCCTTATTGTTTCATTTGGCCCATCGGTTGACCTTGCAATACGATTCTTGAACCATTCGTCGAAACGAGAGTTATGCTCCGTGTTGATCCACATATCCGGTCAACCCATGTCCTCCTGTCGGACCTTCGCTATATACTCCTCAAAATATGGGGTAACTTCTGTCATATGTTGAAGCACAGCGAAATGAGCCTCGGCATAGGCCATTTGATCCAGCACAATACTTTTTCTGCCTATTGTGCCAACTCCTGACAACCTTCCTTCGTAATGAGACATTAGAATTTCAATAGGATCGGTCTCAGACATGTAATCAATGCAGAATTCAATAACCTCCTAGGCCGTGTACCCTTCAGTGATGCTCCCCTCCAGTTTTGCTCTATTTCTTCAGTACGACTTCAGAACTCCCATGTATCTATCGAACGGGAACAATTCTCTTAAAAAAGTTGGGCCACATAATTTTGTTTGCTTAACAAGATGAATAGGGAGATGAACCATGATATCAAAGAAAGACAATGAAAAAATATATCTCCAAGTGATACAGGGTTTTGATAATATCCGGCTACAACCCATCAAGATCATCGAGATTTATAACCGTCTGATCGATTGCATTGAAGAAGGCACACAGACGCATGATCGTGTGGCAGACTTTAGGTGGAAGAATACCTCTTATAGCAACTGGTAAGAGCTATGTTATTAGCACGTGACAATCGTGAGACTTCATTCCAAATAGTTTGAGCTTATCTAAATTGACATATTTACTTATCCTGGCTGAATAGCCCGATGGAACTTTAATATGTTTCATGCAGGATAACTTTGCGATCTTCTCATCCTTCGATAAGGTGAGGCAAGCTGGAGGGAGGTACACTCTACCTGTCTCTGCATCAGTTACACATGAGTTCACTGCGAATATTCATCTCCTGTAGATCAAGGCGTATGTTCAATTCGTCTTTTGTCTTTCCAGGAATATTCAGCAGTAGCCCGACCAAACACTCGCACACATTCTTTTCTATGTGCATGAGATCAATGCAATGACCGACCTCGATATCTTTCCAGTAAGGTACTCGCCAAAATATGGATTTTTTTTCTTCCACGTAGCCTTGTCTCTTGCCTTACTACATTTCCTTTTCTTCTCAAACTCATTAGTTATGGCCTTGACCATGTCGTGGACCTCATCTCCGGTCAAATCTTTGGGAGCAGGTTGAAGTTCTCTTTTACCGTTGAAAATTTTCTTCTTTCTCCTAAATGCGTGACGTAGCGGGAGCCATCCCCTACGACCCATGTAAACCATCTTTCGTGATTTCTTCAGCCATCTACTGCGTATATTTTCCATAAAGTCGAAGCAAGCCTTCTTTCCTTTGACAATTTGTCCAGAAAGATTACCATGTGCGGAGTAGTCATTAATGGTGCAGAACAGTAACACATGCAGCTTGAAGTTTTCCTGACCATACGCATCCGAAGTTTCCATACCTTCTTTCCAGAGAGTTTCTAGATCATCCATAAGAGGCTCCAAGAGCACATCAATATCATTGCCGGGTTATTTCAGTCCTTAAATTAACAAGCACAACATAATGTATTTCCTTTTGAAGCAGAACCATGGCAGTAGGTTATAGTTTGCAATAAGAACTGGCGAAGTGTTGTGAGAACTACTCATATCTCCGAAAGGATTCCTGCCATCCGTACACAAATATATCCTCATTTTTCTGGGGTCGGCTACGAATTCTTGATGTTTTCGATCGATTATCGATATAGTATTGTTTTTTTAAAACTTGTGCGGGCATGTACAAATAAACCTTGAATATACGTACCTCCGAAGGGAGGGGGTGTCGTCCTAGGAATGTGCGCAGCTGGATGAGGAGCAATCGGCCGGGGACGAACCTGTCGTGCTGCGTCTGCCTGAGCAGGGGCGGATCTACCCATTAGGCAGGGTGGGTCAACCGACATAGCTACGACACGGATCACCCTACACCCCTAAGACCCCCCTACCCTCTTATAGTAGTCATGGACTATCAAAATTAGGTCTAACAAGGCGTGAACATTCAACAGATTAGTCTGTATCTTCACAACGCACGCACGTCGTTATACGATTGAACTATAAATATGATATGTGTTGTGTTCGATTGCACTTATCGAGTGAACATATCCATTCTCCACCCCATCTATATATTAAAGTTGTGTCCGCCACTGCCTGAGCAACATCTGCAGCACGTGAGGTGAGCGCACGGAGAATCGAGCGCATCGAGTCCCATATCCGCCGTTAGGTGCTCATCTGCGCCCACCTCAATCCCCGTGCCTAACCATTGGATCACCGTGGAAGCATCAACGATGACCCTGTTGCACTCACCGACCTGCACGGTACATTTGTACGTAAATACTCGTAACATTTGATGAACAGAAAGGATTAGGAGGCTTTGGTGCGATGCAGGGTACTCACAGCACGAGCAAAGTCCTGGTCGCGGTGCCTGGTGTAGAGGTCTCTCGCGCTCGCAGCGTGGGCCTGTTGCTCCGTGAGAGTAAAGGTGACCCTAGTACGGGTGCGTGGCTTGTACCAGCGTAGGTACGCCTGGTACCCCTCCTCCGTGTGTGTCTCTCCCGCATGGTCCACGACCTCCTCGGTTGCGAGCAACCAGTCATCGACAAAAAGGCCCAGCTTGGCGGGCCAGTTGCCAGCGGACTACTGACCCTTGCGCGAGTACCTGCAAATTAATGTATTGTATTAGTGCGAACAACAAAAAAAAGCAAGTTTTTGTATAGAGGTGGATGTTAATGCAACATATTAAAGCATAGTTAAATCACTTACCGGTGAACGGCAGCTGTGACGCCCGTCGGAAATGGTACTGGAGAGGATTGATGGAAGCCGAACTGGCGCATCACGCAGTAAGGTACGTGAGGCTCGACGCAGATGTCGAATACCATTAGAACCGTAGTCATCCAGTATGCCTGGTCCCTGGTGCAGCGTGTGGACAGGCCTAACGGTGCACGACAGTGGGTAGCCGCGGCACGGTAGGGCTCCCACACTACGTCGGTTGGCAGAAGGCGGTCGAACTTCATAACAAACTCCGCGTACGACCGCCTAACTTGGACGTGAGCCCATCGGCACTGCAAGATAATACGGTCGATGTGATGTACGATGAACATAATAATAGTACTCTAATATCAACGAGTACTTGCGACGTACCTGATGCCGGCACCACATAGTACCCATCGTTGGGTAGTCGACCTCCGACCTGTTCCCGTGCAGCGACGCCTCGTACGGGTGGTGGTCCACAAGGGGCTAGCCGATCGTAATCCTCTCAGCCGCCCAAAGAGAAATGAAGAGAGGGCACCCACCGAAGATCGCCCCGGGGTCCATCTTGGAGCAAGCCTCACAGAGGCCATGGTAATGAGCCGCGAGCAACACGGAACCCTAGCTCCACTGAGGCACCTCACCGACTGCGGCATCGGCAATGCTCCTGGCGTAGTGCACGAGACCCTTGTCGACCACGTGCCCATGACCTCCATAGAACATCACCCACCCAAAAAGCCACAGCAAGTACGCCTGGAAACAACGGCTGAAGCAGTACTCGTCCGCCTCAGCCTGTAGCTGGTCAACCTGCAAGCATTGGATGAAATGTTAGGCAACTTACGTGTTACATAAATAGTACGCTAGTCATTTCAGGTAGAAAAAACTGACAATTAACTGAAGCCGCCATCTCTTCGTAGGCCCGGTGTTATGGTGCTATTACAATGGCTCGAGCGGGAGACCTGGTGCACGCTGAACGGGTGCGAAACGTGCCATCAGATCATCCTTCCAGTTCGCACTAGTGTCAACTGGCCCGACAGCGTCTCCCGCGAGCGGTAGCCCCAACAAGTACGAGACATTCTGTAGGGTGGGGACTACCTCACTGCACGGCAGGTGAAAAGTGTTGCGTCTCAGGCCTCCACCGGTTGACCAAAGTTGCTAGGAGGGACCTGTCCGCATCCCAGCGTCTAGTCGACTCTCGTCGCCGGTGGCGGCCTCCACCAGCCGAGACAACGGTAGGAGGCCGTCCTCACGAAACCTGCAAAAGCAATTTCATATGTTATTTATAAAATTCAGACAGTGAAAAAATTTAAAAATGTACACAGTGCAATAATTAACATAGGAAATCCATATCTCCTGACGAAGGAGTCGTGAACCTGAAGTCGCACGCGTGACGACCGTGACCAGAACGTCCCAAGCTGAGCCCCCTCCACAATAGTAAGGTAAGACCGGTGGCGCTGATCTATCGACGGATTCAATAACTCAGGTGTGTGCTGATGCGCCATCTCTGCAAAAAAGATGTGTTACATGTTAGGGCATGTAAGAAGTTAATAATATAATCGTAAAAACAAGTTATCTAAAACCGAAGAATACTTATAGAAACATCGTAAAGTACAAGTTATTTATAACATAACTTACACAATAAGGGGGCACATAACGAGAATGAAAAACAGACAACAAAATTACAAGCCGCGAAACATAAAGACATTACATGCCAAAGTCTAACATGTGGTTCGCAACACAACACAAGGCCATAACATCGATAAGTTCGAACGAAATTACAAGCGAAGCCTTTTGCCAACATATAACACACGAACTAAACCACGTAGCCGGATGTTCCACGAGGACGTCTAGGAAAGGGTCACCTTGAAGTAGTGCCTTCACCCGTAGGGCAAGCTCCATCTACTACTGATCCTGACAGTCCTGCCTCCGCCGCACTTGGTTTTTCCTTGTCTTTAGGACAGTACTTGTATGTGTGGCCACGTTCATCGCATTTGCTGCACCGCTTCACCTTGCCTGCTTCGGACTCATCGATATCGTTGCGGATGCGACGAGTCTTTCTCCTTCCAGCCTTGTCTCGGAGTTTCGATGGATCAGGAATATTGATTATCGGATCGTTAATCTAAGTGAACTCCCCAACTGTACCGAAGCCATAAATCTCGCCACTCCACATGTGATATATTGCTTACTTACAGAAGTATTGTGACACATATACTCCATCTTGGATGCCACACTCCGATGCCGTAGCAGTGACATGGATGCATGGCCTGTGGAGCTGCTTCGGCTTTCTATATGAGCAATGACATGTGCCGTCAGCTTTGAGAACACACTCCTGCTTTACTCTCTTGCGGTAGATACCCCTCCCTGCCTTATCTTGGCAGAGTACCTCAAACCTGTGTTGTTGGGTACCTTGCACTAGAGCTCAATATTTCATGGCCTTTGTACGCCACTCTGCTAGCTTTTTCTCCATGAAAGTTCTAAAAATAATGTTGTTGTTCGGTATGGAGGGAAGAACTGCTTGGAACCGCTCCCTAAAATACCTACATGACCCATGTAAAATGAACTCCACTATACCAACTAGTGGGAGTCTACGGACACCGCGCATCACCCAATTGTAAACTTCCACCAAATTCTCTTTTGGCTCATTCTCAATCCACTGAGAAAATTTCCGAATTTGCTCTCCAGTTATCCTAACCAATGTTGGACTATCTGTTGGGAGAGCTCCGAGTGCTTGAGGAGGGTCAGGAATGGTGCTAGCTGGTCGCTGTACACTGATCACTGCATTTTGTTGTCAACTCGTCCAACCTCTTTCAAAGCTCATTGAATTTGTTCTCCTGGTTCAAATTGCATAGCCTCCTGAACATGTTCATTAGCTCCTTGTTCTTCAATTGCTTGAACAAATTAGCTCCTATATGATGCATGCGCCACCTACTCTGTACATCATCCCACGCACCAGGGTATCCTCTATCCATGCTCCCAACTTTTAACTCTTCTATTGCTCGAAGCATACCAGCGTGCCTGTCATGTATTAGGCACACATTGGGCCTCATACGAACAACTTCTTTTTTAACCAGATGGAGGAACCAGTACCAGCTGTCGGTGTTCTCACTCTCGACAAAAGCAAATGGCAAGGGCAATACCTGATTGTTCCCTTCTACTCCAATTGTTGTTAGTATCTGGCCCCGGTACTTGCCGGTCAAGAATGTCCCATCAATGCAAAGAACTGAATGACAGTACATGAATGCCAATTTGCATGCATGTAGAGCTAAGAACGCTTTTTGTAGCACTGTCTTGCCAGGATGATCAATTGAGGGGAACGTCTTGATTGCACAAGAGCTCCTAGGGTTTCTTTGTTGGATAACAGATACCAGACATGGCAAATTGTCATACGAGGCTTCATAAGTTCCAAATCTCATCTCTATTATTTTCTATTTTACCCTCCACGCCTTGGCATAGCTAATAGTATACTTGAATTTCTCTTCATTACGATGGATTATTGACTTTGGTTTTGTCCATGACGTGCGCATACATCTCCGATGCAATAAATGCACATGTAATATTCCTGTGGTATTTCTGAACACCACGTAGATAACATGTATGTCTGGTAACTACTGACACTGTCCAGTAATGCTTTCATTTTCCCTTTTAAGCGTGCACTCTCCAAGGACACCCGTCTTTTTCTTTAACACACCTAACTTCATATTGTGACCGGTTCGACTAGGCAACCCAAAACTCTCTTTGCAGTGACACTGCAAAATGCTTCACCGCCTCCTTCATGTCTTCTCGATCACCATACCTCGCACCCTGAATAACCTCATTCTTTTTGTACTCCCATCTCACATTTTCCCCTTCAGAGACGACCAGACCAGAAAAATCATCACTAGCCCATTCAGCTGGATTAATATTGTTCTACTCATCATCTGACGAATCATCTCCCTCTACACGCTCGTTGTCAGAATCCTCTTTTTCCATTTCGTCCACAATGGCACCAACAGTCTCCCCCTCGTCAGCCACTCCACCAGTTTGATGCCTACTGGAGCTACTACGACATCTTCCTCCAGTGTGTTGACTTCATCCACTCCAGTCTCATTCACTTGAGCACTTGGCCCCTCGCCATCATCCATGTTCATCTCCACATTTGGATCCTTCGGATAAATATACGGAAGCATAGCTAGAGGCCACCCGCGTTGCAATGCATTCTCCACATACCATCTCCACATCCGAGAGTTTTGAACTGGCATTAGTTCCCAATAAAAACCCTAAGTTGCTCGACATACTATAACATAGATTGTTATATCACTTGTTTGTGGATCAACTCCCAAGCCCCTCATCAACCATTTTTTTATAGAAGGTACACTCCTCTCAGCTGGTCTATCAATTCCCCTTGTTGTTACAATATATTCTAATAGATCTACCCCAATCGGCTCGTAACGGACATTTCCTTAACCATGGTATAGTTGAAATATAAGTTTACTGGACATATATGTAAGTAAATCACTAGGTCACTATTTTACATAATAAACGAGTACAACGTAATATCTTGTTTGAAACGTACCATAATTTTTATGTACGCTACTGTAATGCTACTCATAAACATTTAAAACTACAAATCTAATTACTACAGATCTACTAAGTAACCTACATCTAACAATACAAAGTGCTACAGTTCCCCTACTGAAGCCCTAGATCATACAGTGCATTTATTTAAAAATAGTTCTACAAAAATACAACTAAAACCCTAGTTACCATCATACATTTTATCACGTATATGATCTAGAAATATTCCTGAAATCGGAGTTTCAAACTGGCAGGGCTTCGCCTCTTCTTCTCTTCTCCTCCCCTTCTCCCTTTCTTTTACTGTGCGGATGAGAGAAGGAACAGAGAGAGCAGCGACTGAAAGGATTTGCAGGGCGGCATGCCTTTTATAGGCGCTGGGGCCTGCCGCCCTGGCAGAGGGCGGGAAGGGGTAGCCTGCAAAATGGATGGCCCCAGGGCGAGGAGCTGTGAGAATTTTGCAGGCGGCCCCCTTGCCGCCTGCAAAATGGCCAGTACCCCCTAAACGATCATCCCACGCACGTGTGCCACGTCACCTTGCCGCCTAAATAGAGGGCGGCAGGGTCTATTTCTGCAATTTTCTCCTGCTCTATAATATTTTTGTAAATATTAAAAAATATAAAAATAAAAAAATTCAAAAAAGTCAGACCTAGAAGTCTAATTCGCGTCCCAACACACAGTGTCATCTTCAAACTCTAGCCATCCTTCTTCCCGAGCCCGTGTGTACTATAGTGATGTCGATCCCCTTCCAAAATCCGGCCTCCCTGTTGCTCCCCTTCCAGAATTGATCGCGGGAATGGATTCTTCTCGATCTCCTCTACTTTTCCCCCAAGAAATCCCTAAGAATCCCGAAGTATCCTTTCCAATCTTGCGGATCAAATCTTTCCTTTTTCCGACGAAAACCCTTAACTTTCCTAGAGTTTTTCCCAGCGGTGTGGGCTCAATCCCGTCCTCCCGAGCCTATAATTAGAGACCTTCCCTCTCCTCTTTCGTCCGCCACCTCCCCCTTCTTCCACAGTTGACGTAAACCTTCTTCCCGCGAGCACCTTCTCTCTTCGTCGTCGGTCGCCGCTCCAGCAGCACTTCATCATCGCCTTGGCCCCGGCGTCGTCACTGTTTGAAGCTCGTTGCTGGCCACTGTTCTTCGCCTTTTGTCATCACTTCGGTGCTGGTAAGGACCTCTGTCCCATGCTCTCCACCGTTCAACGTCACCGTCGTCATCCCGTGCTCGCTGGCGTCGATCCTACGTAGTCACCACGTCATTGCCTCATCAGCCGCCACCTCAGTGCCATGTCGTCCTCCTATCCCGCGTGGCAGCTACCTCAAAACCCTAGATCGGGATTGATCTCGTTCGTCGGATCTAGGTCCAAATTATGTCAATCGATCTCAGCCGTCCACAATCAATATAGATCATGTCATTCTCTTTTCAATGACATATTGTTACTTTTAGCTATATGTCATCTACCAAATTTGATCTCATCCTTGTTCTGGAGGTTTTTTAATCCTTTGTCTCAGTTATAAATTATTTGTAAATTGTTTAATTAATTTAAAATAGTCTTTTCTTCAATAGGTTTGATTGGATTAAATATGGTAAAATTCATAATTAATTCATATGAATTCAGAATGAGGCCATTCAAGTCTCTAAATTCATCTAAAATCATGATCTACGTGTATGCTTATTTTTATGTATTGTTTTTTTAGAGTTTCTTAGTCTTTTTCTTGTTTTGTGTGTTAACTTGTTGTTTCCATCGCTTCAGAGGTTCGTGTGAGCGTTGGAAGTGTTCCAGAAGACTAATTGAAGACTGATTACTGCAAGGCAAGTCACAGATCCCAAACACAATATCTTTGAGCATGTTGATCCTATATTTAAATTATCTATTTATTTCAAATGTGGATTTATTTTCAAATGTTATTGGGTGGTGTAAACCTATTCCTTTGTTGTGGCCAATTTGTATTGATTACCCTATTCCTTGATACCTTGGATTATAAATTTTACTAGTTGAACTTTATATAATGGTTCAGCTAGGTATTAGATATAATTGCTTAGCCATGCTTAGAGACATTAGTGCACTAATGGGATAACTTATGCTTCACTATCACATATTAATGGATATTTCATGGTAGCTCACGATGGTCCATCGTGATTGATAAATTAATTAACTTGCCAACTAAAACTTGACTAATGGTCGGTTGTGAGCACATGGTTGGAGATGAGATTTGGATAGTGTGCTCATGACAACTAAGGATCAGTTCGCGAGCTATCTTTGTGAAACATTAACCGTACTAACCACAAGCCAGTGTGGGCAATGGCTTTCCCCTTGGTATGACATGGTTCCTAGCAGCGACCAGACTGAGAAGTGGCGACAAGTCCATGGGGATTGCTGGGGAGTCCATACCTTTGGTTTTAAGGGGGTGATTATGATCCAGGAACGATGCACTGCTTTGCGTTGTGTTATGTTGGGGTACTGTCATAGTCTCTATTCAGGCTTTTTTGGTATCACGACGCATGATTGACATGATGTTGAGGCTGTGTCTTGTGGTACAGTAGTACACCTCTGGCCAAAGTAAAATCATTTGAATAGCCGTACCCGCGGTTATGGGCGGGTCTAACCATGTTTTTCGTGATTAGTCCCATACTATTCATTAATGATACCAAGTGATGATGATAATTTGTTAGCTCCTGTTATAGAGTTTAGATCTGTGCAACTGGGATTGGTTATTCAGAGATGGTTGGGCCTGTGCAGCATTGGTGTGTTGTTCAGTGATTGGTTAATTTTGCTAATTAATTACTCTACTATTTTACTACGCTTAAATGTTTTGCTAAATGCTGCTTTTGCAAATGAACGCTATGTTTTGCCATCCTTTGGTATCCTTGTGCACTTGCATACTTATTGTATGGCTTGCTGAGTAATTCTTGTACTAACCCTTGCAATAATCAATCAACCTCAATTGAAGAAAGTTTCTGAAGAAGAGGACGTTTGGCTTATACCTCCAGCTGAGCTGCCTGTGGGAGTGGAGCTGAAGCCATCGCTAGATTTTATTTTCCGCTGCAGTTTTCTTTATGGTGAGGACTAAGTGCCTCTTCTGTATGTATTTAACGATATTATGATGATGGATTTGTATATTAAATTATCGATTTGTGTACCTCGGCTGACTCCTGGACAAGGATTGTATGCACAAATTAGTTCGGAAATTACTAGTGAATTTCCGGGCATGACAGAACCCAGGGCAGCGAGTACCAATGGGCTCCCAGTCGAAGACATTGTATGATTTCTATTTATCCTTGGGTCGTATTAACACCCCCGGGCTGTGATATTCCTCGGCTATTCCCGCTCACAGGGCACATACAGTGCCCAGGTCCCCTGGTCAGACCCAGGCTCTGGCATATTCCCATGCTTTGTAATGAAAGATCTTGTCATGTTGGATGAGTTTCTCGAAGATATCGTTAATGAAGGAGTTCATGATCGACGGAACTCTACAAGTTTATATCAATACGCGGTTGTATCTATGAGTACCTTGAAGATGCAGATCTTATATATCTCCACACTCTTCTTAGTACCTTGTAGATATAAATCTTGTAGGTGTCCACACTCCTCTTAGTACCTTGTACATATAGATCTTGTAGGTCTCCACACTTCTCTTAATATCCGAAGTGCGCAACCATGAAGGGCATGGGTGCCCTGGGGCCCTAGCTAGGGAGGGCCCCAATCCTCGCGCCCTACCAGCTGTCAGCTTCCATTTACATGGTTTTTGACCTGGCAATGGATTCTGCTTATAGCAGAAACTGATGATGTGGCAAATGTTATCCTAGGACCTCGGAGGTATGGGGACCCTAGTTCCCATTTCTCCAACACTAGCCCCCAGCCCCGGGGTCGGACCGGAAACTTGTTGTGGCCAGGTACGAGACTTCTCTTATTGACAAACGTGTGGGCCTCATCTATCAGCTCGGAATTGACAGAGCAAGAAAAAAATCCCTTACGCGTCTCCTCGAGCACGGGAGGGGTTTTTGGGGCGTAAGACCACGTCTGCGCATGGCCATAACTTCCCACTACCATCCCGAAAATCAAGGCATCGCAAATGTTAAAATGAAGCGGTGGGGCAAAAGCTGAAGTAGCCTTCTTCCTCACACTGTCTCCCTAGGCCCTCTAGAAAAAAGTTGCAGTAATATTGTATGAGAATATATTACCCATCTTCAAGGACAAGGTGCGAAACGACCTCTCAATCTACTTTCTGTAGTCCAGGACGAGTGTCGTCGTCTAGGCGTGGCTTCTTGTTCTGGTATCCCCTACACTTAGGACAAGACCCGTTTTACTTGTTATAGTTGTTTGTTCGTAAAAGTAGTGGTTTAGAAACACCTTTTCAAATTGAATGGAAGTTTCTCGACCTTTCATTTACCCTTTGGAAGGGGGTTTGGGGGAAATGTTTGCCCCGAACTGACTTATTACTAGGAATGGCATATGCTCGAGTCAACTGCACAGAATAATTATCTCTTTCGTTACCAACGATACCACACAAGTTGCTAGCGTTGAGTTTGTTACCTATCAACACATTCTCCTACTCTTGTCAATGAACTCATTGAACTACTCATTTCTCACTCCGCATTCTGAAACGGTTCACACAATACTTCCTTGTTTGTTCGAAACAAACGCATTTTTCCTCTAGCTGTTAGCTCTCCTACTGTTGTAAATTAACTCATTGATCAGACCAACATCGATGATTTTCACTCACTACTATGCTTGTTATTCATTCCTTCACTCTAGAAGTACGCAATCATTATAGCAAAACTTGCCCTTTTGCCCTTTTCAGACTGTTACCTGGGTTTTCAGTCATTTCAGCTACTGCCAATATTTTTTTTGGAGAAAATAGCCGTTGTCCCTGGATCCTTATAGTTGGGAAAGAGCCTTTATTACACCTAGAATACTATAATTGGACAATAGCAGCTAGACGGAATGGAAAATAGCATGGCTATCCTTAACTAATCGCTATGTTGTTCGAGACACCAATAGAAGTAAATGAAAGAGATACATGGCCCTACAGTAGAAGCTCTGAACGTAGACCTGGATACAAATGTTTCACTCACTGAAAAGTGAAAACCTGTAACTATATCGTCGTGAAGATGGATGCATGTCTTTTATTGGTTAGACCTCCCCATAGTACATATGTTTTCCCTTCTAACTTGTTGCTCCTTCTTTCTTATCACTATTTGAAGAGGAAGAGGCAGAGGCAGAGGCAGCAGGTCTAATTCCAGAGTAAACTAACAAAACCTTGCTCAAGAAAGGATAAGACATCGCTATCGCTTTGATAGCTTCATCGGAGGAAAAGATGACGCTCGTAAAATGTGCCTAGAGATAACAATCATTTCAGAGTCTTGTATAAGTGATGTGCTTCGTTCTCCAAAAAGGTGGACGATCGGGAGAAAATGCTTCTTTTCAAGAGTTGGGTTTGGGTTTCCAATCAATAGGAGCGTAGTATTGGTAGTTAGAGGGTGTTGGCTCCCCTCTAACAGATAGGTTTGAAACTCGTGAAGTCAAGAAAGGGTTGACTGCATCTCTCCGTACATGCTGTGTACTGTTTCTCAAAATATTAGTGAAGGACAGTAATTCTCTACTTAACAACAACAACATCCCTTGCTTTCGGTTACTCCAAGATTACTTCCTTACTTGAGGTAGTCCTTCTCTCATTTCCGAAAAAGGTAAACACATATCCTTGGCACAAAACCAACTCCCCTTGCTGATCACCAAAGCACAAAAAACATTTCCTTTATTCTTTTCTACGCTATATTGTGATGTACCTATGTATACAATTTGATGCCATGTTGTCCTCTCATTCCCTAGTGGTTAAATGTGATTCCTTTATTGCCAGAAATATTTATTTTGCCCACTTCAAGTTTGTAGATATAGATAGGAGAGAAAAAAATATGTATTTTGTTTATGTCAAATTTGTAGGATCTAGCTAGTTACGAAAGATAAAAAGAGCATACAAGGCCAATTTATTTTTAATCTTTATCCGTAGTTATTTTTATTACTCTTTCCCATAGCGAGCAAAGTTAGCTTTCATAAAAATAGGTATTTTTTGCAATTTAATAGTGTACAGATTAATTTGTTAATTTAATTATATATGAAATATTTTCAGAAACATGGACAGCTAACATATATGCCATCATATACGGATGAAGTATCTAAAATTCAAACTTATAGCATTTGCGTAAGCCTTTACCTACAAGCGACGTGTTTGGCCGCCTGCAGAGCTATTTTTGATCGCTTGCAAAAATAGCTGAGGTCTGCATATAATACAGAGAGTTGGAGCAGCGCAACACAGCAAGCAGTCTCACAGCATTTTGAGGTGTCTTCTAAAAAATATATAATTTTGATCAAGTGTTGTGGTGTGATCACCATTAGTACGCATGTATTTCTGAACTTCCTGTACTTATTCTTATCTTTACCTATATTATATATAATGTACATAAAAATTATAAAAATTAAAGATGATTATGTACTTAACTAATTTTTCGTCCGTTATGGCTTATCCGTGACGGTGTCGTTTGTCGCAATTAGTGTCATACCAAGGCGACGAGCCGTATGCCCCCGCATGATACTTCCGACCCCTGTTCCAGTACGTGAGTAGGCGAGCGAGGGGCTCTGACCCTCACCTGTGATGGCTGGGCCTTCTGTTCTGCCCAACCTGATTTGGGCAGCCGACAGCCTGTGTTCCCATCAAAGCCGGATGGGCCTGCTATCTCAAGCTACGAGGCACCACAAACAATAAATATTTTTCACGTAAATTCAAATTCAACCGCACATATAAACATATATGTTTTTATATATTAGGGGTTGCCTCCCGCCTTTGTGATGTTATTAATATTTTTCGCGTAAACAGTATGAAATATCATGAACGATACCCCTTTAAAAAATAAAATTAAAAACATGAACAATAAAAGCTCGCTGTGAAGGCCTTAAAAAAACATGAACAATGCCCCCGATGTAAAATGTTGTCCGCCGGGTTGATATAAAAATAATATACTCTCCTCTCTTTTCCATTTTTCTAAATATTTTCTTCATGTTTGTTGCGCTTGTACAAGTCGACTTAGCATCAATCCTTCTGAGCACCCACCGGATGACGTTTACATATAGTTTTGAAATATTTTTTAGTTGAACCTTTTTAAGGGAGTTGGAGATTTTTTAGTTGAAATATATTATAGAAATTGAAGATGTTTCTAGGTACATTGTCCATATTTGAATTAGTTTTTACGTTGGTATACATTGGTATATAATTGGTTTTTCCAAAATTTGACCTGCAGCAACGCGACTGAAGTTGTTTCCATGTAGTCTGATTGGTACGTCACGAGTCCATCCGTGACTCCGTTTTGTTCGTGTGTGTGGCTCCGTCGAGCATTGTTATCCATCCACTAATTATATATGTTGGCATACTATCGAAGAGTTTGATTAAATTACATTTTCGCTTGTCATCTAATTGTTGGTTTCATCCACGATCGGCCACCATCACCACGACTACCTGCACAATATACATATATACGAGTTGTTACTTTAGAAGATGAGTTTTCAATTGAAAATAATATATATAGAATGTTGTTGTCCGACTCAGTGTACGACCAAAACAACGATGAAAGCCTCACGCATGATAGATGATTCAGACCGTGATGAATCTTGGCGTGCGCCTGTTAGATGTGCTCACGCCATAACACGGTCGGACAGCAACGTTAACATTGTACGTATAGTAGGATTCGTTTCAAATATACTTGATCACGAGGTGGAACCATTACCATATTTTTTAAAAAATCCCGTTGCAACGCACAGACCCCTCTGCTAGTCAAACTAAAATTGATGTATTGCTTGATTACTCCTTTGTTGAATTTATAAATAATATTTATTGGATTCCTCGTTAGACGTAGATCCATACAATTAATTTGAAACCCTCGCCACAGATATAACAAGTGGACCGTTTGATCAGAACACGGTGAAACGAGGACTACCGTTCACAGAACAATATAAACTGTCACTAAATACAAGTTGTTCCTCACTGGTTACCACTGCTAAAAGAACCCTAATAGGGACCAAGGATCAGCTCATATGTTCATGTTCATTTAAAACCGCGACATATTTACCTTTTTTCCAACCCGCAATATGAATAAACAGAGCCCCAGCATATTTAAGCAATTATATGTGTTGGTTCTTAGGAAAAACGGACACCACTATTATATGAACCGGTTTTTTAAAACACCGGCACCAATAAAAATCAAAATCAAGCCAAGCCAACCATGGACCACTGCTTAGATCAATCCATCCTTATCCGCCATGGACCACTCCTTCCTCCTCGAGCACCACTTCTTCATCTGCTCCTCTTCTCTTCCTCCCATCGCCACCACCTGTAACCACCACCTCCTGCCCCGCCCTTGACCACTCCCTCGCCCTCCATGTCTCTGCGCTTGAGCTCACCGTCCTGATCCTTCTCCTCCTCCTCTTCGCCGTTCCTCCCGTTCCTCCTTTATTTTTTTTGTTCCTGCAGCCCCGTGGTGGCCACCGCCGGCAGCGGCGAAGGCAATGAATGGAGGAGGACAAGCCGGCGGATGGCGGCGGAAGGGAGCAAGCCATGGGGGTGGGGGCGTGGGGGAAGACGTTCTTCTTTGTGCCTCGGCGTCGACATCCCCTTCAAACTCTGTGAGGTTTTCTTCCATCCATCCGTCCGTTCATTCTCTTCCTAGCGAGCGATGGCGGCACCCTCTCCCTCACGAGCGGCGACAGTGTCCTCTCCCGTGGCAATGGTAATGGCGGTGGCACCGATGCCAGATCTAGCGGGCCCAAGCTCGAGGGGCACCGGATCTGGCCCCTACACCCGTCTCTTAGCAGCCTCCAGCCTCTTCTTCCCTCGACGTCGACAACGGTGAGCAGCAATGCCCGTTCTTGTGTTCTAGTGCTTGTTGTGGGATGTTGAATTCAATGATAAACTTGTGATTTGGCTCAAATGGATTCTGTGATGAACGTTTGTTTGATTCTATGATGAATGTTCTTGTGTTATTATGATTTTCAATCTTTCTGTTGGATTTGGAGCATCGGCTCAGCTCATTCCAGCGGAGCCTCTTTTTTTTTGTAAATCTTACAACACGTAGGTGCTGGTTTGGCTTTTTTTTCCAATCGTACAACGCAAATGCACCGGGTAGGGCTCCACATCAGTGCCGCAAAACCGGTGCCGGTTGCCAAAGCTGACACCCATGTGGGGTTGGCAATCGGCACCCAAATCTGGTACCGATGTACATTGCAACCTTCTATAATGTAAACTACGTCGTGACAAAGTTATTTTGCTTAATAATACACTACATTTTATGTTAACTCATGATCTTGAATGATGTCACATCTTTAGAAGTTTTAGCAAAATTGTTTTTAGAATTTCAGTTCACCTATTTGCAAAATTATTGATCACAAAAACAATTTGTTTTCTATCTTCAATTTTCTTATTGAGGATGCATATTCCTACCAAATAACTGAATTTTGAGAATGTTCAGCAACATGCGGATCATCTTCTAGATCTACTAATTAGAGGGAACATGTAGATTAATGGCATAATTGCACTCTATTTATTTTGTATTGTAGGGTGGAGAGATATTAATTTATTTCTACCAAAGCTAGTATCAGTTTTTCTTCATGCATGAGCCACTAACTCTTGCATGGCTACTCACTACGAGCCAAGCAGAATGTGCCCAACTAACATGCATGCATGCATCTGGCTGATTACTACATCCGTTTCATAATAATTATATTTCTGAGAATCTAATTTAACTCAAAATTCATAATAGTATCCCATCAATCACTGCTCACTCAAATTTTTCTATATTTATACGCTCAACCACCCTCACATTCTTAAATATACACCATTTAATAAGGGGTATCATACTCTTTGTTCTCAAATCTTAATATATACTAAGTAACTTAAGTAACTTAGAATTACAATTATTTTAGAATAGAGGTAGTACCAAACACCACTAATTGTACGGTGCACTTAACGCTAAATCTGCCCACTAATCACAAACTAGTGCAACACACATGCACAACGGACCCATGCATAATATTCCAAAACATGTAAGTCAATGGCAATGCTCCAGTTTAGAAGGAAGGGTTTCCTTGAAATCATGTTCTTTGCATGTTGGCACATTTGGAAACAAGAAACGGGAAAGTTTTCGATAGCTGCCTGATGAAGATCGTTGGTTTGCTGTTTCTAGGAATGAGATTCTTATAAATGTTTGTAGAATAAATGAAGCCCTCAGCTCTTTTATTCTTAGCTGGTTACGACTTTTATAATGCCTTTTTTTGTTGTAAATGATACTCTTTTTATTTTTGTTCACATAACTATTGGGCAATGCCTGTTAGAATATTGAATCAAAAAACATTAAGTCAAGATTACTGTAACACACTGTGGACCACCGGACCTATAACCTATGTGTTCTCTGTCAAATAGATGTTTAGCAATACATTTTACATGTCCTGAAGTGTTGATGAGGAACTCGTCCTGATCTTCCGATAGGTACTGATAACTCTCGATTCAGCGAAAAACTTACACATACGATCCGACTTCCGATCAACACGATACGAACCCTGCAATCGCAGCACATCTCCTCTTATTATCAATCGTGCCGAAACCTGACCTCGCCGAGAAGGTTAATCCCTTCAAGTGAATCAAGAACACACGCAAGAATAAGTGGTGAATCAAGAACACAAGCAAGAACAAGTAGATTGCAACTCCATTGCATATGAATGATTAAGTACTTGAATTTTGAATTTAGGGTTCTACAAACCAATCTATTGGTGAAACTGCAATGGCATAAATAATCTAAGTAAAACCCGACTCTAAACTACGATGGCTACTGAATAAATATGTCTGGGACATCCTAGGGTTGCCCTAGGGCGTACACCTCCTTGGGCTTAGTCCACGATACAATTATAAGGCTTAAAACCCAAATTAGACTCGGATTGGATGAGGTATGTGGCTTGTTTTGCATATTCCTGATAGCTCGGTAGGAATTTTGACATGGGAGTAAAACCATATGAAAGTAGACTCCAGCCGAGATTCCTTCTAGATCAGCATCTAGGCCAGTTTGAAGTTGATGTTGTTAGGAGACCTGATCCCGAATCTAAAATGTGCTAAACTTTATCTCTTACCTTCTTGTTGATGCAAAAACCATACACCGGCCTGAGATATTTGTTTTACTCTAGTGCAGGTCCAAAACTTGCTTTTAGGTTCGAAGGACGTGCCAGTTGATTTGATCCTGCAATCAACAAGATAGAACATGCAAGTTTATTAGTAAATGATAGTCAATCGGCCAGGCAGCCAATATCATATCGTGATGTAACCTAGCTGATGCAATATAACATGGATCGGCTATAAGATATATTCAATGATAAGCTAACCCTAAATTTGATACATCCTCATCTAGCCCTTCAAGCGCTCTAGCCAAAGAATTCCCCGAGGTAAGTTCTATCGGCTCAAAACTTGTTTCGTGCTTTCTTCATTCATTTTCTATTCTCAATCTCTCTTTTTCAATCTGTATCACCTAGTCCACCAAATAGCCATCCCAAGTCTAAAAGATCCCAGTCACTTCTTCTTGGGTCCAATAGGCGACATAGATCCAACCTCTATAATCAACGCAGAGACAAAAAGGATCCCTTTTAGGCAAACAAACCCAGCTTTAACTCACTGGACAACCACCTTCATATCTTGGCCATCCCAAGTAGATGGATGCACCAATTGGTATAAGAGAATAGCCGCAAGCAAAGAAGACCACTGGGACGAGATGGGAATAGCCCAGTGTTTATCTTTGTCCATAGCCGATATGAAAAAAGATGGCCTATGTTATCTTCTACTGCATATTTTTGGTCTGACACTGTAAATGCCTTCATGTTCAACTATGGACCGATAACCCCCACCCTACTTGATATCATAATGATCACTAGTTTGGACATCACCACATCGGCTAATCCCATCAGCCTAAAGACCAAATGCACTCATAGATTCAAAACCAAAAATATTTTAGGGTGGTCAGGCTTCATTGTAGACAACATAGGAACAAGCCCAGTATCGGCTAGGGAACACAACTTTCCTCCTCATGTGGCTAGGAAAACTCTTTTTCTGTGGCTCTACCTGTGATCCAACAGCCAACTGGCAACTCCTAACTGAAGCTATTGTATCAAAGAAACAGTTCCCTCTGGGCAAATATCTGCTAGGTGCAGTACACCAGACTTTGAGTCAATCATCGGCTAGGCTCATCATGGACTCAAGTGTCAGCACAAGTGGTCCCTGGTGGTTTGTGCAGCTTTGGCTCATCCTGCACACCTTAAAAGTTGCATTAAGATCATCACTCAATGAAGCATAATTCCCCTCCTTAGCCGATCCAGACAGTGATGATGATGAATCCAGCCCAATGCGCAGATGCACATCTTTTGGAGAGGCAGCCACCAGCTATACAGGTTCAGGTCCATCGGCTGAACTCTTCCAAAATTGGTTTGGAAACTTCTATGATGGATTTCCAAGAGATAACAGAATCTGTTTTGCTTATGAATCCTATCCCCAATATGAACTACCAGTCGATTTCAGATTGGATGAACTCAATGACGAAAGATTTGAGAAACCAAGAGAAGTTCTAACTGCTGCAATCTCCCCATGCATCCTCCCTACTGGCATATCCCAAGGCATGAATATTCAACCATTATATGAGTTCTATCATCCGATGGTAGCAGCTAGATAACTTGGCATGGGACAACTTCCCATCGGCTTGTACTACTCTGACAAGATCCAAACCAGAGGAGAAATCGTATCGGCTTTGATGATGGACAAACTGCTAAACATACCTAGTCCCCCTCTTGGCAGCATCGACAGGTTCAATATTACACTGATGAGAAGCATCATTTTTGATAGATGGTGATCTGAATGGAAAACTCATATATTCCATCCGTCAGCCCAAACATACCTCATCAAGATATTACCAGACCTGACTCCCCAAGTAAGTTATTTCCTCTCACAACCTTCATCTTCATTTTAACAAATTCCTGATACTTAACACTTCCATTTTCCTTTGCAAATATCTGATTCACCTCCTCCTCTCATTAGCCGAAGTGGCAAGCCGATAGAATATGCTGCAGCAAAGCTCCCTAATAGTTATGGCCCAGCCCCTTCTGCCACCAGCTTTAACGCTCCCAAGATGGCTACCTTACTCCAGGGTCAATTCAGAGAGCCGATACAAGCAAGTGACAAACGTAAAAGAATAAAACAAGCTGCCATTAAGCCATCCATCACACAGAAGCCCACCAAGAAACAAAAGAAGGCAGCCGATGAAGATCCTTCTTTAGATCAAGAGGTAGAAGAAAATATTTGAAGGAGATCGAGATGGAGGAGGTCATTAATGAAGCAGCTGCCCAAATCAGTGAAATAGACGAAGCTACAATGCCTAGAGCTAATACTGCACCAGCTGTTCAGTCAAAATCTGTCAAGACTCGAAGTCCTCCAAAACGTCACCCTCGAAAAGCACAGGTATAAATATCCTAATACCTCTATCCTTCTTTGTATCTTATAATTCCTAACTCAATCATCCTTTTCAGGCAAAGAAGAAACAAGTTGTTATTAGAAGAAAACCAACTCCACCACCAGCATCGGTAACTTTTACTCATCTCAACTCTAATTTCACTTTTAACCGATACTGAATAAGCCTCCTCAACCTTCACCTCAACGTCAGCCCTCAAGCGAACACACTCCATCGGCTGCAGCAAGCCGTCATGATGAGGAAATCACTGTTGCATCTTCAGCTCCTCAAATTCCTGTAAGCATACAGCCAATTTATATATATATATCGGCTAACCCAACACTATTACTTAACAATATTTCCTTATCTTCAGCTCTTAGCCGATATGTTTTCTTTCAATATCAAGCAATTCTTAGATCAGGAAGAAGAGGAAACCACAAGCAAGGCCAAATCTCCTTTATCACAAGACTTGAAAAACAAGCTAGCTGATATTGCCGATCAGCTCAATGCCTCTTTGGATGCATAAGTTGCAGATTGTGGGTCGATCAGGGCAAGATTTCAAGAAATCCAAGATCAAATCCCTGATGAACTCATTGACATGATCTCTCCAGCTGTCTTTCTTGAGCAACATCGCTTCAAACTTGAGAGAGCCAGACAAAGGATTGCTGATCGGCTGGAACGCTCATCACTTGAATGTACCGTACAAACCATCCGACAACAAGTCAATGATGAAAAAACTAAGTTAGATGAACTGGAGGCTGGCCCAAGCTCAACTCAACAATATATTGATAGTTTGAAGAAAAAGAAGCCGATTTACTAGCACAACTAGAAGCATGCTGTTGACGATGGAATTTGGCACACATATGAATCGGAAACAAGATCTAATTTGAAGCGGATTTGAAGATGTGCGGGATTATTGGAAACAGAGTGCACATTGGCTGGAAGACCGTATCAGCTGGGACCGAGTCCGATCTGTATAGCCGATATGGCCGATATTGCATGTAAAGTCAGTATCAGGTTCAAACGAGAGTTTGAGACGGTCTTGCCAGACAAAGATAGAGTCCAGAATTGGCAAATGTATCTATTAATTAGGATTATCTATAATTTCCTTATAGATATTTTCGGTAAGAGTCCGCCTAAGGGACTTGTTTGCTAGTTAGATTTGTATTAGGACAATATGAGTCGTGTCCATTTTGGACAATGTTTGTATATACGGGTATAAATATAAACCCGAGATCTTACGATTAAAATAACAACAGTTCAATCAATCTCAGTGCATCGCCAAACCTTTTATTTTTCTACTTTCGACAAGTTCTTGCTTTCGGGTCGAGCTGCATCAATTTGATCTTCAGCGAAGAGGTAGGTCTTATTATGGTGGTTTGCATTATCCAGAATTAGTGCTTACATCTTTATGACACTCTAATTCTATCTTGTAAATATCCGAGTTATCATATATGTTATATAATCTAGATTGATAATGTTATCTATGTGCATCGGCCGATTTCTCTCTAGGGTTTTGCTGATAATGGCTAGATTATCTTATTGCTTTAATTTATATAATGTATCCACCATCCCGAAAAGGCAACCATCAGCTTGATTGTCTGGATATTATGTTTCTTTTTATACTTGCATGTTTTTTCTTGTTGATTGCAGGATCAAATTGTCACGCCCTGAAATCACTCTTAAATTGTATCGTCTAAATTATTTCTAGAAATTGTAAAAGCAAAAATAGCCTTCAACAATTAAAAATCACCAACATTCAAATCAAACCAACGTGTGGGGATTTTTCTTGAATTCCTCATTCTTCAAAATACTTAAACAATTTTTACTTGAATTTTCAGAGCACAATAAATAATTTTAATGCAACAATAACCTTGTTCAGTTTATATTAAAGAAAAAAACTAAAATAACTCTCTCCCTTTTCTTGGGCCATTTTCGGTCCAACTCTTCCTCTCTCTCCCAGGCCTGCTCTCCCTCTCCCTCCTTCTTCTGCTGTGGGCCACGCCCCCTCCTTCTCGGCCCAGCTGAGCCGCCAATCCACTGAACCAGGCCGAGCCGCCCTCCTCAGCCCAGTCGACCTGCTGCTGCGCACGCCGCGCACGTGAGCCACACGCGCACGCTACTGTGAGGCCCGCTTGTTGGAGGTGTCTTCTGCCTCCAGCCGCACAGTCTCTCTCTTCCGTGAACTCATGCGCCGCCGCCCATCTCGATCTCCCTCCTTGGGGGATTTCCGTCCAAATTAACTACAAAAATCAGTTTCTCTACTCCTCCTCATCAATTCCCCCAACAAATCCCACTCAATCCCGCATTATTCGCGGTGGATTTTGATGGCGTTCATCAATGGTAATGCTCCACCATGGCCGACGTCGATCTCCATCCCCGGCGACCCTCTCCCTCCCCTGCGACCTATAAAAGGGAGCCCCAACACCCTGCTCTCTCCCCACACACCGCCGTCCTCCCCCTCCTCTCTCCCTGGCTGCTGCGCCGCTTTTCGTACCGCCGCCGTCGTGCAACTCCGGCCGCCCCTCGCCGGCAATCGAGACCTCCTCGGAGCTCGGCGTCGCCACCATCCGCTTCGCCGCTTCCTCCTCTTCCCCGTTCACCCCTCCTTCGAGCGCGAGGACCACCAGAACGACGCCAACGCCAACGACCCGAAGCTCCCTGCCGTTTCTCCCTCACCGCCGGCATCTCCGTTGACCTCCCGCTGTTCGCATTCGCATGGTGAGAACTGCAACCTCCTCCTCTTTCCGTTTTTCCCTTTCCGCACTTCGTCGCACCGCCGCTGCGCCATGGCCGCTAGTTGAGATTGGCTCCCATGACTGCCATCTCTCTCCCTCCCTCTGTTTCTTTCTCTTTTCTCTGTGCACATGATTTTCTTTAGAAAAATTAATTCAAAAATTCGCAAAACAACAATCAAACAGCACCTAAAATTCAAATAGCCATATCTTGACTATTTGAACTCGGAATTGATATGTTCAAATTGCTAATTTTGCCCTTAAACAGTAATTAACCCATTTTTTTGCCTTCTTTATGCATCTTATATGGCTCTTATTTTTCTTTTGGCCTTTTTCTTTGCGTATGTCTTGTAGACACTGTAGATCCGGAAGAGCCTCTCTATCTCGAGGGTGATCTTGAAGATTTTGGTGGCGAGCAAGGCAAGTCATGCCATTTTGATCATATTGTTATCTCAATTTACAAAATTATGTTTATTTAAACTATTGCATTTCACTTTATTAAATTCCCGCGCTTATCACTGTTTTATTTAGCCCTACCGATTCTCCTTGTTATAGCCTTATTATTTGTATTATTATCATGATCCTTGTTTAACTCTAGGAAAAATAAAACTAGTGAGGACACAATAATGGTAATTTAGCCCTGCTTAAATAGAAACAATTAGATATTTTTTCCAAAAATTAAACTTGGGCATAACTTGTAAATAATGGTAATTTTGGCTTAGTGGCTGTTTAGCCATGACACAATGTTTTCCCTTCAAAATTCCCCAAACATGATTTTCGGCTGGGCTCGGGGTGTTTGGTTTCGCTAATCGCACCTCGGCCGTCATAAGGGCCGGTCTTCGGGCCTCTGTTGCAAAGCATATACCGTACAACCACCTGTCTAATGGGTAAGGCTTAACGCATCGTATAGTACGGTCATGAACAAGGAAGACACGGATAGGGATGGATGAAGCCCTTGTTGGGGTTGACGTCTCTGGCAGTACGCCTGGGGACATAGACTGTCTGCTCGACCCAGGGCACCTCGTGGGGGAAGTCTATGTTGGTCTTCTTTGTTTAGGGCAGTACTAAGCGATGGGTTATGTCATGGCTTCTGTCCGTATGCCGTGGTGGCATGTGGCACGTGGCAACGCGTGAAGGAGACGTGTCTGGTGGGTAACGATGTACACCTCTCATCAGAGTATAATCTATTCGAATAGCCGCGCCCTTGGTTATGGGCAAGCTGAGCAATGTACCCAAGTTAGAGTTTAATTCTACTAAAACTGGAATAACTGGAGTTAGGATCTGTGGGCCTGGGATAAGGCAAGATCGCGTTGATGTGCGACTTGTTAATAATTTGATTAGAGATAGGATCGTGTTTTATTTAAATGCCTTTAAAAATTGAAATGCTTTCAAATGCTAGTTTTCTGCAAAATAGCCTTGTAATGAATCCTTTGTACTCCTTGCATTATATTTGCATTTTGCCGGCCTGGCTTGCTGAGTACGGTGGTTGTACTCAACCTTTCTCCTTTTTCCCCCTTCCAGCTGAGGAGTATTATGGAGATGATGGCTTTGATGTCTAGCTCGTGCCTGCCGTCAAGTGCGTGTGGTGGCCCGATGTAGCTCCGGTTTTTTTTATCGTTTATCTTTCAATGTTGGTTCTTTAGTTACCCATGTAATAAAGTACTCTATTTACGCTTCCGCTTATATACTCTGTTATTTACCAACTTTGTAATGTGTACCTTGCCTCCTGGGACAAGGGTTTATGCGCTCACAAACGAAATATAGTGTTCTATTTTCCGGGCGTGACAAGTTGGTATCAGAGCTTCCTTGACCCTAGGACGAGCCTGACCGTCTCAGCCTTTAGGAAATATTTTATTTAGAAAAACTCTATAACTGCGAAAAATTATTTCGTCCTTATCCATTCCTTCTTTTTAAAACTACTTTCCTCCTCGAATTTTTAAAATTACGTAGATGTTTCTTCTTCCTATCTGTCGCCGCTTGAAGATCACCAGCAGCAAGAGCCACTCCAGGCCAGTCCTCATCCGCAAGTTACTTAAAGGAAGGTCCTTGAAACTGAAGCCTTCAGGTGTCAATGAAGCCTCGGCAGTAGCAGTAGTTCTCGAGCAGTAGACGTGTAGTTGCTGGATGCGTGTGTTTTTCCTCGTTTCTCTTACTACTGCTTGGATTGTGTGCTTTTGCAACATGGTCCACACCATCCCTGGGTGGCATAACTATGTTGTGTCTTGGTGTCTAAAAACTTGAACCAATCCATCCACATCACTACACTGAAAATTTAAATAAGTTGGTTAATAGCCCGTCTTTAGTGTTCTTTTCTCTTCTGTTCCCTTATCTCAATTTTCCTGGCTCTGTCAGATGGTGAACACTAGGAGGTCAGCTGGTAACGAAGAAAGGGCAGAGGGCAGTACACATAACCATGGGAATGCACCCCCTGACAATGCCATCCTCACCCAGATCCTAGCCCAGCAAACCAATATGATGGCTGCTCTACTCCAACATATCCAGAAACAGCCTGCTGGCGGCGCTAATGCTCCACCTCCACCACTGCAGTACAAGCTTGTAGAGTTCCTACACGTTCGCCCACCCACCATCTCCAGTACCTCCAACCCAGTCGATGCTATGGATTGGCTGCACACCATCAACAAGATGCTTGATTCAATCCAGTGCACCGATGCCGAAAAAGTTGCCTTCGCTTCCCACCAGCTCCAAGGACCCGCTTCTGAATGGTGGGATCAATTCCAAGCCACCCAACCTGCAGATCAGCCTATCACTTGGGGTTGCTTCAACACCGCGTTCAGGAGGTCTCATGTGCCAGCTGGTATTATGGCCTTGAAGAAGTGAGAATTCCGTGATCTGAAGCAAGGCAACCATTCAGTGACGGAATATCTACAGGAATTCAACCATCCTTCCAGATATGCTCCTGAGGAAGTTCGTGAGGATGAGGATAAGCAGAAAAAGTTTCTCTCGGGACTTAACCCCGAGCTGTCTATCCAGTTGATCTCCAGCGACTATGTCGACTTCCAGCGACTGGTGGACAAGAGTATCCGTCAGGAAGCCAAACACAAGGAGCTTGACAGTCTCAAGCGTCACATGGCAAACTTCAAGGCACAGCAGGGGCCAAGTTAGAGGCTCCATTATACCACTCCTCATCATGGTGGTTCTTCCTCCACCTCACAGTTCTGCCCAGCTCCCCACATGCAATATGTCAACAAGCCTCCCCCACAGCAGCAGAATCAGATGGCAAATCGTGCACTTTGCCCCACTCCAACAACAACACCAGGTGGATCAGCTAGCAAGGATGGCAGTGGAAAGGTCCTTCTCTGCTTCAACTGTCATGAACCAGGGCATTTTGCCAACAAATGCCTGAAGCCGAAGCACCCACAAGGTCAAGCACAGGTCCGCAACAATGCTGGCAATAACAACATGATCAGGGGACGTGTGAACCACGTCACTGTAGAGGACGTGCATGCAGCTCCTGAAGTTATCATCGGTAAGTTTCTGGTTAATTATGTTCCTGCATCAGCTTTGTTTGATTCTGGAGCTACACACCCATTCATATCAAGAAAATTTGTGGGGCAACATAACTTGAGGGTAGAAAGCCTTAGCAATGCTATGATAATTACTACCCCCGGTGGTCAGATGCCAGCTCGGCAGTTTAGTCCATCGGTGTCCATAGAAATCCAAGGGATTCCTTTTCTCGCCAATCTCATCCTTCTGGACTCCAAAGATCTGAATGTCATCCTCGGAATGAACTTTCTTACTCGCCATCAAGTGGTCTTGGATTGTGCCCGCAGAACTGTCATGTTGCACAACGGTCCGGATCAGCCAGTTATCTTCTATGCTCATCCCATCCTATCTTGCCAACAAGTTTTGCATCAGATTCGTCTTGAAGAAATCCCAATAGTCAAAGAATACCCCGATGTTTTCCCTGAAGACTTGCCAGGAATGCCCCCCAAAAAAGAGATCGAATTCCGGATTGATTTGGTGCCTGGTACCGCACCTATCTCCAAAAGACCATATCGAATGGGTGCCAATGAACTGGTCGAAGTAAAGAAGCAAGTAGAAGAATTGAAGGAGAAAGGGTATATTCGTCCTAGTACATCCCCATGGGGAGCACCTGTAATCTTTGTTGAGAAAAAAGACAAGACCAAGCGGATGTGTGTAGATTATCGTGGTCTCAATGAAGTCACTATCAAGAAGAAATAACCTTTGCCTCAAATTGATGATTTGTTTGACCAATTGAAGGGAGCCACTGTATTCTCCAAGATTGATCTCCAATCCGGGTATCACCAGTTGCGAATCCGCGAAGAAGATATCCCCAAGACAGCCTTCACCACCAGATATGGTCTATATGAATGTACAGTCATGTCATTCAGGTTGACTAATGCTCCTGCCTTTTTCATGAACATGATGAACAAAGTATTCATGGAATATTTGGATAAGTTTGTGGTTGTCTTCATCGATGACATTTTGATTTATTCCAAGACGGAAGAAGAGCATGAACAACAGTTGCGTCTAACCCTGGAGAAACTCAAGGAGCATCAATTGTATGCCAAGTTCAGTAAATGTGAATTTTGGTTGTCAGAAGTCAATTTTCTAGGCCATGTCATATCAGCGCAAGGAGTGGTGGTAGATCTCAGCACTGTCGAATCAGTCACCAAGTGGAATCAACCCAAGACAGTTACTCAAATTCGCAGCTTCCTTGGACTTGCAGGATATTATCGTCGGTTCATCGAAAACTTCTCAAAGATAGCTAGACCAAGGACCCCGTTGTTGAAGAAGGAAGAGAAGTTTGTGTGGACCCCACAGTGTGAGAAGGCATTTCAATTGCTCAAAAAGAAACTGGTGTCCTCTCCAGTGTTGGTTCTGCCAGATATTAGCAAAGACTTCCAGGTATATTGCGACGCGTCTCGTCAAGGATTGGGTTGCGTTCTTATGCAAGAAGGACATGTGGTGGCTTATGCATCACGGCAGTTACGTCCGCATGAAAACAACTACCCCACTCATGATCTCGAGTTGCCAGCTGTAGTACATGCTCTGAAAATTTGGCGTCATTATCTCATTGGAAACCGTTGTGAGATATACACCGATCAATAAAGCTTGAAGTATATTTTCACTCAGTCAGATTTGAACCTTCGCCAAAGAAGATGGTTGGAATTAATCAAGGATTATGATGTGGGAATTCACTATCACCCAGGGAAAGCCAACGTTGTGGCTGATGCTTTGAGCAGAAAAAGCTACTGTAACGCAGTTCTTTGCAAGGAGTTAGAATATCTGAATCTTGGTATCGTCGATCAAGGTTTTCTGGCAACTCTAGAAGCTAAGCCTTTGCTTCTTGATCAAATTCGGGAAGCTCAAAAGAATGACAGTGACATTAAAGAACTCAAGAAGAATATGAGAAGGAGAAAAGCAATTGGTTTTGTTGAGGATGAGTATGGAGCAGTCAGGAATGGAGATCGTATCTGTGTCCTGAATGTCCCAGAAATAAAGCAGCTCATCCTACAAGAAGCACATGCAAGCCAGTACTCCATCCACCCGGGCAGCACCAAGATGTATCTAGACTTGAAAGCCAAGTATTGGTGGGTCAGCATGAAGCGTGAGATTGCTGAATTTGTGGCCTTGTGTGATGTATGTCAACGAATCAAAGCAGAACACCAGAGGCCAGCAAGATTGCTTCAGCCGCTACAAATTCTAGAATGGAAATGTGAGGAGATTGGAATGGATTTTATCACGGGTCTTCCTCGAACTCAAGGTGGTTATGACTCAATTTGGGTAGTTGTCGATAGACTGACAAAGGTGGCACCTTTCATTCCGGTCAAAACCACTTACTCAGGTAGCAAACTGGCAGAACTATATTTTGCTCGTATAGTTTGTCCCCATGGAGTTCCCAAGAAAATCGTGTCTGACCGAGGCAGTCAATTCATCTCCAAGTTTTGGCAAAAGTTGCAAGAGGAGTTGGGAACACGTTTAAATTTTAGCACTGCTTATCACCCACAAACAGATGGCCAGACAGAACGAATCAATCAGATTCTTGAAGACATGCTTCGGGCTTGTGTTCTTGACTTTGGAAAAAGTTGGGATAAGAGCCTCCCTTGTGCAGAATTTTCGTACAACAACAGCTATCAGTCCAGTCTACAAATGGCACCATACGAAGCTTTGTACGGCCGAAAGTGTAGAACACTGCTCCTTTGGGATCAAACAGGGGAACGACAAGTCTTTGGGACCGATATTCTTAGAGAAGCAGAGGAATAAGTTAAGATCATCCAAAAGAACTTGAAAGTAGCCCAGTCTAGACAAAAGAGCTATGCAGATAACCACCGCCGAGATCTTGCTTTCGAGGTTGGAGATTATGTGTATTTGCGAGTCACTCCGCTCAGGGGAGTAAGAAGATTCCACACGAAAGGGAAGCTTGCACCAAGATATGTTGGACCGTACAAGATCCTGAGCCGAAAAGGAGAAGTAGCCTATCAGCTCGACTTGCTAGCTTATTTAAGCAGTGTCCACGATGTATTCCATGTCTCCCAACTCAAGAAATGCCTGTGAGTGCCGACGGAGTAAGCAGATCATGCACAGATCGAGATCCAAGAAGATTTCACTTATATGGAGAAGCCTATCAAAATTCTAGACACCTCAGTGAGACATACACGTAGCCGTGTCATCCGCTTTTGCAAGGTTCAGTGGAGCAACCACTCGGAAGAAGAAGCCACTTGGGAGCGTGAAGACGAGTTGAAGTCGGCCCGTCCCCATCTCTTCGGCTGTGCTTCCGAATCACGGGGTCGAGATTCTCTGTAAGGGGTAGGTTTGTCACGCCCTGAAATCACTCTAAAATTGTATCGTCTAAATTATTTCTAGAAATTGTAAAAGCCAAAAATAGCCTTCAACAATTAAAAATCGCCAACATTCAAATCAAACCAGCGTGTGGGGATTTTTGTTGAATTCCTCATTCTTCAAAATACTTAAACAATTTTTATTTGAATTTTCAGAGCACAATAAATAATTTTAATGCAACAATAACCTTGTTCAGTTTATATTAAAGAAAAAAACTAAAATAACTCTCTCCCTTTTCTTGGGCCATTTTCGGCCCAACTCTTCCTCTCTCCCTCTCTCCCTGGCCTGCTCTCCCTCTCCCTCCTTCTGCCGTTGGCCGCACCCCCTCCTTCTCGGCCCGGCTGAGCCGCCAGCCCACTAAACCAGGCCGAGCCGCCCCTCCTCAGCCCAGCCGACCTGCTGCTGCGCACGCCGCGCACGTGAGCCACATGCGCGCACCACCGTGGGGCCCGTTTGTCGGAGGCGTCTTCTACCTCCAGCCGCACGGTCTCTCTCTTCCGTGAACTCATGCGCCACTGCCCATCTCAATCTCCCTCCTCGGTGGATTTCCGTCCAAATTAACTACAAAAATCGGTTTCTCTACTCCTCCTCATCAATTCCCCCAACAAATCCCACTCAATCCCGCATTATTCGCGGTGGATTTTGATGGCGTTCATCAATGGTAATGCTCCACCATGGCCGACATCGATCTCCATCCCCGGCGACCCTCTCCCTACCCTCCGGCCTATAAAAGGGAGCCCCGACCCCCTGCTCTCTCCCCACACACCGCCGTCCTCCCCCTCCTCTCCCTGGCCGCTGCGCCGCTTTTCGTACCACCACCATCGTGCAGCTCCTGCCGCCCCTCGCCAGCAATCGAGACCTCCTCGGAGCTCGGCGTCGCCACCATCCGCTTCGCCGCTTCCTCCTCTTCCCCGTCCACCCCTCTTTCGAGCGCGAGGACCACCGGAACGACACCGACGCCAACGACCCGAAGCTCCCTGCCGTTTCTCCCTCACCGTCGGTATCTCCGTTGACCTCCCGTTGTCGCGTTCGCAAGAACTGCAACCTCCTCCTCTTTCCATTTTTCCCTTTCCGCACTTCGTCGCACCGCCGCTGCGCCATGGCCGCTAGTTGAGATTGGCTGCCATGACTACCATCTCTCTCCCTCCCTCTGTTTCTTTCTCTTTTCTCTGTGCACATGATTTTCTTTAGAAAAATTAATTCAAAAATTCGCAAAACAACAATCAAACAGCACCTAAAATTCAAATAGCCATATCTTGACTATTTGAACTCGGAATTGATATGTTCAAATTGCTAATTTTGCCCTTAAACAGTAATTAACCCATTTTTTTGCCTTCTTTATGCATCTTATATGGCTCTTATTTTTCTTTTGGCCTTTTTCTTTGCGTATGTCTTGTAGACACTGTAGATCCGGAAGAGCCTCTCTATCTCGAGGGTGATCTTGAAGATTTTGGTGGCGAGCAAGGCAAGTCATGCCATTTTGATCATATTGTTATCTCAATTTACAAAATTATGTTTATTTAAACTATTGCATTTCACTTTATTAAATTCCCGCGCTTATCACTGTTTTATTTAGCCCTACCGATTCTCCTTGTTATAGCCTTATTATTTGTATTATTATCATGATCCTTGTTTAACTCTAGGAAAAATAAAACTAGTGAGGACACAATAATGGTAATTTAGCCCTGCTTAAATAGAAACAATTAGATATTTTTTCCAAAAATTAAACTTGGGCATAACTTGTAAATAATGGTAATTTTGGCTTAGTGGCTGTTTAGCCATGACACAATGTTTTCCCTTCAAAATTCCCCAAACATGATTTTCGGCTGGGCTCGGGGTGTTTGGTTTCGCTAATCGCACCTCGGCCGTCATAAGGGCCGGTCTTCGGGCCTCTGTTGCAAAGCATATACCGTACAACCACCTGTCTAATGGGTAAGGCTTAACGCATCGTATAGTACGGTCATGAACAAGGAAGACACGGATAGGGATGGATGAAGCCCTTGTTGGGGTTGACGTCTCTGGCAGTACGCCTGGGGACATAGACTGTCTGCTCGACCCAGGGCACCTCGTGGGGGAAGTCTATGTTGGTCTTCTTTGTTTAGGGCAGTACTAAGCGATGGGTTATGTCATGGCTTCTGTCCGTATGCCGTGGTGGCATGTGGCACGTGGCAACGCGTGAGGGAGACGTGTCTGGTGGGTAACGATGTACACCTCTGATTAGAGTATAATCTATTCGAATAGCCGCGCCCTCGGTTATGGGCAAGCTGAGCAATGTACCCAAGTTAGAGTTTAATTCTACTAAAACTGGAATAACTGGAGTTAGGGTCTGTGGGCCTGGGATAAGGCAAGATCGCGTTGGTCCGCGACTTGTTAATAATTTGATTAGAGATAGGATCGTGTTTTATTTAAATGCCTTTAAAAATTTAAATGCTTTGAAATGCTAGTTTTCTGCAAAATAGCCTTATAATGAATCCTTTGTACTCCTTGCATTATATTTGCATTTTTCCGGCCTGGCTTGCTGAATACGGTGGTTGTACTCAGCCTTACTCCTTTTCCCCCTTCCAGCTGAGGAGTATTATGGAGATGATGGCTTTGATGTCTAGCTCATGCCTGCCGTCAAGCGCCTGTGGTGGCCCGACATAGCTCCGGTTTTTTTATCGTTTATCTTTCAGTGTTGGGTCTTTAGTTACCCATGTAATAAAGTACTCTATTTACGCTTCCGCTTATATACTCTGTTATTTACCAACTTTGTAATGTATACCTTGCCTCCTGGGACAAGGATTTATGTACTCACAAACGGAATATAGTGTTCTATTTTCCGAGCGTGACACAAATCAACTGGCACGCCGATCGAACCTAAAAGCAAGTTTTGGACCTGCACTAGAGAAAAGCAAATCTCTCAGACCAGTGTGTGTTTTTTTGCATCAACACGCTTTTGGCACGCCGAGTGGGACACTTGTGTCATCATGACGCCCAACATAACCTAAGTTACAGAGGATAATGTCCTACCAATCACGATTGAGAAGCTAAATGAAGAGCAGAAGGAACAGATGAAGAAATTGCTGGATCAACTCCAAAACCAATACCTTCACTCGTTTGTGGCAACCCATCAGGGCACGGTTATCCAGAAGACCAAAGTGGAGTTGCCACCGATCGTGAAACCGGAACCAAGTACATCTGGAATAAGTGATGATAAAGGCAAAGAACCTAAAACCGAATCAAGTGACGAAGAACTCCACACATTACAAGATCGTAACGATTCGGCAGTGCACCATGCTCTTATCAACCAATCCGGAGTACTCGTGAACACTTTGACAAATATAATCAAGACAGTGGTTGATGGTACTATAGCCGAGGAAAAGGCAAAAGGAACAATATATCTGCCAAGGGACACGTTTCCAGGGTATAGGACCGTGAAGACTGAAATTGACGGGAAACATCAGTCATTTCAAACTCAGGCTCCATCGGCTCCCACGTCCAGTACAAATATCCCGATGATATTGACAAGACAACCGCCAATCACTGGGGGCAGACTTCAAATCAGTTGACACCAGAACAGTTGATGAATATACTTAACGCAAAGCCGCCAGTCATCGACCCTACATACCACGTTCCTTCGGTTTCACAACAGCCGATTGGAACCACTCAGCCGATAGGCCAGCAATACGGTCCAGAACAGCTTCCTTATGTCCCGTCTCAAGGTATACCGGCTAATCATAATCAAAATTATCAGTCTCATTCTCCACAGGCTCAATATCGGCTTGAAAGTTCTCCACGGCCTCACCCAATACAATACGGTCAGTATGATCAAATCCAGCAACAATATGGTGGGGCGACATCACAACAGCCATGGGCCGATATGATTGCCGATGTGATGAGGGAGCAATTTGGGCTCAAACCTAAGGATAATGGCAACATGTATCAGCATCCGTATCTAGAATATTTTGATCGAGTGCCACTGCCAAACCGATATAAGATGCCTGATTTCTCAAAATTCTCATGGCAAAACAATGTGTAAACTTATGAACACGTCAGCCGATTCTTAGCTCAATGTGGGGAGGCATCGGCTACAGAAGCCCTCAGAGTTAGATTATTTCTACTATCTTTATCTGGATCGGAGTTCACATGGTTTTCATCTCTACCTTATAATTCCATCAGGAGTTGGGCCGATCTAGAGAAACAATTTCATAAATATTTCTTTGGCATCCAAGAGATGAAACAGTGCTAGACTATATTCAGAGATTCAGAGACGTAAGGAACATATGATACAGTTTGGCCTTAACTGATTCACAATTAGCCGATCTGGCTTTTCGGGGCTGTTGGCGCTGATAAGGGAGAGATTTTCAACTCAGAACTTTGAAAGTCTAGCACACTTAGCTCAGAAGGTATCGGCTCATGAAACACAGTTCCAAGAAGCTAGAAAATTTGCTAAGAAAGCTAACAATGTCAACAATGTGTATGGTTATGATTCTGACTCCGAAGATGAAGATCCAGAGGTTAATGCAGCCGAGTAGGCTAGGAATAAGAAGACAGTGGTATGCCAATGGGTGAAAAACTCGGGGAAGGAAGAAAGATTTGACTTTGACATTACCAAAGCTGACAAAATATTTAATCTTCTTCTTCAAGAAAAGAAAATTCAGTTGCTGGCAGGACATGTGATATCATCAGCTGAAGAGTTGAAGAGAAGGAAGTATTGTAAATGGTATAACACAGGATCTCATAGCACCAATGATTGCAAAATCTTCAGACAACAGATTCAATCGGCTATAGAATAAGGAAAAATTAAGATTGATGAATCTAAGAGGCCGATGAAGATAGATGGACATCATTTCCTAGTGAAGATGGTTCACACTGGGGTTAATAAAAGTCAGGCCGATGGAAGTAAGAATCATGTGAGAAGTATCAAATCGGCTAGTATGATCAGCAAATATCAGAGAAGGTATCAAAGAGAAGAGGAGTCATATTATCACGATGATGAAAGATATTTTGATCCACATTGGAGTTGTGAATTTTTTAGATTCTGCTGGAATGAAGGGAGGAGACTACCATTTATTGAAAACTATCCTGGTTGCAGTGATCCTGATGTTCAATATGTTCAAAGATCAAGTTGACATAATGCTGGTGTACATCGGCCGAATTAGCAAAGACTATAATTAAGTTCATGAGAGACTTGGGCCGATCCAACAAGACCGTATGGAGACGATTCGCAAAGAAGAACTGAAGATACACAACCACAATGGTGTCCTCCTGGAATTTTCACCAAGAGTCAAAAAAGGCATGTCCAAAGGATGAGAAACAGGAAGCAATTCCAGGAAGTTGAAGATGAAATCGAATATCGGCTGTGGAGTACAAGGAAAGTGTGGTGCGTGAAGAGCAAAGTTGTTTCAGCCGATGAGGTTCAAGTCGATCAGAACAAGAGTCTCCAAGGTAAGGCAAAGAGGTTATATCATCTTCAATAAACATGGTTTTTATGCTACCAGCTGAATATACGGTTCAACAAGTAGTTGAGAAAGCACACGAATCTCAATCGGCTAAGTTGATATTGTCTCCACAGCAAGCCGTTTTTGAGAAACCAGAAGGAACCGACCATCGGCGCCTCAAGCCTTTGTATGTCAAGGGGTTTGTTAATGGGAAGCCGATGTCAAAGATGCTGGTTGATGGAGGAGCGGCTGTCAATTTAATGCCATACTCAACTTTCAGGAAGCTTGGGAAGAATTCAGATGATCTGATTAAGACCAACATGATTTTAAAGGATTTTGGTGGGAATCCATCTGAAACCAAGGGAGTTTTGAATGTGGAGCTAACCATCGGCAGCAAGACAATTCCTACTACATTCTTTGTTATTGATGGGAAGGGTTCCTACAGTCTATTGCTGGGAAGAGATTGGATCCATGCTAATTGTTGTATTCCTTGAACTATGCATCAGAGTTTGATTCCTTGAACTATGCATCAGAGTTTGATTCTATGACAATGAGACCAGATTGAAATCGTGTCAGCCGACAGGTCAGTTAACGTAGCTAGTGCCGATTTGTCTGTTTGGGAGATGGAAGGAATTGATTGCTTATCTGGAAAAGTTTGGCAAGAAGATTATCTAAAAGTTTCTGATTATGATATACAGCCAACAGGAGATAGAGAGCCCCAATTGATACTCTGAGGACGCCGTGGAGGGTTCCAATTTTTACACAAAGGATACTGTAGATGATCTCGACGGCAAGCTGGGGCAAGGGTTTATGTCGGCCGATGAATTGGAAGAGATAGACATTGGACCAGGCGATATGCCTAGGCCGACATATATTTGTAAAGGTTTGACAAAGGAGTTTAAGTGTAAATTAACAGCATTATAGAAAGAATATAGAGACTGTTTCACCTCGGAATACTATGAAATGCCAGGACTTAGCCAATCGATTGTTGAACATCGGCTCCCTATCAAACCAGGCTATCGGCCATACAAGCAACCCCCAGGACGTTGCAAAGCTGAGATGTATGATGCTATCAAGGCCGAAATTATAAGACTTTATGATGCCAATTTTATTAGACCATGACGATATGCTGAGTGGATTTCAAACATAGTACCAGTGATCAAGAAGAACAGCAAGCTTAGAGTTTGCATCGATTTTCGAGATATAAATAAGGCTACTCCGAAGCATGAATACCCAATGCCGATTGCCGATAAGTTGGTTGATGCAGCATCTGGACACAAGATTATCAGCTTTATGGATGGTAATGCAGGATATAATCAGATTTTCATGGCTGAAGAAGACATTCACAAGACTGCTTTTCGATGTCCTGATGCAATTGGTTTGTATGAGTGGGTTGTCATGACTTTTGGATTGAGAAGTGCTGGTGCTACATATCAAAGAGCAATGAACTACATATTTCATGATCTCATCGGTTTCTTGGTTGAAATCTATATTGATGATGTGGTGCTTAAATCTAAGGAAATTGATGAGCATATAGCCGATTTGAGAAGTGTCTTGGAAAGAGCTAGGAAATATGGGTTGAAGATGAATCCAACTAAGTGTGCTTTTGGTGTATCGGCTGGACAATTTCTTGGATTTTTGGTACATGAGAGGGGGATTGAGATACCTCAGAGGAGTATTAATGCTATCAAAGATATAAAACCTCCCGAAGATAAGACTAAGCTGCAATCATTGCTCGGTAAGACCAATTTCGTTCGGCGATTCATATCAAATTTGTCTGCCCGAATAGAACCATTTACACCATTGCTAAGGTTGAAAGCCGATCAAGAGTTTGTTTGGGGAGAGAAGCAGCAAAAGGCTTTGGACAATATCAAGGAATATTTGAGTACTCCTCCGGTTCTCATTCCACCTCAGAAAAGGCTTCCTTTTAAGCTATATTTATTAGCCGATCATAATTCTATCGGCTCAGTTTTGATCCAAGAAGTTGAAGGTAAAGAAAGAGTCATATTTTATTTAAGTAGAAGGCTTTTGGATTCTGAAACCAGATATTCACCTGTGGAGAAATTATGTTTATGCTTATATTTTTCTTGTACAAAGTTGAGGCATTATTTGCTTTACAATGAGTGCACTATAGTGTGTAAGGCCGATGTAGTACGATACATGCTATCGGCTCCAGTTTTGAAGGGAAGGATTGGGAAGTGGATCTTTGCTTTAACAGACTTTGACTTGAGGTATGAGTTGGCTAAGGCAGTTAAAGGGCAGGCGATAGCCAATTTCATAGTTGAGCATAGGGATATTACTGTTGATCATGTTTACATAATGTCATGGACTTTGTTTTTTGATGGATCGGTCTACACTCATGGATGTGGTATCGACTTAGTGATCATATCGCCCAAGGGGGCAAGTTTTCAATTTGCTTTCACTATCAAACCTTATGCTACTAATAATCAAGCTGAGTATGAGGCTGTTCTAAAAGGGTTTCAGTTGCTCAAGGAGGTTGAAGCCAATGTTGTTGAAATCATAGGTGATTCATTGTTGGTGATCAGTCAATTATCTGGGAATATGAGTGCAAGAATGATGTTTTGATGGTTCATAATGAGAAGTGTCAAGAGTTGATGAAGACTTTCAGGTTAGTTACTTTGAAGTATATTCCTAGAGAGCAAAATGTTGATGCTAATGATCTAGCCCAGGAAGCATCGAGTTACATGCCGATGAAGAAGGATGTTGAGTTTGAGATTGCGTGTCTGCCAGCCGATGATTGGAGATTTGAGATATGTGAATATTTAAAGAATCCTTCTAGGTTGGCTTCCAGGAAGTTACGGTATAAAGCTCTCAAGTATGTTTTGTTGGATGATACATTGTACTATCAGATCATTGATGGAGTTTTGTTGAGATGCTTAAGCCTGGATGAAGCAAAGGTAGTTATATGTGAAGTACATGAGGGAATATATAGGACTCATAAATCGGCTCATAAGATGAAGTGGCTGATTAGAAGAGTAGGATATTTTTGGCCGACAATGCTGGAGGATTATTTTAGATATTATAAAGGATGTAAGGATTGTCAGAAATTTGGAGCTATTCAAAGAGCACCAGCATCGGCTATGAATCTCATTATCAAGCCGTGGCCGTTTAGAGGTTGGGGTATTGATATGATCGGACAGATCAACCCGCCATCATGTAAAGGTCATAAATTCATATTGGTTGCTACCGATTATTTTACCAAGTGGGTTGAGGCTATTCCTTTGAAGAAAGTTGATTCTAAAGATGCCATAGAATTTGTTAAGGAGCATATCATAAAAAGATTTGGTTTGTCTCAGACGATTACAACTGATCAAGGGTCGATTTTTGTGTCTGATGAGTTTGTTCAATTTGCTGATAGCATGGAGATCAAGTTGTTGAATTCTTCACCATATTATGCACAAGCTAATGGGCATGTGAAACATCTAACAAGAGTTTGATCAAGTTGGTTAAGAGGAAGATTGCTGAATATCCCAAGAAGTGGTATACTATATTGGCTGAAGCATTATGGTCCTATCGGATGGCTTGTCATGGTGCTATTCAAGTTCATTCATATCAATTGGTTTATGGGCATGAAGCTGTATTACAATGGGAAACTAACATCGGTTTCAGAAGTATTTCTTTACAAGATGAACTGACTACCGATGATTATCATAATTTGATGGTTGATGAGTCAGAAGATTTGGTTCAATCTAGATTGTGTGCTCTTGAAAAGGTTAGAAAGGATAACGAGAGGGTGGCTAGACATTATAATAAAAAGGTTGTGCCAAAGTCTTTTGAGGAAGATGAGCTTGTTTAGAAGTTGGTGTTGCCGATAGGAGCAAGAGATAGCAAATTTGGGAAGTGGTCACCGAATTGGGAAGGGCCTTTTCGGCTTCATAAGTGTGTTTCTAAAGGGGCTTATATGTTGAAAGGACTTGATGGAGAGATTTTTGGATGAGCTCTTAATGGGAAATATTTAAAGAAATACTACCCAAGTGTTTGGATTAGTTCATAATCTGCTGTGTTATGCCGATGTATGATTTATAGCCGATGTGGTTACATCACCTTTAGGTGGCCGATATCTTTATCGACCTTAGACTACATTTAAGTTTGCAGCAGTGTGTTCCCTACTACAAACTTGGGGGGCATGAAAGGATAAAGATTGAAATTTGGGAGGTTTTTGATATTTTTGAGAGAAAATTTTTTTAGCAAATCTTACAAGACATATTAACTCATGTCGGCTCGATGGCCGATATCAGCATATACTTGAGTACAAATCGGTTTGATGGCCGATGCAGATAGATTTATGGTTACATAGCAGCAAAAATTTACAATTGAAGTATTCATTACATTATGATAGATATTTCTAGATAGCCGATATCGCTTTCTGCCTAATTTGCTCTATCTCATCTATTGCTTGGGCATCGGTTGCGTCTGTGCCGGGGATTGGCTTAAGAGATTTGCTCAAGGAAGATAGATGTTTCACATATTTCATTAGCTTTGTTTTCTGAACTTCAATGGCTTTAGGCAGATCAGCTAGCTTTTGTTCTTCAAATATTATTTCAGCTCTGCATGCTTCGAGTTGTGCTAGCAAATCGGCTTCATGTTTCTTTAGTCTATCAATATTTTGTTGTGTTGAATTTGGACCAGCTTCCAATTCATCTAATTTAGCCTTTTCTTCATTAACTTGTTGTCGGCTGGTTTGAATGGTAGCTTCGAGAACAGAGCGTTCCAGCCGATCAGAAATCCTTTGTCTGGCTCTCTCAAGTTTCAAACGGTGTTGCTAAAGGAAGACAGCTGGAGAGACCATGTCAATCAGTTCATCAGGGATTTGATCTTCAATTTCTTGAAATCTTGTCTGATTGGTCCACAGTCTGCAACCAATGCATCCAAAGAGGCATTGAGCTGATCGGCAATATCTTTAGATATAGGAGATTTTGCTTTGTTGGTTGTTTCTTTTTCTTCCTCATCCAAGAATTGTTTGATATCGAAAGAAAACATATCGGCTAAGAGCTGGAGATAAGGAAATATTGTTAAGTTATAATGATTGGGTTAGCCGATATACATAAAGTTTGGATGTATACTTACAGGATTGAGGGGCTGGAGTTGCAATGAGGATCTCTTCATCGTGACGGCTTGCTGTAGCCGATGGAGTATGTTCACTTGACGGTTGATGAGGAGATAAAGGTTGAGGAGGCTGAAATAATAAGAAGTGTTGTTCAATATCGGCTAAAGTGGAATTAAAATTGAGATGAGTTAGAGTTACTGATGCTGGTGGTGGAGTTGGTTTTCTTCTAACAGCAACTTTTTTCTTCGGCTGAAATGAATAATTGAGTTAGGAATAGTGAGTTATAAAAAAGAAAACATATGTGTTAAATGTTTATACCTGTGATTTTCCATGATGACGTTTTGGAGGACTAGGAGTTTTGACAACTTTGGATTGGATAGCTAGTGGAGTATCGGCTATGGGTAGCGTGACCTCGGCAGTTTCACTAATTGGGGCGGCTGCTTCATTGATGGCTTCCTCCATCTCGATCTCTTTCAAGTATTCTTCTACTTCTTGATCTAAGGGAGTGACTTCATCGGCTGCTTTCTTTGGTTTCTTGGTAGGCTTCTGAGTGATGGATGGTTTAATGGCAGCCTGTTTTGTCTTTTTGCGTTTATCACCTGCTTGCATCGGCTCCCTGAGTTTGTAATGTCCCGCCTCTCCAAGGCCGAGCCCACTTACTTCTGGCAGCTTTCCTAGGACATAGATTGCCCTCACAGACCAACACAAGTTTTTTCTGCACACTTTATCCTCACTCGTGCGCACCCGGGAAGAATTTCCCGATCAGTCACCCATCCCAAAGTTTTTTCTGCACACTTTATCCTCACTCGTGCGCACCCGGGAAGAATTTACACTTTATCCTCACTCGTGCGCACCCGGGAAGAATTTCCCGATCAGTCACCCATCCCAAAGTTTTTTCTGCACACTTTATCCTCACTCGTGCGCACCCGGGAAGAATTTCCCGATCAGTCACCCATCCCAAATTACTACAAGCCAAGCACGCTTAACCTTATAGTTTTTTGGAGATCGGCTTCCGGAAAAGAAGTTGCAACTTGTTGATATGAGTATTCTATTAATCCTGTTAAGCCCTGGGCTGGGATGTCACATCCTCACCCCCTTAAGACACCGACGTCCTCGTCGGTCAACCATAGGCTCGGAACGTCCCCTCTTGGCCACGTCAGTGTGTCCAGTGCCAGTGCATGTGCCATGCTGTGTGACCACTCCCAGTCCACACCAGCCATGCGCACCATGCCTGCGCAATTGCGACACACGCGCCCGTGAAGCCGCGAGAGTCGGCTCTGATACCAACTTGTCACGACCGGAATTAACCCAACAGGCATTCCACACGTGCGTGCATTATTCCTTGTCCCAGGAGGCAAGGTACACCAAAAGTTGATACAATTCAGAGTTTAACAAGCGGAAGCGTAAATAGTTAATTATTACATGGGCGACGAAGGCCCAGCACACACGAAGATAAACGAAAAACAGCGGAAGACTAGGGCGATGACCACAGGCGCTTGACGGCAGGCACGAGCTAGACACCAAAACCTTCATCCTCCAAGAGCTCCTCTTCTGGGTTGGGGAAACATGAGCAAGATTGAGTACAACCACCGTACTCAACAAGGCACACTCACAAATGCATAATAAATTTAAAGGAGTACAAGGGTTATAATATAAAGGTTAGAGTTTGCAGTAAACAGCATTTAGAGATCATTTAGTTGCCCAAAGCTATTTTACAAAGACGGTCCTAGAGCTACACAATGCGATTAATCAAGGTCGTGAACCCACACGAACCTGCCTTAACCCAAGGCCTAAGAAGATTCGGACCGAGCTAACAACCAGACCCAGGTCCCAGCTCGTCCCAAGCCAACCCAGGCCATCCATTCCGCATTTTAGTTATTAAGCAGGTTTTAAGAAATAAACCACTAACTTGGGTACATTGCTAGGCTTGCCCATAACCGAGGGCTCGGCTATTCGAATAGATTATACTCTGATCAGAGCTGTACATCTTTACCCACAAGACACATATTCCTCACATGTAACCACGTGCCTCATACCACCACGGCATACGGACGGAAGACGTGACATAGCTCCCAACCCATCCTAGCCATAGACAGGAGTACCGACCCAACCCTGGCTATGGCTGGAATCCCGAGACAGGTAACCAAGGTGAGCCCCTAGTAGCAGGACACCAGCCCTGTGCAATGACATCTCGACTACCGGCGGCAGCTCGCGTAGCCTTCATTTGCCCTAGAGATGTCCATCGAGCCCCGACTTCGTCCATCTCTATCCGTGTACTTTTGCCCATGACCAGACTGAGCTACAAACTACGCCTTACCCATTAGACATGTGGAAGTACGGTCGTGCTTTGCAACAGAGGCCCGAAGACCGGTCCTTATGGTGGCCGAGGTGCTTCCATCAAAACCATGCACCTCGCGCCCAGCCTTAAACCATTTTGGGAATTTTGAATATAGGAGGAGGTGCGTATCCAATTCCCTATAAGCCAACCATTCCATATTGTCCAAATGATATGAGAATTCCCAAAGTCTAGAATTATAAAACCACCTAAAGTTTGTCTAAATTAAAAGGCGAAGCATCTACCTAAACTTGAATCTAGTGAGACCATAACACAGTGCACACCAGTGGGGTTTTGTTTACTCTAGGGTGAACAAGGTAATAATAACAATAGCAATTATATTAGGGTCATAACAAAGGTAAATAGGAATGGCTAAATAAAACAGTGATAACGCGGGATTTTAAATAAAGCGATAATGCATTAATTTAAAACAAAATAATTTTAAAGCATGAGACAACAATATGTTCAAAGGAGATGTGGCTTGCCTTGCTCGCTTTCCCAAACGTCGGCTTCAACCTCCACGTAGAGCGGATATTCCGAAGCTGCAGCGTCTACACGACCAACGAAAAGGCTTTTACTCTAATAAACTCCATATAACAAATAGAAACAAAGCACAAAAATGGGTTCTTGACTTCTTAAGGAAAAATTAGAGACTTGAACGGTCCAATTCCAAGTTCAAACGACCAAGTTATGGCCATTTGAAGTTTATATGTTCTTTGCATGAATATTTGCGAATTTATTCATTTACATTTTAATTGAAAAAGATTTATTGCGTCAGCCGAGGGGAGAGGGCGCGCGAACTGGGTCCACGGGGTGGCGGGCCCCGTGCGGCAGCCCCACTGTCCACGGTGGACCGGGTGCACCCGCGGGCACGGGCGGCTGACAGCTAGGCCCCACGCGGCAGCCACACGGCGTGCCCGGAGGCGGCCACATTGGCGTAGCTGGCGGGAGGCGGCGCCCGCGCCCCGATGGTCGCCACTGGCGACCACTGGTGCAGCGGAGCGGCGGCCGAGAGAGGGGAGGGAAGGGGGAAAGGAGGCGGCGGTCCATGGCTCACCCCGAGGCGGCGGTGGCAACGGGGGAGGCGGCCGGAGGGGAAGGAGGCGGTGGGGCGGCTCGGGTTCGCAGGGTCGATGGCGTTCCGGTGGTCGTCGACCGAAGCCGAGGGGAGGACGAGGTGAAGCCGAGGGAGGCGACACCGAGGTGGGAGGAGGACCGGGGCGGCGGTGGCGGCGGACCGGAGCTCGGCGGTGATGGCGGAGAGGGAGGAGAGCGGCGCAGGCTCGTTTCCGGCGGGGAGAAGGGACGGCGAGCAGCGGAAACGGTGGTGGGGAGCTTGAGGAGGGCTTAAATAGGGCTAGGAGTGAAGGAAGGCAGCCGGAGGAGGGGGAAACGGGAGCGGCAGATCCGGCCGCGATTAATGGCACCGGCGAGGCTAGGGAAGGGTTTCCAAACGAAAGAGAGAGGGAGAGAGAAAGAAATGGGGGGAAATGGAGAGGGGATCGGGGGGATTGATTCCCCCCAATCAATTTTGGACAACGGTGCCTGGATGCGGCGGATTTTGCGGCGGCGGTGGTGCTAGGCGCGGGCGGAGAGAGCGACGGGAGCGGCGGGAGGAAGGGGATGACGGGTGGGCCCCACCCGTCAGTGAGGGGAGGTGGGCGGGCCCGCCCGTCAGCGGCGCTCGCGCGGGGAGAGGCCGAGTGGGCTACGGGGAGGGGAGAGAGGGGGGAGTTGGGCCGAATTCGGCCCAGAGAGAGGGAGGCGGTCTCTTTTCCTTTTTCTTTTTATAAAACCTTTTCAACTTTGTTTATTTCTTGTTAATTATTATTTGTGCTCTGAAATTTCCACTAAAATTCACTTACGCATTTTAGGCTTTAAGGAAATATACAAAAATCCTCCAAGCCTTGTTTGACTTTTAACTTTGCACATTTAAATTTTTGGGGGCTTTCACAAGGATTTTTAATTATTCTAGGCATAGTTTAAAGGATATATTTTTAGAGTCGTTTTGGGACGTGACAGAGTTGGCCCTGGGGTAGGGTAGTTGTCTTAGGAGCATTGAAGCCGATGGCAGAGGGAGCTGGGCCACAACTGTTGGGGAGTTTTGCTGCGGCGTACTCTATCGGCTTGCCACTTCGGCTGATGAAAGGAGGAGATGAATCTGATGTCTGCAAGAAGAAATGAAGAAGGTTGAGTATTAAGAGAAGTGATGAAATAAAGATGAAGGTTGTAACAAGAGGTAACTTACTTGAGGGACCAAGTCCGGTAATATCTTGACAAGGTATGTTTGAGCCGACAGATGGAATATGTGAGTTTTCCACTCAGACCACCATCTATCAAATAGGGTGCTTCTAATTTTTCCACTCAGACCACCATCTATCAAATAGGGTGCTTCTAATCAATGTAATGTTGAATCTGTCAATGTTGCCGAGGGGAGGACCAGGTATATTGAGTAGTTTGTCCATCATCAGAGCTGATACAATTTCTCCTCTGGTTTGAATTTTGTCAGAGTAGTACAAGCCGATAGGAAGCTGTCCCATGCCAAGTTGTCTTGCTGCTACCATCGGATGATAAAATTCATATGATGGTTGTATGTTTCTGCCTTGAGATATGTTAGTTGGAAGAATGCAGAGGGAGATTGCAGCGGTCAATACTTCTCTTGGTTTCTCAAATCTTTCATCATTAAGCTCATCCAATCTAAAATCGGCTGGAAGTTCATATTGGAGGAAGGACTCATAAGCAAACCAGATTCTGCTATCTCTTGGGAATCCATCATAAAAGTTTTCGAACCAGTTCTGGAAATGCTCAATCGATGGACCTGAACCAGTGTAGCTGGTGGTTGCCTCTCCAAATGACATGCATCTGCGTATTGGGCTAGTTTCATCATCATCGTTTTCTGGATCGGCCAAGGAGGGGAATTCTGCCTCATTGAGTGCTGGTCTTAGTGCAACTTTCAAGGTATGCAGGATGAGCCAGAGTTGCACAAACCACCAGGGACCGCCTGTGCTGACACTTGAATCCATAATAAGTTTAGCCGATGATTGAATCAAAGTCTGGTATGCTGCACCTAGTAGATATTTGCTCAAAGGGAACTGTTTCTTTGATACAATGGCTTCGGCTAGATGTTGCCAATTGGCTGTTGACCACAGGTGAAGCCACAAAAGAGAAATTTATCTATCCACATTAGGAGAAAAGTTGTGTGTATCCTAGCCGATATTGGGCCGGTTCCTATGTTGTTTGTGATAAAGCCTGACCAACCCCCAATATTTTTGGTCTTGAACCTATGAGAGTACTTAGTTTTTAAGCTGATAGGATTGGCCGATGTGGTTATGTCCAAGCCAGTAATCAATGTGATGTCAAGCATGGTGGGGGTCATCGGCCCATGGTTAAACATGAAGGGGTTCATGGTATCAGACCAGAAGTATGCAGCAGAAGACAGCATCGGCTAATCTTTCTTCATGTCGGCTATGGACAAAGATAAACATTGGGCTATTCCCATCTCATCCCAATGGTCTTCTTTGCTGGCAGCAATTCTTTTATACCAATTTGTCCATCCATCTACTTGAGAAGGCCAGGATCTGAAGGTGGTTGTCCAGTGGGATAAAGATGGGTTTGACTGTCTAAAAGGGATCCTCTCTGTCTCTGGCGTTAATTATGGGTGTTGGATCTATATCGCCTATTGGACCCAAGAATAAGTGGCTGGAGTCTTTCAAGCTTGGAATGGCTATTTGGTGGATTAGGTGCTGCAGATTGAAAAAGAGGGATTGAGGACAGAACGCGAACAAGAAAGCATAAGATGAGTTTTGGGCCGATGAGACTTACCTCGGGGAATTCCTTGGCTGGGGCGCTTGATGGGCTCGATGAAGACGCCATTGGTGCGCAGAAGGTCGTTGCCGGGAACTGGGTTGTCGATGGGGTCGTCGGAGAGGACGAGAGCAATTGCCGGAGTTCGCGGAGGAGTTTGGCGGTTTAAGCGGTGAAAACGGAGTTAACACTGTGAAAACTCTGGAAAAGCGGTTCATATTTATGAAATTAGGTGCGTAACGGTCACAGGGATAACCCTACAATCTTGCGGCGTTGAAGGGATAATTCCGTTGCATTATATAATACTTCGGAATTGGGGGGCATGTGTTGATGATGGAATTTGGCACACATATGAATCGGAAACAAGATCTAATTCGAAGCGGATTTGAAGATGTGTGGGATTATTGGAAATAGAGTGCGCATTGGCTGGAAGACCGTATCAGCTGGGACCGAGTCCGATCTGTATAGCCGATATGGCCGATATTGCTCGTAAAGTTAGTATCGGGTTCAAGGGAGAGTTTGAGACGGTCTTGAGAGACAAAGATAGAGTCCAGAATTGGCAAATGTATCCATTAATTAGGATTATCTGTAATTTCCTTATAGATATTTTCGGTAAGAGTCCACCTAAGGGACTTGTTTGCTAGTTAGATTTGTATTAGGACAATATGAGTGTTGTCCATTTTGGACAATGTTTGTATTTATGGGTATAAATATAAACCCGAGATCTTACGAATAAAATAACAACAGTTCAATCAATCTCAGTGCATCGCCAAACCTTTTATTTTTCTACTTTCGACAAGTTCTTGCTTTCGGGTCGAGCTGCATCAATTTGATCTTCAGCGAAGAGGTAGGTCTTATTATGGCGGTTTGCATTATCGGAATTAGTGGTTACATCTTTATGACACTCTAATTCTATCTTGTAAATATCTGAGTTATCATATACGTTTTATAATCTAGATTGATAATGTTATCTATCTGCATCGGCCGATTTCTCTCTAGGGTTTTGCTGATAATGGCTAGATTGTCTTATTGGTTTAAATTATATAATGTATCCACCAACCTGAGAAGGCAACCATTAGCTTGATTGTCTGGATATTATGTTTCTTTTTATACTTAATGTTGCATGAGTTAAGTTTGATCTATTAAGTCGTGTTTAGAATTATGATCTCTAGCATGCTTTATGGTTGTTAATAAGGATAGTATCGGGTATAGTTATTTTACATAGTTCCATGCTTTGTTTAATATGCTATATCTGCCCCTTATATCAGGATCTAATCTAATACAAATATATTGGACTTACCATCAATCTAATTGGTTATTGTTGAATATATTTGTTGTCAGAGAATATTCTAGTATAAGGTTGTATCGGAGTTATAGCCGATACATGCTTAAATCTGAACATCGTCTATGACATGAGTATATGTAATCGTTATTTCATGTTATTTTAGACATGGGCAATTTATACTATCTCGGTTCTGTCCGATCTATCCCAATTGCTAATTTCTAAAGTAATATCGATATATAGATTATGTAACACTGATATTTTCAGCCGATGTATCAAATTTAGGGTTAGCTTATCATTGAGTATGCCTTACAGCCGATCCAATGCTTAATTACATCGGCTAGGTTACATCACGATATGATATCGGCTGCCTGACCGATTGACAATCGTTTACTAATGAACTTGCATATTTTTTCTTGTTGATTGCAGGATCAAATCAACTGGCACGCCCTCCGAACCTAAAAGCAAGTTTTGGACCTGCACTAGAGAAAATCAAATCTCTCAGGCCAGTGTGTGTTTTTGCATCAACACATGCAGAGCTGAAATAATATCTGAGGAACAAAAGCTAGCTGATTTGCCTAAAGCCATTAAAGTCCAAAAAACAAAGCTGAAGAAATATGTCAAGCAACTATCTTCTTTGATCAAATCTCAACCCAATCCCTGGTACAAATGCAGTCGATGCTCAAGCAATAGATGAGATAGAGCAAATCAGGCAGAAGGCAATATCGGCCATCCAAAAGTACCTATCATGATGTAATGAATAGTTGACAGCTTCTAACATTTGTAAACTTTTTGCTTCTATGTAATTATAACTCTATCGGCCATCAAGCTGATTTAAACTCAAGTATAAGCTGATATCGCTTATCGAGTCGATATAAATCTATCAATATGTCTTGTAAAATTTTGCTTAAAGTCCGCTTAAAAATCCCCAATTTTCATCCTCTCATGCTCCAAGTTTTTAGTAGGGAACACAATGCTGCAAACTTATAGTATAGTCTAAGGGCGATAAAAATATCGACTATCAAAAGGCGATGTAACAACATCGGCTGTCAACCACATATCGGCAGAACACAGCTGATTATGAACCAATCCAAATACTTGGGTATATTTCTTGAAATATTTTCGATTGAGAGCTCGTCCAAAAATTTCTTCATCAAGTCCTTTCAACATATAAGCTCCTTTATTTACTGTCTCGCGCTCCTATCGGCAACATCAATTTCCACACAAGTTCATCTTTCTCAAAAGACATTGGCACAACCTTTTTATTATAATGCCTAGGAACCCTCTCCTTATCCCTTCTGACTTTCTCAAGGGCACGCAATCTAGATTGAACCAACTCTTCTTATTCATCAACCAACAAATTCTGGTAATCATCGGCTATCAATTCATCTTGCAAAGAAATCGTTCTGGAGTCGATGCTAGTTTCCCATGGTAATACAGCTTCATGTCCATAAACCAACTGATATGGTAGAGCTTGAATAGCACCATGACAAGCCATCCGATAGGACCATAATGCTTCAGCCAATATGGTATGCCACTTCTTAGGATATCCAGCAATCTTTCTTTTAACCAACTTGATCAAACTCTTATTAGATGCTTCAGCCTGCCCATTAGCTTGTGCATAATATGGTGAAGAATTCAACAAGTTGATTCCCATGCTATCGGCAAACTGAACAAACTCATCGGACACAAAGATAGACCCTTGATCAGTTGTTATCGTCTGAGGCAAACCATATTTGTATATGATATGCTCCTTGACAAACTCTATTGCATCTTTGGTATCAACTTTTTTCAAAGGAATAGCCTCAACCCACTTAGTGAAATAATCAGTAGCAACCAATATAAATTTGTGACCTTTACTTGATGGTGGATTGATCTGGTCGATCATATCAATACCCCAACCTCTGAACGGCCATGGCTTGATAATTGGATTCATAGCCGATGCTGGTGCTCTTTAAATAGCCCCAAATTTCCAACAGTCCTGACATCCTTTATAATATCGAAAGCAATCTTCCAACATTGTCGGCCAAAAATATCCTACTCTTCTAATCAGCCACTTCATCTTATGAGCCGATTGATGAGTCCCACATATTCCTTCATGTACCTCACACATGACTACATTTGCTACATCCAGGCTTAAACATGTCAACAAAACTCCATCAATGGTCCGATAGTAGAATGTATCATCCAACAAAACATATTTAACAGCTTTATATCTTAATTTCCTGGAAACTGATCTAGAAGGATTCTTCAAATATTCAAGTATCTCAAACCTCCAATCATCAGCTGGCAGGCAAACAACTTCAACCTCAACATCCTTCAACATCGGCATGTAACCTGATGCCCCTTGAGCTAGATCGTTGGCTTCAACATTTTGCTCTCTAGGAATATGCTTCAAATTAACTATCCTGAAAGTCTTCATCAACTCTTAGCATTCTCATTATGAACCATCAAGACATCATTCTTGCACTCATATTCCCCACACAATTGACGGATCACTAACAATGAATCACCCATGATTTCAACATCATCGGCTTCAACCTCCTTCAGCAACTGCAACCCTTTTAAAACAACCTCATACTCAGCTTGATTGTTAGTGGAATGAGGTTTGATAGTGAAAGAAAATAGAAAAGTTGCCCCCTAGGCGATATAATCACTAAGTCGATACCACGTCCATGAGTGTAAACTGATCCATCGAAAAACAAAGTCCATGGCATAATATCAACATGATCAATTGAATTATCCCTATGCTCAACTATGAAATCGACAATCGCTTGCCCTTTTACTGCCTTAGCCGATTCATACCTTAAGTCGAACTCTGTCAAAGCAAAAATCCACTTCTCAATCCTTCCCTTCAAAACTAGATCCGATAGCATGTATCATACCACATCAGCTTTACACACTATGGTGCACTCATTGGAAAGTAAATAATGCATTAACTTTGTGCAAGAAAAATACAAGCATAAGCACAACTTCTCCACAGGTGAATATCTGGTCTCTATATCCAAAAGTCTTCTACTTAAATAAAATATAACTCGTTCCTTACCCTCAACCTCTTAGATCAAAACTAAGCCGATAGAATTCTAATCGGCTGACAAATATAATTTAAAAGGAAGCCCTTTTTGCGGTGGAATGAGAACCGGAGGAGTACTCAAATATTCCTTTATGTTATCCAAAGCGTTTTGTTGCTTTTCTCCCCAAACAAACTTTTGATAGGCTTTCAGCCTTAGCAATGGTGTAAACGGCTCGATTCGACCAGATAAATTTGATATGAATCATCTAACAAAATTAATCTTGCCGATCAATGACTGCAATTTAGGTCTTTTCTTTTGTAGGTTTTATCTCTTTGATAGCATTGATACTCCTCTGAGGTATCTCAATCCCCCTCTCATGTACCAAAAATCAAAGGAACTGCACAGCCGATACACCAGAAGCACGCTTGGTTGGATTCATCCTCAATCCATATTTTCTTGCTCTTTCCAAGACTCTTCTTAAATCGGCTATATGCTCATCAATTTCCTTAGACTTGACCACCACATCATTGATATAAATTTCAACCAACAAGCCAATAAGATTATGAAATATATAATTCATCGCTCTTTGATATGTAGCAACAGCGCTCCTCAATCCAAAAGTCATAACAGCCCACTCATACAAACCGATTGCACCAGGACATCGAAAAGCAGTCTTGTGAATATCTTCCTCGGCCATAAAAGTTTGATTATATGCTGTATTATCATCCATGAAACTGATAATCTTGTGTCCAGATGCTGCATCAACCAATTGATCGGCAATCGGCATTAGGTATTCATCTTTAGGAGTGGCTTTATTCAAATCTCGAAAATCGATGCAAACTCTAAGCTTGTCGTTTTTCTTGATTGCTGGTACTATGTTGGAAATTCACTCAGCATATCGGCATGGTCTGATGAAGTTAGCATCATAGAGTCTTGTAATTTCGGCCTTGGTAGCATCATACATTTCAGCTTTACAACGTCTTGGGGGTTGTTTGTACGGTCGATAGCCAGATTTAATAGGGAGTCGATGTTCAACAATCGATCAACTAAGTTCCGACATTTCATATTACTCCCAGGCAAAACAGTCTCCATAGTGTTTCAAAAGTGCTATTAATTTACATTTAAATTCCTTTGTCAAACCCTTACTAATATATGTCGACCTAGGTCTATCGCCTGGTCCAAGGTTCACTTCTTCTAATTCACCAGCTGATATAAATCCTTGCCCACGCTTGCCGTCAAGATCATATGCAGTAACCCTCCACGGCAACTTCAAAGGAACAATTGGGGCTCTCCATCTCCTATTGGTTGTATATCATAATCAGAAACTCTTAGATAATCTCCTTGCTAAACTCTTCCAGATAAACAATCAATTCCTTCCATCTCCCAAACAGACAAATCAGCACTAGATACATTAACTGACTTGTCGGCTGGCACGATCTCAATCTGGTCTCCTTGCCATTGAATCAAACTTTGATACATAGTTGAAGGAATACAACGATTAGCATGGATCCAATATCTTCCTAGCAACAGACTGTAGGAACCCTTCCCATCAAAAACAAAGAACGTAGTAGGAGTTGTCTTACTGTCGATAGTCAACTCCACATTTAAAACTCCCTTGGTTTCGGATGGATTCCCTTCAAAATCCTTCAAAATCATATTGGTCTTGTTTAAATCTTCTGAATTCTTCCCAAGCTTTCTGAAAGTCGAATATGGCATCAAATTGACAGCTGCTCCTCCATCGACCAACATCTTTGACATCGGCTTCCCATTAACAAACCCTTTTACATATAAAGGCTTTAGATGCCGATGGTCAGTTCCCTCTGGTTTCTCAAAAACGGCTTGCTGTGGAGACAATATCAATTTGGCCGATTGTGGTTCATCTACCTGCTCCACCATTTGTTCAATTGCATACTCAGCTTGCATCATAAAAACCATGTTTATCGAAGACGATGCGACCTCTTTCCCTTTGCTTTGAAGATTTTTATCTTGATCGGCTGGAACATCATCGGCTGAAACAATCTTCTTCTTTCACACGCCAAACTTTTCTTGTGCGCCTCATCCAATGTTCGATCTCATCTTCGACCTCCTGGAATTGCTCCATGTTCCTCATCCTCTAGACACGTCTTTTCTGGCTCTTGGTGAAAATTCTAGGACGACACCATTGTGGTTGCATAGTTTCAATTCTTCCTTGTGACTTGTTTCCAATATGATCTTGCTGGATCGGCCCAAGCCTCTGATGAACTGGCAGTCTTTCCTGAACCGGCCGATGCATACCGTTACTTTAGCGGCATGGTCTCTCAACATACTAAACATCAGGGTCACTGCAACCGGGATAATCTTCAATAGATGACAACCTCATCCCTTCATTCTAGCCAAATCTAAAGAATTCACAGCTCCAATGCGGATCAAAATAACTTTCATCGTTGTAATAATATGACTCCTCTTCCTTTTGGCGTCTTTTCTAATATTTATTGATCATGCTAGCTAATTTGACACCTCTTGCATAGTATTTACTTCCATCGGCTTGATTTCTGTTGACTCCAGTGTGAACCATGTTCACTGGGAAGGGTGGCCATCTATCTTCATCGGCCTTTTAGCTTCATCGAATTTGATGCTTCCTTGTTCTATGGCCGATTGAATCTGTTGTCTGAAGATTTTGCAGTCTTTGGTGTTGTGAGATCCTGTGTTATGCCATTTACAGTACTTCCTTCTCTTCAACTCCTCAGCCGATGGTATGACATGTCATGTCGGCAACTGAATATGCTTTTCTTGCAGAAGAAGGTCAAATATCTTGTCGGCTTTAGTAATGTCAAAATCAAATCTTTCTTGCTTCCCCGAATTCTTAACCCACTGGCATACTACTGTCTTCTTGTTTCTGGCCTACTCGGCTACATTGACCTCTGGATCATCATCTTCGGAGTCAGAATCATAACTATAAATATTATTAACGTTGTTGTCTTTCTTACCAAATTTTTATGGCCTCTTGGAACCGTGTTTCATGATCCGATACCTTCTGAGCCAAGTGTGCTAGACTTTCAAAGTCTTGAGCTGAAAATCTCTCCCTTATCAGCGTCAACAGTCCCTGGTAAGCCAAATCGGCTAATTGTGAATCAGTCAGGGCCAAGCTATAGCATCTATTCCTTACATCTCTGAATCTTTGAATATAGTCTGGCACTGTTTCATCTGATTTTTGCCTGATTGAAGTAAGATCCGATAATTTTATCTCTTGGATGCCACTGAAAAAGTATTTATGGAATTGTTTTTCCACATCGACCCAGCTCCAGATGGAATTATAAGGCAGGGTGGAAAACCATGTGAACGCCGATCCAGATAAGGATAGTGGAAATAATCTAACTCGGAGGGCCTCTGTAGCCGATGCTTCTCCACACTGTGCTAAGAAACGGCTGACATGCTCATAGGTTGACACATTGTCCTGCCCTAAGAATTTTGAGAAATCTAGCACCTTATATCGATTTGGCAATGGCACTCGATCAAAATACTCTGGATATGGGTGCTGGTACATGTTGCCATTATCCTTAGGCTTAAGCCCAAATTGTTCCCTCATTACATCGGCAATCATATCGGCCTATGGCTGCAGGACGCTCCTCCGCCATATTGTTGCTGCAGTTGATTATACTAGCCATATTGCGTTGGCTGGAGCCGTGGAGACCCTTCAAGCCGATACTGAGCCCGTGGAGAATGAGGCTGATAATGCTGATTAAGATTGGTTGCAAGAACTTGAGACGAGACATACGGAAGTGGTTCTAAGACATATTGCTGGCCCATCGGCTGGGTAGTTCCAATCGGCTGTTGTGAAACCGAAGGAATATGATACGTTGGCTCAACGATGGGTAGCTTGGTGTTAAGTATGTTCATCAGTTATTCTGGTGTCAACTGTGTTGAAGTATGCCCCCTAGTGATCGGCTGTTGTCTTGTCAATATCGTCGGGATGTTTGCGCTGGATGTGGGAGCCGATGGAGCCTGGGTTTGAAATGAGTGGTGTTTCCCACAAATTTCAGTCTTCACAGTTCTATAACCTAGAAAAGTGTCCCTTGGCGGATACATGGGTCCTTTTGCTTTTTCCTTGGCTATAGTGCCAGCCACCACCGTCTTGATCATGTTTGTTAAGGTTTTTACAAGTACTCCGGATTGATTGATGAGAGCGTGATGAACTGCCGAATCAATGCGATCTTGTAATGTGTGAAGCTCTTCATCATTTGACTCGGCTTTAATCTCTTTGCCCTTGTCATTACTTGTTCCAGACGTACTTGGCTCCGATTTCATGATCGGCGGCAACTCCACTTTGCTTTTCTAGATAACCGTGCCCTGGCAGGTCACCGCGAACGAATGAAGGTACTGGCTTTAGAGTTGATCTATCAGTTTCTTCATCTCTTCCTTCTGCTCTTCGTTTAGTTGTTGGATCGTGATTGGTAGGATGTTATCTTTCGTAACTAACTTCAGTTATGTTGGGCGTCACGATGACACAATGGTCGTACCAGGTGAGCCAAAAGCGTGTTGATGCAAAACACACACACCGACCTGAGAGATTTGCTTTACTCTAGTACAGGTCCAAAACTTGCTTTTAGGTTCGAAGGGCATGCCAGTTGATTTGATCCTGTAATCAACAACAAGATAGAACATGCAAGTTTGTTAGTAAACGATAGTCAATCGGCTAGACAGCCGATATCATATCGTGATGTAACCTAGCCGATGCAATATAGCATGGATCGGCTGTAAGGTATATTCGATGATAAGCTAACCCTAAATTTGATACATTGGCTGAAAATATCAGTGTTATATAATCTATATATCAATATTACTTTAGAGATAAGCAACCGGGATAGATCGGACTTAACCGAGACAGTATAAATTGCCCAAGTCTAAAATAACATTAAATAACAATTATATATACTCATGTCATAGCCGATGTTCAGATTTAAGCATACATCGGCTATAGCTCCGATACAACCTTATACTAGGATATTCTCTTGCAACAAATATATTCAACTAATACCAATCAGATTGGTAATAAGTCCAATATATTTATATTAGATTAGATCCTGATGTAAGGGGCAGATATAGCATATTAAACAAAACATGAAACTATGTAAAACATCTATACCAAATAAGATCGGCTGAAACCCCGATACTATCCTTATTAACAACCATAAAACGGGCTAGAGATTATGATTCTAAACACGACTTAATAGATCAAACTCAACTAATGCAACATTAAGTATGAAAAGAAGCACAATATCTAGACAATCAAGCCGATGGTTGCCTTTTCAGGATGGTGGATACATTATATAATTCAAACCAACAAGACAATCTGGCCATTATCAGCAAAACCTTAAATAGAGATCGGCCGAGACGAATAGATAGCATTGTCAATCTAACGTATATGATAACTCAGAGACTTACAAGATAGAATTAGAGTGTCATAGAGATGTAAGCACTAATTCCGATAATGCAAACCGCCATAACAAGACCTACCTCTTCGCTGAAGATCAAATTGATGCAGCTCGACTCGAAAGCAAGAACTCATTGAAAATTAAAAAAACAAAGGATGGCGATGCACCGAGATTGATTGAACTGTTGTTATTTTATTGATAAAGCCTCAGTTCTATATTTATACCCGAAAATACAAACATTGTCCAAGATGGACACGACTCATATTGTCCTAATACAAATCTAACTAGCAAACAAGTTCCTTAGGTGGACTCTTACCGAAATTATCTATAAGGAAATTACAGATAATCCTAATTAATAGATACATTTACTAATTCTAGACTCTATCCTTGTCTGGCAACATCGTCTCAAACTCTTCCTCGAACCCGATATTGATCATGCATGCAATATCGGCCATATCAACTATCCAGATCAGACTTGGTTCCAGCCGATACGGTCTTCCAGCCGATGCGCACTCTGTTTCTGTGAATTCCGCATATCTTCAATTCCGTTTCGAATTGGACTTCGTTTCCGATTCATATGCTTGCCAAATTTCATCGTCAACCCTTCTATGAACCAAAAATGACGTTGTGAGATAGGATTAGACTTGGAGAAGATCTTGGTTTGGTCCCCAATCAACTTCTTTGATCATAAAAGCATTTCATAATCCCGCACTCATTTCCTTCATCCACACAATTATTTCTGCAAACGAGAAGATGCAGAACTCATAGTGCAATAATGTTCAAATATATAACATGTAAATCTCATATAGAAAGCATGCACCTTTGGTTGTTCGATACATAAGGTAGTTATGGTTATATCTGATCTAGTGATTTCCTCATCAAGTGTCATACTAATGGTTCTCTAACTCCTCATGAATGGTTGATGTTTAACGCAAATAAAATGGTTAATGTGTAGTATGAATGGAAAGGTTCTGTAGCCATGCTAATACCAAATTACAAGTTTGGTGCTATCAATGTTTTTAACATGTCTGGAATTTCTCTGGTGCTGATAATAGACTAATTTGGTTGTTGTACATGGAGTAGGCTCAGTTTATGTTAGCAGTCGTCGTCTTAATCTTCTAGAGAATATGGTCGTTCCACAATATCGAAGATGTATGTGACGCAAAATCTACACCAGAAAAATACATTGTGCAGATTGTTGCTCTCAAAGAGAAGGGTGTCCCTGTTGGTAGAATTGGCTTGCAACTTGAAAGGTAATACCAACCATCCAGTAGGAAGCATTATCTGCGATTCCTAGATAAGCTTTCCATGTTGGGTCTCCCTATTTGGACCATTCAATTGGATCTCACAGCATAAAATGTAATGTGATACAATCTTGTTTTTTATTCTGCCCAACTTAACTTAACATTATTTATTTTTTTATTGTTAAAATTGTCCAACTTAAGTTAGCATATTCTGCCCGTTGTGTTGTGTCACAAGTAAAGAAACCGGAAGCGTACCATTGACCGCCCCAGCAACGGTTTCCAGACCAGTTTCACCACTCCACTGAGTAATCTTCCCACCAATTACAGTTCAAAAACAAATGCGTAAGAACAAACAACGCTGTAATAGTCTTAAAAAAAATGGCTGTCACAGCAGTCAGCAGACCACATGAATATAGAATTAGACATGATAATGCTTAATTTGAAATTTTGAACAAAAAAGTTAGCAACACAAAATTGTACTGCAAAACTTTATTTATTATTAGCACACTTATTGCGTACAATGCACAAGCTAATAACACCGCACTTCACACCACTACTAGGTTTTAGGCACAAATAAACATCACGCGTGATGTAAAACAGGAGCAAGCAATACGTTTGATGAACGCTTCTACAAATCTTCTGCGCACTCTGCCATTGAGCTATTTTGATACAGGAATTTGTATTTGAACAGATGAAAACGATTACTCAGCCTTCCAAGACGACAAGGGAGGCGTCTCAGAGTCCTTCCAAGTGCCGGCCGTCTGAGCATACCGATCACCTTGAACATCATCTGTGCTAGCATAAGACTCGAGTTCAGCCATTTCCTCAGGGGTGAGCTTCACAGATAATGCTGCAACGTTTTGGTTGAAATTCTCGATTTTTGTTGTCCCAGGTATTGGGCATACATCGCTCCCCCGATGATGGACCCAGGCCAATGCGAGTTGTGACGGTGTGCATTCTTTTCGGGCTGCCATTGAGTTAACACGCTCAAATATTTCACCATTCTTCTCAAGATTCGTCGGTTGAAATCTAGGAAGATGCTGCAAAAGTATCAATAGAAGTTCTTAGTACATAAGAATACAGTCTACTTCATTTCTTGAAGAATAAATAGACAAGACGTTAATATACAGCACAAAGGTCGGAAAATGAGAGTACATAAGAAAGTACTTAATGGGAACTCCTAGTATTCAAACTATAAGGACTACAATAAATTACATGGTTTCAAAATATAAGGCATGATGTCTATTTAATGATATTTTTTCTACATTTGTCATTTGTCTCTACTCGATGTACGAATTAACAAAAAAACAAAATTGGTTTCAATAAAGGTTAACTATTCTATTATTCTTATTCTCAAAGATGAACTACTACACAACTAATCTTTTATCGTGGTACAAAACACAAATCTCTTGGTTACATTTAGAACTGGTACTAAAAATATTTTTAGTACCGGTTCTAAAAGCCCAAACCCAAAAATATCTTTAGTTCTAGGTTGGTATTACCAACTGGTACTAAAGATACTAAAGACCCAGATTAAAGATTGAGAATCATTCTCAATCATTCTCAATCTTTAGCCCGGGTTGGTATTACCAACCGGTACTAAAGATATATCTTATATATTTTTAGTACCGGTTGGTAATATCAACCCGGACTAAATATTATCAATCTTTAATTTAGTCCGGATTGGTATTACAACCGGTACTAAAGATACATCTTTAGTACTGGTTGGTAACACCAACCGGGACTAAAGATATCTTTAATACCGGTTGGTGTTACCAACCGATAGTTAAGATATCTCCAGGGGTAGTTAAAAAAGAAAACATCACCGTCCAAGTCAGATGTGTATGGTAGGTGAGATCGTAACGCGCACGTGTGAGGGTTGAGGTGAGAGATCTTGAGTTCGAATCCTATACCAATATATTTTTTAACTTATTATGCATCTATTTTAACCGGTACTAAAATCTCAATTTTTAGTCTCTATATTTTAGTACCGGTTGTTATATCCGGTAATATAGGGGATTACGAACCGGTAGTATAGAGCCGTTTTCTATCAGTGATGTTAACACTACAGATATCACGGTATTTTCCCTTCCTACTCTGTTGTTTTCGTTACCTCCTTCATGCTCATTCTTAGGGAAAACTGAGTGGGTAGTATCCATAGGAATTTACCTTGCGAACATCCTGAACTGATAGAGACTCCACTAGTTTAGCTCCACTAGAAAAGAACCCTCTACCGAGTGGGCTGTAAGCTACTGTTCCAATCCCAATTTCTCCGAAATAGAAATAAGGAAAATAGTTAAAATGTAGCATATGATTTTTTTCAACACATAAACTAATTCGTTTATTTCAGTACCTGCAAGTTGGAATTATATCTTCTTCCACGTATCTAGACCATAATGACCACTCGAGCTGAACTGCAGTGACAGGGTGCACAGCATGAGCCCTTCAATTGTTGATGCAGATGCTTCAGATAATCCAATGTATTTTATCTTTCCTTCTTCAACTAGTTTCTTGAGTTCACCAATCTAACAATGGAAAGGTAAATATCAACTAGATAATATTGAGAAGAAAGGCCACACATGGCTCTCAAGACCAAAATACAATGAAAGGTAGTTCAATTTAGTTGTACACAATAATTCCATGCAATACCATAAGTAATTGTATTTCAGGTGCTCGTATCCGCTTTCAGAACTGAAATATATAGCATACCAAAACGTTCAAAACACAGTAGTTCAAGTGCTCGTATTGCTAGTTTGTAGTTAGATGTTTTGTAGGTCTATTTCGGTTCTCATATGTCCTTCCTTACCATAAGTAAGGATCCACTAAATATTAAAACTTAACATGTAAAGATGCCACATCATCATTCACTAATAATTATTACATTTAAACATCATGCAAGCATGTTATATTATCTATATTTTATAATTTATTATATTTTATAGCTTTTCAAATGCAAAGATATTAAATCATCATCTCACATAATTCATATAATATTTTAATATGTCTCTTAATCATTTTCTATAATATCTTATGTACCTATATAGTTCATCATATATAGTTCATCCTAGCTTCTAACTTAATTAATGCGCTCTCTCTCTTCTCCCATTAAGCCATATAACATCAATTGTTTTGCTCTTAGATGATTATCTATGGTTCAAATTATCTCCCTCATTTTCTTATCTTATCAAATCATATCACCTCAATTGTTTTTAGCCCTTAATGATTAATCTATGATCAAAACTATTTCCCTCATTTTCTTCTCTCATAAAACCACATAAACTTACTTTTACATTTGAATCATCATTCTATATACTATTTAAATTTAAATTATCATAACCACATCAATTTACATAAGTTTATGTTGTCTAGCTATCTTACACATTACTTTTACTTAGTCCTATCATACTAAACTCTCGCAGCACCTCGTGGGGTTTCACCTAGTTCTGAAAGAAAACTAGTCCTCTTCAACAAAGATTTTTGCACCAATTTTTAGTGCTCTCATATCTATTTATTTTGGTTTATGTATTTCTGCATTGGTTTTTGGATTGTTAAACTTTGTAATGTTGGTTTGGTTGGTGGTTAAGATCCCAGCTATGACAAGAACAACATTGTATGTTGTAAATGCTCAGTGACATGCATGTAATTTATTGGTTCAGTCTTTACGTCTTCACCCTTCAAAATTCCACAGCTATTGTCTAATAGATGAAACCCTCCTTTATATCTAAGATAAATGTAGTATATAAATGAAAATAAAACATTTTTCAATTATAGAAAACCATCGACCAAATATGGAGTAACGTAACTGTCCAGTGACATTGACAGTGAAAGATATTCATCAAAGGTTTTCCACACAATTATGGCACTAACGTACTGACCCAATTAGAATTTGGTCAGGGTGGCCCATGATCGTTATTTACGTATGTTTAGTACCTTCTTGCTAGTTTAGTAATGGTGGAACTAACTTATAAGATATCTTCCCTCTAACCATACCACTCTCAGGTTAACCCTTTTACAAGAAGCGATGACGAAAGTGTAAGTGGAGTGGTATGTGTAAGTGGACCCGCTCGTCGGATAGGCTGGCTACGCAGTTCTAGAGAGTGTGATGTAACAAATGGTATCAGACTCGACCCTCGCGATTGCACGTACGGATCAGTGTGCGGGCATATGGCGCATGACACATGTGAGCTCTGTGTGATGCACAAGGCATGGCATATGGCACCGTCGCTGGACGTACGGATCTGCTTGAAGAGGAGGCGTGTTCCTAGATATTTGCCTATATGCCTGTGTGGCTCCATGGGTAAGTTGGGCCGACGGGGACATCGGATCCTTTGAGGGGGTGTATATAACATGCAGGTCCAATTAGAATTTGGTCTGTGTAACTCATGAGAACTGTGTGCGCATGTTTAGTACCACTTTACCAGTTTAACAAGAGTGGAACCAACTTACATATTCCCTCCAACCATACTACTCCGTTGGATGGGCTGGCTACGCGGTTCTGGAGGGTGACCTATTACAGGCACACAGACAGATATTAATGCAAATAATATTGTGCTATTTATTTTTAGAAATGTATCTTTTACAAATATATGGTTCCAACTCTTGTTGTGAAAAAAGATAAAGAAATTTATGCTTCATGTTGCTATTACAACAAAATATAATAACTTATCCTTTCAGAACTAAGACCAAGTTGCTCCGAACAAATTGACCTCTCTTATTTTTTTTTTCAACAACCTCGTAATCCTCCCGCCATTCTAGTTTTACCAATGAATATGAAATTAACTATCTAGAGAAATGGTAAAAACTAAATGCCCCCCCCCCCCCCTTTTTTTTGCTTTTCATCGATAAGAAGATGCACATTTTTCTGGCAGTTGTCCCAATAATACTACATACCTATATAGTCATCTCCACGAAGTTTAGCTAATTTTATTTTTATCTTGTCTCATTAACTTACATCATCTTAGTTTTTTATAACCCACGGATAGGAAAATAAGTTCTATAGCACCGAAAGCTTCTATGGGAAAAATTGTCTCCCTCTTTTTTCTTCTCCCATGAAACCACAACACCATAATTTTGTCTTGGATGATCCTGTTTTCCTTCTTTTTCTTCTCTCACGAAGTTAATTTTAGTTTTGATTTTGAATGAGCAAACTATATATAAGATTTAAATTGTCATAAATCATATCATCTGAATTATTTATAACTTCTTTTAACATGAGCGATCAAATATACAGTCCAACTACAAAACAAATCCAATCTTACACCTTATTTCCATCATTATCATGTAAACTTTCCCCACAGCCACGTTTATGTATAATCTTGACACCAACCCATTGACAAATCAACACACCACTACCTACACTTGTATCTTTTACATCCACACAAAAAACAGTATTTCCTCTGTTTTAAAAAAATGAGAATAAAAGAAAAAAAGAAGCAGAAAGGAATTGAAAGATAGGAGACAGGGAAGGGGCACCCACCGTGACCTCGATGGGCACCTTCTTGTCGACGCGGTGTAAAGATCGATGCAATCGACGCCGAGCCGCCGGAGGCTGCCCTCGCACGCCGCGCGCACGTACGCCGGGTCGCCGCGGATCTCCACCTTCCCGTCGGCGAACGAGACGGCGAACTTTGTGGCCACCTCCACATTCTCCCTCACGCCGCCCCGCAGAGCCTGCAGATGCATGTAGGCGCACAGGAGCATTCCGTCGAGCACCTTCAGCGCGTGCCCCCGTACCCAAAAAAATAACCAAGCATATGTGCAAAGAAACTGACCTTGCCGAGGAGGAGCTCGTTGGTGTGGGGGCCGTACATGTCGGAGGTGTCGAGCAAGGTGACGCCGGCGGCGACAGCGTGGTGGATGAGCGCCTCCATGTCGGGCTCCGACTTGGGTGGACCGTAGAAGGTGGACATGCCCATGCAACCCAGCCACTGCGCCGAGACCTCCAGCCCCTGCGAGCCCAGCTTCATGCGCCGCACCGCCGCCGTCTCCGTCGCCGGAGCAGCACCTTCCATGGCAGGCCGGAATCGGATCGATCTATCGATTAATTTCTCCCCGCTGCTTCTGATCGGTGATGCACTGATGCTACGTACGTGGGTTCTGGCCACTCACTTGTACATAAGGGTCGGTGCATACTTTGCGTAAGAGCTTTCGCATGTCTCGTTTTTTCCTGACCGTCGGATTCACGTATCGAACGGCCCAACATTTCCATGCCGCCACATCGCTCGTGGCCAAAGGCGTGTCGCGGTCAAAGACTTCGAATTAAGTCTTACACGAGAATCTCAGACACTATCCGTAGCAAACTTAATTACTACCTCCGTTTAGTCTTTAATTTTTTTAAAATTAGTAACATTTAAAATATCATATTAGTTTCATTAATCTAATATTAAATATATTTTGATAATATATTTGGTTTGGGTTAAAAAATACTAATCTCTAATATATTTTTCTATAAACTTGATTAAACTACTTATAATATAAAACAGATGGAGTAGCATATCCATCTTACCTCTCAGTTTGGGTAATACTAGAAAAAGAAGGTAGAGTTTTTTTTCTTATTCTGAACGTAACAGATAAAATGAACGTTTCAGTTTACAAAGTGGTCGTACACGCAGGCGCATACTCACCATATGAAAATACACCCTCGTGTTATTTTTACGAGTACCTTCGAACACTGTACCACCATATTTTGATATAGATGAAGTAACCACATGAATCTCGCTATGGTAAGGTACATCGCCTACCCATGATATGTTAATTAGCTGTAAATATGAGTACCTATTCCAAGGGATTGACCTAGATTACCCGGATAGATGTTTTCTTTTTCTAAAAGATATTGCATAAGGGTCATCACTTAAATAGTTAATCTGCTTTGTTTTATGTACAAAGGGGATGAAAACAACATGATGCTCTGGTTGGTAGAACTAGCTTAATGTCCAAAGCTACGGTACTATTTAATAATACAAATTAAATAATCATGAAAATATATATGCTTTAATAATCAAGCATAAAACAAGATAACAGATATATTTGATCTTAAAAGAGAATTTTTGAATAAGTTATAATATTCACTGCTGGGGAACTCATCTTTAACCTAATTTGTATCGTAGCCCTGGTTATGTAACCAGGACGTACAATTCAGGATTAAAAATGGGTATTTTTAGTCCCAGTTGAAATAACCGGTATTTTTAGCCTTCGCCCGTCGCGCGCTGCCATCACCGAAGAGTAGCTCGCTGGCCACTGCTCCCGACCTGTCGCGCACCGCTGCTCGCAAGTAGAAGGAGAGGGAGAGATAAGGACGAGAGAACGAGAGAGGAGAGAGAGGATAAGGGAGAGATAGATGATAAGGGAGAGAGGGGGAGAGGGGTAATAAAAAGGGAGAGACAAGTGTTGATCTTTAGTACCGGTTGGTGCTATCAACCAGTCTACAGATCCTGTGTGGCCTGATAAAACCTGAACCAGAACTGAACCGGAACAAAAAAAATGATCTTTAATACCGGTTGGTAATACAAACCGGTACTAAAGATCATAGGCTTATAAACCGGTACTAAAGATAATATTTAGTACCGGTTCATAAGAGAACTGAGAGATTTATGATTTCAGCCGATCGAGTAAAGATCGGTTCTCCAGCAGTGATTGTTAATTACATAACCACGTGAATCAATCCAAACCATGTAACACCAAATGTACAACTTCACCATCAATGAGTAGATAGATGTAAGTTTTTTTCGTTGTACAAAGCGCTGGGATTTAGGAGAAGGAAAGTGAAATTCGTAGAATGCAATATCTTGGTCCCGCACAGCGGGGAATCCAGCTCCCAGGTTGGCCAGATGGCCACCTGGGCTCTGTCGCTGGGACCTCTATCATTAATTAGCAAGAAATACATATAAACTAATGTTAAGAAATCTATTTATATCTACATGTATATAAATCTATATCTATATCTATATCTATATCTATCTATCTATCTATATCTATACTATTTGGACACTTTCTACGAGCTCTCACTTTAATCAACAAAAATTGGCCATGGATTAAATCTCTACTTTTTATAAAAATTGAACATGTTTATGCCGATACTTTGATACATCGTCTGTATTTGGTATTTGAGTCAGTTCTGAAGTTCGTTCGTTTTTGAAATATATAAGAAGCCGTATAAAAAATCCTTCCAAAAAACTTGCATGTTAACTTGGAATTAACTTGGAATGAGAGTCGACTCCTAATTTCTTCAGAATTTCTGCCAGACCATAAAAATGCAACGTGCAACGTGCAGGATATAGCCATCATCAGGTTCCGAATTGGATATAATACTATCTAAAATAAAAATCCCATATATCTTTTAGAAAAAAATAACAATAATATGATTTAGCACTAGAGGTTTAACAAAAATATTCCATCCACCCACCGTATGTTATAAAAGTCAGCATCTACCATCATCCATCCACCAAATAAAGACTCCACAGTATTACGATTCTCCTCTCTTACTATCCATGCCAAATAAGATATGAGCTTAAAAAAAGTATGATGATGCTAGCAAATCAAAATGCTCACAACAGAAGAAGACAATATTCTCAAACATGATAAAAAATATATAGAAAAATAGTCATGTTCTCTAAATAAAGCACAAGGAGGATCGTACAAAAATAAGTCATCATCCCATTTTTTCACCCTTCCACATACATATCCCTCTCCACTTATATGTGCACAACTTGATTATGTTTGTATGCCTAGTATTCTTTTTATTTACTTGTTGATTTTACAAGATACTTGATGCCAGTATGACATTCCTATTCCCTCCTCTAAGTTCCACATAAGCCTTATTAGAAAGGTAGGATAAAAAAAAAAAAAGATAACATCAATACCTTGCTGGAGATTAAACATTAATGAGCGACATGAGAGAATCAATTGAGAAGTTAAAGTAAAATTATGTTTTATGAGAAAAAAGAAAGTAATTTATCAGGAGTAAAGGCGATTTGAGTCAAGGTTGTTCCACTTATCAATTATTCAAGATAGCATTATTCAAGATATCATTGTAGACACTTCAAGTATATGGCTTGGAATACATTGTATGTTGTACCATTACACAGAAATTAGTGATTGCAAAACTTTATTAATTATTAGCACACGTACTGCGTGCAATGCACAAGCTTATAGAACCGCACTTCACACAAGTAGGTTTTAGGCACAAACATGACGAAAGCATAGAACATAACAAAATACAGGCAGACAGGACAGCTCACAGCTTATTCCAAATATACGTGATGTACAACAGGAGCAAGCAGCGACCGATGAACACTTCTACAAAAACTTGTGTCCGCTCTGCCATTCAGCTATTTTGAACCAGGACTTTGTATTTGAACAGACGGAAATGATTACTCGGCTTTCCAAGATGACAAGGGAGGGGTCTCAGAATTTTGCCAAGTAGTGTTGGCCATTGCCTGAGGATACCGGTCGCCTTGAACATCATCTGTGCTGGCATAAGACTCGAGTTCAGCCATTTCCTCAGGTGTGAGCTTCACAGATAGTGCTCCAATGTTTTGGGTTAAATTCTCGATTTTTGTTGTCCCAGGTATGGGGCATACATCGCTTCCCTGATGATGGACCCAGGCCAATGCGAGTTGTGACGGTGTGCATCCTTTTCTGGCTGCCATTGCGTTAACATGCTCAAATATTTCAGCATTCTTCTCAAGATTCTCTGGTTGAAATCTAGGAATATGCTGCAAAAGTATCAATACAAGTTCTTAGTAAATGAGCACTCATTGTAGTTCTACTTCATTTTTCAAACAAATAGACAACACAACACAAAGATGAGTTCAATATAAAGGTTTGAATCCGATCAATGCAGAGTAAATATATCTATTGAACATAAGTGTTTCGTGTTACCAATGCAGAAAGTTCAGAAAATGAGATACAGAAGAAGGTACTTAATGGGTATTCCCATCATTATATTGCAATTTTCTCTTAAATTAGAAGGTTTCCAAATATAAGGCGTGAATGCCTATTTGAGGGATTTTTTTTCTCGTTTTTGTCTACATCGATCATTCATCTCTACTCGATGTATTAGTAAACACACAAACAAAATTGGTTTCAAGAAAGGAAACAAATTAATTATTCCACTGTTCTTCTTCTGAAAGACATTAACACTACAGATATCATGGTGTTTTCACTATCATGCTCTGCTATTTTCATGAAATCATTCATCCCAATTCTTAGGGAAAACTGAGTGAGTAGTAACCATGGAAATTTACCTTGCGAAAATCCTGATCAGATAGAGACTCCACTAGTTTAGCTCCACCAGAAAAGAACCCTCTACCAAGTGGGCTGTAAGCTACTATTCCAATTCCAAGTTCTCTGAAATGGAAATAAGAAAAATAGTTGAAATGGAGCATGTGATTTTCTTGAACAGATAAACTAATTTGGTGTTTTTTTCAATACCTGCAAGTTGGAATTATATCTTCTTCCACGTCTCTAGACCATAATGACCACTCGAGCTGAACAGCAGTGATAGGGTGTACAGCATGAGCCCTTCTGATTGTTGATGCAGATGCTTCAGATAACCCGATATATTTTATCTTTCCTTCTTCAACTAGTTTCTTGAGTTCGCCAATCTAACAATGTAAAACGTAAATCAACTAGATAAACTTGAGAAGAAAGGTCCGTACTTAAAAGACATGCATGGCTCTCAGGACAAAAATACAATGGAAGGTAGTTCAGTTTATACACAATAATTACAGGCAAGGATTCCAAACTATCATAGGTAACAGCAGTTAAGGTGCAACCTCTTCTACGCTATGAGAAAGATATAGGATGCCAAAATAATCAAAACGTTATCAGAAAGATATGTTATAGTAACTATGCTAGTTTGTAGTTAGATATTCAGAAAGAAAACGAGTCCTCTTCAGCAAACATATTTGCACAAATTTTCAGTCCTCTCATATCCATTTATTTTGATATTTATGCATTGTTTTATTAAACTTTGAAATATTGGCTTGCTTGGTGCTTTAGATCCCAAGCTATTACAAAAACAGCATTGTGTGTTGTAACTGCCCATGTCAATGGAAATTATTGGCTCGATCTTTACTTTACCTCTTCACCCTTCAAAATTTCACAGCTAATGTCTACACTAAATGAAACCCTCTATATCTAAACTAAATATAATATTTAAATGGAAAGAAAACATTTTTGAATTATAGAAACCATCGATCAAATAGGGAGTTATGCCAAACAGACAGATCTTAATGCAAATAATACTGTACTACATATCTTTACAAATGTACTAGTATTTTTAGTGAAATTTTAATTAGTATAGTCTTCAGTTGAGGTACAAAAACAATGAAAGAGGAGGTCCATGAAATGGAGGTTCCTTTTATCTTTTCTCTCCTTCACATACCCTGTCCTTTCAGAACACATACCATCTTACTTTGAATAAAAGAAAGGTCAATGTACACACAGCCAAACAAACTTAAGAATTCAAGTGTGCCTCAAGCTGGGTTAAATTTTCCTCTGTTCAAAATTGACCTTTCTTAAACTAATCATCTAGAAAAGTGGGTAACAAAACAGATGCTCCTTTTTTTATTCTTTTTCTTTTCTTTTCTTTTCTTTTTTTTTTTTTGCTTTTCATCAACAAAAGATGTCCATTTTTCCGGCAGCTGTCCTAATAATTATTGTAGAATCTTGACACCAACCCATTGACAAACCAACCCACCACCACCAACTTCCCCTTTCAGGCACACGTGTATTTTTCGCATCCACACATAACAAAAAAAAAAATAAAAGGAAAGATAGGACTGGGGAGGAGTGGCACTCACCGTGACCTCGATGGGCACCTTCTTGTCGACGCGGTGCTGGTAGTAGAGGTCGATGCAGTCGACGCCGAGCCGCCGGAGGCTGCCCTCGCACGCTGCGCGAACGTACGCCGGGTCGCCGCGGATGTCCCGCTTACCGTCCGTGAACGCTATGCCGAACTTGGTAGCCAGCTCAACCTTATCACGCACGCCGCCCTGCAGCGCCTGCCGTTCCGATTCAAGCAGACATTCCGCCGAGCACCTTGAGCGCACTCTCACAAACAAACCAAAAGAGACTAGAGAGAGAGGACAGGAGAGGATGGAAGGTACGTACGTACCTTGCCGAGGAGGAGCTCGTTGGTGTGGGGGCCGTAGATGTCGGAGGTGTCGAGGAGGGTGACGCCGGCGGCGACGGCGTGGTGGATGAGCGCCACCATGTCGGGCTCCGGCTTGGGCGGACCGTAGAAGGCGGACATGCCCATGCAACCCAGCCCCTGCGCCGAGACCTCCAGCCCCTGCGAGCCCAGCTTCATGCGCCGCACCGCCGCCGTCGCCGGAGCAGTAGCTGCCATGGCCGGCCGGGATCGGATCGATCGATTTCTCTCCGCCGCTTCTTGGTCCACTCCGTCACTTATATAATGGGGGAGTATAATGCAGAGCAAGCGTCAGTCAGTAGGTGGGACTGGGAGGAGTGTCTGTAAGAGCTTACGCATGTCTAGTTTTTTTTTTATTTCCTTTGTATAGCCCGTTTTTGATGGGCCGAAATTTTAGCCCATCCACGCAAGCATGTAAAGTACACTGCACAAGCTTGGATTTTTCACCTTTGGTCAAAAAAACTTATTTTATAAGACCCTGAAAACTTACTAAAACAGATCATTTTCGTAGCGCCAATATTATTGGCACCGTGATTTAATATGACAGCGCCATCATCCTCCTCGTCCACCAGTGAAAATTAAGTCACTGATGTGAAGGGGATGACACCAATATCACTACTGCCGACCCTATTTGTAATAAAAAAGATTTACAAATAGGTTCTTAGTGTCATTGTCATTGGCATCGAGAACCTATTTCTAAATATCTTTTATTATAAATAGGTATTTTTTAGAATTTTTTCACAAATAGTTTCTCAACATCAATGCTACTGACGTCATCTCCTTTCCCATTAGTGACTCCTTTCCCATTAGTGACTTAGCTTCTATCAGGAGGCAAGGGGGACAGTGCCAATATCATTTCACCCTCATATTGGACCATGGCACCGATGATCTTGGCGCCACGAAAGCTCCACTCCTAAAATAAGTTTTTAGGGGTTTAGTTGTAGAATAAGTTTCTCAAAAGGACTAAAAGGTGAAAAATCTAGCTGCACAAGCTCCTAAAAATACATGTTCTGAACTAATCCATAGAGCCCATTCGGATGGGCCGAAAAAGTTCGAATTACTCCTCAAAATGTTTCAGTAGTCAGACATATCGTATCAAATTCAATACTAGAATTTTTACATTCCCAAACTCTTTAGCAGATAAATTACCCCACGCCTCCTAACTTTATCTTACGTGACGCACATGTGATATTCCATTCAGCCAAACAAATAAAAATCAATGGGGCCCATATGCTTCCCCCTCTTCTCGGCCTCGCTTTCCGATCAAGCCACCAGCAACTCCGCCAACTATGCTCCAAGGATTCAGCCTGCTACTATATCCAATCCATCCGAGTTGTCCCAATAAAGCGTATTTCACTTTAATACATCTCCGTGTACTTTCCTTATTGGTCTTACTCAGATACTTACTCGGGTTATTACAATATGGACACAGTCATTTATTGCCCAGTCCACTTATCTTTCTCCTTTTCTTTACGGTTAACAGGGTCAACTAACCAAAAACCTTTGCGGTTCATCACCAGTTACGGATCGTAACAACTATCACCATCACCCCGATCACTCCGATAACTGATACCCAGTGCTGCGAGTGGAATGACAATGAAGCGAGTCTAGAGGTACCGGCAAGTTCTCCTGTGAAAAGATGAGCGGCCCATCTCCCACACGCACCCCGAGCGCTTCCGGTCACGTCAACTGCCACAAAGCCCTACTAAGGCCATGGCCAACGGAAGGGATAGACCCATAAAAAGGTGATGCTAAGTGGGATGAAACCATACTTGTGATATCCCTCACACTGTGCAAGCCATACTCCCATCTTATTTTTGCGATTCAGTACTTGTCAGATGATCACATTTTGCATTTAAAGCCTTGAATCAATTTTATTTGCATATAAGTCCAATATTTGCAGTGTGCCCCCTAAAAATCACAAACATATATAAAGGCCCACCCCTTCCCTCTTCTTTCGCCTCTTCCCTCTCTTTCTCTCTCTTCGCTGGGCTGCGATGAGCTTGAGCTCCCCTCTCCCCTCCCCAGCGCGGATCACGCGGCGACGGCAGATGGAGGCACCAAAGGTGGGGATCAATGCGGCGGCAGCGTGGATCGACGCGGCGGTGACGGCGGATGGAGGCGCTAGAGATGGGGATCGATGCAGCGGCGGTGGCAGGGATTGATGTGGCGGTTGCGGGGATCAATGCGGTGGCGGTGGATCAACGCAGCGGCGGAGTGGATAGACGCGGCGGCGGCAGCGGATCGTCGCGGTGGAGGTGGGGATCGACGCAGTGGCACTCGGGGTGGCAGATCGGGTCGTCGGTGGCCGGTTGAGCTTCCCGGGTAGACCGTTCTCTCTAGTCCACCCCCTCGCCATCTTCTTCCCCGGCGTGGGAGCAGCAACGGCGCAGGACGGTGGCTCGGGGTGAGGCATCTCCCCAACGCGGCTCCTCGCCCGTTCCTCGTCAAAAAGCTGACGAAACTACGCGGTCCTCTGTCCTCTGCTAGTGTCGTGGCCCTCTGCGGGGTGAGACCACTCTCCAGCATGGAGCATTGGCCTAATGTCCTTCCAGCGCTGCAAAAAGCAACCAACTATTACCGTCGAGGCGTAGGCACAGCAAACAAGCTCGATGTCATCGCCAGCGGTGAAAGGGTGGTCGAAGTTGCCACAAGCAAGGTGGTCCTTCACCTATCGCGGCACCACCAGCGCGAGTGGCAGCGTGACATCTGCATCACCACGCAATGGCACGCGCAAGTGACAAAGCAACGGTGTTGGCAGCAACTGAGGGTTCCGTGTCTCCTGCTACTCCCCTAATACGACTCGTTCCACTTCTCTCGTGCCGTGAATGCCCTCAAGAAACGTTGGCGCTAGCACGAACGGATGGGATCTGAGAGTACGACAGCTGAGGAAGTTTTGGCCTCAACGATGTGACGACGCAAATTGGTGTGGCACCAGGGGCGAGCATGACTTTGCCCTCTCTAACCATCCTCTGTGGATCTTCTTCCCGTGGTTTTGGCAGGGCAAGTACCTTCCCCAGCAAGTTCATGGAGTCCGTCACTTCCTTCCCCAGCAAGCTCATGGAGCCCACCGTCGCCTTCCTCCGCTAGTTCATGGAGGTCAGCCGCCACCTCTTCCTTCGTGCTCCTGTTGCAAAAGGGAGATGGAAAAGAGGAGAGGGGAGGAAAAAGAGGTGGCCCTGACACATGAGCCCCATAGAATTGTTTTTTTTTGATTGATTGGACTGCTAAAACTGCTTCAAATTGAGTTAAAGGGGTATTTCATCCGATTTGAAGAGTTCGGGGACGTAGGACATCCAATATTAATTGGTATTGGAGTTAAGAATGTAAATCACAAAACCGAGGTTTAGATGATATTTCAGATTTTTTCCTTATATAAATGTCTTGTTTCTTTTCAAACAAGTTCCTACAGCAACGCATATATAGGATATCATAATGTTACACTAGATCACGAACCAAAGATTGCAGCTGCAACGTACAAGACATGAACCAAACATGCAAGCACACACCACAGCAAACAAGAGTATTTGTTTCTGCTATTCAACCATGTGGGACAAGGCGCACTTCTTGAAGAGACCCAAGCGGGGCTACTCCTCTTCCCACGACGAAAACGGAGGGGTCTCAGGATCCTTCCAGGTGTTGGCCATCCGAGGGTACCGGTCACCTTGCACATCAGCAGCAGCAGCGTACGATTCAAGCTCAGCCATCTCCTCCGGTGTGAGCTTCACGGACAGAGCCCCAACTATAGATGGCCATATGGTCCGGCCCAAGGCACACCGATTTAACCCAGCCTAGCATGGCACGATTCGATTGGGGTCGTGCTCGTGCTGGCCCAGCCCGACAACCGAGCCGTGCTTGGACCGCTCCCTTGGCACGGTGGGCCGGCCCAACACAGCACGATCGAAAAATAAATAGTATATGGACGTAAAATAGACTTAATTAATCATATAAGGCAAGACCCAAAGATAAAAAAAATACAAAATAGACTTATTTCCAGTTATATGGGCACAGCCCACAGAGTTTAGGGAGATAAAATAGACATATTCTGTGAAGAAGCACGATGGGCTGTCGTGCCTTCGGGCCAATCCGACACTGCCCGAGTCTTACTGGACCGTGCCTGAGCCGTGTGTGTGCAGCCCGTAGGCTAGCATGGCACGGCATGACTGAACTCAGCCAGGCCCGGCCATGCCTGGATCGGGCCGTGCCGGGCGGGCCGTATGGCCATCTATAGCCCCAACATTCTGGTTGAAATTCCCGATGTCCCGGGTATGGGGCAAACATCGTTCCCCTGGTGGTGAATCCAAGCCAGCGCGAGCTGCGCAGCTGTGCATCCTTTCCTCGTTGCCATCGTGTTGACGCGATCGAATATCTTGGCATTCTTCTCAAGGTTTCCTGGTTGGAATCTAGGCAGATTCTGCAAGAAGTGTAAGGTACTCAGCAAATTAAGCTGCCAATTGATTGTTCAAAGGAGTTCCAAAAAGTTTCCGGATTCCAGACTTTGTTCTTGAAATGAAAAGTGCCGGTTCAAATTGTTTTAAAATTTTCAGAAACAGACAAATTGTTTTGTTCTCGGAACGGATTCGGAATTTGTTCCGAATGAATTTTTTTATTTTTTGAACTTTTATTTTTTTAATTTCAAAAACAAACACTCCTAAAACTTATTTCCAAAATTTAAATCTGTTGACCATGCCAGCTCACCTAGCGTGGTAAAACAACACTAACACGCCACACACTGCTGGCTTGACAGTTTTATCTTGCCTCGCCAGTCAGGGTGGCGTTACCAAATAACGTTGTCACACTAACCAGACCGACGTGGCTAAATAACACTGTCACACCAGCTTAGACCGGTGTGACAGTATTATTTTGCCACACAGTCCAGCTGATGTGGCCAAAAGGTTCAGACCTTGAAAATAAGTTTTGAATGTGTTAAGTTTTCAAGTTAAAAAAGTTTTTAAAAAAAAAGTTCGTTCCGAATAATGTCTACTGACTCCAAACATGAAAAATTTGATTTGACAAAGTAATATGTGAAATATGGTATTATTATCTTATGATAGTGGTAATGTTACTCGCTAAAATTTGGAAATTTTATCTATTGTTTTAGAGAAAAAATGGAAGCCCCTTTAAGCAGGTTTATATTCCCATAAATATTCGTTATCATGTTCGCTTTAATTCATATTCGCTCCTTTTCTGTATTCAATAATATTCGGTTTTGTTTTCATATCCAGAGTTTTCGATTCTAATTTTAATTTCAAAAACAAAATATGAAAGAAAAATGTTAGAGGTAGTTTCTGAATATTTTCATCCCTACAGGAGGCCGCTTAAGGCAGCGGCCTGTGAAAATCATTTAAATTTTCACGTGGGCATTTTCACAGCCAGCGGCCACCCGTGGTAACACGATTTCCCCACGCGTCTGTGATAAAGATGCCGCCTATGAAAATCGATGCAACAAGATAGCCGCCCACGTCCACTACATTTTCCAGGCAGTGCTCTTAAATGTATACCTATGACCCTGTTTGGTTTCATTATACTTGGGTCTTTTTCTAGTCCCAGCTAAAAAAATTTTAGACTCAACCTGTTTGTTTAGTGGGTCTAACACAGAGTCTAAAGATATTTAATGTGCTGATCAAAGACCATGTTACCCCTAATAAATGCATTTAAACAACCCAAGACCATGCATGCATGCGTGGGAAATGGGGGCAAGTGACAGAAAAAATCATTTTAGCCCCTGTTAGATCCTAATGGAGGTGCTTCTGATTTTAGACCTTCTTGGATACTTTTAGCCCCTGTTAGTCCCTCCTGTTTAGTTCTTCAGGATCTAAAAGGAGCTAAAATTAGACCCAAATGGTGGAACCAAACAGGGTCTATGTCTTAGCTTTTCGTTATCCTTGCGCCACTACTTCAGTTACATCAACAACCATCGGTCATCACGCGAACTCCTCACAACATGAACCGCCAAATGCCAATCACGTCTGCCCCACTAGTATGTAATTAGGAGCAAACTTTTGATTTGTATTATAGTACGTGCTTTCTAGGTTAAATCTTTTGTAGAAACTGAAATATATGTTAAATCTGTTGCCCAAACCAGTATATGATAAAATTAAATCTGTCGCATTTGACAAGTCGACCCATTTAAATTTGTTATCTCACTGTCCCAACTTTTTTCCGGATGGATTTCATAAGCCACCGCCTATGAACCGGTTTTACTTGTTATTCAAAAATTTATACGAAGGCCAATTGAGATTAACAAAATTTCAGAGTGATCCTTGCTACAATTTATTTAGTTTGGTTAGGTCAATAATTCCTGAATATCACTAATATCATGATATCTGATAAATTAATGTCAAATGGTATGCAACGTAACGATTGTAAGTGACCCTTGTAAGGTAAGTATTTTAAGGATGAACAAACCTGACTAACTAAAACACATTACATATGTAGTAAGGATCATAGTGATATAGTGATAAGTTGTTTATTATCACAATCGGAGTTCGTATGTATTTATATCAATCCGAGTTCATATGAATTTTCAAATCTTTGAAAATTATTATCCCAAGCGGTATCTTCATACAACCACATGTGAAAATCATTTTCATAGGTAGCATGATAGGTTGTCCGTCCGTGTAAATATTTCAAATGATTCACGGACATACGGGTCCACCGATTTTCACAGGTGACGCCCTAACACATCTGCCTACGGGAAGTTTTTCACGTGTGGTTGCTAATGACATCTGCTTGCGAAAATTAGGGAAAAAAATTTCACAAGCAGCCGCATTGGAGAATACTATCTGAAATGATCATCGCTGCCACCGTTGCCAACTAGATCCACCAGCACCGCCGCTGCCCACCAGATTTGCGCTGTGGGAGGATAGCCGGGCGGTGTCGGTTACTGGACAAGGGGACACATCCATATCTAGGTGAGTGTTGTCCCTCCAGATCTCCCACCATCACCGCTCCACATCCAGATACACTGTCCTGTTTATCCTACGGTTCGTCCGGTGATCGTACGGTATGTACTGTCCAGTATTTTTCACTGTCCCTCATTTCATATGACTACCTTCTCTGACAGGTCACATTTCTTAGAGAAAACTGAGCGAGTAGTAACCATGGTAATTTACCTTGCGAAAATCCTGATCAGATAGAGAATCCACTAGTTTAGCTCCACTAGAAAAGAACCCTCTACCAAGTGGGCTGTAAGCTACTATTCCAATTCCAAGTTCTCTGAAATGGAAATAACAAAAAAATATTTAAAATATAGCATGTGATTTTTTTCAACGGATATACTAATTTGTTTTCTTTCAAAACCTGCAAGTTGGAATTATATCTTCTTCCACGTCTCTAGACCATAATGACCACTCGAGCTGAACTGCAGTGATAGGGTGTACAGAATGAGCCCTTCTGATTGTTGATGCAGATGCTTCACATAACCCAATGTACTTTATCTTTCCTTCTTCAACTAGTTTCTAGAGTTCGCCAATCTAACAATGTAAAAGGTAAATTAACTAGATAAACTTGAGAAGAAAGGTCATTACTTAAAAGGCAAGCATGGCTCTCTGGACAAAAATACAAGGGAAGGTAGTTCAGTTTATACAGAATAACTACAGGCAACGATTCAAAAATGTGTGCTAGTCCATATGCATTATCAGAAAGATATAGCACACCAAAAAGATCAACACGCATGTATTGTGGGATATGTTCTAGTAATGATTGCTAGTTTGTACTTAGATGTTCCAAGAGGAAACAAGGAGTCCTCTTCAGCAAAGATATTCTCACCAATTTTCAGTCCTCTCATATCTATTTATCTTGGTTCATGTATTTCTGCACTGGTTTGTCAAACTTTGCAATGTTGGTTCCAGGATGGTGGTTAAGATCCTCAGCTATTTGAAAGCAGCATTATGTGTTGAAACTGCCCTGTGACATGGCAGCGAAAATTATTGGCTCAATCTTTACTTTACATCGTACCCATAAAAATCACAAAGCTAATGTGTAAGAAAAAAAAACATCAGTAACCCCGCACCATCCTCTCATGCGGGCGGTACGGGGGGCGAATTTGTGTAATCTATAGGATCTCCTAGCAATTGATCTACTCGGGGTTTGTACTATTTGGGTTTTCACCGTGGGAAGGAGATGGGTTTAGGGTACCGACCGGTGGAGGTTGATGATGAGGAAGAGGCGCCGGCCATCTTTGTCGTCTCCTTAGGGTTGACGTGGACCGGCGGCCGCGTAGACGACGAGGCGTGGCGCGGCGGTGGCGAATCCCGTCACTGGCTGCGCCCCCTCGATCGGTAGGGTTTTAGGGTTTGTGGGTGGAGTGGCGGCGGCAGCGAACTTCGTGTCGTGTGCCGCCCTGGCCCCCACCCTCTCTTTATATGTGGCGCAGTGTGACGGGGGCCCACCAGCCATTGGGCTGGGCGCCCCCGATCGGGGCGCGTGTCAAGGCCCGTTGAGCCGTTGGGCTCAACGGAGGGAGATCTATCTAACATTCTCCCCCTTGATCTCACTATTGCTTTTAACTTTTTCTATTCCATAACAGATTTGCGAATAGAGCATATTTCATCGTCACGGTTAATCACCGATAGATTTAACAGCCACTATACACGTCTCCATTCTGAAACAGATACTTTACTTTTGGGCCCTTTAGTCCAGGATTCATAAGGCTTCCCTTAAACCCATGCCGGCTACATGTTCCTTGAACACGTTGGGTGGTAGGCCTTTCGTGAGCGGATCCGCGAGCATCCTTTCTGTTCTAATGTGCTCGAGACTGATTGTTTGATCCCGGACTGTCTTTCACAACATAGTAATTTATGTCAATGTGTTTGGTAGCACCACTTGACTGATTGTTGTGAGCGTACATTACTGCGGGTTCGTTATCGCAGTATAACTTTAGTGGTTTCTCAATACTGTCAACCACCTTTAAACCGAGTATGAACTTCTTTAGCCAGTTCACCTGCCCCGTTGCCTCGTAGCATGCTATAAACTCGGCATACATAGTAGACCCTGCAGTGATAGTCTGTTTTGAGCTTTTCCATGAAATAGCTCCTCCTGCCAGGGTGAACACGTATCCCGATGTTGACTTTGTGTTATCTTTTGCAAAGTCAGAATCTGAGTACCCCACTATCTGGAGCGATTCTGATCTTCTGTAAGACAGCATGAGGCCTTTTGTTCCTTGCAAATAACGCAAGACTTTCTTTACTAATTTCCAGTGCTCTGGGCCTGGATTACTCTGAAATCTGCCAAGTAACCCGGTAACAAATGCCAAGTCAGGTCGTGTGCACACTTGCGCGTACTGTAGGCTTCCTACAGCTGACGCATATGGCTTTGTTTTCATTTCATTGAGCTCGTACTGATTTCTGGGACATTGCGATGACCCATACTTTTCGCCTTTCACTATAGGAGCAGGTGTAGCACTGCATTTGTACATGTTGAATTTCTTTAACACCTTTTCTATATATGCCTTTTGAGAAAGTCCCAATGCATACTTTGTTCTATCTCGGTGAATCTCTATGCCCAAAACATATGAAGCCTCACCGAGGTCTTTCATGTCAAAGTTTGAGGACAAGAATTTCTTTGTTTCCTGCAGTAGACTAACATCACTACTAGCCAGTAGAATGTCATCCACGTACAGAACTAAGAAAATGAATCTCCCATTCTTAAACTTTGTATAGATACAGTTGTCCTCGACATTCTCTTGAAACCCAAATTTCTTTATCGTCCCATCAAACTTCAAGTACTACTGTCTCAAAGCTTGTTTTAATCCATAAATGGATCTCTTTAAACGGCATCCCATATTTTCATTTCCTTTCATGACAAAACCTTTCGGTTGTGCCATGTATACTTTTTCCTCCAAATCTCCATTTAGAAATGCTGTTTTTACATCCATCTGATGTAATTCCAAATCATAATGTGCCACTAGTGCCATTATAATCCTGAAGGAATCTTTACAAGAGACTGGAGAAAACGTCTCATTGTAATCAATCCCTTCTCTTTGCGTGAAGCCTTTTGCCACAAGGCGCGTTTTAAACTTTTCTATATTCCCTCTGGAGTCATATTTGGTTTTGTAGACCCATTTACAGCCTACTGTTTTGGCTCCTTTAGGAATTTCTTCTAAATCCCAGACATCATTTTGTTTCATTGATTTCATTTCATCTTTCATGGCTTCCAACCATTCAGATGAGCGAGCGCTTCTCATGGCCTCTTCATATGAAGTGGGATCATCCTCCATATGTGACTCTTCTATATTATAAACTTGATAGTCATCACGGATAGCCGATCTTCTGACTCTTTCAGACCTTCTAGGGGCCTGCTGTTCTGGCACATTATCTGTTTGAGGCTGTTACAGCTCCTCCTCTGGTGTGGCAACAGTTTCTGTTGGATCCTGCTGAACAGGTTCCTCACTTTCATTTGTTGTTGCCACGGGAGAGGTCGCAACAGGTGTTGGCACTGCAACGTCATGCATTGCAGGCACAACATCAGCAGGTAGAGAGAAGAAAGGCTCTTGAATTGACGGAGCAGGTACAAACACCGCCCTCTCCTCAAGATCAATTTCTCGAACTACCGAGCTCCCCTTAATCATTTCGTCTTCCAAGAAGACGGCGTGTCTCGTTTCCACAAACTTTGTATAACTGTTTGGACAGTAGAAACGATAACCCTTTGATCTTTCAGGAAGCCAATAAAATGGCAGCTCACTATTTTAGGATCCAATTTCCCAATGGTTGGGTTAAATACTTTAGCCTCTGCAGGACTCCCCCAGACACGGAGGTGAGCTAGCGAGGGTACTCTTCCTGTCCATAGCTCATACGTTGTTTTGGGCACCGATTTGCTTGGAACTCTGTTGAGAATATCAATAGCGGTTTTTAACGCCTCCATCCATAAACCCAATGGTAGGGTGGAGTAGCTCATCATGCTGCGCACCATATCCATGAGGGTACGGTTACGCCTTTCAGCTACCCCATTCTGTTGCGGTTCGCCCGGTGTTGAATACTGGGCTACTATGCCATTCTCTAGCAAGAACCTTGCAAAAGATCCAGGGACTTGCCCATAAGGTGTATGTCGACCATAGTACTCCCCCCACGGTCAGATTTTACTAGCCCAGCTGCCCCCCTTCCTCTTCATCCCCTCACCACCACCAGAGCGCGGAGAACCAAGCGGGCAGCTGGGAGGGCGGCAGCAAGGCCAATCCCCGGTGGGGACCCACCTCAGTGCACGGAGGGCAGGGATGATGGCGGACGGTGGGGGCAGCAGATCCGGCCCCGCCGTGGCTGGATCCAGCCACCCATGGCTAGATCGGGTGCCACCGCGCGAGGCCCCACGCAGCAACAGCGGTGGGTGGCCTCGAGGCTGCCGTGGCTGGCAACGACGGCGGGCGGGGGCCCCGCACAGCAATGGCAGCACGTGACATCGAGGCCAACGCGGCCGGTGGCAAGGAGGCGCAACAGATGGGTGGCTGGGGCACCGATGCCTAACAGTGGTGGTGCCGCCGGCGCAGCTAGAGACCTCGGGGGCGGCCGGGTTCGGTGTTGCAGGCCCAGTGACAGTGCATAAGGGAGAGACGACAGTGCAAAGGGAGCAGGCGGTGTTGGGTTGTCTTCCTCATTGCCGGTCAGCACCCTCTCTCTTCTTGGAGCTCCTCCCCTTCTTTGTGGGGAGTTTCGGTTGTGTTGAGGTAGCTGTTGGTCAGTTGGGGAAGCGCAGGCGACCGAAGCGACAATGTCTAGTCCTGGGCTCTCTTTGGCCGAACATGGCGAGGAGGCTAGCGGGTGGCGGGACGGAGGAGGCCTTTGCCAGCTCTCAGGGGAGGAACGGTGGGATGAAGTGAGCTGGCAGGAGGGTGCTGCGGCAAGTCCGGAAGTCGGCCGACGGAGGGGCGCCGGTGTGGTTTTGGTGGAGGCCACGCGCTGCCAATGCCTTTGTGGTGGTTACTGAGCTGGTGGGTGATAAACTATTGGAAAGGTTGTAGGGGTTCTAGGCGAAATCCTCGCTCGGTGGATCACCGGGCTAGCAACGGCTATGCCTTCGGGCATCGTAACCCTCTTGGGACGCTATCGAGGGTACCTCTCTCCCTTTCTTGGCAAGTTTTTTTTGGGTGAAAACTACATTTTTCTTAGATGGGCGATGGCTCCTTGATGTTGTGAGAGTGTCGCCTTTGTGGCGTTGTTGTAGGCCAGGCGGCGATCGGCCACACTTAGCGGGGTCATTTTGGTGCTTGGTTCCACTTTTAGTGGTTTATGCTTGTGTGATTAGCGTGTGGTTCTTAGAGGTGCTTGGTGCACGTTCAACCAAAGTTGTCGAGTTTTTTCTTGTAACTTATCTCCTTAATATATTCGGATGGCCTTCTTCGGCCTTCCCGGCGAAAAATAATAAAGGAAATCATATCCTTTGTATCTGAAATAAACGTAATATATAAATGTAAAGAAAACATTTTGGACCTACGGGAGATATCGATCAAATAGGTAGTATTGTAACTGCTCAGTGACATGTCAGTGACAGTAGAAGATATTCTTTAAGATTTTCCACCAATTATGGCAAACAGACAAATCTTAATATGCAAATAATATTGTGCTACATATCTTTGCAAACTTATGATTCAAACTCTTGTGAAAAAAAATATTTTTCATTTTGCTATTACAACGAAATACAATAGCTTATTAGTATGTTAGTGAAAATTTAATTAGTATATTCTTAATACATGAATCTCGGGTAGGTAGAAAATGAATAATAAAAGTAGAGGAGGTAAGAAATGGAGTTTCCTTTGATCCACTCTCCATCACGTATCCTGCCGTTTCAGAATATAGACCAAGCTGCTATGAACGAAAGAAAAGTCACTTTTTGCTTGAAAACTAAGAAGCATGTACATACAAACAGCCAAACAAGCTTAAGAATTTAAGTGTGTCTCAAGCTGGGCTAAAATTTCGTTTGTTCAAAACTGGCCTCTCTTGAAAAAACACCAAATATTTCATAATCGTCCCTTCAATCTACTTTTTCTTTTCCGAATGAATATGGAATTAATTATATAGAGAAGTGGATAAATAATCAAATGCTCCTTTTTTGCTCTTCATCAATAAAAGAGTTAAGAATTAATTATCCATGTTCCCAACAACTGTCCTAATAATTATGAACCTTGACACCAAACCTTTGACAAACCCTCCACCAGACCACAACCAACTTTCCCTTTCATAATCAGTTTTTCATCACTTACCCATTTTACCATCTATGTTTCACATCCACACATCACAAAACAACATCTGTTTAAAGTTTTATAGAAGCCTCAGGTCCCGCCTGGCCACATGTCCAAACTGGAAGTTCATCTGGAAAAATAGCCCCCCGAGAGCACAATTCTTTGCATGGCTAATGGCAAAAGACAGACTTTTCACTAGATCGAATCTACTCAAAAAGAATATTGTGGATTTCAATATTTTGAGGTATGCAAAAAATAACGACGAACTTAAAAAAAAAAAACAACAACAAACACAAAGAAAAAAAAAAGAAAGCAGAAAGAGAAAGACATGAGAAAGGGAAGGGGCACTCAGCCACTCACCGTGACCTCGATGGGCACCTTCTTGTCGACACGGTGCTGGTAGTAAAGGTCTATGCAATCGACACCGAGCCGCCGGAGACTGCCCTCGCACGACGCGCGCACGTACGCTGGGTCCCCGCGGATCTCCACCTTCCCGTCGGCGAGCAATTTACCGAACTTGGTGGCCAGCTCAACGTTTTCACGCACACCGCCTTGTAGCGCCTGCCTTTCCAACCCATGCAAGCATTCCGTCGAGCACGTTCAGCGCACACTCGCGCATACGCAAATTAACCCAAGCGCGAGAGAGAGAGAGAGAGGAGAAGACCCGTGGAAGAGGAAGGCACATACCTTGCCGAGGAGGTGCTCGTTGGTGTGCGGCCCGTAGATGTCGGCGGTGTCGAGGAGTGTGACGCCGACGGCGACGGCGTGGTAGATGAGCGCCACCATGTCGGCCTCCGGCTTGGACGGCCCGTGGAAGGCGGACATGCCCATGCAGCCCAGCCCCTGCGAGCCCAGCTTCATGCGCCGCACCGCTGCCTTCGCCGGAGCAGCAGCTGCCATGGCCGGCCGGAATCGGAGGATTTCCCTCCACCGTACGTATATAATGCTGTGCGACTTGCAACTGCGAGCGTCACTGTGTACTGTAGGTGGGAGCAAGGAGTGTGTAACTTAAATGTTCGCAGAGGCGGAGCTAGTGAGGTGGCAGTTGGCATCGTGGGTTATAGACCACTTAAAAATTTGACTGAGATTAAAATTGTAATATTATGTACTACTTAATATAATAAAAAATTGTATAATGATGTAATATTATGTACTACTTAATATAATAAAAAATTGTATAATGAACCGTCATTTGAAGTTGGCCTATTACATATACATGGATCACTTTTACTCTAAATCCCAATTATACCACTAAATGTTAGTATTAATGAGAATAATTTGGTGTTAGTATTAATAAGAATAATTTGGTGTTGTAGGTGTTACTAAATTTTTTACATGTTAAACATCGAAATTTTAAGTAAAACAAAATAAAGATGACTTATAATATGAAATAGAGAAAATACACCCATCCACGTCAGCACCAAAAAGTACACCGCAAAAGCTAGTACTAAATAGTACACTCGCTCAGTTTCATATTATAAATTCCTTAATTAGTTTCTACTCAAACTTTATTAAATGAGATCACATTTACAGAAAAGTTTAGCAATATCTAAAATACCAAACTAGTTATATTAAATCTAGTATTAAATATAATTTGATAATACGTTTATTTTGTGTTGAAAATACTATTATATTTCATAAACTTGATCAAACATAAATAATTTTCTCAAGAAAAATCAACTTAGAGTATGAAACGGAGGGAGTAGTTACAATGATTTCTGTAGTGATGTATTGCTATGCTTACGTAATACCATATGCCGATCAATTTACGTAATAGCATTTTGTTGACGTTGTAGATTACGACTATAGTACTTGTATGGTATGGGAATTATTGGTATCAGAGTTACGAATAACGCATACTCTTTTATCGTTGAAGTCATGACATATACGGATACAGTATATTCTCAATTATACGAAAAAAATCTATTTAAATTAAGGAAATAGTCTCCACGAAAGAGGAAAGAATAGTGTCCTACTCGAAGAGGATTAGGATATTATCTTACCGTGTGGGATTCATTATCTCCAAGTTCTACTTTGAGACTAAGGTGATCTGCGGTATAAATACAGACCTCCTAGGGGTTAAGGGAATCTTGGAGCAAAACACCCGCCATCATAGATACAATCCGGAGGACTTGAAGACAAATCACCAATAGATCTCGTCAAGCCCCTCTCGATTAGGATCTCATCGGTAATCTCAGAGTTCTGTTGTTCTCTATTGTACTCTGTGATTTTCTTTTATAATCCCATATTAACTGGATTAGGGCTATTACCTTGTGAGGGGCCTGAACCAGTATAATCCTTATCTTTCTGTGCATGCTTGATATCATATCGTGTAGAACCTTGTACCAACATACCCCAATACCCCAAGAATACGGTCCGCGGGTATCACCTGTCGATAGTCGGTACCAGGGTATACGCGAGATTGAAGTAAAAGAGATGGAGACAAAGATTTTTATATAGGTTCGGACCCACTCAACTGATAGGTAATAACCCTACTCCTATTGGCCGAATCCAATGTTGCTTTTATATATCAGTATTACTCGAGTACAATATTTAGGATAACCTAGTCAAGTTGTTGTCGACTTGACAGTATGGATCTCCACACGTAGTCGACGACATAGTAGTTTTCCTCCTCGAATACGAACTTGGCGAGAGAGGATAACGCTAGATCCCTCATGTGGCCTCTGTGGCTCCAGATTGGATCTGTCTAGGCGTGTCCTTCTCTCGATGTTTGATGATCTGCGTTGGCTTCTCCCCTCACCTCCTAGGGGTCTTATATTTATACCCACAGATATCCCCTTATCCAATTAGAACTAAGGAGACACATATGGATACGATCCGAGTAGTCGTTGAAGTTTCCAACTTGAACGATGCTTCTCTTTGCTTATCTAGAACACCTTCCGTATAGGAGGCCCTGCTGAGCTTAACCCACGATCATGGGGTATGCCTTATTCATAACTCTGACACATTTTTCTCAGCTACGTTTGTTTTTCATACTTTTAACCTGACACTTTAGGGCGAGGTACTAAATACAAAATGAGGCTTTATATATACCGGTAATAAGTAGAGCTTTATTAAATAAGAACTACTACGTAAAGCTTTTTTCCATACAGTTAAAACCTATTTTTACGCACAGGTGGACCATTCGTCTGCCTAAAATTGTCCACGAAAATCACTTTTTTTGTGTGCAGGTGGCGCACTCGCAGGAGAAAATCCAATTTTCACATGCAGGTGCATCTGTCATCCGCATGCAAAAATAAAAAACCAAAAAAAAACCCCAAAAACCAAAACTTGAAACCCTCGCTAGGTGCAGTCAGTCGGCGACGACATCGCCGCAGTCCGCCACTGCTTGTCATCGTCGCCCTCGCCTCCTCAGTCGGGCTCCTCCTACCGCCACCGCCGGATCAGCGCGGGGCCACGCGGGGGACAGCCGCCACCGCCTCCAGGGCAGCACGGGTAACAGCTGTCGCCACTGGATCCGCGTGGGGGGTCTCACCTCCTCCGTCGGGCTCCAGATCCACCCCTCCCAAGCGGGGCTAAGGGCAGCGGATACGCCCCTCCCGAGCTCAGAGAGAGCCACTCCAGCCCACCGTCGCCACCCCTTCCCACGGCCGTCTGCCACCACCGCTCTTGAGCCCGTTGCCGCCCACTCCCACCCGCAGCGGGCCTCTCGCAAGCTCACCACTGCTGCTCCCGGCCACTCCCACCAATTGCTGCCTGCCACCGGCACTCCCGAGCTCGCCGCCGCTGATCGGGAGAGGAGTGGCTGGATAGATGAGGATAAGAATGAGGGAGGAGTGGATAAGAATGGAGGAAAGGATAAGGAGAGAGAATGAGGGAGGAGTGGATAAAAATGAGGGAGTGGGTGATTTTTTTAAGGTGGATGGAGGTCGGCTGGACTTTTCGCAGGTGAGTCTCTTAACAAACCCACATGCAAAATGAGATATTTTTGCATGCAGGCCTATTAAGAGGTCTGCCTGCAAAAATACATTTTCGTGTGCGGGTCTTTAAGCAGTCGTATACGAAAATGCATGTTAATTTTTGCAGGCACGTCCCGTTACGGTCCGCCAGCAGTCTATAGGCCTCTCATATAGAAAAATCGTGTATGTGATAGTGAAGCATACCCACCTACTTATATACATTGTGATCTAAATTATTACATTAATTTAGTTTTTCTTGCTAAGTTGAAAAAAGAAATCCTTACTATTTGCAACACAAGTTCACACTGTTTATCATACTTTCTTTGCGGTAGCCATAAAAATCTCATTCTAGCCAAATCAGTGAAGCATAAAACGAGTGAAGAGATATGATTTTAAACATAAACAGACATTGACATGTATTGAAACAAAAAGTTTTGGGATCCTTATTTTTGGAGGGCCATGTGTGGTCGCTCATCTCTCACATCTCACGGGACGGGCCTGACATTATCCATCACACAACTCTTCGAACTGTTCATTTTTATGTACGTTGTTCAATGCTAGTCCGGTTTTAGCCGACGTGTCCCTTACAGTGAAAGAAAATCAAGAAAGATGAGGCCATATGTCACTAGGTGGTCCACCTCCACTTCTCAATCCCTCTGTTCTCTCTCCCATTTCGGCTAGAAGCAAAAACGACCACCAAGCAGTGGCGAATGCGAGAAAACTGACGAGGGGACGCATCGGCGGCGACAACGGTGCAACGGATCGACAATGCTCTCTCTTTCCTTTCCCTTCACTGCCGAGTCAGTACACAATGAGCGCCGGTCGGCAGACATGTAGCCGCCAAACGACGACCCACGGCAAGATCTACGGACGTGTCAGGTTCTTGGGGTTGGAGGAGCTTCGGGCTGGTCGATGCCGCGACCCACACCTCCATTATTTCAAACGGGTTAAAAGAACATATGTAAAAAGATTTTTAGATGACCTATAATCCTCGTGTGTAAAAATCGATTTCCACAAACAAATAAATTAACGGACACATATGCAAAAATAAATTTATTTCGTAGGCCGTCCCGTCCTCTCCCTCTTCTTCTCTCTTCTCTCCTTAAAAAAATCTAAGCCCACACTGCTCTCCCCTCTCCAATTCTCCATCATCACCGCTCGTCTACTCTCCCTCTTTCTCACCCCCTCCTCCACCGTCTAGCGAAAACAGCTACGACAGGAGGAACGACGACAGGAGCATCAGCGCGGGCTTGAGCCAGCGCCGGTCACCCCGTGAATAGCAGATCTGGCGCCGGTGGTACATGTTGGGATACGCGTAGGCTGCGATAGCATTAAACAAAATTTTTCTACCGCGTCAACCAGGAACCATGCATGCAAGTATGAGGCTATAGATCATTACCACTCGACGCACTGCGCAGCAGAAGTATGCGCTAAGGAGCCGAAGGAATCCTCGCGATGTAGCGCGCGCCGATGTAGAGGAAGTAGTCGATCGCAGCGGCTCGACCTTCTCCTCCTCGTGCGTTCTCCTCGCCGTGCTCCCACGCCGATCAGCACCACAAGACAACGGCGCCTCCACCAGTATCCACACGTCCAGGGAAGGAACATCATGCGCAGATGTGCTAGCACCCGCGCGCGGCTAGGGTTTGCTCGTGGAGGGGAGTGACGGCTAGGGTTTCACGTGGCGTGATATGTTAATACCACCGGTCACACCCCCTCACGTATATATAGGAACCACGTCCGGGCCTCCAAGGCCCATAGTAGTCCTACTCGGGTCCCTATCCGAATTGAGTGCATATTGGATCTCCATCTAATCGCTTTATTCCAGCCCTTTAAGCGTGCGACCCTGTAGGTTCATGCACACTCGGGTGCGACCCGAAAACTCCTTTTTAGTCCATGTGTCAACAACGGCCCCTAGCAGAACGTATTAACCTACCGAGCATACATAAAGATCATATCGGCTGAACCTTTAGTGTTTACTTGTATGAACCATTTTGCCTCACGATATCGATTAAGCTCAAGGCTAGATATGTGCCATCCTCTAATAGCTCAATCATTCACTCGATCCTCTGATAGATTATATGACCTGCGATTGACTCCTCAATCACTTTTAGCATGACCATGCACTTCCATAATCTATAACATCGAGGGGCCCAGAGATATCTCTCCATAGGAGGGATAAATCCCATCTTGATAATTCATATCCAACTATATGTTTCATAACACACCCGAATACTACTTTTATAACTACCTAGTTACGGAATAGCGTTTAGCAGTCCCTAAGTAAGTCACTACGCATGTTGAAAACCATGATAATCTCAGGTCTAAGAATTATATACCAACACTAATCGAGACCATTGATAGCACTACACAAATAGTTCTTGCAGTGTCTCATGTTGGGTCTATCCAACAACATGTTCCCCAACACGTATCCACATTATCAATTTGGTATCTCCATACCATGATCCATGAGACATGATCATCAATCAATACATGTGCTGATCATTTAACAAAATGGTTCCAAATATCATGATATTTGATCAGGGATCCTTTAGAAATAGCAACATATAACATAAAGAGTCTCATAAATAAATTACATATTCATTAGCTAATAATGAGTTATCTATTTCAAGGAACAATATCAGATAAATATATAAACATAGTATGTGATACAATCATCTCTATGATTGCCTCTAGGGCATATCACTAACAGCACATCGGTAGGCGGATCCATAGGCGGCAGCCCCTCAATAGGCTACTAGCAACGGAAGCTAGCTCGTGCGGCGGGTTCCAAGCAACGGTTACAGGAGGGGCTGATCCGGAGGTGGTGGTTAACACTTTGAGGGCGGAGGCGGCGGGCTACTAAAGATGGTGGCGAAGCCCGGGTGATGGCAGCTACGTGTGGCAGGCTTTGGGCTTCGGGTGGGCTTCGAGAGCTATGGGGACGATGACAGTAGAGGAGCGGCGGATCTACCGCCGGTGATCCGCCGCCTGAGCTTGAGTTCGGAACTAGGATTTCATGATTCGGGAATTTTTATTTTTTCGTGTTTAATTTTCGTTTGTACCATTGAGCGGTATAACTTGAACACATACCAAAATCACTTTTTACGTGCGGTTACGTTGCCCACTTGAAACCACGCATTACGCCGTCACTATATGGTGAGCAACATGCAACGAGCCCGTGGGCAGATCTGGTGCGCAGTATCAGGCCCTTTGTGGAGCTTCCGGCTGGCTACCATTTCAATCTTCCTCCCTTGTTGCCTTCCCTCCATTCTGCCTTCACCATCGAGCTGCCAGACACTGCACTATGACACCAGAACCTTAATTCCGCGCTGCCGGATTCGTGTTCCCCTTTCACTCCTGCTTAGACGGTTGGACCTGCCTTGGGGATTCCAGCGGAGCATGCAAGCGGGCTTTTTTTACCCGCTTATCCCACTTATAGTTTATTTTTTAAAAAAAATATACTATCATGTAAAAAAATAAACTAGCAAGTATATATGTTTTTATGTGGTTAGTGGGACTATCCACTTGCATCCCTAACCATCCCTAAGAACATCCCCAACAGATATGCTAGCCGGTACTCCATCCGAAATTTGGCGCATAGGAGCGTAAAACTGGCCTCTAGCAGATACGCCATCGCTCCTCCAAAAGTAGCGCATGCGCCAAAATGAGAGAGGGAAAATGCAGATATAGTGTGTCTCTCTCCTCACGCCATATCACAACGGATCAGGCTCCCACCCTCATCCGGAGTTCCACAACCTCCCCTCCATCATCGTCATCGCCGGAGGGTGGAGAGAGAGGGTGTAGCCTTGAAGTGAGGATGGAGAAGGAGAGGCATAACAGATCTGGAGGGAGAGCGCCACCAGCGGCAACCGCCTTCGCCCGCCGTAGTCGCCCTGCGCTCGGCCGCCCGCTTGCCTCCTTCGCCCCTCGCCCGCCCGCCGCCGCCTCCGCCCATCTGCGTCCCCGCCCACCTACCCACCCGCCACCACCCCTCACCCGCCCGCACGGCCACCGCCGCCACCCCTCGCCCGCCCACCGTCCGCCATCGCGCACTCGCGCCCGCCAGCCACCCTATCCGCCCTGCGATAAAAGAGAAGAAAAGGAGTAGATAAGAGTATAGAAGAGTAGAGAAGGGCAGAGAGAAGAACAGAGAAAATGAGGAATAGATTGAAAACGAGGAATAGAGTAGATTTATGTTACTATATTTTTGTTGTGCTTTTATGTTTGTTGCTATGATTTTCTTGCTAGGTGAACTCATGGACAGCCATTGGAAAGCTAGCAGTTGAACATATCAAATTGAAAAAAAAAATGCTCACTCAATACAAATATATCAATTAAAAAATTACCAATTTAAATTATATCCATTAAAATTTACTTATTTGGAAAGATTATCGCGATAAATAACATCATTAAAAATTAAAATTTAGTCATCTAAAATATATCCCTTAAAAATAATACAAATGTAAGGTTAGTTGGAAAATATTGCTAAAATATAGGGTGTGATATAGATAATGTAATATAGATGATCTGTTAGAGTGAGAAGGGATATGAAGGAGGAATCCTTTTATCATCATCCATATAGTTATACCGAGAATCAAATTTGAATGAGCATGCTTACCATCACCCCTACTTCCAGCCAAGAGGAGAAAGAAAAAGGTGATGTAGAAAACGAGCACTGCATGATACACGGGCACCACATTTCTTGATTTTCTTTCGCTGATTCCACATGTGCGCCACGTAAACTAAAATCAAACAGTTTTGAACAAGGAATATAACACATTACGTACAGACAGGACGGCATATCACGAAAGCATATGACGACATAACACACTACACGCGATGTAGAACAGGAGCTAGCAAGCAATGCGTCTGATGAACAATTCTATAAAATCTTGTGCACGCTCTTCCATTCAACTAGAACCAGGAATTGTATTTGAAGAGACGAAAACGATTACTCGGATTTCCAAGACGACAACGGAGGGGTCTCAGAATCCTGCCAAGTAGTGTTAGCCATCATCTGAGGATACCGGTCGCCATGAACATTGCTGGCATAAGACTCGAGTTCAGCCATTTCCTCGGGGGTGAGTTTCACAGATAGTGCTGCAATGTTTTGGTTGAAATTCTCGATTTTGGTTGTCCCAGGTATGGGGCATACATCACTCCCCTGATGATGGATCCAGGCCAATGCGAGTTGTGATGGTGTGCATCTTTTTCTGGTTGCCATTGCATTAACACGCTCAAATATTTCAGCATTCTTCTCAAGATTACTTGGTTGAAATCTAGGAATAAGCTGCAAAAGTACCAATACACGTTGTTAGTAGATGAGGATTCATTAGTACCAATACAAGCTGCAATTAAAAAAGGTTTATGCCCGATCAATGCAAAGTAAAAAAAATCTATTGAACATAAATGTAATTTGTTCTATTGAACATAAGTGTAATTTGTACTACCGAATATGAGTGTAATCTGTACTACGGATGCAAAAAGTTCAGAAAATGCGAATACAAAGGAAGGTACTTACTAGTTAGGGTTAATTTGATACATGCCACTGTAAATATAGCAAATCAAAAAATACCACTACTATTCACGTTATCGAATACTACTACTATTCATGTTATCAATTGGTGCCACTGAAAATTTCTAAAATTGGAACCATGCCACTCCTGTCATTATTTCCGTCCTCCTCTCTCACATCATCATCCTCACCATCACCAGCAGATGACACATATCACCGTGGATCAAGAGCAGTAGCAGCGGTGGAACCCGACGGTGGTGGCGGCGATGGCAGCACTCCAGCGTGCACGGGGAGCGGGAGCAGCGGCGGCGGAACCCGGGCGGCACCGCGCACGCAGGGAGGGGGAGAGGGAGCAGCAGCAGCAGTGGCGGCAGCAGCGGCACAATGCGCACGGGGAGCTGGAGGAGGAGCGGCGGCGGCGGCATGGCACGCGCGGGGAGCGGGCGCAGCCGCCGCCGATGAGGACGGTCGCGGAGGCGGAGGCGTTCGGGTTCTGGATCTGGCGGAAGATCTCATCGACGACGGTGGAAGAAGATGCCATGGCCAGTGCTACCTCGTACTCTCGCCGCTCGCCGGTGCTGCCTCGTCCTCTTGCCCCTGCTAGCGCCGTCTCGTCCCCTCGCTACTCGCCAGTGCCGCCTCGCTTTCTCCCCGTCCTCTCGCCGCTCGTTGGCGCCGCCTCGTCCTCTTGCGGCTCGCAGCGCCGCCTCGCCTTCTCTCTGTCCTCTTGCTGCTCGCCAACACCGCCTCATCCTCTTGCCGCTCACCGGTGCCGGCTCGCCTTCTCCACGCCCGCGCACAACGACGTGATGGTGAGGATGGTGACGTGAGAGAGGAGGACGAAAATAGTGACGGGAGTGATATGGTTCCAATTTTAGAAAATTTCAGTGGTACCCAGCTAATAACGTGAATAGTAGTGGCATTTTTTAGTTTACCACATTTACAGTGGCATGGATCAAATTAACCCCTCCCATCATTCAAACAAGAAGACATATAATTATGTTACAAGGTTTCAAAATATAAGGTGTGAAGGCCTATTTAATGATCTTTCTTCTCGTTCTTTCCTACATTAATCATTCATCGCTACTCCATGTATGAGTAAACTCATAAACAAGATTTGTTTCAAGAAAGGAAACAAATTAATTTCTACTGTTATTATTCTCAAAGACATCAACACGACAGATATCACAGCATTCTCCCAATCCTGTTCTGCTATTTTAATGACCTCCTTCAAAGCCATTCTTAGGGAAAACTGAGTGATTAGTAACCATGGAAATATACCTTGCGAAAATCATGGTCTGGTAGAGAATCCACTAGTTTAGCTCCACTACAAAAGAACCCTCTACCAAGTGGACTGTAAGCTACTATTCCAATCCCAAGTTCTCTGAAATGAAAATAAGAAAAATAGTTAAAATGTAGCATGTGATTTTTTTTCTAAATTGACAAACTAATTTGTTTTTTCAATGCCTGCAAGTTGGAATTATATCTTCTTCGACGTCTCTAGACCATAATGACCACTCCAGCTGAACTGCAGTGATAGGATGTACAGCATGAGCCCTTCTGATTGTCGATGCAGATGCTTCACATAACCCAATATATTTTATCTTTCCTTCTTCAACTAGTTTCTTGAGTTCACCAATCTAACAATGTGAAAGGTAAATCAACTAGATAATCTTGAGAAGAAAGGTCATTACTTAAAAAGGAATACATGGCTCTCAGGACAAAAATAAAAAATAGTTCAATCAATACACAATAATTACATGCAACGATTCGAAAATATCCTGAGTAACCTCGTATGCGCTATCAGAAAGATATAGCACACCAAAATGATGAAAACGCATGTCTTGGGGGATATGTTCTAATAACTATTGGTAGTTTGTAGTTAGATATTCTGAAAGAAAACAAGTCCACTTCACCGAAGATATTTTGATTCATGTATTTCTTCATTGGTTTTTCGTTTGTCAAACTTTGAAATGTTGGTTCGGTTGGTGGTGGTTAAGATCCCAGCTATTGCAACAACCGCACTGTGTTGTAACCTCCCAATGATATGCCAGTGAAAGTTATTGGCTCAGTCTTTACTTTACGTTCTTTACCCTTCAAAATTTAATGTCTAAAAAATGAAACCCTCCCCTATATATAAATGAAATGCAATATATAAAGGGAAAGAAAACATTGTTATATCATAGAAACCATCTGTCACATAGGGAGTATTGTTACTGCCCAGTGACAATGGAAGATATTCATAAAATGTTTTTCACGCAATTGTGCTAAACAGAGAGATCTTAATGCAAATAATACTGTACTTCATACCTTTATAAATGTATGATTCAAACACTTGTTGTAAAAAAAACAAAAACAAATGTATGCTTCATTTTGCTATTACAATGAAATATAATAGCTTATTTAGCATGTTTAGTGAAAATTTAGTACATGAGGTTAAAAAAAAATTAAAAGGACAGGTGCTAGGTAATGGAGCTTTGCTTTTTCCTTTCAGAATTTAGACCAAGTTTCTACTCCCTCAGTCTCATATATAATAACCTAGGATCGGACAAGACATTTCATAGTAGACAGATACATATCCAGATTCATTGTATTATAAAATACCTCATCCGATTCTAGATTGTTATATTATAGGATAAAGGAAGTACGTGAAAGAAAGGTCAATGTACAATCAACCAAACAAATTTAAGAATTTAAGGGTGTCTTGAGCTGGGTTAAATTTTCCACTATTCAAAATTAACATATTCATTTTGAGTTCAGCAACATCGTAATCCTCCCTCCAATTAGTTTTTCCAATGAATATGAAATGAATTATCTACAGAAGTGGGTAACAAACCAAAAACTCCTTTTTTTGGCTAATAAATTATTGTAGAATGTTGACAAGTGACAACAACCTACCACCACCGACATTCCCTTTCAGATTCACAGGTACTCAGCCACTCACCGTGACCTCGATGGGCACCTTCTTGTCGACACGGTGCTGGTAGTAAAGGTCGATGTAATCGACGCCGAGCCGCCGGAGGCTGCCCTCGCACGCCGCGCGCACGTACGCCGGGTCGCCGCGGATCCCCGGCTTGCCGTCGGCGAAAAACTTACCGAACTTGGTGGCCAGCTCAACCTTGTCACGCACGTCGCCCTGCAGTGCCTGACGTTTCCCAATCCATTCAGACATTTCGTCGAGCACCTTCAGCGCACGCTCCCGCATGCACAAACCCAACCCAAGACACAGAGAGAGAGAGAGAGCACCGGCGGGAGATATATACCTTGCCGAGGAGGACCTCGTTGGTGTGGGGGCCGTAGAGGTCGGAGGTGTCGAGGAGGGTGACGCCGGCGGCGACGGCGTGGCGAATGAGCGCCACCATGTCGGCCTCCGGCTTGGGCGGCTCGAAGATCGGGGACATGCCCATGCAGCCGAGCCCCTGCGCCGAGACCTCCATCCCCTGAGAGCCCAGCTTCACGCGCGGCACTGCCACCGTCGCCATAGCAGCAGCTGCCATTGCCGACCGATTCTTGGTTGATGCTGTTTGTGCTGTGGTCACTCACTTATATAATGCTGCACACTGCAAGCCCAAACATGTCAGCGTCGACGAACCACTGATTCACTGAATTCAATTGGTTTGTGAATTTTGTTCTGAATTTTGTTGACAAATACCAGGCCTCTCTGACTCTGACTACATGAAGATAATAAGCTGATATCCTGTGAAGCAGATAGATCTTTTGCTTGAGAATTTTTGTTCACTGTAGGTTCTTACTTTGGTGGAGTGCACATAGTTTTGATAGATGGTAGAGTATACTAACTCCAAGACACTGCAGTAGCTTGCTATACAACTGATAGCTTACACATAGCTGAAGCTGAGTACACTTTTCTTTGGCTAAATCATATACTGCAAGATGTGGATTTTAATGCTCCAGTTTCAGATATGTTTCAGATATATGCAACTGTTTCAGATGAGTCTTGTTTGTAGAGATTAAGAAATCTAGAAATTCAGACATGTTTCATGTCAAATGCAGGTACTACTCCATGTCCAAGCCAGCTTCCCGATAACCATACTGGGTGGGTTCTGATGTCCCAGCGAGCTACATCCGAGGCGGCAACATCTAGTCGATGGGGCTCGGCACTTTATAGTTTCCTTTTTTTTTGCAGAAATTTGCCATGTGAGCATGACAAATTTGAATTCCATCAAGTTTATGGAATAGTGCCAGTAGAGTAATGTGAGCATGACAACTTTGTACTTGTCAATATGATATATTCTAATTGTTTCTGTGATGCCAAATGGAATAACGGTTGCCTTCTCGGATGGAATCCAAATGTCAGTTTGATTAATTGGATGTTTTCTTTGTTCTGAATGACAATCTGAATGTCTGAACAAGTGCAAACTGCCATTGCGTTAGTCTGAAGCTACTCACAACCTAGAACTACCCGAGCAAAACTGAAGCTACTGATTGGATGAGCACTCTGAATATACTGAAGCTATATTCAGATACTTGATGCTTCATGAGCATCATATGATTTTGAATATACTGAAGCTAAACTGAAAATATTATGTCTTTTGGACTCCTTTCATACATCAATCAAGGTTTCACAATAGTAAATATTAAATCTAATTACTCAGCACTCCAATTCAGAAAGAGTACATCCAGAAAAATTTATTGTACTCCAATTCAGAAAAAATCAGTACTCAGCACATACTCTTTCTTATGCATATTGAGAAAAATTCAGAATAATTCAGCACATTCAGAAAGAGTATAAGAGTACTTCAGTTTTGAAAAAACTATCTTTCTTGTGTCAGTTCTTTCATTGTGTATGTAAAACTGATTCTACACTGTTGTTCAATCCAATTACTCCAATTCAACAAAATCTACAAACTTCGCTGCTCGTGTTTGAAACGAGCGATAGAGGCAGAGCAGGAGTGGAAGTGGTTGGCGAGCCCGAGAGCTGTTGCTGTTGCTATTGGGCTTCGTGTCGCCATCGCCGGGAAGCTACGGCGCCGCAGCACAGGGAACTCTGCCATCGCGTGATTTGGTGATTGAGATTTCACAGCAAGGCAAACGAGACATTTCGTGCAAACCTTTCTTACACCTGTCGGAAAACAGCAAATTAAAAAAAATGGAAAGAGGAAGTATGTAGCAACGATGCGCCTCTTAATTTCGTTTTAGTTTAGTCACTAAGAGACCGTTCGGTTTACTACCACAATTTACCTTATCATGTCACAACTTAAGTTAGGTAGTTTTGATCAAGTTAGATATATGTTTGGTTCATAATATTTCTTCATCATGATGTGGGTCTTATATATCATTGGTACATAAAAGTATAGCAAGTTTGCTTTCCAATGATTAATGTGTAACTTTAATTTTATTGGCCACATATAGCTAATAGAAGTATGGTAAAGTTTGATAATGTGAGCATACCAACCAACCAGCACTTAATTGCAAACATGGACGTACCAACGAACCACCATGTTAGTTACACCATCAAGCTCATATTTATGCTTCTGCCTTTGTTTAAGGGGCGAAAATGTATTTTTAATCAAAATAACGTACGCCATGCATTAAGATTTAAAACTTGTCTATGTATCTACTTCTAGTAAATATTTGGAACAGATAAATAACTTTCTCCCCTCAAAAATTGATAATTAAATTTCTCTAATCCAACGTCACATCCTCCGAAGATTGTGAAACAATATGAGATCGATTAAAGGATATCTTTCTTAGAGAAAATCTAAACGATAAGACAAAATCACAAAATACATGAAACTACATTGTCCCTTCATTACGGGAAAGCTAAATACCTATATATATCCTATATAGCTGCTTACTGTTCTACCCATGTTGAGTTCTTTTTTTGAGTTGTGATCCAAATTCATTTGCCATTATAAAGGCCATGCTTCTGCCGGAACGCAGCGGAGATCCGTCGCCGGAGGCTTGGGCCGGAGGCGGTACGGATCATCATATATATATTCCCTTTAGGGTTCCACCGTGAGGGATTCTTGTCTCCTGTAAGCCGTCGTTCAGCGTTGTAATCTCACCCTGATATAGTGAAGATATTTTGCTGGCTGGCGCCCATGGTTTTTTTCTCCTGCTTTGGGAGGATTTTCCACGTTAAATCTCGTGTCTTCTGTGATTGATCTATTGTTTTTCATCGTTTATTTGCCTATCGTTTCCTAACACTTTTGAGCTACCTCCTCACAAAATTTGAGCATGTTTTTCGAACTGCTAAACGGTATATTTTTTATAAAAAAGAATATTTTTATATAGAAGTTTTTTAAAAATTTATTTTAAAATTTATAATAGTTTATACTTAATTAATTAATTAATTATGCACTAGTGGATTTCCTGCAGCTGTTTCGTTCACCAAAAGAGCTTCAACGAATACAACATAAGTATAGTTAAAGCTATTTATTTTTCTCTTATGAAACCAGGCCACCTTAGTAATTTTCGAGACTTCATTACATGATAATGGTACGATCTAACACCGACAGTGCAGATAGCATAGGGGAACGTAACACGAAACGCGCACATGCTCATGGCCCCGCGTTACATCTTCCCATGCTGTCTGCACCGTAACTCCTATTGATCTTCTTCTATAGGTGTTATATGTATATTTTATATAACCATACTCTACCAGCTACTATTCACTCTAACTAAATTTATTGCTCTGTGTAGCTTTGCAATGAGGCTTACGAGATGGGGCCAAAACGAGATAAGCTTGAGCTTTGGATATGAGCAGGAGGTTTATGAGATGGCAGGCCAAAACGAGAGGTTATTGGCTTATAGGTGGAAGAGTAATAGATTGATTTTTCTCGTAAACCAAAACCTTTGCAACTGTTAAGTAATAGAGAAGCGTTTCAACGTACAACCTTCGTAAAAAAAAATCGTACTTATAGCATGCAGCGCTCCTTCATTATATGGTCCAAATTGTCTTCTTTTTTCTCTCCCCTCTCATCACAAGGCCATATTTGCTTAATTATTTGTAGCCTTAGATGAGGATCAATGGCACATATTGTATCCCTTCTCTTATAAATCACACCATATCTTTTTATTAACTGATCAAGGTGAAAATTGTACAAAGCAAATCACATAGTCTAGGTACAAAGAAATTTCATTTTGTATGTCATATATACAAATATCCTATCAGCAGCGCGCGGGATTTCATCTGATCTTCACATAGGAGATGCACAGATGAAAACAAACATGCAACTGCAGGCCAAGGAATCGAAGAGAATCAAAAGGAGGAAGCAAAACTCACCGTGATCTTGTAGAGATCGATGCAATCGATGCCGGGATGCTTGAGAGGCTGCCCTCATGGCAAGCCCGCACGTACACCGGGTCCCCGCAAATCTCCACCTTCCCATCGGCGAACGAGATAGCAAACTTTGTGGCAACCTCCACCTTCCACCTTCCGCGCGTGTACCCGTACGAAGAAACTACTTAAAGAGCTGAGTATAGGATGAAACTGGTAAACTATTTTAACGTCCCCCCGTTCATTACAAGTTAACTAAATGGATATGAAAAAACTTTAAAAAGTAAACAAGATATATTAAGTACTAATATATCATTTTATAAACATGCAAAAGCTTCAATTTGAATTTTCTGTCAAGTTTATTATTTTTATTACAGCGTGTAAAAATCGAATTTAAATTTTTATATTTGTGGAGCGATATATTACGTAATAATCTAGCTTGTTATTTTCTAAATATTTTCTATAACTATTAAGTTGATATGCAATAAACGAGTGGACGTTCACTCAAATGATTACAATTCCTCTCCCAAAAAACAAATAACTAACCTTATCAAGGAAAAGCTCATTGGTGCCGGAGCGTATATATCAGAGGTGTCGAACAAGATGATGTTAGAGGCGACGACATGGTGGATGAGAACCACCAGGCCCTATATCGAGATCTCTAGCCCTTGCGAGCCCAGCTTCACGCATGGCACCGCCACTGCACTGCCGCCATCGCCGGAGCAGCAGCTGCCATGGCCAGCTGGATGTTAATGGCCTATCTAGGATTTTTATATGGATAGATCAACCTATAGTATAACAAAGTATAGGTTGGTCCTAAATATAACAAAGTTAAGTGTATAAATTAATCAAATGTGCATCACAGTATATTAATAAGGGAGTTATTTTTTTACTTTTTTTATGCATACCCCGTAGTTTTGGATAATGCAAGAAAAAGAAGACAAAGTTCCTCTTTTTTCTTTTTTACTGTCAACGTAACCGCTGAAAGGAACGTTTCAATTTGCAAAGTGGCTATCCTGCCTTAAATTTTTCCAACTAGACGCTTTCCTTTCTAAACGATATTGCATAAGTGTAGTTAGACTAAAGATTTAAATATTTGTCGCTATAGTGTAGTTCTATAGACCTCTTTAATAGTAACTTATCTCGTTCTTAGCCATTGAACCCATAATAATGTCTCATCCTCCTCATTTTCGCCTTCTTATTTTTCCGATATAGTATTTTTATCTTGCTTATTATGTATTTGACTAGCTAAAACTATACTTATTTAAGGAAGTATGGAGTAATCTGCTTTGCTTTAGGTGAAAGGAGATGGAAGAAAAACAATGCTCTGATTTGTATAATGAGAGCAGGGATTTAAGGTTTTTTTCTTCAAATAATTGTACAGAGTGCAGGGATTTAGGAAAAGGAAAGTGAAAACATAAAATGCTTGAAGAATTGTACAGCTGGCGAATCCAGCTGCTAACATGGTTCATTTATAAAACCGATCCGGTTCTGGGAGAATTGCTTTTATACTCTAACTTTCAACCCTAATTGTGTTTTTCTCTTGCTTTTTAGATTTGTAAATTTACCCCTACTTTTTTAAGTCAAGCAGACGTTTGCCCCTATTATGGATGCCATCACAATAGTGATTTAAAGAAATGCAATTTAAAACAAAAACTGATTTATGATTTAGGAGCTGACCATTTTTCCCTTGGAATATAAAAAGGTCCAATGCTCCATTGGATGTCATGTGCATCACCAATTCACAACCATTCCCCATTCCCAAATAACAGCAGGCGGTGGCGGTGGTCTGGTGTATCAAGGAAAGCTCACGAGGCCATGGTGGACAAAAAGTGAGGGTAAGAAGTAATTAGATTTTAAAGTATGGATGAGAACATAATGGTTTCATTGATTTTCAGTTTTCGTGAAATTTTGTCAAAATTGACCCGGGTATGGACGTATGTAGTGTGCTGTTTTCTAATTACTAATTGATGTTTTTGGGAACCAACAAAACAATTAAGCATATGCCGTATAGGTCAATTTTCGGCTGGAAATACCACTCTGATTTTCTAATTAAATAGCAACGCATCCAAAACTTGCTAAAATATACTCTCTCTCTCTCTCTCTCCATTCAAAAATCTAAGTCATATTTCTTTTGTCACTCATCCACCATATGATAAAACCAAGAAACTATATGCATGGACCTCTGTTGCATCTTTATTTATACCATTAAAGATCTATCCCACCAAGACTATGCTGGAGTGCACATACATGACTCCTTGTCTGGGGACGCTTTTCCTCGTCGTCTCCTCGTTCCTGAGCCCTCATCTCCTCTCTCTCCGCTGCCTTGTCACCGCCCGAGCAAGTGTCAAGCCGCCGGTGCGCCGAGCAGCTACGAGGAAGGCGGCGGTGGGGTTGTTGCGACAAAGGGGGTGTTGGGTATGGGGTTTCCACCCTAGATCTGGTGGCACAGGAGATGGCAGGGAGGTGCGTGGCAGAGGTGTAGCTGTGGTGGCTGGAGGCTGCCGTGCCCGTGCCGGGCTGCACGGGTTGGTGACGGTAGTGGGGGTAGTTGGGAGGGTGACGGGTAGCGGCAAGGTGTCAGCAACAGCATCCCTTTGGACGGTGGCATCCTAAGCATCGATGGTCAGTCCTTGCCAAGGAGAAGGCGAATCCGCCGGAAGTGGTCCTATAGGCAGCGGCAACCGACGGCGGTGGCGTGGGAGTTCGGGCGGAAGACCTCTTGGGTGGTAGCGATTGCGGCCCTAGGGGTAGTGGCGACCCGGAACAGCGGCAGCCTAAGCGCCGGTGCTAGGTTCTCGGCAAGGAGGAGGCGAATCCCGTTGACGGTGATGGCCCTAGGGGCGACGGAGGCCTAGGAAGAGGATATCCCTTGACGGTGGCCGCAGAGGACTCCAACAGAGGCAGCGGCATTAGCGGTGGTGGTGGGCTAGGAGTCGGGGAGGCAGAGGAGGATCTCGATGATGGCGTTGGCCCTATTGGTAGGGCGCCTAGGAATATGACGAAGTGGAAGCAGATCCTGTCGGCTAGTTCTAGCTAGCTAGACGGTGACGGCTGAAGGTGGGTAAACCGGCGGTGCATGGTGTCAACTCACCTGAAGCGAATGAAGATGGCAACATTGGAGGTTCACAGCGATGGCGCACTAGGGGCGGTGGCGACTAGACGACTTCCACTCATCGAATCTAGCCGTTTCAGGAGAGGATCTCTGAAAGCAGGATGTGTCGAGGTCGTAAGTTTTTCTTTTTATGGTTGTGTGTTCTTCTATTTGTTGAGGTGTGAGTCTAAGTACTCTTGTATCCTTTTGTATGTGTATATCTTCCGTGGAGATAGAGGTTGGATTACTGGAAAAACCATCATCTAGAAAAAGACTATTTATAGCGTTATAGTCTATCAAGTTAACACATACACACTTCATTGGAGCCTAGGAAACAGTAGTAATGAGAGGGGCACCATAGTTAAATTTCCTCACAAGTCACAACTAACTTGTCTGAATTGTTAGATATAAAGTCGTTGATGATGAACATAGTTAAATTAACTGGGTGCGACTCGTGCGGATCCTTATTTCCCGCCGCTCTTCTAATAACATAATCAGTTCACTATGAGCAAATATTTATTCCAAGCTCTAAATAAAGAACTAATTAATATCGAAAAACATTGAAGAACAAAAGTAAATAATTTCCTACCTATTACTAAAACAAGTTAAAATAATAACAACCCTGATCCATCCTATTATTGAACATGGTTTGGTGCTGCCAAAAATTGTCATTAATTAAAACTAGAACATGCTAATTTGATTAATATCTGAAGATCCCATGAGTTTAGGCTTTATTTTTTTCCTAACTAGTTTTAACAGTTGATGAACATATATTGCTCAGTTTTCAAATAACCGAATAACTTTAACTTTACTATTTTAAACTTTAACCACTAATTACTTGGACATAATACACACTTCATTAGCAAGGGTATTCTTTTAGTGTCTGTAAATATTTTGCAAAAAAGACCAACGGTCAAAGCTTTATAGCAGTATATATTCGCCGACTAAGCAGTATTGAGTAATGTTTTTTTTTTTTTGAAGGAGTATTGAGTAAGAATAACTCTTAGTCAATCAGCAAAACAAAAGCATTTTCGTGTGTATGCATGGATAAATAGATAGTTTATTTTAGACATTGAGAATCTGAGATGATCCTTTTGCCCAGGCTATAACCAATTATTACATAGACTGACGAATTACTGCGACTTACAAATTCATCGTTTGATTAAAAACATGGAAACTATTTAAACTATTTAGAAAATCACCTTAAAAAGTATATAGCAAAATAATATCCACTTGCTGCATCTACCCAACGATGCCGGGCGGCTGCATGGACAGATAATATAAGTGTATAGAGAGAGTAGAAATGCTTCCAAATAAAATAATAAGCTGAGCCGGCTGAGGAGAGAGTTCATGTATGTATGTGTGGATTGTGGATCATCAAAAAGCTAAGAGAAGAAGAGGGAGGGTACAGCCTTGGCGAAAAGGGTAGTAGGCGTCGCAAGTACTTCCACCATCTAACAACTAAACCGGCCAAAGCTGTACTCTCTCTCTTCTTCATTTAGCCTTCACGATATGATCGTCGATCAATATCCTTCTCTTAGTTGCTCTAGAAGTTGGATCCCTCCGGGCTTATATAGCACGCTAGCATCTGCAAAAAGACACGATCGAGACGAACCGATATATTTTAATGAGAGAGGAAATTAATAAATTACTCCCTTCGTCCCAAGTTATAATAACTAGAATATTTTGCAATTAAGATAGTAATTAACTAGCGGTAAAATTTACTACTGTCTACTTAAAATTTATGGTATTTGCTATAGGACACAGCAAAAATATGATAATTAGCTACTGAATACCACACGTATTATATATTTTATTATGCCCGGTGAAACAGAGAGAGAATAGTGCGAAAAGTATCATTTTGCTCCTGTGCCTATCAGCTTGTAAGACGATTGGGTCTGCTTCGATAAAAACCCAGACCATTCTCACTCTCCCGATCCGGTCCATTCTCACTCCTCTCGTCCGAGTACAGTTCAAACTAGATTCGGAGGGGTTAAACAAAAACAGGTCGTATGAGCAAACTCATTATTTTTTGAAGTTTCTCTCTGTTTGCACCTGATATAATAAAATAATCCGTTTGGCTGCAGCTAATTACCATGTTTCGCAGTGTCCGGCAGCACATATGTGTTCTTTAGGTATCCTGCAGTAAATAGTGTTACAAAGCAAAATTTATCTCATTAATGTGTGTAATATGTGGTAATGAAGCTATGGATGTGGTAACTTTAACTAGTATTTAAATATTAATATAATTCATCTATTTTAAAATATAGTAATCTAGTATCAAATTAGACATAAACTGATTTATACTACAAATTTGGACCTGGACAGGGGTCCAAATTAGTAGGTTGTATTTATTCTATAATTAGGTTATTCTATTTCAGAATAGAGGGAGTATATATATAGTTACATTCACTTGTTGGTGCATGCAGAAGATAAAAGTTAACTTCACTATAAAAATAAGATCATAAATAATTATTGTGAAGGGAACGTAGCTTAACTAATTAGATCGGTGAAATCAGTTTATCTGGATTTAAGAACTAGACTTAACACGGGTGCTTATATTTATGGCTAATTATTCTTTAAGTGGTAGATGATATATTTATCGATAGTGAGACGCTTGATAACTTTGTTAATCTCGAGATTTGTCGATCAGTTTTCTAAATGTGCTTGTAGGGTAGAATATGTGTGTATGCTTTATAGAGTTACTGTGTAAAACATTACAAAGGAGAAACATTGTATGTGTGTGATTCCAGCCATAAATATTTGTGTATATGACTGTAATTAGAGAACAGAAGCTACAGTTTCATTGTCCTTGAAAAATGTAGCAGTGGCTAGTGGTGTCACGTAAGCGCATGATGGATCCAAGTTGGGCCATTCCGTCTTTTTTTGTCAGCCTCCGGGCTAACAGCAGCCGTCCAAGATGGCCGGCCGGCTTTGGAATCGGTCCATCACTAGCTAGCTTGACACTGCACAAGCCGTAAATTTTTGACCACCCTGCACTCCACCGATCCCCTCCTCAAATCTGCAGACCTAACTTTGCATTACCCAAAAGGGCATATCCAAGTATCTATGTATAGGAATAGGAATAAGAAGCAGCCGATTAGAATTTGAAAGGGCTAGTTGAGAATATAAGCTTGTGTTTTGTTTGTGTTTGGTTTGGGATGAGATAACATAGATAAGACCCAACCCTGATTTTTGAATGTCATGGTTCCATTATCTATCTGACATGAGAGATGGAATGATCAACTGACCACGCCCTTTTAAAAGATGAAAGGATGTGACCCGCATATCAGTTAGAAAAAGTAGGTTAACCCGCATGTCAGTGAGAAAGAAGTGGATTAAGGGGGTGTTTAGATGGGGTTAAAACTTTTTAGCTCATGTCACATCGAATGTTTGGATGCTAATTTAGAGTATTAAATATAGACTAATAAAAAACTAATTTCATAAATAAGAGCTAATCTGCGAGATGAATTTTTTAAGCCTAATTAATCCATAATTATGAAAAGTTTACTGTAGTATCACATTGTTAAATCATGGTGTAATTAGACTCAAAAGATTCATCTCGCGAATTAGTCCAAGATTATAGAATGAGTTTTGTAATTAGTGTATGTTTAATACTCTAAAGTAGTGTCCAAACATCCGATATGATAGGGACTTGGAATAAATCCCTGTTTCCTAAACAGTACGTAAATTGATCAGCTAGCTGCATAAGCTAAATGTTTCCCTTCAATGATACCCCATCCAATCTATTCTCAAACCAAATATGAGGTGACCCTACCCGAGAACCAAACGTATGCTAAACCGTTGGCAGCAGCTCTCCCAAATAGAGCAAGTAGGCCAAGGCGTAGAGTTCATAGAAACTTGTAGAGGATTAAAATCCATCTTTAACAAAAAGAGAATAAAAAAGGCACACGAGTTTTTATTGCTGGAAGGCCCCTCTGTATATAAACAGAGCTTTTGCTTAAGATAACTATTTGTGAACGGAAGGATTCCAGCAGTTCAGTATGCAGTGATCTGTTCACAGCAACTATTCGTCAACACCAGATCTGCCCCAACGTTTCTGATCTCGCACAGAAGAATTTGCAACCAAGTTGTGTGTATAGCATAGTAATGTTTACCAGATCCAACATACAAGCTCACTGGACCGTATGAATGCCAAGGCTTATTCCACCAGCCGCAGTCCCAGGATACAGAGACATGCTTAAGCAATGTTAACAAATGGAGGACCAAAATTCGACCCAAAAAAAAAAGGAACACATATCTCGACTGTCGTATTGATAATCCACCAACAATTGCCCAATCATATACACTCTACATTTGGAGACCTTCCTAAAAGAAGTAGCTGTCACCTTGGGGCTTGGGGAGGTTCGACAACAAACATCCATCAACCAAAAAGGAGATGGGACTTTGGATGAAAACAGTGTAAGTATCAATATAGCTCCCACCATGACCCACTGGAGAAATGAACTGAGTCTGCTTCTCCCAAGAACAACTGTGTGCCTCAAAATTGGCCGCCAAAAACAACTAGGCCAAGCCTGCAAAAAATAACTCATCGCCTGCGATCACCGAATCACAGGTTACTGACCAGTGCCAGTGTCACGGATTGGCAAAACTGGAGAAACAACCAAAGCAATGGCTCTCTTCACTGCGCATTTGCCTTTTCCAACTTCTCTTTCTCAATTTCAACTTTTCTTTCCTCAGCATGTTGAGCTAAGCCATTCGCGAGTGCCTGGTAGCGGAAATCTAGAGTCTGCATCAGGCTCTGGAACCTAGCTGGATCAGATGCTTGCATAGCTGTAACAGATGTCACAACTTGTCAGGTAACTTCAGCCATAGTTGCATAGAGTAAGCACGAACTTATAAGAGAATGTTGTTATACCTTGGATAGTATCAACAAAGAAGATGAATGGATCCACCTCATCTATTGGCGATTGCAACTCCTCGTCATCACTAAAGTCATCATCAGAATCATCATCGTCGTCATCATAGTGTGGCTGGAAACCTCTTGCCTAAATCACAGGAAGAATACAGAAACGTTAGTACAGTGTACAGCATAAACATGAAACATTTACATGAAATAAAGATTTGAATTTCGCAAGATACTATGGTAAAAATTTAGTCTAGGGAAGAGAAGAGTGAGGTGGCATGATCCTGGATCAGGTCAATGAAAAGGTGACACTTTCTGTGCCGTGCTTAAAGAAGACAGCAGCAAGCTCAAAGGCCAGCAGAGAACAAAGGTGATTCACGAGATACGTGAGGCACTGTAATGTAGTTTTTCAATATACAGATATTATGGGGTAATTGAGTAAAGCACCACTTTACCCACTATGCATGGTGGCAAACACCTCCATAACTGATTCAGGGGTTTGCTTAGACAGTTTAGCATACCTGATGGACAGATTTGAACAATTTTATAGTTTAGGAGACAATAGTTTACAGGTTTAAATAGAGTTTCTCCTTTTTGTTTAACTTGCTTTTGTGTGTCTTATATATGTTAAAGATATTGGGGTTTAGGATATAAATGGCCAGCAAATCAAACTCAAATACACTTTGTTATATATGCAACAACTATGCAATTTGGGATTAAACATTGCTAGCAACCCGAGCCGTATATGTATAGTAATTTAGTCTGTCAGCTGTAATTGTCATTATTCAGAATTCAGTGATACAACATCCTTCGAAGTCAATAAAACATAAGTTAATATTTATTTAAAGGGGAGTATTTGTGTTACTAACTTTACTAGTCTTTTTGTTAGGGGAAACCAGACTAAAACCACTTGTTACCAGAGACCATGTTAATTCTATTAAATAGAACCCCAAGAAAGACACTTCTAGAGAAATTTAACTATTTTGAGCGTCTAAACAAAAAGGAACACATTTATACATGCTAATTCTACTTAAGTTCAGATCACAATACAAACCTCTCTTAATTTCTGAAGATTGACACTAGATACTTCATCCCCATCCTCATCATCATACCCCATCTCCTTATCAGACTCAATATCCTCATCTTCTTCATCACCATCAAATCCATCCAAATCCTCAGCGGCAGCCTCATTTTCCCGTTTAGATTCTGCTTATAAACAGAAGTAATTAAGATCTGGCAAAAAGAATTTTAAAGACCTCTCCTCTACATCGTAATTGCAAAAGGGAGAAATAAGATTAGAAAATTTTCTCAGATCAACATGTTAACAGAATGGTAGCACAGAGTTTTTGTTTGAAATATTTGAATTGTCAGTTGTTCATCAGAAAATAAACAAAAGATAAAATTGAACCTGCAACTTGATCCTTGTATGAAACAAGAAGCTCTAGTGTTGCTTTGAAAATGCGCTCAAGAGCTTCTGGTGGAATGTGATTAGCTGGAAGGCTAATTAGTGAAGTCAATCCCAAGCAACAAACCTTCTTATCATGCTCTCTGCAAATAAAGAAAAATAATGTACAGAGTCAGTGCAGCATAAAAACACAACATGTATAATACTACAAGGTACAAACATATGCTAATAAGACCTACCTCTTAAAGTTTGCCCTTATGCCACTTTTCTTTACTTGCTGTAACATGCCAAACCAAAGATTGAAGATTTCAGTAGAAACTCCAAGCTTATGCAATGTTCCCAATGTCAATGAAGGATTGTAGTACAGTGTATTAGCTATCTGCAATCACAGTGGAAAGTTTTAGGTATACATGTCATCAGTTAGCAAGAGTAATACAGATGCCATGTTTGAACAAACATGATACTTCAGTGATGAGATTGATGCAACATGAATACGGAGTACCACGTTGGGAAGTGTTTAGGTAAATGCGGCCGACAAATAATAGTGATTATATGCAGCTGTTCTGATGGAACATAACTGAAGGTTCCACTGCTAATGAGAGTAAATTGACCTGTGATATTGATCGGCCAGATACAGATATGAGTTTGCCCCATGCAACATGAAAACCTATGTTCCTTGAAGACACTATAATCATATGGTTACATCGCTTTCAACAAGCTGCTACTGCGCTGTGAGTAGAAAAACTATCCCTGCTTTATCTCTACCAAATGACACCCTTTTTGATCAAGGAATTATGAATGATGCCTAAGCTTTAAGATAAATGTCATATGATGGATAATTTACATATAACTGCTCATAATTTCAAACTTCTGCTATTACTGGGTGTAATAAAGCCAACTCATGTGCCAGATCAATCTAAACAACATTTTTTTAATTATCCAGTGATCCTGTCACCTGCTGGAGTTACATAGGGATGATATGCTACCAACTAGTCACAGCACATGCAGAGTGTCACTCTTTGGGATGCAATAGATATCTTACACCAATTACATCCCGTAGCTATATAGCCTATAGGATTTGCAACTTTCTATCGTCTTATCAATATTCATCTATTCACTGCGGTCAAGTTGTGCAACTAGTCAGATAACTTGAGGGCATGACCAGACTTGGGCCAGCATAGTCAATCAGAAAGGGAGATAAGATGAGAGTTGTAGGTTTCCTCCCATACATAGTTAGCTGTTAGAGCCAGAACGAGAGCAAGGTTAGAGGAAGCAGCAAGAGCTGCACGCTGGACAATGGGTGCTCATGATGCAATTGCCCATCGCTTTGGCAGGAGTGGAGCCAGGTAGAGAAGCTTGACAGATGCACAGGGCTGCCGATGGCCCACTTACACATACCACACAACTTACACTTTCGTCCAAGCTCGTGTAAAAGGGTTAACCGAGAGTGATGTGGTTGGAGGGCAAGCCCTTATAAATTGGTTCTACCCTTGCTAAACTAGCAATGTGATACTAAACATGCGAACACAGCTCTCATGGGCCACACAGGCCAAATCCTAATTGGGCTAAGATGTCACATTAACAATGGCTATAATCCAAAAAAATACCTTAAGATCTACAACCATGCTGAAACGAATGAAATAAATTGCATCTTTTCAAGATTACTTGCCATCATGGGGTGAGATTACTTGTTTGCTGGTTCTGGAGGATGAAGTAGACTGGCAGGTATCTTCAGTAAATACAGAATTGGCGATTTGGCTGGAGGCTCGGAGTTTTACCAATTCAGACTAGTTTTTAGCAAACCGCATATCTTTGTCGCAAACATGGTATTTTAGATTATTCAATAACTGTTAGATTTAAGTTCTCAAGGTTTTCCTGGCATTAGATATATAGCTTTGAGAAGTTGCATCCCTACAAATAATTAGTAGCTGCAGACAAGCATGTGTAAAGTGTGAACAACCTCTGCAGTCTAGAATGATTTACCGAATGCAGTTATTGTATATGCATACCAAGGCAACCAAGCATACAACTGTATGGACGCATACTACGAAGCTCTCTAACAATGGCAAATGACACACTATATTACACTATATAGCACCGGATAACAAGTCAAAAACTTGAAATAGAATAAAGTAATACAACAAGATGTCAGTTATACTATGATCAGGAATTTAGCTTCTTACCACTTGTACAAGTAAGCATCTCAGATATGGCTTCACTGCTCGACGCAGCCGATCAATTGTTAGCCTGAGATACGGTTCAATCCAATGATCGACTTGACCTTTGCAATTTTGAAAAACGACTTCAATCAGCTTGGGAGCAGGTATAATGTCAGAATCTTCCATGTTTTGGTCTGTCATAATCTACAATTATTTGTAATCAACTGTAAAAATTACAGGAACTAGGAACTTTGCAAAATATTTCAGAGCAAAATTTAATGCAACATGTCACTCACAGATGACAGTGCTCTCCATAGGCTTTGCTGATAATCAGGATCTTTGCATGCAATAAATTGATCAGTGCCACGGGAAATGTAGTTGTCTAATGGTACCAGAATATCTGCAGGGCAATAAGAGCATTGAATAATGTAGCAAAAGAATGTCAAAGATAATACAATTGTTTCTGAAAATATAGTTGATGGTAGGAGATTAGTTCCATCTAGTGGTCTGAGGGCAGAACCAAGCAATTTTCTACAGAAAGAAACAGTCTTAGCAGCTGACTAACAAAAATTCTAAAGGATAGACAACCAAGCAGTTGGCAGTTCAATACTTTCTAGCGCTATACCAAATATGTAAAACAAGGATTCCAATTCAAAGGAACAAAGGATGACACCACTATTCCTGATGTTCTTGTCTAAAATCTGGATGCACATGTTAATACAAAATTTTCCTTTTGCATAATGGATACCACAGAACCGGTATGCTAAACTATCACACAGAAATCATAATTTCAATTCAATTAAACAGAATCTTAATAACACAAGATGGTTCTAGTTTCATAAATTCAATTCCTTACTAAGTGGCATAACCATCTTATATTAATCCTGACGAATGAATAATGTAAGAATAGACAATGCAAAGGCTGCATTTGGTCCAAGATTAATAGATTGGTTGAAGGTCTAATCATGCAAACACATGCACGTTAGGAAGCATTGATTTAACACAATAAATGCCTTTCAAATCATCCTAAGTGAGGAATATGTTGGCCCACAAAAAAGGTGCAGCAATAAGCAAGCGACCTCAACTATAATAATTTGTTCTTTTACTAATAATCAAAACAACAAAGCAAACCTAGCCAAACATAATCTGAGACTAACTAGATTAGTCGCTGGACAGAAAAAAAAAAGGTTTCGAGCTGCTAAATTATCCAGGTTAAGGTTAGGAAACCTAATCATTTATTGAGTAGCGACTCAGATGAATTTTATACATGAGCATGAACCAAATAAAGAAAATAGTCAGAAAATTAAAATGCGAAGCAAAGCCAATATGACATGCAAACTGAACAAACTAGTGAAGTGAGCACAGGGAAACTAATACAAGGTGATTCAGATATTATTTTAACTCATGCATGACTTTCCAAATTACAAGTGTTCATACAACTAAACAAGATTGTCATTGGAAAATAGCACAAGCAAAGGTAACAAGCATAAAACCGCAAGAAAACCCAGGAATATGCTTGATCTAAAACTCTCAGTTTAAAACAAACATAATTGCTTGCCATTCAAAACTAGACTTACTCTCAAAGAAATCAATGGCCCAATCATTAAGGGCCTCCATCATCAAAGGCCACAAGCCCCACATTTCCAGTGAAATTGTTGGTGAGTAAAATGTCATATAGGAGACTATCTCCAGAACTTCTTCATACACATCTGCAAGACAGAGTCAAATGCATCAGCGGAAAACTGCAAGAAACACCCCAAACCTGATTAAATTTAAAACAAACAACCTTTAAACCTTTGATAACAATTTGAGTTCATACAATCCAATTGCAACTTTGTACAAGTATCTAGCAGGTTAAAGGTATATCACCAGGGATGGGCATGGGTCAAGCCTACCCATTGACCCATCCTAAGTAAATGAACTGAGTACCCATGAAATAGAAAAGGTGCATTCTAGTTGATTTAGTTGAACTGAATGTGTTATATCTTGATCTTTACTCTTTTCAAAGGAAGAGTTGGGAGTGATGGTTTGTTGACTTGTTGTACACCCATCCAGCCATCCTCCTCCACAAGGATCTTCCATTTTAAAATGACTCTTTTGCACATGCATACAAATTGGTGATTGAATGATCTCATCTAATCATGTGGACACTTTTTATATTTGAGATAACTGTTTTTGCATTTTTAACTGTGGATCCATAGTTATGAGTGAATAATTTTATACCTTGACCATCTGAAGTCAACATTCTCCGTAAAATAGGCAACAAAGTTGGCTCTATTTGGGGAAATAAATGAGGAAGGCTACTAATGGACTCAAGGATTGTGCTTATCGCACGTAAGCAACCAACAGCAGCCAAAGCACCAGTGTCCTCAACTTCTTCATCAGCTTCTGAACTAGCCATGCATCTCCAGAAAGCAGCAGCCTATCAAAAACAGTAAGCATGAAGTTCAAAGCAACAGAAGAACTTATTGGGCTAAACGCAATGCATTAAGGGACGACATACCAAACTCTGGCATAAACCAAGTGCATATGGTGCCATCTCTTCACCAAATTTGTCAACAATTGTCTCAAGGGTGAAAACAAGATCCTCATTCTCAACTTCACTCATCAGCTTAAAAAATTCTGCAATTAATACTTAAAGCATGATTTAACCACAATAAAATAAAAAAAACAAGTTGAAGAAGGTGATAGAATACCATCAAGAAGTTGAGGAAGAATTGGTCGGATCTCATCTAGATCTGTAGAAGAAATACAAAATAAAGATTGTGATCAACAATTTGAAGGGTGATCAAAATTAATTAGGTCTCTAAGAAATTAAATAAAGACTACCTTTGCATGCTTCAACAAAAGAACGGAGTGCAAATACTGAATCCACCCTAACAGGAAGTTCTGGATCGCGCAAACCAGAGATTACGCAATGCATAGCTTTGCGAAAATTGTTTTGATCTGAGAAATTGATATGAGCATACTGCCCAGCAACCCATGCTGCCTATATATCATATAGTAACAATCAGCTTAATGAAACAAGCAAATAAGTACATAAAGAAAAAGTAGGGGAATAACTGCATTTAATAGAATACAATAACAGAACACAAAAAATGCTAGACAAAGTAAAAATATAATATATTTAAGTAATATATATTTAAGTAATATAGGACCCTTGAGGTACCAAATCATTCAAATATGAGAATTGCAGTCACAATTTGCAAGAAAGTACATTGTGGAAGAACTGACTATTATAATGGTACTGAAACTTGGCATTTTTTAATTGGTACTTCCTCTGTCCCAAATTATAAGGCCTATATTTTTTACACGGTCTTCAATGACATACTTTGACCATTAATTTATTTCACGTTATGTTTCCGATGAATATGAAATTAGCATCATATGAAAGTTCTTCAAAATATGAATTTAGTGATATAACATGCATAATGCTTAACATAGATATGATTAATATGATCAATAGTCAAAAGTTACCGAATTTGATTTTCCTAAAAAAGGGGGCACCCTATAATTTGGGACGGAGGGAGTATCTTATATTACATGTCACTGCCAACGGACCCCAGGGGCACCAGCGGTGGGGCAAGCGCCAATGACGTTGGCCCTTAGGTGACATCACTGTAGTGGGGGCATGGTAGGATAACAAAGGCACTTGGGAGGATGACTCCATAGGCAGCAGGGGACAAAAGAAGATGTCACCAGCTGTGGGACAGAAGACGATGGTGATGCGAACAGGACAGCAGCACCTCAATAGAGGAGAAATCAAATATGATTTGGGGGAGATGTGAGAGAGATTAGGGAGAATCTAAGGGTAATCTCGCCATTAAAAAAAACTGACAGATTTGCTTCTAACGGTACCTGGGCATCCAAGGGAAGAAATTTTTTGTTTGGTGGCAATATAAGGAAACCAATGAATTTCTAAAGGCACATGAGAATTGTTCTCTTTTTATAAATATATGTGCATGCCTCAAACTAAATTACTGGACAACTGCATTTTGGAGACATTGAGAATTCAAACTTATAAATTTCGGATTAGGTAGAATACTTCAGGACAGAACTTATAAAAGGAAGAGGAAGAATTACATGCAGAAGTCATGCAGAACTACAATTGTACTACCGAAATATGGTGGCTTCAAGAAAAATGTTCATGATCTAAAATGCACACCAATTTATAGCTCGTTACCTTCGCACGTAAGTGTCCAACATGACTACTGAACTCCGGAAAGACATGTTGAACCAACATTCGCTCCAGCTCAGCCTTATATGGTTCAGTTTGTTTCAGCCTATCACACAATGTCCCAATTGCAAGAAGCGCACCATCCTTTTGGCGGTATGGCTTCACTTCAATGGATGCCTCATTATACCTGCCAAAATGTTCTTCAATCAGATATTAGATAACTCACAAAGTTAAACACACACATATTAATCACAGGATGACTCATACCTCATAAATATTTCCACAATAAAATGGACAAACTTTTGCAGATTGCCTTTCCCTCGTTTTCTTACCAATTCACTCACAAAGTCCATAGCAGCTGTTCGAGGACTATACAAATCTTCAATAATATCTGTACACAAAAATACAAGTAATATCATGGTTACAGAAAAATAATGGAGGGTAGCACATACTACCTTGCAGAACCATGAGAAGAAATAATGCAAATTCTTTTTACAAAAAGTTGCTTAGATAAACATATTACCATAGCCTTTCCGAACATATTCATGAGGATCTTCATCCCACAACATCTGATCACTATCATTGAAGCACATTAATGGGAAGATTATCTCAAATAGAATGATGTCAATTTGTGGTTGCATAAGCTGATACATGCTGTTCTTCGTGACACTGCAAGAAATACTTACATTCAGCCACAATGAATTCAGAAAGCACTGAATTGTGCCCCCCCCCCCCCCAAAAAAAAAAGCATATATTACACACTGCCCAGAAACACACTGACTATGCACTAAAATAATGAAAGGCAGGTAAACATAAATCAGGCCAAAATTATCCATGCTCGCAGGAATGAAGTGGAAGTTGTGCCATTACAAATCTGACTAGAGCAATTTGTCATGGAACTGAGATAAGGACTGATTGCAACCATGTGAAACATGCGGAAAACCAGACAAAACGAAGAAAGGAGTGGCAAAAACAATGTGAAGACAAACCAACAGAGCTACTTTGGAAATATAGTATGCTGCTGCGCAGTTTTTCCACAAACCTGTTGGTAAGATATTGAAGAATAAGATTGATAACCCTATCAGGCAAATAGCCACCAGTACGAATTGCATTGAGCAACTGCAAATGGCATCCCAAAATTTTTCCAGCATAGTTCTTTTGGAACATTTGAGCAAAGGCTTTGCTTTCTGGTCTCTGAAGCTTCATATCAGCAAACCTGTAATGAAAACCAGAAAACCAGGTTTAAAAGTTAAAACAGAAATGACAAGAATCATAAAAAAGTTTACTTGACACTGACCGAGTGTATAGACGGTTCAATATATGGATAATCCATTTCTTGACTTTCCACCATCCCCAAGATTTCCTCGCATCAGGATCCAACGGTTGTCCTTCCACTGGAACTGGTCTCTCCAGCAAGTTTAAGAATAAAATCATCCAAGTATTGAAGACATTTGGATCAAAAAGTTGCTTTGGAATTTCTAGCTGCAGAAAATACATGGCATAATGAGTATTGAAGAAAAATTGGAAAACATAATAAGGCAAAGAACTTACATAAATTGATGACCAGAAAATTTTGCATATCAGCTTGATCAAGTCAGCTACTTCAATTGGAGGGTTGGAAATTGGTACAAGATTTCTTAATATATTCAACAAACGAGGAAAGCATTCGTCAACAATTTGATACAAAGGTATCCTCTCGTCCTCTGACTTGAACCTAATCATGAAGAAAGTAATGAGATAGTGCGGCAGCTCACATAAACAAAAGACAAAAAAGGTAAGCACTGTATGATGTTGTCTAGAAAAATATTCCTAGAGCAAAGAATTATGTTGTGCACCCATCATTTTACAAGAAAAACCATAACAATGATGTTATCTTAACACTATTTCTTTGGGTAATCTCTAAATTACAATAAAGTTTCACCAAGTCAGCAAAATAAAATGAATAGAGTGAATAACATAATGTGTAAAGATATTTCTCAGCAGAGTAACAGAAACATGTAAACCCTGAGTCTTTTGGAGTTACAGAAAAATAATTCAAAATAGGAAGACGGATAGAGTGAATACAAACAAATAAAAGAGAAGGTGGCATTCTGGTATTTAGACTCACTCATATTTCCGGGCAAGAATCCTTAGCACATACAGTGCTCCAAATATTTGATCCTGTGATTCTAGATTATGTGTTACCCAAGGCAGAAGACTAGGCCACTGCTCAGGATAATCTGCAAGGATCAAGGTCTTGATACTTTCTCCAAGCTGGGCTCTACAGACCATGGAATACGTGTCAATTACTCGTATGCACATTTCATAACCATCAGCACTGAAGAATATTGTACTTCATCATCAGGAAAAACACATCCACTACAAATTTCACTGAAATTCTCAAAACAATGCATTCCGTTCGAACTTATGATGCTTCTGTGAAAAACTAACCTAAATTCAATATCTAGAAATGCTGAAACACAGTCATATAGGTCTAACAAAACTGAACAGATAACACCCTGAAGGCCCGAACCCTATTCCACAGTGGTTTTGATTGGTATGGCAGTGGAAAAGGGACCGAGGTGTTACTTGTCCTTTTTTCAATGTTGAGGTTGTAAACAGCCTGTTTTTGAAGGCTGGGTGAAAATGAACTTTGTGAATTCAAGGACCAAAAATATATTCTATTCAAAGTACAAACATGAGTCAAAAATGGTACTTTCAGACTCATCTTAACTCCAATTGGCTGGAGTCTAAATTACTTAAACAAATGTCAGCATTTAATAATATATGTGTAGGCAAACATTGTGAGATGGTCAATCAGAATTTGTAGATTGACATCAATTGTAAGAAGAGAAGTACTCCAGTATTGAAACAAAATGCCTTAGAAGTCAATTTATCTAGAATTCAGAAATAACAGTACACCAAAAGCAGACTACAATTATAGCATTTGGAGAGAGGTGCAAAAATGTTGTTTATTAAGAAAAGGGTAGGTGGACAGTGAGAAGTTACCTTAGCAATGGAGGTAATTGAGTAACAAAACCCAATATGTTCTCACGGACCATAGACTTGTCACTTTCTGGAATTATATGTTTTTCTTCTAAAGAAGGATGAATTGTAAGTTAATGAGACACAAGGAATTATTGCTCAAAGAGTAACCTTTTCATACCAGGATCAGTAGGTGACCAATTCTTCCCAACAAAATTCTTGAAATGAATGCTTGCGAACTGTCTAACAGCCATATCACAATTTCCATCCACAATAATCTGTAACAATCTCACCAAGTGTTGTGGTGTGTACTGAAACTGCAGGAATTAAAGAAATATGAATACATGAGTCCGAAGCAGACTGAAATTTGTAAAGCGTAGCAATGAGCCAACGACATCATCAGTATTTAATGAAACAAACAGGACTACTCAAAAAAAGGAAATACATCAAACACAGGTAAAACCCAAAAAGTAAGGGAAGAGCAAGGACAGTATGATGATTAGTCACCAAGCATAAAAACCATTAAATGATCAGCTGATGTAGAGCAATTTTAGCAAAGAGAAAAGGTATGTGTTGAATGATAAAGCCCACCAATAAAGTAAAAGATCAGCCGATCAGAATTCTATTTTGTCTCCGCTGGTATATGACCTAGTAATAAGTAGTAGTGGATCCTTGTCTTTCTTGAAACAAGGATAACAACGAATCATCAAAGCTTTCTGAACAAATTGCAACGGAAGCTGAAAGATAAGAAACATATGACCAGTACAACATAAAATGTAAATGTGCAGTCTTTTGAATCCCCCATTGTTTCAAGCCAAAACTAGATAATTCTTCCCTTATTGGCTTGACAGTTCTTTTTGACAAACTGTAGCGTAGAGATTCGTTATTATATAACATAAGAAAATAGCAAGCATAAACTCAGAAAAAAAGTGGGATACTTGCTCCATATGTGTCTACTAAATATACACTAGTACACTATACATTTTGATCAAGCAAACTTATAGCTGAAAATACAAAGTTATGAAGGCATCAGGTAGAGGTGTCTGATTCATATAAACTTATAAGGGTCTATGTGCTGAGTCACAGCCCTCACAAAATGGCCAACTCAATGAAGTTGATGTCCTTACACATCCATTTTGATAACATGATATCTAAACAAGGGTGCCACCTTAGCTTGTCATACCAACAAAGATAGAGCTAATTATAGCCAAGAAATGCAAACTATTTCGAACCTAACTTCACAAAAAGGTCAATTCTTATGGACGTGCAAGGAGATAGCAAACAAAAAGGCTACCCTCACTTAGTTCGGACAACTTTACAAACTTGTGAAAGGATGGCATTGCACCTTTAATATATTATTGAACAGAAATCAGGTAAACAAACATCAGAATGCCACACAGAGATACCCATTTCAACAAGTTTACTATGTGGAATCATTATAGGCCACTAGTCGAATAAAATATGCATAATAACATTATTTTAGTGGTAAAGTGAGTACACATGATTGAACAGGCAGCTAAGCTACCAACTGTGAGGTGTTAACGACATGGATAGCAATAATGCTAGCAGTAACATCTGCAACAAGAGCTAAGAACTAGTAAGGGCATACAAACATGTAACAATTCTCATCAACAATCAACAAGACCAAAATCCAACAGCACGACGGATTTAAGCTAAGGATCAGGCACATGCAGGATCAATGCGCCACTCCGGTCACCGTCCAAATTTAACCAAACTAAAAACATCAAACAAGCCGCAGATCGCACCAAACATGGCAACAGCAATCCAAAACTGACGTCCACGGCAATCGAAGAACCGGGTGCTTTATCCGCTTTTTATGCCGTTGTGCAACTGATTCGAATCGATTGATGATAAGAGAAGCGAAGCGAAGCGAAACGAAGCAAATCACCACCACCACCGACCCCGCTCCAACTCAAGCTCAAGCGCGAATACCCCCGTTGCCCCCAGATGCTGAGCCAGCAGAGAAGCAAACGACAGAGGGAGGGAGAGAGGATAGTCCCAGGGGATAAAGCGTGATCAAGCAACGGGGGAGCAGCGAGCGAGCGGGAGCGCGCGATCTCACCTGGGTTAGGCTGGCCTCGGCGGCCTTGCGCTCCTCGGGGACGTGGCTGAGCGCCGCGCGCAGCACCACGGCCAGGCTCTGCAGATCCATCGCCTCGAGCACCGACGGCGGCGGCGAGCGGAGAGGGGCGGGGGCTAGGGCTCCTCGCGGTGGCGGCGGCGGCGGGGGGGGAGGAGTGGGGGAGTGTGGAGTCCGGAGTCCTCTCCTTCCCCCCGCGTGTGTGGCGTCGCGGAGACTTGGGGGAAGGGCAGGCGCGTGCGGGAAGAAGGGAAGAGGCGGCCGTGCGTGCGGGTGCGGGTGAACGAGGCGGCAGGGAAAGGGAGGGATCAAGTGGGGGTGCTTCAACGCTAGGGTTTGGTCAAGGCCGCAAGGGGTTTTTGGCTCGGGTTCGGGCGGCCGAGCGAGCCTGGACACCGGCCGCAGGGCCGGTCCGCGCGTACGTGTGCCTGCTTTCCAGTCTTCCTGGACTCCGTGCACGGCGCCGCGCCATCGTGACAGGGGGGTGTTCTCCACCAAGTACACGGTGGGTGGCAACAGCCGTGGGCGGCTGAGCGGCTTCACTCTATTTTTTCTTTTCAAAGGATAAAGAGACTTTATTAATGGCTGAAATTTGGATTATACATTCCTGATTCAACAAATTATTCATGCCTGTAGCGCGGTCCCGTTCGTTTCTCAAACAAAAGTTGGATGAAAATTTGAATATTTACGACACGTTTTTCAAACGGTGTGTTTCATGCGAAAATTTTCTACATGGAATGGAAGTTGGTCTGTAAATATATTTTTCAAGTTTGTAATAATTAAAACTCAATTGATCATACATTAATATCACCTCGTTTTACGTAAAACACTTAATTTTCATTTTCATCTATATGAGTTTCAAACACCACCATAGTCTCCACTCTGAGCATGTTCCTGAAACAACTTTTTTATAATGGAAATGGATTACATTTTCCAGTTCTATCACAAGACACACAATCATAAGTTTGTTAAAAAAAATAAGAAATAAGGTGAAGGGACAAATCCCCAACTTCCCTTTATATTGACTAGCATTAAACCACATAGATTTTTTTAAGCTAGCAATTCTAATGAAACTATATCACCTATAGTGAAATAAGAGACCTTGGTTACCGATTCCAAGAGTATAGCACCATTGTGACTCCTGAAACAATTGCTATCTGAGTTAGAACATGAGCTACTTTATTAGAGTTCTGATCACTCGCACATCCTGCAAGCATTGCATCGCTAGTTTTCACTTCAAAGATTACTCCTTCCCACTCTAATTTTGATGAGCTATTCGTTGTTAAGCTAGCCACAACCTCCATATTATCATATTTTAGAATAAATGGCATGTGCACACATTCAACCGCTGGTCGAATACCTTCTAGGCACGCTAATGCTTCTAGGTGCTCTAAATTTGGTCAAATTTAGCACTGAATTGGCTTAACACACCAACCAACACAAATAATAGAATTGAAGTGATAATTTTTATTATGGACAATCCTAAAGCTTCTATCCCGCACATTTAAACAATTTCCAATAAAGCCGAGTAAACAGGACCAATGTTTACCCACATGAATATAAATAAAGAACCAGATTATATATCTATAACTAGCATAACACTTTAACTATTTAAGTAAAAAACCAAATTGCACATTCATGACCAGCATAGAACTTGAATTATTTAACCAAAATAAGAAATCGATACATCTCGATTCGAATCATCTTGAATGTTGGTGGTGGTTGTTAAAACCCATTTCGACCACAAACCTTCGGTAATAAAATAGGGAAAACCATATTAAATGCATTGATTTGGTTTAAACTAATATATTTTCACTTGTTTTGTGATGTAGTATCAGTTATTTTGCAGGTATATTCAAATAAAAGCGAAAATTATTACTTTTGGATATACTTGGTCATCCAACTCTAGCGTCCAACTAGTTACTTTGGAATCAACTCTAATTCTTTGATAGCCGAAACATGTGCCCTAGCCTCCAAAGTAAAATTCTCATGCCACAACAACACTAGTTGTGCTGAGAATAGATCGAGCCAAAATATCACTTACCCCATGGTCTCTTCCAAAACCCCATGAACTGGATAGGTAAAATTGTGTGTCACCAGAGCCTTAATAATCATAATTTTTTTATCGTATCTTCCCCTCAATACTTGATTAGCCTTAGTTTCCTTAGACTAGCCATTAGTGTGTCTTTTGGGAAAAATATAAATACGATACCTCGGACTACTCCGAGATGAAGTGCTAAATCAGTAATTCTGTGCGCTTGCAAAACCTATTTGTGAGAGCATAAGAAGTACCAACAAACATAGAATAACATAAAAAAGAATCTCAACTTGAAACATGAATAATCACATGAAACCATGATCAGAACATAGGCGGTCACTTGAATATTTAATGGAAATAAACTTAACTGGGCGAATAATCTATTCATCACGCAGAATTGGTTCGTCATGCACTTGTCTTAACATTGACGATACCCCGATATCATACTCATAACACGAAACTCTGGAAACTTAAGTAAAGAGCACACACTCACTAGTTCCAAGCAAAGTCCATACTCCATAGTAATATATGGATGCATACTGAAACTAATCCTCTATATGAACTACAAAAACTGAAACCTAGAACTCTAGATCTACACAAAACTTTCTACAACTTTTATATTGAAGATAGATTAAGTAAATTGAATATGAAGACCAATTACACCATGCTGGTTTTGGAATCCATGTCCAATGACATTAACTTCAACTCATAAGAAATGTGCAATCCAACATGGCATGTGGATTGAAAGATAATTCTATTACTACAAATCGGGATAAAGAGTCTGTTTGGGCGAGTTTCTAGCTGCTGCACCTTCTCCCAGAATCAGAAGCTCCCCCAAATAATCTAACTTTTGGTCCACATTCTGAGAAACTGTAGTTGCAGACTGCAGAAAATGAATTAGAAGCTAGAATCTGGGAAACCCAGCTTTTCCAGATTCTCAAAAGCTGGCTACCAACCAGCTTCTCAAAATTTTAAGTTTCCCAAACAGACCCAAAAATCTATTTGTCTTATCTACTGGTACTAGGTTGGGATAGATGAAATAGTATTTTTGTTGAGTGTGAAATATTACTTGTCACTGCTCTCCCATCTACTCGCTTTGTTTCATATTATAAGTCGTTTGACTTTTTTCTAGTCAAACTTTGTTATGTTTGACTAAGTTTATAAAAAATAACAATATTTAAAATATCAAATTAGTTTTATTTAATATATTTTGAGAATATGCTTGTTTTCGGTTGAAAATACTAATATATTTTTTATAAATTTGACTAAACTTAGAGAAGTTTGACTAGAGAAAAATCAAACGACTTGTAATATGAAACTATGAAACGAAGGAATTTTGGAATAGTTGCTTGAAGCAATATATATAATTGAGTAGAACTACTATTCAAGGCCCAGCGTGTTAGGGAGCCAGGTAGCACGCCTCCGAGCCCCCCTACAAATCTTTATATTTACAACGTCTACCACATCAGGCGGTTCCAACCAGAAGACGACCTCCATTCTTGGAGCAGGTGGATGCCGGTGACAATGCAGCACAGCGATCGTCCACCGCCTCACCGGTGACGGAACACAGGAAGCTGGTGTTCTTCGGTGTGGAGGAGCACGGATCTGGAGACGCGCGCTCTGATCCGGCCGTTGGGGATGTGTAGAGACCCGAAGCGGCGGCCCTAGGGCATTCGATTAGGCGGCGGGGAGGAGAAAATGAACATTAAGCCATGCTCAAAAGACGGTTTCGCTGGAATGCCATCCCGAAACCGTGATTCGCTAAAATGCCAAACTCGACCCCGCCATCACAATTGTTTTGCCATTTTGGCCATTTTCTCCATTTCCGATTCATTTTTCGTTGGAAAAGAGATTGACGAGACAATTTTGCCCCTGCTCGCTGACTAAAGGGGATCGAGATCCAGCCATGTATAGGTTTTGCTTTTCTCTCTCTCTGTTCATCTGCTCTCTCTCATTGTTGCTCGTCGGAGACAGAGTCGAGCAGAGCTGTGGAGGAGGAGTCGAGTAGGAGCTCACCGTCGGCGTCAGCCGCATGTAGGCGTCGCCGGCAATCTGCGCCCATGGAGTGTACTTGGCAGGAGCTACTCGGCGGGTAAGTGATTCAATCACTGTTTTCTTTGGTCGATTTGCTTTTTCTTACCGCGATTGATGGGCGAGTTCATTGTAGTGTGCGTATTCGAGCTTTGATTCAATCCCTTTTTTTCATCTTTCCAGGCTCGAGGAGGAGCCTGAGCGTAGTTTAGCTGTGGTAGATCCTAATCCGGGAGTAGTAGATCCTGAGGCGGGTGTGGATCCCCTTTTGTATGTCTCACCCGAGAGGGTTGTTGAATCGGAGCCACCTCAGGCTGGGCAAGACCACAATGTTGCCCCTGCATTTGTGGATTGGGATAGCCTAGAAATCTTGGCCAGGAATGAGGAAGAAGGGAGGCTAGAAATAGTGGATGACAACAGGTTCTATGAATTGTTGGGATTGAGGGCTGAGGATGAGCAAGCAGAGAGGGAGAGGCAAGCTGCTGATGCTGCTGCTGGTGATGCTGCTGCTGATGATGATGCTGCTAATGGTGATGATGTTGAAGGGGGAGATGGAGCCCATGATGCAAATGGTGAAAGAGGAGGTGTTGATGACAACATTGGTGCTGCAATTCCAGTTGACGATTCTATTCCAGGTGAAAGGGTGATGGCATATGATCCTGACAACCCTGCAATGGATCTTGGAAGTTTATACCCTAACATGGAGGAGTTTAGATTGGCTATTAGGCAGTATGCTATCAACAAGGAGTTTGAATTGGATGTGGTGAAGACTGACCCAACAAGGTTTATTGGGGGATGTAAAGAGGAAGGGTGTGCTTGGTATATTTATGGAAGTAGACAGCCTGACATGAAGACAATTAAGGTTGATTTATATAATATGATTGCACACTGTGGTACCCAAACTACTTGCATTACTTATAATGGATTGCTTTGTTTGGATTGATGCAGGTGACTGTGGTGAGGGATTACCATACCTGTACATCTAGCAGCAGGAGGAGGATCACTACTCCAACTAGTAAATGGGTTGCATCGAAGGCAATTAGAATAATGAAGAAAAATGCAGGTATGGGCCCTAGCAAATTAAAGGCCAGGATGGAAGAAGTTTACAAATGTACAATTAATTATGACACTGTATGTAAGGGTAGGCAAAGGGCTATGTTGCAATTGTATGGATCATGGGAAGAAAGCTTCCACATGTTATATAGATGGAGGGCACAAGTGTTAAGGACTTCACCTGGTAGTATTGTAGAGATTGACATAAAGGAGGTTGATGGTAAAGTTCACTTTAATAGATTTTTTTGTGCCCTTAAGCCTTGCATTGATAGGTTCTTGGAGGGTTGTAGGCCATACATTAGTGTAGATTCCACAGCTCTGAATGGTAGGTGGCCTGGACATTTAGCTGCAACCACAGGTATAGATGGGCACAGTTGGATGTATCCTTTAGCTATTGGTTGCATAGATGCAGAAACTGAAGATAATTGGGAATGGTTTATGAGACATTTGCATAAGGCTATAGATGTTAATCCATTAGCTATTTGTACTGATGCTTGCAAAGGGTTAGAGAAAGCTGTACATACTGTATTTGAGCATGCTAAGCAGAGGGAATGCTTTTGGCATTTAATGAAGAACTTTGTTAAAAGATTTGGTAGTGATGGTCACTCTCACATGTACCCAGCTGCTAGATCTTATAGGAAAACAATGTGGCAAGAACACATGCAGCAATAGCATGCCCTGGTGTGCTAGAGTGGCTTGAGACATACCATCCATTGAAGTGGATGAGAAGTGCTTTCAACCCTAAGATCAAGTGTGACTACATCACCAACAACCTTGCAGAGAGTTTCAATAACTGGATTAAAGATTACAAGGAAATGCCTGTTTGTGAGTTAGTAGACAAGTATAGGGAATTAGTCATGGTGTTATGGAACAAGAGAAGGAGGATATCAGAAAAACTGCAGGGGAAAATACTGCCAGCAGTGACACAACAGTTGAAGGCAATGACTAGAGGTTTGGGCCACCTATCAGTTGTTAAAGCTGATTGCTTCACAGCTGAAGTTGTTGACAGCAGCACAACTCATGGCAAGTACATTGTGAAAGCTTGCTTGCATTATTGTTCATGTGAGGAATGGCAGCATACAGGGAAACCATGGCAGCATGCACTTGCATTGATTACTGCACAGCAGAGTAGAGATGTAAATATTGAAGACTTTGTAATCCCTATTACTCAGTGTAGATGTTTAGAAATGCATACAAGAGAGTGATTGAACCTTTGGGTGACAAATCACACTGGCCAGAAGTTGAATTACCCTGGAAACTAAGTGCACCACTTCCTAGGAAGACTGCTGGTAGAAATAGAAAACTTAGGTTCAAGAGTTGTCTTGAAGGTGGTGGCAAAAAGAAACAGAATACTACAGCTCCAGCAAATGCTGTTGATAAGTGCAATAAGCAAATGATTAGAGGAAACAGAAGGTGCAAAGGATGTGGAGAGCTAGGCCATACACAAACTAGCTACAAATGTGCACTGAATGGAACTAAGAAATGATATACTGCTTGCTGCTAAGCTGGTAATTAATTCCCAACTTGTTCATTACTTACTAACCTCTATTACAATGTAGGAAAAGGAAACCCAGGAGAAATACTACCAAATATGGCAACAATTCTGACATTCCTAGCCCAAAGAGGGCTGCTGTTGCTACAAATGTTGAAGACAACCCTGCTAGACTGATAAGGAGGTAAATAAATAACTTCTACTATTATTTGAACCATCTGTTTTCTTGTTAAAATTTGGTATTTTTCTGCTTGAGCAACAGGTTGGCACAGCTGATGCATGGAGGAGCCAGCTCTCAGCCATCCCTGCAGGAAGGCTCCAGCTCCCAGCCATCAGACCCATCCCTGCAGGCAGGCTCCAGCTCCCAGCCATCACTGCTACCAAGCCCAAGCCCTAGCTCCCAGCCTGCAAGACCAGCCAGAAGATCACCAAGAAAGACAGCACCGGTGTCAGGAACACCCACAAGATCTTCACCAAGGAAAAAAGCACTGAATCTAGGTGCTAGATCCCAGCCTGCCATTGTGCCAGAGCCAACCAGGAGGTCTCCAAGGAAACTTACACCCAAGAAAAAGCCAAGAAACTGAACTTCTGCCTGATCTGGGAATGTAATGCTTTTGCAAGAAACTGAATTTGGATGTAGCTTTTGGATGAAACAGACTATGGATGTAGCTTTTGGATGAAACTGAATTTGGATGTAGCTTTTGGATGTAGCTGCAGCTATGTGATCTGATCTGCAAACTGTATGCAGCCATATGCAGTGCTGATCACTGTTTTATTTATTAATTAGAACCTATGTGCACTGAATTAGTTTAACTGCCTGAGTAATGTCAGCTCTGATGGCACACATTTTGCCCATTATATTGTTCACACTGCCTGCAATTTGTTCCTACATTGTGCTGATGTCTGATGTATGCCTGAAATTGTGCAAGCACACTACAAAAATTCTGCCAAAATGCTGCCAGAAACCTGCCAACACACAACAACAAACTCTGCAAAAATCCTGCCAAACTACAGGCTTGCACACTGACATAACACATATTTTCTTCACTGACAATCTTTGCCATACACAATCTAACTCCAGAGTTCAGATACAAATGGTCTGATGGCACACATATTACCAAAAGCAAAACATCCTACCAAAAGCAACACATCAAGCTTTCCTACTGTTACATCCAGCAGATCAATTACATCATTTCATAACTATAACAAACACACCAAATAGAACTAATAAGCCTTGCCCTATGTTCATCAACACAAGAAGCTGGATCCACTTAGTTAGCTTATCAATCTTGCCTTCATCAACCATGTCACCTTCACCTCCTGCTGCTCTTGCAACTGGTAATGGAACTTTTTAAATGATATCTAGTTCCATTCCTTCAAGCATTCGCTGGTAACTGTCATACCACTTGAAAAATGAGCAAGCTTCTGGAACTTGTCAAAACAACAAAATCTAATAAAATGATTTCTGCTATCCATTCTACAAGTCCTGACATCTCATCTCAAATCAAAATTGGATAATTTACTAACATATTGTTCATTCTTCTCGCATTTTAAAAACACCCGACCACCTTGCCTCCAAGATTTGCACTCCACTACTGGACTTCCACATCTTGGGCACTTCACAAGAGGAAGTCCACTGGGACCTAGATGAAAACGAGAAAGTTGACGTCCGGGAACACGAAATGAGCTACCTTGAGACATATTCTCCTCTCTTGCCATTGAATTTCTTCACTGCAACGCCATAACCCTAACCCTAACCCTAACCCTAACCGGGTTTGGGTTAGGGTTGGCCTCCTCTCTCTGCTGCGGACGACGACCTTCGGTGCCTTAGGACGACTGGTTGCGGCGGACGATGCAGGACACGGCGAGGTGGACCGGCGATGCAGGAGATGGTAGCAGCGGCGCTTACTGGCGGTGGCCAGCTGAAATGGCTCAACCAGCTTGGTTCATACCGATTTTGAGCATCCGATCGAAGGGGCAAAATCGTCTCGTCAATCTCTTTTCCAACGAAAAATGAATCGGAAATGGAGAAAATGGCCAAAATAGCAAAACAATTGTGATGGCGCGGTCGAGTTTGGCATTTTAGTGAATCACGGTTTCGGGATGGCATTCCAACGAAACCGTCTTTTGAGCATGGCTTAATGTCCATTTTCTTGGCGGGGAGGACCTTTGCATCAAGATCTGGCGCCGCCATCTACAGTCGTCCCCTCTTTCCTGCTCGGCTGTTGCGTTCACCATAGCCCCGGTCGTCGGCACCAATGGCGGGCCCGGAGAGAGCGGACCAATCCTAGGTGGTTTCTCCTCAAGAATCGGAGGTCCGAGTAAGCGACGCCATGCGCGTAGCCCCAGCCTCCAGCGCTGGCGGCGACCGCGTGCTGCTCCTGGCGTTGGGCGGCAGATGGGTTGTCACCGACTTTCGAGCTCGGCGGCAAGCGGGTGACGGTTCTCCAGTGTAAAGCGGCAGTATCAGGAGGGGCGCCGACAGCGACCGTCGACGGTGGCTCCTCCCAGCGGATTTCCCCTACGGTAGAGAGGCTCGGATCTAGCAACGGGGAGACCTACATCGGCCGCCCGTTGATAGCATTCTCACCGCCTGGGGGGTGCCTCACTGCCTGGATGCCTCCTACAGCGGTGGCAAAGGAACTGGGCATCGCCGCGTCGGTGTGCAATCAGTGGCGTCACGGCAGCCGAGCAACTCGCCCTTGTCGACACCGCGACAACAGCGTGTCATGGTCGCTGCCGCCGGGCAGCAGGCCCCTCGCACTGCCTCATGCATGACTCTAACCTGCCGCTGATGCTCCAAATCGCCGACATCCACTCCTCCGGTCGGTGGCCCTGCTCTCTCTTTGCTTGTGGTTGACTGGTCTCTCGCTGGCAAGAAAACAGAAAGGAACGGATGACTGGAGATTTTTTGGATTATTTATTCTCTATCATGCTTAATGATAGACCACGGCGGAGAAACGGATGAGGACAAATGCATTCATGCTGCATTGCTAGTTTGCTACTGCCGTTTGCCCTACCTTCGTAATGTCGTCCTGATTCATGTTGCTGCAATCTTCGGCAAGCCTGAATTTCAATGTTTATGTTGTGTAAATTTTTCATTCAAACGATTTTTATGTTCTCTTTTGTGTAAATTCTTCATCAAACGATCTGTTCCCTTGAATAAAGAATGTATTCACCCAGATTTGTACTTACGATTTAATTTCTTGATAAAACAATAACCATGTGATAAAATAATTACTACATGCGCTATTCAGGAAACAAAAGTAATTAAAGTTATCAATGTAGAAGGGTGGAGATTATAAGTACCACATACACATAGATCTTGTTTATCCGACTGGTTACAGGAGATATATTGTGTATACAGAATATGTATAAAGCTAGAACTCGGGTATTACGTTGACTTGTGTACCAAGGCACAACCTGTAGTTCTGGTCTGTTAATATTGTAGATTAGTTATAGTAGATTTAAGCCGTAAGGAGTTAAATCTCTATCTTGTAAACCCTTTGTTGGCAACTTTTTATGACAAGTTCACAAGCACGATCGCAGCACCTTACGCCTTGCGGTGATCCTAGAGTCGCCAACCACCTCAATCTAGCAAAACTAGACCAAGATGGGTTTTGATAACTAAACCGGCTAGCGGAGCCGATTTCTAGATAACTACCCGTCTCGTGGGCAAAACGGAAGGTTTTCAGGACAAACCTACAAAGAGGTGTCGCACTCTCGCAGCGGCGGTGGATGATTTACGGCGCAAATCGATAAAGATGGACAAACTAAGAGAAAACTAAAATAATATGAAAAATGATTCGATTAATTGATTGTAGATTGGACTGTTACAATTGAACCGGCCATGACCCTTATATAGGGGTTGGTCTTGCCCTCTACAGGCCCTCCTCCACGTCCAACTCGGGGTAGAAACCAAAGGAAACACGAGACATACCTCCTCGAGCAAGGAAACCCGAGATCCGACGAAAACAGACTCGGACTCGGACCCTGACGGTCTGACCGCCCACATACCTGCGGTCTGACCGGCCCTGTAAAGGTAACCCGTCACTTTCCAAACTTTGGCAATTTCCCCTATTTTATCCCTAGGTGCCAAATTTGGGTGTAAACACATGCCCCCTGCCTTTTTGATGAACAACGTGAATCTAAAAGCATAGAACATGTTTTTGGTCTTAGGGCGATAATCCAATTACCGGCCATATCACCTCCTAAGCGTCTTGCCAAACGCTCGGGAAGTATTTCTTCAAGTATTTCCCGTTGATTGCTCGCTGAAAATGCTCCCCTTGAAGTGTTTCTAAAAAATATGCATTCCCTCGAACAATACCGCACACTCGATAAGGACCTTCCCAACTAGGAGACCACTTACCGAATTCCTTGGATCGAGTACCCAAAGGCAAAATTGTCTTCCAAACCAAATCTCCAACTTGAAACAATTTTGCTTTCACCCTTTTGTTGTACGCCTTGGCCACCCTTTTCTTCTCTTTCTCGATCTCTTCCAAAGCCTTCAAACGCTTGTCGATGACTTCATCAAGGTTGTCTCCCATCAATGTCTTATAATCTTCACTTGATAAATCATCTTGCTTGATGTAACGAAGAGAACCAAGATTTACCTCAACCGGTAAAATGGCTTCTTGACCATAAACCAACTCAAAAGGAGTGACTTTAGTGGCACCATGTTTGGATATCCTATGTGCCCACAATGCTTCGGAGAGCACCTCATGCCACCTCTTTGGGTGTTCCTCAATCTTCTTTTTAACTAGCTTCAACAACATCTTATTACTCAACTCGGCTTGCCCATTAGCCTCCGTATGAGTCATATTCTTGAGCGACATGGCTTCGGCCCACTTGGTGAAGTAATCGGTAGCAACTAGCACGAACCTCTGCCCCTTTGATGACGAAGGATAAATTTGACCAATAAAATCCAAAGCCCAACCTCGGAACGGTCATGGTTTGATGATAGGGTTCAACACGACGGCGGGTGCCAATTAAACATTGCCGAACCGTTGACAAGCCTCACATCCCCTATAGTATTTAAAACAATCATCAATCATCCTCGGCCAATAGAATCCCGCTCTCCTAAGCAACCAATTCATCTTGTGGGCCGATTGATGAGTCCCGCAAATTCCTTCATGCACCTCCCCCATAGCCACTTTAGATTGATCTTCATCTAAGCACTTCAGTAAAACTCCATCTATATTTCGGCGATATAGATCTTCATCAAGCAATGTATATTTGAACGCTTGCCGCCGAATCTTCCGATCAACCTTAAGTGTGGGATCTTTCAAATATCGAATCAAAGGAATCCTCCAATCCTCTTCTATTTCCTGGGCACAAACGTCCGAATTCACAGTTAATTCGGCCTTTGAGTCAATTGTGGTATGCCCCCTAGGGCTCTGCCCAGAACCGATCAAACCGGCCATACAAGGCCGGTCAGACCACCCGGGGTCACCGGTCAGACTGGCGGCATGTGGCCGATCAGACCGCTCCTGGTCGCCGGTCAGACCGGCCGCGCAACGCCGGTCAGACCGCCCCTGGTCTCCAGTTTTACCAATTTCACACATAGGTTTAAAATCAAGCACCGGCTCTTCTAATACCAGAAATAATCCTTTCTTCACATTATAGCCAGATGCTTGTTGTGCCAAATCATTTGCTCTAGAATTATCACACCTAGCAATATGTCTAATAGCAAAATTGTCAAAATTGGCAATAATGTCCAAACATAAATCAAGATACCTATTTAGTGATCCGTCCAAGCATTTGTAGACCCCGGCAACTTGTTGCACCACCAATTCCGAATCACCAAAAGCTTCCACGTGTTTAGCTCCAATTATCTCCATCACTTGTAAGCCGAATAATAAAGCATCATATTCGGCTTGATTATTTGTACAATAATATTCTAAACAAACCGATGCCTCATAACATATGCCATTAGGTGAAAATAAAACTACTCCTATGCCTTGACCTTCTTTGCATGAAGAACCATCAAAATAAATCTTCCAAGGTATAACTTCGATTAAACAAACCTCTTCCTCATAAGCAATATCTATATGATGGTCTACTATAAAATCCCATACAATTTGGCCTCCCATAGATTTCAACGGTTCATAAGCCAAATCATATTCAATCAAAGCATATGCCCACTTACCAATTCTCCCACTTAGAATTGGCCTTTGCAACATGTGTTTAATAACATCGGCTTGACAAGCAACTATGCATGTACTAGATAACAAATAATGCCTCAATTTGGTACAAGCATAGTATAAGCATAGACAAAGTCTCTCTATAAAGACATACCTCGTTTCGGCATCCAAGAAATGGCGACTCAAATATGTAATGATATATTCCTTGCCATCTTCCTCTTGCGTCAAAACGGCACCAATGACTTTATCTTCGGAGGCAATATATAACCGAAAAGGCTTTCCGGCTTTAGGCGCTCGCACAACGGGTGGAGTAGACAAATACTTCTTCAACCCTTCAACCGCTTCTTGTTGTTTTGCCCCCAAGTAAAATCGGCTTCTTTTTTCAAACGAAGTATAGGGACAAAAGCATCGATTTTACCCGCTAGATTAGAAATAAATCTTCTCAAATAATTCACTTTACCTAGCAACTTTTGAACTTCCTTCTTGCATGTCGGCGCCTTGAAATCACGAATCTTTTCTATCTTCTTAGGATCAATCTCAATTCCTCTCTCATGCACCATGAATCCTAAGAACTTCCCCGCCGACACACCAAAAGCACATTTAAGTGGGTTCATCTTCAAACCATACCGGCGCATCCTCTCAAAAGCTAACCTCAAATCGGCCATATGTCCCTCCATACCATCCGATTTGACAACAATATCATCAATATAGATTTACAAAATAATTCCTAGCAAATCATGAAAGATCAAATTCATCGCTCTTTGATATGTTGCACCAGCATTCTTCAACCCAAAAGTCATAACAACCCACTCAAACAATCCAACAAATCCCGGGCACCTAAAAGTCGTCTTGTACATATCTTCCTCCGCCATAAAGATTTGATTGTAGCCGGCATTACCATCCAAAAAACTAATCACCTTATGACCCGAGGCATCATTGATCATCATGTCGGCTATAGGCATAGGATATTCATCCTTGGGAGTAGTTTTATTCAAATCTCTAAAGTCTATGCAAACTCTAATCTTACCACTCCCCTTCTTCTCCACCGGGACTATGCTAGAAACCCACTCCGCATAACGGCATGGCCTAATAAACCCCGCCTTCAACAACCGATCAATCTCCTCTTTGACTCGGTCATATAGTAAAGGATTAAAACGACGAGGTGGTTGTTTATAAGGCCTAAAACCCGGTTTTATTGGAAGCCGATGCTCAACAAGCTCACGGCTAAGACCCGGCATCTCATGATACTCCCATGCAAAACAATCCACATACTCCTTAAGTAGCTCGATTATTTTAGCTTTATAATCGGCTCTCATATTTTTGTTTACAAAAGTCAGCCTTGGCTTAGTTCCATCACCTATGTCTACTTCTTCCAATGGATCGGCCGATGTAAACCCTTGTCCAAGCTTCTCTACTTCATCAAAGTCTTCAATAGTTTCATCAATATCGTTCTTTGTAGACCGATATTCTTGCACCCTCTTTTGCAACCACACTAAATTAGCTTCTTTACTCATTGTACAAATTTATATGGCCTAGCCGTGCTACACTAGCCGGCTTTACAGAGATAGGTACAAATTTACCATCAGAAATACTAATAAAATCATAGCTAGAAAGATCCCTTCCCGATAAGCATTGGATATTCCCATGACGCCATTCAAATGTAGCATCGGCCATTGCAACTTCGGCCAACGTATCCGCTTTAACAATCTCAACATCATTCCTCCCCGAGCAAGGAAACCCGAGATCTGACGAAAACAGACTCGGACTCGGACCCTGATGGTCTGACCGCCCACATACCTGCGGTCAGACCGGCCCTACTAGCCGGTCAGACCGCCCACATACCTGCGGTCTGACCGGCCCTGTGAAGGTAACCCGTCACTTTCTAAACTTTGGCAATTTCCCCTATTTTATCCCTAGGTGACAAATTTGGGTGTAAACACCCTTCCCCTCCGGTTATATAAGGAGGACAGAGTGTCTCTCACGGGCATGAACACAATTAGATCGTCAGATCAATGCAACACCTGGCGGATACAATCTCTCCAAACAGGAGTAGGGTATTACCTCTCATTGAGAGGATCTGAACCTGTCTAAATCATTATCTCCGCATTCATCCACTTTTAGGTCTTATGTGCTACTCTATTTGATATTGTCGAATTCTAGTTTCGATAGGAAGTAATTCATTTACAATGACCGAGTATGATGACCAAAGTAAATAAACTATCAATGTGAAAGTAATTCTTTTACAACTTCCCCCAGAAAAAAATTCTTCTACAATTGTTAGGGTATGAGATGAATGTATTACATCGAGAGAGCTACAATTAGTATTTCGATTTTTTTACCGAACGTTTTTCAAGCGAGAGGGCTACTAGTAAATTTTTACCACCGATTTTTTCCTAGCCTAATTAAACAGGAGAGGGTTTGTACGATAATTTTTTACTAATCCGGCTGATAAGGCGGATTTAATGGACCCTGGTGGGAAGCGAGAAAAGTGGGTGAAATGCAACCTACGCTAGGGGTGAGGAAAACAGAAAAATCGGTATGCGGCATAAAGGGAGTTAGAAAAATGGAAAAACCGGACGCTCGCATTATGTGAGGGGCGCGATCTAATACTTCAAGCGGTGCGCACCGTATATTTGAAATCCTTTTTCAATAAAAAAAATCTACCTTACACTACAATCATCCTCTCTACCTAGATAAGTGTTTGCTTGTGATAGTATAACAAAGGGACTTTTTCAATATTTCTCTACCAACATGCAAAGTTGAATATGAGCTTGCACGTTGGTTGAGAAATAAATCATAAATATAAGGGTTGTTTGGTTGCTAGTGTTGACGGTTGTTAAGTACAAACTTTAACCGTCAACTCTTGCATAAAAAAAATAAAATATACTATCAAAACTTAGTGGTGGGGGTTTAATACTAAACATTTTTACTAGTTTTGGTAAATATATGTATGCATGTCATTTAAGGAGAAAATACACCCGTCATGCGACGAAAATAAACCTCCAGCCAATCACGCGCAGGCACAAGGATTGGAGGACCCACTTGACATCAAAACCAAATTAAAGTGGGGCTAAACCATCCTAACTACCATAAGGGCCCACCAGTCAGTCTCCTGGCCAAAGGAGAGATCAGGAGGTGGGACCCAGGGGTCGGCCGAACTGCCACTGGCTCCTCTCATCTCCACCTTCCACATGAACATCCCTGATGACCTCCAAATGACAGTTACCGGTGCACCGACCTCCCTAACTGCTATTCCAACCGTCATTGGCACACTATAAAAGAGGAGCTCATACACACTTCAACCTGCAAAAAAAAAAGTAGAGTACAACTCACTTTTAGACTTTAGAATTTACTTTAGCATGTTGGTTTGAATAGAGCGTGAGGGGAAGCTCCGGAAGGAGTGTCCCGAATATCAGAGTTTCCTCCGAAACTTTTACGGAGGAGTGCTGGGAATGGCATTCTTCCAACGGAGTTCCGAAGAAGCATCGGGATTGTCGGCCTTCTTCTCACTTGTACCTCGGCGGATGCTTCCTTTTATAAAGTAAGTATTCGAGTCTTCTTTATGTTCTTTACTTAGTTTACTTGAGTGAGATATATTCTCATCGGTGTGGGTTTGTCGCTTAGTGTGCAACTAAGTGCTCTAATATTAGGATTCTGGATAAAGAAGGAAGTTTCTATGTAAGGCTAGAGTACTAATTAATAACTTAGGTATGGTGTCTAGGTTAGAAATTGTTAACGCTGTAGATCACGACTGCAGTATTTGCATGGTATGGGGGTCGTAGGTACCAGGGTATACGCGAGATTGAGGTAAAGAGATGTGAGACGGCAATTTTATACAGGTTCGGGCCTTCTCAACTGATAGGTAATGGCCCTACTCCTGTTGGTTAAAGCCAGTGTTACTCTTATATATCAGTATCACTCAAGTACAATATTTGGGATAACCTAATTTAGTTGTCGTCGACTTGGCAGCATGGATCTCCACATGTAGCCGATGACAGGGTAGTCTTCTTCCTCAAATACAAACTCGGTGAGATAAATAGTAGCGCTAGATCCCTCATGTCGGTCTCTATGGCACCAGATCGGATCTGTCTAGGCTCCTCCTTCAAGTTGGTGTGTGTTGATCTATGTTCGCCTCTCCTCTCTCCTTCTAGGGGTTTTTGTATTTATACCTATAGATGTCCTCTTGTCGAAGTAGAACTAGGAGACAAGTATAGATACGATCCGTGTAGTCCTTGTATCCAACTTGAACTTTGTTTCTCCTTCCTTATTCGGAACACCTTCCGTATATATATGAGGCATGATTCTGTATAAGACTTGGTATATTGTGGGTCCCATCGAGCTTAACCCACGATCATGGGGTATGCCCTATCCATAACGCTGACAAAAATTACCTTCGTTTGTTATGTGCTCCATGAAAAGTGAGGTAGGCGGCAGGTGGTGATAGCCATGTCCGTCCTTCGTATCCCTCCACATTTGGGTACATCATATAGCTTAAGGCCGGACTCAGCCTGGAAGAATAGGGGACGGCCGGTGCCCGAAGCATTCAACAGAGTCTTACCTTTAACTTAAGTTATCTAGTTATGTCCATAGGAGTCTTCTCTAGCCAAATCCTTCATGAGTTGTTTTCCTTGGATAGAATCCTGATCGTAGGTAATGCACACACGTTCCTTGTGTTCGATACCCTTGGAATACTATAAGGGGAAGTGCTACAACGGTATCCGTGCACTTGCGGATTTATCTGTATGCGTAGCAAATACCAACAAGCATTTCTGGTGCCATTGCCAGGGAATGGTTGTTGTATCATCTATGAACTTGGTTCATCCTCGTATCTTTTCTTTTTCTTTGTTTCTATTATTTCCTTTCTCATCTTACCTACCATGAAGCAACCCTCTGTTGAAAACCTTTTTGCTCCAAGAGCCGAGTTCTGTGAGCCACCACCTTCTTCAAAACCAATTCGTTCATTTGACTATGAACTCAGTCCTGGCTTAATATCTATGGTTCGGGGACATTCCTTCTCGGGTAGTGAAAGCTAAAATCCCTATAGTCATCTGCGAGATGTGTTCATGCTTGTCAATTGTGGGCACAGCACAACACCTTGCAGTGGAAGTTGTTTCCCTTTTCTCTTACAGAAGGGGCGAAGCAACAGTATACCCTTATAGTGAGCAAACTATATGGTGAATGGGAGAATGAAAAGCAGGTTTTGCCTTGCTTTCTTCCCGTTAACCCGTGTAGTTTCTCTCCGTAAGGAGATTCTCAACTTTTAGCAAAATGAGGAGTCCATTGGTGCAGCCTGGGCACGATTTTCCTTGTTAACTCAAGCCACCCCAGACTTATCTCTACTTGATCATATGTTGTTACAACACTTCCTTTCGGGTTTAGACAAGGATTTTGCTATGTATCTCGATGTTTCCGTTGGAGGTTCGTTCGCACACAAAACGATGATGGAGTGTAGGGAACTCTTGGATCTTATCCTCGAGAACACCTCTTTCGTTCGTTGCGAAACCGTCTAGGAAATTAAGCATACACTAGAGGAATCTTCAACCATTGAATCGGAGCCTTCTAACTCCACATCGCAAGATTCTACCGTTGAATCCTCATCTGAACCACGGGAAACGAATGAAGGAGAAATTCGGGCTTCGGAATTTCCATTCCAATTTGAGGGTGATCTTTTTGAAGATTATGCAAATACCTCAAACTATTCTATGCAAAAGAGATCACCAGTCCTGCGTAGTTGTAATGAATCTCTCGAGGAAAATTTTCTCAAAGAGATGGTTCATGAACAGACTACCATCATGAGTGAAGAGTGGTTAAGAGAGGCGAAACTTTTGTCTGAAGTAACTCGGATTAGCTCACCGTCCTTAACCATTCCTTGTCTCGTGAGAGAGGCCATGATGAAAACTCTTTATAATCCCGCTGTTGGTGCAAACATTATGTCCACATCCTTGGCACCAACAAACAAAACCTTTTGGGATCTATCCGGTCCCATCATAGAAGGGTATGGGGTTATCGCACAGTGTCAATCTGGCACAATGATGTCGAGATTCTTTGGAAAACTTATTTTACAAATAGATCCCTAAATAAACTTATTCTAGAAATAGACCCTTTCGTCGGTGCTAGTGGCCCTAGCGCCGAGGTCCAACTTCTCGGCGTCACCGACACTCTTACCCCTAGCTAGCAACCGAGATGTAGAGGGATCAACACCAAAGAGACTAGCACATGAGGATATATTTATAAAATAAATTTATATGAAAAGGGTCAAAATGTAAAAAAAATCTTACAAATAAGTCTTCAATGAAGAGGCTTGCATCGAGGGATTTACATTTGACCCTTTTCATAAATTTTATTTTTCAAATAAGTCCTTGGTGCTGACCCTTTCATGTCAGCGACCTAAGGGTGTTGGCTCCTTCATTCAGAATGAGATTCTTCTATATGTTTGCAGGATGAATGAGGCTCTCAGCTCTTCTATTCTTAGTTGGTTACAAATCTTATAATTGTTGAGTTTTTTTTTGTAAAATATTACTTACCTTTTTAATATATAACTACTAGGCAAGTCCTGGTAGTAGTTTAAATAAAAAAGGGTGTTGGTCCTAGTGTCATTGGCGCCGAGACATTGAACCTTGGTGTTAATGACCCTAGCACCGAGAAAAGGGTATATTCTTGGAATAATTTTTTCCATAGATTTATTTATAAAATAAGTTTTTAAAAATGGTTAAAATGTAAAAAGCTAGAAGATAAACCACATGAAAACTTAAAAAAGATGCTTGATTGCAACAAATGAAGAGATAAATGATAGAAAACGTCATCCCTTGGTTATTTTTCTCCAAAATTATAGTAGGACTGTCCACTTACTAGGAATTTTGAAGAAAATGATATAACTTAGTCCTTTATTTCAAAAAACTTTTATAGGAACTTTTCTAATAAAATTAAAATATTCAAATTTTCCTATATCAATTCTCCAATTCAAATGGTCCCTAAACATGGTGATGATTAAAAGATAAGCGCATCCAATACCCATATCAATCTAATTTAGGTAAAAAAGGTACCACCTATCTATTTTAGTAATACTAGTAACATTTAAAACAAGCTAATTAGAATGACAAAGGTAAGTAAAGCAATTGTTTTCACCTTTAATTAGCTTTGCCATAAACGGACGTGGGAGTCAACGTTCAGTCAAACCGATGATGAAGTTGAGCTCCATTTCCTTTTTCTTCGACAGTCACGGCGACCACCTGACGACGAGCGCGTGACTGCATGAGAAGCGGGTTGGACGCCCGTCTACTATTTCCGTCTCCGTCTCCCCGCATCCCCGTGCGGAGGAGGCCACCGCTCTTCCCTTCCCACCTTTTCCGCTCCCTTGCCCCTTCCCCCAATCAACCTCAAGCTCACCCGCTACCGCGGAGCCGGAGGAGGAGGAGGAGGAGACCACGCACGCGGCCCGCGGCGATGGCCCGTCCGCCCGTTGCGCTCCTCCTCATCATCATCACGGCGGCGGTAATGCTGGCGACGGGGGCGGCGGCGGAGGGAGCTGGGACAGGGGTGTTCCACGTGCGCCGCAGGCTCCCCCCCGCCGGTGGAATGGGGGCGGCGGCGGCGGCGTACCGAGCACACGACGGGAGCCGGAGGGGGCGGCTCCTCGCTGCCGCCGACATCCCCCTCGGTGGCCTCGGCCTCCCCACCGACACCGGGTACGCCACCTCTCCATCCCCTACCCTTCCCTGCCTTCTGCTGTTGTGCTTGCTTGCTTGCTTGGCTGATTGGGCTCTCGCTGCAGGCTGTACTACACGGAGATCGGGATCGGGACGCCGACCAAGCGGTACTACGTGCAGGTGGACACCGGCAGCGACATCCTCTGGGTCAACTGCATCTCCTGCGATCGATGCCCACGCAAGAGCGGCCTCGGGGTAACGGGGGGCATTCACCATTTCGTTTTTTGATTTTTTTGATTTTTGATTTTCTGAATTGTGGGCAAACCGCGAACGCTTGCGTTGCGTGCAGTTAGAGCTGACGCTATATGACCCCAAGGACTCGTCTACTGGGAGCAAGGTTTCGTGCGATCAGGGGTTCTGCGCCGCAACCTATGGGGGTTTGCTGCCCGGGTGCACCGCTAGCTTGCCCTGTGAGTACAGCGTCACGTATGGTGACGGTAGCTCCACCACAGGGTACTTTGTGTCCGACCTCCTGCAGTTTGATCAGGTGTCCGGGGATGGGCGGACACGACCGGCCAACTCTACCGTCACATTTGGGTCAGTTGTGTTCTGTCCCTGTCTTACAGCTGTTTTTGTATGAGTTACCTTTGAATGATCTACTATTACACTTATTATTGTTTCTTAGAAATGACATTATGTTGTCAAATCTGCACGTGAATTTCAGATAGCTTATGTCTGTCACACGATGTATAATGAAACTTCCCTATAGTTAAGGAAAAAAAAGCCATGAAACCGTTTCAATGCATAGGGTGGCAATGCCTCTAGCCTCTAGGTAAAATTTCTATGTAGTAATGTTTTGTTGGGAAATGCTTACATGATTCCTTCCATGCGCCAGAGGCTGTAAATATTTTCCTAACTATTTTGTTGGCTACGTTTTGTTTTATATAAGGTGACTTAAGGCTAATAGCCATGTTCTTCGAAGAGGGTTTTTTTATTGCATAATCTGTCATTAAGAAAGGCATCAAACATTGTCTTGGTGTAAAAAAAATTCATTACATGCTCTTATGAAGAATGTGGCAATGGAGTAAGCAAAATTAACAATTAACATGAGTGCATGACAGTAACAGAAGTGTACAGCAATGTGGAATTTAATAATCAATTTAGTTATACGTGTTGAAGATGCCAATGCAAATAAATGCACTCCTGTCCTTTGTAGGTGTGGTTCTCAGCAAGGTGGTGATTTAGGCAGTTCAAACCAAGCCCTTGATGGAATTATTGGGTTTGGTCAATCAAATACATCAATGCTATCACAGTTATCTGCTGCAGGGAAGGTGAAGAAGATATTTGCTCATTGTTTGGATACTATAAATGGCGGTGGAATTTTCGCTATTGGAAATGTGGTGCAACCAAAAGTCAAAACAACACCATTGGTGCCCAATATGTATGTCAACGTTGTACCAACACCTCATTATTCTGTTTGCTTTTTATGCTCATAATGAAATTTCTTAAGCTACTTTAAATATAAATTTTTGACTATATTTGAACAATTAGTTAGCGATACATGGTTTTGGAGATTTATCACAGTTCAGTATTAGCTATTAAGAGACAGATTATATGTTTTAGGAGATTCATCACATCATGTTTCAAACCCTCAAAGGACATAGAAATGTGATATTTCCCTCTCTGCATCATTGCGTTATCTTCTTATCAAGGATGCATTTGTCTAAATCTGATGCACTATGTGAAACATAATTGTCCTAATTAAAAGCTCTGCTTTTTCTTCATCCGTAATTGCAATGTAGCACCAGCTGTCCAATTATTTGAGGTTTTCTAAAGCCAAGCATTTGAGTTTGTTGTTGTCTTAGGTCAAATTTAATCCAGTGAAATTACCATCTCCCTTGAACTATTGAGTTGGGCACTTAGGGAATGAAACTATTCGGAATATACGAATAACAATGCTTCAGGAAGAGATAATCATTAGAGGAATTTTGATACTAGCTGAATGCCTGTGCTTTGCTACGAATAGAATAATATTTCCATGAAATGTGTTACCCATCCTCCTATTGCTACAGGGAGTATTCACCTCAATTTGATTTTTTATGTGGCTATCCATTTAGGGTTGTGTTTTAATATTGAGAAGTTCAAGGGGTAATTTGTAAAATTTACAATTGAAGTAGATGGATGGCAGATTCACTGCCACCACTACTATCTTCTTTTAAAGTAGTATATAGATACCTAGTACAAATACCACACACTGGCTGTCAGCACAGTGTAGATAACAGGAACATTTGCATGTTTTATTTTGAAAAAAAAGTCCATTTTACTCCATCGAACTATTTCATTGGATCACTTAACCTCTAAACTATTTTTTGGCTCATCTTCCCCCTAAACTTTTAAAAATGCTTCACTTTACTGCTTAAAAATATTTTTAAATTCTTTTCAAGACTGTTTGCTTGAAGTTTAAAATCTCGACATTTAAATTAGTCTTACATGCCTTCAACCTATGTAAACAGTGATAAAGAAAATCTAAAAAATGTTTAGAGGTACTCCTTTCATTCCAAAATCAGAAATTCCAAATTGATCATCATATAACCATGGTCCCTTCATTTGATGTGTAGTATTATTGCATTTATGCATGCAAATTGAGTTTGCATGCATGCATGTAGGCATTTGGGGTAGTAAAGCTCTCACTTCTTGTGTATGGTGGGAGTTAAAGTGTGCATGTTTCTTGATTTTTTCTCCTACCACATAGTCAGATTAAATGAAATACAAGAAAGTTAATACTTCCTTGGTCTTGATGAAAAAAAACTTATATGATAATCAATATGGAATAGAGGGAGTAAGTTGTAATGCATCTAACAACCCTACCAAATTTCAGTGCAAAATACAACTTTGAGAAACAAAAAAGAGAAATACTATTAGGGAGTAAGATGAACCGTTTTCAATAGTTCGGGGTGTAAAATGAGCTGAAAAATAGTTTAGGGGGGTTAAGTGCTCCAGTGAAATTGTTCGGAGGAGTAAAAGTGACTCTTTTCTTTTATTATTGTCATCCCTTTCTTTTGACTCTTTGGCTCAAATTGCCATTTCCTTTGGAACTGAGGAACATACTAAATAACTGTAAATCCTGACATAGATATCTTTGACCTTAGATGTATTGGGTTCACATTTTGTATAATCTCTCGTACCCATATGCTGATAGTATGATTTTCATTTTTATTTCTAAAACTTGATGTGGAAAATGTTGTGATTCTGGTTCATAATATCTACTGCCACAAATGTTGAGAAGAAAATGACACATACTAATGCTCTAGATGTTGAAGGGATGGAATCATGTGAAATTTGTTGTTGATTTATTTATCTTTGCCGCAGATTGAAGGATACTATTTTGGAATTGCTTGTTACCTAACTATTGTAGCTAGAATTTATTACTTGATGTTTTTATGGTGGAAAGTTGGCTTTCCTTTCTAGCATGCACATCTCATGTGCAAAATAAATCAATGTGTGGCGCATAGATGTCTTTCTGCCAGTATCCTACTCTCTTCTTCATATTTTCTCCTGGCCAGTTCAACTTAATTCTATTGTCTCATGTATGAATCTCTAATAGCCTCCTCTTTCCATGGCAGTTACAGATTTTTAGGGAGTGTACACTTTTTTGGCAGATAGGGTACATCTGTACCTGTGATATGTATTGCATGTCCGCAACTGGTTTCCTTTTGTTCCATCTACACCATTCTAATGCCTATCCATGATTCTACTACTCAGGCCACACTACAATGTAAACCTCAAGTCAATTGATGTTGGTGGTACTGCACTAAAGCTTCCGGCACATATGTTTGATACAGGCGAAAAGAAGGGTACCATAATTGATAGTGGTACGACCTTGACATACCTTCCGGAGATAGTTTATAAGGAAATAATGCTTGCGGTATGAAATGAGCCCTGCATTTGTTTTCCCATGTTATGGAGGATTGCATGCAAGCATTCTCTTTACATGTTATATTTCTCAACCAATTTCAGGTATTTGCCAAGCATCAGGATATAACCTTCCATAATGTTCAAGAATTCCTGTGTTTCCAATATGTTGGGAGGTATACTTTACAACATGATATCTAGCTATATTGTCGAGCAGCAAAATTGTTCCATAATGTTATGTTCGTGACTTTCAAATAAGTTGGGAGAAGAATGAATTATGAGCCCAAGTGAATGAATTATGAGCCCAACTACAATTTTGTTCGTTTTTTCTTGAATACGCAGGAGTACAATTTTATTTGTTACATTTCTAACTATATTTTTATTATTCTATGCAGCGTGGATGATGACTTTCCAAAGATCACTTTCCATTTTGAGAATGATCTTCCTTTGAATGTGTATCCACACGATTACTTCTTCGAAAATGGGGTAATGTAACATCTCACTCCAGTGATTTGGTCACCTATTGGTATTTCTTTGCCAACTTAGTTGTTACAACTTATGACACCTCTAAGGTTATAACATGTTAAACTGGAATATGAAATGGATAGAGCATTTGGGCAGCTTTTCCAGGTATATTTGCAATTTCGCACACTATTTAAAGAGGATTAAATTTGGTTTAGTACCATCTCAACCGCTGGTTAGTCTTAAAATAACATTGCTAACATGAGGGGGGGTTTAAAATACTATAGGTATAAAATGTTGGATGGTGGCATTGCCCTTGGCTTTGCGGTCCATGGCAATTGTGAACATCCAATTAAGAGAGAGTGATTTCCTGAAATGACGTTATCACTCCTAAATCCTCATTTTCTTCTCCTTTATAATTTATTTGATATTGCACATGACCTTGAAAAAGTGGGACATGTACATGCACTACATACGTGGCGGAAGTGGCTATACATGGTTGAACCCACAATTTGCTCCCTGGTAAACAAAAAATGAGGGTAGACTGGCCATTTTACACATTTTCAACGGAAAATGGACTGTACTGGTGTTTTCCAAATCTGTTCACTTTACAATGGTATTCTGTAGCCACTCTTGTTTACGATTGTATTTTGCAACTTGCGACAACTGTGAAGGCGATGACAATGTTGCAGATTTTCATATCCAAATTAATTTAAAACTGTAAACCTGTACAAAAACATGGTGCCCTTGCATACTAGTTGCATTGCTGTTTGCATCTCTGTTACCTTTTTCCCAATTAGTAATAGTCATTCCCTTGCATATGTTTATTTTATTTTATTTATTATCCCTTCCCTTCTTTTCCGATTGCTCATGTTTAAGATTGGCATTCTCTGTTCTATAAGATGCATTCAGCCATTCTCTATGACAGAAATATTTGGATCAGGGTTAAGGGAACTTCTGAATAACCCCTTCAAAACCCTCATATTTGATCAGCTTATACACCAATATTCTTATGATTGCCTCCAGTTCTTACCCTAGACTCAAATATTCCAAATAAAATTCTAAGTTCTATAAAATACAAAAAAGAGAGGGTAAAGTTGCCTTTGACATGGTCTCGCTGAGAAGCTGGAACTGACCATTTCCAGTTTTCCCCCAGAACCAAGATGGTAAGATGTGGAATTTTTTATGTGTCTCACAAAGGAATTTGTTTTTAGTTATTTGAACATTTTCATAGTACATTTTAAAATAGACCCTCCAAGGAGTTAATTTCTAAACTGAACAATTTTGCCGGCCACGCCATGGGTAGTGCCATCCTGCAACATGCTTATTGTTACCACAACATTGTTGGTGACATGGGCAAACCATTGCCACAACAACACATGGTACAGTCTTGCTGTGCCAACACTGATGGCATGGGCAAAAAAAAGGTTCTGTTATGGAAATGACTTCTCTAAGGAATTATTTTTAAAACATTAATAAGAAAAGGTTCAAAAAATAAAAGAAAATCCCTACAGAAATTGATATGGGTTAACAGATAGTACTATAGCATTGCAACTGTTCACATGGGTGGCTTATACAGTTGTTTGCTTCAGGATAAGATAGTAGTTTTCTTGTTAGTGAAGCATTAGTTTCCTTGGAAATGATTAAGATGTTAGGCCAAAGCCTTTGTAATAAAGGAGCAGTATATTAATTTAGATCAAGCAAAAATCAATAAATAAAGAATCTAGTGCTCTTCTCCTCAATCAAAGAGCCATGTATTGACAGTGTAGGAAAGAGCTCCTTGCTAGCCTGAGCTTTTGGGCTTTTACTAATACACACATTATAATACAATTGTTAACACTTATTGCGCATAAATATTTCAAGAGAAAATTGGTTCTCAAACACTTGAATGGACTGACCTTTGGATGCATGTTTCGCCAGTATCTGAACCTGTATTCAAAGGCAGAGATGCATTTTCAATCCCATCCTTGTCAGAAATGTCAAAATATGTAACATTCTAATGACTGCTGTGTCTTGAAAAATTGCACTAATTGTGTCGTAGGATGCATAAATCAGACTCTAAAACTGTGTTCTTTGGTCCCTCTTCCCAACTCTGTTCCCTCGTTTTTCCGCGCGCACGCTTCCCACACTGTTAAACGGCGTGTTTTTTTGTAAAAGATTTCTATAGGAAAATTGTTTTAAAAAATCATATTAATCCATTTTTCAAAAAATAGTTAATACTTAATTAATTATACACTAATGAGTCGCTCCATTTTACGTGCGTGAGTTATTAGTTCCCATCCTCATGCTGAACGCAGCCTAAGGCTTGTGTTCTTCCCCCTCCTTTCCCTACTCACCCCCTCGTTTTCGTTTTCTGCGCGCATGCTTCCCAAACTGCTAAACGGTGCATTTTTTGCAAAAAAAATTCTATACGAAGATGGCTTTTAGAAAACATATTAATTCATTTTTCAAAAAAAAAGACTAATACTTAATTAATCATGCGCTAATGAGTCGCTCCATTCTGCGTGTTGGAGGGATTAGTTCCCAACCCCAACCAACAAACGCAGCCTAAACCTGTCACATTCAGTGGTTCAAAGTCTAATTGTTCCAATCAACGATCATGATAGTTAATTTGAATTAATGTAGTACTATAGTTTCAAATGATACTATACCGTTGCATTCAGTCTTGTAGTAGTTGCTTTGTTCTGTATATAACATCATAATACGCAGGCTCACAGATATATGTACATGACACTTAGATTTGTGGGTTCTTTTTTTTTGTATTTAAGCAGGATAACTTATATTGTGTTGGATTCCAAAATGGTGGATTACAATCAAAGGATGGGAAGGGTATGGTGCTTTTGGGAGGTTTGTCTTGCTCAGCACATGCAAATCATTTACTCAATGTTATATATCTGATGTTTTTTTAGAACTGATATATCTGACGTTCGTGCTTTTACCTGTTTTTTTTTTCCAGATCTGGTCCTTTCAAATAAGTTAGTTGTCTATGACCTGGAAAATCAAGTCATTGGCTGGACTGAGTACAACTGTAAGTTTAACTCGTTCGAATTTGATTGTTATGAGTTCATTCCATAGTACTTTACATATTTAGTCTATTGTTCTTGTTAATGTCTTAACAATCTGAAAATATATGGCACCAAAGTTGGATTGAGTTCTGAACATTGCGTGCTCTAAGTTCTGAATATCTTAATCATGGGCTCTTACTTCCTCCGTCCCAGAATATAGCAACTTTTAGCTGTAAACATATTCTGGGACGGAGGAAGTACCTAACTTGTGTGTCATAATTGGCTTGTCCGCTCTTTCCAGGTTCCTCTAGCATTAAAATTAAGGATGAACAGACAGGGGCGACATACACTGTTGACGCTCACAACATCTCCTCAGGATGGAGGTTTCATTGGCAGAAGTATTTGGCTATGTTGCTGGTAACAATGGTGTGCAGCTATCTAATATTCTAACTCCGGTGTATGACACGGACTCTAGTGGAAATTCATTTGATTTAAATTCTTTTCACCAAAGAGGGAAAAAGGTAGGGGTGTTTAGATGGTGTTCTCTGACCACTCGAGAGAACTGAAAAGGAAACATTGTACGCTACACAATGTGCTTGAGTGTGTAGTGTAATGTAATGATGTGGTGACTGGTGAGAAAATACTATGGCTAATGTGCTTTTGGGAGGTTCTAGGAATGATATCAGGGCCCCCCATCTTTTGGATATACGCTGATAATATGCTGATAATATGCCGTACAGCATATTAGGGAAAAAATAATAGTTTATATGTAAAACTTTTATATACGTGTACGTAGCGATTTAAAAGCTAATGTTGAAAAATAAACTTTGATGAAAAAACTTTAAAATCACTTTCAAAATAAATTTTTAAAATTAAAATTTTGATAATGGCTGATTTCATATGGGGCAAACGATGGGGATCTCATTTGCACTAAGTAGTACTATCATTCGTTACAAGGGCCTGGCATTATCGCTGGTCAACTGGGACCAGCGGCATGGCTGCTGCAGCAACATATACGTTGCGTATCAATCTTCGCCTCTTCAGTAACGAAGAAGAAATGGAGGATTCTTTGAAAGATTCGAGGCTGTGTTCGGGAACCCTCCAATCCGTATGTAAAACAATATATGCATTACCGAACAATTAATTTTAAAAATAGATTAATATGATTTTTTAAAGTAATTTTTATATATAAAATTTTTCAACAAATACACCGTTAGATGATCGCGGCCTTCCACGTGGACGCTCTATATGGTTTTCCAATGACGGTTGAGCGACGATTCCGACCTTTCCAACTGCTAAAACCGTCATTCTCGAGCTATCAAAGGATTTCACTTTCTCCCATTCAACACACCAAGAAGGAGCACTTCCAAGGAGCCCTCTCTCTAAATTAAATATTTCGTTCTAGTAGTAGTGGAGTTAAAATAACTCTTAAGGAATAGCTCTTGAGTTCTTCAAGTCTTCAAAATTTCGGGTAGGGCTCTAGTAGCTTGTATGTCTCTTGTAAGACTTGTTCCATTAATAAAATATTCTTCTTTATATTGTTTGGTTCCTTTGCTTAGTTTACATAATTATTTGAGTACTAGCTTTAGTTTATACTTAATTAGTTTAAGTTGTATAGCTTGCTTACTGGAGATATACAATGGCATTCGCTTAATGTTTGTATTTGATTTCTCTATGTCAAGTGCACTGGTATAGAGTAATATTATTATAAGCGTGGTGTTTAGATTAGTGAATATCATTAAGTGGTGCTATATGCCACGGAACTGTAGAGGCAGGTCGCTGATGGTGATAGCTCAATACGGGTATTCCTCCACGTACGCATATAGTACTAAGACAGGTTCCTGATAAGGGTGCTCCTCCGCCTCTGATGCCGATTGGATAGCCATGACGGATAGTCGTAAGAAACTCGATGACCAGGGGTGGTTTCTCGATATACCAGGAGGGTATAGTTAGAGGGTGTTGGCAGTATGCCATGAGACCTTTCGACCAGACCTACCGAAACCAACCAGGCAGAAAGGATTCGGACTCAAGGCGCCTAAGGCCCATCAGGGCGAAGCCCCATGGCGAAGACCACGAGGCAAAGGGAACAGAAGACGAAGAGTCGCGCTGGGTCCTTGCCGGTTTGGGCGAAGGCTGCATGGCGAAGGCGTACGCCGAAGGAGGATAGCTTCGCCAAGCTGGGCCCGATCCAAAAGAGGCCTAGCGAGCCAGCCCAATCGCCCCGATCTACTGGCCAGCGGGCCTATAGTCACCAGACGGCCCATTAAAGGCCCACATGTCTTAATTACATTGAATACCCATGTAAGTATCCCTTTTGTAAGGATGACCATGTAAATTCCGCTGTAATAGCCCTAAATCCTAATAGGGGGATTTGTAATGGGATTATAAATAGCTCCCTAGGGCCATGTAAAAGGGGATCCCAAGAAAATCCTGAATTTAATACACTTTACTTTCCCAACAACTGTTGAGTGTCCACGTCCTTCGACGTATGCGGTTGTCGTTTCGACAACAGGGGGTATTGGTCATAGCTGTACTATAATAAGTGTATACTAAAGGACTATGTAATAGAAGTACAAAAAAATAGTATTTCTTTATTCTTCTCCACTAGGCTAGATTTATTCTTTTATGTGAGTATTCTTGGAAAGTCTATGTGTCAATCTACCCTTATAAAACAAATGACTAATCCCTGCATTAGACTTTGATGGACATAAGTGTGATGTAAATTAATAACAAAGTATTCTCTTACCATATCTTTCCATGGGATTAAATAAACCTTGGAAATACTTCCGGGTGGAATGCTATAGTGGTATATCCATGCACTTGCGGATTATATCTGTAATCATGAGAAAATACCGATGTATATTTCTGGCGCCATTGCCTAGGATCTAATTCCTAGTAATGTCATTAAGAAATATCAACACGTATCTGCGTAGCTTTTCTGTCGGGACTGGGAAACTTTCAGATTTTCTTGGATAACCTTGACTTTGTCCTCTACTTCATTTAGAATGTCAGTCCCAAAAACCGAACGTTCACTGGTTTGGTCCCAAAGGAGTGGGGTTCGACATTTCCGACAATAGAGGGCTTCAAATGGTGCCATCTATAGACTGGCTTCGTAGCCGTTGTTGTACGAGAATTCAACATAAGGGAGACCCTTATCCCAACTTTTGCCAAAATCCAGGACACAAGCCCTGAGCATATCCTCAAGAATCTTCTTGACTCGCTCTGTCTGAGCATCTGTTTGGGAGTGGTAAGCGGTGCTAAAGTTCAAACGAGTTCCCATCTCTTCTTGCAATTTCTGCCAGAACTTAGAAGTGAAGTTGCTGTCCTGATAGGATACGATTCTCTTCGGTACCTCATGAAGATAGACTATCCTGGCAAAGTATAATTCTGCCAACCTGCTGCCGAGATAAGTGGTTTTGACTGCGATGAAATGGGCAACTTTGGTTAGGCAGTGGTCGATGACAACCCAAATGGAGTCATATCCAGATTGGGTCCTTAGAAGACTAGTGATGAAATCCATTCCAATGTCTTCCCACTTCCATTGTGGAATCTTGAGTGGTTGTAGCAATCCGGTTGGCCTTTGGTGTTCTGCTTTGACCCGTTGACACACATCACAAAGTGCCACGAATTCTACTATCTCTCGTTTCATACTGATCCACCAATATTTCACTTTCAAGTCGATACATTTTTTTGCTGCCGAGGTGTATGGAGTATTGGCTCTCGTGAGCCTCTTGCAGGATAAGCTTCTTGATCTTAGGATCATTGGGGACACAGACACGTTCCCCATACCAGACGGTCACAAGCTCGTCTTCAGAAAATTCAATTGCTTTTTCTCTCCTCATGTTCTTTTAGATCTCTTGGATATCCGAATCATCCTTTTGGGCTTCTCGAATTTGGTCAAGCAGTAGAGGTTTTGCTTCTAAGGTCGCCACGTAGCCATGATTGACTATTCCCAAATTCAAAGCTTCAAGCTCTCGGCACAATCCAGGTGGACATTGCTCATGGATGATAGCGTTGTAGTATCTTTTCCGACTCAACATTAGCCACAACGTTAGCTTTCCCCGGATGGTAGTGGATTCCCACATGATAGTCTTTAATGAGCTCTAACCATCTTCTCTGACGGAGATTTAGATCTGGTTGAGTGAATATATACTTCAAACTTTTATGGGCTCGTAAACCTCATGAAACACATCCAAATGGGCCCAATCACCATACACATGGGTTGAGGAGACCTCCATAAGAGCCCAGGAGAAGTGGCTGGGCCAGATGGGCCAGCCAGGGTTCGGCCGAACCGACATTGGCTTGGTTCATCCTGGTCTTCCACGTGGACGTTCCTGATGGCTTCCCAATGACGGTGGAGGGGTGTTTCAGACAATTCCAACTGCAAAAACCATCATTAGGAGGCTATATAAGGACTTCTCATTCTCCTTTTCAGCACACACAAGTTTGAGTTGAATTATAAGAGACTTTTTGTACACTATTGTATACTTAGAATTGGAAGATAGTAGGGAGAAAGATCGGAGGAATTCTGGAGTTGTCGGTAATCTTCCTCTAATATGTTTTGTACCTTATCAATTACTCTGATATAATCAAGATTATCTTTTATAAGTAATTAAGATTTATCTCTGAAGTGTATATCTTAGTTCCTATTAAGCATACTGGAATATTGTTCACTAGAAATAGTCTTTACTTTGATGTTTGATGAACATTAAAGTTGTATTTTAATAGTGTAGACGTGGTGTCTATATTGTTAAATACCAGTATTTGCTGCGTTCCCCACAGTACATTATAGGTGGATGCAAAGGTGGGACAGCCCTCGAGATCACTTAAGTCTTTCCCGTCCGAGTTCGTAGTAGAGCGAGTTCTGGTAGCAGCGAGCAAGCCAATACCTGAAGTATCGCAATATGATTAAATTAAGCTTTCTAAAGGACCATGTGCTTCACTAGAAAATCCTCTCTACCCTTTTGCCTGCATTAACTTGTGTCCTTAGATGAACCTGTTGAAGAGTTGAACACCTTCGTTCCTTGTGATTCGATACCTTGGAATACTTCCGGATGAAGTGCTACAACTGTATATCCGTGCGCTTGCGGATTTTATCTGTGGACGTTAAGAAAACGCTTATACCGTTGGGAGTGTAAACAATATATAGGATCAAATGCGAGACAGATTTTGCCTCGTATTTTTCCCCGTTACCCGTATTACAACCCTCCGGATAGAAGTCCTTAGCTTCTGACAGAAGAATAATGAATCGATTGGTGCAGCTTGGGCCAGATTTACCTCTTTGGTATGGTCTGGACCAAACCTATCTATACCTAGTATGCCTTATTGCAACAATTTCATACAAATAAGAATTCTGCATTCCACCTTGACATAACTACCATAGTGTCGTTCATGTATAAGACCCCATCTGATGGGAGGAAAATTCTGGATCGTATTTCGGAAAATACCTCTTTCATTGGGAGATGCGCTAAACCCTAGCCTGAGGCATTTGTGTCAGGTCATGAGGAGTCATGTTTAGCCGAACCTGAGCCTGAACCTTCTACACCATACAGTTCGACAAAAGAATTTTCGTTCGAGCCCTCTCCGGATATCGAAGAAATTCAAGCTCTGGGTTGTGCTCCTGAATTTGGGATGGTCTTCCATGAATACTGTGGAAACACCCTGAATTATTTCAGTAAGAAAAACCCGCATATTCCTATTCTACCTCCCGATCCAATCGAAGACGAGTTTCTCCGAGAAAACATTTGGGAGCTGACCGCCATAATGAGTAATGAATGGTCGAAAGAAGTAGAGCTTTCCCCCAAAGTAATTCGGATCAACTCTTCTATTCGGACCATTCCTTGCCAATTAGGAAGGAATACAGTGGACATTCTGTATTGTCCAATGGTTGGCGTTAACCTCATTTCCGAGTCATTTGATTTCGCCTACTTAGACGATAGAGCACTAGCACCGACTAACAAATTCTTCAAGCATCCCTGTGGACAACTAATTGAAGGATTTGGGATAATACAGAACGTCCCTATGAAATGTGACAACACCGAGGCTATCCTAGATTTCCATATCTTCGAAATCCAAGACTTCGACGTCTTGATTGGGCATTGTTGTCGAAGTGACAACTGCATACGTCGAAGGACGTGGTTACTCAACAGTTGTTGGAAAAAGTAAAGTGTATTAAATTAAGGATTTTTCTTGGGATCCCCCCTTTACATGGCCCTAGGGGCTATTTATAGTCCTATTACAGGTCCCCCTATTAGGGTTTAGGTTTCACAGGGGAATTTACATGGTCACCCTTTTGAAAGGGACATTTGTATGGGTATACAATGTAATTAAGATACATAGGCCTCTAACGGGCCAATTGGCAACTGCTGGCTCACCAGCCAACAGGCCGGAGCGGTTGGGTTGGCCCCTTGGGCCTTCTTGGAGCAGGGGTCGACATGGCGAAGTCTCCCCCCTTCGGCATGTGCCCTTCGCCATTCAGCCTTCACCCAGGGCGCGCTTAGACTTGCGGGGACCCCACGCGACTCTTCGCTCTTCGCCGCCTTCGCTCCATGGTCTTCGCCATAGGGCTTCGCCCCGATGAACCATAGATGCCTCGGGTCTGAATCCCCGCTGCTTGCTTGGTTTCGGCAGGTCTGGTCGAAGGGTGTCATGACATACCGCCAACAGGCATCCTCTCGAGAACATTCTCGTAGGCACCCCTACTCTAGGAAGCCTCAAAATCACACTAGGAGGGGATGAGTTCACTGTCCCATTCTCACGGTCTAGGAATACCTTGACCAACTCCCCTCCTGACCGGCGGAGGAAGCGATGGTTGTATTCTCGTTTGAACCTTCGGAGTCCTCTCTCGATGATGATATCCCCGATTTCATCAAGGAAGAATAGGAGTCCGGGGAAACTCTCGAGCTGCCATCCTTTGAACCACCTCCGCGGCCTCCGATTGAGCTAAAACCTCTTCCTCAAGGACTACGCTATGCTTTTCTACATGGCAACAAGGAAGTCCCTGTAATCATAAGTGACAAGATTTCAGAAGATGAAACCTCTCGTCTTCTAGCCGTGTTAGAAAAGCATAAACCTGTACTCGACTACTCTCTCCAAGATCTCAAGGGAATTAGTCCCGTTCTTTGCACCCATCGCATCCCTATTGAGCCTAAGAGCAATCCATCTAGGGAATCCCAGAGATGGCTCAATAATGCGATAAGGGAAGTCATTAAGAAAGAGCTCTTGAAACTCCTATACGCCGGGATTATTTATCCAGTCCCATACAGAGTGGGTTAGCCCTATTCACGTAGTGCCTAAGAATGGAGGTATGATAGTCGTTGAAAATGCTAAAAAACGAGTTAATCCCTCAACGAACTATCATGGGATGAAGGATGTTCATTGACTATAGAAAACTCAACAAGGCAACTAAGAAGGATCATTTTCCACTTCCCTTCATTGATCAAATGTTTGAACGGTTGGCAAATCATTCCTTCTTCTATTTACTCGATGGGTATTCTGGTTATCACCAAATCCCAATCCATCCCGATGATTAGAGAAAGACCACGTTCACATGCCCCTATGGTACCTACGCGTACCATAAGATGTCCTTTGGGCTGTGTAACACACCCGCCTCAGTTCAGAGGTGTATGATGTCTATCTTTTCTGACATGATCGAGGATATCATGGAAGTTTTCATGGACGATTTCTCCATCTGTGGTAAAACTTTTGGTCATTGTCTTCAAAATTTAGACAAGGTCTTGCAGAGGTGCCAAGAAAATGACTTAGTACTCAATTGGGAGAAATGCCATTTCATGGTCCGTGAGGGCATAGTCGTTGGACACCGAGTATCCAAAAGGGGAATAGAGGTGCATAGAGCTAAGATAGAAGTAATTGAATAGCTACCACCTCCGGTAAATATCAAGGGAATTCGTAGCTTCCTAGGGCAAGGTTTTATAGGCGTTTTATCAAAGATTTTTCTATGATCGCAAGTCCCCTAACTAACTTGTTAGCTAAGGATGCACCCTTCGAGTTTGATGATAAGTGCCTAAAGTCTTTCAAAATTCTCAAAAAGGCACTTGTCTATGCTCCAGTCATTGAACCCCCCGATTGGACGCTTCCATTTGAAATAATGTGTGACGCCAGTGATTATGCTATTGGAGTAGACTTAGGACAAACTAACGATAAAAAGCATCACACAATTTGTTATGCTAGCAAAAATTTGACAGGAGCCCAGCTGAATTATGCAACCATTGAAAAGGAGCTCCTGGCTGTAGTTTTTCCTATTGACAAATTTAGATCTTACTTGGTAGGAGCAGAGGTGATAGTCTATACAGACCATGCTGCTCTAAAATATTTGCTCACCAAGTAAGATGCTAAGCCTCATCTTTTAAGATGGATTCTTCTGCTCCAAGAATTTGACTTAGAAATTAAAGATAGAAATGGAGTAGAAAACTTAGTGGCAGATCATTTGTCACGTTTGCAATTGACTAACATACATGAGCCACCAATAAATGATTTCCTATGAGATGATATGCTGATGACGGTGGCGGACACCAACCCGTGGTATGCAAATATTGTTAATTTTATGGTTTCAGGATTCGTACCACCCGGAGAGAACAAAAGGAAGCTGAAGTATGAAAGTCACCGTCGTATATGGGACGAGCTGTACCTCTATAGAGTATGTTATGATGGACTACTAAGGAGGTGCGTGCCAACAGAGAAAGACCTGAAAATCATCGAAAGATGCCATGCGTTGCCCTATGGTAGGCACTTTGGTGCATTTCGCACAAAAGCTAAGATCTAGCAAAGCGGATTCTATTGGCCAACTATGTACGAAGACTCCAAGGAGTTTGTTCGATACTGCTAGAGCTGTCAGAGGCACGGGGGAATAACTGGTCGGGACGCAATGCCCCTCACATACAACCTTCAAGTTGAGATATTTGACGTGTGGGGCATTGATTTCGTGGGACCTTTCCGAAAATCCCGAGACAAAGAGTACATCCTGGTGGTAGTTGATTATGTATCAAAATGGGTAGAAGCAATGCCACGCAGAGCAGTCCATGCAAGACACGCCAGAAAGATGTTCACTGAGATCATCTTTCCATGCTTTGGAACCCCGAGAATGGTCATAAGCGACGGAGGATCGCACTTCATGGACAAGACCTTCAAGGGACTCCTAAGGGAAATGGGCGCCAAGCATAACATTGCCACACTTTATCATCCCCAAACAAGTGGATAGGCTGAAACCTCAAACAAATAGATCCAGAACATCTTACAGAAGATAGTTCTAAAGATGGGGACATGACGAAAAGATGAGCTACCCGATGCTCTATGGGCATACCGAACAACACATAAAACACCACTTGGTATAACCCCATATCAGATAGTTTACGGGAAGTCATGCCGACTTCCCGTAGAACTTGAGCATAGAGCATATTGGACAATCCATAATTGAAATATGGATTTTTAGGGAGCTGGAGAATGGCGAAAGATGCAACTTCCAGAGTTAGAAAAATGGAGAGAAAAAGCGTATCACAACTCAAAGTTGTACAAGGAGGAAAAAAACACAGGCATGACAAAAGGATAAAAATCAAGAAATTCAAGCCAGGGGATAAAGTACTGATGTTCAACTCTAGGGTAAAATCGTTCGGGCATAGAAAACTGCGCAGCAAATTGGAAGGGCTGTTTTTTTGTCATCGACACTTCGTCACATAGGGCCATCACACTTCGAGATGACGCAGGTAATATTTTCAAGGTAAACGACCAACGCTTAAAAGTTTTCCTAGAACCGAAAGAAATTATGGACGAGGAGGTGGGCATTATAGAGTTAGTAGATTTTGAGCCACATTGATCTTGCCCAATTTTTTTTTATCAAAAACCCTGTAGAAAATTATCTTTACCCTAGGTAGAATAATCATAAAATTTTGGGGAGGATCTGGGCACACATGGGTTTGGCCGAACCCATGGTTCGGCCGAACCATGGCCGAGCCCAATTCCCCCAAATTTTAAACTGAGGCTTATCCCACTCTCTTTGTTTTATCCATGGGGTGTGTGATGCAAAATGAGGGGTAGATCGATCCAGGAAAATTCTTGAAATCTTGTGCCCCTCTTCTCTTTATTCTCATCACCTTTTCTTCTTTTTCTCCTTAATTTTCCTCATCACCCTGCAAAATCTGTGCATGGTTGGGAAATCTCTCATCCTATTCATCCCTTCCACCTCCAATTCCACCTATAACCTTGAGGGGGATCCAACTCCGGCGAATCAATTAATCCCTGCTCAAGAGTACATAGTGGAAGGAGTGAATGCGGTTTGGATTCATACCACATCGTCAATCCCTAGCCCCTCTGCCGATTTGGAGCGGGTTGGCGAACTCCCTGGTTTGGGGTTCGACCGAACCTGTTGTGGCCCCAATCGACGCCGCGTTCGGCCGCACGGTCCCTCTCGCCTAGACATGTGCACAGGACCAATGTCCGGGGTGATTCCCCTGCCAGAAGGCTGACGACGGGCGATTTAGGCCCAAAGAAGACGACACGGAAACTGTTCCATGAGCAGTTGAAGGCCAGTCCTCCTCCCGTCGAGAAATACATGGGGACGCTTTTCACCAAGGTTGGTGATGAGGTACTCCACAAATACAAGACACCCACTGCCACTCCGATGATGCCGCAAGGTGAAAGGTTTCGCATCATGGAGGTGATGACTCCCGATGGTTTTGATTTTTCACTGGTGGACTGGTATGCGCGTTCTATTCCTCATTCTCCCCTGATATTGAGTTAAATTTGGGTATACATTGAAATATGATTAAATTTGACTCATTGATAAAATACAATGAAATTAATTCTCGACAAATAAAATTTACCAATGGTGAACTTGTATACCCTTTATTCTTTGCTAATACTTGTCACTTGTGAACATACATCAATCATAGGAATCCTTACTTATCTAGGTAATTGATTTTTGTGATATGGTTATGACTAAAGAAGCTCCTATCCAAATGTCTTGTTACTTGGGAATTTATGATTGCAAAGATAAAAAATTTTCAATGCAATACTCCTCAATGACTTTATGAACACCTACCAAGGCCAAAAATGATTCATATTGCAAAACCTATAGTTTTGGCTACCTGACATTGCATTGAGTCTTGTCAAAATTTTGTGACTCGTGTGAGATGCTTTTCATGCTTTCATGATCAAGATCACGTACACTCCAGATACATACACAAATGCTAAACTTCTACACTGGAAGCTAGCATATATGATCTTTTATATCAGACATCATCCACAAACTAAATACTCCATGTCAATTTTGCCTTTTTATCCAAAAATCATTTCAAGGAAAAGAGAGGGAAGGCTATGCAAAAGAAAGAGAGAAAAATAAAGGTCTTGATCATACAAGTATGAAGCGTGTAAAAAAATAGAAAAGATGCAAAAGAAAAAGATAGCCATGCATTCTCTCAAATTTTTTCCAAAAAGAAATGGAGGAAGAGGTACACGAATAGGACTTGTCACATTTTCTGTATCCATAATCACACCACACACATGCACATTCTTGATCATGAAGTATGATTTGCTATCTTCTTGAATCCGAATTTTGGCTTGGCAATATATGTAATGCAGGTCCGCTCGATTGATCCCTACCATGCTCCACATATCTAGCCTTGTAAAATAGGGACAATTCGGCGCAACATGCCTTGGTGAGGACACAAAAATCAAAGAGAGTGATTTGAGAGGAAGTCATTAGAGGAGTATGGCTAGTTTGTGCAAATAAATGAAAAACCCAAGTACATGACAGGAGGAAAAAGGGTGACTTGAGTCGCAACCATTCCATTCCTCAAACTCAAGATGGTAAGTTAGACAATACCAAAGTTCACAAGTACAGATATGGTTCAGAATAGACTGTATGCATCTATCTACCATTGGGAAATTTTACTCCATGATAATATTTAATCTTTACTCGAGACGAGTAAAGAGCTAAGTGTGGGGGTTTGTTCATGGCTATTAACTGCAAATCATAAGACATCAATACCTGCATATAACTAAACATATAAAACATCCAACGTAGTGGTAGGTTTTAATTCTAATAATTTTCCAGTGTTGGTGTTTATTTCGATGCAGGTGATAAATCAACCAAGTGAGAAGAAATATACATGAAGAAGGAGGTAAGTCAAACATGTATCCAAACCTATGAAGTTATGAGCCCACAAACTTCATGTAACACATCCAAATGGGCCCAATCACCATACACATGGGTTGAGGAGACCTCCATCAGAGCCTAGGAGAAGTGGCTGGGCCAGATGGGCCAGCCAGGGTTTGGCCAAACTGACACTAGCTCGGTTCATCCTGGCCTTCCATGTGGACGTTCCTAATGGCTTCCCAATGACGGTGGAGGGGCGTTTCCGATAATTCCAACTGCCAAAACCATCATTAGGAGGCTATATAAGGCCTTCTCATTCTCCTTTTCAACACACACCAAGTTTGAGCTGAATTATAAGAGGCTGTTTGTACACTTTATTGTAACTTAGAATAGGGAGAGAGTAGGGATTCCAGAGTTGTCGGTAGTCTTCCTCTAATTTCTTTTGTACCATATCAATTACTCTGATATAATCGAGATTATGTTTTATAAGTAATTGAGATTTATCGGTGAAGTGTATATTTTAGTTAGTTCTTATTAAGCATACTGGAATATTGTAACTAGAAATAGTGTTTACTTTGGTTTTTGATCAATATTAAAGTAGTATTTTAATAGTGTAGACGTGGTGTCTATATTTTTAAATACTAGTATTTTCTGCGTTCCCCACAGTACGTTAGAGGTGGGTGTAGAGGTGGTAATAGCCCTCGAGATCACTTAAGTCCTTCATATCCGGGTGCATAGTAGAGCGAGTTCTGGTAGCAGCGAGCAAGCCAGTGCCTGAAGTATCGCAATAGGATAAAATTAAGCTTTCTAATAGACCTTGTGCTTCACTAGAGAATCCTCTCTACCCTTTTGCCTATTAACTTGTGTCCTTGGATGAACCTGTCGAAGAGTTGAACACCTTCATTCCCTGTGATTCGATACCTTGGAATACTTCCGGGTGAAATGCTACAGTGGTATATCCGTGCGCTTGCGGATTTTATCTATGGATGTTAATAAATACACACAATGGGTTACATTGATAGATTGTGCTAGCCGATCCATATCCTTGTTCATCTGTACTACAATGGTAGCCCTTATCTGTGTCGGGCTGCAACCCACATCTGTGTCGGGCATAGCGCCCGACACAGCGTAAAGGTCAGTGATGTGAGGAATCATCTCAAACGGGTATAAGTCCATCACGGATGAAGCTATCTCAATCGGGTCTTAATTAAAGTCCGTCACTGATAGCTTTGACCCAGATGACTAGTCAAACTATAGCCCGTCACGGATGACCTATCTCAATCGGGCCTAAACTATAGCCCGTCACAGATAAGGGTCATCTGTGACGGGCCATAGTTTAGGCCCGTCACAGATAAGGGTCATCTGTGACAGGCCATAGTTTAGGCCCATCACAGATGAGTAAAATCCCAAAAAAAATTAAATTTTATTTTTTGGCTAGTCTCAGGCATTTGTTAGGTGTGTCATGCAGTCCCGCCTCTCTCCAAGGTGGTGTTTCTTGTCCTCACTCGTGTGCACCCGGGAAGAACTTCCCGGTCGGTCACCCATCCCGAAATTGCTCCAAGCCAAGCACGCTTAACATCAAAGTTCTTTGGAGATCGGCTTCCGAAAAAGTAGTTGTAACCTTTTAGTATGAGTATTGTATTAATCCTATTAAGCCTTGGGTCAGGATATCACACCCCAATATCACCCATTGATATACATTTATTTACATACACAACCATCAATATATTTAACACAACCACATTCATATAACATCCATTTTGATCACATATTTCACATCCCCGATTGAGATGGCCTATCTCTATCGGGCATTAAATAATGCCCGTCACCGATGAGTATTTTTCCATTTTCCATATGAAATGTTTATATTCAATTTATGTGGTATTTTTTATTTTCAAATTATGAGAACTTTAAATTTAATTTTAGGTCGATTTTTGTGTGTCAAATGTAAAAATCACAAACAACAAAATTGTATAACTAATCGATACCTACATATATTGTATTGGTCCTTTGTACAAATTTTGAATTTTCAAAATTTGACAACTTCGAACAAAAATTGGGTTAATAAATGATTTCAAATGGAAAAGTCACCAAAACCAAAGTTGTAGAACTCATCGAGGTGCGAAACTTTTATTTTGGTCATTTCTCCATCTGACTCTATTTGAATAATTTGAAATTTGAAATTCAAAGTTTGAGAAATTCAAATAGAATTTTTTGTTAGTGAACTTCAACTGAAAAAGTCATCAACAACAAGTTGTATAACTCATCAAGATCTATAACTTTTAGTTTGGTTAACATGTTCAAAAAATGTTATATAGGAAAATGACCAAACTAAAAGTTATAGATCTTGATGAGTTATACAACTTTGTTGTTGATGACTTTTTCAGTTGAAGTCGTTCACTAACAAAAAATTCTATTTGAATTTCTCAAACTTTGAATTTCAAATTTCAAATTGTTCAAATAGAGTCAGATGGAGAAATGACCAAAATAAAAATTTTGCTCCTCGATGAGTTCTACAACTTTACTTTTGGTGACTTTTCCATTTGAAATCATTTATTAATCCCAATTTTTGTTCGAAGTTATCAAATTTTGAATTTGAGTTCAAATGAACTTATTTGTACGAAGGACCAATACAATAGTTGTAGGTATTAGTATATATCCCGTCACTGATGAGTCATCTGTGACGGGCCTAGTTGTTATCTCAATCGGGTCTTAAGTTGGTGCCTGTCACGGATGATGGTCATCTGTGACGGGCCTAAACTATAACCCGTCACAGATGACCCTTATCTGTGACGGGCCATAGTTTAGGCCCATCACAGATAAGGGTCATCTGTGACGGGCCTAGTTGTTATCTCAATTGGGCCTCAAGTTGGTGCCCGTCACGGATGATGGTCATCTGTGACGGGCTCCAACTATGGCCCGATTGAGATATTTAAGGTTATCTCAATTGGACCCTAGTTTAGGCCCGTCAAAGATATGTGTCATCCCTGACGGGCTTCAGTTCTATGCACATTTAACATGTCTCTCCGACCATATCTCAATCGGTCTCTTTTTAGGCCCGTTTGAGATGTATTCTTTGTGACGGCCCGCAAAATCCAGTTATGTTACAGCCCGTCACAGATGAGAGGATCTGCACTAGTGCTGGAGATTAGCCACCGAGGAAGAAGCATAAGACCTGAAAGTACGTAGTAGATTTTAGACTTGTAGTATATGTACTAGTTGGACTAGTGGTATATTTCCGGTGTTAAGTACTCGTTTGGGTGTTGGATATGTCGATCGTTGCACCAAGTGATCTTTTACTACGTATGTAACTACTTCATAGGAAAAGAAGCCCCATGCAAATTCATGGTAAATTGATTTATGTACTACGTTCGATTTCACGCCTGCACATTGAATGGATTATACGTGCATGTTGAAGGTACTGAAGGCCACAGGCCTCTGCCATTGTCACCGCCTAATCCATCGATGATAACCTTGTTCGCAGACTTTTTGTCCTTGCGATCAGGACAATTCTTGGCCCAATGACCAGGCTCACCAGTCACCGCACACAAAGTAGATGTCCTTTGCCTTTCTCTTAAAACTGGTTGTTGTCTTGGGTTTGACATCAGGTATGACCTTCTTCTTGTTGTGGGATGAATATCTATCGAAGGAATACCAAGCGCCACAACGTGGTACTATTGTTACAATATGGAGAATTAATTTTCGTTTTGAAACGGTGGGACAATGCACGGTTAACGAAGCATCACACCCCGTGTTGCTTTCGAAGCATCGTGATAATCTTCTCGCCAAGCGTATACCATGTGATGTACATATAGATGTTTGTGTACTTAGATCTTTTATTCGTCTACTCTACAACCAAACAAGAAACCACAACCGCCACCATGTGTTCTTCGTCTAGATCTTCATCCTCGTCCTTTTCTTGCTCTTATTCATCTTCTAGCAATGACAAATGGTACCCATGTGTGATATCACGACCTCGTCGCACGGATAGAGTCCCCATCGGTTTCACCATCAACACTGGATATTCCCCAAGGTTGGAATGGGCTACATCATCCTCCTTTGAGGAGGAGGAGCCGTGGGAGGACAATCTGGGGTTAGTTACAGACGAGTACTCTTCGCCCAACCCCGGTGATGAAGAAGACAAAGACACCGACTGAAAGGCCCCTCCGCTCGCAATATATGATGATGACGATGACGAGGAGGAGGAGGAGGAGGAGGAGGAGTACGAGGACGATGATGATGGTTCATCTGGAGACCTGCCACCGAGGAAGAAGCAAAAAAAATGCAAGTAGATTGTAGTTTATATAGTTGAACTAGTTGTTATATTTAATGTGTTAAATAGTTTGGATGTTGGATGTGTTGATCGTTGCGCCATGTGATCTTTATGTAATTAGGAAAGAAGCCCGTGCAAATGCGTAGGAAATTATCTTATTGTTTATAAAAAGAATACATCGAGGTTTACGCGTACAGGGGCGTGGTCGTGATGTGCGTGAAGTGGCGAATGGTCTAATCTAGGTTGGCGGTTCGTCCACTTACGACATAACACCCTAGTGATGGGCGGGCCTATGTCCTTATGACGTGTAAAATGGTTAACCTATATGTGATAATTGTTGGAGGGACAAGCCCAATCCGTTATGTGTATGTGGACCTATCGAATGGGCTGGGCAATAAAGTTGCCAAGCTACAAAGGTAATGCATGTAGGGAAAATAGTGGTTTAATTTTTGAGGTGTGTAAAAATGAAATGAGTATTGATGCCAATCCCCTAATCTCTTGTCCCACTCGACGTGTAAACCAGATAGAGGTATTCAAGTTGTTTGTGGAACATGTCTCGAGGGTACAAGTGCCGTGGGGATCGCGAGACTAAACCAATCGAGCCTATTTAATTTTCTCGTTCAAATGTTTACGCGTACAACATCGTGGTTCGCGAGACATGCGTGAGGCCGTGAACGGTGTACGCTTACATTCAGTTCGCGAATGGGAAACATCGAATGGGTTGTGTCAAAGTGGTGTACGGCGGGAAAGTACAATAAAATACGTCTGCCCAAGGATGAGGCGACCTTTAAAGGCTTTAACGCAACTCGCGAACCACTGTAACTTGGCGTTCACGGGGTACGTTGATAGTTTACGCACACGATGGGATTGCGCATGTAAACAGGCATGTCAAACGTAAAATATAGACCCAAAGATGCGTAGAATCGATGTGTTTAAGTCTGTTATCAGAGGATGGTGGTGGCCTGAGGGCAAGACCTTGACAAAATTATATATCATGTTTTCAATATAAGGGGCTAGAAATAAAATTGTTGTGTTTGGCTCACAATAGTGAAAACATAGAGGATTATTATATAAAATAGTTACTGCCAACATGGGCTTCATAATGGACTAACATTGGGATTTACTCCTTATTCACTACACAATTGAGAGGCTTACCTGATAATGTAGGTGGGTCTAGCCCACCATAAAACTTTTTTCTTGTGGAGGACACCCGAACTTTATAGTGTATTTGCCAATTGAAGTGAGTGATACCATACGAGACGTTGTTGTGTTGCGCCTTAGCGATCGATACACCTCTCCGTGGATTGTTGATCTTGCCGGTACAGATCAACCTTATTCCTGCAGGCAAACCGAAGAAACAAGTAAGAACAAGATAAAAACAATATGAATTGCAAATAGGAATTGAATACTAGTGATAAGTTGGGGTTCCGTAACGAGTAAACCGGCGATCTAACCGATCACGGGATTACATGGCAAAGTAGAGAAGCTAAACTTTAATCTAAACAAAACCCAAGAAACCCTGAAGGGGTACCTAGCTATTTAAGGAAGGTGGGAGGATAACCAAGAGAGCCCTAAGGTCGCGCTCCACCTAATTGGATGCAACCCACATGGGCCCTACCTGGGCTGAGGTCCCAGATGAAGTTACAAGCCCGTAGGCCCATTATAGGTGACGCAACACCTTGTTTCTTCAATTGCGGATGACTGAGATGCAATTTGGATATGAGGCGGATCCATTGGAAAGAGGACTCCAAGAGATTTCTATCAAGTACTCATGGACCGAAAACGGAGCTCGTATGCATATTGAGCGACCGTTTGAAGTCAGCACTATCGTAGGTGGCCGAATTGGATTCCAGAACTTGGACTGCTTGATCTGGATGTCTTCCAGTTTTCCCATGATGTGAGCAATGGTTGTATCAATGGTAGTCATGGTCACATCAGTGAATGAATCAAATCAATTAGTAACCGTAGTGTAAAACCCGAAGCCTCGAGAAAAGGATATTGGGGACATTATTGGGCCTTTAGCTTGTCAGTCAACTTCAGCCTGAGATGTGCCCATCAAACCACTCGATAGCGGCGACCAAATGAGCTACATATTCAGGAGACTTGACAAAAATAGCTAAAGATCTACAACATCCCAAATATCCTTAACTCTTACTCATGTGAAGCTAGTTTCCAGGATGTGCACTAGCTCACACTTTCATCTTAAGCAATGATAAACATAAGCAAATACAACTAAGACAAATAAAATTCGGATTACAACTATTTTAGCTATATATAGACCGACCGGCCAAATAATCAAAGATTCACGGAAGCTTGACCACCCAATCCACAAGCAGCCGACTAGGGGTAGACCCCGAAATGAATCAAATCCTAGAAGAAGCAACGGTTCCCGATTCTTCTAACGGTTCCCGATTCACTCAAGTTAAACTAAAGATACAACCTGCCAAAATGATTATTCCAGTAGCAAGAGTCAGTACATTAATCAAATTAATGTATTGGCAAGCATAAGACAATCCCAACATACTACACGTAAGGCATATATTCAAAAGGGAGCAATATGTAGTTTAATTTCAGCATAAAGCAAATTTTATTTCACAAACATTTGCAAAGGAGTTCATAAAGCATTTTTAAATCATGTTTTTGGATTGATCAACATAATTTATATAGAAATCTCATATCATCATGCTTACTGCCCTTCTGGCAACAAGCCACCATAATCATCACCATATTCATCAAACTCAATGCATTTCACTATTCCCATAGCCCATTTTCATCAACACATTTTAAAACATGAGTCTATACCCATAACACTTCACTAAAGCGCTCATGACCGTGAGCACGGTTAATAGATTAGTTTTTAGAACTCTGCAGAGTTTGTATAGCATTAACCACATGATATGAAACTCCCCTAGTTTGTCCTGTACCCATCGGTACCAGCACACTATACACGTTGACTGTGGTCTGGAGGACATAATGAAACCTTTACATTACCAAATGCCTAGCCTTGCATCAGCGATGGCAAGTGTGAATCCATCCTAGGCATGACCTAGAACCGTTAGGTGGCAGGCCCACGCCTTAAACGTAACACCGTGGTAGCGAACTCGGCGTTCCCCCACGAGGCACTATACCGTTGAATTGGACAGACTGAGTCACCTAAACTACCTCGGCGGTAAATAGGAAGTTCCTATGAATCATCGCTAAGACTAATTCATTCTACTAGAGCCTCCATATGTGTGGCTAGACATTAAATAACTTAATTGGCCAAGACCACCCCATAATTAGCACATGTTGATGTACGGTTAACTATAAGTTAGTGACACAAGTTCGGTCCTTAGGTGACTAGGGCAAACACTCCTCCTATCGGTGTGCAACTACCACCATATGCACACCACATGTCGCCCAAGTCTAAATTTAAGTTTTTCTCCATTTTAATTCACAAATAACTAGAGGCTTCACCCCTGTCCAGAAGTTATAAATTACCCATTTTCAAATGTATAAAGTGATCACCATATTTCTTAGCATATTACAACGCATGACTAAGCATATGACAATGTATTTGGCAAGTGTAAGCCCATTTGAGCATATGGAGTGTACTCTAATCATTCCTAGGGTTAGAAACAGTGAGGATAACAACAATTCAAGGTGGATTATGCAGCGATAAGATCATAACTACCATTTACCAATTTCTCAAATATCGTTTTTATCAAATACTTATGCAACTTTGCAAACAACACTTTTTATCTCCCAAAACATGGGTTTCAAAGAGGTGGGGAGAAAACACTTTCCTTGTTCCTGGGAAATGTTAGCACCTAAATCACTCCTTTACCATTTTTGCAATTATCTATATAAATTACATGTTTTGCAATTAAACACCGAAATATGTGAAAAATCCAAAATGCTTTAAAATGCATGATTTGTGCACAGAAGGTAGGTACTGTCCTAAAATGAATTTAGGTGAAAGAATTTCTATTTTATCTCTTTTTATTTAGGAGTTATGACTTTTAAAATTTCGCATCGGTATAGGGTAGTATTTACTTAGGTGATGTTATAAAATATTGTTGCAAAGTGATTTTTATTAGGGATAATTGCTTATTTGATCCCATTTTGAAGTCTAACTACCAATTTGACCCTACTTTTTTTTACTTTGCTTATTTGACCCTACTTCTCAAAAACGAACTTCCCATCTGACCTTATTCCGTTAGGTGAGTTAACGGTGTTAAGTAAGGGGTAAATAGTCCATTTTGCCCTTGCTTATTTGACCCTGTTTTATATTGCTTATTTGATCCTATTATATCATACCGTGTATATGTTCAAATATTTTGATATATTTGTAATAATTTTTACATTTGTTTCACACTGAAGACAAGTTTGGTAGATTTACCATAAATTTGATTATTTTGATTCATTTTGACAAATTTAACTTCAATTTGATACAATTTTGACAAAGTGAATTGAACAAAATTTGACACAATAATGGCGGATTTTGTACAAAATTTTGACAACGTAACATCTTATTTTTTCGATCCTAAATTGCATTCAATGAAGCATTGTCACGTCCTGATTTTTCGTTTTTCGTTCTTTTCATCTGAATTGCGAAAATTCACATTGGTTTAACTGTCCAAAATAGCTTAATGAATATTTCATTAAATAAAAAGGTTTTAATTTAATTATTTAATTAATTACATCGTTGGCTTTGTTGTATTTTAATTGGAATTTATTTGGATTTAATTGGAATTTCGGAAGTGGAGCTCAATTCTCTAATTAAATTTCCGCCATATTCAAATTCCTATTCAATTCCTAATATCCTAAATCCTCCAAAAATTCCAAATATTTTTCATTTGGAATTTTCCAGAAAAGACCCTGTTCTTTTCTCTTTTTCCTTCCTCTCTATTCTCTATTCTGCTTCTTTTGCAGTTAGGCCCCTCTTGTTTTTCCTTTTTCTTCCTTCCTCCACATTCTTCTTCCTCTAGCTCTCTCTCTCCTCCTCTTGTGCAGCAGGCCCAGGGAGGCCGACCCTGAGCCCACGCGCGCTTCCTCGGCCCGGCCACCCTCTCTCCTTCGCGTCGCCCTCGGCCTGCAACACTGCCAACCCACGCCGGCCCGCGCCGCAGCCGCTACCGCGCCGTGCGCCGCATGCCATGCCGCACACTGCGCTGCCTTTGCCGAACGCCGCCGCCTCCCTCTCCTTAAATCAGCGCCGCACGCGTCGCCCTAACCCTAACCCTCTCCTCTATAAAAGCTGCTACCGCCGCCCTGTTTCTCTCTTTTTTTTCTGAGCCACCGCCATTGCCATCTTCACTGTTGCGCCACCGCTGGGAGCCGCCGCCGTCGCTGGGTGCCGCGCCGCCGTCGTCGCCATCACCGGTGAGCCCGAGGCCGAGCCCTCCAACCTCGCGCCGCCATCTCCCTCTTTTTCTCTCTCCTCTCCCAAGACCAGCGAGCTCGGGCGCTGTCACCACGCCGTCCCGGAGCTCGGGGCCGCGCCACCGAGTTCGCCTCCTCCTCCTCTTGCCTCCTCCGCCATTTCACCGCTGCAGCCGGGTGCCATCGCCAACGAACGCCGCCGGTCCACGCCGCGCCCATGGCGCCATGGCGCTGGCAGAGGAGCAGCAGCTCTCTGCTTCCTTTTTTTTCCCTTTCTCTTTCTCTTCTTCTCTTTTATGCCAATGATGAGTGGGTCCCGCTGCTACAAACACACCCAAACCAAATCACAGCCACCCATCCTTTAGATCGCCACGTCAGCCCTAGATCTATCCACGTCATCACCACATCATCCTCTTTTGCCTATGTGTCGCCACGTGGCAGTCCATGTCATCGAGTCCACATACACCGAGTCCACCAAATATTCCATGTCACTGACCAGTGGGCCTCACCTTATTTTTCCTAATAAAAATAATTAAATTTCAAAATTAAATATTCAGAGAATATTCTTGGAATATTCCTTTTTCTTTTATCCACGGATTTTCCCTAAATTCAAACTTTCGGAGGTTATAATTTCTCCGGTTGAACTTTGATTCGATCCGTTCTTTTTCCTAAATTTCTCTAAAATCGAGCTCTACCTCCTGGTTCAGTTGGTTATTTTATTTGATGTTATTTAGTTAGCTTTTTCTTTTGTTTATTCGTCTCTCGTTTGCGCTCGTGTAGACGTCGGAGCAGAGGAGCAGTTCGTTTCCGAAGATGCAGTGCAAGCACAGTACTGGGAGCAAGGCAAGTGCACTCTTTGAACATATTGATCCCATTTTATAAAATGTTTTATTTTCAATTCATGCATTATTTTATTTATAAACTATCGATGGGTAGTGTGACCTAATTGTTTTTATATCCTTCCTTTGATAATTGTTGATTACCTATGATACCTTATCACCCTAGTCATTGTGAGTTGAATATTGGGCTCAACTCAAGGTAGAGTAGTTATGCTTAGCCCCGGTCAAGGTTGTTTTACAAGCGAAATATATAATTTTGATTAATCTTATACTTATAACTGATTTAATAAGAACTGTGTGGCTGTGTGCTATCTTTCCGGTAGTGTTGACGACCAAATTTGGTAATTCAAAGTATCGGAGATGAAGATGGAATCGAGAAGAATCGAAGAGATTAGATCGTTTTGGAAACAGAGTAAGAATTGGTTGTAGGCCGAATCGGCTATGGACTGGATCGGCAGAGTCAGAGTCGGACAAGGTTAGCCGATTCAGCCGATTTTGGTAATATGATTTGGTACACATCACCGGGTTGTGTTAGCATGTTTCATATGGATTGCCATGCACGGATAGAGTTCTGAAGAGGCAATTGTATCTATTAATTAGGTTATTTTATGTAATTTCCTTATAGATATTCCCGGTAAGAGTCCGCCTAATGGACTTGTTCATTAGTTGGATTTGTATAAGGTTAATATGAGTCATGTCCGTGATGGACAATGTTTGTATTTTCGGGTATAAATATGATCTCGAGGTCTTGTAAATAATAATAACATATGTTCAATCAATCTCGGCGCATCGCCAACTTCGTTTTCTATTCCCGACAAGCTTGTGCTTTCGAGTCGTGCTGCATCAATTTGATCTTTGGCGAAAAGGTATATCTTGTCATGGCGATTTGCATCATTGGAGTTAGTGCTTACATCTTTATGACACTCTAATTCTATTTTGTAAATCTCTGAAATTATCATATATATCATATAGCTTAGATCAATGATGCTATTTCTTGTATCGGCTAAATCGGTTTTAGGGTTTTGTCGGTATCGGCTAGTTTACTTTGTTGATTTATGATATATGATATATCTACCATCCCATCTTGATGATTATTGGCTTGTTAGATGTTATGCTTCTTTTATACTTAATGCTGCATTGGTTAAGTCCGACCTATTAAGTTGTTTTAGAATCATGATCTTTAAGTCGCTTTATGGTTATTAATAGGGATAGTATCGGAGTTTCAGCCGATCTTATCTACTTAGAATATTTAACATAGTTTTATGCTTTGTTCAATGTTCTTTATCTATATTTCATTGCTTTATCATGAGATTATATCGGATCTATAACCAATATGCATTTAAATCTAGATATCGGCTATGACATTGATTTTATGTAGTCATTATTTCATGTTGCGATAGACTTAAGCAATTTATACTGTCTCGGTTCAGTCCGATCTATACCAATTGCTTGCTTCTATAGTAATATTGATCTTTTGATTGCATAACATTGATATCTACAGCCGATATACTAATTTTAGGGTTATATTCATATTTGCTCATACCTTACAGCCGATTCATGCTTTATTGCAACGGCTAAGTTACACACAATATGAAATCGGCCCTATGGCCGATTATCTATCCTGATATTCTTTGCATATTTTTTTTGTTGATTGCAGGATCAAATCAACTGGCACGCTCTCGAACCTAAAACCCTAATTTTGGACCTGCACTAGAGTTAAGCAGATCTCTCAGGCCGGTGTGTGTTTTTTGCATTAACATGCTTTTGGCACGCCCAGTGGGACCAAGTGTCATCATGTCGCCAAACATCACTAAAGTTTCGGAGGACAACGTCTTGCCGGTTACGATCGAACAGCTGAGTGAAGAGCAGAGAGAAGAGATGCAACAGATGCTGAATCAACTCCAGAATCAATATCTGCACTCATTCACAGTTACACGGCAAGGGACATTTATTCAAAGAGCTAAGGTCAAGCTACCGACGATCGTGAAGCAAGATCCAAGCACTTCTAGGTCCGGAGAAGAGACGGATAAACAGATCAAAGTCGAATCAAGTGATGAACAACTCCACACACTGCAAGATCGCATTGTTTCGGCCGTCCACCATGCCTTGGTCAACCAGTCTGGAGTGCTCGTGAACACATTAATAAACATGATCAAGTCGGTAGTCGATGGAACGATAGCCGAGGAAAAGGCTAAAGGACCTATATATTTGTTAGACGGCACGTTCCCAGATTACAGAACCGTAAAGACAGACATCGGCGGGAATCAAGGAAGTCAACAATTGCTTCAAACCCAGGCTCCATCGGCTCCTTATTCAAGCTCAAATATTCCAGCTATTTTAACCAGATCACAATCGATCACTGGGGGGCAGACATCGGCCCAGTTAACACCAGAGCAATTGATGAGTATTCTTCACCCAAAACCGCCAGCTGTCGATACATCTTATCGAATTCCTTCGGTTCCACAACAGCCGATTGGAATTACTCAGCCGATAAGCCAGCAGTATAGCACAAAGCAACCTCCATATGTGTTACCTCAAGGCATATCGGCTGGCTTCAATCATCTCTATCAACCCCATTCACCACGACCTCAGCCGATCCAATATGGCCAGATGGATCCACTTCAGCAACAATATGGTGGAGCCACGCCACATCAACCATGGGCCGATATGATCGCTAACGTCATGAGGGAGCAATTTGGACTTAAACCAAAGGACAATGGCAATATGTATCGGCATCCATACACAGAGTATTTTGATCGGGTTCCACTGCCAAACTGATACAAGGTGCCAGATTTCTCTAAGTTTTCAGGCCAAGACAATGTATCTACCTATGAACATGTTAGCCGATTTTTAGCTCAGTGTGGCGAGGCATCGGCTATAGAAGCTCTTAGAGTTAGGTTGTTCCCACTCTCATTATCTGGATCGGCGTTCACTTGGTTTTCGTCTTTACCTTATAACTCAATCAGAAGTTTGGCTGATCTAGAGAAACAATTTCACAAATACTTTTTCAGTGGGGTTCAAGAGATGAAGCTATCAGACCTCACAACAATCAGGTAGAAATCAGATGAGTCAGATCCAGATTATATTCAACGATTCAGAGATGTGAGGAATAGATGCTATAGCTTAGCCTTGACAGATTCTCAGCTAGCCGATTTGGCCTTCCAGGGTTTGTTTGCGCCGATAAGGGAAAGATTTTCGGCTCAAGACTTTGAGAGTTTAGCTCACCTAGCTCAGAAGGTATCGGCTCATGAGACAAGGTTCCAGGAGGCAAGAAAATTCATCAAAAAGGCAAACAATGTTAATAATGTCTACAATTATAACTCTAATTCTGAAGATGATGACCCGGAAATCAATGCAGCCGAGTGGGCTAGGAGATAGTGGTCTGTCAATTGGTTAAGAATGCAGGAAAAGAGAAAAGGTTTGACTTTGACATTACCAAAGCCGATAAGATTTTTGATCTTCTTCTCCAAGAAAGATGATTCAACTGCCAGCAGGACATGTCATCCCATCGGTTGAAGAGTTGAAGAAGGAAATATTGCAAGTGGCATAATACAGGGTCTCATAATACTAATGATTGCAAGATTTTCAGGCAGCAAATCCAGTCGGCTATTGAACAAGGCAAGATCAAGATCGACGAATCCATGAGACCGATGAAGATAGATGTGCATCCTTTTCCAGTCAACATGGTGCACTCTGGTCATAACCGAAACACAGCCGATGAAGGAAAAAATTACACCAGGAGTATCAGATCGGCTGGTATGATCAATAAATACTAGAAAAGGCGCCAACAGGAAGAAGAGCCATATTCTCATGGAAGTGAAAGATATTTTGATCCTCACTGGAGTTGTGAATTTTTTAGATTTTGCTGGAATGAGGGTATGAGGTTGCCATCTATTGAAGATTGTCCTGGATGTAGGGATCCCGATGCACAATTCATCCAAAGACCAAGCCGACGGGGTACAACGACACATCGGTCGATTCAGGCAAGGTTCCAGTCCATGAAAGACTTGGGCCGATGCAGCGAAACAATGATGAAGATGACTCACCTAGAGAATCCAAGCCAATGCATCCTCAATGGTGCCCTTTTGGAATATTCACTAAGAACCAAAAGAGGAGAGTTCAAAGGATGAGAAACAGGGAACAATTCCAGGAGATCGAGGGGGAAATCGAACATCGGCTGAGGCAGAGAACAAAGAAAGTTTGGCGCGTGAACAGCAAAGTGGTGCCAGCCGATGAAGTCAAAGCCGATCATAACAGGAATCAGCAATATAAGGGCAAGGAGGTGATAACATCTTCTATAAATATGGTTTTCATGTTACCAGCCGAATATGCTGTTGAGCAAGTCGTCGAGCAGGAGGAGAGTTTGCCATCGGCTAAACTGATGCTATCTCCACAGTAGGTCGTTTTGGAGAAGCCCGAAGGAACTGATTATCGGCATCTTAAGCCACTATATGTTAAGGGGTTTGTCAACGGCACGCCGATGTCAAAGATGCTAGTTGATGGAGGAGCAACCGTCAATCTAATGCCATACACAACATTCAGGAAACTTGGGATGAATTCAGAGTACTTGATCAAGACTAACATGGTTCTAAAAGATTTTGGCGGGAATCCATCTGAAACCAAGGGAGTTTTGAATGTAGAGCTAACTATCGGCAGCAAAACAATTCCTACCACGTTCTTTGTTATTGATGGGAAGGGTTCCTACAGTCTGTTGCTGGGAAGAGATTGGATCCATGCTAACTATTGCATCCCTTCAACAATGCACCAAAGTTTGATTCAATGGCAAGGAGACCAGATTGAAATCGTGCCAGCCGACAGGTCAATCAATGTAGCTAGTGCCGATTTATCTGTTTGGGAGATGGAAGGAATTGATTGTTTATCCGGAAAAGTTTGGCAAGGAGATTACTTAAAGATTTCTGATTATGCCATACAGCCAACAGGAGATGGAGAGCCCCACTTCTTGTTTTGAGGGCGCCGGGGAGGGTTCCAACTTCTACACAAAGGACACTGTTGATGATCTCGACGACAAGCTAGGGCATGGTTTTATGTCGGCCGATGAATTAGAAGAAATCGACATTGGACCAGGTGATAGGCCCAGGCCGACATATATTAGTAAGAGTTTATCAAAGGAATTTAAATATAAATTAATAGCACTTTTGAAAGAGTATAGATATTGTTTCGCCTGGGAATATTATGAGATGCCAGGACTTAGCCGATCGATAGTAGAACATCGGCTACCTATCAAACTAGGATATCGGCCATGTAAACAACCCCCTAGACGTTGTAAAGCTGCAATGTATGATGCTATCAAGGCTGAAATTACAAGACTTTATGATGCTAATTTTATCAGACCATGTCGATATGCTGAGTGGATTTCTAACATAGTACCAGTCATCAAGAAAAACGGCAAGCTCAGGGTTTGCATTGATTTCAGAGACTTAAACAAGGCTACACCGAAAGACGAATACCCCATGCCAGTAGCCGTTCAACTCGTCGATGCTGCATTTGGATATAAAATTATCAGTTTCATGGATGGTAATGCTGGATATAATCAAATTTTCATGGCTGAGGAGGATATTCACAAGACTACCTTTAGATGTCCTGGTGCAATCGGCTTTTATGAGTGGGTGGTCATGACTTTCGGTTTGAGGAGTGCTGGTGCTACCTACCAGAGGGCTATGAATTATATTTTTCATGATCTCATCGGCACCTTGGTAGAGATATATGTTGATGATGTGGTAGTTAAATCTAAGGAAGTTGATGAACATATAGCCGATTTGGGACATGTGTTGGAACGAGCAAGGAAGTATGAGTTGAAGATGAATCCTACTAAGTGTGCTTTTGGAGTATCGGCTGGACAATTTCTTGGATTTTTGGTACATGAACGTGGGATTGAAATCCCTCAGAGGAGTATTGAGGCAATCAAGGATATAAAACCTCTAGAAGACAAAACCAAGTTGCAATCATTGATCGGCAAGATAAATTTTGTTCGGCGTTTCATATCAAACCTATCTAGCCGAATAGAACCTTTTACTCCTTTACTAAGGTTGAAAGCCGATCAAGAATTTGTTTGGGGAGAAAAGCAGCAGCAAGCACTGGACAACATCAAGGAATATTTGAGTAATCCTCCAGTTCTTATACCACCACAGAAAGGGATTCCATTCAAGTTGTATTTGTCAGCCGATCAGAATTCTATCGGCTCGGTTTTGATCCAAGAGGTTGAAGGGAAGGTTATTCTATCTCAGTAGACGCCTTTTGGATGCAGAGACAAGGTATTCATCCGTGGAGAAATTATGCCTGTGTTTATATTTTTCTTGTACAAAGTTGAGACATTATCTACTCTCCAATGAGTGTATTATAGTATGCAAAGCTGATGTGGTGTGATATATGCTATCGGCTCCAGTTCTGAAAGGGCGAATTGGGAAGTGGATCTTTGCTTTATCAGAGTTTGATCTCAGGTATGAATCGGCCAAGGCAGTTAAAGGGAAAGCGATAGCCGATTTTATAGTTGAACACAGGGATACCAGCATTGAGAATATCGATATTATGCCTTGGACTTTATTCTTTGATGGATCTGTTTGCACTCATGGTTGTGGCATTGGCCTGGTAATTATATCGCCTAGGGGGGTAAGTTTTCAGTTTGCTTTCACTATCAAACCATACTCTACAAATAATCAAGCAGAATATGAAGCTGTTCTCAAGGGGTTGCAATTATTAAGAGAGGTTGAAGCCGATGCTGTTGAAATTATGGGTGATTCATTATTAGTAATAAGTCAGTTGTTTGGAGAATATGAGTGCAAAAATGATACCTTGATGATCTATATTGAGGAATGTCGAGAGCTGATGAAAACCTTCAAGATAGTCACTTTGAAGCATATTCCTAGGGAGCAAAACGTCGAAGCCAATGATTTAGCTCAAGGTGCATCAGGTTACAAGTCGATGTTACAAGGGATTGAATTAGATGTGGCCTGCATTCCAGCCGATGATTGGAGGTTTGATGTTTTTGAGTATTTAAAGAATCCTTCCAGATCGGTTTCAAGGAAATTAAGGTATAAAGCCTTAAAATATGTTTTGTTGGATGATACATTGTACTATCGGACGATTGATGGAGTTCTGTTGAAATGCTTGATCATGGAAGAGGCAAAGGTTGTCATGTGTGAAGTTCATGAGGGTATTTGTGGGACGCATCAATCGGCTCACAAGATGAAATGGTTAATTCGAAGAGTTGGATATTTTTGGCCGACAATGCTGGAGGATTGTTTCGGGTATTACAAAGGTTGTCAAGATTGTCAGAAATTTGGAGCAATTCAGAGAGCATCAGCATCGGCTATGAATCCTATTATCAAGCCATGGCCGTTCAGAGGTTGGGGCATTGATATGATCGGCCAGATCAATCCACCATCTAGTAAAGAGCATAAATTCATATTGGTTGCAACTGACTATTTTACTAAGTGGGTTGAGGTAATTCCTCTGAAGAAGGTTGACAGCAAGGATGCTATTGATTTTGTCAAGGAGCACATCATATACCGATTTGGTTTACCACAGACGATTACAACTGATCAAGGGTCTATATTTGTGTCCGATGAGTTTGTTCAGTTTGCCGATAGCATTGGAATTAAGTTGTTGAATTCTTCACCATATTATGCACAAGCAAATGGACAGGTTGAAGCATCTAATAAGAGATTGATTAAGTTGGTTAAGAGGAAGATAGCCGAATATCCCAAGAAGTGGCATACTATTCTGGCTGAAGCATTGTGGTCCTATCGGAAACCAACATCGGTTCCAGAAGGATTTCTTTACAAGATGAGCTGACAGCCGATGATTATCATAATTTGATGGTTGATGAGTCAGAAGATTTGGTTCAAGCTAGATTGTGAGCTCTTGAGAAAGTTAAGAAGGACAAGGAAAGAGTTGCCAGACATTGTAATAAAAAGGTTGTGCCCAAATCTTTTGAGGAAGGAGAACTGGTTTGGAAATTGGTGTTGCCGATAGGGGCTAGAGATAACAAATTCGGCAAGTGGTCACCGAATTGGGAGGGGCAGTTTCAAATCCACAAATGTGTTTCTAAAGGGGCTTATATGTTGAAAGGGCTTGATGGAGAAGTATTTGGAAGAGCACTCAATGGAAAGTATTTGAAGAGATATTACCCAAGTGTTTGGATTGGTTCATAATCGGCTATGGTTTGTCGATGTATGGTTGATAGCTGATGTTTTTACATCGCCTTTAGCTGGCCGATATTTTTATCGCGCTTAGATATATAAGTTTGCAGCATTGTGTTCTCTACTACAAACTTGGGGGTCATGGAGGACGAAATTTTGAATTTTTTGAGCAAATTTTATCTCAGGGTTTGGTTTAGTATAAAATCAGCTCGATGGCCGATACATACATTACAGCAAAAGTATTAATCGGCGTAAAAGATATCAAAGTACGTGTTACAAGCCAAGTGTTCTAGCCGATTACAGGACTTACAAATTTTTTCCTAAGTCCCTATTACATGAAATTACTGGGAGAGGTAGCGTTGGATAGCTGATATTGCCCGTTGTCGAATTTCTTCAACTTCTGCGATTGCTTTCGCATCTTGTGCATCAGTTCCAGGGATCACCTTCAGGGACTTGGTCATATTGGCCACATTCTTTATAGCTGATCTTAGCTTTTCTTTTTGTTCTCCAATGGCCTTTGGAAGATCGGCTAATTTCTGCTGTTCTAGTGCAATTTTGGCATTGCACTCTTCAAGTTTGGCTAGCAGATCTATCCTTTCAGCCTCCAATTGATCTATGGCGGCTTTAATCGGCTCTTCGGCTATTTGATCAAGCTTGTTCTTCTCATCATGTACTAGCTGCCGATTTGCTTGAATGGTGGCCTCGATGCTTTTCTTTTCCAGTCGATCAGCTATTCTTTGTCTGGCTTTCTCCAGCTTGAATTGATGTTGCTCAAGGTACATAGCTGGGGTAATAATATTGGATAACTCATCCGGGAGCAGAGCTTGAATTTCGTGGAATCTTGCCCGGAGAGTGCTGCAGTCGACCACCAGACTATCCAGAGATGCTTCAAGCCGATGGGAGATATCTTCAAGGTTCCTCTTTACATCATCGGCTAGAGGAGCTAAGGATTTACTAGTTGTTTCTCCTTCTGCCTCTTCATCGAAGTAATCTTTAATGTCAAAGGAGAATAAATCGGCTAAGATCTGCAAGCAAGAGAGATAAAGGGGATATAAGTAACAGGGGGTTTTCTGTATAGCCGATTTGATATTTTAGGGGTGTAATACTTACAGGAATTGCAGGGGCAGCAACTTCTTCTTCTACGATGTGATGACTGCCTGCAGCCGATGCAGTATGTTCACTAGAAATTGGTTGCGCTGCAGGCGATGGTGGGGAAGGAGGCTAAAAAATTGGGATATTTTTGCAAGTATTAGATAGTATCGGCTAGTAAAAATGTTGGAATTTTAGGAGATTGAAACTTACCGGAGAAGTTTGAACAACTGGTTTAGCCGATATTGGAGCAGGTTTTTTCTTTTCGGCTGGTCTTTTCTTCTACGAGATACAAAGTTTCGGTGGTTAGAGAGATGATAAATGAAGAAATTTTGTAATTAAGAATGAGCTTACCTAGGTTGCCGGGAGAAGACTGCTGGAGCAGCAAGAGTTGTAGGAGTTTGTTTTGGAGCCGGAGAGGCTGGAGGTGTTCTTTCTCCCATGTCACTGAATTCAGCTGCGACTTCGTCTATTGCCCGCTCGATGGATGCTTCTTTCAGGGCTTCGTCAATATCATCGACTGGTGGAGGTGGTTGATTTTTAGTCTTTTTCTTGGCAGCTGGTGGTATGGCAGTTGATGTTTTGGCTTTTCTTTTTCTGCCTGCATCGGCTGGTTCTCTTATTTGCCCTTGAAGGACACTTGATGTTTTGGGGGCATTATAGCCGATAACAGGAGGAGTTGGACCACATCTATTGGGTAGTAGTCCTGCGGCATATTCAATGTCCTTGCCACTTTTCCTTATGCGTGGAGGAGATGAATCTGTGGTCTGCAGAAACGAAGATAGCATGTTAGGCTAAGTACAGAATCGGCTGATATATTTAAAACAGGAATGGGATAGAGAAAGTAAAAGAGTTTACCTGAGGGATCATGTCAGGGAAGAGATCTGTCATATAAATGTTAGCCGATTGGTCAATATTACTATAGAAGCAAGCAATTGGTATAGATCGAACTGAACCGAGACAGTATAAATTGCTTAAGTCTATCGCAACATGAAATAATGACTACATAAAATCAATGTCATAGCCGATATCTAGATTTAAATGCATATCGGTTATAGATCCGATATAATCTCATGATAAAGCAATGAAATATAGATAAAGAACATTGAACAAAGCATAAAACTATGTTAAATATTCTAAGTAGATAAGATCGGCTGAAACTCCGATACTATCCCTATTAATAACCGTAAAGCGAGTTAGAGATCATGATTCTAAAACAACTTAATAGGTCGTACTTAACCAATGCAGCATTAAGTATAAAAGAAGCATAACATCTAACAAGCCAATAATCATCAAGATGGGATGGTAGATACATATATCATAAATCAACAAAGTAAACTAGCCGATACCGACGAAACCCTAAAACGGATCTAGCCGATACAAGAAATAGCATCATTGATCTAAGCTATATGATATATATGATAATTTCGGAGATTTGCAAAATAGAATTAGAGTGTCATAAAGATGTAAGCACTAACTCCAATGATGCAAATCGCCATGACAAGATATACCTTTTCGCCGAAGATCAAATTGATGCAGCACAACTCGAAAGCACAAGCTTGTCGGGAATAGAAAACAAAGTTGGCGATGCGCCGAGATTGATTGAACGTATGTTATTATTTCATGTTGTGATAGACTTAAGCAATTTATACTGTCTTGGTTCAGTCCGACATATACCAATTGCTTGCTTCTATAGTAATATTGATCTTTTGATTGCATAACATTGATATCTACAGCCGATATACTAATTTTAGGGTTATATTCATACTTGCTCATACCTTACAGCCGATTCATTCTTTATTGCATCGGCTAAGTTACACACGATATGAAATCGGCCCTATGGCCGATTGTCTATCGTTTACTGATATTCTTTGCATATTTTTTTTGTTGATTTGCAGGATCAAATCAACTGGCACGCCCTCGAACCTAAAACCCTAATTTTGGACCTGCACTAGAGTTAAGCAGATCTCTCAGGCCGGTGTGTGTCTTTTGCATTAACACGTTTTTGGCACACCCAGTGGGACCAAAAGCGTGTAATACTTTAGGTGGCCGAAAAAGCCTTACTCCTGAACATAGCTAGTTCAATATCATTAATACTACCAAGAGGAGGTCCTGGGATATTGAGTAGCCGATCTATCATTAGACTTGATGATATCTCTCATCTGCACTGGATCTTGTCGGTAAACCACAAGCCGATGGGGAGTTGCCCCATACCAAACTGTCTGGCTGAGCTCATGGGGTGGTAAAACTCATATGATACTTTTATGTTCCTGCCTTGATGGATGCCGACAGGAAGAATGCATGGGCTAATGGTAGTGGTATATACTTCTCTAGACTTCTGGAATTTGTCATGGTTGATCTCTTCAAATCTGAAGTCTGATGGCAGTTCAAAGTTGATTGAGTCTTCATAGAAGAACCAAATTCTGGCATCCTTTTGAAAGCCATCGTAGAAACTAAAGAACCAGTCCTTCAGTAGCTCAGCCGATAACTTTGCTCCAGCATCGGCTGGTGTGCTAGCATATTCTCCAAAGGATGTACACCTCCGATGGGTTATCTCTTCTCCATCATCATCGGTGATCGGCTCTAGTCTTGGGAATTCTGTCTCGTCAGAGATGGCCGATTTACAGCTTTCATTGCTACCAAATTTAGCCAAGTTTGGAGTAGCCACCATGGACCACCTGCGCTGACCACTGAGTCGACAGCTAGCTTGGCTGATGCATTGTTCAAAGTTTGGTATAGATAGCCGAGCAAGATTTTTCCTAAGGGAAACTGTTTTTTCTCCTCAAGTGCTTCGGCTATGTGCTGCCAGTTTGAGGTTGGACCACATCTGGATCCACAAAACAGGAATTTCTCTAGCCACATCAGCAAGAAGGCAGTGTGTTCTCTGGGAGATACTGAACCTTGACCCATGTTGGCTGAGATAAAACCAGACCATCCTCCTAAGCTTTTGGTTTTAAAATCAAATCTATTCTTAGAATTTAGCATCATGGGATTGGCCGATGAGGTGATATCCAATCCAGTCAACATGATTATATGCAATAGATTTGGAGTCCTTGGTCCTTGGTAGAATAAGAAGGCGTTAATGGTGTTGGACCAAAAGTATGAAGCAGAGGCCATCAGTGGTTCATCTTTAGCCGAGTTTGCCAGTGTGAGAGCTAGGGCTTGGCCGATTCCTATCTCGTCCCAGTGATTTTGCTTGCTAGCCGATATACGCTTGTACTATGTGGGCCAGCTTTTCTCTAGGGATGGCCAGGATTTGAAGGTGTTTTTCCAATACCCTAGATTTGGATTTGCTACCCTAAAGGGGATTCTGTTTGTCTCGGCAATAATGAACTCAGTTGGGTCCAAGTTGTCGATTGGTCCAAGAAAGTAGTTGTTTTCATGGTTCAGACTGGGAACTGCAATTAAATTTGCAAGATGCTACACCAACAAAGCAGAAAAGGAGGAAAGCGAACTAAGATCACGAAAAAAAGGATTTGATGAATAAAAAGGAGATCTAGCCGATGGGACTTACCTCTGCGTACTCGGCCGACGGAGCAGTGGACGGAGTGGATGAATACGACATTGGCGCTGGCGGAAGTTGGGTGAGTAGAGGGATGCTTGAGGGTTGATTGCTTGCGCCGAGGGGATCGCCGGAGTCGGGAGGGATGAGAATCGCTAAAGCGGTGGCAACAGTATAATGGTGTGAAGTTTCTCGGGGTCGTCGGTTAGTTATTTAAAGCAGTGCGGTAACGGTCAAAAACGGAAAGAGCAATATTATCTCGGAGATAAGATTTGGCAAATCCGAAACATTACGAAATATTCCAGACTTGGGGGGCATGTGTTGACGACCAAATTTGGTAATTCGAAGTATCGAAGATGAAGATGGAATCGAGAAGAATCGAAGAAAATCGAAGAGATTAGATCGTTTTGGAAACAGAGTAAGAATCGGCTGTAGGCTGAATCGGCTATGGACTGGATCGGCAGAGTCAGAGTCAGACAAGGTTAGCCGATTCAGCCGATTTTGGTAATATGATTCGGTACACATCATCGGGTTGTGTTAGCGTGTTTCATATGGATTGCCATGCACGGATAGAGTCCTGAAGAGACAATTGTTAGCGTGTTTCATATGGATCTCTCAGGCCGGTGTGTGTTTTTTGCATTAACAGGTAGCATGTGTTGCACCGTTTAGTAAACAACGGGCGGATAAAATGATTTGGACTAGGGTGATGGGTGGTTCTATGTGAACCTAGTTAGGTGGTAATGTATCCGTGTGATCATTATCGGGTATGGTCTCTGTGTGAGCCTACAGTTGAGCTGTGCGCTACTGTAGTTGGTAAGTTGCCCTAGTCAATTAAGGACTTCACTTCATAAGTCATTGATCTGAGCCTAACGTGCAACCACATGTTCTCATGGGAAGAACTTGGCCTAGTAGGATTCCAAGTCTTCGCACTGTCGGCCTAGGTTGTCGGCCCAGGTGGCTAGATGATAGGTGTTAAGGTTGGCCATGGGTACTTTCTTGTCTGTGTGAGGGAAAGTTGTCTCATGGAGGAAGACAGTGTTGGGACGGAGTTTCTAAAAAGCCTTGTTACAGACTCCTTGGCCGCACACAACCTGAAGTGTGACACTTGTGCATGGCCATTAAAAGGACGATGTATCTTGTGGGTCAAGCTGTACAACCTCTGCAGAGTGTTTAATTAATCTATTCGAATAGCCGCGTCCGCAGTCAGGGACATGCTCGGTGATATCTCATGAGGGGTAGTTTGCGAAAACGGGGAGTGATCTGTGTGCAGGTTAATGAATATAGATAAGTGGTCCTGTGTGGATGGTTGATTGGTAACACCCGTTATTTATAAACGTTTTAAACCTCTATTTCTAAATTGTTTATAACTGCAAATTGCTGTGTTATGCAAAATAGCCATTGCTTTTATTGTCAGCCGTGCATATGCAAAATTTTCGTGTACTTGCTGAGTATTCCATGTATTCACCTTGCAATTCTCCCAATTCCAGAAGAAAGGTTTCCGCTGTTTCCTGAGGAGTTCGCTGCTAAAGACGAGGAATAGGCCGCGTGTCCCAGTTGACTGCCTGTGGCAAGTTGAATGGAACTACTACGTATTTATCTTATTTTCCGCTACTATTTTATTGTTTTTCTTTAGGCCCTTCGTGGCATAAATAATTGTAAACTCTATCCATAAGGCTTATCACAGTCACTTCATTAATAAATATTAGGTTTCCTGCGTGATGTTGGCTGTGATATTATCTTTCTGTCTGTGTATGCTAGCTTGATCCTGGACTAGCACTTATACACAGGAGATCCTATTTTGGGTCCCCACAAAGTTGGTATCAGAGCCTCGTCGACTGTAGGCCGCAGCCTTAGATAGCCTGGTTTTTTTCAAAATTGTTTTCATGAAACACGAACACAAAACTATTTTTCAAAACTATTTCCACGATGTAGGTGGAGGCGGAGGTGGACGTGCAGGTGGCAGGGGTAGGGGAAGGGGAAGAGCTAGAGGGAGGGCAAGTTCATGTTTGGCTCAAGTGGTGGTGATGGTGGTGGTGGTGATGGTGGTGATGGTGATGGTGGAGGTGGTGATGGTGATGGTGGAGGTGGAGGTGGTAGGGGTAGGGGAAGAGATGGAGGTGGCAGGGGAAGTGTAAACAACGATATAGCCAAATCCAACATGTTCAACAGCATGTGACAACATATATCAATCCAACATAAGCACATGAATAGGGCCAACAAAAGTGCACCACCAAGTCCAACAAAAGTGCACCATTAGGTCCAACATCACACATACAGGCACACCATCGGGTCCAACATCACACAAACATGCACATAATGTAGGCACCTATTACATGATCAACCAAAAAAACACAATCAGCCAAACAAAGCAGCTAGCCTCCCTCTAGCACTTCCCCTGCCACCTCCAGCTCTTCCCCTACCACTGCCACCTCTAGAACTTCCCCTACCCCTACCACCTCCACCTCCACCATCACCATCACCATCACCATCACCACCACCACCACCACCACCACCACCATCACCACCACTTGAGCCAAACCATGAACTTGCCCTGCCACCTGCACGTCCACCTCCACCTCCACCTACATCGTGACCTAGAGCTTGGTCTTCACCTTCAGCCCCACCTCCACCTCCACTTGCACTGCATATGGATGCATGTGCATCACTCTTACCCTCTTCAAAGGCTTTTTTCCTCTTTTGACTAGCTGTAAGGTCTCCTTGGCAATACTTAGCCGTATGACCCAATTCATGACACTCTGAGCATTTTATTTTTTTCCTTTAGCTGACCTCATCAGAAGCCTTTATCCTAGAGACTCTTGGTCTCCCTGGTTTCCTCCTCAATTTGGGCTTCTTGATTTTGTATCCTAGATCAACCACGGGCCACTGATGCTTTGATGTAATAGGGTTGAAAAACCCCGCATAGGCTTTCCTGAACCTCTCAATGGAGAAGCATTCATCCACAAAATCACCCATATGTACTTCTCTACTAAGCTTTGCAATGAAAGCTAAAGCATGGCTACATGGCTTTCCACTTATTTGCCAAGCCCTACAACTACAAGTTCTCTCATTCAAGTTTACTACATGTGTAATGGTGGATACAGTTACCTCTGCAGTGCTATCTCCACATCTGAGAACTGCATGGTCCTTGACAGCCTTGCTCTGAGCATTAAGATCTTTGGTAATGGCTGGAATTATTCAGCCCTACAGATTTCTAGCAATCTTGCCTCTCAAGTCAAACTTTGCAACAATCATTTGTCTAATTTTCTCATGCATCTCCACAATCTGTAAGTCCTTAGTTTTTGACATCCAACTATTGAATGATTCAGACATATTATTATTGATGTAGTCTACCTTGCAAAGATTCGAAAATTTGCTCCTACTCCAAACATAGGGATGATTCTTATCCAACCATTGTATTGCATTTGGTACTTCTTCTTTATCTTGTTCATGTGGTAGTCATACCTCTCAAGTGTACAACTCTTAGCAGCTCCCCACATGTTCTGAGAAAACAACATGCCATGATACTTCTTCTTCATGTTCTTCCACAAATGCCTCATGCACTCTCGGTATTCCACTCCTGGAAAGACATCATCTACAGCGACCTCTATCCCTTTGCCTGTTACAACAAAATGACATGGAATGAGAAAATTACAAAGAATGCAAAGAATACAAAGATTGCAACAAAATGACACATGTTAATATATCTGCATCGGTGTTGATTACCAATCCTATAGGAGTACCTATGGCTTGCTTCAAGTTCTGAATAAACCATGTCCAACTTTCCTTGGACTCGGTTTCAATCACCCCATAGGCTATTGGATATAGCCAATTGTGGCCATCGACTACAACAACAGCTGCCAATTGACCTCTGGACCTTTCTGTCAAGTGAGTTGAATCCATGGCAATGTAAGGATGACAACCTTGCAAGAAACCATCAATGCATGGTTTAAGAGCTACAAAGAATCCCCTGAAGCAAACATCCCCATGATGCTCTTCGGTGTCCAACTCAACAACACTACTAGGGATTGTCCTCAGAAGTGCCTCTTTATAACTAGGCAATAGCTCGTAGCTATCATCCCACTTCCCGTATATCATGTCCATAGCCTTCGCTTTGCCCCTAAAAACTCTGAAATATGGGACATCTATCTTATACTTCTGTTTAATCCTCTTTCAACTCCTTTGGTCCTAATGTGGGTTTGTCGCTTAACCAGTCCACCACTCTATCAGCTATCCATCCCTTAGAAGCCATTGTGTCACCACACTTATTGACTGAAATACAAGTGTGGGTTGGCCCATTAAGCTTAACCTGCATCAAATAAGCAATTTGACCTTAGTATCCACTAGTTAAAATTCATGATTGAAAGCATGGAAAAAAATCAGCACACTACATACCTTGCAGCCAACATATTTGGACTTGCTGGTGGATGCAAAAAACTTCCACTTGCAACCCTTGTCTGCTCGCCTACACTTTGCCCTAAACCTGTCCTTACTTTTCTTAACAGTTTGGAAAGCATAACCATTCAAGATTGCATGGTGGGTTACTGTTGATTTGCATTGATCAACATCTGGGAACAACACATCTACATCAAGCATGGATCATCAACATCATATGAAAAATCAGGAATGTCATCACAATCATCATCATCAGCAATTTCATCATCAGGTTCATAGCTATTATCGGAATCAGAGCATTTAGAATCATAACAATCAGAATAAGATGATGCAGCCAAGTCAGTGTCATAGCTACTATCACTTAGTGCTACCAATGATTCAGTTTCGGAATATGAGCCCTCCTCATCAACTCCAACTGTCTCATCACTGACCCTTTTCCTTGCGGCTCTTTTGGTACGCTTAGCCTTTGATATAGGTGGCTCTACCAAATCTTCTGTGGGTTGGGTTAGATCAGTAGGAGGACACAAAGAAATAAGTGGAGTACTTAGGCTTTGCAGCTGGATACTCTTTCCGAAATTTGGATGGATCCTTCTTTTTGTGGGGGAGCATTGCAATGGACCTGTAAAATCATCAACTTGGGCTTCGATATGCACTACTTCATTAGCTATGTTCAGCGATAACCACTCATGCAATTGCCCATCAGTTCTAATCTCAACAAATGCATCATCAATAGCACGCCAGAAAGAAATGTATTGTCTAGAACCCCACACAATTTTAGAACCGATGAAATCAACTAACTGCAGCAATGTGAAGCTAGCTATATCCACATCTGTTGTAAAATGTCTACTTGTGAAATAAGTCTTTGGCCCCCCATCCGGCAAACTGAAATGCGACCTTACTCTAACATCGACGGTCAGCTTACATGAATCAGACCTACAAACGGGAGCAACATAAGATATACTGCAATTTGCAACATAAAGCTACAAATTCATCACCTAAAGTTTTACCGAATCAACTCCAATCATACACTAAGTTGCAATATAAAGCTACAGATTCATCACCTAAAGAAGAGAATAGAGGGGGATTACCTTTCCACGGTTGGAATCCCTTCCATGCTAGCAGCTGCTGTCGAAGAGACTCGGTGTCGCTACCGCCCCCCCTTCCCTTGCGAGCCAACGCCGGCGCGGATCCCTCTGGCCGCTTCCCTCCGCCACGGCTCCTTCCCTTCACCGGCGAGCACCGGCGCCGCCCCCTACCTCCACGCCGCGCGCTTCCCGCCGCCGCTGCCACGCACTTCCCCGCTGCGCGCCCGTCGCCGCCGCAGCTCCACCACGCACCACCGCTGCGAGCGGGCGCCGGCGTGCTTCCCCGCCGGCGCCGCCACCCCCTACCTCCACAAGCCTCCGCCGCCGCCGCTGCTCCACCACGCACCGCCGCCGCAAGCGGGCGCCGGAGCGCTTCCCCGCCGCTGCCGCCACCCCCTACCTCCACGAGCCGTCGCCGCCGCCGCAGCTCCACCACCGCCGCCGCAACTCGTCGGCACGAGAGAGAGATAGAGAAGTGTGGATAAGGTTAGGATGGATAGGGTTTTCTGGGGGTAGTTTGGGTATTACGATTTTTAATTACATTTCTTTCTTTTTTTTAAATCAAACCTTAATGGCATTATGGAAACAGGGTCAGACGGGAAGTTCGTTTTTGAAAAGTAGGATGAAATAAGCAAAGTAAACAAAGTAGGATCAAATTGGTAGTTAGACTTCAAAACGGGGTCAAATAAGCAATTATCCCTTTTTATTAAGTTTGACTTCACAGAGGTGAAGATATGTGTTTTCTAAGACTAACACATTTGGTTTCATAATTTTTTGGAGTTACTATGAATTTCTTATGTATTTTACAAGTTAAAACGTGTTCTAGGTAAATAGCTTCTATATAGCTTCTATATGTACATGGCTTTGGAGTTTTATGTCCAGAACTTGTTACTTCTTCATTAAGTTGAGTAGAATAAATAGCTAGTTAACTAATTCATTTTTTGTTCACAAGTTTAGGGCCTTTACTATTTTGCTTCATATTTTATGAACTAGAGGTTGTTCTATGTTAGTAACTTAACGTATCAACCTAGGAATTATTATATGAGCTAAGTGTGTTAAGTTTTTGGTGGGAATGGACGGAGTTATAGCTTCTCTGGTCCATCTAGGATTTGTTTGGTTTATTTGGAGCTAGGTGTATATTTATTTGATTTGCTCAAATAATAGTTTGTGATTAACACCTATTTTCATCCACTTAAGTTTTAGAGATGTATTTTGCATAGAAGGCCCCACATTTTATTTCATTGGGTTGAATCTCACTCTTTGCTGGTTACATAGAAAATTGGTTCACTTTATTTGGACTAAATATGAATTTTCTACAAATTTTACAAATTGAAATGTTCTTTATGTTGATTATTCCTTATATAAAGGTTTATATTCTTTTCATGTACTGTAAGTGTGTATTTTTATTTTACAAAATTGAATTTCATTGTTTTTTGGTTCTAAAGAATCTGAGTTCACTCAAAAAGGAGTTAAGATGGATTTTACATGATTTTCTAAAGTTCAGCTTATCAAAAACTAATTATTTTGTAGATATTATTTTTAGAGACATTTGGTGCAAAGTAAGTGCTTATTTTTATTTAACTTCACAAAAGAGTATAAGTTGGCGATTCTGTGGAATGTGAGTTTCCTCCAAAATGAGTTGAAATGAGTTTTCTATGCATTTTGTAAGTTTGTGCATGTTTTATGTTTGCTTTTCTTAGATAAATTTCTAGAGGCAAGCTTTGTACTGTAAGTGCAACCTTTTATGTTATAAAATTAAAACTCATCGTTTTTTTATTCCATATAAACTGGAATCATCTCAAAATGAGCTATATTTGATTTTATATGGATTTTACAAGTTTGTACACTTTTCAGTTGAATAAAAAATGCTTTAGTAATTTTACTTTGTAATTTCCGGATTTATAAAAGGCTGGGTCCATTGGTCAGCGACTGGACAATGTGCCGAAAGGCCCCTAAGGTCCACGGAATAGATCCCGCGGTCCAAACACGTCCGGATAGCAATTTTTATTAAGAGTCCTCAACGTTTAATATACTTACTAATAGGTCCTTGGTCCCACATGTCATGCTAATGATGTTTAGCTGAAAGAACCCTACATGTTTTAAACTTTTGCTAACTAACATTATTATGTGCTAAAGAAGTAGGGCCCACCTGTCAATGTAACAGGGAGGAGAAAACAGCAGCAGAAGCAGGGCTTCACCGGCCGGCGAGATTGTCGACGGCGTCGGCGGCGAAAAGCTGCGAGTTCGGCGTCACGCCCAAAAGGAAAAAGGTGCACCAGATCCTTGCGCACCCTACGTTGGTTGTCTTGTCCCCGAAGATGACCAAAATCGACGTCGGCGGCAGTGTGAGCGGCGGCGGCTCTACTGGCTACAAGGGGATATCGAGGTTTAGTGAGTTCTGGTGCAAGACGGTGCATGCATGTGTCTCTACTGGGTTCTTGGGTGCCTACTTAGGTGTTGGTTGGAGTTGACGAGGCCCGGACGGTGGCGGCAGCATGCGAGATGGCTTGGCGACGGCGCTTCACCCCGGGATGACGTCGACGGCTTGATCTACCAATCCAACAGGCATGCATGTGGTCACACGTTGTTAGTGAAGTCTTAGGGATGCTTCATGCGGAAGGGATTTGATTGGGGCTCACCGGAGAACGACGAATCGAAGATGGCGACGAGAGACCGCCGTTGAGGAAGACGACGGCGATCTCTCTCTCCGGTGGACCATTTTTGGGGGTTCTTGAAGCTTCTTGAAGAGGAGGTCGAGGTGAAGTTGGTGGCGCGATAATTCGGCTTGAGGTGGTCCATGGCGGCCGGATGGCGACGAGGTCGTGGCGGCGGCTCCTGGTGCGCGCTCCAGGACCGTCAATGGCAAGGCGGCGTTCCCATCGCTGCAGTGGATGAAATAAGATGGGATCAAAAGAATATTTGATCGGCATGGAGAGAAGAGTATGGAACGGGGAAAAGTTGATGGCGAGAGGGTCTTGATGACGACTGCAGCCTTGGTCTTCCTCACGGCCGGCGGCCAGTTTGAGATCGGATAGGAGATATGGTGCACTCCCTCTCGAGTTTCTCGGCTCTGAGTGAGTGTAGAGAGGTGGGCGAGCGAGCTGGAGGGATTAGAAGGCGAGCGTTCTTAGGGGCGCTCTCTCTTTCTATCGCATCCTTGAGCGGTGGAAGGTTGTGTACTCAGGAGGAGCAAGTCTAGGTGGCTGCCAGGTGGGTCCAGGACGTGAGATTGAGCGGAAATCGATTTTCAGGTATTTTCATGATTATTTCAGGTATTTAATTTGTGAACAAGGGTGGATTTTTCTGGAGGTAGATGAACTTAGTTAGTTTCTGTTTTCTTTGGTTTCACTCAAAAATTATGTGTAGTTTATTCTTAGAAAAATAAAGAAAAGGGACTCGGTAGAATCTAGTTTGAATATTTAGAGGGTCCAAAATAAGAATAAATTCTGAAAAAAATTATATTTACTCATTATAATTGACCTAGTTTTTAATAAATTATTTCCCATATGTACTTCTTTGCAGTTTAATGCATATTTTAGTGAGGTAAGGTTTTAGCCGATTAAGGTTTATAGTTAATCTACTATTTGACTAGTTTAACTAATTTATTTGAGGTATCAACTTGAGTGATAAAATTTAACAAAAATTACAGTGAGTTCTAATCATTGAATAGTATTCAAGTGAATTTTTTCAAGATTTAATTTTGTTATGAAGATTTTTAGAATTTCATCTAGTCTATCCTTTACATGTGTTTCATTTACAAAAAAGCATTTCGAGTAAATTATAAAATTTATAATCGAACACTTCTTGACCTGAAGTGATATAGTTAAACTTAGTTTCATACCAAACATGCACACAAGACTCAAACCTAACCATGCTCTATATCTATATGTATGCTTACACTTTGATGAAAATTTACTTTGGGTTGGAAAGGAAAAGGGTTTTAATTTGCCCTCAAAATCCTTACATTCAAAAGTTGGGTTGACCTCACCTAGGTTTAAAGTGGAAATTTTAGGTTCATAAAAATGGAAGATAACCTTCCAACTAATTTAGATGAGAAATTTTTAAACTCTAGATTTTGGGTATGTTACATTTCTACTTTTATATCTGGACCCCTGCATTTGATCTAATTCACGGGATACGTCCCTGTGCTCTAGACAGAGCAGAGCTCCATGGCTGGCGATGCTAGATGGCTGCGGGGTAGGCGAACGGTGGTGATTCTCAGGACGCGACGAAAAGGAAAAAGGTAGAGAAACTCCTTGCAAGGCTAACGGTGGTCTTATTGTTTAACGAGGTGGCTGTAATCAGTAGGGGCTTTGCGCAAGCGGCGACTGTGCTCGGGGTCTTGGTGCATCCGAAGCTAGAAATCGTTCAAGACAAAAAGGATGCATGCATGTGTGTATATAACGGCCCTAGATACTCACCGAATCATTCACGGGGCATGGAAAGGTCCGGCGAGGTCCTGGCGACGTAGATACATGGCGGCGGCGGCAGAAACGGCAGAGCGACGACGACGACCACCTTCTGGACTCCGGGCTGCCAAGAAAATGAGTGGAACGGCTCAAAGATCATCTAAGGATGCTTCATGTTCGAGGAATTGTGCTGAAGCTCACCCGATGATGAGGATTCGACGACGATGGCCGGCGGCCGGACATGGGGAAGACGACAACGATCTCCTCGACGGCTGCTCGTCAGTGCAATCCCTTCGGTGGGCGTCCGCCTGGGACCTTTGTGACGCTTGAGGCGCGAGGGCTTGGTCACTGGTGGCTCGGGTCGACGGGAACGTCCACGCGACGGGCGGCGGCGCTCCGGACGCCGAGAGCGGCGACGAGCGCGCCACCACGTGCTCGACCTGTACAAAAAGGGAAACAAATATGGGGATGGATTAGGCAGTGGAAGCGGACTATGTTCTCAATATCAAATTGCGGCGGAGCTTACAGGAAGAAAAAAAAGACAACGGATCAAACACCTTCGGGTGAAAGAAGAAGTGGATGTTCTTGGAGATTCCGAGGGAGTTCTTGGTAGATTATGGAACACAATGAGGGAGAAAAGAAGACCATGGTGGTGAAATAGCATATGGAATGGAGGAGGTGAGGTGTCCAGTGCATGGCTAGGTGTCAAGACATGGCTTAGACACTATTTGGGAGAGTGTTGGCAAGTTCTAGGGCTGTGCTCTACTTGTACTTCATCTATGCTAGCACAGGATGCCAAGGGTCCCATTAGTGATTTCATAGGAGAATGGAGACGTATGGTGAAGTTTTTGGTGTGAATTGGATTTTCAATTCTCTCTCTTTCTCTATTTGATAAATTAAAAGTTAAATCAAGAGGAGATTAACAAGTGTTAATAGTTGGTAAATGGATGATAAGTGGGTTCATATAGATACTCTCTAGGTCCATGCAGATAGTTGGTAAATGGATGATAAGTGTTGATAGTTGGTATGGTAGATTTGGTGGTGAGAATTGTATTTTAACCCTTCTCTCACATTTTGAGAAATAAGAGAAAAGGTAAAAGAGAGATGAGTAGATGGTGTGTTAGCTGTAATGAGGATGACAAGTGGGTCCCACAAGAACTTGATCTCACATGTAAGAGAGATGTAGATGGAGAGATCTAGAAGCTTCAAATATTATAAGTGTTTATACTATTCCAACATGTGGTTTAATCCCCTCTCCTCCTTTCTACATAATTTAGAATTTTGGAGAGACAAGGAGGTAGCAAGGTGGATAAGTATTTGATGTTTCATTGAGCCAAGTCTTAAGGTTTGACTACTTTTGCTTTTACTATGGTAATTTACTAAGGTTAACTAGTTAAATTATTGACTGCTGTTGAGAATACTGTTTAAGTAACTTGTGGCTCTCTTTTCATGAGGTTAAATTTTGAATTTGATTAATCCATTATAACAGTTGGTAGAACACCATTTGGTTAACATTCGGACCAAGTGGATTTGCTAACGGAGTGATGGTCTAATTTTGGTAAAGGTGCCAAGTAGGCTAAGAGATATGCTGTTTTCAGATATTTAGCTGAGTTGAAGGGTTTATTTGGGGTACCAATTGAAGCGATAAATTCAAACTAAAATTCATTTGACCTTAGGGTGTTGTTTAGTATTTTTAAGAAATTTGGTGTGATTTATTGTTGCTTCATTTAGTTTTAGGAATTTTCCCTAGACATGACATGTATATGGAACCTATTATGAGATGTACCAAGAAAATCCATAACATTCCAAAAAAATAAAATGCATATGCAACCAAGCTTATATTATTTGCATTTGGGTTTTCATATTCGGAAACCTATATTTTCAGTTGTTTTATATTTAACCTAAACATTTTCATTGAGTTAGAATGCACAACCGAGAGAATTTAGTTTCTAATTTGAGCTTGAACCAATTTATTTGATTTGAAATTTGTTAAACAAAATTTTATAAAGTTTTATTTTGGGTTAGCTCTGATCTTTTCCAAGAAAACTATGTGTTTCATTTTATATAATAGAGTTAACCTCTGAGATAAGCTAATGTGTTCTCAAAAGTTTTAGTTTTCAAAAAGTTATAAATTTTCCTTAAAAATTTTTCCTAGGTGAAATTCCTGGTATGTTACATTACTTTTCATGCCACAACATTAATTAAAGTCTAGCTCACTGCATCTAATAAATAAACCACATATTTTGAATTAGTGTGTGTTCAATGAATGAAAATTTCCCTTATTATATCACCACCATAGCATATATCTGTGGGCCTCCACATGAAGTTGGGGAAACAAATGGACAAAACTCCATTAATCCAGTGTCCAAGATAGGGGATTTTTGTGGTATGCTATTAAATAAAGATAGAATATGGGCATCAGGGGAGAAACGTAGATGCCTTATATTTTCAAGCAGAAAAGAAATCTTTATAAGTAAGAATAATGCACTAACCAAGCTAAACTATAAAGTTTAGTTGATTCTCATGTAAGCTAGCAGCGGGAGCTTGCCAGATAATTCTAAAGAATTTAAAGGAGTAACAAGAAGTTTTGTTTACATGTAGTAAACTTTCTGCTAAGAGTAGTATACCCCAGGTTTTTGGATAGTATATCCACCATGCAGAATGACTTGCTAGTCAATAATCTAAAAATCTACGGGGACACCTGTGGGTTCAATGGTCTAACAACGCTTATCAATATATTCGTTAATAACTCCTTATAACTTTAGTAGAGTACTTACTATGAAGGTGGAAAGCCTCATGTAGAGGTTCATCATTGAAGATGAAAACCCAGTAACTTAAGTGCGCACATACTCTACTTCTGGGATGCAGAATAACCATGACAAAGATATGGTTTATAATGAATTAACCTTGTGAAATAAGAATACGGAGAAAAGAATAGTTATCGACAACATCACCTCTGTAATTGCTAATGTTTCTCTAATGAGAATTCAGATCTGGAACCAAAGCCCATAGCAGAGTTGCATAGACACACTCACATCGGGTCTATTGAAGAAAGGATCGAGGTTGAACCATACTCTCTATAAATTAAGTCTACATGAACATAGAAGTTCGGACTTAATAGAAATGATGAAGTGGTGAAAAGCGATGGTTCATAGGTCCTGATAGAGACCAAGATATTCTCCTATTATGAATATATAAATTTCTGCTACATATCGATGGCAAATGTCATGAATGACGAATAATATGCAGTCAATGGATAGTGAAAATCCATACAAAAAGATCCATGAAGGACTCTTGTTTTCAATATTTAGAAAATAGATTAGCAACATATGTAAATCTCATACTAATTAGTTCATGAAGAACGTTATATTCTCTTACATGAAGAGTTTATTAAGACTGAAGAAGAGCATGTCTCCTAGAAATACTTTCCTGAAGAAATACTATATTCCTGAATAATGAGTAGATCCTTGAAGGAATAAGTAAATGAAAGACTTACCAATCAATCTTTACGTAACACCAATAACTTATGATCCCATGAAGTGGATAGATCCGTATATACTTGAAAGAATACATCGAGGAATCATAAGTACATATGAAGTACATTTATCGTCCTCTAGCATGCAAATGGAATGGCAATTTCCTCTATACCTTGAAGGTATAATTATTGGTGATTTTTGATAATCTTGTTAATCCTCCTAATGTCAAAATTTAGACCAGTTGTACTCACTCTTAGGTGGCAGAAGCTAACTTGGATTGATGGAATAATCAAATTAGCATTCCACACTAAGAAAAGTTTAAAAATATTTAACCTCCTGCACTGAGGCTAAATTATGTTATACATACCACATGTATGTAACATTGCAACTTAATCCCCATAGTCCTCCATAAGGATAAAACTATATTCGTGTTGCACATTTAGATAAGTGGTTAGTTAAAAGTGTTTTGCACATTGCTCCTATGTTACTTTATTCTCGCAGTCATGGTAGAATTTGTGAGATAAGTAAATGGAATATCAAGCATTGTGGTAATTTTATTACTATTGCTTTGCACTTTAGTGAAAATGTGACAATGACATTAGAATATCAAAGTTTTAAGGGATGTCGTTCTTAGGGGGAGCATATGTGCTAAACATTAATTATCATACTTAAGACATGGAAGTCTTAGCATTTGATTACCGAGAAGTAATCAACATGATAATTGTTATATGAATTTACCTTGAAGGATTTTCCACTCAATTGTTATCTTGATCCAAGTTGATTAACATCACAAAATTAGCTATTCACGGAGAACAGTCAATCCAGAAGATCATGTGTTGTACTCCTTTTCCCTTAGTGAATTTTTACGAGAATGTTTCTCACATAAGGTTTTTAATGAGACAACAAGTGCAATAAAACTAGCGTGTATGATGTTCTCTTTTCTACTATCCTTTTTTTCCCATTGGGTTTTTGGATGATGGAGTTTTTAACAAGACATGTGTATAGCGACGTATTCGCCCAAGGGGGAGTGTTATGAAACCACCACGCCGAGCGTGGGCTTGGCCCACGTGACACCCCTCGTGGTTCCTTTCGTATATCTCCAGTTAGAGATATATGTGGGCTCATACCAAATATACGTATAAATCCTAATAGAACTCTCCCTATTATGGGTCTATATACCGAGAGAGGTAGAGAGATCTAGATGTATCCATATACAAAAAAAACAATAAAGCTGTGATACCTCTCCCTATATCTGTGTCTATTGTTTATCTGCTGTGTGCTTGTGTATGAGAGATCGTCATCTACTCCGGATCAGCAATAGGCCATTAGTTATTCAACAGGATGGACTGCAGAATGCGAACATAGCAACATATGCATGTGCAATTTTTTTGGCTCTGTATATAGACATAGAGGCTAGATTTATATCCATTATCTAAATAAATGCACGTACATTTTTCTCAACCGCAAAAACCCATATAGTTTCGGGTTTCCTCGTACTCTCTTCCGGCAATAATTGGTGACTGCTTCCACTTTTAGCTATTTCCTGTTCATGGTTCCCCACATCTTTTGCTAGCATGCCCCTACGCCATTCATATTGAAGCTCATAGAACAACCCACTGCCATAGATGAGGATCCGATAACGAACCAACAATTACTATTTAAAACACCACAAAAGACAAAAGGAAAGGAATGGTACGTACTTTGCTGAAGAGATGGCGGCTCCTTTGTTGCTATCAACAATCATTTCGGCTCTAGTGGTGGTAGCATCCTCTACTCGTGGTACCATGGCCATTGGGGTATTCCAGGTGCGGCACAAATTCCATATCGTGGACGGTGGGTACAAGGGGAGCAACATAGGTGCATTACAAACCCATGATGGGAACCGCCATCGTCGCCGTAGCCTTATGGCTGTGGAGCTCCCACTTGGTGGCTTCAGCATCCCATACGGCACTGGGTATGCTTCAATCATATCTGCCTTTGGTCATGTCTATCTTTGCTTTGTTCGTTGGTGTGCTTATTAGGGTTAAAAAAATGGAACTTGGCATAGACTATACTACACGAATATAGGGATCGGGACACCCGCCGTGAAGTACTATGTGCAGGTGGACACCGGTAGTGAGGCATTCTGGGTTAACGGCATCTCCTGCAAACAGTGCCCTCGCGAGAGCGACATATTGGTAGGTTTCCTCGTAGTGTTTCTTTAGTTTCAATCCCTTAATTTGCTTTCAAAATTCTTTTGCAATTTACGGTTTTTGTTCATTTTAGAAGTTGAAATTCAGGATTGTAATATGTTTTTTTTTGTCATGGGTACGTGTATCTTCTTGTGTGCAGAGAAAGCTGACATTTTATGACCCCAGGAGCTCAGTAAGTTCGAAAGCGGTGAAATGTGACGATACGAGATGCACGTCACGGCCACCATGCAACCTAACCTTACGTTGTCCATACATCGCGGCGTACGCTGATGGTGGCGTAACAATAGGCTTCCTTTTCACTGATCTTCTGCACTATGATCAACTGTATGGGAATGGGCAGACTCAGCCAACCAGCACCAATGTCACATTTGGGTGAGTTATTAAAGAACGAGCACTACTACACGTATTAATTTTTTCTTACTAAATTTTTATTAACAATCACCTCAACCATTTGATTTAGGTAAATGGAAGTTATAAAAAATCTAGATACACTCATAGCATGACACATCAATGTATTACAACCATTTTAGTATGTGAAATTTATTGATTTACAACTGCAGTGCTCGATTGTAAAATGCCATTGATAAACAATAGTTCAACAATATGTTATCCATACGTGCAATACTCTTTCATTTTTACCATCACATCAGATAAACATCAAATTCTGTCTCTAGTTTTTACAAAATGACCAAAATATCATTGAGAACATAGTTATACCCTTGATAGACTTCTTTTGTTTTTTACATAGTGACCAAAACACCTTTGAGAACTCTGTTACACCCTCGACAGGCTTTCGTGAGTGCCTGTTGCTGTTTATGGTGAAATGAACTTTCCATTAGAGGACAACAAAGGTCCCTTAATGGTTAGTTCACAGCGATGAAAAAAAGGTAGAAAAGTCACATGTATGATGGTATAACATATAACTCATATTTATAAGATCGAAACACAAGAATCAAGCCTACCAGAAAAGGGTGAATGGTAGGAATACCAAAAACCAAAATGGAACAAAAAGAATCCTCTAACCTTATGAAGTCCCCGATGAAGTCTGATTGACCGACTTGTGTGCACCGGTTTGACTGTTTTGATGCTATTGGTCTGACTGGTGTAGAGTTGCCGGTCCAATTGCCTTGCTTCTCCATTCACTTGACACTGCCAGTCCAACCATCTAGAAGCCGCTAGTGTGACCGCTGTGGCACCACCGGTCAAACCGCAAGGATGCTACCAGTCTAACCACAAAAACAAAGAAAACCACAAATCAAAGAACTCTTTAGAAGTACATCAACTTTATTGCTTCTAATCGTATTGACAAAGTGTAACAATAACACTCATCTCTCAACTTTCGACTATACTCAAAATCTAGGCTAAACCCAATTTTTTCTCAAAACTATTCTCTCACAAAATCGGTACCAAGAGGCCTCAGCCCCTCTTTTATTTATACCTTGAAGTGGCTGCACAAAGCCACGAATCCAACTTGGATAAGTAGTTCTAATCCCATAGAAAACCTACCCGAACAAGTATACAACTTATCGCTTTACAAATCAAACTCCAATCTTTTCAAATCTGGACTCCTTCCAAATTTGACTCTATTTGTTGATGGCATTTCATAGAGTCGAGTGGTTGCATGTTGATGGCATTTTGTAGAGTCGAGTACTTGTATGTTGATGGCACTTACAATGTTCTTTTTTCATACAAAAGGCATTTCATTGCACTAGTACACAGTAGGCAATCATTGCCGGTCTAACGGTTGCTATAGGCTAGCAGTGATTAACTATATATGATTGCCGGTTCATGTTGGCTTGATATTTTTCCCTACCAACCCCATGTGTATGGGCTATGATAGACCTAGCATCACTGTCGGTTCAGCAACCGGTAGTGATAGCTGAGGCCACCACTGCTGCATGACCTCTTCTGGTTGAAAAGCTGATAGTGATGCATCAGTTATGAACCGATAGTGATCGGAGTTTCCGTAGTAGTATTATCTTATTAATATCTGAAGCATTTTACTGCATCACATGGCAATAACCATACATATATTTTCTATCCGCTGTTGTCTATATAAGATGGGTAAGCTGTATAGATTGTCTAATACTGTAGATATTCTTTGTAGAAGTCATACTATATAAGTTTGCCCACTAAGGCCCTGCTTGAAATTGATTATTGACTAGATTTTTTTCACGGATTATCTACTTTGGTTATAGGGATAGACTAAATATTTTGAGAAATATATCCAACAGATAGCTTAGAACAAGTGGTCCAATAAGTATACATGCAATAGAAGAATGTTCAATTTTAGAGGCGTTGAGCAAATCAACGGCTATAATCCTGTCTGGGCTACCATTGGATGTTGCATCACAGGACACACTAGTTCTTTCTTTTTCATATCAATGGTATTTTCTTGCACTAGCACACATGAGCTAATCACTAGTACCACCCATCACTACGGGTTACCATAGTGCCAACAATTATTGACTATTAATGTCATTTCATGCCGGGTTGGGCATTTACCAAATCTATGTGAATTCACTGCATGTGATAGCCTAATGTTGACGTAAAAACACGACGGCCTAGGAGATCTGCTTAGTTCCAGTGCAGGTCCAAAATAATGATGAGATGCGGGTGTGCCAGTCAGTTTGATCCTGCAACTGACAAGATATATAAATTGAGGATCATAAGATAGTCGATCGGCTGACAAGCCGATGGAGTGATTCCAGCCGATGCAGATACCAGCCGATATCCAGTATAGATCTTGATACTTGAGCAAATAATGACATAAAGATAATCGGCTGATGATAATGTAATAAAACAATAATATAGTCCAGTAGAAACCAATCGGCTAGTAATGATAGATTGAATAAGCACCGATCCGAAGGTTGAAGCATTCATTGGCTGGAGGTCCGATGTCAATAAATCCAAACGATTAGATGAACAGTGAAACCTTTGTTGTCATCGGCTAAATCTAACTTGTATGTAACCCTTTGAGCCGATACAACGTCTAGATAATTCATTGGCTAGCACTCCGATAAAACATTAGCATGAACCCATCGGCTTAACAAGATTTATATTATCAACAACAATCTAGTAGGTCGAACCGAATCGATGCAGCACGAGATTGTAGATGATAATCTAATACTTGATGAACCGATAGATCTGTCTAATGTGATGGATATAACAAATCTATTTAGAACAACATTGTGATTGTAGAGATATATCGGCTAAGATAAAAGATCAGACTTAACCGAGACAGTCCCAACTAAACCGATGCGTCTCTAAACACAATGCAATTAAGATAGAATTGAGATATCAGGTAAATATATCAACCAAACCAGAGCGATCAAGAGATCGAAGCGATGCAGCCTTGAACAACACCAATGTAGCCGATAGATTCACCAGGGCCCGACGGAACGTAGGGCTTACCCCTTCGCCGGAGATCGAAAGCCGATGCAGCCCCGCGTCAGGTGTCAAATTCCGCTGGTTGATAAGTAAAAACCTCAAAAGAGGGTGGCGATGCGCCGAGAGTAGTTGTATTGATCGAGAGATAATTTACATAGACCTCGGGTATACATATTTATACCCATGGGTAGATACTAGTCCATATCGGACACGACTCACACTTTCCTAAAGATAAAAGGAAACATATAAAGTCCTTATTGGACACTATAAACACACTTTCCTAAAGATAAAATGAAACTAACAAACTATTCCTAATTAATAGATACAATTGCCTTTTTCAGACTCAATCCATACATGGAAATCCTCATGAAGCACTTTAAACGAACCCGACAATGTTTCCAACATCCCCTTGTCGGAATCGGCTACATCGGCTTCCTTGTCCGATTTAATATCAGCCGATGTACACCATAGCCGATGCAGTTCCGAAGCCGATTTATACTTTGTTTCTGTTACCGATTTCCTTCCAAATCTGCTTCGGTCTTAACTCCAAATTCGATGCATGATTTACCAAATTTCATCGTCAACACCTAAGCATCGCTGTCGGTTCGTCCACCGGTAGTGATAGCCGAGAACACTAGTGCCAGATGGCCTCTGCTGGTTTAGAAATTTGCATTGATGCCTGTTATGGGTTTTGTGTAAGTATTTTTATTTTCGTTTCATGTAAATCTCTGATGAACTTATGTTCATCACATGACGTACAATAACCGGTTATGGTGGTTACAGGTATATTTTGATATGAGATAATCCAAGAAATACCATTGTCAAGCGTCCAATTCCAAGAAATGTCATCGACAGGTGTGAGTTCTAAGAAATGCCATGGAACAAATGACTTTGTCCCAAAAATACCATTGCCATTAGGGCTCCGTTAGCAACCCTATGTTTAGTGCTATAGAATTAACAGTGTATTTAACGACGCGAAATGGATAGAACCCTAACGGCGATGGTATTTCTTGGACAAAGACATTTGTACGATGGTATTCCTTGGAACTTGCACTTGTCGAGGGCATTTCATGGATTTGGACACTTTTCAATGACATTTCTTGGATTATCTCTTTTGATATTTTCCATGCCTTGTTGTCCATGAGGTGGGTAGGCTGTAATGACTGTGTTTTATTGCAGCAGTGCTATCTAATTATATAAGTTGGCCCACAAGGCCATGTTTGAAACAAATTATTACTAGATTATTTTCGTGGATTATCTACTTGAGAAAAATCTTAACAAATAGCTTGGAAAGTCATCTAGCCTATGCAGTAGAAGAATATTCTTTTAGCAAACATAGTTTCAGGGACGTGGAGCAAATCTGTGACAATAATTCGATGAAATGGCTCCCCTGTGCTTCTAGGTGTGGTTTACAACAATCTGGAAGTTTAAACACTTCGGAAATAGCAATTGATGGAATTATGGGGTTTGCCAATTCAAATAATACAGCACTATCGCAATTGGCTGCAGCAGGGAAGACAAAGAAAATATTTTCTCATTGCCTTGATTCCGCAAATGGAGGTGGAATTTTTGCTATAGGAGAAGTGGTGGAGCCAAAAGTAAAAACAACACCTCTAGTACAGAATAAGTGAGTTAACCATGTACTTCTGTGCTATTAATTATTCTGTTTCTTTTATGGTCACAATTTAATTTTGCTCTACTTTAACCCTGGTTATAGCATCTTCTTATATACTTGTTTAAGAAGCATTTATCAACCCCCCCAAAAAAGATGCATTTATCCACTTAAACATGAAGTGTGTCAAGTGGTACATTTCATGTACAAACGTTGTGAAAAAATTGTATGTCTTATTGTTCTTGAGTGTTCTTTTTAGGCGCAATATATCAAAGTTTTGAATGCATAGAGATTTGTGAAAATTTATGTTGGCTGTCATTACATGGACTGAAGGGTGCTCTTAGGCTGGAATCACTAGAACCTTAAACTATATTTTAAAATAAAACCTATTTATATACCTAAGTACATGATCTTGGCTCTCCACCTGTCCCTGTTGGATGCTACGTTTACGACAAGTAGGGATATATGCAGATAATATCAATTTGTATTGTAGTGCACGTAAGTTTTATGCTTTCTTACGTGTTGTAACCTTTTGAGAATACATGTCTTTTTGCGTGTAACCCAGGCTTGTGGTTCCACCACAAAGACCATAACCAACCTTGTTTGGTTCTATTCTTGTTTCCACCAAACTAATGCTATAGTATCCATTTTGAATCTGTATAATAATCATTGGACCTAAAGCATGGATTTACAAATTTGAGGGAATATGTATAGTTTTTCTAGGAATACTTATCATGTTTATCTGCATCTTCTGAAAATTAAAAGCAAAAAGGCAACTGGAACTTTTGAGCCCACTCACACACCACGCACGCTAACACGCATCAATTCATGATTCTATCACATAGTGGGATATATTTCCTTGTGAACCTCAAGTCGATCGATGTTGCCGGCACAACACTTCAGCTTCCAGCCAATATTTTTGAAACGACCAAAACAAAGGGTACATTCATTGATAGCGGTACAACCTTGGCGTACCTTCCGGGGATTGTATATTCGGAACTAATACTTGCGGTATGGCAAAAGACCTGTTATTCCTTTGTAGTGGTAGAATTGTTTGCATTATGTTTACATATAATTCTCAACCAATTGCAGGTATTTGCCAAGCATCCGGATATAACCTTGGGTGCTATGTACAATTTTGAGTGTTTTCATTTTCTTGACAGGTATACTCTATAACACAAAATCCAGCTATACTGCAGAGACATTGTCTTCACCAATGGACTAAATAACAGAAGATTCATTGGATTCATATTGAGTTCTAATTCAATCTTTTCAATACCTCTGAATTTCGCTTTAGTCCGCTAACATTACCTTGTTTTGATACCCAAGAACCCTATCCATTTGTTGAACGTGAGGAAAACCATTCTCTAAAAATTCCCATTGGGTCATAACCTAATAAAGAAAGCTGCCTACTCAAACCGAAGCTTTAGCATGGACAATTTTAAGGTTTGAATAATACTTTAAACGGGTGAAAACTGGTGAGGTTGCCCAAATTACCAAAACCTTAGAGTAAAAAGAAAAATAAAATAAACTTTTGCTTTTCTATATGAGTTTCAGACAAAATATATGGTATGATGGAGAAGCAGTAGTGGAAATTGTTTTCATAATTACGATTTACTGGGTAAAAGACACATATACTGCTATTTCATCCACTACAGCAGCAAAACGTATGTGAAAAGTGCAGTAGGGGTTTATTTAGATGGTTTCCTATTTCTTTTGGGATTAATTAGACTGTTCCATAGTTCCAAGGGATGGGGTATATTAGATGCAACCTAGTACTTCAGATGGTAGAATATAATCATTCCATTTTATTTTGTGATTATTCTAACTATGTTGTTGTTTTCTTGTGCAGTGTTGATGATAGATTTCCAAAGATAACTTTCCATTTCGAGAATGATCTTACCCTGGACGTGTATCCATATGATTACCTTCTTGAATATGAGGTAATATGACATTTCACCCCGTGCTCTACCAAAGATGGTATAACAATTTGTTGTCAAATTGGTATTACCTTGTCATATTACTTTTGACAACTTAACACTTCAAACTTGTCACAACCAGAAAATAACTTTTCCGAACGCTAGTGTATTAATCCCCGTCCTAGGAAAAGCCGAGGTCACCACATCCAACTTTATACAAAAGACAAATCTTTACTAATTATTAAAATGATATTTATATTATTACATAGGCACATTAGGCCCGACAACCAAAGAAAACCAATAGCAGACTAGCAGACCTACGGCTCCATCTTTACAAGCGCTCAATAGTGCTATAAGCTAGGACACCACTTAAGACTTCTTCAAAGCTTCTCCGACTAGAGGGGGAAAGATTGAGCAAGAATGAGTAAAACCACCATACTCAGCAAGCCACAATTAGAAATGCACACATAATGCAAAGGGGTACAAGGAATAATGATACGGGTTGACTTTTGCATAAAACCCAAATTTAAATAGTTTAGTTTTAAAGCACATTTCAAAGCATGATCCTAATCTAGTCAAATTTATTAGTCAAGCTGCACACCTGCAGGAACTTGCCTTAACCCAGGCCGTCAAATTGCAGTTCCAATCATTCCAGTTTAACAGGAACTTGTCTTAACCCAGACCATCAAATTGCAGTTCCAATCATTCCAGTTTAACTAAATAAAATCTCTAACTTGCACTACTGGGGAATTGGTCTTTGCTCCCAGTTCACAACCCCTTTATTCTCGGTTGTACAACACCAATTGGTACTAAAAATGTATCTTTAGTACCAGTTGGTAGTACCAACCGGTACTAAATATGGTAGCACCAGGTGACAGGTGCTACCATCCTTAGTACCGGTTGGTGTTACTTTTTTTATTTTTTCCCAAATGCTTTTTGTTGCTTGCTACTTTTTCATATACATACATACACAAATATATATGCATGTATAGGTAATATATACAGGTTTCTAATTGTAAATATATTTTTACAAGTGCATAGATATATGCATGTATGTATGTACTTAATTATAAATATATATATCTTCATATATGAAGACACATATATTTATAATTAATTAAGTATATATATACATGCATATATCTATGTGAGACGTGAAAGTAGACTAAAGTCATATAAGTTATTCTCTACACATATGATTAATATATATAGACATGTCATTAATTAAATACATGTAATTGTTGCTATATATATCACATGTAATTAACATATGATAGAACATTTGAAATTAACAATATGTTACAAAAGCTAAGAGCTAAGGTGAGGATGACGAATAGGTTTTCCATCTTGGTAGAATTCTCCCTTAGGACTAGCAATCTCATCCATCATTTATTCTCCTACAGCCTTTACGAAGTCCGAATGGGATAGTTTGTCCTTCATCCAAACAATCTGTCATTTTGAAACACAATTCAATATAAATATATGAAGTCAATAAGAAACATAGTAAATAATGTATGAATGATGTATACGTAAATCTAGATCCTTGTTAGTGCTGATGTTGTGCCCTAAGGTGTGCATGTAGTGACATATGTAATAGCTGCACAAGTTGTTCCCCCATCCCAGTTGTGCATACTAAAGGAGAAACTAACTTATGAAATATATATTACTTCCGTAGGATAATTGTGGATCATGTCCTTACCGGATAATCCATCCTCGGTTCCAGTTCTTCTTTGAACAGCCCGCGGACGGTTGTATGAAACCGTGCCCATGCCCTGTAGTTGCAACATATGATTAGTGACCCGAGATCCGCATAGTAGCGAAAGCAGCAATCATAATGACAGTAGAATGGATGGCAGTACCTGTAAGCACCTAAAAAATATCGGTAAAGGTTTCCTTGGGTTTGTGCATAGAGTCAAAGACATGGATCCTGCTTGCATGAACTTCTATGACGAAAAGTACCCAATGGTTTGCTGCAAATCGTGTGAGATGATTCACATGTCATGGTTTGAATAGGAGAAGGAAATTGGTACAAAAAGCGATAAAAACTAACCTTGTGTTGTAACACAATAGTATAAAGGTCATGTAATGATTGAATCATTTAGGCCAATCAACTATGGAGGGAACGATACCTCTTTCTTCTAACGCTGCTTCCATTCTCTACCACTTGGGCACTGCCTTCTTGTAGCCTCCGACCCTAGCCAATGAAAGTATTTCTTCTTCGTGGCATTGGCATTGTTCTTGGCTATCTTCGCTTTTCTGTCTCTGATGTCTTGTACGTGACACACACATCCCAATGATCCTTTAGTTTGGTGAATTTCTCGAGGTCTGGTGTCAGACCCTTCACTACATAATTATTGTACAGTTCTTTCTTGTGGCTCTGGAATTGCTCGGCCTTCTTCTTTAGAGCCAATTCATTCACTTTGGCCTTTTCAGCCTAAGGGACCATGAAGGTCTCGAGCGTGGTGATCTACAACATGTATTTCTCTAAATTAGGGAGATAAGATTATTCCTCACCCCCATGTGACCTTGTTTGGTGGTAGTTTACTATGTTGATGGGCACGTGATCCCTCATGACCGAACCGCTGTGTGACACAAACTTTCTTGTAGCATCGGCAGGGGCAACTGGTTCGCCTTTTGGTCTCACTTCGGTTATAATATGTCTTTCCTGCACCCTCCTCGAAGCACCTCATTGTCCGCGTGCCCTCCTCGAACCAACAATCGGCTGGCTGTCACTCTGGCCCTCCTCGTTTCCCTCCTCATGCCCCTTGTTGTTCAAGTATTGGTTGGTGTCCTCGTTCCCCTCCTCATCTACCCAATATTGGCTGCTACCCTCTGCGATCGTGTCCAAGAGGATCTGCTCGTCATCACAATCTGCCATCTGTTCGTACCATTAAATTTCACTTAAGTAAGAAATATGCAATCAAAGTAAGAATATCGACATTGACAATAACTACGAAGAACTTCCAAATTTCACTTAAGTAAGAAATATGCTCCCACATAAAATTTCATCTACTTAAGAAATATGAAACCTACATGTATATTGTACTGCATTGTGTACGCAATAATTAACTAAATTAGGTATTACTAGAATAGTTGCATATAATATAAAAAAATTATAGTTTCATTTAACTTCTGTTATTTTGCCTTGGTGGCCTTGGGACCATGTAAGCTTGAGCGTCGCCCACGTCAGCAGCTGGACCACGTAATTCTGACAAGACAAAAAATAATTAGTTAAAACCATGTACATTGCATAGGAGTCAACACAAGATAATGAATCCTAAGTCTAATTTGTCCTAAGTCTAATACTTAGGACCAATTGGTCGTACGTCTAAATTCAAAACAGAGTAAATCTAAAAGTTTGGACCAATTGGTCCTAAGTCTAATACTTAGGACCAATTGGTCCTAAGTATAAATTCAAAACATCATAAGTCTAATAGTGTGGACCAATTGGTCCTAAGTCTGATACTTAGGACCAGTTGGTTCTAAATCTAAATTCAGAACATCCTAAGTCAAATCGTTCGCTCGCTAGCTAGTTCGTTCGCTCGTTTGCTCGCTCGTTCCCTCGCTCGTTTGCTCGCTCGTTCCTTCGCTCGCTTGGTGGTTCGTTCGGTCGCTCGTTCGGTAGGACAATTGCATGTTCGGTCGTGAGGTCGTTCTTTCGGTTGAACGATCGTTCGTTCGGTTGGACGTTCAGTCGTCGGCTGGCCGCGGTGACAAAGGCGGTGGCGGCGGCGGTGGAGGCAATGGCGGCGACGATGCCTGTGACGGCGATAGCGATGGCGGTAGTGGCGACGGTCGTGTAGTGGCAGTGGTGGTGGTGGCATGCGACGACAATGATGGTGACTACGACAGCGGTAGCAATGACGACGAAGCGAGGTGGAGGTGGAGGAGCTCCGGAGGAGAGAGATCGGAGTGGGAGAGAGGCTGCTGGATTTGGTAGAACCTTGAGGACATGATGGCAGTGACGACGATGGCGGCGGTGAGATGATGACGATAGTGTTGGCGGCGTCGTCCGAGATGATGGTGCGCAGCGATGAGATAGTGGATCAGAGAAGACGAAGCACCCACATATATATAGCCAAATCTTTACTCCTGGTTCCTGGCATCAACCGGGACTAAAGATATCTATATCTTTAGTCCAGTTGGTGGTATCAACTAGGACTAAAGATAATTTCCCGCTATTTCCAAATTTCGTTTTTATCCCCTCTTGGGATAACAACTGCGACTAAAACTTAAGTAACATATATAGGTTTAAAACTCAGAAACTTAACCGTAGCCAAATTAATTTCATTAAATATAGGTTTAAAACAATAGTAATTAAAAATAATGAGAAAACATTTACAATTGTGAAAATAATTTTGTATAATTAATCAATGCCCGATTAAATGCATTGAAGTTGAAATAAAACATTTAAAATAGTTTAAATTATTATGAAATTGTATAAATCATATATAGTTAACCCATGCACGATTAAATGCAGTAAAGAAGAAATAAAATCACAAAATTAATGAGAAAACATCTAAAATATATTAATTTACTATTAGATTTTAGAAATCATATATAATTAACCCAAGCATGATTAAATGCATGAAATATGAAATAAAATTACAAAATTAATGAGAAGACATTTAAAATAGTTTAAAATTATTGTTAAATTTTAAAAATCATATATAATTAACCCACGACCGATTAAATGCATTAAAGAAGAAATAAAATCACAGAAATAATTGGAATAGATAGATCTTCAACACATTAGCCCCATCTTTACATCATCCATATGACAACCTTGGTCAAATATAAATAAATTGAAACAAATGAACTTTCAATACATTACAAATAATTAACAGCGTGATAGTTGACCTCACGTACTTTCTCCTAACGAATGTTCATTCGCTATGATCATTGCGCGAGTAAGGGGTGTCCGCATTTGATAGGAGGATGCTCGGGTCAATCGTCACTGCGAGCGGAGGTTGCCTGTCAAACTAATCGTAATCTTCGTCAGTTTTATCCTCCACTTCGACAATTTTCTTTTTGCCTGGGAGAACCACGTGGTGCTTTGGCTCGTTGGGCTCTATCCCCTTATGTGGTTTGCTATCCATGTCCTTAATGTAGAAAACTTGCGTTACATCATTGGCTAGGACGAATGGTTCGTCTAAGTATCAACCCTTGTTAAGGTCAACCATTGTCACCCCACAGTCATTAATTGTTACGCCTCCGCTAGTAAGCCTAATCCATTGGCACCGAAACAGAGAGACCTCAAAGGTCCATAATCGAGTTCCCATATCTTGTTGATGGCACCATAGTACGTGCTAGTTATCCCATCGTATCACATGGCATCGATACTAACAACATTGTTTTGGTCCGTGCTCTTTCTATCTTGGGCTCTTGCGTAAAATGTATACCCATTGATCTTATATCCTTGGAATATCGAGATCGAGCAAGATGGTCCCCTCGTCACGGAGGGTAGTTGTTGGTCAATCATCTCGTTACCCACGAGATGTGGTCACAACCAAGCGGGAAAAGTATCAATGTGATGTTGTGTTATCCAGGCATTAGACTTACCAATGTTTTTGGAGCGAACAACCTCCAAGTGCCCCTTGATGTTAGGAGCCACCAACGAAGATTGTTGCAAAACCGTAAAATGTGCTTACCAGAATGAATCATTGTCTATAGTCATTGTTTGCTTTCCTTCCAAGAGTCACTGTCGGTGATATGGTCCCGGGGGTATCGCGAGTAAAGGGAGAAGGCTGCCCCGAGGGGGGTCAGGCCATGCGTGGAGCGGCAACTGCCTCCCGCGCGGGGGGTCGGGCTGCCCCGAGCACCCTCCGACGATCATCCCCACGTGCATCGGCTGGGCGGCTGATGCCGGTGCCCGCCTACCGCATTCAATGCGGTGGGTGAGTGTGCCAGAGGGCTACGTGGGCTAACATGGGAGATGTGATGGTGGATGTGACGGCGCGCGCCGTGCACACGTGCCTATCGTTGTAGGGCATGCCAGGCGCATGCTCCATCCCGTCACATTTAATGCGGGCCTTTTGCCCATCCTTAGGGTTTGTCTGACCCCTTTCTCCATCAGTCGCTGCGGTGCTGCACCATCCCTTGGAGGACCCAGGAGGCCGGAAGTCTTCGGCATTTAAAAGGAAGGATGACTGGGTGTCCGCCCAGTCATTCAGAATGACCACTGAAGGCATACTATGATGGAATGTGCATGTCCTGGCACGTTGAAAAGGATGGCGCCCACATCTTTGTATCTGTACCGCTTTTCTTTTTCTCTTTCCCTCGAACCTAAGTCTGAGGCCTGTGTGGAAACCACTTGAAATATAAAAGGAGGTCCTGGATGAGGGATGGGGGGTTGGTCGTTTTCAGACGAGCGCCAAAGAGGAGAGAACAAACACTTGTATTCTCCCACAAATGAAAGACAAATCAACCACACACATAGAAGTAGGGTATTACGTCTCCATGGCGGCCTGAACCTGTATAAACTCTCTGTGTCTTCTCCATCCCCGAGGGGCCTAACCCGTGGAACATTGAACATCTTCGCCAATTTTATCCCGAAATACAAGAAGTGTTTGTATTCTAGGCTCGGGCCAACCCCGCGTGACCTTTGCGTTCTGCCGAGTTGGCCGGGGGCTGCCACTACCCTATTTGTACCCTTATGTTTTTCGTATGCAAGCACTTCCTTGTCTCTCGGGTTCTGTTTTGGGTTGGGACGCTCTGTGTGCTCGCCTTGCTATCAGTGACTCTGTCCGCCTAGACGCCAAGCAGGGCCTATATGCGAGCCATGCCCCGAGGTGCTGCAAGGGCAGGGGACTTCGGAAGGACCGAAATCAGGTCATTCCCGACCCCCTGTCACTGCACCCTCGGCCTGGCCAGCCTCGCCAGCGGATCTCCCCCACGGTTCTAAATGCAGACCCCCGTCGCAAGAGACCGCAGCCCGAGCCCGGACCCCGTTCAAATGAACCCACTGCGTTCACTTCCTTTCTTCTCTCTCGGGTTTATTTTGGGTTGGGGCACTTTGTGTGCTTGCGTTGTTATCAGTGACTCAGTCCGCCTAAACGCCAAGCAGGGGCCAGACGCGAGCTGTGCCCCAAGGCGTTGCAAGGGAAGGGGGCTTCGGAAGGACCGAAATCAGGTCATCCCCAATCCCCTGTCACTGAACCCTCGGCCTGACCAGCCTCGCCAGCGGATCTCCCCAACGGTTCTAAGTGTGAACCCCCGTTGCAAGAGAACGCAACCCGAGCCCAGACCCGTTCAAAATAAACCCGGCAAAAAGAGAAAAGAAGGCGGACCGGCGCTCTAATGCAATACCAAACTTACAAGCATACAAATGTTCTTCAATGCAGGAACAACGAATGCAGACAAAATCAACTGGCAAAACCGGTTGGAGTTCGATACGAAGTCTAATACGCGACTCTTAAGGTAAACAAAATACACAGAAAAGCAAAGCATTATATATACATATATGTACAAGGCGGTGCAGATCTCCGAGATGGGCGGGCCATGGCTCACTTTAGGTCAGGCTTTCCCGCTCCTCCCGAGGTGCTCGGGGCATCGGCGGCATCGTCGTCATCGGAATCCTCCCAATCACTGTCGCCCTCGAAGCCGGCTTCCCCTTCCTCATCATCGAATGGGGCCGCGTAGGCGAACTTGGCAGCAGTCCCCTCGAAGTTGCCGATGATGGCCCTGGCACCCTCCACCGTCCCGGGGGGGAAGTCGTCCAACGTGAGGAAGGGCGCGAAGCTCGGGTTGCAAGCCCAGTGATTGGCAAGCACCTATTCCACTGCTTCCCGCACCAGTGCAGCCGATGACTGCTTCATCGCGTCCTCCACCTCCTCGGGAAGCCGCTCCAGGTCACCGGCCATCTCCTCGAGCCGTTGGGCAATCCCGCTTAGGCCGGAGGGCAGCTTGAAGTTCTGGCTAACCAGAACGCCCAACCTGCACCCTGTGCAAGTTAGCCAAGGAGGGCGCTCTTCAGCATCTTGCACCCAACTTGGAGATCGAGCTGAAGAGCGTCAACCCGCCCGTCCCGCTATAGCACGGCCTCCCGGAGCTCCGAGACGGTGCGCTCCGCTACGGCGTGGCACCCCCGCCAAGCCTCACTCCCGTCCGTTGGCACCGTTGCATCCCGCGCCAAATAGGCCAAGTCCCTCAACCGCGCGTTCAGTTTGACGGCGCACTCCTCCAGGGAGGCCCGCTCTATGTGCGCGGTTTCCAGGTGCCGGCTCTCGCAGCCGACCACGGCGAGTTCACGCTTGGGGAGTTGCTCCTCGAGTTTCCGCGCTGCTGTCTCACGTTTCGAGACCCTCCCGTCGCGTTCCCACTAGGCCTCGTCCTGAAGACGCATGCTACCCTCCAGTTGCTGCACGCGAGCCTGAGCCCGTTCGGTGTTCGCCTCCTCGGCTACCCGAAGGATGGCCTCGGTGTTCGCCGCCTCGGACTCATGCCCCTCCAGCGTCGCCTCCCGGATGTCCAGAGCCCGGACCTTCTCCTCCAGCTCCTGGGCCCATTGTTCGAGCTCACGGGCTTGCCGCTCCATCTCTTGCGCCTGCTGCCCTGCGGCCTCCTCGCGCCAGCGCACGGCAGCCTCCCTATCCGGTAGGGATGAGGCCTGCTTGTCCAGCCCCTTGGCGCGGGCCTCCGCGGCCTCCTCCCACTGGCACAGGGACTGATGTGGACAACGGCTCCCGATCTTCTGAAAGGTTCTGATAATCAATGATTTGGTGGAGTCCTGACACAAATAGATCCGGCTTCTTGAACGAGCATGTTCCTGAACCCCGCAATCGCAGCACCACGTCTCCTCTGGTTATCAACCGTGCCGAAACCCGGTTGACCTCGCCAAGAAGGCTAATCCCTGCTTCTGAATCGAAGAACAAAACAAGAACAAAGAAGATTGCAACCAAAATTGCAGATGAATGATTAAGCTCACAAGTTGGGGTCTTACAAACCGATCTAGCAGCGAAACTGTTCTTGACAGATTAAACTAAACAAAACCCAAAAACTAAAGATGGTGATGGCTACTGATATATGGAGTTTAGGGTCGTGCAAGCACCCCTTGACGCAACCCTAATGGGCTCCAACACAATACACGGCCCAAAGGCCCAAATATGGCGTCGCAGCGCCGGAATAGATTCTGAATGTCAACTTGTTCGGTCAGTTCCCGATGACTCGTAACGAATTTGGATATGGGACTAGAACCATTGGAAAGGGTATCTTCTTAGCTTTCCATCCATATGAAGAACGCCCTAATCCAAGCACGTATGCAACCTGGGCGCCCGTTTTAGTGTAGAGTGGTCCTGGCTCCGAAATGGACTCGAAGTCAACTTGGTTTGGGCATCCACCTTGACTTGAACGTCCTTGCTGATCCGCCATGACTCTAAGTCCTTCGCTAAGTGTTTCCTTGTCCTCTCCATTATTCCTAATCATAATATAATCATTAGGTAGCAATCTATTCTCAAAATCATATAAAGAAGATCTTAGGAACGAGCTCAACTCTAAATTCAATTTTCTTGGACGAGCTCTTGTGATTGGACCTTGAATGACCAATGGAGGATTGTTGTCTATATCCGAATGAATGATGTCCACGTCATCCTCCCCCTCTTAAATTGAAGTCGTCCTCGACTCAAGCTCATCTTCTTCTCCCAAGTATGGCTTCAAATCTGAAATGTTAAACGTGGGACTAACCCCAAACTCGGGAGGCAACTCAAGTTTATATGCATTATCATTAATCTTCTCAACAATTTTGAAAGGACCATCAGCTCTAGGCATTAAGTTAGAGTTTCACAATTCTGGAAATCTATCCTTTCTCAAGTGCAACCAAACTAAATCGCCAGGTTCAAGCTTCACTTCTTGCCTACCTTTGCTACCAGCAATTCTATACTTTTCATTCATCTTTTCAATGTTGTGCTTAGTTGACTCATGCATTTTCAAAATAAAATCAACACGTGCGTTAGCATCATTGTGAACCCTCTCACTAGTAGTTAAAGGTAAAATATCAATAGGAGCATGGGGGTTGAAACCATACACTACCTAAAAAGGACTTACCTTAGTAGGAGAATGTGTTGCCCGATTGTATGCAAATTCCACATGTGGCAAACATTCCTCCCACATCTTCAAATTTTTCTTCAAAATAGCCCTCAACATTGTGCCCAAAGTGTGGTTGACTACCTCCGTTTGTCCATCTGTTTGTGGGTGACATGTAGTAGAAAACAATAGCTTTGTACCCAACTTGTTCCATAGCATGCGCCAAAAATGACTAAGGAATTTTGCATCACGATCTGAAAAAATAGTAGAGGGCATACCATGCAAACGAACAATCTTATGGAAAAAGAGTCAACAGTATGAATAGCATCATCACTTTTATGACATGGTATGAAGTGTGCCATCTTAGAAAACCGATCGACCACAACAAAAATATTATCCCTGCCCCTCTTAGTCCTAGGCAATCCCAAAACAAAGTCCACAGAAATATCTGCCCAAGGAATAGAAGGAACAGCAAGAGGCATATACAAACCATGTGGATTCAAACAAGACTTAGCTTTTTGGCAAGTGGTGCAGCATGCCACAAACCTCTCAACATCTCTCCTCATCTTTGGCCAAAAGAAATGTGAAGCCAAAACATCATCCGTCTTCTTAGCTCCAAAATGTCCCATCAATCCTCCTCCATGCGCTTCCTGTATCAACAAAAGACGAACGGACCCAACTGGAATGCATAGACGGTTAGCTCGAAACACAAATCCATCATTGATCACAAATTTATTCCAAGTACGTCCCTCTTTACAATTCAACATCACTTCTTTAAATGCAGGATCAAGCACATATCGTTCTTTAAGTGATTCAAGTCCAAAAATTCGGCAATCAAGTTGGGACAACAAAGTATAATGTCTAGACAAAGCATCAGCAATCACATTATCCTTCCCTTTCTTGTGTTTGATGACATAAGGAAAAGATTCAATAAATTCAACCCATTTAGCATGTGTACGATCCAAATTATTTTGAGAGCGAAGATACTTAAGCGATTCATGATCAGAATGAATAACAAATTCTTTAGGCCACAAATAATGACGCCACATCTCTAAAGAACGTACAAGAGCATACAATTCCTTATCATACGTGGAATAATTCAAAACAGGGTCATGCAACTTCTCTCTAAAGTATGCAACAGGTTTATCATCTTGCATCAAAACACCTCCTAGGCCAACTCCACTAGCATCACATTCTATCTGAAAAGTCCTACCAAAGTTTGGAAGTTGGAGCAAAGGTGCGTGTGTAAGCTTGTCCTTCAAAGTGACAAAAGACTCCTCCTGTGTTTTTCCCCAATGGAAGACCACCCCTTTATTCGTCAACTCATTCAAGGGTGCAGCAAAGGTGCTGAAATCTTTGACGAAGCGGTGATAGAATCCTGCAAGACCAAGAAAACTTCTCACCTGTGTGATGGTTTGGGGAATCGACCACCTCTTAATGGCTTCAACTTTTGTCTCATCCACCACAATTCCCTGCGGAGTAACAACATAGCCAAGAAAAGAGACTCGTTCCAAGCAAAACATGCACTTATCAAGGTTAGCAAACAAACGTGCATCACGTAAGGCATTAAAAACAGAGCCCTAGGTTCACCGTCAGGTTCGCTCTGATACCACTTGATGTGGACAAGGGTTCCCGATCTTCCGAAAGGTTCTGATAATCAATGATTTAGTGGAGTCGTGACACAAATCGATCCGGCTTCTTGAACGAGCACGTTCCTGAACCCTGCAATCGCAGCACCACGTCTCCTCTGGTTATCAACCGTGCCGAAACCCGGTTGACCTCACCAAGAAGGCTAGTCCCTGCTTGCGAATCGAAGAACACAAACAAGAACAAAGAAGATTGTAACCAAAATTGCAGATGAATGATTAAGTTCACAAGTTGGGGTCATACAAACCGATCTAGCGGCGAAATTGTTCTTGACAGATTAAGCTAAGCAAAATCCAAAAACTAAAGATGGTGATGGCTACTGATATATGGAGTTTAGGGTCGTGCAAGCACCCCTTGACGCAACCCTAATGGGCTCCAACACGATACACGGCCCAAAGGCCCAAATACGGCGTCGCAGCGCCGGAACAGATTCTGAACATCAACTTGTTCGGTCAATTCCCGATGACTCGTAACGAATTTGGACATGGGACTTGAACCATTTGAAAGGATATCTTCTTATCTTTCTATCCATATAATGAACGCCCCAATCCGAGCACGTATGCAACCTGGGTGCCGGTTTTAGTGCAGACTGGTCCTGGACTCCGAAACGGACTCGAAATTGACTTGGTTTGAGCCTCCACCTTGACTTGAACGTCCTCGCTGATCCTCCATGACTCTAAGTCCTTCTCTAAGTGTTTCCTTGTCCTCTCCATTATTCCTAATCATAATATAATCATTAGGTAGCAATTTATTCTCAAAATCATATAAAGAAGAACTTAAGAACAAACTCACCTCTAAATTCAATTGTCTTGCACGAGCTCTTGTGATTGGATCTTGAATTACCAATGGAGGATTGTTGTGTATCCGAAGGAATGATGTTCGCATCAGGGACCCCTCGTCCCGTGACACCTGTTGCTCCTGGGCCACCACGACGTCCTCCCTCTCTTGGAGCATCGCCGTATATGCGTCGCTAGCGAGCCAAAGGTCGCCTACCGCCTCCTCCAGGGCGTCCGTGGGACGAGGGCCAGACCCTCTCCTCCTCGGTCTCCCGCATCACCTCGTCCATGGCCGTGACCCGTGCATCCAGCTCTGCTAGGCGACGGTTGTGTGCGGTCCGGCTAGCGGCGACCATGGCTTCCAGCGAGCGACGCCCTTCCTCGAGGCACGCCCACTCCGCGTCCAGCTCGGCTCGCCTCACTAGCTGGGACTGCATCCGGTTGGTCAACCCCTCAATAACGGTGGTGTTCGCCACCACAAGCGCCTGCAGGAGGGGCTCCGAGCCCATCGGGGTAGACGGAGTAAACGGGGACCGCCGCATTTTCAGCGACCCAGTTTGATTCGGTCCACCAGTGATCGCTCCCCGGTTCCGGGGGCTGGGGGAAGCGTCGCTCCCCACGTCTCATCCATGGAGCTGCGACGACGGTGACCTCCAGTCCTATGGCGACAGCAACCTCCGGGGTGACGCATCGCCCTCCGCAGTGTCGGTGGCAGGGGCACCATGTGTGGCCTCCACCTTGGGCACGATCGGAGAGGCCTCGCTGGCTGTCGGGTGGGCCGCGTCAGCCCCCGAGCCGGGGGCTCCCCCCGGGGCCCCTGCCTCGGTCTCCACTTCGGGCGTGGCACCGGGGCCCGCTTGGCCCCTCGGTGCCTGGGTCTCCGCGACCACGCCCGGCTGCCCCGCCTCGGCCCTTGCCTTGGCTGTCCGCCCACCGGACTCGGCCTCCGCCCGCTCGGGCACCCTGGGCCAGCGAGGGGGGTCATCCACGGGAGCACAGTGGGAAGGGGTGTCACGCCCAGAAATTTATCCCAAATGTCCAGACCATTTTGTGTATAAATCCATGTCTAGGAATCAAGCCAGGGTACACAAAACAACAAATTAATAAACAGATCCAAACGTAAATAAAGCGTAAATACTAACAAAAGAAGCACTTAATTACTATTAACCAAAAAACCTTAATTAACTGATATGTTTTAATGCCCGCGAACGGACAAGGTTGATGGAAAACAAACTCCGGTTAACGAGCCTCACGGGTCAGCGACTCGATGAGTCAACCTACCGTGGCACGGGACCACGCAAACGGTCAACCAAACCGGGGAACAGAACTGGCGACTCAAAAAGGCTCTAGGGTTTTAGAACGACTCGGTACGACCAAACCGACATGACACTACGCCACACTACGCACGAGCGTAGGCAGTGAGCAGCGAGTGAATGCATACGTACCACGGCGAGGGCACGGCTGCGGCTATGGCTAGGTGCGGCGGTAGCGAGGTCGGTAAACCGACACGGCTAGGCGGCTGCTAGGTAGCTAGGGTTTTAGGCGGCGCGGCAAGCGACACGGTGAAGCGGTGGTGACGCAGCAAGCGGCGCGGCAGCGGCAGCGATGTGGCAGTGGCAGCGGCGGTGCGCGGTAGTGGCTAGGGCAGCAGCGGCTTGCGGCATGGCAGCGACACGGCGGCTGCGTGTGGTACAGCAGTGGTACGGCAGCGGCGGCGGCGCGGTTAGGGAAGAAGCGGCACGTGGCTGCGGCTAGGGTAGCAGCATCATGCAGCCGCGGCTAGGGCAGCAGCACGCAGCTACGGCGAGGTAGCGCGGCGGCAACATGGCAGCGGCAGCTAGCGGCGACGAGGTGACGCAGCAGCGACGTGACACGGCAGCGGCTAGCAGTGGCACAGGGGCGGCTGTGGCGGCGCAGGGGAGGGGCGGCTAGGATTAGGCGGCGCAGGGAGGGGCTGGGTGGCTTTTATAGAGGTGGAGAAGGGGGGTTTTGAGTCGGGCCGGCCCAAGGGAGGGATGGCGCACGGCAAAGGGGGGAAAGGTGGCGCTCGGTTGTGGGGGTGGGGAAAAAAGAAATACGAGAGAAAAGGAAACCTAAAAAGGAAAGGTGGGGAAATAAATGCGGTGCCTTTTCGAGAAAGGAAAAGGAACTGAATCGGAAAAGGAGTAGGGCTTGGCTCGTCATACAAAACGAAACCGTGGAGACAAAAAGGGTCGGCGGATACAACGAACCGCGAACAGGGAGAGTGAACTGGGAACGGTTCACGACCAAAGGAGGGGAATGAAAGAATTATTAATTCAAAACCTGACATTTTAAATTAACATTATTATTTCCTCTGCTCTGAATATTCCACTGAAAATCCTGTTAATGTATTTTAACAAGGGGAACTCCAGAAAAATTCCACCTTGCCAATTCCAATTAATTAAATGCACTTATTAATTATGGTTTGCTCTAGGTTAAATGAACAATTTCTTCTAAGCAATTTATTTTATGAATTCAGAGCTAGAAGGGGAAACTCCAGGGTGTGACAAGGGGCCTCGCTAAAAAAAGGAGGAAAAAGAGGAAGTAAGCGAAGGCAGCAAAATCCGGGAAGGCACACGCAAAATATCGAGCCAAGATCATACCTTTGGGGGCGACGTTTGAACCTCCACTCTGGGAGTTTGATGAACTCCCCTAGCATGGCTCGGACTGCCCCACCTTTCGCAGCCTTTTCTTCTTTTTCCCGGCCTCTGGCGGCGCCGTTGGCGCGGCACCCGCTCGGTGGCAGGAGGTGGCGCACTCCGCACCGCCCCCTCGGGATAGAGACAGGGAGCGAGAGGACTCCCACCACTTCCGTTTCCCCTTCGGGTCGGAAGGGCGAGCGCTGCCTGAGCCTCTACCGGTGGCACCCCCTCCGTGGCCCCCTTGGACGGAAGGGCGCGGCCCCCATGGTCGTGGCTGCTGCCTGTGCCGCCGCCCCCACCGCGCTCCATGCCAGCGCCCACTGCCTGCATGACGGCCACGATGAAGTCCCGCTCGGGGTCGTAGTAGAGCAGAAGGATGCCCGAGGGAATCAGCGATGGCTTGACATCGCCAAGGCCGAGCACCTTTTGGACCACCACCTGGATCAAGACGTAGTAGAATGGGGGGATCAACCCCACCATGGCGAAGGAGAGGAAAAAGACCGAACGCTCCGGGTACTACGGCGACGGTCGATCCTCGCCGAAGATCACCATCGCCCGACCAGACGACATCGGCACGAACTTCTTCGGCAACCCCGCGAACCGATCGCTCATGATCCGGGAAGGAGGGAGGATGCTGCCGGGAAGCGGCACCGAGCTCCGTGTGATGGCGCTACCGGCGAAAGGAGTGAAAAACAAGAGCATGGTGCAGGCCGAGCAGCGAGCGAGAGCATGGCAGAGACGAACAGAGGTGCAGGAAGAGCTTGGGCGCAAGAGCTGGGGGAGAGATGAAGTAGCGAAAGGAGGGGAGAAGAGCCCCCTGCGGTTTCTCGCGCCCACTTCCTTCGCCCCCTCGATTCTCGCAGCCACGTCCTCTGCCCCCTTGTTTCTCGAACCCACTTCCCCACGCGCCCGTTTCGGCTAGGATGGGGTGGGCCCACGATCTCCTCAAGCAAGCGCGGTAATCGCGTCCATCATTACTCGGAGGCTGTTTCGGTTTACGCACATCACCCAAAAGATGCGGCAATCACGAAGTAATGGCCCATCGTTAACTGGGAGACGGTTCCGCTTCGTGCGGGACCCACCGCCAAGGCGCCACCACGCAAAGCCAAAATCGGACCCGCACACCCTTCACCAGGAGGGATGGCGTCAACCCTTGCCGCCGGCAAGAAGCGTCGCCTGGTGCTAACGCCGGGGGCTGCTGTAGGTGAGATGGGCCTGGGGGTATCGCGAGTAAAGGGAGAAGGCTACCCCGAGAATGCGTGGCACGCCCCGAGGGGGGTCGGGCCATGCGTGGAGCAGCAGCTACCTCCCGCGCGGGGGGTCGGGCTAACCCGAGCCCACCTCCCACGATCAGCCCCACGTGCATCGGTTGGGCGGCTGACGTCGGTGCCCACGTACCGCATTCAATGCGGTGGGTGAGCGTGCTAGAGGGCTACATGGGCTGACATGAGAGATGTGACAGCGCGCGCCGTACGCACGTGCCTACCGGTGTAGGGCGTGCTAGGCGCATGCTTCGTCCCGTCACATTTAATGCGAGCCTTTTGCTCGTCCTTAGTGCTTAACTGGCCCCTTTCTCCTTCGGTCGCTGGGGTGCTGTGCCACCCCTTGGAGGGCCCAGGAAGCTAGAAGTCTTCGACATTTAAAAGGAAGAATGACCGGGTGTCCGCCCAGTCATTCGGAATGATGACTGAAGGTGTACTATGATGGAATGTGCACGTCCTGGCACGTTGAAAAGGATGGCTCCCACATCTTCATATGTGTAGAGCTTTTCTTTTTCTCTTTCCTTCGAACCTAAGTCTAAGGCCTGTGTGGAAACCCATTGAAATATAAAAGGAGGTCCTGGATGAGCGATGGGGGGTTGGTCGTTTTCAGATGAGCGCCAAAGAGGAGAGAACAAACAATTGTATTCTCCCACATATCAAAGACACATCAACTAGACACACGGGAGTAGGGTATTACGCCTCCATGGCGGCCTGAACCTGTATAAACCTGCTGTGTCTTCTCCATCCCCAAGGGGCCCGAGCCCTTCTAAGCTTACTTCTCGAGATCTCACCCGTGCCCCTAGTTCGAACAAAAAAGGGGACCCCGCGGTTCCCTGCTAGAGGAGTTTCACCTCCCGATAGTCACCTTTCCCCATAGTCTCCCCTCGTGGGTTTATTTGGGGACGCCGATTGGACGAAGGTCTTCAATAAATTCTACGCAGCACACAATGACCTCTTCTGTTCCATACCCCTTGGCGATGCTTGCTTCCAGACGAGAATGGTTAGGAATGTACTTCTTTAGAACACTCATGTACCTCTCGAAAGGGAACATGTTGTGTAGGTACATAGGACCGAGAATGCCGATCTCTTTGACAAGGTGACATAGAAGATGTGTCATTATATTGATGAAGGATGGTGGAAAGATTATCTCAAAGCTAACAAGACATTGCACCACGTCATTTTGATGGGCTGATAATCTGTCTGGATTAGGCCTACCACTAGGTATCCATTACCCATCCTCATATCTATACCCACATTATTTGGGTAGGGTATGGGTAAAAAAATTACCCATTTAATTCTGGATATGGGGAGGGTATTACCCATTTTACCCACTTTATCCATACACATTTGCTACGGTAAAACTTAGACCTAAAATTTTTAAACTCGGTGTTCACATTAAAAAAAATTTCTCAAATTGACTGAAATTTGGAGGGATGATTTATTATATGAAAGAGTAACTTTGTACAAATTTTAGTCTATTTCTACATGTGGGACCCACAGATGCCTCTTCTCTTGTCCATTGGGTAACCCATACCCATTGGATAATACACACTTAATTTAGGTATGGGTAATCTTTTTATAAATAGGGATGGGTAAAATTGGTTATGAATATGGGTTATCCAATACCCTCCCTGTGGCAGGCTTAGTCTGGATCAATGATCTTCTGCAATATTGCATTCAGGAAAGCACACAACTTTGTTATTGTTGCTCGGATATTATCAGGAAGGATACCTCGAATTATAACAGAAAGCAGCTGTGTCTTCAACACGTGGCAGTCATGAGACTTTAGGTTTGTGAACTTCTTCTCTTTCATGCTTATTATTGCTTTATATTCGAGGAGTATTCAGATGGTACCTTGATGTTGTCCAAATATTCAAATATACTTTTCTTCTCTGTCTTGCTCAGAGTGTAATTGGCTCGACTCAAGTAATGGTTTCCTTTCCCCTTCGGTTCCGGATGAATGCCATCGCGTTTATTCATATTCTTGAGATCATTACGTTCTTCAAGTGCATCTTTCGACTTCCCATATAGACCAAGGAAGCCCAGTAGGTTGATGCAAAGGTTCTTAGTTAGGTGATTACGTCGATTGCGTGGCAGTAGTCTAAAATTTCCCAATAGGATAACTCCCAGAAAATAGATTTCTTTTTGTCTTTTTTTAACATTTTTATCCAAACATTTATAATATTATTCCCTACATCAATTTTCTCTCTCATCTTTTTTCCATATACCTATTTGATAGATAATGACGTATATAAATATAGCTAGAAATATAATATGTTAACCATATATCAACAGAGCATGAAGTTGCTAACCTTTTAGATCCCTTCGATTTATATAATATCACCAAAATATTTCCACCAAAAAAATTGGCAGCACCTCACCTCCTCCTCCTTGCAAATTTTTGCAGCAATGACTCGGGCTGGAAAGGAAGAAGACTATATAAAGGACATGATCTTTAGTACCGGTTGGTAACAACAACCGGTACTAAAGATCAATATAATCTTTAGTACAGTTGGTTACACTAACCGAGACTAAAGTGTCGATCTTTAGTCCCGGTTGGTGACATCAATCAGGACTAAAGCTCCCGAGGTGCCTGATAAGCCCTGACAAAAAGTGAACCGAGACTAAAGATCATCTTTTGTACTGATTTGTCAGACAACCGAGAAATTGTTAGGTTAGTACTAAAGATCATAACGAGTCGTTGGGCTTACGAACCTGTACTGTGATTTTCATCTGCCGAGGAATGATCGGTTCTCTAATAGTGTTGGGTACATTGCTAGGTTTGCCAATAACCGACGGCGTAGCTATTCGAATAGATTATACTCTGATCAGAGGTGTGCAACTTTATCCACAAGACGTGTCTTTACCCTGCGTCCCATGTCCTTGGAACCCGAGATAAAGAACACGACATAACCTTTCACTTACTACAATCCAAAACAAATTGACATGCATACACCATTGTTGCCCACTAGGTGCCCTGGGTTGAACTAACGATGTATGCCCCCGTGCATCTCAAAGGCCTTCACTTGCCAGAGATGTCGACCCTTCCTAGGGCTTCATCCATTCCTATCCATGTCTTTTTGTTTATGATCATATTAAGCTATGAGTTAATCCTTACCCACCAGACATGTGGTTGTACGGAATATGTTTTGTAACATAGGTCCGAAGACCGATCTTTATGATGGCTGACGTGCTACTAACAGAACCAAGCACATTGAGCCCAACCTAAAACAAGTTTAATAATTATGAAAAGAAGTCCAACATGTCCAGGCTAACAAGCCTCTAATCCATCATTAATCAAGATTATATGGTTATTCCCAAGGCCTAGATCATTAGAAAACAACTATATATATGTTTCTATTTGAGCATTGCTAAGCATAATCCTAAAATCTCTAGTAAGCACCGCATATATAGTTCTCACTAGATAGTTTTGGTTTTCTAGGGTTGTCCAAGGTAATTACTCAATATTCAATAAATAAGACCATAACAATGAATATAGGAAAGGTTAAGTAAAATAGTTATAACGCGATAAATTTAGTAAAGCGAATGCAATAATTTAAATAACATACTTTTCATAAATTAGGATTCAATGTGCTCAAGGGCAGCATGACTTCCCTTGCTCAAAGAAACGAACGTCCGAGACTTTAGCTACAGACATGAACTGAAGACTAGAACCTCCGAAAGGACAACAACTATAGGAGCAACAAAATAAGGCTATAACTCTAATAAAGAAACGATAACAGGAACATACATGGGTTAGTTAAGTTATAACAAAAAATAAATGAGTCAATTTGGATCTCATATGGCCAAGATACGACCATCCGAAATGAAGATTTTTAAATTGTTTAATTATTATTGTTCCAATAAATTATGTGTAATACAACATCGCTTGAGCAGCAGAGAAAGGATTGACTGACTGATAGGTAAGACCCACGGATCAGACGGCTAGTTCACCGTGGATCAGGTTCACCGAGACGATCCACGGAAAAAGAGCAGCGAGACCTACGTGTAAGCCTTGGGGAAAAGACTGAAGAGTGGATCCCACGTGATGGCAAACAAGCAGTCATATGCGCGAAAACGCAGCAACACGCGGATGGAGATGACAACCGGCGACTGTGGCACATTACTGGTAGTCACCGAGGACAAGGAAGAAAATAGGAGGGAAAGAGCGGAAACCGGATTCTCACCAGAAACACGATGACAGCTGAAATAGCGAGGACAACGAGGGGACGGCTCCTGTGACCTACGGGCTTGCTGAAGAGGCGGAGAATGGAGGGATTGGCGCTGCGAACTTGAGGGAGACGCTGGTGACGACGGGAAGCACTCGGATGAGGTGGGGACAGCGGCCGGAGGAAGAGGGTTGTGACATCGTTCGGGTCGATGGTGGGGACGGTGTTCCGAAGGTCTTCACTTGAATGGCACTGTTGAGGAAGAGGACGACGAGGGAAGTCCGACAGCGACAACGATGCAGTGGTGCGGTGCTCTGGCAAGGCGGGAGGGAGGGACTACTGAAGGAGGAAGAAGATCGCGTTCTTCACTGATCACTAGCAAGGACGAACTTCTGGCGGTCTCCATGCAAAACGGTGGGGTTGCCGGGTTATAGGAGGTTAATGCGTGGCCAGGGGTGGCGGCGCCGAGGTCTTCTGTGGCTTGGGTCTACGGGAAAGGGTGGCCGGAGGTCGCCGGCGCGGTCGATCTGGCGGGAGAGCAAGAGAGCTCGAGGTGGCTGCGAAAATGGATGGATGGGAGGAAGACGGCGCCATTTTATATGCTGGGAGGAAGGAGGGGAACGGTCGGGGGAGGAGCTCACCGGCCGGCCACGGGCCATCAATGGCGGCTATGAATTGGGAGGTTTCAAATCCGGCGATAGAAAGCCAAATTAATAGGGGGGGAATCGCAGAATTGGAGAGGTGCAAGTGGGGAAATGATTTTTGTAATCAATTTGGAGAGTCGTCCGGGGAGGCGGATCAACCTCGGTGGCGGTGCTAGGGAGAGGGAACTGGCGGGCTGGAGGTGGAAGACGACGACGCAACGGCTTCCTGGGCTGTCTGGGTAGCGCTCAACTGGGCCAATTACGGGAGGCCCGGGAGAAGGAGGGGACTTTGCTCATGGGCCGACGGAGGAGGATGGAAAAGCAGACTTTGGCTAGAATCGGCCCAAAGAGAGAACAGGATTGTTTTTAGGTTTTTTTATTTTCATAAACTCTGAAATTGTTTTTGTTGCATTAAAATAATTTAGGATAAATGAAGGAAAAACTGAGGTGACATTTTAGAGCATGGAGAATTTAAGATAAATACTCTAAGCCACATTCAAATTTTTCTTGAACATGTTTTAGTGTTTGATATTTCTCTTGAGCTTTTAATTATTTCTATTATTTATTTTAGACTCTGACTTTTTAATTTGGGATGAATTTATCAAGACATCACCAAAATGAAACTTGAAACAATTATATGAAGCTAAAATAGTTCAGAGTCCAATCATGGATTTTATCCCATATATATTACGGGCCACATCATGCACTACATAGATATAGGTGCTAGTCATATAATGGGTACCCATTAACCAACTTTCGTTAAATTGCATATATATGTACATCATGTCATATTCTTTTCTTAATTGTACTGACAGAGTAACTCAGGCTCATCGTCATTGGCATTATAATGTAGAGAATTGTTTGATTAGGTACAAGAGAGATAAGAAATAATCTATGTACATTAAATAGATGATAATATCTCCAAAAGTAACGTACGGTTTTCAGTTTCACTTTCAGCTGTCAAATAGCTCTTGTTTCGTGAAGAGTCCCATTTTTATCTATGTAACCAGATGCATCCCGTAACCAATTGATAATCTCCATGAAAAAGTGTAGAGGACAAGAGTTCTGACTTCTGAGATTCTCAATCAACTGACAGTTAGTTGTTTCAGTCATGCATGCTACTCTGTTTGGTATACATGCTTTTGTTTAATATTTTATAGTGCAAGTCTATAGATATATGTTCCTCAAACTTAGACTTGTTTGGAGCAGGGTAACCAATATTGCTTTGGATTCCAAGATGCTGGAATACAGGATGATAAAGGACACGAGGATATGATCCTTTTGGGAGGTTTGCATATATTGCTCTCCAAAAGAAATTTCCTTTTTCATTTTTTTTTTGTGCTAGAGCCATCACCCTGTTTTCTTTCAGACATGGTCATCTCAAATAAGGTGGTCATCTATGACATGGAAAAGCAAGCCATTGGCTGGGCAGAGCACAACTGTAAGTTTCAACTCGTTCAAATTTGATCGACAAAGTGTTATATTCCATTCTAACGCTAGCGAGGGCCTCAGCCCAATAGGAAGGATGCATGGAGGCTTGTAGATGGAGGCAACGAATGGAGTCATTGGTTAGGAGTAAGGAGTATGAATTGGATGCTGAACTAGCTGTACCCCTGCATCCGGGCTAAGCTAGCCGTGGCAAGGATAGTGTTATGGCTACAATTTAGGAGGTGAACGTGGTTGCACCGGTAAATTTGTACATAAGTAATCGTAACATTTGATCAACAGAAAGGCTTAGGAGGCGATGGTGCGATGCAGGGTACTCACAGCACGAGCAAAGTTCTGGTCGCGGCGCCTGGCGTAGAGGTCCCTAGCGCTCGCGGCGTGGGCCTGTTGCTCCATGGGAGCGAAGGTCACTCTAGTACAGGTGCGTGGCTGGTACCAGCGTAGGTACGCCTGGTACCCCTCCTCCGTGTGTAGCTCTTCGCCGTGGTCCACGACCTCCTCGGTTACGAGCAACCAGCCATCGACAAAAGGCCCCAACTTGGCGGGCCAATTGCCGGCTGAAGTTGACCCTTGCGCGAGTACCTACAAATTAATGTATCGTATTAGTGCGAACGACAGATAAAGCAAATTACTGTAAAATCATAGTAAAATCACTTACTGGTGAACGGCAGCTGTGACGCTCGTCGGAAACGGTACTGGAAAGGACTGACGGAAGCCGAACTGGCGCATCACGCGGTAAGGTGCGCGAGGCTCGACATAGATGTCGAAGACCATCGGAACCGTAGTCATCCAGTACGCCTAGTCCCTGGTGCAGAGTGTGGACAGGCCTAACGGTGCACCACCGTGGGTAGCCGCGACACTGTAGTGCTCCCACACTACATCGGTCGGCAGAAGGCGGTCGAACTCCATAACAAACTCCGCGTATGATCGCCTAACCTGGACGTGAGCCCATCAGCGCTGCAATACAATAAGGTCGATGTAATGTACGATGAACATAATAATAGTTGTCTAATATCAATGAGTACTTGCGACGTACCTAACACCGGCACCACAGAGTACCCATCGTTGGGTAGTCAACCTCTGGTCTGTCCTCGTATAGCGACGCCTCGTACGGGTGGTGGTCCACAAGGGGGCAGCCGATCGCCTCCACCGGTCGACCAAAGCTGCTAGGAGGGACCTGTCCGCATCCCAGCGTCTGGTCGGGTCATCGTCGCTGGTGGCGGCCTCCACCAGCCGAGACAACGGTAGGAGGCCGGCCTGACGCAACCTGCAAAAGCAAATTTATACGTCATTTAAAAAATTAACACAATGAAAAAATTTAAAAAATTCAAACAGTGCAAAAATTTACACAGCAAATCCATACTTCCCGACGAAAGAGTCGTGAACCTGAAGTCGCTCGCATGACGACCGTGGCCGGAACGTCCCAAGCTGAGGCCCCTCCACCACAGTAAGGTAAGACCAGTGGCGGTGATCTATCGCTGGATCCAACAACTCAGGTTTGTGCTGATGCGCCATCTCTGCAAAAATAAAATGTGTTACATGTTAGGGCAAGTAAGAAGGTAATAATATAATCGTAAAAACAAGTTATCTGAAACGGAAGAATACTTATAGAAACATCGTAAAGTACATGTTATTTATAAGATAACTTACGTAAGAAAGGGGCACATAACAAGAATGAAAAAACAGACAACAAAATTACAAGCCACGAACAATAAAGACATTACATGCCGAAGTCTAACAAGTGGTTCGCAACACTACACAATGCCATAACATCGATAAGTTCGAATGAAATTACAAGCAAAGCCTTTTGCCAACATAGAACACATGAACTACACCACGTAGCCGGATGTTCCACGAGGACGTCTAGGGAGGGGCCAATTTTAAGTAGTGCCTTCACCCATAGGGCGAGCTCCATCTGCTGCTGGTCCTGATATTACTGCCTCCGCCGCACTTGGTTTTTCCTTGTCTTTAGGACAGTACTAGTATGTGTGGCCACGTTCATCGCATTTGCTGCATCGTTTCACCCTGCCTGCCTCCGACTCGTCCATATCGTTGCGGATGCGTCGAGTCTTTCTCCTTCCAGCCTTGTCTCAGAGTTTCGATGGATCATGAATATTGATTATCGGATTGTTAATTTGTGTGAACTCCCCAACTATACCAAAGCCATAAATCTCGCCACTCCATGTGTGATATATTGCTTGCTAAGAGAAGTATTGTGACACATACACTCCATCTTGGACGCAACACTCCGATGCCGCAGCAATGACATGGGTGCATGGCCTGTGGAGCCATGAGAAATGACATGTGCCGTCGGCTTTGAGAACATACTCCTGCTTTACTCTCGTGCGGTAGATACCCCTGCCTGCCTTATCTTGGCAGAGTACCTCAAACTTGTGTTGTTGGGTACGTTGCACTAGAGCTCAATGTTTCATGGCCTTTGTATGCCACTCTGCTAGCTTTTTCTCCATGAAAGTTCCAAAAAAATGTTATTGTTCAGTATGGTGGGAAGAACTGCTTGGAACCACTCCCTAAAATACCTACATGTCCCATGTAAAATGAACTCCACTATACTAACTAGTGGGAGTCTACGGACACCGCGCATCACCCAATTGTAAACTTCCACCAAATTTGTTGTCATTATACCATATCTGGCACCACCCGTGTCATAAGTCTTGGCCCATTTCTCTTTTGGATCATTCTCAATCCACTGAGAAAATTTCCGAATCTGCTCTCCAGTTCTTCTAACCCGTGTTGGAATATCTGTTGGGAGAGCTCCGAGTGCTTGAGGAGGGTCAGGAACGGTGGTCGCTGGTCTCGCTGCACGCTAATCACTGCATTTGCCTATCAACTCGTCTAAACTCTTCCAAAGCTCATTCAATTTTTTCTCCTCGTTCTGATTGCATAGCCTCTAAAACATATTCATCAACTCCTTGTTCTTGAATTGCTCGAAGAAATTAGCTCCCATATGACGCATGCACCACCTACTCTGTACATCTTCCCACTCACCAGGGTATCCTCTATCCATACTCTGAAATTTTAACTCTTCTATCCCTCGAAACATACCGGCGTGCCTGTCATGTATTAGGCACACATTGGGTCTCATACCAACAACTTCTTTTTTAACCAGATGGAGGAACCAGTACCAGCTGTCGGTGTTCTCACTCTCGACAAAAGCAAATGCCAAGGGCAATACCTAATTGTTCCCATCTACCCCAATTGTTGTTAGTATCGGGCCCCGGTACTTCCCGGTCAAGAATGTCCCATCAACGCAAAGAACTGGACAACAGTGCACGAATATCATCTTGCATGCATGTACAGCTAAGAATGCTCTTTACAGAATAATCTTTGCTAGGATGTTCAATTGAGGGGAATGTCTTGATTGCACAAGAGCTCACAGGGTTTCTTTGTTGGATAACAGATAGCAGACGTGGCAAATTGTCATACGAGGCTTCATAAGTTCCAAATCTCATCTCTATTATTTTCTATTTTGCCCTCCACGCCTTGGCATAGCTAATAGTATACTTAAATTTCTCTTCGATATATCGGATTATTGACTTTGGTTCATATGTCAGATTGTCCACGACGTGCGCATACATCTCAGATGCAACAAATGCACATGTAATATTCCTGTGGTATTTCTGAACACCAGGTAGATAACATGTATGCTTGGTAACGGCTGACGCTATCCAGTCATCCTTCCATTTTCCCTTATAAGCGTGCACTCTTCAGGGACACTCATCTTTTTCCTTAACACACCAGGTTGCATGCCTACTAGAGCTACTACGCCATCTTCCTTTAGTGCGTTGACCTGATCCACTCCAATGTCAGTCACTTCAGTACTTGGCCCCTCGCCATCATCCATGTTCATCTGCACATTTGGATCCTTCGGATGAACATACAGAAGCATAGCTAGAGGCCACCCATGTTGCAATGCATTCTCCACATACCATCTCCACATCCGAGAGTTTTGAACTGGCATTAGTTCTCAATAAAAATCCTCAGTTGCCCGACTTACTACAACATAGATTGTAATGTCACTTGTCTGTGTATCAACTCCCAAGCCCCTCATCAACCATTTTTTTATAGAAGGTACACTCCTCTCAGCTGGTCTATTAATTCCCCTTGTTGTTACAATAAATTCTGACAGATCTACCCTAGTCGGTCCGTAACGGACATTTTCTTGACCATGCTACAGTTGAAATATAAGTTTACTGGACATAACTGTAAAGTAAATCACTAGGTCACTATATTACGTAATCAACGACTATAGCGTAATATCTTGTTTGCAATGTACCACAATTTTTATGTATGCTATTGTAATGCTACTCAACAGCATTTAAAACTACAAACCTAATAACTATAAATACTACATATCTACTAAGTTACCTATATCTAACAATACAAATACAAAGTTCTACAGTACCACAACTAAAACCATAATTCATATAGTGCATTTATTCAAACAAAGTTCTACAAAAATACAACTAAAATCCTAGTTAACATCATACATTTATTCACGTATATGATCTAGAAATACTACCTGAAATCGGAGTTTCAAACCGGCAAGGCTTCGCCTCTTCTTCTCTTCTCCTCCCCTTCTCCCTTTTTATTTACTATGCAGATGAGAGGAGGGGTGAAGAGAGCAGCGAATGAGGAGGAATTGCAGACGGTAGGCCTTTTATAGGCGCTGTGGCCTGCTGCCCTGGCAGAGGGCGGTAAGGGGGCCGCCTACAAAATAGCAGAGCCCCCGGGCGAGGAGCTGGGAATCTTGCACGCACACCCTTGCCGCCCTCTGCGAGGACGGCAAGTGGGCCATGTGCAAAATTCCCAGCATCGCTAAACGGCTGTCCCGCGCGCGTGTGCCACGTCACCTTGCCGCCTAAGTGGAGGGCGGCAAGGTCTATTTCTGCAAATATTTTCGACGCTATAATATTTCTGTAAATATTAAAAAAGAATTAGAAATAAAAAAATTCCATAAGTACATATATGGTCCTGGATTGATCTACACGTGCTACAGCTAGGCAAAATCACACACGCTGAACTCACATCTAACGGCCATAACAAACTAAGGTGACGTGGAAGCATCGCAGTACAGGAAAATAGGCAATAACTACACTAAATGGGATCACTTGTATAGGTATATAAGATCCCGTAGACATGTATTTAAGGGGGGCACATAGTAAAATCTAATAAACCGATTGATAAGAACCACCACAACTTTATTCAAACATCGACAGAATGCAATACATATATATAATATACTGTTTCCTGGAGATCAATTAACTCAATGTAACGCAATGCATGTACTGTACGGTCCATGATCATCCATCCGAATTATGGTTTGAAAGGTTAATTTCTGTGCGACATATATCGAATTATTTTCCAAAATTGATAAAGTGAAGCGTGGTTATATTAAAGGCGTCCATACATATGGTCGACTACACACAACCTGTTACATTTTTTTTCGTAAATAAGGGTCGCGAAATACAATAAGCCTGCGAAAGAAAAGCTACTAAGATTCCTAATAAGAGAATCTCAAAGTCCTTTAAACATGTTCCCTAAAGTTAAATTTCATAAAATCCCACCTATTATATATGGTCTAAGTTACACAATAAAACCATAAAAGTTTTAGCAAATGACACATAACTCTAGGAATTATGCTTCTAAATTTTTAAAAGAACCGCACCGTTAACTAATTTTATATACTCCTATATTAATATTTAAAAAAGCTTTACTGACATGCATATAACATTTATATAATGGATAAAACACTCATAAAGTTAAGATGTGATTTTTTAAGAACTCAAAAGTGTGGTTGATCAAAGTCATAATGACACAGGTAGCAGTTGGCCTGGTTAGCAATTTGAAGAAATCGCAGGGCAAAATCAGAACTTGTCTCTGATAAAAAATTTTGCAGCTGCACTTCCACCTAGTTCTAATTCCTTGATGGGTTGGAAGAAGAAATTAGTGCAGAAATACAACATTTAATTAATAATATTAAGAAAACCGGAATTTCTGATTGGAACTTGTCGAAACTTCTGATTTTGGGATCATCAAGCTCACTGTTTGATAATGCTAATACAATCTGAACTTCCAATTTGAACATCGGAAGTTCCTAACTAGTCCAATTCTAATGCAAGGTAAAATCAGTGCCCATTTTTCTTGGATTTGAGTTTATCTCTAGCTGCCAAGCCCAACTAGAGACCCTCAGACACACAACCATTCACATCTAATATTTTGTTTTTGTTTCCTAGGTTTTGGGTAACTTAATATTTGATGATTTTCCTATAAATTGTTCCTTATCCTCTAAGAACTTGATTTAATCTTCAGTGATTTGCTCATAAATCACTTGTTCGTCACACAAAACAGGACATGTCCTTTGGTGGTTTCCTCCAAATCACTCGTTCCTTTCACAAAATGTGATTATCTCATCAGCATCAGGTCATGTAGCTAGTTGCTACCATCGCAATCACCATTGCCACCACCATCAATGTTGTCACTGCAACCGCTGCCGCAGCTGTCATTGTCGCCACCACTACCATTGCTGTCCATCAACCACTGTGTCCGCTGTTCGCACTCGATTCCCTGAGTTACTTCTTCTATCCTAAAATAAATTTAATTCTAAAGATAAACCCAAGATATGAAATAGTAAATTTAATTCTAGAGATGAACCCAAGACATGTGACTCAATCTTAGAGATGAATCTAGACACATGTATCTAGATTCATCCCGAATAAATCTAATCCTAGAAATAAACCAAGATATGGATCATTAGGGATAACCTAGACACGTGTGTTTAGGTTTATCTTTAGGATTGGATTTATTTTGGGACAGAGGGAGTAAGATTAGTGAAGGCATGCACGGCTGGAAAGTTGAGCAGGAGGGGGATACATTTGCCGTCATTTACATAGACTCGTATGTCCTTCCTAATCTTTACTGGTGTGTCACTAATCTATATTTTAGATCATACTCACTTTATCTTATATAATATAAGGTATGACCAAACTCGCCACTATCTACGAAACTAACCTTTAGCTTATATTATCTTATATACTATAAACCATTTATAGCAACAAAAGTATAACCTAAATTTAAATGTCAATCCAATGATATTATTTTCAGCAAATAAAATTCAATTCATAATATATTAATTATTAGTTAAATATTTTAAAAATTGAATCTTAAATTACGCGCATGTATTATATTATGGGATGGAGGAAATAGTATCCAATGATTTATTAACTAATATAATATATGTGTAATTGACTTGTTTTTTCTTTTCTAGGTTCCTCTAGCATTAAAATTAAGGACGAAAAGACGGGGGCAATATACACTGTTCAAGGAGATAACGTTTCTTCGGGATGGAGAATTCAGTGGCAGATGCCCCTGGTTCTGTTGTTGGTTACTAAAGTGTCAAACTATCTACTTTTCTAACACAACGTAAACTCTATTTTCACCCAATTATTATGATTCCAATTCCTTTACCGATAAGATCTGTATTTGATTGGCATAAAAGATATAATTCCACTGTATCTGTCTTGATATAAAACAATAATGAATTTTCATATGGAATTCTCCTGCTCTAGTTTTCCTATAGGATTGAACATTAGTGTGTTTTGTCGATTGGCTGGAGTCCATTCGATGTCTCTGCTAGGTGTGCATGCACCAGAGCTTCATTTCATTTATCCAATGGTTACGTGTACATATGCTATACGCTGATAAATATATAATATGCACTGTAGCTTTGTATAGAGGGTAAGCGCAAAATCTGTGGTAGTGGAGTCTTGAGTACATGACTCCGTTTACCATGCATCAAATCCCAGTGCATTTAATGCTTCACGGATTTAATGCTTACTACAAAAATTACGCTTACTAAAAAAATTAATGCCTCACGGATTTATACATGCATCGACGATATAATTTCTTGACCTCTCGAATGTGAGCTACTTTCATTTCATCACTTCCAGGGGAAATCCATGGATTCAAATGGTTAAACATATATGTATAAGTTCGAATACAATTAACTAAGCCTACCAAACGAGATGAACGGTAGATTATGTGAGTAGAAATCTAATAATCAAATTTCGGTAGATTAAAAACACGCCTCAATCTCAAAATACAATAGAACACACGTCGAGCAGTCTATCTGACCTATTAGGGTTAGTTTGATCGAGACCTGGCCGGTTCGACCATCGGCCTAAAAGCAACAAAAACAACAAGTCAATACTTCGAAACCTATTTGATCGACCTCAAAATTTGACAAAATATACAATACAATCTATTTGATGAAAACAAAATAACGAATACACAGAAAATAGGAACCCTGTATTTTTATTAATCATAATTCATTAACATGAATGCTTACAAAATACATAGGATGACTCTTGCAGGAGTTCTCATTTTGCCTTCACGAGGATACTTGGTATGCTGACTAGAGATTGCGTGCAGTCCCGGTGCCTAGCAATGAGGTGACCAGTTAATTACATCCATAACACGAGTCTATGGAACACCTTCGATTAAGTTGCACTTATGATCGTCGTCTTCAAAATTATTTGCTCACCGAAGGTTAAATTTGGTGTGGATTGAATAGTGCATGGTAGAACAAGTGGCTTTGTTTTGCCAAACCCGGTCACGATACATTATTATTACGTCGGTGTATGGAATAGGTGTCAGAATGAATGGGATAACTTTTGCCTCGTCAATGCTCAATTATGTATTCGGGCCTTCATCGGACATGGATTTGTTGTTGTTTTTGCCTCGTCGGTGCCCAGCCATAAATAATATAGTGATCTGACATTGCTGGTGCTCAGTTATAATTTTGTCTATAAATAGACATATGTGGTGGCCATAGCTTTGTCAGCTTTAGCCAACGCATTTTCCGGCCTCATCGGTCTCGAACGTAGCGTCATTTATGTATTTTTTTGGTCTCCACTCCTTGCATCTTGCTTATTAACGCTTTAGACCGAACGTTCAACACGAAAACAAATATCAGACCCTCCACCTCACGCGCTCCACAACCCCATCGTCGTCCTTACTCTATTCCCCCATCTCTTCTCTCTCCCGCCTGATATTCCCTAGCCACAGCCCCCGACGAGGAGGTTGCCACCGTGACAAGGAGGTCGACTTGATATTCCTTAGCCACAGCCCCAAAACGAGGAGGTATGCCGCTGTTGACAAGAAGGCCGCCAGTTCCGTGGTCCTATCAGAGCCCGTGCATCGCATCACGACGACGTTTGGCCCGACAGCGACACAGGGATTTTACCATAATGCCGCCGAGCCGTGAGCCGCTGGCTTCCTCTAGCTAGAACTCGACTGTGTGTTCCTGCGCGGGTGGCAAGCTTTTGACATACTATTGATTATGCATTCATGAGCTTCTTCCTTTGTTCTCAGCTCCCATGATTTGGTTGCTAGTTGTGTGGTACTATTGTACAAGCACTGCAAATGGAGTAATGGTGGATATGGAGTAATGGTGGAGAGTTACATTTCATCAATCGATGCTTGTCCATGGTCGCCTTCTCCTCAAAGTATATGAATGCGTTCAGGATATGACCGGCCAGTAGTAGAATAGAGGAAGAAACAGATCCAGGCAACAAAGTAGAGGAAGAAGACGGATCCGGCTACCGGCATTAAGGAGGAAGGTGGATCCAGACTCCGTCGTAGAGAAAGGTGGTGGATCTGACCACGAAAGTAAAGAAAGAAGACAGACTATATGTTTATTGCATTCTATTGCATATCTTTGTTGCGCTTTATTGCATTCGAGTGTTTCATCCTCTTGTGTTCGAATGTTGCATATGACACACACCATATTTCTTCGATGTTGCACGTAGTAAGATCTTGATGTTTCAATCTGTTTGCATCTGATTGAAACATTTTTTACTAAGTGATGAAATACTTTTTATCAAGTAATGAAACATCTGAAACAATTTTTGTTGGAACATTTTTTTACCGAGTTATGAAACATATGAAACATTGTTTTATACATGGTGAAACATCATCTGTAGTTTTAACTGGGATTGGACGTCCAATCCCTAGTCGTCGGGATGTTTCATCTTCAGGAATTTGGGACTCGCTCCCAGCATGTGCCCCATAAAAACATGTGTTTTGATTAGAAAAATACATGGATAGTCCGATCCGCAGATTAGACATACAAAGTTTGCAATTCGAGAAGGAACGATCTAATTTCCAGAGCGCTCCAAAAGAAAAGAGGTACTCTGATCATCTATTAGGACACCCGGTTTACCAACAGGGTTGAAGGAATTTATTGATCGTACTCACCACCTAGCAATGTCATCTCTACCTGCGACATTAGCTTGATGATGAGGGATATTTAATCTCCACTGCGCGCATGGATTGGCTGTGCCGCTGTGATTTCTCCAGGAGCGAGTCTCTCTGTTTATCTCGTCGCTGTGTATTTTCTCAAGTCTCCATCTACGGGCACTGCAGTGTGAGGTCTGCGCCTTTTTATAGAGGTAAAGGCGATGGCGGCCTAGCCTAATCCCTTCCGAGATTCCAGCACAAGCCAACGAAATCACTCGTTAATTATCTGGATAAGTCATGCACATCCACACGATTGCTAAAGAAAGTCACGTATTAGGCCATCCCCAACCCAGAAACTAACAACTAGTTTCCATACTTTCCATGTCATATAGACACTATGTATAGAAACTATGTATCTAATGGATGGTATCTTGAAATTAAATTCTCTTCCAATCATGTCTCTTTTCTCTCCTTTTATCCACCTATCTACTTGTTTTTATTCTTGATTCTAATGTAGACATGGTTTCTTGCATGAGAAATGATGTCTTCATCATTTTACCTCTCTCCTCATTAACTCTATTGTCACATTAGATTTTTTGCTTATGTGACAATGTATTAAATGATATGTATACTAGATGACATGGAGGTTGGGGATGGCCTTAGGTATTACTGCTAATGACAGTGAGCCCTGCATTTGATTTTTTTTTTAATTTCTTCTCGCTGGAGATAATCAGCTTAATACACGTGGTCGTTTCCAACAGAGCAACTAATACTAGTCACTCTCTTCTTATTTGAACACCTCAAAACTTTAAACTATACATCAAATTTAAAATTTGTTTACACCAAAAAATTTTATTCGAAAAGAACGAGTCCAATATTGGGTATATTCGGACAAGTTTATTATTTGATAATTTTGGACTCACATGTCATACAATGTTGCTCCGTGTGGAAAAATATTTTTTTATTAATGCACAATTAATGCCTATTATTTGAAATATTTTTCGATGAATTTCAATTCAAAATTTCATCAAACACAAACCAAGAAACAACTCCACCAACAGAGTTTGCAAACTAATAAATGGTTTAAGGGAAACACCCTCAAAAGCCAGTTGTCCCAGAATTTCAGTAAATATGAACCAAACCCCAAACTTAAGCCAAATTAAAATGTATCAAGAAGAAAACAACGAAACCTTCCAGATCCAATGTATGAAGTATTATAAAGGTTTTGGATGATTAAACTTGAACAAAATTACTGCAAAACGAAGAATCACAAGTTCATACCAAAACTGGACATAAACGTAGGACTTAAGAAACTTGAAGAGATCGATAGTACCACTATAAGGAAAACGATTTTCACAGACAAGTGCTTTTCACTAATCAGGCGGGTATGATTTTTGGCACCAAACATCCGCTTGCAATAGGGGGCGGGGTGAGATGGCAGACTGCAGGTCTTTGAAATGATAGGTATTTCAAGTATATCAACACTCAGCCGTTTTGGTTCAAGTTAGACCCTTTCATTTTAGCAACTCAATCAAAAAAGGTATTTTACCTGCAGGACACCCCTTTGGGCAAAAGTTTGAGCATATGAATATTTGTAATGTGGCTGTAAGCGTAACAGGAAATTAAGATGTACATCAAGATGCTAATTGTTCTGATATAGAGCATGAAGTGCATGAAGATGATGGTGATAATGTTATTCACCATCAGCAGAATGGACCAACCACAATAATTGAAGCTAATTTAGCAGACAATATAATAAACAAGAATAAAGCACATAACATGTCTGAAGATAGTGAGGATGAAGATGACACCATACTGCAGTATTGTAGTGATAGTGACAATGGAATTGGTGTAGATGACATGTAGGAAGGCAATGATGATTTATAGGTGTTTCGTATTTAGGGTCACTTAGCTATATATATCTCGTCATATGCTGAAATGGAGGCAATAACTCTGTTTGTTTTGATGATCAGTTTTGCTGAAACAAAAGATTGCTTAGTTCAGTACATACATTCAGACCATTAGAACATCATCCCTTCCATAGTTCAAGCAAAAGTTTACTAAGCATGAGCATCAACACATCCATTCCTGGTTCAGAACTCACATTGCATAAGCGTAAACATCACAGGTTCAGATTCACATATTGCCATGCACATCGGCACAATTATTCCAAGTGCACTCCAAGCATTAAATAAGCATGAGCATCAACACATCCATTCCAGGTTCAGAACACACATTGCATAAGCATAAACATCACATGTTCAGATTCATATATTGCCACATCAGGGTTCACATCAGAGATTAATATACTAAGTTCACATTCCAGGACCTACTAGCTTCAACTAGAACTTCCATCGAGCCATATGCACAGCAAAAGAAGGCCATGTACTAACCATCCACCACTAGTGTTTCTATCCAAGAACAACCAAAACCCATCACAACATAACACTTCCCATCATCCAGTTGACCATCCACGTAACTATGGTTTTCATCCACTACACAACCTAGTCTAGCATAACCATACTACCTGGTCTAGCATATATACATCAAAAGACCTTCCCGTGTCATACCCCAACAACCCAGGACAAGGCAGCCACAACAGTAGCAAAGATGATCACAAGAAACCCAAGTGCAACACAATGCTTCTTCTTGATGCAGACACGAAGACAAGCCACACGTACATTTGCCAGATCAATCTCAGCCTGCATCATGTCCTTGAAATAGGTAAACTCAACCGCCATCTTGTGCAGATCAGCACTGATCTCGCCGAGACGGTAGTCCAGTGCAGCAAGCTTGTCATCCTGAAGCAAAAAAAAGCATAGAACAGCTTCAAAATCAATGGAAGCATCCTACTGCTTTCACTCAATTTATGTATAATGTCAACCATTCTAAATCACCCAAATAAAAAAAAACTATTTTGGAAAACTGTACAAATGAACCTTTCTATCTGTCCATAATATGAACAAACCCTTGAACAACACAACATCAAATAAACCCTTGAACCACCTATTGCAACATCATTGAACGCAAGAACTAGCAGCAGGTTACAGTATGAACAACACAACATCTATCGCAAGAACTAGCAAGAAAACAACATTGAACGCAAGAACTAGCAAGGACCACTTACCTATGGAACCGTACAAGATATAAATCATGCTCAAATTTGCTCTAGGTGATCAAACATCTGACAACAAATATATATTATAATTACATAAATTTTTTGAATAAGACAAATGGTCAAACCTGTGATAAAAATTCAGCACCGTCATCTTTAAAAAAGAGGTAGTATATACTACCTCCATTACTTATTAGATCGCATCGTTCACTTCTACGTACACGTTTGACCGTTCATCATATTTAAAAAAAATTTAAAAAAACTTCAATATTTGTAAGAAGATTATGTATCCAAGCCCATAAATGGCACGAGTGGTTGAAAGCTTTATAATAGATGAGATCATTGACTTTCGAGCACATAATTATAATTACGTAAATTATTGCATCAAAGTGATAACTAAACCCTCCATAAAAAATAAACTTGAATATTCTTTGTTATAAAATTGAAGTCAATAATAATTTTAAATTTTCCTTTCATTTTTGTATGGCTAAAATCATTTTCACTCAAAACACTAGCGTGTGGCGCCGAAATTTTGCGCCAAAAATTTCAGAGAGCGCAAATTGTGCCGCCTAATAAATTTCACCCACTTCCAATTTGAGACGACTCCGACTTCGACGATGACTACACACCGGTCTTCAACGGCGTCTTCATGGCAAACAATGAGACCGATGCCAAAGTGGCCGCAAGGCTGCAGGCAGAAGAGGCAGCTCGAGTTGGAGTTGAACAAGAGAGGATCCGACTGGATCAAGAACGCGCCAGACTGGATGAAAATAGAGCCAGGCTGGAACAGGAACGACAAGCCCAAGCGGAACAAGAGCGCCAACGCAGGGAAGCTGAGGACGCAAGACGTAGAGAAGACGAAGAACGCAGAAACAGAGATCTGGCAGCGGCAGGACGAAGGGCAAGAAACCAGATTGGGCAGACTGTCATCGACAACACAAACGTTTTTCTCACACCGCAACAAAACGCTATCGGGGCGGTCACCCTCCTTGACGCATTACTCGGCGCACTCCACCCCATGTTACACCGCTGATCAATCAAGTTAAAACTCTTGTTGCGGCAACTGTCCCGAATGCTGAAGCAAGTCGGCGACCCAGCGAATCCACATCAAGAGCACCTGGCGGCAGTCGTGCACCTCCGTCAAGAGTAAGAGAGAGCAGAAGCAAGACCAATTCACGCGCCGACCACCACAGCGGAGCACGCCGAGATCAGTCGGCCCAGTCGCCCGCGGCTCACTTCGCCCGTCCGTCGCATCACACCAGAGATCGGAGGATTCACTCCGACTATCATTGTCCACCCAAGGCTTCAATCGACCTGAGGGACACCCTCAACCAGAGGCGAAGAGAAAGAGGCATCGTAATACAAGACGACGAAGACTGTGAAGGGATTCCGGCTTTCACCAGTGATCTGCGTCGAGTGAATTGGCCGACTGGCTTTAAGCCGACTGGCATCGAGAAGTACGACGGCAAAACCGACCCTGAGTCGTGGTTAACCGTCTACACACTCGCAATTCACGCAGCAGGAGGAGGCAGCAAGGTCACGGCAAACTACTTGCCGGTGGCGTTGACTGACTCGGCCAGAAACTGGCTCGCCGGGTTACCGCGGGGCACAATCTGTTCCTGGAGCGAACTTCGTGACCACTTCATCGCTAATTTCCAGGGCACTTTCGAGCGGCCCGACACACATTTTGAGCTATACAACATCGTCCAGAAGCCAGACGAAAGCTTGCACGAGTACATATGCGCTTCTCCGAGAAGCGCAACAAGATTTCCGACGTCACCGATGACAACATCATCACCGCATTCACACGGGGGCTTCGCAACGATCTCTTGATTGGAAAATTCAGCCGCAAACCTCCGAAGACAGTCAAGCAGATGTTCGAGAAGGCAAACGAGTACGCCAAGTCAAATGACACAGTCAAGGCATCAAGGCAGTCAGCAGGAGGCTGGCAGAAGAAGGACTCCGATGCTACGACAGGACACAGTGGCAGCGGTGGAAAACACAAAGATTGCAAGCGTAAGCCCGAGGATCTAGTCGCCACCACCTCTAACCACCAAGGCCAGCGCCCCCGAGTCACCACCTACTACAGGATAATGAACGGCCCCTGCACGCACCATCCCAATAAGGGACATGCAGCCAAAGACTGCTTCATCTACAAACAATTTGCAAAAAGATACGCTGCCCAGATCAAGAAACTGACTGAAGGTTCGACCGCTCGGATCATCCCGACCGAGTGGTCCACCCGGGGCGGTACCCGCTGGTACTAGACCCAGTAATCCGCAACGTCAAGCTGAAGCGCACCCTCATTGACGGCGGCAGTGCGCTTAACATCCTCTTCGCCAAGACGTTGGATGAGATGCAGATTCCTCGATCCGAGATGAAGCCGAGTACAGCCCCTTTTCACGGAGTCATCCTGGCTGTCTTCGACTCCACTCAGCCAAATCACTCTCCCGGTCACCTTGGGACAAAGGAGAATTTCCGGACAGAGAACATCAGCTTCGAGGTAGCCGACTTCGAGACGGCCTACCACGCCATCCTCGATCGCACGGCGTTAGCCAAGTTCATGGCAATACCCCACTACACCGACATGAAGATGCCTGGACCACGCGGAGTCATATCCCTACGAAGCGACGTCATGCAAGCCCTCACATGCGACAAAGAGAGCTGCGAGCTGGCCCAATCTCGTGAGAGATCAGTCGGCCAACAAGAAATCTGACTAGCTGCATCAACATCACAGGAAGGCGAGATTCCAGCCAAGAAGATGGCCAAGACTGGGGAAGGCGACGTCAAGACCAAGAAGATTCCTTTAGATCCCTCTGATCCGTCTAAAACTGCTGTAATAGGCGCTGAGTTAGATAGCAAATAGGAAAGCGTGCTCATCACCTTTCTTCAAGCTAATAAAGATATTTTGCGTGGAAACCATCTGATATGCCTGGTATTCCTAGAGAGGTGATTGAGGACTCTTTGAATGTTAAAGAAGATGCAAAACCTATCAAGCAATGACTCCGCCGATTTGCACAGGATAGAAGAGACGCCATCAAGGAGGAACTAACCAAGCTGCTCGCAGCAGGTTTCATCAAGGAAGTATATCATCCCGACTGGCTCGCCAACCCGGTCCTGGTCCGCAAGAAGACTGGACAATGGCGCATATGCGTCGACTACACGGATTTGAACAAGGCATGCCCGAAAGACCCTTTCGGCTTACCTCGGATAGACCAAGTGGTAAATTCAACAGCCGGATGTGAGTTACTTAGTTTTCTCGACTGCTACTCGGGGTATCACCAGATCAGTCTAAAGGAGTTCGACTGCTTGAAGACCTCATTCATCACCCCGTTTGGAGCATACTGTTACATCACCATGCCCTTCGGACTGAAGAATGCAGGGGCTACCTACCAACGCATGATTCAACGGTGCCTTGCAACCCAACTCGGACGAAATGTGGAGGCCTACGTCGACGACATCGTCATCAAGACCAAGCAGAAAGACAACTTGATACAAGATCTAGAGGAGACATTTGCAAAACATACGCGCTTTCAGGATGAAGTTAAATCTCGAGAAGTGCACCTTCGGAGTATCGTCAGGGAAACTACTCGGCTTCATGGTGTCTCATAGGGACATCGAGGCCAACCCGGAGAAAATCAAAGCAATACTAAAAATGAAACCCCCGAGTTCCCAAAAGGATGTCCAAAAGTTTACCGGGTCAATGGCCGCCCTCAGCAGGTTCGTTTTAAGGCTCGGAGAACGCGGGATGCCTTTCTTCAAGTTGCTCAAGAAGAACGACGACTTTGAATGGACCCCGGAAGCCCAAAAGGCGTTTGAAGATTTCAAGACTTTTCTGATAACTCAGCCGACACTAGCTTCGCCACCGCCACAAGAACCGCTGCTTCTTTACGTATCGGCGACGTCAGAGGTGGTGAGCACAGTCCTGGTCATCGAACGCGCAGAAGATGATCGCCCTCAAAAGGTTCAGTGACCGGTTTATTTCATAAGTGAAGTCCTTGCCGACTCCAAAACTCAGTACCCCGAAGTGCAGAAGCTACTATATGGAGTCCTAATCACCGTCAGGAAGCTGGCCCATTACTTTCAAGGTCACCCGGTCACGGTGGTCACATCGTTTCCGCTCGGCGAGATCCATCGTAATCGGGAAGTCACAGGCCGTATCGCCAAATGGGCCCTAGAGTTGATGGCCTTGGACATCACTTTCAAGCCCCGAGTTTCTGTCAAGTCACAGGTGCTTGCCGACTTCATCGCTGAATGGACCGAGTGCTAGGAAGATGTGCCCACAGAAAAGATGGAATATTGGACAATGCACTTTGACGGGTCAAACAGGATTTCTGGAGCTGGAGCAGGAGTTGTCCTGATTTCATCGACTAGAGAACGCCTAAGCTATGTTCTCTGGATTCACTTCTCGGCTTCTCACAACGTAGCCGAGTCGAAGCACTCCTACACAGATTACAGCTTGCCATATCCCTAGGGATTCGAAGGCTAGTGGTTCGAGGACACTCCCAACTTGTGGTCAACCAAGTGATGAAGGATTGGTCATGCTCGACGACAGCATGGTGGCCTGCCAACAAGAAGTTCGCAAGTTGGAAGATAAATTCAATGGCTTGGAACTAACTCATGTCCTCCGACACAACAATGAGGCGGCCAACCGACTGGCTAATTTCGGGTCAAAAAAGGAAGCTGCCCCTTCAGATGTCTTTGTTGAGCACCTTCACCAACCCACCGTTTCAAGCAATTCAATTACTGAAAAGGAAGCTGGAGAACAAGTATTACTACTTGACACCAACTAGAGGACACCATTCATTAAGTATCTAAAACATCAAGAGTTGCCTCCCGACAAAAATGAAGCCGAACGAGTTCACCGCCACTCCAAGACTTATGCCCTCGTAGAAGAAGAATTACACAAGAAAAGCCCATCTGGAATATTGGAAAGATGTATCTCTCTCGAAGAAGGCATACAACTCTTAAACGATATTCACTCGAGAGTGTGCGGCAATCACGCGGCAGCATGAACTTTAGTCGGGAAGGCATACCGACAAGGCTTTTTCTGGCCTACAGCAGTCAGCGTTGCAAACAAAATAGTTCGAACATTTGAAGGTTGTCAGTTCTTCACCAAACAGACCCTCCTGCCAGCCCAGGAATTACAGACTATCCCCCTTTCTTGGCCCTTCGCGGTCTGGGGGCTGGACATGGTAGGCCCTTTCAAAAGGGCACAAGGCGGATACACTTACCTGTTTGTAGCAATGGACAAATTCTCCTAGTGGATCGAGACAAGACCAGTGGCAACTATTACCGCGGACAAAGCACGTGACTTCTTCATGAACATTGTACACCGCTTCAGACAAAAGTTTTAAGAAATTTGAAACTAGATTTACGATTTAATGCATGGCATAAATAAGTCACTACACAAGAATAGAGTACCTTACATATCATCTAGAAACAGAAAGCCTACGTCTGGAAGTTTTCTAACACGTCAGAGGCAATCTTTTCAGCTGAGTCTTGAGCTTGGTTGATCAGCTCCAGGGCCTCTTCGTCAGTCGTCCCGTCAGCAAACCCATCTCCGACAGCTTCCACTTCTACTCGGGGATACAGGGACTTCACTATGGCCAAGGCTTGGCTTGCACCCATTGCAGCTGCGTCCTTGATATTGCTAAAGTATTTCGCAGGAGCAGTGCGGAGCCCTTCGAATATCTAGACTGCGTCCTCCTGACTAGTCTCGAGCCCGTTTTGGTATATCGCATTCAGGATTGGGGCAGCGGCGTTGGCGATGTCGTCTCGGACGCTCTCCACCTTTCTCACCCTCTCGGCGAAGACTTCGAATTGTGCTTTGGTCTTCAGCTTATGTTCTGCACCGTCGTAAGTCAGAAACAGAGCCCGACTACACAACGTACTCCCATTCGCAAAGAGAAACCGGACATTACCTTCAAGGGCCTCCTCAGCTTTAACCTTGTCAGCCGCCAGCCGGGCATTAGCCTCTTCAAGTTTCTTCAACTGGGCGGTTAAAGATTCAATTCTCGTAGTTTGAGCTGCAAAAAGACAGATAAGCAATCGGACTAGTCTGACAAACGATGAGTTTATGGAAAAGTAATCCTTACCTCCAATTGTGCCCCGATAGTTGAAGCTGGCGTCCATGAGCTGGTTGATCTGATCTTTCAGCTTTCTTTCTCTGCTCTAAGCGTCTTCCCGAGTTCGCGACAGCTCAGCGTCGACTTTTTCGAGGGTTTCTAGATGAGTCAGCAGGGTGGCTTTTTCGAGGGTTTCTAGTTTCTCCAACGCGCTCGTCTTGGCCTCATTCCTAAGATGAATCCTCTGAAGAAAAAGATGAGTCAGCAGGGTGGTTGAAGCAGATTATTGAAATAAAAGGAGAGGGACTTACGTTCATTAGCCGAGTGGACTCTGTCATATTCTTTTTCAACATTCGGAGTTCTTCGTCCTCCTTCTCTCCGTTTATCACTATGCCTTGCAGAATGCCATCCCGATCCCTCAATTGGAGTTTGGTTGGAGGAAAGGAGTCCTCAACCGACTTGATCCTCGGGATCTCTTCTTCGGTTTCATCAACCAAAGGACCTAGTTCACGAAGTTTCGAGATGGTTGAAATTGAATATTAAAAATAAGTTGGAATACAGCAAGAAGGCATACCAGATATGATCTTGGAACGTTTGGTGGATGTCTTTTTTGACTGGTTAGTCGGCTGGATGGTGGCGTCTAGCTCTTCAGAGCTTGGTGGAGGGGTCCCAGATGTTGTCTCCTTATTTTCTTTTTCAAGGTTTCTAGGAGCAGGGGCCTGGTCAGATCTCTCGAGACCCCCCTTGTTTGACTGGGCTCGCGCTTCAGGTGCGCCAGTCGGAGTAGCAGTTGTTTTCTTCGACTGGTCTCTAGTCAGGGGCCCGACATCGGGAGCGGTAGCGGTTCTCTTCGACTGGTCCTCAGACAGGGGCTCGACTTCGGTAGAGGCAGCGGTTTTCCCTGACTGGCTCCTAGTCGGGGGCTCAGGACTTGACTCGGATGGAGCAACGACGGGTGGAGTTTTATCTTTGCTGCCTAGATCAATGTCTTTAGGTTTCCTGTACCAGACACGTTGAATTTTGATATCATTGCTTTCTTAGCCAGAGATAAAAGAGTATAAGTATGAGAGGCTTGAATAGAAACGACACCTTGAAGACCTTCGAATTTTAGGAGCTGGCCGACTGGCAGGAGACTTGGTCGGAGCCGGTTTGGCACTAGCTTGCGGCTTAGTTGTTTCATCTTCAGAGTCACTGCTGATCATTTTTCTCGCCTTCATTTTTTGCTTCGGGTCGCTCTCTTCAACGACTCGTTTACTCTTTCCAGCCGGATTGATGGTTGGCCCGCCAGATGGTTGAGGTTTCTTCACAGCAGTTTCTTTGTGAGCAGGCACAGGCGGCCTTGAAAAGAAGCGTTTGTTTCCCTGGCAAAAGGATTTTTTACACGAGTTAATACAATAATTGAATGGATGACAATATTCACAATTAGGCTGACAGATTTTTACCTCTGGAGGTGGCCGCACCAGACCATAAGGAATGACCGGAAGTTTGTGGCTATAGTCGACCGCAATCCTAGAGGAGAAGACTTTGTACATTCGGCTGCACATAACCTTGAAGTCAATGGAATCCGGATCATCCCGATTCGGGTCCGACTGCCCCTCGTACTCGTATGCAGGCTTGCTTCTCTCCTTGATAGGAGCCAGTCGGCATTTGATGAAGTGTCGAGTGACTTGTTCTCCCTGGAGGCCTTGCTGCTTAATCTCCATTAATCGAAGGTGTCGGAGGGTGAACTCCGTAGCGGGGGACTGTGTAGACCCCCTTTTTGAGTTCGGTCCAGGGCGCGAAAGAGAGGCCTTTCCCGGTTCGGTCCCGGTGCGCTGATGAGAATGAAAGATCGCGAGCAAGAGGGCGGTGATACACGAGCATGTATACAGGTTCGGGCCACCGATGAGGCGTAACACCCTACTCCTGTGTGGTGGACTATATGTGTAAGCTTGCGCTCTCAAGACTTGGTCTCAACTAGAAACGATCCAGAGAGAGGAACTCAGAGAGACCGAATCCTCCTTTTTCTAGGCCTGGCCCCTTTTATATCTCAAGGGGACACCACATGGCTAGACAGGCTATATCTAGAGAAAGGAGAAAGCTACTTTACAATTAAGAGCCACACTGTGGCTTGCAGCCGAAGTCATCCGTCCTGTAGCGCCGGTATGACTTCTGTCAGACCGCCCATCATGAAGAATGACGCTACACGTCATTCTCCATTAAACGGCTGAAGGCTTGCTTGTTCAACCGTAGGCTGTGCGATGCGCCAGGTGATTAGACCTGACGCACCAACTTCGGCGAGGCATGTGAGCCGGAACGGCTCATATAATCTTGAGGTGACCCAATGGGAAGCGCAGCGTACCTACCGAGCGTGCGCCGGTGTGCGCGGTACTGTGTGCTGTCCTATCGGTCATTCGGACCGATCGCACACCGGTCAGCCGACTGCGACCGGTGTCAGATGCAGGCGTGGGCGTCCCTTCGCATTAAATGCGGCACGCGAGTGGCGCAGGCGCACTACACCCACGCCGCCATTAATGAAGGTAGGTGAGCGCTGAGAGTGCTCACCTACTTCATTATACGTGGCAACGGCTCGAGAGCGTGGGGGGGGCCGACCCCTGCCGAGCTATCCCCTGAGGGGGTAGCGTGTCCTGGGAGGGCGGCTGCCACGTCGCCCTCGGGCCCAGTCCCCCCTTGGGGGATGGCCACGTGGGTAGATGGGGCCACCTCAGACCCAAAGTCGGCATACCCCTGGGCCCATGACACTGACAGAACGAGTAATTCGTTGGCCTGGGCAAGTTCATCCCCGACTGGAAAATTCCTCCAGTTCTCCTAGGGAACAGGGGGAAGACCAACGAATTCGGGAAGGCTTGGTGACGGATTGGAAATGTAAAATCAATTGGAGTGCCATCCTTTATTGGAGGTCTTAAATGGGAGAGAAAAGTACTTTTGCATAATGGTTCCCCGCAACTGAAACCCAAATCCGCCGACAACACAGAGGTTGTTTTTGTCAGGCTGAGGCTTAAGGTAGAATATACGACGGAATAGCGCGAAATGAGTTTGAATGCCAAGGAATGCTTCGCAGAGATGGATGAAGTTGGCTATGTGTAGTATTGAGTTGGGATTAAAATGGAAGATTTGGATATTATAGAATGCATGCAGCCCGCGGAAAAAAGAAGAGGCTGGAAGAGCAAAGCCAGAATAGAAGAAGGAAGAGAGTACCAAGATCTCGCCGATGTCGGGGGTTGGAAAATCCTCGCCGTAAGCGGGGCGCCATCCGATGATTTCCTTGGGTGGAAGGACGCCATCCATCACCATCTCCAGAAGATTTGACTCTTTCACATCGGACTTTGCCCATTGCTCGAAAGGGATTTCTCTCTCTTCAGCCATGGACGCGGAATGGATTTGAGAAAAATGGACAGATTTTTGTGGGAGAGCTAGAGGCAAGATTTGAGTCGAGTTGATCCGCTGCAGGGTCTGATGTGAGGAATCGAAATTTGGGGGCTGCAGGTGCGAGGATCTGGAACCCTAGACTGCGATTACTACGCGTGGTTTGGGGATTTTTGGCGAGGAAGACGAAGCAGAGAATGTTTTGACGGTTAAGTTTGGTTCCTATGTGATAAATGGGCCGGGAACTGCTAGAGGCAAGATTTGAGTCGAGTTGATCCGCTGCAGGGTCTGATGTGAGGAATCGAAATTTGGGGGCTGCAGATGCGAGGATCTGGAACCCTAGACTGCGATTACTACGCGTGGTTTGGGGATTTTTGGCGAGGAAGACGAAGCAGCGAATGTTTTGACGGTTAAGCTTGGTTCCTGTGTGATAAATGGGCCGGGAACTGTAGCTTGACTGTGGCCCTTGAGGCGTTGAAAGTCTGACATATGTCCCTAGGGCTTAAGCTTTTTTTTGATGAGCAGAAAAGAATGTGTCATGCATATTTTACGTTGCTGCAACTCGATTCTTTGGAGTGAGTACAGTGATAAAATCGCCACGTCAGTGAGCATATTTTATTGATCAAGTATTTTGGAAAGGCTTTGGCTTGATAAATACTTTGGTTATTTTTGGTGGTTGGTAAATCTTATATGAGATTAATGCCACATATGCTTTATTTTTCCCAATATGGTGAGGTCATGGATCCTTAGGGGCTAAAAACACATTTGTTTTGATAGTGTGTACATGGCATGAGCTGGATATTTTGGGAAATTCTTTATTCATAACATATAGGCTTTTTAATAGCTATTTTTGTTATGAAAATTTTTGATGATGCCAATTTTAGGTTGTTCATCATTATATTATTAATTTGCTACTTAGGTGGCTGACAAACCACTCGGCTAGTTGATTTTGTTGATTCTAACCATATGTTTAGTTTGTTCATCAAAAAATATACCCAGGTGCATTGACTAGATGAATTGAAAAACCAAAGTATTTACCAAGCCAAAGCCTTTCCAAAATACTTGATCAATAAAATACGCTCACACCAAATTAGGTGCATCTAGTCGATGCACCTAGGTATATTTTTTGGAATATTATTGAAAGATTTTCAGCCCTTCACAGTCTTGTGATTTGGATAATGCACTCGGGAGACTATGGCAGGGATAATTGAAGTACTTGGAGCTAATTATTTTAATTTGGGAGAAGATTATCTCATCGACTGTAAAGGTCTCAGGGGCTACTATGGATATTATGGGTACCATATACCCACAAGTATAGATTATCCGACTTGTTATTGGGGATATGTAATATATATGGAATATGTACAATATTAGAACTTGGGTATTACATTGACTTGTTTATCAAGGCACGGTCTGTAGTCCTAGTTTGTTAAGATTGTAAATTAGTTATATAAGATTTGAACCGTAAGGAGATAAATCTTATCTTGTAAACCCTTATCTTCCGGGTATATAAGGAGGACAGGGTGCCCCTTGCGAACATAAGCATTGTGAGATTAATTCATAACTCGGAGGCTCAAACCCCGAAACAGGAGGAGGGTATTACTTCTTCGTGAAGGCCTGAACCTGTCTAAATACTTTGTCCCATAATCCATTTACTTTTCCATCTTGTTCGCTACCCCCTTTTCATATTGCCAAAATCTAGTTTCGACAGATATGAATCTGTGTTTAAACTTTGTAGTACCTCACCCAAGAAAGCGGAGGCCAGCAACCAGGGGAATTATGCTTGACATATTACTAAAGCTATGGGAAGAAGGATGAAAATCTCTGTCATCGAGGGGAAGAAAAGGCCACATGAAGTAGTGCAAGCTGCCAAGTTTGCATCAGAGGCTGGAGTTATCATTAAGACTCGAACTCCCATCTTCACTCATTGGAAGGTATACAAGAACAATGATCAATACTTGAAATACTCCATGGGCAGGCTAGCTGTAAGTATTTGTCTACACTATTTGTGTTACATTCACCTCTGATATACCCATGTGTAACTTAGTAATGATTAAAATTCACATTACCAGGGAAGGCTGGCCATTAATGAAGAAGAGGCCAACAAGGGAAGCATGTGCTAGTGTATTCCAATCTGGTATACGACAGATGCGGTACAAGTTAAAGCAAGCCTACTTCAATGGTGTCCCCACTAATGAGATGAGAACCACCTCTCCAGTCTCTTGCATAACTGATCAACAGTGGTGTCTACTTGTTGATAAGTGGTCGTCTGCTAAGAGCAAGGTATGCGCTATCATATCACATATTCTTTCCATTTTCTACTTCTGATGGAATCAAACACATACATCTCTTGTAGGCAATCTCTGAACAGAACAAACGAAACTGCGGAAGGGTGAGGTTCCCTCAGGCTACGGGTTATCGAAGCTATGTTGCCCAGTTGCACTCATATGTAAGTGGCAGTTAATCTTCTTAACTAGTGTTTCTTTTTTATTGAAGAACCACTTTGGTATAATATTTTGGGAAAATAATTCCTCTGCAATTTCCACACTGGAACAGAAGTAGAAGAACAACGATGTACAACTTAGTGAAGTACACGACGAAGAACTTGATGCGATGGAAGTCTTCAAGGATTGCCATACCAGCCAAAAAAAGGTCTAAGTGATGCGGCAAGAGATGCAACTGTAAGCATAGGCTCATTTGCTTTTCCTAAATTCAGCTCATTTGATTGGCATTTGGATTTTTTGTTATATAATGTTGAGAACCTATAAATGTCAATCTGTGCCATATGCATAGGACTATAATTCTGTTAACTTTCTTAACAATCATAGTTCATTATGTTTATGAAGCTTTGATACCATATGCTGCCTATGGATATCACCAATAAACTGTACTGCAATTTGGGATCAATGTTTAGCATCTATAATAATGTCGTAGTCTCTTAAGAGGAGCTTAGTTTTGGCTATGTTATATTTTTGGTCACATGCCACTAGAAATTATATTGATTGACCTATTTTTGGAGAACGGTGTTGTGATGCATACTCCCTTTGACATATAACTCTAAACTAGTTGGATGCCCATGCGTTGCAATGGGAAAAAAGATACACCAACTTTAAATCTTGACGAGATGATAACAAATAATTAGTTCATTGTAACAGAAAAAATTCTTTTAGCATGAACAACAATTACATCTGATGTTAATGATCTTTACATATTTAGCAACATAAATAGTGAAATATTGTGATACAAATATGATAAAACAACACATAATAATTCCAAGGGCATCAAGAGGATCAAAGTTTGGAAGTCTACTGGGACTAGGTTACATCACCAATGCAATAGAGCATTGACCATAATACGGTTACAATACCAATACAATAGACGTTCAAAGTCTTACTACAACAAATTACATAGTGAACCATCATCTAGCGAGCATGCTAGTTAGAAGTATCCTGGGCACAAGATTTCCATCTACTTCTAGCAAGCATCATTGCTATGAATATCCTAGCCAAAAGCCAAAGGTCACACCTACATCCACCGAACGGAATCTTATACTTCTAGCAAGCATATAGTTAGAAATAAACCCCAAAAGATATGGATGCACTTCCCACCTCCCTTCATGTATCATGGAGAAGACTTCCCAGTAAGCTCCATATTGAGGCTACAAAACCATTCATAATGAACTATATAAGTGAAAATAGTTAATAAAATAAATATTTTCACCAAAAATTCTATTTACCTCTTCCTTAATTCACGAGCAACTGCAAAACTAGGATCAAACTGCACCCTACTGAAGCATGTAGTGTGCAGGCTATGGTCTGAAATAAAAGGTACAACAATCGTAAGATCGATGAACACAAAATTAACAAGGGGACATCAGCTTACCTTCTTCACGCTTTGGTCTAAGCATAGTTGCTACAATGATAGGTTGCTCATTAGAGCATCTCACCCATTTAGTTAAATGGTCGGTGAGCATTTTTTCGTTAACAACTAACTTCACGGGTTTGAAACTACGTAAACATAGACATAAACATGTCAAATTTCAGCTGTCTGATCAAAAATTTCAGGGAATTTGAAAAAAAATATGTGCATACCTGCCATCAACTATAAGAATATTCCTAAACTCCAACTGCCCGAAGGACGTACGTCACTGAATGTTGGAACACGTGGTGCTTCTACTCTTTTACGCTTCAACGACCCCATCCTAAATGCCAAAAAATAAATGTTCTGAAAACCAACAAAGTTGTGTTGCTATAGCAAATGATAAGGATTATACAGAGTCATATAACCTAACCATTTGTAGGAAGGATTTGGAAACTTATAGGATCAAGCAGAATACCATTGATTAAATAATGTAAACTACTGTCTATTTATGAAGTTCTCTTCACTTGTTTAGCAATAGGCTCATGATCATCAAGTCAAGTGCAATTCAGGCTATAATTCAATAAACCACAAACAAAATAAAAATTTTGATACAGTGAGGCAAACAAAATCTGAAAAGCATTATAAACACCTAAACTGCAACATTACACTTACTACAACTACAACATCTGAACATGGAAAATGGGTTTTTGAGTTATACCTCGAATGAGCTATAGAACAAGATGACAGTGAGCCTTAGGAGGCAACTTGTTCTGCAATGTGCCAATCAAACAATATATATAGTTGTAGCCGAAAATATTTGAACTCCACCCGCCATGAATCCAAGCCCGCCATCCTCTTCTCCCAAATTCTGACCAAATCATAGGTCGATTTTGTGCCTTCCCCGTGAAGAGAGAGGTCTACTGTCATGACTTGTGCTCCTGTTATACCAACCAGCCCAACTCCTTCATATGATCTATCAAGTGCTGAGAGAGGGAGAGACATGCCGTGTACACCACACTTCTACAATCACAGTGCGATGACATGCCATGGAAAATGCAGTGTGCACTAGTGAAGAGGAAAGTTGGATGAGACTGATCTTACCTTACATTCAGATAACTGTGTAGCAAGTACCAATGTGACTTGTGAGGCCCTTCACAGTGCGATGACATGCCGTATGGATTCAATGGGGCACGAGTGCTCCGCTGCAACGCGGCACCTACAATCCAGTGGAGCGGGATGGAGGATTTCGACGAGTCGTCAGCCACCGTTGGTGGAGCTCCTGACCTTCTACCGATAGTTGCCCCACCGCCGTAGCTCCAAGCCCCTCGCCGCCCTTATTCCGCCACCGCTCCACCCCATTGCCAGTCTCCGGTAGCAAGGGAAACGATGGGCGGCAGAACGGGATGAGGGGGAGGGAAGGGCGTCGGCCGGTTTGGGGGACTCGCTGCTGGTGCCGCTACCGCGCTTGCCGGGCCGCGCCATCGCCTCCGAGCTGCATACCCATTCTCAACCGGCAAGACAATGGAAGAGGGAGGGGGCATTGCCGGGAAAGGAGCCATCCTGGAAGGCAAGAAGGAAGGAGGGGGCGCCGGCCGGGGGAGGAGGAGGACGGCGCCGGTCGGGGGAGGAGGAGGAGACCGGCACTGGCAGGGGGAGGAGGAGGAGGATGGCGTGGGCCGGGGATGGAGGAGGACGGCGCCGGCCAAGGGAGGAGGAGCAGACCGGCGCTGGCAGGGGGAGGAGGAGGATGGCGCCGGCCGGGGGATAAGGAGAAGAAGCGCTGTTTCGTTTTGGCGATATGTGGATGACGGTGGACGGTGGGATAGATAAGAGAGATTGATTTGGTCAAATATAATATATACATTATATCTTTATATATTTTAAGGTTCTTTTTATAAACTTTGGATTCATATAAATGTGTGGTAATTTTGATGACAAATATGAATTTCGTAATGGAGTGATTTCACCGTATTTGTACGTATGCAATTTAGTTCAATATGGGCTCTCAATTTCTTTTCTAAGGCTGGAATATATTATATTTGTAATTTTGAATATTAATTAATCTCGTAATGGGTACTATGTGGACTCTTCTTTCATTAATACTTATTTTTAATTCAGAATTTCATTCATTTGTAACTGGATTTTTATTTGAAATCTTTTTTTCTAATTTTGGAAATTTAATTTATTTTTTGTTTTAAATTTTAATTAATCTTACATTGGGTTCTATTTGAACTTTCTTAAAATATTTTTCAGTGGTTACAACAGTTATTCTTAAAACAAGGCTGACAAGGAATTTTCTATTTGGTATATTTTTGCAAATGTACGGTGAGCTACACAGTTGCATATAGTGTTGAACAATTGATATAAATTATTCACAGTTGTTTATATGGATCAACAATCTATTTATCTATCTATATATTATATATTATTAAGGAAACTAAAAATGAAGCCACCACGCTCGATATAGAGGCTAGAATATAATATAGAAATTAAATAAAATTCAGAATTAAAAACTGAAAAATATTTTAAGAAAAGTTCAAATAGAACCCAATGTAAGATTAATTAAAATTTAAAACAAAAAATAAATTAAATTTCCAAAATTAGAAAAAAAGATTTCAAATAAAAATCCAGTTACAAATGAATGAAATTCTGAATTAAAAATAAGTATTAATGAAAGAAGAGTCCATATAGTACCCATTACGAGATTAATTAATATTCAAAATTACAAATATAATATATTCCAGCCTTAGAAAAGAAATTGAGAGCCCATATTGAACTAAATTGCATACGTACAAACACGGTGAAATCACTCCATTACGAAATTCATATTTGTCATCAAAATTACCACACATTTATATGAATCCAAAGTTTATAAAAAGAACCTTAAAATATATAAAGATATAAAGTATATATTATATTTGACCAAATCAATCTCTCTTATCTTTCCCACCGTCTACCGTCATCCACATATCGCCAAAACGAAACAGCGCTTCTTCTCCTTATCCCCCGGCCGGCGCCATCCTCCTCCTCCCCCTGCCAGCGCCGGTCTGCTCCTCCTCCCTTGGCCGGCGCCGTCCTCCTCCATCCCCGGCCCACGCCATCCTCCTCCTCCTCCCCCTGCCAGTGCCGGTCTCCTCCTCCTCCCCCGACCGGCGCCGTCCTCCTCCTCCCCCGGCCGGCGCCCCCTCCTTCCTTCTTGCCTTCCAGGATGGCTCCTTTCCCGGCAATGCCCCCTCCCTCTTCCATTGTCTTGCCGGTTGAGAATGGGTATGCAGCTCGGAGGCGATGGCGCGGCCCGGCAAGCGCGGTAGCGGCACCAGCAGCGAGTCCCCCAAACCGGCCGACGCCCTTCCCTCCCCCTCATCCCGTTCTGCCGCCCATCGTTTCCCTTGCTACCGGAGACTGGCAATGGGGTGGAGCGGTGGCTGAACAAGGGCGGCGAGGGGCTTGGAGCTACGGCGGTGGGGCAGCTATCGGTAGAAGGTCAGGAGCTCCACCAACGGTGGCTGACGACTCGTCGAAATCCTCCATCCCGCTCCACTGGATTGTAGGTGCCGCGTTGCAGCGGAGCACTCGTGCCCCCATTGAATCCATACGGCATGTCATCGCACTGTGAAGGGCCTCACAAGTCACATTGGTACTTGCTACACAGTTATCTGAATGTAAGGTAAGATCAGTCTCATCCAACTTTCCTCTTCACTAGTGCACACTGCATTTTCCATGGCATGTCATCGCACTGTGATTGTAGAAGTGTGGTGTACACGGCATGTCTCTCCCTCTCTCAGAACTTGATAGATCATATGAAGGAGTTGGGCTGGTTGGTATAACAGGAGCACAAGTCATGACAGTAGACCTCTCTCTTCATGGGGAAGGCACAAAATCGACCTATGATTTGGTCAGAATTTGGGAGAAGAGGATGGCGGGCTTGGATTCATGGCGGGTGGAGTTCAAATATTTTCGGCTACAACTATATATATTGTTTGATTGGCACATTGCAGAACAAGTTGCCTCCTAAGGCTCACTGTCATCTTGTTCTATAGCTCATTCGAGGTATAACTCAAAAACCCATTTTCCATGGTCAGATGTTGTAGTTGTAGTAAGTGTAATGTTGCAGTTTAGGTGTTTATAATGCTTTTCAGATTTTGTTTGCCTCACTGTATCAAAATTTTTAGTTTGTTTGTGGTTTATTGAATTTTAGCCTGAATTGCACTTGACTTGATGATCATGAGCCTATTGCTAAACAAGTGAAGAGAACTTCATAAATAGACAGTAGTTTACATTATTTAATCAATAGTATTCTGCTTGATCCTATAAGTTTCCAAATCCTTCCTACAAATGGTTAGGTTATATGACTCTGTATAATCCTTATCATTTGCTATAGCAACACAACTTTGTTGGTTTTCAGAACATTTATTTTTTGGCATTTAGGATGGGGTCGTTGAAGCGTAAAAGAGTAGAAGCACCACGTGTTCCAACATTCAGTGACGTACGTCCTTCGGGCAGTTGGAGTTTAGGAATATTCTTATAGTTGATGGCAGGTATGCACATATTTTTTTTCAAATTCCCTGAAATTTTTGATCAGACAGCTGAAATTTGACATGTTTATGTCTATGTTTACGTAGTTTCAAACCCGTGAAGTTAGTTGTTAACGAAAAAATGCTCACCGACCATTTAACTAAATGGGTGAGATGCTCTAATGAGCAACATATCATTGTAGCAACTATGCTTAGACCAAAGCGTGAAGAAGGTAAGCTGATGTCTCCTTGTTAATTTTGTGTTCATCGATCTTACGATTGTTGTACCTTTTATTTCAGACCATAGCCTGCACACTACATGCTTCAGTAGGGTGCAGTTTGATCCTAGTGTTGCAGTTGCTCGTGAATTAAGGAAGAGGTAAATAGAATTTTTGGTGAAAATATTTATTTTATTAACTATTTTCACTTATATAGTTCATTATGAATGGTTTTGTAGCCTCAATATGGAGCTTACTGGGAAGTCTTCTCCATGATACATGAAGGGAGGTGGGAAGTGCATCCATATCTTTTGGGGATTATTTCTAACTATATGCTTGCTAGAAGTATAAGATTCCGTTCGGTGGATGTAGGTGTGACCTTTGGCTTTTGGCTAGGATATTCATAGCAATGATGCTTGCTAGAAGTAGATGGAAATCTTGTGCCCAGGATACTTCTAACTAGCATGCTCGCTAGATGATGGTTCACTATGTAATTTGTTGTAGTAAGACTTTGAACGTCTATTGTATTGGTATTGTAACCGTATTATGGTCAATGCTCTATTGCATTGGTGATGTAACCTAGTCCCAGTAGACTTCCAAACTTTGATCCTCTTGATGCCCTTGGAATTATTATGTGTTGTTTTATCATATTTGTATCACAATATTTCACTATTTATGTTGCTAAATATGTAAAGATCATTAACATCAGATGTAATTGTTGTTCATGCTAAAAGAATTTTTTCTGTTACAATGAACTAATTATTTGTTATCATCTCGTCAAGATTTAAAGTTGGTGTATCTTTTTTCCCATTGCAACGCATGGGCATCCAACTAGTTTAGAGTTATATGTCAAAGGGAGTATGCATCACAACACCGTTCTCCAAAAATAGGTCAATCAATATAATTTCTAGTGGCATGTGACCAAAAATATAACATAGCCAAAACTAAGCTCCTCTTAAGAGACTACGACATTATTATAGATGCTAAACATTGATCCCAAATTGCAGTACAGTTTATTGGTGATATCCATAGGCAGCATATGGTATCAAAGCTTCATAAACATAATGAACTATGATTGTTAAGAAAGTTAACAGAATTATAGTCCTATGCATATGGCACAGATTGACATTTATAGGTTCTCAACATTATATAACAAAAAATCCAAATGCCAATCAAATGAGCTGAATTTAGGAAAAGCAAATGAGCCTATGCTTACAGTTGCATCTCTTGCCGCATCACTTAGACCTTTTTTTGGCTGGTATGGCAATCCTTGAAGACTTCCATCGCATCAAGTTCTTCGTCGTGTACTTCACTAAGTTGTACATCGTTGTTCTTCTACTTCTGTTCCAGTGTGGAAATTGCAGAGGAATTATTTTCCCAAAATATTATACCAAAGTGGTTCTTCAATAAAAAAGAAACACTAGTTAAGAAGATTAACTGCCACTTACATATGAGTGCAACTGGGCAACATAGCTTCGATAACCCGTAGCCTGAGGGAACCTCACCCTTCCGCAGTTTCGTTTGTTCTGTTCAGAGATTGCCTACAAGAGATGTATGTGTTTGATTCCATCAGAAGTAGAAAATGGAAAGAATATGTGATATGATAGCGCATACCTTGCTCTTAGCAGACGACCACTTATCAACAAGTAGACACCACTGTTGATCAGTTATGCAAGAGACTGGAGAGGTGGTTCTCATCTCATTAGTGGGGACACCATTGAAGTAGGCTTGCTTTAACTTGTACCGCATCTGTCGTATACCAGATTGGAATACACTAGCACATGCTTCCCTTGTTGGCCTCTTCTTCATTAATGGCCAGCCTTCCCTGGTAATGTGAATTTTAATCATTACTAAGTTACACATGGGTATATCAGAGGTGAATGTAACACAAATAGTGTAGACAAATACTTACAGCTAGCCTGCCCATGGAGTATTTCAAGTATTGATCATTGTTCTTGTATACCTTCCAATGAGTGAAGATGGGAGTTCGAGTCTTAATGATAACTCCAGCCTCTGATGCAAACTTGGTAGCTTGCACTACTTCATGTGGCCTTTTCTTCCCCTCGATGACAGAGATTTTCATCCTTCTTCCCATAGCTTTAGTAATATGTCAAGCATAATTCCCCTGGTTGCTGGCCTCCGCTTTCTTGGGTGAGGTACTACAAAGTTTAAACACAGATTCATATCTGTCGAAACTAGATTTCGGCAATATGAAAAGGGGGTAGCGAACAAGATGGAAAAGTAAATGGGTTATGGGACAAAGTATTTAGATAGGTTCAGGCCTTCACGAAGAAGTAATACCCTCCTCCTGTTTCGGGGTTTGAGCCTCCGAGTTATGAATTAATCTCACAATGCTTATGTTCCAAAATACTTGATCAATAAAATATGCTCACTGACGTGGCGATTTTATCACTGTACTCACTCCAAAGAATCGAGTTGCAGCAACGTAAAATATGCATGACACATTCTTTTCTGCTCATCAAAAAAAAGCTTAAGCCCTAGGGACATATGTCAGACTTTCAACGCCTCAAGGGCCACAGTCAAGCTACAGTTCCCGGCCCATTTATCACATAGGAACCAAACTTAACCATCAAAACATTCGCTGCTTCGTCTTCCTCGCCAAAAATCCCCAAACCACGCGTAGTAATCGCAGTCTAGGGTTCCAGATCCTCGCATCTGCAGCCCCCAAATTTCGATTCCTCACATCAGACCCTGCAGCGGATCAACTCGACTCAAATCTTGCCTCTAGCAGTTCCCAGCCCATTTATCACATAGGAACCAAACTTAACCGTCAAAACATTCTCTGCTTCGTCTTCCTCGCCAAAAATCCCCAAACCACGCGTAGTAATCGCAGTCTAGGGTTCCAGATCCTCGCACCTGCAGCCCCCAAATTTCGATTCCTCACATCAGACCCTGCAGCGGATCAACTCGACTCAAATCTTGCCTCTAGCTCTCCCACAAAAATCTGTCCATTTTTCTCAAATCCATTCCGCGTCCATGGCTGAAGAGAGAGAAATCCCTTTCGAGCAATGGGCAAAGTCCGATGTGAAAGAGTCAAATCTTCTGAAGATGGTGATGGATGGCGTCCTTCCACCCAAGGAAATCATCGGATGGCGCCCCGCTTACGGCGAGGATTTTCCAACCCCCGACATCGGCGAGATCTTGGTACTCTCTTCCTTCTTCTATTCTGGCTTTGCTCTTCCAGCCTCTTCTTTTTTCCGCGGGCTGCTTGCATTCTATAATATCCAAATCTTCCATTTTAATCCCAACTCAATACTACACATAGCCAACTTCATCCATCTCTGCGAAGCATTCCTTGGCATTCAAACTCATTTCGCGCTATTCCGTCGTATATTCTACCTTAAGCCTCAGCCTGACAAAAACAACCTCTGTGTTGTCGGCGGATTTGGGTTTCAGTTGCGGGGAACCATTATGCAAAAGTACTTTTCTCTCCCATTTAAGACCTCCAATAAAGGATGGCACTCCAATTGATTTTACATTTCCAATCCGTCACCAAGCCTTCCCGAATTCGTTGGTCTTCCCCCTGTTCCCTAGGAGAACTGGAGGAATTTTCCAGTCGGGGATGAACTTGCCCAGGCCAATGAATTACTCCTTCTGTCAGTGTCATGGGCCCAGGGGTATGCCGACTTTGGGTCTGAGGTGGCCCCGTCTACCCACGTGGCCATCCCCCAAGGGGGGACTGGGCCCGAGGGTGACGTGGCAGCCGCCCTCCCAGGACACGCTACCCCCTCGGGGGATAGCACGGCAGGGGTCGGCCCCCCCCCACGCTCTCGAGCCGTTGCCACGTATAATGAAGTAGATGAGCACTCTCAGCGCTCACCTACCTTCATTAATGGCGGCGTGGGTGTAGTGCGCCTGCGCCACTCGCGTGCCGCATTTAATGCGAAGGGACGCCCACGCCTGCATCTGACACCGGTCGCAGTCGGCTGACCGGTGTGCGATCGGTCCGAATGACCGATAGGACAGCACACAGTACCGCGCACACCGGCGCACGCTCGGTAGGTACGCTGCGCTTCCCATTGGGTCACCTCAAGATTATATGAGCCGTTCCGGCTCACATGCCTCGCCGAAGTTGGTGCGTCAGGTCTAATCACCTGGCGCATCGCACAGCCTACGGTTGAACAAGCAAGCCTTCAGCCGTTTAATGGAGAATGACGTGTAGCGTCATTCTTCATGATGGGCGGTCTGACAGAAGTCATACCGGCGCTACAGATCGGATGACTTCGGCTGCAAGCCACAGTGTGGCTCTTAATTGTAAAGTAGCTTTCTCCTTTCTCTAGATATAGCCTGTCTGGCCCATGTGGTGTCCCCTTGAGATATAAAAGGGGGCCAGGCCTAGAAAAAGGAGGATTCAGTCTCTCTGAGTTCCTCTCTCTGGATCGTTTCTAGTTGAGACCAAGTCTTGAGAGCGCAAGCTTACACTTATAGTCCACCACACAGGAGTAGGGTGTTACGCCTCATCGGCGGCCCGAACCTGTATACATGCTCGTGTATCACCGCCCTCTTGCTCGCGATCTTTCATTCTCATCAGCGCACCGGGACCGAACCGGGAAAGGCCTCTCTTTCGCGCCCTGGACCGAACTCAAAAAGGGGGTCTACACAGTCCCCCGCTACGGAGTTCACCCTCCGACACCTTCGATTAATGGAGATTAAGCAGCAAGGCCTCCAGGGAGAACAAGTCACTCGGCACTTCATCAAATGTCGACAGGCTCCTATCAAGGAGAGAAGCAAGCCTGCATACGAGTACGAGGGGCAGTCGGACCCGAATCGGGATGATCCGGATTCCATTGACTTCAAGGTTATGTGCAGCCGAATGTACAAAGTCTTCTCCTCTAGGATTGCGGTCGACTATAGCCACAAACTTCCGGTCATTCCTTATGGTCTGGTACGGCCACCTCCAGAGGTAAAAATCTGTCAGCCTAATTGTGAATATTGTCATCCATTCAATTATTGTATTAACTCGTGCAAAAAATCCTTTTGCCAGGAAAACAAACGCTTCTTTTCAAGGCCGCCTGTGCCTGCTCACAAAGAAACTGTTGTGAAGAAACCTCAACCATCTGGCGGGCCAACCATCAATCCGGCTGGAAAGAGTAAACGAGTTGTTGAAGAGAGCGACCCGAAGCAAAAAATGAAGATGAGAAAACTGATCAGCAGTGACTCTGAAGATGAAACAACTAAGCCGCAAGCTAGTGCCAAACCGGCTCCGACCAAGTCTCCTGCCAGTCGGCCAGCTCCTAAAATTCGAAGGTCTTCAAGGTGTCGTTTCTATTCAAGCCTCTCATACTTATACTCTTTTATCTCTGGCTAAGAAAGCAATGATATCAAAATTCAATGTGTCTGGTACAGGAAACCTAAAGACATTGATCTAGGCAGCAAAGATAAAACTCCACCCGTCGTTGCTCCATCCGAGTCAAGTCCTGAGCCCCCGACTAGGAGCCAGTCAGGGAAAACCGCTGCCTCTACCGAAGTCGAGCCCCTGTCTGAGGACCAGTCGAAGAGAACCGCTACCGCTCCCGATGTCGGGCCCCTGACTAGAGACCAGTCGGAGAAAACAACTGCTACTCCGACTGGCGCACCTGAAGCGCGAGCCCAATCAAACAAGGGGGGTCTCGAGAGATCTGACCAGGCCCCTGCTCCTAGAAACCTTGAAAAAGAAAATAAGGAGACAACATCTGGGACCCCTCCACCAAGCTCTGAAGAGCTAGACGCCACCATCCAGCCGACTAACCAGTCAAAAAAGACATCCACCAAACGTTCCAAGATCATATCTGGTATGCCTTCTTGCTGTATTCCAACTTATTTTTAATATTCAATTTCAACCATCTCGAAACTTCGTGAACTAGGTCCTTTGGTTGATGAAACCGAAGAAGAGATCCCGAGGATCAAGTCGGTTGAGGACTCCTTTCCTCCAACCAAACTCCAATTGAGGGATCGGGATGGCATTCTGCAAGGCATAGTGATAAACGGAGAGAAGGAGAACGAAGAACTCCGAATGTTGAAAAAGAATATGACAGAGTCCACTCGGCTAATGAACGTAAGTCCCTCTCCTTTTATTTCAATAATCTGCTTCAACCACCCTGCTGACTCATCTTTTTCTTCAGAGGATTCATCTTAGGAATGAGGCCAAGACGAGCGCGTTGGAGAAACTAGAAATCCTCGAAAAAGCCACCCTGCTGACTCATCTAGAAACCCTCGAAAAAGTCGACGCTGAGCTGTCGCGAACTCGGGAAGACGCTTAGAGCAGAGAAAGAAAGCTAAAAGATCAGATCAACCAGCTCATGGACGCCAGCTTCAACTATCGGGGCACAATTGGAGGTAAGGATTACTTTGCCATAAACTCATCGTTTGTCAGACTAGTCCGATTGCTTATCTGTCTTTTTGCAGCTCAAACTACGAGAATTGAATCTTTAACCGCCTAGTTGAAGAAACTTGAAGAGGCTAATGCCCGGCTGGCGGCTGACAAGGTTAAAGCTGAGGAGGCCCTTGAAGGTAATGTCCGGTTTCTCTTTGCGAATGGGAGTACGTTGTGTAGTCGGGCTCTGTTTCTGACTTACGACGGTGCAGAACATAAGCTGAAGACCAAAGCACAATTCGAAGTCTTCACCGAGAGGGTGAGAAAGGTGGAGAGCGTCCGAGACGACATCGCCAACGCCGCTGCCCTAATCCTGAATGCGATATACCAAAACGGGCTCGAGACTAGTCAGGAGGACGCAGTCTAGATATTCGAAGGGCTCCGCACTGCTCCTGCGAAATACTTTAGCAATATGAAGGACGCAGCTGCAATGGGTGCAAGCCAAGCCTTGGCCATAGTGAAGTCCCTGTATCCCCGAGTAGAAGTGGAAGCTGTCGGAGATGGGTTTGCTGACGGGACGACTGACGAAGAGGCCCTGGAGCTGATCAACCAAGCTCAAGACTCAGCTGAAAAGATTGCCTCTGACGTGTTAGAAAACTTCCAGACGTAGGCTTTCTGTTTCTAGATGATATGTAAGGTACTCTATTCTTGTGTAGTGACTTATTTATGCCATGCATTAAATCGTAAATCTAGTTTCAAATTTCTTAAAACTTTTGTCTGACTGCTTCAAGCCTAAAGCTCGTTACGGCCATCAAAAAGTTTTTAGTCCTTATCTGCTAGATCTAGACTTAAACAGGGTCAATGACAAATCGCATGAACAAAACTGATGTCGTACTCCATTATTATTGATAGCCCCCGACTGGCCACTCGAAAGAGATTGGTGAGTGGGCAGTCTAAGGGAAAAGGTTACAAAGAAACTTCTAGGTATAAAACCACTGAAGATGCTCTATATTCCATGAGTTGTCAACAATGGTTCCATCTTCACGTTTCAGTCGGTAGCCTCCTGAGCAAGTGACTTCCGCTATTATAAACGGCCCTTCCCACAGGGGGGACAATTTATATCTGTCCTTAGTCGTCTGGATCTTCCAGAGAACCATGTCACCGACTATGAAGGCATGCGACTTGACGTTGCGGTCGTGATAGCATCATAGACCTTGCAGGTATCTAGCCGACTGGATGAGTGCTGCTTCTCTGGCTTCTTCCAGTCGGGTTAAGTCGTCAACTCTATCAAGCTCGTGGCGTTCTTCATTGAAATTGCGGACTCGGAGGGACTCGAACTTCATCTCACTCGGCAGCATAGTTTCTGCGCCATATACTAGGAAGAAGGGTGACTGGCCCGTAGCTCGACTCGGGGTAGTGCACAATGACCATAGTACAGAGGGCAACTCTTTTGTCCATCGGCCGGCGTACGGGCACAGCCTGTTGAAAACCCGAGTCTTGATTCCTTGGAGTACCATGCCGTTTACACGCTCAACTTGTCCATTACTCATGGGGTGAGCTACTGAAGCATAGCAGATTTTGATACAGAAGTCCTCACAAAAGTCCTTGAATACGCCACTAGTGAACTGAGTTCCATTGTCGGTGATGATTCGGTTTGGCACGCCGAAGCGGTGTACAATGTTGATGAAGAAGTCACGTGCTTTGTCCGCGGTAATAGTTGCCACTGGTCTTGTCTCGATCCACTAGGAGAATTTGTCCATTGCTACAAACAGGTAAGTGTATCCGCCTTGTGCCCTTTTGAAAGGGCCTACCATGTCCCGCCCCCAGACCGCGAAGGGCTAAGAAAGGGGGATAGTTTGTAATTCCTGGGCTGGCAGGAGGGTCTGTTTGGTGAAGAACTGACAACCTTCAAATGTTCGAACTATTTTGTTTGCAACGCTGACTGCTGTAGGCCAGAAAAAGCCTTGTCGGTATGCCTTCCCGACTAAAGTTCATGCTGCCGCGTGATTGCCGCACACTCTCGAGTGAATATCGTTTAAGAGTTGTATGCCTTCTTCGAGAGAGATACATCTTTCCAATATTCCAGATGGGCTTTTCTTGTGTAATTCTTCTTCTACGAGGGCATAAGTCTTGGAGTGGCGGTGAACTCGTTCGGCTTCATTTTTGTCGGGAGGCAACTCTTGATGTTTTAGATACTTAATGAATGGTGTCCTCTAGTTGGTGTCAAGTAGTAATACTTGTTCTCCAGCTTCCTTTTCAGTAATTGAATTGCTTGAAACGGTGGGTTGGTGAAGGTGCTCAACAAAGACATCTGAAGGGGCAGCTTCCCTTTTTGACCCGAAATTAGCCAGTCGGTTGGCCGCCTCATTGTTGTGTCGGAGGACATGAGTTAGTTCCAAGCCATTGAATTTATCTTCCAACTTGCGAACTTCTTGTCGGTAGGCCACCATGCTGTCGTCGAGCATGACCAATCCTTCATCACCTGGTTGACCACAAGTTGGGAGTGTCCTCGAACCACTAGCCTTCGAATCCCTAGGGATATGGCAAGCTGTAATCTGTGTAGGAGTGCTTCGACTCGGCTACGTTGTGAGAAGCCGAGAAGTGAATCCAGAGAACATAGCTTAGGCGTTCTCTAGTCGATGAAATCAGGACAACTCCTGCTCTAGCTCCAGAAATCCTGTTTGACCCGTCAAAGTGCATTGTCCAATATTCCATCTTTTCTGTGGGCACATCTTCCTAGCACTCGGTCCATTCGGCGATGAAGTCGGCAAGCACCTGTGACTTGATAGAAACTCGGGGCTTGAAAGTGATGTCCAAGGCCATCAACTCTAGGGCCCATTTGGCGATACGGCCTGTGACTTCCCGATTACGATGGATCTCGCCGAGCGGAAGCGACGTGACCACCGTGACCGGGTGACCTTGAAAGTAATGGGCCAGCTTCCTGACGGTGATTAGGACTCCATATAGTAGCTTCTGCACTTCGGGGTACTGAGTTTTGGAGTCGGCAAGGACTTCACTTATGAAATAAACCGGTCACTGAACCTTTTGAGGGCGATCATCTTCTGCGCGTTCGATGACCAGGACTGTGCTCACCACCTCTGACGTCGCCGATACGTAAAGAAGCAGCGGTTCTTGTGGCGGTGGCGAAGCTAGTGCCGGCTGAGTTATCAGAAAAGTCTTGAAATCTTCAAACGCCTTTTGGGCTTCCGGGGTCCATTCAAAGTCATCGTTCTTCTTGAGCAACTTGAAGAAAGGCATCCCGCGTTCTCCGAGCCTTAAAACGAACCTGCTGAGGGCGGCCATTGACCCGGTAAACTTTTGGACATCCTTTTGGGAACTCGGGGGTTTCATTTTTAGTATTGCTTTGATTTTCTCCGGGTTGGCCTCGATGCCCCTATGAGACACCATGAAGCCGAGTAGTTTCCCTGATGATACTCCGAAGGTGCACTTCTCGAGATTTAACTTCATCCTGAAAGCGCGTATGTTTTGCAAATGTCTCCTCTAGATCTTGTATCAAGTTGTCTTTCTGCTTGGTCTTGATGACGATGTCGTCGACGTAGGCCTCCACATTTCGTCCGAGTTGGGTTGCAAGGCACCGTTGAATCATGCGTTGGTAGGTAGCCCCTGCATTCTTCAGTCCGAAGGGCATGGTGATGTAACAGTATGCTCCAAACGGGGTGATGAATGAGGTCTTCAAGCAGTCGAACTCCTTTAGACTGATCTGGTGATACCCCGAGTAGCAGTCGAGAAAACTAAGTAACTCACATCCGGCTGTTGAATTTACCACTTGGTCTATCCGAGGTAAGCCGAAAGGGTCTTTCGGGCATGCCTTGTTCAAATCCGTGTAGTCGACGCATATGCGCCATTGTCCAGTCTTCTTGCGGACCAGGACCGGGTTGGCGAGCCAGTCAGGATGATATACTTCCTTGATGAAACCTGCTGCGAGCAGCTTGGTTAGTTCCTCCTTGATGGCGTCTCTTCTATCCTGTGCAAATCGGCGGAGTCATTGCTTGATAGGTTTTGCATCTTCTTTAACATTCAAAGAGTCCTCAATCACCTCTCTAGGAATACCAGGCATATCAGATGGTTTCCACGCAAAATATCTTTATTAGCTTGAAGAAAGGTGATGAGCACGCTTTCCTATTTGCTATCTAACTCAGCGCCTATTACAGCAGTTTTAGACGGATCAGAGGGATCTAAAGGAATCTTCTTGGTCTTGACGTCGCCTTCCCCAGTCTTGGCCATCTTCTTGGCTAGAATCTCGCCTTCCTGTGATGTTGATGCAGCTAGTCAGATTTCTTGTTGGCCGACTGATCTCTCACGAGATTGGGCCAGCTCGCAGCTCTCTTTGTCGCATGTGAGGGCTTGCATGACGTCGCTTCGCAGGGATATGACTCCGCGTGGTCCAGGCATCTTCATCATCATGTCGGTGTAGTGGGGTATCGCCATGAACTTGGCTAACGCCGTGTGATCGAGGATGGCGTGGTAGGCCATCTCGAAGTCGGCTACCTCAAAGTTGATGTTCTCTGTTCGGAAATTCTCCTTTGTCCCAAGGTGACCGGGAGAGTGATTTGGCCGAGTGGAGTCGAAGACATCCAGGATGACTCCATGAAAAGGGGCTGTACTCGGCTTCATCTCGGATCGAGGAATCTGCATCTCATCCAACATCTTGGCGAAGAGGATGTTAAGCGCACTGCCGCCGTCAATGAGGGTGCGCTTCAGCTTGACGTTGCGGACGACTGGGTCTAGTACCAGGGGGTACCGCCCCGGGTGGACCACTCGGTCGGGATGATCCGAGCGGTCGAACCTGATGGGGACCTCCGACCATCACAGATATTGGGGGACTGCAGGTTGTGCCGCGTTGACTTCTCTGTCCGTGATTTTCTGTTTTCTCTTGGACTCATAAGCAAGCGGTCCTCCAAAGATATGATTGAGCTCGCTTCTGGGATCTTGGTACGCTCCTTGGCTTGGCTCATCATCGTTCTTCTTTTGTGCGGAAATTCCTTCTCCTTCAGTCAGTTTCTTGATCTGGGCGGCGTATCTTTTTGCAACTGTTTGTAGATGAAGCAGTCTTTGGCTGCATGTCCCTTATTGCGATGGTGCGTGCAGGGGCCGTTCATTATCCTGTAGTAGGTGGTGACTCGGGGGCGCTGGCCTTGGTGGTTAGAGGTGGTGGCGACTAGATCCTCGGGCTTACGCTTGCAATCTTTGTGTTTTCCACCGCTGCCACTGTGTCCTGTCGTAGCATCGGAGTCCTTCTTCTTCCAGCCTCCTGCTGACTGCCTTGATGCCTTGACTGTGTCATTTGACTTGGCGTACTCGTTTGCCTTCTCGAACATCTGCTTTACTGTCTTCGGAGGTTTGCGGCTGAATTTTCCAATCAAGAGATCGTTGCGAAGCCCCCGTGTGAATGCGGCGATGATGTTGTCATCGGTGACGTCGAAAATCTTGTTGCGCTTCTCGGAGAAGCGCAAATGTACTCGTGCAAGGTTTCGTCTGGCTTCTGGACGATGTTGTATAGCTCAAAATGTGTCGGGCCGCTCGAAAGTGCCCTGGAAATTAGCGATGAAGTGGTCACGAAGTTCGCTCCAGGAACAGATTGTGCCCCGCGGTAACCCGGCGAGCCAGTTTCTGGCCGAGTCAGTCAACGCCACCGGCAAGTAGTTTGTCGTGACCTTGCTGCCTCCTCCTGCTGCGTGAATTGCGAGTGTGTAGACGGTTAACCACGACTCGGGGTCGGTTTTGCCGTCGTACTTCTCGATGCCAGTCGGCTTAAAGCCAGTCGGCCAATTCACTCGACGCAGATCACTGGTGAAAGCCGGAATCCCTTCACAGTCTTTGTCGTCTTGTATTACGATGCCTCTTTCTCTTCGCATCTGGTTGAGGGTGTCCCTCTGGTCGATTGAAGCCTTGGGTGGACTATGATAGTCGGAGTGAATCCTCCGATCTCTGGTGTGATGCCACGGACGGGGGAAGTGAACCGCGGGCGACTAGGCCGACTGATCTCGGCGTGCTCCGCTGTGGTGGTCGGCGCGTGAATTGGTCTTGCTTCTGCTCTCTCTTACTCTTGACGGAGGTGCGCGACTGCCGCCAGGTGCTCTTGATGTGGATTCGCTGGGTCGCCGACTTGCTTCAGCATTCGGGATAGTTGCCGCAACAAGAGTTTTAACTTGATTGATCAGCGGTGTAACATGGGGTGGAGCTGCGCTCAGTAACGCGTCAAGGAGGGTGACCGCCCCGATAGCGTTTTGTTGCGGTGTGAGAAAAACTTTTGTGTTGTCGATGACAGTCTGCCCAATCTGGTTTCTTGCCCTTCGTCCTGCCGCTGCCAGATCTCTGTTTCTACGTTCTTCGTCTTCTCTACGTCTTGCGTCCTCAGCTTCCCTGCGTTGGCGCTCTTGTTCCGCTTGGGCTTGTCGTTCCTGTTCCAGCCTGGCTCTATTTTCATCCAGTCTGGCGCGTTCTTGATCCAGTCGGATCTTCTCTTGTTCAACTCCAACTCGAGCTGCCTCTTCTGCCTGCAGCCTTGCGGCCACTTTGGCATCGGTCTCGTTGTTTACCATGAAGACGCCGTTGAAGACCGGTGTGTAGTCATCGTCGAAGTCGGAGTCGTCTCCAACCTCAACGTCGGGTGGGTTGCCGTGAACGCTCTCCTCCGAAGAGCTGGCGTAGGCGGCGAGCTCGGTAGTGGAGCAGGATCCGAGTTTGGGTAGCACAACATTGACCTCCCTAAAGACAGATCCGATCTTAAACGAGATTGGATCAGATTTCATCCCTCGAAGGGATGGCGACCTTGAACCAGAAATCGTGAACAGATCTGTCGGTAACTCCATAGCGATCATCGGGTAGACTTGATCATCTCGAGGTAGGCTTGACGTAGGAGTTGAAGTTGGTGTAGATGTTTTTCCCGAGTGGCTTGAAGCCATCTTACGGGAGAGTGCTCTGGCGCTGATCCTGGCCGCGCTAAGCAAACCTAGCGGCCAAGAAGTGTGGTCTCCTCCTGACTGGTTGGATGCCAAGTCGAGAAGAGTGATCTTGCCAAAGTCGTCGGTGACGAAGTCGAGGCTGCCAAAGCGGTACGCCTGCCCAGGGGGGAAGGCGTAGTAGTCGATGCCTGATGATGATCCCATCTTACTTGATCGGTGATGAACTTGACGCTCCCCTACCTGGCGCGCCAACTGTCAAAACTAGATTTCGGCAATATGAAAAGGGGGCAGCGAACAAGATGGAAAAGTAGATGGGCTATGGAACAAAGGATTTAGACAGGTTCAGGCCTTCACGAAGAAGTAATACCCTACTCCTGTTTCGGGGTTTGAGCCTCTGAGTTATGAATTAATCTCACAATGCTTATGTCCGCAAGGGGCACCCTGTCCTCCTTATATACCCGGAAGATAAGGGTTTACGAGATAAGATTTATCCCCTTACGGTTCAAATCTTATATAACTAATTTACAATCTTAACAAACTAGAACTACACGCCGTGCCTTGATAAACAAGTCAACATAATACCCAAGTCCTAATATTGTACATATTCTATATATATTACATATCCCCAATAACCAGTTGGATAATCTATACTTGTGGGTATATGGTACCCATAATATCCACAATAGCATTCATCAAATAGTGAGAAAAAGCTTGAGGATTGGAACTAGAACCTACCTTGATCTGTGGTATCCATCTGCCCAGACTGGGTCAGCTATATGACCTGCTCTTCGTTGAGATCATGAACACCATCATGCTGGACATGCTGGACATATAACATAAAAAGTCTCATAAATGAATCACATATTCATTAGACAATAATGAGTTATCTATTTTAAGAAGCAATATCAGATAAATATGTAAATATAGTATGTGATACAATGATTACCTCTGGTGCATATCACTAATAGCGGCTGCCTCAGGCTAGCGAGGCCATCTGCCCTCCATGCCGAAGTCGACCCGGCCTTGCTCAAGTCCACAGTGACGTGGCACCGCGGGCCCTCTCGTTGGAGCCGGCAGCCCGCACGGTGCGTGTGGTGCGGAACGAAGGCTCCGTTGCCGTACGACTGTCTCCGGCTCGCCTTCGGCTCCGGCCACCTCCACGTCGAACTCCGGCTTCTAGGCGCTGAGGCCGCCCCGTCCCCGCCGCTCCACGCTTGGCTCCGCACGGCGTCCGCCGGCACGGCCAAAGGCCAGCACACGCATCGCCCGTCGAGTCCTGAGTCACCACGCCGGCTGCCTCCGCGCTCGACGCGACGAGGGTGAGCTAACCGCCCGGCCTCATCGTGCGGAGCCACCTCCGCGCCCTCGGCCGCGGCTGCATCGCGGGCCTCAAGCGGTGGTCTTGAATGGCTCCAGGGTCCCCAGCACCGCCTCCGCTCCCGTTGCATCTTCGGCGTGCCCGCAACGTTGCTGCGACCCGGCGGCGACAAGACGCCACCTCGTCTCTCGCTGCCCTCGGCCGACCACGGCGCGGCCGGCCCGAGCTTCGCCGCGCTCCACCGCGACAGCATCCGTGTGGCCCCTCGGCCTCTGTGGCCGCCTCCTCGCGCGTCGTGATCGAGGCGGGCTTGCCGTCCCGACGCGGCTTCCCACTGGCCCCGGCCAAGATCGACTCCGGGACCGCCTCCAAGGCCACTCCGCCGCCATACCTTGCGCAACGTCGTCAAGCGGCCACCTCCGCGACCGTCGCGGCCAGGACTGGTGCGTCGCTCCGCACGCATAGCTCCGCGGGTTCTGCGACCAACCCGGGGTTGGCTACAGCTCCGCTCTGCGTGACGCGGCCGTGGCTAAGGCCGGCTCCGTCGCAGACGGCCACCGAACGCGACCTATGCGGTCGCCCGAATTCCACAGTCGCCCGCGCGGCTCCGTGGCCTCCATGGCCGCCTCCGTGCCACCGCGGCCGAAGCTATTCGCCGCCGCCACACGGCAGGGTCAACCCCACGTGCTGCGGCGCGCACACGGTGAACGGTGCTAACCATGCCCCCCGCACGGGCAACTCGCCACCGCCGTTCGGCGCCCACGCAGCGGTCTCCACTCGAGTCCGCCATGCCTCCGCGCGGGCAGGCCGGCTGCCCCCGCACGCCACACAGCAACAGGCATGTGCATCGTTCTATTCGTATCTTTACTACTTAAAAAGTCTTTCATGGTGATTGTTATTCCTACAACTTTTATTTTTGACCATTACTAGATCCGCGAAATCGAATGGATTGCTGTGACAATCCTCCCACTCCGCCACCGTCGCCGCTCACCCATCCGCCGCCCAGCCCGCCACCGTCGCGCCCTCGTCCCCTCCTCGCATCGTCGCTTACCCATCCGCCGCCCAGCCCGCCGCCATCGCGTCCCCGTCCCCTCCTCGCATCGTCGCTTACCCATCCGCCGCCCAGCCCGCCGCCGCTCCACTCGCCACGAGCCACTGCATTTGTGGCCGGAGCGGCTCAGTTCTTTGGTATGTAACTGTAAGGCACAAACTGGTATGCTTCCTCATATTTTTGAAATAACCTAGGAAGGTTTCGTTGATTTGTTCAGGACATTGTCTTTCTCCCTCAATGGCTCCAGCCGCATCGGACGCCGGCGGTTGGCGAGCACCACAAAGACAGCGCATGCGTTTCATCGCCGTCTTGTGAGGTGAGGTTTCCTTTGGTTAGCAGAACAATCTGGTGAGTTCTGTTTGGATTCTATTTCAGTAATGCAAGCTTGCCTGGTCACCACATCTTAGGGACAATAGCTGAAGGCAATAATTAGTAGGAAACGAGATGAGCTAAATCCGATCTGAATATCTCATGTATATAACCATATTTGTTGGGGTGCAGCTGGCTATGATCCAATGACTGATGTTCTTTCTTGAGTTGCAGAATTGTGTGTTTATCGGAGACCCAATAGCAAAATAGTTGTCTGAACACCATAGCCAATGATGTATATATACAACCATGTTTTCATCAAGTGTGTGATGCTGTCAAATTTTGAGTATGTTACTGAAATATTGTGGTTGTGTGCTTTGTCTCACGATATATTGTGGTACTGAACGACCTACTGACTAAGCTTACCAACAGCCATTTTGTTTAAGGCCAGCCCTAACTTGTTTGGTGCCCTTTTATGCACTTCTAAAGCTAAAATAGCTATTGATTGATGTCGCGGTTAGTTTTCCTTTTATTGGTGTACGAGAATGTTTTACAAAATTCGTATAAACATATTATGTTTCAGACTTTCGGTAGCTGTAAGTTCTAAATTTTGAGTCCGACCTTCGAACCTTTCAATTGAACACCTGTCTATCATCACGATTTAATTCTTCCATGGCTTAGTAGTATCAACAGTTCAATACTACCTACATATTAGTTCATAACTAAATTGCAGGAGCTAATTTTAATTCAACACATTATTTTCTTTAGTTATGTGGGTAGATCAATTTTTTGTTTGCATAAATGGAGTCAGGTTTATATTTATTTTTGCATTCCATTTACGTGTAAACTTTTTTTATGCTCCTCTTTGATGAATGGAGTCAGGTTTATATCTGATTTTCATGGAAAGCTGTTCGAGGTTACTGGATCACAATCCATCCCGTATGGAGCAAGCTGCCTTATGAAAAGAACATAACTACATTTTCTATGGGTAAACATTAATTTAAAATATGGTGTGAAATTTGTTTTCTTTCCTGATGCACACGAATATTTGTCCAAGAAGATGTTCTTCTAGAATCTTTTAATGGCCACATAGTAATTAGTATTCTTTTGTAGTGTTCCAACGAAAATGAGCACCATATTTTCAGTAGAAGGGTACACATATGTGTTTGAATGATCAGCCATTATCTACTGAGACAATCTAGAGCACTGCACGAAAATGTGGTCAATTAGGCTTATGGAATATTGGATGTATGCAAAGCAAAATCTATATATATGACCAGTTTATGGGTTCTGCAATTTTCTGGTTGAGTCCTTGAGGTTGATGACAACTGGCTATATATGAGTTTTTGGTGATGACAATTGCATTCCTTGATCATTTATTAGAGTAAATTAATGCCTTTTTGTTGGTGATGGCATGCAATTGCATCTATGCTTACACTTTTGCTTGTCTCATGCTTGATCGTAACCTGCGTGTGTATTCTGTCCAGCATTCCTCCCAGCCACCCACGCGGTCCTCCACCAGCTCTCTCCCCCACTGCCGCCACCATCGATCGTCCCCATGATCCTCGCCTTCTGCCTTTTTATGTTTGAATAAAAGCAATTTGCAGATAACCTGCTCAGTAGCACTTGTGAGACAATCTTATCCTCACTTTAGAACTCTTTCAATTTGGCATGTGTGTTGCATTATAGTTCATGATTGATTACGCTTTAACCTCTTCAAATAATTGTTTCAGAAATAATAAGAACACATAAAAAGATATTGTTTCTTTGAATTTTTTTTAGGTGTTCAGTCAGCTTACTGGAATTTATCTGGCAGGATAGTTAGAGGGAATGAGGTTAATGGCTGCTCATTCTTATCTAGGACCCGGAAATCAGATTTCTTATTCATTAGAGTTACTTGTATACACAAAGCATATTATGCATACTTAAATGCGTACCACGCCAAGAGTTATCCATCTTCTGAATAAGTAGACATACAGTTGTGTGTTTGTTTAAAATTTAAATCCAAGAAGTGAAGGATTAAACTTCATTTTACATGTTAAGGCATAGGGATTTTTCTAGCAAAAATGTTCGTTTAAACTTCATTTTGCTGGTTTTGTACACCAATACTGTGGGTGTGTGCGTTATATGGTCTGCTGAACTGCTTTGGCTTTATGTGAAATCTGGGTCATTATCAATATAATGATGTTTTCTATATTAATTGCACCATGTATTTGATTATCAGAGAAGCATCCCTGTTCCTCTAAATATTTCTGACTTTCACAATATCAATTCCGGTTTATTCTGAGTGAATTTTCAATATACTCATTTTGATGTTAATCATGAGTGATTCGCATACTAACTTTACCACATCTGTTTTCTCGATCCATCGTTGTCATCTGTCAGGAGCACACCCATTCAAAAATCATCGTTGGACAACCACCTGCTTCTCTTCTTCAGATCCCTTGCTGTTTACCGTTGACGTTAGTTCCTTCTCACTTGCAGGTTGTCCTATTTTCCTCCACTGTTTTCCTTGTTGTGAATTGATACATTGGTTAATTAATTAGTACATGCAGTACTAGTCTTTTGCTTTTCCGAGGTACCAAAATTGACCTAGGTAGCATTTTGTTTTTCTTTATCATCTTGGCAGGTGGGTTGGTACATAATTGATTCTGAATATATAAATGCATCATGGAAATAGTTTTTCAAGCCAACAACAATTCATAGATTGGGCAGACTAAGCCAAAAATCAAATGGAATGATGCATAATGATATTTTGCATTCTATATTTTAATTTGTCCATTAGTTCGTTTTTCCTTCTTCACACGCAGCACAAATATAGATTCTTCCGCTGTAGACTTTTTTTTATTATTTTTTCGCATATTTTGCTTCAGGTTTACTTTGGAGGGTTGATAGGGACAAGCAGGAAAATTAGATGTGAACATCAAAAATCCATTATTGATTACGGTACGATTCCTATTGTCCTATGTTCAAATATGTATCACATTATTTGGAAAACTGGAGTTGGTCTAAACTTTGGCCTGGTGCACCTGCGATTGCCTGGAGCTATTAACCATGAACAACTTTGATCTTCCTGATTGTTTGCGAGTCCCAAACAGCACCACCAGTTTATTCACATGAAAGTTGTTCATGGTCATACTGAGTTTCAGTTTCCATTGTACTTACAGCTGTCTCATCATCTGAACTAAAGGTATGGCTAATCTGAAGTGATAGAGAAAGCAAAGATATGGCTATATACTTTGCTTTCAAGATGTTTTGTGGGTAGTTTTTATTACAGATGACTTAAATTTGCAGACAGCCCAGAACAGCAATATGAAGTCATTTTCCTTAACTTTCTGAAAATAAACCACTCCATATGCCTTTTCTTTGGTTAAAATCATCTCACATGCTTGCCATCCATTTGAAATGCTTGACAAAGCATGCTTTTAGTTACTGGTTTTCTCAGTTTACAAAAAATCCATGGAGTACTGTTTTTTTTATTGAAGTACTGTTATGTGCTCATTTCAATGCAATTTCTAAGTTGCAGAATGGAGCAATGTAAAATCTCTATTGCAAGGAATGGATCACACTCTTACGTGCTTTTGGGAAGACAGGAAAGTTCTCTTCTTGCTGCCTTAATTTTGTCCTGCATATTTCCTGCCTATTTTTGTCCACATGTATTCCTCCATCTAGCATCCCATGTATAAACCTGGAGTTTTGTTGTTTTCACTATTTTATCTGTAGAAATTAAGAGTTATGCGAGCGTCTCTTAATCCCCATCATTCCAACCATTCAAATCTTAAGCACATCTCTTTTTCAGGAACGTAAAGTTCCCTAAACTGACCGTGAGTGTTATGATTGGAATAACTATCTTCCTTCCATTGAAATATGAGCATCACTAATCCATTCTTTTTAATTTTGTCCAAAACTTCAAAGACAGTTGCTCTGAATAAAGCGTCTCGTTAGTTACGCTATGGCGGCTTATAAGCTGAGCGAAGTAAACAAGAATGATTTTAGGATTAGACTTTTATAGTTATATCCTTGCAATCCAAAATTTAAGGTGGGAAAGCAACGAAAAAACCTCTAAATTAATTCCAAAATTCAGATTTGGCTGTGCTTAGAAGATGAAGGCCTGCCAACGGAATAGTGTTTAGCACCTAGCACTCTAGCAGAGCAAATAATGTGATCTATAAACAGGTGTTAAGGACTTTCTTAGCCGCTATTCTGGATTCATGGACTAAGCATTAGGATGGGAAAAGCCGAATCATTTAGAAATCTTGTTTTCTTTTGAAAGTTAAATCATATGTTTTGATTAAAGTAACATTATGACTTCAATCGAAATGTTTATGTGTGTACTAACATTTATGCTTTCTTGATTATTCGGAGCAAAAATAACGTAGGAGGAAAATCTCCATGAATTCTTGTTAGTAAGCCGATTTTTGTTTGCGAGCAGTGATATTTCAATTTTTCATGGTCGGCCAACTGTAAAGAACTGAAACTACATATACATGAAAGCTTGACTCCCTTTGTGAGCCTATGATCCTGTTGTATCTGTAAACTCTATAGCAACAGCAGAATTATCTCTAAAGAGGGGTTTCTTCTGTCCCTTCTAAAGAAGGAAGTTGAATGCTTGTTTAAATGAAGTTCGAACTCCGAGTTTTCATTTCTTGAAGAATTTAATTTGCAGCCGGTTCTCTAAAAATTGGTTTATCGCCTATGCCTCCTATTAACATAGCGAATGCAATTTTACTGTTTACAGTTAAAATGAATTTGTGGCACATTGGTGTGAATTCTTATTTTCTAATACTTCACCATTTTTAGAATAATACTCCACCTTTTTTAGAATATTTTGATATGGACTTTTTTAAAGCATGTTTGCGTATGGACTATGGTTGGAGGCTTTCAGTCATGTAATGTACAGTGAAATGATTCTCGCGCAAAGTACGGGCAGCTAACTAGTGGATAAAAAAAAGGAGACGCCAAGAGGCAGGATATTTTCTTGTCTCGATCAGAAGATATTTACGTGTGTGCATGCAGGAGATTTTCTTGTCTCGATCATGCCCTTGCATGGTGTCTTTTTCTTTTGTCCAACCATGCAGATGCAGGATACGTCGTCGACTTCGATCGGAGGTTTCGGGACGCGCTCGGGCGCGCGCCCCTCCGCCAGAGGGCACAGCCCGAGCTCGCCCGTGGACGGCCGACGCATGCCCCGCCTCGGGCCATAGTACCTTGCAAGGTATAGTAGCACGCAATTCCTTTATTGATTTTTAAAAAAAAACCACAACGATTTTTAGCGTGAGACCACCGCGAGGCTTTGGTCCGGTGAAGCATCTCTGCTCACAATGATTTCTAGCGTCGAGATCGCAGCGAGGCTTCGACCTGGTGAAGCATCTTCGCATTTAGATATAAACCCCGAGGCCTGACGTTGAGATCAAGAATACGCTGAAGGGCTCCGATCCGGCGCGCTGAGTGGTTCTGGCCCGACGGCACAACGATTTTTTCGGCCAGGACGTAACAGTCGTTGTGTGCATGCATGCGTACACTGCAAATGTTGCGAGTCATGCGTATAGCGGATCAAACTGGCAAGAAAAAAAAAAAAAAAACGAAAGCTGGTAGCCGTGCACAGGTGCGATCAGCAGGAAAGCAGTAGTGTGCATAGTACTGTTCATATGGATAAAAAAAAAGTCTAGTGCCGCTCGAGCTGTAGCATGCATGCGCCTTCTCATGGACAGTGACGGTGTCAATGTTAGAACAAAGTCCAACATCTATGACAGGGACATCCTCCTCTGTTTAAGAGAGCCTAAGCGTGAATCCATTGGGGGAGAAGATGAGAAGAAGAGAGTGAGGATAACAGTTGAATGGATCCCGAATTGGGGAGAGATCCTCTCTCTTGCCCTTGGAGGGCTCCTTTTATTAGTATACAACGGTAAATTACATGCTACTCATGGCTGATTACACAGGGGTGATATTTGTTTTGGGCATATTCTAGTCCTTTATACACATTAGTTTATACAATACCCTAGGTATGGGGTTATTCCTCAACATGGCCCAATAGAGCATAGGCATGTGGACCAACCGACGAATGACACGTGGACCAACCAATTAGCAGCACGTGGATCGACCGACGAACAACACACGGACCAACCGACGAACGTCACGTGGACCAACCGACGAACGACATGTGGACCAACCAACGGATGACACGTGGACCAACCGCCGAACGACACATGGACCAACCGATGGATGACACGTGGACCAACCGAAGAAAGACACGAGGACCAACCGACGAACGACAAGTGGACCAATGGACAAACGACGAGTGGACCAACCAACGACTAACATGTGGACCAACCATAGAATGACACATGGACCAGTAATAATTCCACACGTGGTACAACAGCTGTTAGACACACATCTCGATAGTAAGACAACACGTGGCCAAACCGGATCATGACACGTCAGGTGCCCACGTCATCTGTCAGTGTGGATCATGCGACTGGATTTAGCCATGTCATACCGGTTAGCGGTTCTATGATGATTTCTGGGCTTATCCATGACAGTAGATTTTCGTCATAAAAGAGTGTAGATTCTATGATGAATTCAGTTCCGTCATGAATGGAACAACTTCTATGATGAAATTTCCCGATTCGTCATGGCGAAACTAATGTGACACTCCATTTTTTACGAATATGAATTCGTCACAAGTTCGTCACCAAAATTTCCTTACAACAAATTTGACGACTACCATGATATTAAGGTTTCATCATAGATTTGCACATTTCCACTAGTGCATAGAATCAGAATCGCATGAGATTATTCAGACATGATTGTATTAAAAATTGATTAGTGCCTAAAAAGCAAGAAATTATCCAGACATGGTTCTATTACAATGTATTATGGCCTAATTGACAACAACCTCTGGACTGTTTAGCAATTCCTGAACTTTATGTTATCTTTTGGAGAATTGAAACATTCAGTGTTGGCATCGACAGTTTGAATGGATAGGCTAAATTCCTAGCTTTGCTGCTCTAATATTATATATTCAATGCAAAATTTTGCTATATGACCTTTGTGGAATTGTGGTTAACATTTATATGTCGATTAGATAGCATGGAGACTAGGAGTAGACTTAGTAGGCAGTCCATAATAGATATATATGTTTACTGAACCAATTGTACTCTATATATGATATCAGTAGGGGTTGGGCGCAGTTACCCAGCATCGATCACAAGCAGGGCACCAAGTGACAACAGCCGATGAGTGGCCAACCTCTCTTTTGATCTGCTGCGCCGATATGATGTGTTTGGTACTCTTTCAGCTCTAGATATACCCGAAAGAACACAATGCTTATTCAAGCTTTTAAACCCACCCTATCTCTTCATATGCAACCAAGGTTCCGTGACTAATGACAGGCTCCAAGATTTTTGTGATAACTAGGTTACCACCCCAACGAACACCCATATCCCCCCTCCGGGCCTACGTGAACTAAATAGTAAATATCTTGATAATCCAACATCCAAGTGCAGCATATTATATATGTAGTGATTTGTGCCAGTGTTTGATTTTGTTCTAAATGCACTATGGGTACTATAGAATATAATAGTACGATTCAGTTTACTATATACGTACTCTGCTTGAACGAAACACCGTACTCTGCAATAAAACATAATTTTGTTTTACATATCTTGAGTTAAATTCCGAGACTTGGAAAAAAATATATTTTTGATATAATTTCATTGAATTTATTGAGGTTACATTATTTGTAGGATTTGTTCAAACTAATTAACTTCACTTTTATTATATTACACCAAACCATTTTTCACAAATATATTTAAATTGATATATATCGACAGTGTTTCTTTTCTAGGTTGTTATTATCCGGAACAAACGAGAAGCATTGGATGCCAAAAACAAATGAATCTTAGTATAATATTATTTTGGGAGGCAAGCAACTTGTTTATATATATTAAATGATGAAAAAAGTAATTATAAAATGTAATTAGAACAAATGATATCGTTTTAAGCGCACACATATACATATACTAGTTGATACCCTACACTTTGCTACAGAATATATGGATAAATGCACCTTATATATTATAAAATGATACATAAATACATACATACATACATATACATAGTGTGAAAATTATATGAGCTGGGGATTATGATTTGTTATTTGAAGTCTAAAATATACTAAAAATTTTTAAATGATGTGCTATGGTTACATGATGAGTTTTTAAGATTGTAAGTGCTAATGGGTAATGACATGTTATATTTGCATGTTAAATTTTAGAAATTAGTGGGTATCAAATAGAAAGGGAAAGATTTGAGGACGTTACCAGAGACCATTGAGTTGGCCATGGTATAGAAGCGATGCATATTTACATCACTATCAATTATATATTAGATTCTTGCCTAAATATATGACGTGAGCATGGAGGGAGTATATTAGTATTGAATTAATAATGCTTATTAGACTGCCATCACACTCCATGCGTTAGCCCATATGCGCGTGCTGCTGCTGCAAGCAGGCCTGCATCCATCGATCGAGAACCAGTGGAACAACACCACACATGCAAGCATGCATGGACCTGTGCATAGCAATCGTCCATCTATGTATATATGTTTTGCACCAACGACATTGACAGCCGCACCGGCCAGCAATTGGAGGGAGACAAAGCCGGCAGTACTAATGTTTACTACCAAATCCACTTTAATTTACTCTAGCAAGCTAAGTTAGCTAATGACACTACTAATGTTAACCTATATATTTGGCCTCCACGAACTATATATATATATATATATATAAGTATGTATATATATATATATGTATATATATATATGTATTTACATATATATGTAACATATATATACATATACATATATGTATACATATATATATATATACATATATATATCTCGATCTCTTACGTGTTATTAGGCATCGATGTACTGCAACACTATCAGTAGGGTTAGTTTCGGGGTCCCGCGCGCGCCCAACACATCATCTACAAAGCTAACAACAATGAACGACAGCGGATGATGGTTACCGAACCTCGATCTCCTTTATTTTGATGTGGTGTTTGGAACTTTTTTATATACCCCAACGAACAATGCATGCTTGTGCACACCAAATCGGAGAACATAAAGGTTGGCGCAAGGGGTCCACGCTGGGCTAGGGCACGTCGCGCGTTGGATAGATATAAATATTATTCGATTTTACTGTTTGTTTGTCACAGTAATAATAAAAAGCTACCGACCTCTAACTACCAATAGATATAGAAACAAAAATCTCTCTCCACGTATCGATCTCTCCTTTTGGTGTGTAGAAACTAGGAGTGAGAGCGTCTCCGAACTTATAATGGGATTTTAATTTTTGGATATTTTTAGAAAAGAAACCTTAATTTTAGAATTGGGTTTTATTTAGGGGTATTGTTGTTGGTCATACTCAATTGGGTTAATAGCTAGATCCATTTCAGGAGGCCAAATTATCTGAAATAGCTGTTATGTTTGCGAGTAGTTGGCTTGAGGGCTAGTTAAATATATATGTGCAGTGATATACATAGTTACCCGATCATGGATGGAGTGCAGCTATCATACCCATAGTATCTTTTTAATCATAGAGTTAAATAAGTAGTAAATCTAGACGTTCTTGATCAGGTGTGGACACCATGCATTGCAAACAGAGTCCACAGGATTGGACGCGGCATTCACAATAACGTCCAATATTCAACAATCCAACAGCCGTGGCCGGAGATGTGCTCGACCAAATCGCCAGCTCGCATCACTCTCGCTGACAGTTGGTTGAGGCGCCAATATTCTTTTTTGCTCCAAGCAGAGCATTAGTCGTCGCAGGCCAAACCGCCGCCGCCGTGTGCCGTACGTGCATGCATCCCGAGTGGCCAATATCGGGAGGGAGTGAAACTGGTGAGGCTGCCTGAGGCCACTGCAGTCCGCCTCCATAGGACTAGACTAGAAGGGCCATCAGCACCCTTCGTTCCCAGCCGAAGGGCCGTATTAGGGCGCGTTGTGCACGGTCCTGCCTTAATATTATGACCTAAAACAAACATCTGCATATGCTACCCAAAACTGGTGAACAATATATATATATATATATAGGATTGTTCCAATCTTCTGATTAATACCGCCCCATCGTCTACATTAGATTAATATATAGGAGTATATGTCAAGCTATATGAAAATACATGCATGTGCTCATTTATATATACGATAAGAAAAAAAATCCTTACTAACCTTCAAACTATCTAGACAATACGAATTACCCCATAATAAACTACAAAACTGAGAATTCTACCAGGCACGTACGCATAAGCTTGTTTGCAGGCGCACGCTTAGTACCACGCTGGACCACTAGGACACGTGGAGGCGGACGCAGTGCGTATGGCTCATCGTATGCCACTATATCCTCCCATGTACAGTGCGTTGTACGTCGTATCCTCAGTTTTTTCCTTTACACAAGGAAAATTAGTAAAAACTTCCCAACTCAAAAGAATCATCTAAATTTTTAAAACTTTAAACTCCAAATTTAAAACTTTCAATTTAAAATTTGTAAATTGATTTGAATGTTTAAGTTTGACTTCAAAGATTCAAATTGAGTCGAAAATTTTCAAATTTGAGTTGAAAGTTTTCAAAATTGGGTTGAAATTTTCAAAATATAAGTTGAAATTTTTGTGTTAAAGGTTTAAAAATTTGAGTTGAAAGTTTTGAAATTTTGATTTGAAAGTTTTAAATTTTGAGTTTAAAGTTTCAAATCTTGACTTCAAAGTTTTCAAATTTGAGTTGAAAGTTTAAAATCCATGTTGAAGATTTTAAATATTTAGCACTAGAGAGTAATTTGATTGTTTTCAAATTCGAATCGTTTGAAACACACTATATATATCAGTGTTACTGTTAAGGTGAAATTGGAAAAGAAAGGAAAAAAGACAGAGAAAGAAAGGTCGTTCGGTGCCATGTAGGCCACTGAAACTGGAAGAGGAAACGGATGGTAAGAAAAGAGAAGGGCGTGAGAGCGCGAGCGACTTTCTTAAGTCGTGTGCCTGTGCGTGTTAGCTGTCCCTGAAGCGGACTTTTTAAAGCTCGAATTATTGATACCATACGAATTTTTGTTTGTCCGTGACATACACGTGACGACAACACGGTAATCCAATCTGAAAAAAGGTAAAAAAACCATGGGACCTACATATCATATACCTCATCTGTCTCTTTTCTCTCTTTATCACCTGTCGCGCTAGGGGCGTGGCAGAGAGGGTGAGCAACAGGCACCGACGATTTAGCGTTGAGGGTGGTCGAGTGCGACAGAGAGATGGGGAAGGAACAAGATAAGAGATGGTGAAAGGAAGAAGATAAATCTAACGAATGGGAAGAAAATGGAAAATATGATGGTGATAGTATGGTTCCAATTTTATAAAATTTGAATAATACGAGTACGAGATGAATTATCATAACATTTATATAATGATACGAATCAAATCCATAAGATATAATATATATCCTTGGTGCACTAAATGTGCCACCACGTAGTGTGTGCGGCGTGGTGGTGCCACGTCTAGTGCAAGACCGGATGAAATGTATTAATTCATTAGACATAGATGCAGGATGCATACTTCGCTAGAATCTTGAACATGCAGATAAAAGGCCGAAGTACTGCAGCAAAAGGTGTAGGCATGCATGGCCCAAACCTGAAGCACATAGAACACGTTGTTAGCATCGTTTTTGAAAGACAGTATATGTGGTGCAAGTTATTGAGATAAAAAAACCTTTATCCTCGGGGTTAATTCCATATATACATTGAGGAACAACAATGTAAAATAATTTATGCTTATTTTGTTTTTCAAAACTGACTTGCCCTTAGGTAGGGAAAATAATTAATGTGTAGAACCATTGCATGCATGGAAATCATTGTTATCATAAGAATTTTATCAACATCAGCAGGAAATAATTAATATTGGAGATTAATTGGGATGCGTCCAGAATCGATTCTTTTTTTCTTGAACGACTCTCATTAAACAGTGGAAATTTCATATTAATATAGTAAGAAAAAATTACAAGATTACAACTCTATAAGTACATATCGTAACCAGGAAAAATAAAAACAAGCACACCGCTACCATGAACTGGCAGCTCCTCACACAACATCCTGAAGAAGACAGTTGCACCAAGCCAACTGCCGTTAAGGGGGTTGAAAATGCCTTGCCCAAACACCAGCTCAACACAGAAGACATCGAAAAGGGAATGAGGAGTAGAATTGGGAGAGAGAGAGAAAGAGATGCACTCATCCATCGCCCCATCTTGATGACAACAACCAAGAACCGTCGGCATCAAAACCGAGAGAAGGCAACGAAGGCAAGGAACGAAGTCTTCAAGAAGGCCATGGTGTCATAGACATCATTGTTGCCCATCGAACTGGACTTGGTTTTCACTTCATGGGTCTCGACAGAGGGGACGAGTGGCTGCTCGACAATATCCCAAGGGGGGGAACGTGGCGTCCGAGGAAATTAGCGTTGCTGGCCCAGGATGTCCAAGCTTGGGTTTCGCCTGCAACTTCCACACCCATCCCTTCCATCACCATCCCAGAGCTACGACGCCTACTCAACCTCTGCCCACTCGAACCTTTGCTGCACTAGCGCCCCACCTCCATCCAACCTAGACTCGATGCCTCTTACAGCCACATCGCCTCCTGCAGCTCGCTGGTGGTGTAGTTGGCTCCTACCATCTGCCTCTCCTATCATCGACGCAACGCCACAGGGCCGCCTGTTGCACCCAACTATGCTGATCTCTTATTGTCGCAGCCACCCCAGCCTCCGTCGCCGCCGGGCGCATCGGCCTCCCTACCGTCGCCTATGCCATCATCCTCGTCCTCCACCAACCGCATCGTGCATTGCTCCCGCGCTTCCTGCGACACTGCGCCTTCTCCCGTAGCCACATCATGCGTGCCTCTCCTTCTCCTCCACCGACCACCCTGGCCCACCGGCCGCAGCTACGCTGCCCCGCACCTCCTCCGCACGAGCGTACTTCTCCCAGGCTGCCTTGTAGGGGACACCTCCGCCTTCTGCGCCAGGTCATCGGTATCCTCCCGATCTAGCAAAGGGGAGGCCCAATCCGCTTCTGGCAACGCTAGATCCGTCACACCCTCCTCCTCCTGCTAGATGTGGCACCGTCGGTGTCGCCCCCTCCTGATCTGGTGGCAGGGGGACTTGATCCGCCTCTGGCAGCGCTGGAACATATCGCCAATGTTCCGCCACCCCTCTGCTCAGTTCCCACTGACTCCCCAACCATTGTGTTTCTGAGCGAAGTATGAGGCCCGCTGCCGCCCGGCTTTCCGGTGGCTGCTCGGGCAGTGGCGAGAGGCGGAGAAGAGGAGTTAGGGGGGCACTGGCGGATCCAGTGGGTAGTCCCGGTGGTTCCAGGACCACCAAAACAAAATCTTCCTTATTTCTTATACATATGTACATGAAAAAAGCTTAGAAAAAAGAAAAAAGCTCACTTACTAATTTACTATAATATCTATTATGGATATATTATGACATACATTTGATTAATTTATACTCATATTATAGAACTAATGACCCAAAAATCGATAGTTTTTCTCTGAGAAATCTGTCACAAGTTATTTAGTAATTCCGTTTTAGACTACCTAGTAGACGTTCGACAGTTTTTTTTTACCAAAACATTCGGTTTTTTTAGCCGCATGATCCAACATCAACGGTGACTGTTAAGTGACTAACGGACCCACAACAAAATACAATACAACAAAGGATGACACGTCCGCAAAATCTGGGAGAAAAATAATTAGTTACAGTGAGTTACAGTCCAGTTATATGGATAGAGTTGTAACTATCATATAACTGGATGTAATTAGTGTAAATGGATCGATTCCTATGTTCGCATGCTTTTGCTGCTATTTCGTCTCTCATCCCTAAGCACGAATCTTGATGTTAATCCAATGACGCAGAAATCGACTGTTTTTCTCTGAGAAATCTGTCGCAAGTTATTTTAGTAATAATTCCGTACTATATTATACTGCGTGAGTTTTAGTCATGCATTTTGTGTTGGCGCAAGCAATTATATGATTTGGACAGTAAACTTAAGCAGGGTGTATTATGCAAGTAGGTAGCTAGGAGCACATGCAATTAGCGGTCCCGGCCGGCCTCACTACCTAGCTAGCTTAGCTCCTGGCGGCGCCACGGCCAATAAATAGGGGATCCATACATGTCCATCTCCAACTCGTCTCGCTCAGGCTCAGCTAGCCCAGAAGCATGGCTCCGAACGCCACGCACAAGGTCAAGAAAGTTTTATTGGTAGTTGCCATGACCATGATTGCCTCTACCATACTCGGTGAGTATCCTCAGGCGGCCGCCGCCCGATTTTCTGCACGCCGTCCTCCACCAGGACCAGGACGTCGACCACCAGTCCCTGGTGGCGGAGGCAGAGGAAGACCAAGACCAGGGTTCGATTTGCCGCCGGTGTGTTCCTTTGGCTGGCCGTGCTCGGAGCCGGAGGCGAACCACACCACATTCTCCTGCGAACTGGAGAACCGGATGGGGGACACCATCTGGTTCCAATGTGATGGAGATTATTTCGCCTTCTCGGTGGGTAGTGGCCAGAGTATCCGCCGCCTCTACAACGACCAAGACCTGGGGCCACGAAACAAGGTGTCCTGCGCCTGGGCCTTCCAGGAGAACTACAAGAGTAGCGTCCTGGCATGGGACGGCAACTGGCCAGAGGCTTCCTCCTGCCGGGTCGACGACGACGGCGGCGCAGACGGCCAGTGCCGTCTTCTTTTCGAGAACCGCGAGGTTGCTCTACTCACGGCCACCGGCGGCCGGCGCGTCCTCGGGGGCTTGCCGTTGAAGAACTGCAGTACCCCATGGTACGCATGGGTGTTCCCCTGGACCGATCCCTGCACCACCTACCTCGACAACACCACCCGCCCGTACGTCGGCAACATACAGCCCACGTGGACGGCAGCTGTCATCAACATGGATGACTGATCGACGACACCTCCCACTGCATGCACCACGTCCGCCGCAGGCCGGTGCCAAATAATCTCTCTCTCTCTCTTTTTCTCGGTCTCTGTCTGGTTATATATATCATCATGGACATGGAATGATGAGTGCTGCGCTACAAACTCTACATACATATAGCTGCTCATCATCTCAACCCCTCATCATTCCGTGTATATATGTAATGAATAAAATGACTCTTGTGGTTCGTCTCAGTGTCTTAACTAATCTCTCTCTCTCTCTCTCTATGTATGTATGTAGCCTTTATTTGGTTTGTTCGTCATGTCTCTTTGCTGTCGCCTGCATGTTAGGCTCTGAACGACTTGGCAGAATTTTATGACTTACTCCATCTAATGGATTTCCGTATAACGTACTAGATCTAGATTGTGAAAACATAATATGGTTGAATACGGTTTCAAAAGATGAGTAACGAACAGCGCACTCCTACAACGTGAAGCTAGCTAAATTAGTAGGAGAATTACATCTACTATCATCGAAGGTCCTCTGTAATATATATAAAACCTCTCTAGCTCCTTTGTTTTTACATTATGAAAAGAAGCCATCATCAGATGATTAGTAAGCATGCTTCAGGTGACACCCTGAACCGTTACACCTCATTATATTGGAATAACGAGCGACCATCAAATTACCTTTCACAATTTTACAATGATATCGAGCGATGACCGATGGAACGGCTCACAAAGTGCCACTTCCCTGCTTCCAATATGTCTGTCAGTTCGCATGTATTATTCATCACAACTGAAACAATTACGATGCCTAATTAAGCTGCTCCTCAGCCTGCTGAAATCTTCCCGAACTGCCAAATAAGATGGGTTATGGGATTCGGTGCTAAATTTTGCCAAAGTGTAGGCACGTATATATATATATATATGTATGTGTGTCTTTCAGATAATGGAAATGGATTACATTTCCGGCTTCTGTTTAAGACACACAGGTTAATGTATATATGTATATGTGTGTGTATATATGTGTGTGTGCGCATATATATGTGTGTATATATATAGACATGCACACACATATATAGAACTACTACCCAACACCCTACGTGTTATTTAACGAAATAGCTCACTCACAGCACCCACTCATTTATCAGGGTAATTTTTTTACTATCGCATAGAGTCCTGCTTCCCACCTATATAGATCAAACAACCAACACTTGTGGAGCAAATTTTTTACTATCACAGCAAATTTTTATTCGATATAGAGATGAATCTGTTCAATTACCGTATAACTACCATTCAGTAAAAAAAATTATGCAGTGATGATGTGATGACCTTCGAGTTAGACCTCCACATTTGTGAGAACTTTCACTAACAAGACAAAAAAACATGATGAAACAACGACCTATCCAATACATATAAAGCGCTGTAGGAAGAACTCACTCATACCAAACTGGCGCTCTCATGATACGGTATGACATGTGGTAATGGGTATACGCATGAGGTCTCCCGGAACTGAATTCACTTTGATATAGCACTATTGGAATGTAATATACTGTTCAGTAAATTTTATTTTTACTGAACTACTACCGGATGAATATGGAGAAAAGAATACAAAATATTAATAATTTGTGGGGAGTAAAACTTTTACTGCATGGACGTTTTTTTACTGATGGTCTAACCGTGATTTTGATCAGGAATTTTTTTACTGATCCAGAAAAAGGAATTAGGGAGGCCACGTGGAGACCTGTAGGTGGAAGCGCACTGGTCCTGGGGATAGCAGATGCGGGGAAAAACAAAAAACGCGATCGGTGGAAGAAAAACGAAAAATCCGGAGATGCTCTGTGCTATGAGTCACGCCACCGTGCTGTGTAGAGCTCTGTGCTTCACGTAACGGTACCGTATACATATATATATAAAGATATATACATAGTAAATTTGTTTGGTGCTCCATGATGCCCGGGCTCGATGTTTCAAATTGAGTATATACCCAATTCAAATGAGTATGATTTTTTTTGAATGTTTAGGTATTAACATTAACTACTTTACTAACTAGTTCAAAACAAGTTTGAACTGAATTTGAATTTGTTTTGGTCAGATTTTGATCCTAGGTATATAACATCCAAACATATAATTAGTTAGGTATGTAATAATGTATAATAAATAAAGTTGAATTTGAGTTTTTTTATTGCTAGGTATAGGTATGAATCAAATTTTTATACCTAGGTATATACTCACAATTTGAAAATTTTAAAAATTTTGAATGAACTTGTGCATTTCACACCATGGTGCCCGGACACCATGGTGCCCCATATAAGTGTCCTATATACATATATATTGTTGTCGAAACGACAGCTGCATACGTCGAAGGACGTGGGGACTCAACAATTATTGGGAAAAATAAAGTATATTAAATTCAGGATTTTTCTTAGGATTCCCCTTTACATGGCCCTAGGGGTTATTTATAATCCTATTATAGGCCCCCCTATTAGGGTTTAGGTCTTTTACAGGGGAATTTACATGGTCACCCTTATGAAAGGGACACTTCTATGGGTATTCAATGTAATTAAGATACATGGGCCTTTAATGGGCCACCTGGCGATTGCTGGCCCATCGGCCAGTGGGTTGGGATGGTTGGGCCGGCCCACTGGGCCTTCTTGGATCGGGCCCAATATGGAGAAGTCACCCTCCTTCGGCGTATACCCTTCGCCGTGCAGCCTTCACCCAGGATACGTTTAGACTTGCTAGGACCCAACGCGACTCTTCGCCCTTCGCCGCCTTCGCCTCGTGGTCTTCGCCATAGGGCTTCGCCCCGGTGGATCTTGGGCGCCTTGAGCCTGAATCCTCGCTGTTTGCTTGGTCTCGGCAGGTCTGGTCAAAAGGTCTCATGTCATACTGCCAACAATCCCCTCACGGGCAAGGGTGAGATAGGAGCTTCAGCCGAGACCGTGCAAACCATGTAGTATGGTATGAGGCGCCCCCTTTCGACCGATGCTCCTGCCGAAACCTATCTTGTGCTCCTGTGAAGAACGTATGCATTGTATGTGTGTTGTTGTGATTAGCTTAAATTTTTTTTACAGCTTTCGCCTTTCTCAAACGGTGAAGCTATCTTTACTGTTTCATTGGGCCAAAATGAACAGTGGTGGGCTTTTCGCCTTTCACGAACGGCGAAGCTATCTTTACTGTTTCACTGGGCCGAAGTGATGGACTTTTTCCCTGAGGGCCCGCCACTATGCGGCCTGGTCCATGGGATTTTACCATTTCGCCTACCCTTACGACACGTGGCAGTTCGTGATTGGTTGGGAAGGCGAAACGTCGGCTAGTGGGCTATATATTTCTCCTTCCCCCCTTTTCACCGCCCTTACCCCTGTCATTCTCACCATAGGAGTTCTCTTTCTTCATCTTTTTACTCACAGCGCTCTGATTTACCGAACCCTTTCGCCTATTGACCCCTTTCGCTACTACGCACTCTCTTCGCCTTGGCCCCACGTAAGCCGAACCCTGTCTCCACAACGGGTCCCGACCCCGGCCGGATTGATGATGACACCACCGCTTTCCTAGGGGCATCGCTCATAGATGAGGACGAGCTGGCGAAGATGGTCAGCTTTGGCGTGGTGGTGGAAGGACGGGCCTTCGCCCCGCGGGATGCTGTAGTGCCGAAGCCGGGCGACAACCAGACTGTTGTGTTCGCCGTCTTTTTCGAGACAGGGCTTAGATTTCCGTGCAACATATTATTGCCGGAGATCCTTCGCCTTTTTCAGGTGGAGCTTCCCTAGTTGAGCCCTTCGACGCTTGTCCGTATTGCCATCTTCGACTGGGCATGCTGGACCGCTGGGTTTGCACCAAGCGCCGAGCTCTTCGGCGCCGTTTTCTCAGCCACCGTAAACTCGAAGACGGTGGTCACCCCGGCCGGGACGAAGAAGACAGCGTTCGGGAGTGTGAACTTCAAAGTTCGCCCCGAGCGCTTCGATCTATGGCCGGTCAATGCCGCCATGTCGAGGTGGGATCGCCACTGGATGGTGAAGTGGTTTTATCACTCGATCCCCTTCGAGCCTGGGTCCGAAGCTGCGAAGGCCCTCCGATGGCGGCGCAGGACGATCGCGCCGAACCGGAAGCCCAAGGTTGCCGTCAGCGGCGCTATGGAGGCGCGGTTCGCCTTGCTTCGCAAGGTCTGCTCTCGCTTGAGCTACCGCGATCTGGTAGAGGAGTTCTGTATGCTTCGCATATTCCCCCTCTCCAAGTCGTGGCAGGTCGAAGTTGACCAAGACGAAGAGGTCGATGGCCTGCCGAAGCTCTTCATGCCCGCTGGGGCGAATGGTTAGTCTATCCTTCTCTCACTTGTATGTGTTTTGCTCTTTGTTTTTTCTTTTGTTCGACGCCTGATATAACGACATGTCTCTTTTTCAGTGTTGACTCTCACCCAAGCCGACACCGAAGCTCGAAAGATGATCGGCGATGTGTCGGTCACAGAGTATAGCCAGCTGCTAACGCGGCAAGCAGCTGGCCGGGCGAACCGGGTGCACGTCGGCGAGCTCCCCCCAGGCGAAGCCCTTTAAAGCCGATGGCGAAGAGGGTCCCTCCAGGAATCGGATGAGGGGGTAGGTAAAGTTGGCCCCCCGCAAGCGAAAGGCCCCTGCCTCCACCGATTCCGACGCCGACGACGAGGACGGTGTCGAAGAGCAGGAGGACGTGGGGGAGACGGAGGTCGCGGTCGAAACAGCCACGGATGAGGCCGTCGACAGCCGCTCTGGGACACGCGGCTACACCCCGACTCCCAGCCCCGAGCGCGTCGAGACCGGGGCAGAGTCGAACTCCTTCCCTCTCCGCCAGAAAGATGTGGAGGGGGTGAAAGACTTGGTCACGATCGCCGCGGCCAAGACGGCGAAGGGGGAGTCCATTAAGAAGACCCCCCAGAAAAAGGGGCTTGTCGCCATCGCTCGCGTATTCAGCGACGATGAGTCCTCGGATGAGACGCCTACTTCGCCCGCCGGTCGAAGCCTGGGCCTCTCGACCGCCCCTGGCACAGCGGGCGGTGCTGGGGCTTCGGCTTCAGCCGAGCAGGTCGTGAAGATGGCAGCCAGGGTTTTCGGCAGCCCTGTTCACCGGCCGCTCGTTTTACCGTTTGCCCTTGATAAGGGTAAGAAGGTGGCCGAGACGTCCACTTCGGACTACTCCCAGGCGCTGCCCCGCTTCGCCCCCGGCGATTTCGAGACCCGGGCGGTGCTCATCCCCTTCATCGAGGGGGTGAGCAACATCGTTGCTCCGGCTGGCGGCCCGAGCCTTTTCGCCGAACTGAACGAGTTCGACGAGGGCTGTTCCGCCGTCAAGAGCCTGGCGGTCCGGGTGTGTTAATTGATGTTGTTTTTATTTTATGCCTTTGTTTTCGACAACCTGTCTTAACATTCGCCTTTTCTTAACCAGATTCTCGCAGCACACTGTTCGACAGAACGAACTATGCGGGCCCGTCTGGATGGCTTGAAGAACCGGTCTTCGGGCTTAGAAATGGAAGGCCTCGCCTGATCCCTCAGGGAGGCGAAGGCTGAAAATAAACGTCTCCAGGCCGAGCTAGACAAAGGCAGTAAGGTGAAAGCGAAGATCGAGCGCCTCAAGGCCGAACTCGAGAAAGAGCAGGGACACTCTGCCGCCCTTACAGACTACTACAATCTGACGGAGCCGAAGATGGAGGCCCTTTGCCAGGAAGCTAGCAAGGCGGAGGCGAAGTCACAGCGACTTGCACGTGAGGTGGCGAGAGCCACCGAATATGCCAAGACCGCCTGCCGCATGCTTCGCCTCGCGCTGACTGACATGGGGGCGAAGGTGCGGGTGTGCCGAGCGAACATGCTTCCACCTTTGAGTTCTCCGAATGGACTCAGCAGGCTAGCGGTGCGGTCTCAAACTGTGCCACCACGTACGGCGATTGCTGTGCGCGCGTGTCAGTGGCCTTCACCATGGGCCTGCAGCAACCGTCCGGGTGTGAGCACATCGCCAATTTCCCCGACTTCGTGAAGGGGGACTGGGAGGTCAGCGCCCAGGACATTTCGCCCGCACTCCCCGCCTGGCGTAAGCAATTCTGGCAGAAGGATGGCCGATCCACTGCCAAGGCCCGTCTGCTCGAGCAGCTGGCGAAGACTGAGGTGGCGGACCAAGGCAAAGAGCAGGCCGGAGGGGGTGGAGGCGATGCCCAAGACCACCCAGAGGTGTGAGGCCCTCCGCCCGCTTTTGTAGATTTTGATAGTTTTTACTTTTTGGTGTTTGCTGTATAGGGCGAACAATGTAAAGATGGCCGATGGCCAATCTTATTGTAGAATGTTTTAACATATGGAATATATGACAAGTTGCGCCAACTGCGTTTGATGTCTTTTGTAATCGTGCTTGCATTGCTTTACTTAATTTTTTCGCCCAACCTATGTTTTTTAGCTTCGCTTTCTGCGCTTCGCCATTTGATTTTCCACTATTTTCAGGGTCTACGCCGAAAACTATGCGTTCGGCCCCCCGTTGGGGATTAGCGAAGCAGGAACGAGAAGTTTGTTGCGGTAAAAAATTTGCCGAAGGTCCGGTATCTGCTTCGACCTATTTACCGCGAGATGGTAATAAACAACAATAGTTATAAGGTCGTGAATGTTGCTAGCTGGATGCCAACGCACCCCGGGCGAACCTTGGAAGACTACGATCGTGTCCACTCGGCGCGCCTGGAGGGCATGGTTCGCTTCTGGTGAAATCATCAAAGGACCGATCGGCAGGAGGTGATCGGCCCACACCGATATGGCCTATCTCTTGCTTCGCCCCCTTCTCCCCTTAGGGTAGTTTACAACATTAGCATTGATGACGATCCTAGTTCGCCGGATCACTCATTAGGAAGTGGTAATTGTTTTGGGGGCGAAGATGTAATTTATTTGTAAACTAAGCTGTAAAGTCTGTTGTATTCCTTTCGCCTATACCATGTTGTACGACATGTACTCTTCGATTTTTTATTCCCTTTTCGCTATTTTTTGCATTGTCACTTTTCGTGCTTTCGTTAGGTCAGAATGTGTCGGCCCCTTTGCGTGTATTAGCGAAATAGGTCTGCTGACTTTTCAGCTTTTGTCTTCCGTTATCAATCTTTGGTACTCCACACTGGGAGCGGCACACGTGTTCGGTTAGTTACTTTTCGAAACAAGCTGTCGCGGTTTCAACATTCGGCGAGCGATGCTTCGACCGACTCGTTTCGCCCCCCTGGCATTTTCGCTGATCAGGCATTTGCCTTGGGGTTTTCCACGAATTATCATGTACACAAGTAAAAAAGGCGAAAGACACAAAGATTTTATACTGGTTCGGGCCTCCAGAATGGATAATAGCCCTACGTCCAGTTTTTTTTCTTTTTTCATTTTCTCCTTTTTTTGTATTTTTGTGCCGAAAGGCTTACATAATGGAAGACGCCGAAAGGGCTATGTTATAGTATGTACATTTTTACACTTTGGCGAATAGGGTGCCACCCTTCCTAAACATAGAAATGCTTAAGAGAAGCAGCGTTCCACGAATGGTCGAACTCTTCGCCTTCCAGTGTTGCTAGGCGAAAGGAGCCTGTCCTTGACCTGTGCTTGATGAGGTACGGCCCTTCCCACTTCGATTCAAGCTTCCCGACTGCTATCGGGTTCACCTTCTTTCTTAGGACGAGATGGCCGGGCAATAGCTCTGTCGGGCGAACCTTTTTGTTGTAGGTTGCCGAAGTGCTTGTGGCATATTTGTGCATGTGCTCTAGTGCTTCCACTCTTACCCCCTCGAGGAGCTCGAGCGACACTTCATGCCCATCTTCGCCCCTAGAAAACATCACCCTTGGCGAATTAGCCCCTAGCTCTGTCGGGGTCATTACTTCGTCCCCATAGAGAAGCATAAATAGGCTGAACTTGGTTGGCCTTGTGGGGGTTGTCCGAAGGGCCCAGAGAACGGACAACATTTCGTCCGGCCATATGCCTTTTGCTGCCCCTTCAAGTCTTTTCTTTAGCACCTCCAAGATCTTACCATTTGTGCGTTCGGCCACCCCATTCGACTGTGGGTGCACGACCGAAGCGAACCTGGTTTGTTTAGCCCTTCGCACATTTCTCTGAATTTGTCAGAGTCGAACTGCTTGCCATTGTCCGTGATGAATTCATTTGGCACTCCAAAACGACAAACAATATTTTTCCAAACGAACTTCTGTACTGCTGCCGAAGCGATCGCACCGAGTGGTTCGGCCTCGATCTAACGTGAGAAGTATTCAATGGCTACAATTGCGAACTTGTATCCATTTTGCGCCACAGGAAATGGGCCAATGATGTCTAGCCCCCACCTGGCGAAAGGCCAGAATGGTGCAATAGGCTGTAGCTTATATTGTGGTGCGGTCTGGCTTCGGCCGTGTCGCTGGCAGCTTTCGCACTTTTTGGCCTGCTCAACACAGACTTTCAGCACAGTGGGCCAATACACTCCCTGGCAAAACACCTTGGAGGCAACTGTTCTTGCAGCCTGGTGTGCATCGCACAACCCCTGGTGTATTTCTTTCACCATTTCCTCGCCTTCGGCGAAGGAGATGCATCGAAGCAAAGGTTGAAGCACCCCAGAGCGATATAGCTGCCCTGAGACCAGCTTGTATTGCTTGGCTCTAATATGTAAGCGCTTCGCTTCTGCTTCATCCTCTGGAAGCCAACCGTTCTTGAGGTATTTCAAGAATAGAGTTCGCCGGTCCTCTGGGTCTTCGCCCAGGTCCGCCTGGTCAACTACCATGATATCCAGGGTTTCTGTGGGCGCTTGGTGCATACAAGACTTCAAAAAAGATGCCTGGTGAATGCGGGCCTCCACAGGCGGCAGATTTCGCCAGGGTATCTACTTCCTCATTCTGACCTCTAGGTAAGTGTTCGACCGTTATGCCAGCGAAGCACTTTTCCAAGGATTGAACAGCCTCCAGATACCTCTTCATTCCTTCTTCTTTTGCCTCAAAGGATTTGTCAACATGGCTTGCCACCAGTTTGGAGTCTGTTCGGATGTGCAAACGCCGAACCCCCAATGCTTTCACCTTTCTTAGACCCAACAAAACCGCTTCGTACTCTGCCGTGTTATTGGTCGTGTCGAGCTGCAGCCTTGCAGCATTCTGAATTGGCACGCCCCCTAGCGAAGTGAGTACTGCCGCGGCGCCCGCCCCCCCTGTGCGACCACGAGCCGTCGGAGTGCATTATCCAAGGCTGTTCGACAGGCTGAGGTTTAGGGGCGGACGCCGGTGTCCATTCGGCCACGAAGTCGGCTAGGACTTAGAACTTGATGGCAGTGCGGGCGACAAAATGCAGGTCGAAGGGGGATAACTCCGCTGCCCACTTGCTGAGTCGACCAGAAATTTCCTTGCCCCGGAGCACTTCGCCCAAAGGATATTGCGATGGTACAGTGACTTTGTGGGCCTGAAAATAGTGCTTGAGTTTGCGCGAAGCCATCACTAGGGCGTAAGCAAGCTTTTCCATTTCAATGTACCTTATCTTCACCCTTTGCAAAGCCTCAGAGAAGTACACTGGTTTCTGTCCTGACTTTGTCTCTTGGACAAGGACTGCACTGACCGCCACCGGCGAAGCCGCTAGATATAGCAGCATTTCGCTTCCCGTTGTTGGGCTGACCAGGCCGGGTGGGCTTTGCAGATACTGCTTTAGCTCTTCGAACGCTGCTTGGTACTCGGGAGTCCAGCTAAACTTTCCCGCGCCTCGGAGGGTCTTGAAGAATGGCAAACCCCTTTTGGCCTGCGAGTTTTTGTACTTCGCGTACGCTCGACGGTGGCTTCATTTGGTGGATGGCGTCAATTTTCTCGGGGTTCGCCTCGATACCCCTTTCGGAAACAAGAAAACCCAACAACTTGCCTGCGCGAACTCCAAAAACACATATATCAGGGGTTTAGTTTCATACCCGCCGTGCGCAAGTTGTCAAAGGTCTCCTGTAAGTCAGACGCATGGTCGAAAGCCTTGCTGCTTTTTACGACGATATCGTCGACGTAGGCCTCCACATTTCGCCCCAACTGTTTGCGAAGCACCTTATACACCTGCCTGACGAACGTTGTTCCGACGTTCCTCAGGCCGAAAGGCATCCTTAGGTGACAGAAGGTGCCGAACGGCATGATGAAGGCTGTCTTGGGGATGTCGCTCGAATTAATGTGAATCTGGTGGTAACCGGAATATGCATCCAAGAAGCTCATGAGTTCGCAACCAGCTGTCGAGTCAACGAGCTGGTCGATCCGCGGCAAGGGGAAGTCATCTTTCGGGCACACCTTGTTGAGGTCTGTGAAATCGACGCACATGCGCCACTTGCCGTTCGACTTCTTCACCAATACCGAGTTCGCCAACCACTTCGGGTGATCGATCTCCTGGATCACCCTGGTCTTGAGCAGCTTCTGCACTTCGGCCTTTGCTGCCTCTTGGCGATCAGCGGACATTTTGCGCAGCTTCTGTTTTCTTGACTTGGCATCCGGCTTGACCGCCAAGTGATGCATGATGAGATCCGTCGCAACGGCTCCCACTTCACCAGGGCTCCAGGCAAAGATGTCAATGTTCTTCTTGAGCACTTCTAGGATGTTCCCAGCCTCCTCTTCACCCAGTTCGCCCCCCAGCTGGATGAACTTCGCTGGATCAGCGTCATTGACTTGCATCTTGATCACCTTACCATGAGGGGCTGGATTCGGCATGAGTTTAGCATGCGGTTCAGCCTCAACATTGTGTACTGCCCTGTTGATCTCGGCCAAGTCACCTTTTGATGCGGTCGGAGGTTGAAGCCCCCTGATGACGATCACCCCTGCTGGACCGGGCATTCACGCCTATTTCCGCATCGAATAGTATCTGCTCTTCACGCCTATTTCCACTTATGCCGAAAGCCACCACCAACTGTACTTGGTCCAGAACTTGAACTGCTTCACCACCGAAACCGCGAAGTGAGGCCGGTGCTTGGGTGAGGGCTAGGGTTGGCAGCCCCATCTTGGCATATGCTTCAGCGAAGATGACATCGGCTGAGCTTCCACCGTCGACCAGAATTCACCGGACTTCAAAGCCAGCTACCTCGGCTGAGATCACCAGGGGGTCTTGATGTGGGAACAGCACTCCTTCGGCATCTTCCGGCCCAAAAGAGATTTGCTGATTCAAGTACTTCGGAACCCCTTCGCCCGCGGTGCTGATGTTGTGCACCATTCGCAGCTGGAACTTTTTCTGCCGCTTCGACGGTTGGATCGGTGGGTCGGCCCTTGTAATCACCTGGATTACTCTGCGCTGCACGTCTTAGCGCTATTCGACTGGGGGTGCCTGCTCTTGAACAGCCTCACGAGGCGCTTCGACAGCAGCCCCTTGCTGCGGCCTTGGTTCTTGAGCGTTGCTTCGCTGAAGAATGTTCCGGCATTGCTCGGTGGTGTGCGAAGATCGCCCATGATATGCGCAATACAGGTCTTTTCTGACCTTCTTGCGAACAGGCTGTTGGTGGCTGCCTCCTTGCTAGGCGTCGAACTCCTTGCAAAGGGCTTGTACCTCTTCGACAGCCATCACAGCCTTGCCCGTGCGGTCAATTCTGAATTTTCTCCAAGTCATGGGAGCTTGGCTTGGCCTTGGCGGTTGTCCTTGGTTCACCGGCTGGGGTTGGCGAACAGCGAGAGGAGCTGGTTCGGCGACCTGTGCTTGCATCTGGGCTTGGGCAGCGGCGATGGAGGTTTATCATACTCAGCCTAGATTGCTTGCCTTCGCTTAGAATCCTCTTCGCCCCTTGCGTACCTGTCAATGATGCGAAGCAGATGCTCGAGAGTCAATGGTTCCTTGTTGGTGATTTTCCTTGTGAGTTCGCCTTCAAGCAGCCCGGCCGAAGCGACGTTGATGACGGATGCTTCGGTTATATCTTGAACTTGGCATCGGGCTTGCGAGAAACGACGCATGTACTCCCGTATTGATTCCCCCGGCCTCTAGCGAATGCCGAGTAGATGTTGCTGCGTCTTCGGCTCCTCGTAGGTGCCTCGAAAGTTAAGGACAAAGACATCGCGCAATTGCTTCCATGAGTAAATGCTATTAGATGGTAAATTGAAATGCCAAGAACGGGAGATGCCGTCTAGAGCGAGATGGATTACCTTTTCCTTGGTATTTTCATCGCCGTGAGCGGCTTCGATTGCGGACTCGTAGATGGACATAAACTTTTTTGGGTCTGTTTCGCCCGAGTATCACGGAACGGGTGGGAACTTGAACTGAGGTGGGATTGGACGAATTTTGATTCCCCCACTCAGCGGCAGCCCCTTTCCTTCCCCTTCCTTGCTCATGGCACCCTGCAACGAGGGCCCGTTCGGCTGAGGATAAGGCGTGGCAAAGGGCGAAGTCATGGCTTGCGTGTGTGGCTGGGCCATGGCGTTTGGTGGCCCGGTCCCGAATGGTGGCGCTTGGGTGACGTTACTGAAGTCGAACTGCGGTTCTTGACTCCATGGCGAAGCCCCCCGGCCCGGGTTGGTTCGGCAGCAGCCAACCGGGTGCGCCCTGGCCTGCGCTCCCCTCCGGTTGGACCGAAGGGGTTGTTCTTGAGATGTTGTGTGGTTGACTGAGTTGCTGAAGGAAAGCTTGAAGCTGTGCCTGCAAGGCCGAAGACCCCTCTGCCATTGCTTGTGACATTTGACCAGGTGGTGAGGGGTGCATTTGGGCCGCGGCCGGCCGAATCTGTGGCTGCACACCATGGATCGGGTGCGTTGTTGCGGCCGAAGGTTGCCCAGCGAAGTACACCGGTGTTTGCGCAGCTTGCGACGGAAGGGCTTGAACCGGCGCTTGCGGGTAGACTTGAGGTGGGATATAGCCTGCCGAATACTGGAGAACTGGGGCCGAAGCGACCTTGGTTTGCCATGCTGCCTCATATGCTTGTTGTTGCTCTTGCATTTGGCGAAGCATGTCCTAAAGTCGCATCATGTTCTGGCGCATGGCTTCCATGCTGGCTTCGGCTTGCGCCTCAAGGTTGGAGTTGGCTTGCGCAGCGGCGAGCTGTTGACGTAAAAACACGACGGCCTGGGAGATCTGCTTAGCTCCAGTGCAGGTCCAAAATAATAATAAGATGCGGGCGTGCCAGTCAGTTTGATCCTGCAACTGACAAGATATATAAATTGAAGATCAAAAGATAGGCGATCAGCTGACAAGCCGATGGAGTGATTCCAGCCGATGCCGATACCAGCCGATATCTAGTATAGATCTTGATATTTGAGTAAATAATGACATAAAGATAATCGGCTGATGATAATGATATATAACAATAATATAATCCAGAAGCAACCAATCGGCTAGTAATGATATACTAAATAAGCACTGATCCGAAGGTTTAAAGCATACATCGGCTGGAGATCCGATGTCATTAAATCCAAACGATTAGATAAACAGTGAAACCTTTCTTGTCATCGGCTAAATCCAACTTGTATATAACCCTTATAGGCCGATGCAACATTTAGATAACTCATCGGCTAGCACTCCGATAAGATATTAGCATGAACCTATCGGCTTAACAAGATTTATATTATCAACAACAATCTAGTAGGTCGAACCTAATCGATGCAGCACGAGATTGTATATGATAATCTAATACTTGACGAACCGATAGATCTGTCTAATGTGATGGATATAACAAATCTATTTAAAACAACATTGTGATTGTAGAGATATATCGGCTAAGACAGGAGATCAGACTTAACCGAGACAGTCCCAACTAAACCGATGCGTCTCTAAACACAAAGAAATTTAGATAGAATTGAGATATCAGGTAAATATATCAACCGAACCAGAGCGATCCAAGAGATTGAAGCGATGCAGCTTTCAACAACACCAATGTATCCGATAAATTAACCAGGACCCAACGGAACGTAGGGCTTACCCCTGCGCCGGAGATCGAAAGTCGATGCAGCCCTGCGTCAGGTGCCAAATTCCACCGGTTGATAAGTAAAAAACCTCAGAAAGAGGGTGGCGATACACCGAGAGTAGTTGTATTGATCGAGAGATAATTTACATAGACCCCGGGTGTACATATTTATACCCATGGGTAGATACTAGTCTATATCGGACACGACTCAAACTTTCCTAAAGATAAAAGGAAAACATAAAGTCCTTATTGGACACTAAACACACTTTCCTAAAGATAAAAGGAAACTAACAGACTCGTCCTAATTAATAGATACAATTGCCTTTTTCGGACTCAATCCATACGTGGCAATCCTCATGAAGCACTTTAAACGAACCCGACAATGGTTCCAACATTCCCTTGTCGGAATCGGCTACATCGGCTTCCTTGTCGGATTCAATATCAGCTGATGCACACCGTAGCCGATGCACACCGTAGCCGATGCAGTTACGAAGCCGATTTATACTCTGTTTCTTTTACCGATTTCCTTCCAAATCCGCTTCCGTCTTAACTCCAAATTCGATGTATGATTTACCAAATTTCATCGTCAAAACATGCCCCCCAGTTTTGGAGTATGAGGACCCATGCTTCAAAATTCTCTTCTATCTCACCTTGATTACTCCAAAATTGATCTTCCTTTGCTTCTTACAATCGGCTCTCGTAAGCCGATACCGTCTGCGCTACATGCGCTAGATCATCAAACTCATGGCAAAAGAACATGTCTCTGATAGGTGCTGACAATCCTTGGAATGCAAGATCCGCTAGCTGTTCATCACTTAGGCTCAAACTGTAGCATCGGCTGCGGACATTGCGAAATCTTTAAATATATTCCATAGCCGATTCTCCCTTTTGCTGCTGAACCAATATCAAGTCTGAAAGCTTCATTTCACTGATTCCAGCAAAGAAATAATCATGAAATTGTTTCTCAAGATCGGTCCATCCTCTGACAGAATTTGATGGTAATGATGAAAACCATGTGAAAGTCGATCCAGTCAAAGATAATGGAAAAAGTCTAACTTTCAAAGCTTCTTCAGCCGATGTCTCCCCACATTGCAGTAAAAATCGGCTGATATGTTCCATTGTAGATATATCATCTTGTCCTGAAAACTTGGAGAAATCTGGAATCTTGTATCGGTATGGAAGCGGAACTCTATCGAACCATTCAGGATATGGCTGCCGATACATATAGATCTACTCCTTAGGTCTAATCCCAAACTGCACCTCTACTAACTTTGCAATTCTATCGGCCCAACCATTGTTCTTTTGGTGGCATTGTTCCTCCGGCCGATATTGTTGTTCTTCAATCTGCCCCCCGAGCTGGCCTCTTTGAACAATTAATTCATCAACTTTTCCCTTGATTAAATTTTGCACTGTGTCCAACAAAACTCCAGATTGATTAAACAATGCGCGATGAACTGCTTCATCAACTTTATCTTGAAGTATTTCAATCATCGGCTCGGGAAGTTGAGATTTCTGAATTGGTCCTTGCGGTGTCATGACGAAACATTGAAGGCAACGGTTTTGAAAATCAGCTTTTGCTTGCTCCATCTCTTGCCTCTGTTCCTCCGTCAAATCCTCCATTGTGACCATGATCTTGGCATCGACTTCTTCAGACATGTAGATACAAATATCGCGTCCCACTAGGCATGCCAAATTGTGTTGACGTAAAAACACGACGGCCTGGGAGATCTGCTTAGCTCCAGTGCAGGTCCAAAATAATAATAAGATGCGGGCGTGCCAGTCAGTTTTATCCTGCAACTGACAAGATATATAAATTGAAGATCAAAAGATAGCCGATCGGCTGACAAGCTGATGGAGTGAATAAGCCAATCGGCTAGTAATGATAGATTGAATAAGCACTGATTCGAAGGTTGAAGCATTCATCGGCTGGAGGTCCGATGTCATTAAATCCAGACGATTAGATAAACAGTGAAACCTTTGTTGTCATCGGCTAAATCCAACCTGTATGTAACCCTTATAAGCCGATGCAACGTCCAGATAACTCATCGGCTAGCACTCCGATAAAACATTACCATGAACCTATCGGCTTAACAAGATTTATATTATCAACAACAATCTAGTAGGTAGAACCTAACCGATGCAGCACGAGATTGTATATGATAATCTAATACTTGATGAACCGATAGATCTATCTAATGTGATGGATATAACAAATCTATTTGGAACAACATTGTGATTGTAGAGATATATCGGCTAAGATAGAAGATCAGACTTAACCGAGACAGTCCCAACTAAACCGATGTGTCTCTAAACACAATGAAATTATGATAGAATTGAGATATCAGGCAAATATATCAACCGAACCAGAATGATATAAGAGATCGAAGCGATGCAGCCTTGAACAACACCAATGCAGCCGATAAATTCACCAGGACCCGACGGAACGTAGGGCTTACCCCTTCGCCGGAGATCGAAAGTCGATGCAGCCCTGCGTCAGGTGCCAAATTCCGCCGGTTGATAAGTAAAAAACCTCAGAAAGAGGGTGGCGATGCGTCGAGAGTAGTTGTATTGATCGAGAGATAATTTACATAGACCCCGGGTGTACATATTTATACCCATGGGTAGATACTAGTCCATATCGAACACGGCTCAAACTTTCCTAAAGATAAAAGGAAAACATAAAGTCCTTATTGGACACTAAACACACTTTCCTAAAGATAAAAGGAAACTAACAGACTCTTCCTAATTAATAGATACAATTGCCTTTTTCGGACTCAATCCATACATGGCAATCCTCATGAAGCACTTTAAACGAACCCACAATGGTTCCAACATTCCCTTGTCGGAATCGGCTACATCGGCTTCCTTGTCCGATTCAATATCAGCCGACGCACACCGTAGCCGATGCAGTTCCGAAGCCGATTTATACTCTGTTTCTTTTACCGATTTCCTTCCAAATCCGCTTCGGTCTTAACTCCAAATTCGATGTATGATTTACCAAATTTCGTCGTCAACACGAGCGTGGTCGAAGTCGTAGCTGGTTATGACGAAGTGTCTTGGGGCGCCACCAGCTGATTGGCCGAAGGGATCTTCGGCGCCTTCCCTGCCGAAGCGACCAGAGCCGAAGGCGGTGGTTGCGATGTGGGCGCCGAAGCCGATGGTGCTCCCCCAGCTTCGGCGATGGGCGCCGAAGGTTCTGCTCCTTCTTCGGCGGCCATCGCCTCTCCTGCTATACTCTCCTTTGATACCATCTTCGGTGGCATTCGCTCCCAGTGGTTTCGCTCGGAGGTCCCCACGGTCGGCACCAGCTGTTGTCGAAACAACAACTGCATACGTCGAAGGACGTGGTTACTCAACAGTTGTTTGGAAAAGTAAAGTGTATTAAATTCAGAATTTTTCTTGGGATCCCCCTTTACATGGCCCTTGGGGGCTATTTGTAATCCTATTATAGGTCCCCCTATTAGGGTTTAGGTCTTTTACAGGGGAATTTACATGATCACACTTATGAAAGGGACACTTCTATGGGTATTCAATGTAATTAAGATACATGGGCCTTTAATGGGCCACCTAGCGATTGCTGGCCCATCGGCCAGTGGGCCAGGGCGGTTGGGCCAGCCCACTGGGCCTTCTTGGATCGGGCCCAATATGGCGAATTCACCCTCCTTCGGCGTATACCCTTCGCCGTGCAGCCTTCGCCCAGGACACGTTTAGACTTGCCAGGACCCAACGCGACTCTTCGCCCGTCGCCGCCTTCGCCTCGTGGTCTTCGTCATAGGGCTTCACCCCGGTGGATCTTGGGCGCCTCGAGCCTGAATCCTCGCTGTTTGCTTGGTTTCGGCAGCTAAACCAAGCATTGGTAGTAAAATTTTTACTATGAGTGCAATCATCATGAAATATCCATATTAATTCTATTATTAATTATTTTACTGTGAGATACGTGTAGAGTTTATTAGTAAAATTTTTACTACAAGTTATTTTATGTCTATTGAGTCTATTGGTAATTTTTTATGTCTATTGTGTCTATTAATAAAGTTTTTTACTTTGAGATATTTCAAGACGATATCTCCAAGTAAAAGTTTAACTATTTGAGAGGTGTGTTTTACTTATAACAAACATTGGGTTTGTTTTAGTGCATATGTACATATATATATATATATATATGTATTTATACATATATATGCATATATATATAGATATACTACAACACACTAAGAGCGTGTTCTAGTGTACAGCAAGCTCCCATCCCCCACCCCACCCACCGGTCACCACCTCTCACACGAGTAAATATTTTCATTGACATAACTCAACAGCACAATTCACTGACCCAATCATCGGCTACTCAGATAGAAAAGTTATTTTTTTACTGTCAATCTCTATGCCATCTCTCCCGTTCAATTTCATCTCCAATAGTTATTTTTTCACTGGAGGACCATCCATGTCAATCCACTACCGAACTCACACATGCATAAGTTATTTTTTAACTCTTCAAATTCTGAAGCGGAAAACACACACATAACACACTTAAGTTATTTATTAACTCCAAAAGATTTCAAAACAAATTTTTAACTACTCGACCCATCCACAACTAACGCACAAAATAATCACGGAAGTAAGTTAATTTTTAACTCCATAGATACGGAAGCAAAGTTTCAACTAGCGGACCCGAAGTTACACAGGCATAATAAACGTGTGTTAATTTTTAACTCCATACATTTGGAAGCAAAATTTTAACTACAAAGCCCATCAAACCTGAACTCACAGAGATAGAATGGACATAAGTTAATTTTTAACTCCATAAGTTGGGAAGCAAAATTTTAACTGCACTGAGATAGCATGGACATAAGTTATTTTTTAATTCCATAAGTTTGGAAGCAAAATTTTAACTACACAGAGATAGAATGGACATAAGTTAATTTTTAACTCCATAAGTTGAGAAGCAAAATTTTAACTGCACAATCTGTATGCACGGAACTCATGTACGTTAGTTAATTTTTAAATCCAATTTTGTTTCCAAACTTCACGGAGGTTGTGCTGTTGGGGATTCAATGGTGGGGGTTGCAAGTTGGGAGGAGCTTGATTTTCATATCGCATGCAACGGGCGCGCTTTAGCGTGTCCGTGTGTGTGTATATATATATATATATATATATATATATATATATATATATATAACTAACCAGCCAGCAATAAAAAGCATTGAGAAAAAGCAAAAAACATCTTTAGTCCCGAATTGTGCTTACCTGTTGCATAACCGAGACTAAAACGGATTGCCAACCAATAGTAATTTATACTTCCCCGGTAGTGTAGGTAGTATGCAGTATTGAAAGAGATTGAACTTGCAGTTCTATATAGTGAATCTAGGAGGTACAGAGCGTTGTAAATTGCATGGCCACTAATGCTTGGGTGAGGGACTGTGTAATCAACAAGTTGAGTCAAGATCCAACTATTGGTGCATCATCTTTGAAGGCTACTTTGGAAGAGAAATACAAGATCAAGATTTCATATTACGTTGCTTGGGATGGCAGACAAATGGCTCTAGATGAAATATTGGGCAAATGGGAGGATAACTTTGATGCTGCTTACCACTCTAAGACAGAAGTTAGGGTCAATTATGGTAGTAGAACTTGTTCAATTGGATGGAAAAAACAGGTTCAGTAGGATGTTTGTAGCACTCAAGCCTTGTATTGATGGCTTCCTAGATGGCAAATAAATGGGGGCAAATTGCATCTGCTATTGGTATTGATGGTCACAACTGGATGTTTCCAGTTGCTTATGGAGTTTTTGAGTCAGAGAGCACTAAAAAGTGGGCTTGGTTCATGGAGAAGCTACATCTTGCTATTGGATCTCCTGAAGGCTTGGTCTGTCAACTGATGTTGGTTAGCACATTGACATTGCAGTTACAATAGTCTTCAGTAATGGTGTAGAGCACAGGGAATACATAAGGCACCTAGTTTAGAACTTCCAAAAGAGGTTCAGTGGTGAAGTGTTTGAGAGAAACTTGTTACCAGCATCAAGGACTTACAGGCAGGACATATTTGAAGGCCATTACAGAGATGAAGGAAGCATGTCCTCAAGCAATTGAGTGGATTGATGACTCCCATCAACATCTGTGGGCTGGAAGCAAGTTCTCTGCAGTTAGCAAGTGTGATTATGTCACAAATAATAGAGCAGACACCTTCAATAGTTGGATAAGTCATGAGAAGTCCCTTCGAATTGCTTATTTAATGGACAAAATTAGGCAAATGATCATGGAAAGGATCTATGTGAGAAAAAAGTCTAGCTGTGAAGTTAATTGGCAAAATTCTACCAAGTGTCATGAAGACTTTGTATGCTAAGAGTTGGAATTTGGGATCAAAATTGTATCCTGCTCATAGTCATATAGGAGAAGTTGGAGGGACTGGAATAGATTTGATGACATGGAGGCACACTGTGGACCTTAATGCACAAGAGTGCAGTTGGAAGCAATGGCAGATCAGGTCTTCCTTGTACCCATGTCATTTTTCTCATTATTTCAAGGAGTGGTTTAGAACTGGATAACTTTGTGGGTGAGTACTACTATGTTGCCACATTCAAGCAAGCCTATGCAGGGTTTGTAGTCCCAATGACAAACAAGGCACAATAACAGAAAGTTAATGCGAGCTTCAAGGTATGTCCTACCCTCTAGAGGTCTGTTGGAAGACCTAGAAACAAGAGGATTAAAGGAGTGGAAGAAGGTGGTTCAGGCAACAGGTAGCACAGATGCAAGAGATGTTCTCTCTTCCCTTTGTTTATGATGGCATTCATCATGTTCGGTTTGTTCACCATGATCAAGCTCCTAAATGGCGTGGAGCGCCTTTCAATAGAAAGGGGTGGTTTTTGTTGCTCGATTTCCCCCTAGACTATATCAATATGCAATATATTTGTCTAGTGGTCTCTACTTTTGGTTAGTTGGATTTCTAGTGGGAACAAGACCTCATTGAAGGTCGAGTCATGGTTAGAGCTATGCATAGGGACCTTGATTCAGTCCCTAGGAAGATTGTTTTGCAAGATCCAACTGCTGGGGCTAGGGAGTCCTGGACAATTTCTATTTTTATTCTCAAGGGGGAGTTTGCTGATATGATCCCACCGGACGAAGATCTCCCTCCAGTTGGTCATAACCCCGATATGATGGTGGTAATGGTGGTCACGATGGTGGTCCTAATGATGACAACATTTGGCAGTTTGGGCCAAACCCACTTCTAAGGTAGACCAGCCTTGGGAGCAAGCTTTTTTTAGGGCCACAATATGGGTGAAGACAACATGGAGCAGGCTGAAGACAACATGGGCTAGGTGGTGAACAATGAAAATTTGCAATTGGTCCCTATGGAGCAACAAAATATGAGTCTATTTTCTACCCTCTCTATTGCTTTCATTCAATCTCATCACATGTGGTCTATGAATTTGCTTCCTTATGCTGTGTTGAGATCTGATTTCATCTCTTTGCCAAAGGGCCCCCAATGGTGATTTGTTCAAAAAGTTTACTTCCTGCTCAGAGTATAGATCTACAGGGGATTGAACATGTGCTGGAACCAACTCCTTTCGCAGTACTCCCACCACTCCTTCCTAACAACCCATTTGATATGGCTTTCTCTGATGATGATGTTAATTCAAGTCCATCAACGCTTAATTTCAAGATCATCACAAGCCTGGACCCTGGTTCTCCCTGCAAGAGAAGGAAGAAAATGAAAGCTGACTCCTCTAGTAGGAGTGGTAGGTTGTTAGCTATCAGGGATGGCTTTAAGAAGGACCTGGTTGATGATCCTAATATGGGTGATGGTAAACCTAGAGGATAGGCAGTCAAGAAGCACAAGCAGCTGGCTGATGCAAGTGGAGTGGTATTTCATAATTAATTGATTCCTTCTGATGAACTCCATAATGGTTTTTCTCTTGATACTGATAGTGACTTGTCTTTTGTTGTCCCTGCTGATTGTACCATTGATCTACTTCAGAACATAGGGATGGACATGTGTGGTGCTTCCCTACAGGAGGTGTCCAGTGTGGTGTTAATGGCAGGTGCCTCTTTAGCATTGATCACCAAGCTCATCACCCAAGTTTACAATGCTTAAAATGCTATGGTGCATTTTGTTGCAGCTAGACTTGTTTAGTTGTGCCTTTGTCAATATGTTCCACTGTCAGACAATGTTTTATGTTGTTTTATTCCTGACAGACTTTGTGGGTTGTGCTTTTGCTATTAAAGACTGGATTATTTTCAGTCATGATGCCACTTTTACTATTCCTGTTATTAAACGAATGCTGCTTAAACTGGAATGTGTTGTGCTGGAGAGTAAGGGCTATAAACTCTCAGATGACTAGTGGTTGGGTATTACAAATAAGGTTGAAGGAAGTGGTTGTGCTGTTTTTTTGCTTAGAGGAGACCAAAAGAAGTAATTTTGATCATTCTTTTCTCAGGAAGTTCACCCCTAAGCGTTTTGATAAATTTGCTCTCTCTCCTTCTAGGGCCTTGTTGATGCAAAAAATACACGCTGCCCTGAGAGATTTGCTTTACTCTAGTGCAGGTCCAAAACTTGCTTTCGGGTTCAAGAGCATGCCAGTTGATTTGATCCTGCATTCAACAAGATGAGACATGCAAGTTTTATTAGTAAACGATAATCGATCGGCTGATGTAACCTAGCCGATGCATCGGTTGTAAGAAACATTTGATGACAAACCAACCCTAAACTTGATCCATCAGCTGTAAATATCAGTATTATATAATCTATAAATCAATATTACTTTAGAAATCAGCAATTGGGATAGATCGGACTTAACCGAGACAATATAAATTGCTCAAGTCTAAAATAACATGAAATAACGATTATATGTATTCATATTGTAGCCGATGTCAAGGTTTAAGCATGTATCGGCTATAGCTCCGATACTTCCTTATACGAGGATATCCTCTTGCAACAAATATATCTAACTACCGTCAATCGGATTGGCAGTAAGTCAAATATATTTATATTAGATTAGATCCTGATATAAGGGGAAGATATAGCATATTAAACAAAGAATAAAACCATGTAAAACAACTATACCAGGTAAGATCGGCTGAAACCCCGATACTATCCTTATTAACAACCGTAAAGCAAGCTAGAGATTATGATTCTAAATACGACTTAATAGATCAAACTTAACTGATGCAGCATTAAGTATGATAAGAAGCATAATATCTAGATAATCAAACTGATGGTTTCCTTTTTAGGATGGTGGATATATTATATAATTTAAACCAACAAGTTAGTCTAACCGTTATCGACAAAACCCTAGATAGAGATCGGCCGATGCAAGTAGAAAGCATTATCAATCTAGATTATATAATATATATGATAACTCGGTGATTCACAAGATAGAATCAGAGTGTCATAAAGATTTAAGCACTAATTCTGATAATGCAAACCGCCATAACAAGTTTTACCTCTTTGCCGAAGATCAAAACCGATGCAGCTCGACTTGAAAGCAAGAACTCGTCGAAACAAAGTAACGAAAAAAGGTGGTGATGCGTCGAGATTGAATTGAACTGATGTTAATTATTTACAAGATCTAGGGCTTATATTTATACCCGCAAGTACAAACTTGTCCATGATGGACATGACTCATATTGTCCTAAAACAACTTCAACTAACAAACAAGTCCCTTAGGCGGACTCTTACCGAAAATATTTATAAGGAAATTACATAAAATCCTAATTAATAGATACAACTGCCAACCTCGGACTCTATCCTTGTATGGCAATACCACTGAAGCCCTTATTTCAAATCCGAAATTGATCATGTAACCAATATCGGCTGTATCGGCTATCCATATCAAACTCGGTATCGACCGATATAGTCTTCCAGTCGATGCGTAACCTGTTCTCGAGAACCCCACATATCTTCAAATCCGCTTCGAATTGGATCCCGTTTCCGATTCATATGCTTGCCAAATTTCATCGTCATCACATGCCCCTAATTCCGAAGTATTATATAAGGCAGCGGAATTATCTCGCCAATCCTGTAAGAATCTAGGGTTATCCCTTCCGACCATTATGCACCTACTTTCATAAATAGCAACCACCTTTCCAAAAATTTTACGGTGTTAACTCCGTTTTCACTACTCAATCCACCAAGCCTTCCTTACCAACTCCAATGATTCTCTTGAACCCTCCAACGACCAACTCGGCGAACATCACCTCCGACGACCATTCCTGACAAATCAATGACATCTTCATCAAGCTCACCGACCACTCCATCCACGGAATTCCCTGAGGTATGTTTCATTGGCTCAAAACTCTTTTTCCGCTTTCTCGCCTTTTCTTCACCGCTCAATCTCTCTTTTTCAATCTGTAGTATCTAACACACCAAATAGTCATCCAAAGCCTGAAAGATTCAAATCACTTCTTGGGTCCGATAGGCGACATAGATCCAACCACTTTAATCAACGTAGAAACAGACAAAATCACAGCTGTCTCACTGGACTGCCACCTTCATGTCATGGCCGTCCCAAGTCGAAGGATGGACTAACTGGTATAAGAGGATAGCCGCAAATAAACAGGATCACTGGGACGAGATGGGAATAGCTCAGTGCTTATCTCGGTCAACAGCCGATATGAAGAAGGACGAGCCAATGCTATCGGCTGCCGCATACTTCTGGTCTGATACTCTTAATGCTTTTATGTTTAACCATTGGTTGATTACCCCCACCCTGCTGGACATCATTATGATTACTGGTCTAGACATCACTACATTGGCTAATCCTATCAGTTTGAGAACCATGTGCACCCACAGATTCAAGACGAAGAACATTGGAGGGTGGTCAGGGTTCATCTTATAAAACATGGGAATAGGCCCAGTATCGACCAGAGAACATATTGCCTTTCTTCTCATGTGGTTAGATAAATTTCTCTTCTGTGGCTCCACATGTGGTCCAACGGCCAACTGGCAACACTTAGTCGAAGCCATAGTCTCAAAAAAGCAAGTCCCTTTGGGCAAATACCTACTAGGTGCAGTTTACCAAACCTTGTGGTAGTCATCGGCTAAAATTATCATGGACTCAAGTATCAGCACAGGCGGCCCCTTGTGGTTTGTGCAACTCTGGCTTAACCTGCACACTCTAAAGGTAGCACTAAGACTAGTACTTCGTGAAGCTAAGTTCCCTTCTTTAGCCGACCTAAAGATGATGACAATTCAAACTTGACACACAAATGCATGTGTTTTGGAGAGGCAACTACTAGTTATGCTAGTTCAGGTCCATCAACTGAGCATTTCCAGAATTGGTTTGGAAACTTTTATGATAGATTCCCTAGAGATAATAGAATTTGGTTTGCTTATGAATCCTTCTCCCATTATGAACTGCCAGCCGATTGCAGATTAGATGAAATCAATGATGAAAGATTTGAGAAACCAAGAGAAGTCTTGACTGCAGCAATCTCCCCTGCATCCTCCATACAGGCATATCCCAAGGCAGGAATGTACAACCATCATACGAATTCTACCATCCAATAGTTGCTGCATGCCAACTTGGTATGGGACAGCTCCCATTCGGCTTGTACTTTTCTAACAGGATTCAAACCAGGGGAGGAATCATATTGGCTTTGATGATGGACAAACTTAATAACATATCTGGCCCTCCTCTTGGTAGCATTGATAGATTTAACATCATCATGATGAGAATCTTCCCTTTTTGATAGATGGTGGTCTGAGTGGAAAACACACATATTCCACCTATCGGCTCAGACATATCTAACAAGAATTTCACCTGACCTGATTCCTCAAGTAAGTTATCTTCTCTCATCTCTTTTATTATGTCTTAACAACCTTCTGATATTTACTAATCTTGTTCTACTCTTGCAGATCTTTGAGTCACTCCCTCCTCTAATCAGCCGAAGTGGCCAGCCGATCAAATATGCTACTGCAAAGCTTCCAAACGGCTGTGGCCCAGCTCCTTCTGTCATCGGCTACGACGCTCCTAGAGTGGCTACCCTAATCCAAGGCCAAATCAGAGAGCCGATACCAGTTGGTGAGAAGCGCAAAAGGACCAAGCAAGCTGCCATCAAGCCATCTATTACTCAGAAAAAGCCTACCAAGAGGCCAAAGAAATTAGCTGATGAGAATCTTCCCTTGGACCATGAAGTGGAAGAATACTTGAAAGAAATTGAGATGGAGGAAGCCATAAATGAGGCAGCAGCCCAAATTTGTGAGATAGAAGAAGCTACAACTTCCAGAGCCGATACTCCACAAGCTATCCAATCAAGTCCAATTAAAACTCCAAGTCCTCCAAAACGCCATCCTCGAAAAGCACAAGTATACATCTTTCAAAACCTTCATCTCCTTTTAAACACTATGCTTGATAATTCAACTATATCTTTCAGCCGAAGAAGAAACATGTGGCTACCAGGAAAAAACCAACTCCACCACTGGCATCAGTAATTTCTTTACCAATTCTAATTTTAGTTTTCTTCAGCCGATACTAAATAACACTTCTTATTATTTCAGCCTCCACAGCCTCCATCACCTTCTCAGCAGCGTTCAAGTGAACACACCCCATCGGCTGCAACATGCCATCATGATGATGAAACAATTATTGTGACTCCAGCTCCTCAAGTTCCTGTAAGTCCATATCAAACCTTCATACATCGGCTTAACCGAAACCATTACTCATAGCATCTTTCTTCATCTTCAGCTCTTAGCCGACATGTTCTCTTTCGATATAAAACTATTTCTTGATGAGGAAGAGGAAGATACGACAAGCAAGGCCAAATCTCCATTATCCGAAGATCTAAAGACCAAGCTAGCAGATAGTTCTGATCGGCTAGGGGCTTCTTTGGATGCACTTATTGCAAGTTGTGGTCCAATCAGTGCAAGATTTCAAGACATCCAAGACCAAATCCTTGATGAACTTGTTGACATGGTATCTCCAGCAGTCTTCCTTGAACAACATCGCTTCAAACTTGAGAGAGCCAGACAAAGGATTGCTGATCGGCTGGAACGTTCATCTCTTGAGGCTACCTTACAAACCAGCCGATAGCAAGTAAATGATGATAAAGCAAAACTGGATGAACTGGAAGCCGGTCCAAATTCAACTCAACTAAACATCGATAGATTGAAGAAGAAGGAAGCCGATCTATTAGCACAACTCAATGAGTGCACATCTGAAATAGCTTCTGAAGAGCAAAAGTTAGTCGATCTGCCCAAAGCTATCGAAGCTCAAAAATCCAAGTTGAAGACTTCTATCAAGCATCTATCTTCCCTAAGCAAAGCCCTCAAACCAATTCCTGGGATAGATGCAGCCGACGCTCAGGCGATAGAAGAAGTAGAGCAAATTAGACAGCGTGCAATATCGGCTATCCAAACATATCTGTCTTGATGTAATAAGCCTAAACAATTTCCGATACTTTTAAACTTTTGTTTTTAATGTAACCATACTGCCATCGGCCATTGAGCCGATTCCAACTCATGTAAATACTGCTATCGGCCATTGAGCCGATTTGGACTTGTACCAATAAAGTCTCTAATTTTTTATTTTAAAAAATCCCAAATTTTATCTCTTCTCCATACTCCCCAAGTTTGTAGTAGGGAACACCATACTCCAAACTTACATATTGTCTAAAGGCGATAAGAAATATTGGCCATCTAAAGACGATGCAAACAACATCGGCTGTCTACCATACATCGGCAAAACTCAGCCGATTATAAACCAATCCTAACACTTGGATAATATTTTTTCAAATATTATCCATTAAGAGCTCTCCCACAAACTTCTCCATCAAGTCCTTTTAACATATAAGCTCCCTTGGAAACACACTTATGAATCCGAAAATATCCTTCCCAATTCGGTGACCACTTTCCAAATTTATTATCTTTTGTTCCTATCGGCAACACTAATTTCCACACAAGTTCCTCCTCCTCAAAAGATTTTTGTACAACCTTCTTATTATAATGCCTAACAACCCTCTCTTTATCTCGTCTAAGCTTCTCGAGAGCACGCAATCTAGATTGTACCAAATCTTCTGACTCATCAACCATCAAATTATGGTAATCATCAGTAGTCAACTCATCTTGTAAAGAAATCCTTCTTGAGCCGATGTTAGTTTCCCATGATAATACAGCTTCATGACCATAAACCAACTGATATGGTGGAACTTGAATAGCACCATGACAAGCCATCCGCTAAGACCATAATACCTCAGCCAATATAGTATGCCACTTTTTGGGATATTCAGCAATCTTCCTCTTAACCAACTTGATAAAACTCTTGTTAGATGCCTCAGCCTGCCCATTAGCTTGTGCATAATATAGTAAATAATTCAATAATTTAATCCCCATACTATCGGCAAACTGAACAAACTCATCGGACACAAATATAGATCCCTGATCAGTTGTTATGGTCTGTGGAAAACCAAATCTATATATGATATGCTCCTTAATAAACTCGATCGCATCTCTAGTATCATCTTTTTGGAGAGGAATAGCTTCAACCCACTTAGTAAAATAATCAATAGCAACCAATATAAACTTATGACCTTTACTCGATGGTGGATTGATCTGGCCGATCATATCAATTTCCCAACCCCTGAACGGCCATGGTTTGATAATTGAATTCATAGCCGATGCCGGTGCTCTTTAAATAGCTCCAAACTTCTGACAATCTTGACATCCTTTATAATATCTAAAGCAATCTTCCAGCATTGTCGGCCAAAAATATCCCACTCTCCCAATCAGCCATTTCATCTGATGAGCCGATTGATGAGTACCACATGTCCCCTCATGCACTTCAGACATGACAAGTTTTGCTTCTTCTAAACTCAAACATCTTAATAGAACCTCATTAATAGTCCGATGGTACAATGCATCGTTCAACAAAACATATTTAACGGCTTTATACCTCAATTTCCTGGACGCCGATCTAGAAGGATCTTTTAAATATTCAATAATCTCAAATCTCCAGTCATCGGCTTGCAAGTATGCAACTTCCAGCTCTACATCTTTCAACATCGGCTTATAACCCGATGCTCCCTGAGCTAAACCATTAGCCTCAACATTTTGTTCTCGAGGAATATGCTTCAAAGTAACTATCCTGAAAGTTTACATCAACTCTTAACACTTCTCATTGTAAACCATCAAGGTATCATTTTTACACTCATATTCTCCGGACAACTGACTAATCACCAATAATGAATCACCCATGATTTCAATAGCATTGAATTCAACCTCTTTCAACAATTGTAGACCTTTCAGAACCACCTCATATTCAGCTTAATTATTAGTAGAATAAGGTTTAATAGTGAAAGCAAACTGAAAACTTGCCCCCTAGGCGATATGATCACTAAGCCGATACCACATCCATGAGTGCAAACTGCTCCATCGAAAAACAATGTCCAAATCATAATCTCAACATGATCAACCGAACTATCTCGATGTTCAACTTTGAAATTGGCTATCGCTTGCCCCTTAACTACCTTCGCCGATTCATATCTTAGATCAAATTCTGTTAAAGCAAAAATCCACTTCCCAATCCTTCCCTTCCAAATTGGAGCCGATAGCATATATCGTACTACATCGGCCTTACAGACTATTGTGCATTCATCGGAAAGGAAATAATGTCTTTATAAACACAACTTTTACACTGGTGAGTATCTGGTCTCTTCATCCAAAAGTCTTCTACTCAAATAAAATATTACTTGTTCTTTACCTTCAACTTCCTGGATTAAAACAGAGCCAATAGTGTTCTGATCGACTGACAGATACAACCTAAAAAGAATCCCTTTCTGTGGTGGAATAAGAACTGGAGGAGTACTCAAATATTCCTTTATACTATTCAAAGCTTGTTGTTGCTTCTCCCCCCAAACAAACTCTTGATCGGCTTTCAATCTGAGTAACGGGATGAATGGTTCTAGCCTGCCGGACAAATTAGATATAAACCATTTTACAAAATTAATCTTGCCGACCAATGATTGCAACTTTGTCTTATCTTCCGGAGGTTTTATAACCTCGATAGAATTAATACTCCTCTGAGGTATTTTAAAAATTCAAGGAACTATCCAGCCGATACACCAAAAGCACACTTGGTTGGGTTCATCCTCAATCCATATTTCTTGCTCTTTCCAAGATTCTTCTCAAATCGGCTATGTGTTCATTAACCTCCTTTGATTTAACCACGACATCGTCAATATAGATCTCAACCAACAAGCCGATAAGGTCATGGAATATGTAATTCATTGCTCTTTGGTATGTGGCGCCAGCACTCCTTAACCCAAAAGTCATAACAGCCCACTCATACAAACCGATTGCACCAGGACATCGAAAAATAGTCTTATGAATATCCTCGGCCATAAAAATTTGATTATATCCTGCATTGGCATACATGAAATTGATGATCTTGTGTCCAGATGCTGCATCAACCAACTGATCGGCAATCGGCATTGGATATTCATCTTTAGGAGTAGCCTTATTCAAATCCCTAAAGTCAATACAAACTCTAAGCTTGTCGTTTTTCTTGATCACGGAACTATGTTTGAAATCCACTCAGCATTCGGCATGGTCTGATAAAATTGGCATCATAAAGTCTTGTAATTTTGGCCTTAATAACATCATACATATCAGCTTTACAACGTCTTGGAGGTTGCTTATATGGCCGATACCCAGGTTTAATAGGAAGCCGATATTCAACAATCGATCGGCCAAGTCCTGGCATCTCATAGTACTCCCAGGCAAAACAATCTCTGTAATCCTTTAGAAGCTCTAATAATTTACATTTAAATTCATTTGATAAACTTTTACTAATATATGTCGGCCTAGGTCTATTACCTGGTCCAATATCCACTTCTTCTAGTTCATCGGCCGACAGAAACCCTTGTCCAAGCTTGCCGTTGAGATCATCTACAGTATCCTTCGATTAGAAATTTGAACCCTCCACGGTACCCTCAAAGTCAATACAATCTCCTTTTGGTTGTATATCATAATCAAAAACTCTTATATAATCTCCTTGCCAAACTTTACTAGACAAGCAATCAATTTTTTCCATCTCCTAAACAGACAAATCATCACTAGCAACATTAACTAACTTGTCGACTGGCACGATTTCTATCTGGTCTCCATGCCACTGGATCAAACTTTGATGCATAGTTGAAGGAATACAATAATTGGCATGGATCCAATCTCTTCGCAGCAACAGACTGTAGTAACCCTTCCCGTCAATGACAAAGAATGTAGTAGGAATTGTTTTGCTGCCGATGGTTAACTCCACGTTTAAAACTCCCTTAGTCTCGGATAAATTTCCTCCAAAATCTTTCAGAATCATATTTGTCTTTATCAAATCTTCTGAATTCTTGCCCAATTTTCTGAAAGTTGCATATGGCATCAAATTAACAGCTGCTCCTCCATCGACCAACATTTTCGACATCGGCTTCCCATTAACAAACCTCTTGACATACAAAGGCTTGAGATGCTGATGTTCGGTTTCCTCTGGTTTCTCAAAGACAGCTTGCTTTGAAGACAATATTAACTTAGCTGATGGTGCTTCACATACCTCCTCTTCGGCTTGTTCTATACCAAACTCGGTTGGTAACATAAAGACCAAGTTTATTGAAGATGACACAACTTCTTTCCCCTTGCTCTCAGTAAGACTTTTATTATTACTAGCTCTGACTTCATCGGCTAGAACGATCTTACTTTTAACACGCATACCTTCCTTGTGCGCTTCAACCGATCTTCAATCTCATCTTTGACTTCTTGAAATTGCTCTTTATTCCTCATCCCCTCGACACATCTTATCTGACTCTTAGTAAAAATTCCAGAAGGACACCATTGGGATTCCATAGTCTTAAATCCCCCTTTTGGCTTGTCCTCGAAGTAATCATGATGAATCAGCTAAAGCCTCTGATGAACATGCAACTTTTGCTGATTCGGTCGATACCCACTATTACTTTGTCGGCTTGATCTTCCAATGTATTGTACATCAGGATTGCCGCATCCAGGACAGTCTTCGATAGACGGCAGTCTCATCCCTTCATTCCAGCAAAATCTAAAGAATTCACAAGCCCAATAAGGATCGAAACAACCCTCATTAATGTAGTGACATGTTCCTTCTTCTCTTTGGCATCTACTCTGATACTTGTTGATGATACTAACCGACTTGAACCTCCTTGCCTGATATTTGTTCCTATCGGCTTGGTTTCTGTTGGCTCCAGTATGAACCATGTTTGCCGGAAAAGGATGACCATCTATATTCATCGGCTTTTAGCTTCATCAAACTTTATCCTTTCTTGTTATATGGCCGATTGAATCTATTGCCTGAAGATCTTGCAATCATTGGTGTTGTGTGATCCTGTGTTATGCCACTTGTAATACTTACTGCTCTTCAATTCCTCAGTTGATGGTATCACATGTCCTATTGACAGTTGAATTTGCTTTTCTTGAATAAGAAGATCAAAGATCTTATCAGACTTAGTGATGTTGAAATCAAACCTTTCTTACTTCCCCGAATTCTTAACCCATTGGCACACCACTGTTTTCTTATTCCTAGCCCACTCGGCTGCATTGACTTTTGGGTCTTCATCTTTGGAGTCAGAATCATAACTATAGATATTATTAACATTATTAACCTTTTTAGGAAACTTTCTAGCCTCCTGGAATCGTGTTTCATGAGCTGATACCTTCTGAGCTAAGTGCGCTAAACTTTCAAAATCTTGAGGAGAAAACATCTCTCTTATTGGTGCTATAGATCCTTGGAAAGCCAGATCAACTAACTGTGAGTCAGTCAATGCCAAACTATAGCACATATTCCTTGCATCTCTAAATTTTTAACGTAATCTGGCATTGTTTCATCTGATTTTTGTTTGATGGATGTGAGATCTGATAGTTTCATCTCTTGGATTCCATTGAAAAAGTACTTATGAAACTGATTCTCTAGATTGGCCAACACTTGATAGAATTGTAAGGCAGGGAGGAAAACCATGTAAGCACCGATCCAGACAATGATAGCGGGAACAATCTAACTCTGAGAGCTTATGTAGCCGATGCTTCTCCACATTACGCTACAAAACAACTGACATGTTCATAAGTTGACACATTATCTTGTCCTGAGAATTTTGAAAAATCCGGTACCTTGTATCAGTTTAGCAGTGGCACTCGATCAAAATATTCAGAGTATGGATGCCAATACATGTTACCGTTGTCCTTAGGCTTAAGTCCAAACTGCTCTCTCATCATGTCGGCAATCATATCGGCCCACGAATCTGGTTCTTTTGGGGTTATAGTCGATGGTTCTCTCTTAGTTCCATCTCTACTGCAAAACTGAACATGAGAGTTTCTTCTCATCCAGCTCCTCGCGAATCAAATGAGAAAGTGTGCAAATTTCTCTAATTCCACAATATTCTAAAATATTACGGATAGACACACATTAATATGAAAAGTGGCTGTTGTGATACCCCTTCGCCATATTGCTGTTGTGGTTGATCATAGTGACCAAACTCTGTTGGATACTAAAACCGTGGAGACCCCCCAGGCCGATACTAGATTCGTGGAGAATTGAGGTTAATATTGACGATTGAAATTGGTTCCTAGGCCCTGTGATGGAACGTACAGCAGTGGTTCTGGTACATACTGCTAGCCGATTGGCTGAGTTATCCCAATCGGTTGTTGTGCGGACTGTTGAGGCACAACTAGCTATGACGCTGAAGGGATATGATATGTAGGTTCGACAACCGGTGTTTTTTTGTTGAGTACGTTGATTAGCAGTTCCAGTGTTAATTGTGTCGAACTCTGCCCCCAGGCATCGGTTGCTATCTCGTTAATATCGTTGGGATGGTTCCGCTGGGTATGGGAGCTGATCGAGCTTGGGTTGGAATTGTGTGGTGTTTCCCGCCTATTTCCTATTTCACAGTCCTATAACCTGGGAAAGCATCCCCTGGAAGGTAGATGGGTCCTTTTGGAATTTCCTCAGCTATAGTGCCATGCCATCCACCATCGTCTTGATCATGTTCGTCAATGTATTCACAAGTACACCGGACTGATTAATCGGAGCATGATGAACCACCGAGTCGATATGATCTTGTAATGTCCGGAATTCTTCATTGCTTGACTCGGTCTTAATCCCCAGATGTACTTGGTTCCTTGTTTGCGATCGGCGGCAACTCGACTTTGGTCTTTTGAGTTACTGTATCCTGGCGGGTCACCGTGAATGAGTGTAGATATTGACCTGGAGTTGATCCAGCAACTTTTTCATCTCCTCCTTCTGCTCCTCTTTCAACTACTCGATCATGATAGGTAGAACATTGTCTTCTGTAACTCCAGTGATATTGGGCCCCATGACGACACCGTGTCCCACTGGGCATGCCAAAAGCGTGTTAATGCAAAAAACACACACTGGCCTGAGAGATTTGCTTTACTCTAGTGCAGGTTCAAAACTTGCTTTCGGGTTCAAGGGCGTGCCAATTGATTTGATCCTGCAATCAACAAGATGAAACATACAAGTTTTATTAGTAAACGATAATCGATCGGCTAGGAAGCCAATGTCATATCGTGATGTAACCTAGCCGATGCATTGTAAAGTGAATCAGCTGTAAGGCATATTTGATGACAAACCAACCCTAAACTTGATCCATTGGCTGTAAGTATCAGTATTATATAATATATAAATCAATATTACTTTAGAAATCAACAATTGGGATAGATCGGACTTAACCGAGATAGTATAAATTGCTCAAGTCTAAAATAACATGAAATAACGATTATATGTATTCATATTGTAGCCGATGTCAAGGTTTAACCATGTATCAGCTATAGCTCCGATACTTCCTTATACGAGGATATCCTCTTGCTACAAATATATCTAACTACCATCAATTAGATTGGCAGTAAGTCAAATATATTTATATTAGATTAGATCCTGATATAAGGGGTAGGTATAGCATATTAAACAAAGCATAATACCATGTAAAACAACTATACCAGGTAAGATCGGCTGAAACCCCGATACTATCCTTATTAACAACCATAAAGCACTGTAGAGATTATGATTCTAAATACGACTTAATAGATCAAACTTAACTGATGCAACATTAAATATGAGAAGAAGCATCATATCTAGACAATCAAACTGATGGTTATCTTTTCGGGATGGTGGATATATTATATAATTTAAACCAACAAGTCAATCTAACCGTCATCGATAAAACCATAGATAGAGATCGATCAATGCAAGTAAAAAACATTATCAATCTAGATTATATAATATATATGATAACTCGGTGATTCACAAGATAGAATTAGAGTGTTATAAAGATGTAAGCACTAATTCCGATAATGCAAACCGCCATAAAAAGTTTTATCTCTTCGCCGAAGATCGAAACCGATGCAGCTTGACTTGAAAGCAAGAGCTCGTCGAAACAAAGTAACGAAAAAAGGTGGCGATGTGCTGAGATTGAATTGAACTGATGTTAATTATTTACAAGATCTCGGGATTATATTTATACCCGAAAGTACAAACTTGTACATGATGGACACGACTCATATTATCCTAATACAACTTCAACTAACAAACAAGTTTCTTAGTCGGACTCTTACCGAAAATATTTATAAGGAAATTACATAAAATCCTAATTAATAGGTTCAACTGCCAACCTCGGACTTTATCCTTGTCTGGCAATACCACTTAAGCCCTTCTTTCGAATCCGATATTGATCATGTAATCAATATCAGCTATATCGGCTATATCGGCTATCCATATCAAACTTGGTATCAGCCGATACAGTCTTCCAGTCGATGCGCAATCTGTTACCAGGAACCTCGCATATCTTCAAATCCGCTTCGAATTGGATCCCGTTTCCGATTCATATGCTTGCCAAATTTCATCGTGAACAGGCCTCTGGGGGTATTTTGGTATGTTGGAACAACTCCGTTTTCATGACTACTAATATCATAATTGAAAGGTTTGTTATTCAGCTTACTTTTAGCTCTAACAACTCTAGTCTAACTTGGACCATGGTTAGTGGTTATGGGTCTTGTGCTGGTATTGAAAGAGACAATTTCTTGGTTTGGCTTCATAACCTTCAACTCACTGATGGTCATCTTTAGTTGTTGCTTGGTGATTTTAATTTCTATCGTTCAGTTAATAGAAATAGACCAGGGGCTGATATGAATGAAATTTTCCTTTTTAATGAAGTCATCAGTGAATTGGGTCTGATTGAACTCCAAAGTAAGGGTAGAGCTTTTACATGGAGTAACATGCAGAAACACCCCTTGCTCGAACAATTGGACTGGTTTCTCACCTCTACCTGTTGGACTTTATCTTTTCCCAACACATCAGTTAAGCCTTTAGCATGGTCAATCTCTGATCTTACCCCATGTGTTGTGCAAATTGGGACTGACATCCTGAGAGCAAATGTGTTTAGGTTTGAGAATATCTGGGTTGAGCATGAGGCATTTTTTTTTTTGACCTGGTACATTCTATTTGGGCAAATCATGGTAATACTATTGATGCTGCTAGAAATATCTCAACCAAACTCAAAGCTTTAAGAAAAGGACTCAGAAAATGGAGTAAGAATATCTCTAAGCAGCAGATGCTTATCACAAATTGTAATGTTGTTATCTATTTTTTTTGGACAGTATTGAGGAGTTCAGAGATCTCACTGTCTTGGAATGGAATTTTTAGAGTTTTTGTTAGCTCTATATGTTGCTTACCTATTTGAGATATAAGCAAGTATAGTGGTAGAAAAGGTGTACGATTAAATGGGCCAAATTTGGGGGAGAGGATACCAATTTTTTTCATGATATGGCAGCTGAATCTTACAGGAGAAAAAAAATCTATTACTGCTTATTGATGTTGATGGATCAACCCTTACTGCCCATGAGGACAATTTCCATATTGCCTGGAATGCTTTGAAGATGAGGACGGGTGTTTCTACTTTTGAGTGCATGCCTTTTAAACTTCCTTCGTTAATCCCATTCCGAGATGCTCTAGATTCTTTGGATGCTCCTTTTACTCAGAATGATATTGATCAGATTACTAAGAATCTACCCATTGATAGAGCACCTAGGCCTGATGGGTTCAATGGCCATTTTTGTAAGAAATGTTGGACCATTATATGTCAAGATTACTATAGATTATGTGCTAATTTTCATTCAGGGTCTTTGAACCTGGATTCTTTGAATCACTCTTTCATCACTTTGGTGTCGAAAAAGCTGAATTCTGAGTCTCTCAATCACTTTTGGGGATCTTCTTAAGACTTTGACAAAGTTATTTGCTGATAGATTGCAAAAGGTAATCCTTTCAGTCATTCACCAGAATCAATATGGTTTGGAAGAACTATGGGTAAACACTACGTAGGTACCGAAGGAGAGGCCTTCGGGCCGAACGGCATGGAGTGAGCCAAAAGTCCTAGGCAAGATGAGGCAGATGATCTTATCCCATGTAAATAGATGATAGTTACCCGAATTATGAAGGATACCATACCATATCTGCTCGGCAACCCTAGCACTATATAAAGGGTGCGGAGGGAAACCCTAAGGGGTTATGCACACGCGATCATTCTCCACATACGCATCATCGGCTATTCCAACGCTGATCTGCGCACACTGATACAAATCTAATCTACACTCAACTGGACTAGGGTATTACCTTGCGCTAAGGATCTGAACCAGTATAAACATCTATATCACCATCTCTTCTTGATCTTGTACATCCTATAAATTATATTGCTGATTATTAGAATCGACAGTTGACGCCCAGGTAAGGGTGCACTCGATCCTCATCGTTTGAAGGAGGAGATGGCCAAACCCTAAGACCGGTCGCCACTGCTGTCCTCCCCCTGATCTTTTTCGCGTATCAGCACGACGGTAACGACGATCCGACGGATCAGATGCTCGTCCACTACCATGCTTTCTGATCCAATCTACCCCAACGGACAAGCCATGACATGAGGTATGCTAAAACCGATCCAATGCAATCTGCATGCATAGAAGACCTCTCCGGCGATCGCTTCCACGGCTACAGAGTCGGTGGACCTCGAGGGAGCCAGGCGTGTGCGGCCTCGTCGGCATGCACCGGCGCCCGGCCCGGCAGGGAGGCCGAAGGAGGAGAAAATCATCGGCGGCAAACGCGCACACGCCGGCGGCCAGTAGATCGTCAACCTTGGCACTCGTATACAGCCAAACGCATCGATCTACAGGCAATTCACGAGAAGCATGTACACGGGCAGATCGATCGTACGTGTACCATTGCAGAAGCTCGTGCTCTGCGCCGTGGACGGCTGCGGCCACCTCGACGGCCACGGGCCCGCCTTCCGCGTCGCGCTGGTGGGCACCGATGACGCCGGGGGAGCCACGCACGCTGCTGTCTACGCTGCCCGCGACCGCGACCACCGCCTCCTCCACTCTGACGACTACGTCGCCTTCCTCCGCGCCGTCATCCCGGAGACGCGGATCCGTTCCCTCCACCGCTTCAATGTCGGCGAAGACTGCACGGTTTTCGACGACCTCTACGCCTGCTGCCAGACTTACGCGGGGGCATGTGCCCGCGCCGCCATTGATCTCAACCACGGCACCCAAGACATCGCCATCAACTGGTCGGGCGGGCTGCACCACGCGAAGGAGTCCGAGACCTCCGATCTCTGCTACGACCACGACATCGCCCTCGCCATCCTCAAGTTCCTCATCTTCACCGCCGGCAAGATCATCAATGGGCGACTCCACCGACGACGGCTCGTTCAACTACATCACACCACCTTGCCGTCGGAGCATGCCGAGAGGATATCTTCGGAGCAGCCGCGGACGCCACCAAGTTGCCCACGCTCACAACAACTAAGCACGTCTCGTCAATCACGTGAGATCGCCATCGACAGTTGACCTCACCGGCGCCGATACGGAGGGAGAAAGAGAAGCCAAGACGCGTACGCGGCCTCACAGGCGCCAGCCTGCACGGCACCTGCACACCGTCGTCAACTCCGGCCGACAAGCCTCCATGCGCGCCGCCAAGTCCGTCCGCATCCTCTGTCCCTACGACCAAGAAGCCAAGTCTAGCAACCGCATGCAGACGCATACGCATATGCATCTACCCGCAACAGGAGCATGCAAGTCACTGCAGCCAGCCAATTCATCAAAAGCTCACCGAGATCATGCATGCATTTAAGCCAATTCAACAGGGCCATGGCAACGTGGGGCCGACCAACCAGATGGAGCCACGTCATCCACATGCAGCAGGACCATGGATATACCACTATAGATGGTCATATGCCCGAGGCCCGAGACCCGGTCCAAGGCACGTCAATTTAGCCCGGCCCAAGCACGGCACGGCTCGACTGGGGTCGTGCTCGTGCCGGCCCGGCCTGACAACCGGACCGTGCACGATCGAAAAATAAATAGTAGAGAGATGTAAAATAGACTTAATTAACCAGGTAGGCAAGGCTCAAAGACAAGGAATACAAAATAAACTTATTTTCCAGTCATATAGACACAACCCATAGAGTTTAGTGAGGAAAAATAGACTTATTCTGGGAAGAAGCACGATGGACTATCGTGCCTTCGGACCGACCCAGCACGGTCCGCGTCTCACTAGGGCGTGTTTGGGCCGTGTAGGTTGGGCCTTGCTAGCCCGATTGAACTCGGCCTAGGCCCGGCCGAGCCGTGCCGGGCGGGCCATATGGCCATCTGTATATACTACACCAATACGATACGGAGGAGAGCACGTGAACATCACTGTCCCGCCGAGACGCCGGCCGCCATGCTACCGTCTTCCTCTGCCCCAAGGTCACCCAAAGCCAATGCAGCGCTCCTGCGGATCGACTGGGCGCGCACGGCGTTCATGAAGGCGAGAACGGGCCGGTCTCTGGCGCCGCTCGTGGAGTCCACGTAGTGCCGCGTGCTACGGGAGAACTAGGCGGAGACCGACTTGACACTCATGGCCACCGCGGGGTTCCGGCTGCTCAATGCCGCGGTGGCCGAGGCTGTCTTGGATTTTTTTAGGAAGATACTGTAGGGGAAGCCTCCACAGTTAAATATATTTGGAGCCTTTGGCCTGGTGAAGCATCTCATCAAAAGTAAGAGATAGGTTCCAAACAATACCAAACGGAGCCGAACATTCAGAGCTGAGAGGATGTTGGAAGAAGAGGTGCAAAGATGCTTCTCTTATCCCTGCTGAACATAGCACACATGTTAAAGCAGCATTCTCAGCAGAACAGTGTCTATCCAGAGATGGATTTTTATCCCTCGAGGGGATATTCTCTCGTTTTGTGCATGTTATTTAACAGTGTTAAAAAATTAGAAAATAAATTTGTTAGATAGATCAATATATGATATATCTTTCTACAGACATGCAAATTAAAATTCGACTTGTACAATTCAAAAAAATAACAAATTTAATCGCGAATTACATGTTTGTGGAGTGATATATCACATATTGATCTATCTTACTAATTATTTTCAAATATTTTGATGACTTTTTAAGCAACATGTAAAAAATAAGGAGATATCCCTTTAAGGGATGATTAGAGTTTCCCCTTTTATCCAACATATCATAAGTATTTAGTCGATCAATTAAAAGGAGCCAACCAAAAACCTTGACCTTTATAGTGCATTTACTCCTCTAAATCTAATTTAGATACCCAGACACTTAGGTATGCATAAAATTAATGGCATAAATTTTCTGAGAAGAAAATATACCATTTCCTCAAGCATAGGTCCATAGATCCCTATCATCACTGAGATGATCCAAAAGGTCAGCAACTGATATGGACAAATATTCTTGAAAAGCTTGCTCTGATAGAGGAAGTACAAAGAGTTGTGAGAGATCTTTTAAAAGAAACTCTATTAACCGATCCTTTAAATTTCTGGCATATGAATAAACCTTAGGATACGTAGGTGATCTAATCTTGTTATTTCACAAGTCATTCTAGAACAAGCAATATTTTCCATCCCGCACTGTGCAGGTTAGATATTCTCGACGGCGAGCTCGCCGCTGCTGAGCAGGCTCTCTCTCCAAGAAGAGCAACTGGATGAATACATGTTTAGCACCATGCAGCTCAGCATGCAGGGCAGCACGGCCAACCAATCAGATGGGGTCATTCTTCAACATGCAAGCCAAACACTACTACAGATTACATTTTTCCGTGCGGTCAAAACACGTTTTTCCGTATGAAGGATTAGTCCGTCTGCACCTAGGGGTCTGCGAAAATAAACATTTTCACGTGCGGTCTGCCCAACCGCACGGAGAAAAAATATTCCCGTTCGCTCCGCTTAACGTGTCCGCACGGAATAATAGACTATCCCGTGCGATTGTTTTATACCAACCACACAGGATAATAGATTAGCCTATGCGGTATGCTTAAGTGGACCGCACGGGAACACTTATTATTCCAGAACCCTTGATTACACTAGCCGTTTGGATAGATCTCGTATGGACTTGTAATTTTTTTTAAGTTATGTTTACGAAAGGTACAGTGGCAAATATAGTCGCAGTTCTTCCCGCTCAATTACAAACACGATTGATTTTTATAACGAAAGTATCACAAGTTAAACATTACAAAACATCGATACGAATATTAATTAGCATATATAAATGAAAGTAGCTACATTGCGAGTATAACAAATATTACAAGTTCCGTCTCCCTCACAAATAAATCTTTTTATTGTACTGCAAGTTCTCTCTCCCACTCTATTAGGCGTTTGAATTTATCGTCGCAAGCAAGTTCGCTATCAGGGTCATAGAACTCCCCTAGATGGTTGCAGATGTCGCGACGAATGAACCGGCACAAGTCCCCGCACAAGTTGAGAAGCGTCTTTTTGTCGAACCGGTTTGCGGTACACGGAATGCTCGGGAGCTATTGATAATAGGGAAAAAAATGTATTTTCATTAAAATCAATTTAAACAAACTAGTTCGTATATGTAAGGAGCACGATAACTTAGTTCGTATATGTAAAGAGCACGATAACTTACATCTGTAAACTCAGTTCTGTATCGACCGCAGACTCTGAGCATCTCGCACACGTAATAGCCGCACAGGCTCGTACCGAGGGGTTGCTTGAAACACCGCGCAAGAATAGTACACACGTCAGTAGTAAAAACCGACAATCGCATCATTAAGTTAACAAATATATGATAACTTACCGGCCAGCGTGCCTTTACGAGAAGCTTTGTTCTCTGTTGATCCTTCACGAACCCGCCATGTCTTTTGTAATAGTCGTGTCCTCTACAAAGATTAAATATTTGTTTGAGCTAACTTTAAAATTACATCTAAGCAGTATGGTATGTAGGAGGTTTGTTTAAAACGTACAAATTCAGCAAGATAAGGAACTTCTTGAACTTCTACTCTTCGTAGTGGGCCGGATCAAGAACTACGACCAAGTGGTCCCTTGGATAAACGAGGAATAGTATGTAGTGATCGCTGCAAACACGGTTTATGAATTACATAAGGCATCTGGTATATATTTTGATGTGCTATGATATTATATGAACGGAACAAAGGGGATGTTGCTTATGTTAGGTGGTACGGGACCATCAAGACTCTTTTGTCCGCGTGCGTGAGCATAGCTTGTCCCAAGTAAGTGGCCACCTCGACCCTCTTATTCTTGTGCAACCTATCCACATATGCTTTTCTTTCCTCCGGCGTCTTATCCTTTAGTTGCGGACCATCCAGATTTAGCCTCACAGTGTGTGCTGTCATGCAAACCCTCGTCGGGTTGGCGTAGCCTATTGAGACCCCCGTTCGTTGGGAATCTACCCATTGTGACCTAACAAATTATGCAAGTTAAATGACTTATAGTTTTTTGGCACACATTTGCTAAGCAAAAAACAAGCCAGGAAACTTACAGGCACCACGTGCCGACGAGATTGATATCCATTTTTTCCATCTTAAAGAATGCGTGTAGGTCACTGAAAGTGACGATGAAGTTTCCGTAGGGTCCGTTGACGAAAGCGCTATCCAGGACCTTGACACTAATCATCCCGAGGCCCTTCTCACTTGCTCTTAGATACCAGTCATGCAGCAACCTCATTGGCCATGGGAGTTCGATCATGACATGGTACGGCAAAAACGGCTTGCCATACTCGTACACCTTTGGCACTTCTATAGAATCCCAAGATTGCATATTGTCTGCATGACCTAGTACGCTTTTCTGTGCATCCGATTACTGTTTAGGTTGGCCTGGCTTTGTCGGACCCTATCCCCTGAATGACTTGAAAACTATTCTTGCCTCGTACTCTGTCATTTCCACAGGTTTGTACGTGGAAACCATTTGTGGTACGAGCTTGCGGGCTTGCGAAGTACTAGGCTTTTGGATAGACCCATCTTCCTTGGAAGGTGGCACAGGTTGCACGAGAGAAGATTGTGGTGTAGGAGGCGACTGGTGAGCGGGAAACGGGTGCCGAGATTGCGGAGTTCGGGACGCTGGTGCAGCAGGCTCTGCAGGTGGAAGAAGGTACTCTTTTCGGGGATGGAGATCTAACTGGCATAGGAGATCCTGGCGGGGTTGGGGAATTCGGTGGAGATGGCGTTGCTGGAGGGGCAACCGTCTGTCGCACCTCTGGAGCTGAGGTCATCAAAGTTGCCTGTCCCGTGAGGATGATGTCTCGACGATGCCAAAGGATGAACTGATTCACCGCATCTCCGAGTAGTTCTATCCCCTCTGGTGCTGGGATGTCCAACTCCAACGACATTTGATCGGCATTAACCCTTGATACTTGCACCCTAGTGTAGTCCTCCGGGATTGGTGTGTTATGGAACTGTCTCCCTGGTATCGCTAGTTCGGACCCAACCTTCTTCGTTTTCCTGGTTCTGCCTATTGGAACGACAAGGCTGCACGGTGTCGGACCGGTTATCTGATCGACCGGGTAGGGTGTTGTTTCTACGGAACCGACACTGCTTGGGATCTGTACCGTCTACTCGGCTTGAGGGACTAAGCCTGAAAAGGCTTGGGGATGTTGTGCGGCTAGCCTGTAGAATTGTTGGGTTACTTGCTGCGTTACTTGTTCGGTGACTTCCTCGTGCAACTTCGCCTTGTAGGCATCCCGCTTCATGTAACTTTTGAATTCTGTTGGAAACCCTACCTTCTAACTCGTTCTTGAAGATTTTCCTCTTATCCTACCGGAGTGTTCGGTAGTCCCCAACGCAGCGATGAGTTCGTCATGCTCCCTTCTGGCGACGAACTCCCCTGACTTTTCCATCTCGGTGATCTGTTGGAGAGATGTGGTAACATTCTCGATGTCAGGGGACTCAAAGAGCATCTCACCCTGATCCGTCACTTGCCTCGTACTTCGTGCCCAAACCCAGTTTCGACTCCACGGATTTAGGGGCTGGACCAACAATGGCTTTCCTTGAGCTGCAAACTTTTCCTCCGTAGCTCGCTATTGGTGCATGTGACCGTCGTATCCACTAGACCCCAATCGGTGTGGATATTTTTTTTTCTTCGCCAGGTCCAACATCTTCTTCCTCCTTGCCAGCGCTTCAGGGGTTGTCATCTTCGCCACAAACTTTTCCTATTCAGCTGGAGGGATATTGCCGTATTTTTCAAATGGAGTCTTGTTCTTTTGAACATAATGAGTGTTCATGTCGGACTTCCACTGGTGCCAGCGATGAGCCATTGTACTCAATGCAAATCTGCTCCCAATGACCTCCGATCCAAGCGGATCCACAAGGTACTTCCGCAACTCCTCCCACATTAAATTCTTTTTGTTTTGGTTAACGTCCTTCCACTCATCCACGTTCAGCGGCCCATGAAGTATTGCCATTGTCCCGCACGCGTTGCTGAACTTGGCCATCACGTGTTTTGGCTCGACGGGCTTCCTATCTTCGTTCAGAGCAGCAATGTAGTACGACTCCTTCGGTAGCTAATTTCTGCTGGTTTCACCACGTTGTTTCTTTGCACGTCCTCCTCCACTTGCTGACGGGTCAGTTGGGTCTGGCCCTGATGTGGCGGTGTCAACCTCTGCTTGAGCCTTGGCGGTAATCTGGTTGGCTTTCCGTTTAAGTAGCCAATCACTATCCCGTGCGGTCAGTTACCCGGCCACTAGAACGGTAACCACCATCTCAATCGGGCGGCAACCCCCATCTCAATCGGGCATGGCATCCGTGAAAGCCTAGAAGTCAAAGATGTGAAAAGTTATCTCAATCGGGCAAACGACCGTCACGGATGAAGCTATCTAAATCGGGCCTTAATTAAAGCCCGTCACTGATAGCTTTGACCCAGACGACCAGTCAAACTATAGCCCGTCACGGATGACCTATCTCAATCGGCCCACAACTAGAACACATCACGGATGACACTCATCTCAATCGGGTCTAAACTATAGCCCTGAGCCTTATCTGTGACGGACATTAACTATAGCCCGTCATAGATGAGTATAATCCAAAAAGATAAATTTTATTTTTAACTAGCCTTAGGCCTTCCCGCTTCTCCCAGACGGGTCTTATTTGTCCTCACTCATGTGCACCCGGGAAAAACATCCTAGTTGGTCACCCATCCCGAAATTGCTCTAGGCCAAGCACGCTTAACATCAAAGTTCTTTAGAGGTCGGCTTCCGGAAAAGTAGTTGTAACTTTTTGGTATGAGTATTCTATTAATCCTATTAATCCTTTGGCCAGGATGTCACACCGCTCATTCATATACATTAATTTCCATACACAACCATCAATATATTTAACACAACTACATTAACATAGCATCCATTTTGATAACATATTTCATATCCATTCACATATTTCATATATTTCACTAGCAAAACCGAGTTAATTGGATCAAATATATATTTAGCAAGTATTATCATCAAGAGGAGGCAAATCAGACTTCTAGGAAGAATGAATTTCGAATTGAATTTTATAATACTAAAATAAACTCATATGAAAAATCTGTCAAAAAGAAAGTTGTAGAACTCATTGAGATCTATCAAAAATAAAGCCCATCACAGATGAGTCATCGGTGACGGGCCCTATACTAATACCCGATTGAGATGACCTATCTCTATCGGGTATTATATAATACCCGTAACCAATGAGTATTTTTCTATTTTCCATATGAAATGTTTATATTCAATTTATGTGGTATTTTTTATTTTCAATTTATGAGAACTTTAAATTTAATTTTAGGCCAATTTTTGTGTGTCAAATGTAAAAATCACAAACAACAAAATTGTATAACTCATCGATACCCACAACTATTGTATTGGTCCTTTGTACAAATAAGTTCATTTGAACAATTCAAATTTTGAATTTTCAAAATTTCATAACTTCGAACAAAAATTGGAGTTAATAAATGATTTCAAATGGAAAAGTCATCAAAACCAAAGTTGTAGAACTCATCAAGGTGCAAAATTTTTATTTTGGTCATTTCTCCATCTCACTCTATTTGAACATTTTGAAATTTGAAATTCAAACTTTGAGAAATTCAAATAGATTTTTTTGTTAGTGAACAACTTCAATTGAAAAAGTCACCAACAACAAAGTTGTATAACTCATCAAGATCTATAACTTTTATTTTGGTCATTTTTCTATATAACAATTTTTGAACAGTTTGAATTTGAATTTGAAAATATAACAACTTCAAACAACATTTTCAAATACTAAATGATTTCAACTGAAAAAGTTATCAACAACAAAGTTGAATAACTCATCAAGATCTAAAACTTTCTTTTGATCATTTCTTATCTGGTTTTATAAACTATAACACATATATGTAAAATTTGTGAACAATATTACTAACACTTTGTCAGATGAAGAAATGATAAAAATAAAAGTTTTAGATCTTGATGAGTTATACAATTTTGTTGTTGATGATTTTTTCAGTTGAAATCATTTAGTATTTGAAAATGTTGTTTGAAGTTATCATATTTTCAAATTTAAATTCAAACTGTTCAAAAAATATTATATAGAAAATGACCAAACTAAAAGTTACAGATCTTGATAAGTTATACAACTTTGTTGTTGACAATTTTTCCATTTGAAATCATTTACTACCCGTAAAATTATTTTGACTCATGAAATGAATTATTATACTACAGTTAATTATTTTGCTATAGTTCAACTTACATATATAAACATTTCATATGAAAAATGGAAAAAAAAATACTCATTGCTGATGGGCTTTAGTTAATGCCCGATAGAGATTAAGTCATCTCAATCGGACATTAGTATATAGCCCGTCACTGATGAGTCAGTTGTGACGGGCCTAATTGTTATCTCAATCGGGCCTTAAGTTGGTGCCCGTCACAGATGATGGACATCCGTGACGGACTAGTTGTTATCTCAATCGGACCTCAAGTTGGTGCCCGTCACGGATGATGGTCATCTGTAACGGGCCTAGTTTTTATCTCAAACGGGCCTCAAGTTGGTGCCCGTCACGGATGATGGTCATCTGTGACTGGTCCTAACTTGTGGCCCATTTAAGATATGGAATGTTATCTCAATCGGGTCTAAACTACGGTCCGTCACTAATAGGTGTCATCTGTGATAGGCCTAAGTTTTATGCCCATCTAATATGTCTGTGTGACCTTATCTCAATCAGGTACTTTTTCAGCCCGATTGAGATGACTTCCTTGTGATGGCCCGCTATTTCCAGGTATGTTAGATGCTGTCACAGATGGAAGGATCTGTACTAGTGGGCCCAGGTGGACCGGTTTTTTAAGTCGGAGCGACTTACGGTCCGCCTGAAACTAGATATGGGTCTCGTACCGAAAAACTTTTCTGTAGTAGTGAAACCATCTCCATGCAACAGTACCATGCATGACAAAATGGCCAACCAATCAGATGGAGCCCTTCCTTTACGTACAAGCTAAGCCGACACCATGTACGAAAAGACTGCCATATCTACATTAACTCGTCAAGCTAATCTCCAACGTGAGGGCTCATCGATCCGGATCGAGCGCCGCCGCCTGGAGCCCGCACACCGTCGTCGAGTTCGCCAAGTCATGGAGATGTCGTTCGTGGGGCCATGGAGCGTGGCGTTATTCGTGCACATCGTCTACCTCGTCAGGCTACCTCGCCAGAGTACGCCGTCACGACATTGGGAACACCATCAAGCAGTACCGGTACCTGATGGAGGAGGTCTCTCTGGAGCCGCCAGGAGCGCCGCCAAGCCATCCGAAGGTCCCAGAGGCGAACATGTCGTTTGCAGTCACCACATAAAAAACGCAAGGGTCGTACACTGTTGCGTACTAATTAAATGGTCACTTGCATGCGTGCTTCCATCTGCTTTATACTACAGTAGCTTGCATTACTAAGCTACTCCGTCCGGGGCACGATGCCGCACGCCGTGGGCTTCATCCTTCACTCAACTGGTACGGCCCGACTCTACTCGGAGCACTACGCCGCGCGCCGGGGACTTCACCCTTCACCCGGCTGGCATAGCCTGACTCTGCCTGGGACACGTCTACTATGCTCGGGGCATGACGTCGTACGCCGTGGGCTTCATCCTTCACCCGGCTGGCGTGACCTGACTTCGTCCAGGGCACTATGTCGCGCGTCGGGGGCTTTGCCCTTCAACCGGTTGGCGCGGCCCGACTCCGCCTGGGGCACGTCTACTACTCCCGGGGCACAACTCCGCGCGTTGGGGGCTTCACCCTTCACCTGGCTGGCACGGCCCGACTCCGCTCGAGGCACAACACCGTAAGGCGTGGGCTTCGTCCTTCACCTGGCTAGAGCGGCCCGACTTCGCTCGGGGCACTACGCCGCTCACGAGGGCTTCACCCTTCACCCAGTTGGCGCGGCCCGACTCTGCCTAGGGCACGTTTACTACGTCCGGGGCATGACACCGTGCGCCGGGGGCTTCGCCCTTCACTCGGCTGGCACGGCCCGATTTCTCCCGAGGCGCACCTTGTCATTAAGCCCGCTGAACTTATATTTTTCTTTCATAGTATATGATGAGATAGATTTGTTGATGGCCATATGATTGGATTCTAAAATTTTTACACTTGGAAAACCACAACACTCCTTTTCTAGCAAACCAACCTATAACTCATTTAAACAACTAGAGAAACTAGATGAGAATTATTTATACTCATATAGTACTCTACACCATACATCTCATCATGAAATGAGGTATATTCAAATTCGAACAAATATCTACTCAATGCACATTATATTATTCTTTACTATCATATTAGAAGGATATGGCAATTCAAATCTAGCAAATAATTTTGTCTCTAAATAGTTGAGTGGACACAAATCATCAAATTGAATATAGCCCCAAGTATTCAAAGAAAATTACAATCTAAGTTCTTCATTCTCGCTAGCAATATGAATAACATGTTTAAACTCAACACACGATGGTTCAACTATGTAACTAACATGTTCATTCACTAGTTGTGGCATGAATATAAGTAAAGCATCGCACAATTCTTCTTTGTCACTAGAAACAACAAGCAAATTGTTTGGTGAAAATAGTATTTCAACAATTGTTTCCATTATGGGTTGCTCTAATGTGGCATAAGTAATGAACATATTGAGCACACCATGCATTATTATTATCATTGTTCTCAACTTTACAAATCATAGGTGCTTGGTCAAATAAACATGGAAAAAGTACATAGAAGTTCCCTCATCTTGTCATCGGATTACAAAATAATCCCCCAACAGCAAAACCAGATATATGTAATTTTTAAACTTACAAAACGAGGTCACTTAGGGCCCTTAGGCGGTTTTGACCACGGTTTTATCCAACGTAGTGGCTGAGTCATCGTGGGACCCATGTGGGCCCCACATGTAAGGGTGACCACGTCATCATCATGTCTCTCCCCGAAAGGACCTTGATGTCGCCTAGAGGGGGGTGTGAATAGGTGATTTAAAAAAAAATATGCGGAAGCTAAAACAAAATAGGGTCGGATTGTCTGATACCTGGTCGGATAGTCCTATGTAGATCGGATTGTCTGAAGTGAGATCGGACTATCTGACCGGGTCGAATAGTCCTATGTAGATCGGATTGTCTGAACTGAGATCGAACTGTCTGACCTGCACAACAACAATCAACCAAGCAACAACCTAAAAGCTCTAGATCCAATCCACCAGCAAGGAGATGAGCTCAACCAACAAGATTAGCGCGGCACAAAGCAATGCAACAAGAAGGTAAAGAGAGTAAGGATATCACCGACATTTACGTGACGATGTATTTCCCGGAGTTCAAATCCTTGAGGGGATTCCAGTCTCCGTTGAGGAGCTCGCAAAGAGCCAGTTCTTTTTCAACCCGATCCTCGTGAGGTTGCACAAATGCACTCCTCCTTCCACTAAGGTATCTCTTTCCTTGCGGAGGCGAGATCCAGCCTTCACAAACTTCTCTTAGCCAACCACAAGTAGATCGGTGGCCCAAGAATGACACCTAGCCATCTAGGAGTCCTCAACCTCCAAGAGTAATAAACACCACACAACTCTTGGACAAATCCTAGTACTCAAGATCGAGTGGAATGCACACTAGGCCCTCAAACACCAAATCCGCAACCACCAAGATCCACCAGACAAAGAATAAGGGAGAGATTTGAGAGAGGAAGAAAGAGCTCAAATATCCAAAGCATTTACGCACAAAGCTCAACCCAAAGTGAATGTGAGTTGGATGAGTTGGGTAACCCAAGAAAAGGGTTAGGTGGGGGGTATTTATAGATCTCCCCAAAATGTGGCCGTTGGGAGATAATCTTTTCGTCCCACCTCGGATAGTCCGATGTTTTTGACCTCCGAGCAAGCCAGAGATAGAGAACAAAGTTCTGAAGAATTTCGGATTGTCTGATCAATCGGATAGTCCGAAGTCATGTCGGATAGTCCGATATTTTTGAACCAAGAACTTCATCCTCTCAAAGAGACTCAAGTTCCATTGAACTTCGGAGTTTCTAGATCATCGGATAGTCCGATCACATCGGATAGTCTGATTGACACTTAGAAAAATTCACTCAAGAGGAATAAAAATCAATTCAAGACAGAGAGTGAAGTTCTGTGAAATTTCGCATAGTCCGATGCATCAGACAATCTGATCTCACATCGGATAGTCCGATGTTTTTAAGCAAACACTCAGTCCAAAGATAGATAGCGGAGTTCTGTGAAATTTCGGATAGTTTGAGAATCGGATAGTCTAATTTCAAATCGGACAGTCTGATGTTGCTCAAGTAAAAATGCAATAACTTTTTACTCCGAAGTCCGATTTCGATGATCTTGGACTCTATGGAAAGCTAGTTTTGTGGGCTATCAAACCCAGCAAATAAACATGGTCCAAAACCTTCAAGAGATGTTGAAAAACTTGCAAATAAACCCGGTGTAAGTGTTGTGATATGTGAAACAACCCGGAGTTAGAATTTTGACTAAGGTTTTTCAACTCACACGAAGATGAATCATTTTGAGCACTAGTATTCAACCAATTATATGCATGTGGTATCCCTCTTAATAGTACCGCATCCTAAACTCAAATGTAAAAAGGAAAGCTATACCAATAGGAATACGTTCACACTATTTTGTTTCTTCACTTGGAGGGTTGCCAGCTTCAAATTCGTTTTCATCATCGGGACTATCCTCCAACAAATCACATCTTCTTGATCTTTGATCTTTTATCTTCCATTTCTCAAATGATTGATGCGAATAATCCATAGCTTCAAATGGCCTCGCACGATTCGCCACGATAAAGTCTTCACTCGCCCTTCACCACCGGTTTCGGTTCATCGACGCCAACCCCTTGCTTGCCCTTCACCACCGCATGATCCATCACAGCTGAGCGTCGCTCGCGCTTCACCATCTTGCCATAGGTAGTCAGTTCATACCCCGCATCTTCAATATCTTCTCTTTAATTCTCATCCATCGATAAGTCCATCTTCTTGTTTCTTCATCCGGCTAATCACTTGCTTATACACTCAATAAGCTCATTAGTCCCTTAATTGTTTGTCATCAATTAACCAAACCCCACGAGGGGCATAAATGCTCTTTCCCTCCCATCTCCCCTCCCTTCTTCCTCTCTCTTTTCCCACTTTTTTCCTTGTCTGGGCGAGCCGGCAGACGGGGCGAGGCGGGAAAGGGCGGCCGAAGACGGGCGGTGCGGTGGCGTGGCGACGCGGTGGCAGTTGTCCAGGTGCAGGCGGGTGCTGCAGCGGTGGGCACAGAGATGGAGGGGGGTCGGGCGCCATAGAGGGGGCGTGGTGATGCGGTAGAAGGAGTGACGCGGCGGCTATGGGTTGGGTGGGCACCACAGCGGTGGATGCAGAGGTGGAGCGGGCGTTGTGGAGGTAGACTCGGCAGACTTGGATTCGGAGCCCCGGCCTGCTCGCACGCCACCTCTTTCCTCTACCTGCGTGCTCGCCGTCGACCTCCCCATACGCCTCAACAACCTCCCCGCCTCCCTCTTCGCATGCGCCGCCGCATCCCTCTCCCCACGTGCTCACCGTTGGCCTCCCCGCCCCCTCGACGGCCTAACCACATCCCTCTTCGCGCACGCTCACCGCCAGCATCTGCTTTGTGTGTGTGTTCAGCAGCACTCAGCCGTCTCCTCGCTCTCGTCCTCCTAGCCACCGTCGTGGGAGGCACAGATCCTACAGGGACAATGGTTTCCCCATCATTTCACAGAGACCAAGTGCACACCAGCGCCGACGTCGTCCTAGCGCTCCTCGGCGGGCTTCTGTTCACCATCACGTAGACGGGCTTCCTGTTCGTCGTCACGCAGGCAGGGCCGACGAGGGGGCAAGGAGGGAGGCGGTGACCGCGCACGGAGATGGAGGAGGCGGATCAGCAATGGGGGTGGGAGGTCGGCAAGCTCGCTCTCTGCCCGGCGAGAAGAGAGGAAGGAGAGAAGAGAAAATGAGAATAGAGGAGAAAATAACTGTGAGGATGACATATGGGTCCCACATGGCCCCATCATTTTAATTATTTTCTTGTGTAACTAACACATGGCCCCAAGGTTTTTATTTTTTGGGGGATCAAATTGTCGTGTTAGCACCACGTCAATGCCACATGGGATGAAGACATAGTCAAAGGTACCACGTAGGCACCACATCAGCCAAAACCGGTGACGGTACCACCAATAGACCTTGTTGGTACTGGTTTCATAAGTTGGGGGATGCGTTGTATCCGGTTTTGTAGTTCAAGGATGATTTTGTAATTCAGTAATAACATAAGGGACCTCCGGTGTACTTTTTTCCAATAAACATTCTTGTGGCATGCATAAAGCTATGGGTAGGCTTTTTTCGTCTTTTTTCTCTTATTCATGTGTTGGTCTCAGATACTTGCAAAATGTTAGTATCCAAAACAAGTGCTACAATAATGCATTCGTTTTGTAATAACTCAGGCATAGTTGAAGGCATTACAACATTAGTATCATTCCAAATACTGTTAAAAATCTCATTGATCTTACTCTTCATCTTCTCAAGATCATCTTTAAAAGTTTCAGCAGGACACATTGACACTAATTTTATTTTTTGACCATTATGTCTAAACGAATATGTGTCAGCAATACTATTATGCAAAACATTGTTATCATACATCCATGGTTGACCAAACAATAAAAGAACATGCTTGCATAGGCATAAGATCAAAATTTTTGGTATCACAAGAGTTGATCCATTTGATGTAACATAGATGATGATGTGGTTGTGTAAGCAACCGAAGGTTCTGAACCAAATATGAACTCACAAGGTTGCTACAACTCCTACTATCGATTATAACATGACGAGCTCTATCCGTAACCATGAACCTTGTTAGAAATAAATTGTGGCACAACTTTTGGTCTGTTTTCTCCATTTGAGAACTTAGCACTTGTTGCACTAAACTACTTACACTATCTACAGTTTGGAAGGACATGTAGCAACTATGGTTTATCTCCTATTCAACTACTTTATCTCATGCCCACAAGTGGTGTAGCCTACCATTGTTAGTAGAAAACTGAAAGAGTAAATTACATCCACGATCTAGTGTACGAACTCGAAAAATGAGTAGACTGGTAGATGAACTTGACAATCACGTGCATTTTGGTTAAAAACAGTATTATACACCTTTGATTAATCCTATTTTGTTATTTGGATTATAAGCTTAACTACTCTTGGATTCCATTTTACGTTTTACACTCTTCATCACCAGAGACAATGATATGTATGTGCTGACGAAAAATCCGCGCTCAGCCCATGGTGCCGGATCTGTTTTGGCACGAACTGAGTCGACACACACAACGACCTGGGAGATCTACTTAGCTCCAATGCAGGTCCAAAATATTAAAGGGATGCACGCGTGCCAGTCAGTTTGATCCTACAACTGACAAGATAAATAAATATATTGATCACTAGTGGAGCGATTCCAGCCGATGTGGATATGGTTTTGAGCAATTGGCTATATGTCCTATGTTGATTCTGACACTTGAGTAAATGATGATATAAAGACAATCGGCTGATGATGATCTAATATAACAATAATATAATACAGTACAAACCAATCGTCTAATAATGATATGAAAGAATAAACGTTGATCTGAAGGTTCAAGCATACATCGGCTCGAGATCCGATGTCGTTAAATCCAAACGATTAGATAAACAGTGAAACCTTGGTAGCAATCGGCTAAATTCAACTTGCATGTAATCATTTATAAGCCGATGCAACGTCCAGATAACTCATCGGCTGAAACCCTGTTGAAACCCTTATTGGCAATCAAAGGCAGGTTAGTTTTTATGGTTCTAAGCACGACTAAGGTTGATGCAACTCAAAGTATGCAAAGAAACATAAAGTCTAAATAATCAAGCCTTTGACTGATTTTAGGAGTGGTGGATACCTTAGCTAATCTAATCTGGCAAAGCAATTTAGCCGATACTGGCAAAAACCCTAAAGCATATCCCAACCAATACAAGTAAATCGAGCTACCAAACTGGACTAACTAAGATATATGATAAGTAGGTAGGCAAGTATATCAACCGAACCAGAGCGATCCAAGAGGTCGAAGCGATGCAGCCTTGAACAATACCAATGTAGCCGATACAATTGCCAGGACCGGTGGAACGTAGGACTTATCCCTTCACCGGAGATCGAAAGCCGATGTAGCCTCGCGTCAAGTACCAAGTTACGCCGGTTGGTAAGTAAAATCTAGAAAAAGAGAGTGGCGATGCACCGAGAATAGATGTATTGATCTATGAGAGATAGTTTACAATGACCCCGGGTGTACATATTTATACCCATGGGTAGATACTAGTGCTTATTGGACACGATACAAACTTTCCTAAAGATAAAAGGAAAATATGAAGTTCTTATGGGACACTAAACACAGTTTCCTAAAGATAAAATAAAACTAATAGACTCTTCTTAATTAATACATAAACTGCCATGCTACATTCACCATGAACTCGGGCTCTTACTTTAATTGATTAATTTCTTTAACCAAATCCATCAAGAATACAACTACTGGCGACTGATAGTTTCCATCGGCCGATTCCAGGAATCTGAAGCTGATACTGAGTCTAGACCGATGATGACTTTGGGCTTACCAAACTTTGGCGTTAGCCGTATGATTTGTCGAATCTCTTAAGAAAATGTTAGTTTGTGTACACTTACTTTTGCCATCATCATATTTTTATGTTTCAAATTGACGGATAATATTATTATTTTTACCAAGCAAAAATAATACATAATACATGTAGATCAAGATGGTTGGAGTGGCTGACTTTTTACATGGCATAAAAAGTATATATGGTGTAGAAATTGATCTTTTGACTAAAATGCACACACTAGCCAAGTTAATGAACATATATGCTTATTTTTCAAGTTTTTGCACTAGATCGCACCCACCTACCAAGTTTATGTACTGTAGATGCAATTTACTCAAGAGACTGGAAACAACAAAAAAATATCATTCCTATTTAACTACATAAGAACAAGGGCAGTGGAACTCGCAAATGGAAGCGTCTTACCGAGCTCTTCCAAGGTTCTTACCAACAAAGCTAGAGATAGTACAATTAGTGGCTGGTTTGTGATACCTTGAGGACATGATCCAGTGATTGCAAGGGTCAAAACTATATAGACGAAGCATGTATGTGGAGCATGGGGGCATAATATATAGTAGTAAAGGAAAACAATTGCGCTAATCAGAAAATACGACATTGAATATTAATTGAAAGTACTAGTCAATATGTTGCCTAGCCAACAATCAACTCTAACTCAAGCAAGCACCCGATAACACTAAGGACCATATATAAATCAATGCACAACTATGCACTCTAAACCCTTTCAAAAAAAAACTATGCACTCTACCCACAAGCTCAAAAGGACTCACTGGATTTTCTCTTTTTTTTGCTCTTTTCTTTCTTTTTTTTGTGTGACATTGTTTTTTTTCACCTTTCTGCCTTTTTTATTTTTCTTTCTCTTTGATTTTTTTTACAAGAGCCGACCAATGACCTCAAACAAGGACTCAAATGCAAATATGAATATTACAGGGACACGAATGCAGAATTGCAGATAAAATTAAAACTTCTTGAAAATGGAATGCTCACATCATGTAGGTTCTGTTTTTACTAAAATATCTTAAATCCATAACCCAAATTTGCGCCAAGGATTTCTGTCTCAAACGACACAGATGACATGGGGGTAGAGATGCTCAGGCTCATGACTATGGTATGCCCGATCAGTTAGATCGGCCTAGAAAAAGGGAAACCCCACCTCGATCTGTAACTAACTCATATGGAAACTAAACCAGACTCCAACAAACAATGGCCGATCCAAACTATTCTCACATGTACATGAACAGAGAAGAAGCACGCTATGGCCTTGGAGAACCCTGGCAACCCGACTCAACTCTGAAACTAACAAACAGTAACTTCTAAAAACCACGAAAATGGAAAACCGATGATGTTAGGGTTAAATTTTATAAGGGCCCGGCAACAATGGACGAGATGCAAAACTGGCGTACAACTCGATGACGTGAAATACTGCCACCAAAGTATGGACTCTCGGCAGTCAACAGAAACCCTAGACCCAAGTGGCAACATTTGCAAGACTCAGACTAAAAATAAATTCTAAAAATAAACCAGTACGATGATGTAGTCTGAAATTCAACAAAGCATAAAGTAATAGAACAATGCAACAACTCAAATTATCCATGTAAAGGATGAATATTTTTTGTGTGGCAACTTTTTAGTTATAGGTAGATAAATTACCTAACAGTAAACCTAGCTCTGATACCACTTGATGAGGAATTAGGTCACGATCTTCTAATATGTATTGATAACTCTCAATTTGACGGACACTTGACACACACGATCCGGCTTCCGATCAACATGATACAAACACTGGAAACACAACACCACGTCTCCTCTGGTTATCAACTGTGTGTTGCCCAATTGACCTCGCCAAGAAGGCGAACCCCTGCATGCGAATCAAAGAACACAATCAAGAATAAGATTGATTGCAACTCAATTTGCACATGAATTATTACACACTCAAATTTGGGGTTCCACAAACGAAACTAGTGGCGAAACTGCATTTGGCAGAATAATCTAACAAAAACCCAACTCTAAACTTTGATAGCTACTAAATAAATATGATTAGGGATGTACTAGAGTTAGCTCTAGGGTGAACACCTCCTTGGGCTTAACCCACGACACAAGGCTTAGGGACCAAGTCAAACTGGGACTAAATGAGGTACGTGGTTTGTTTTGCAGATTCCTTGCAGCTTAGGAGGAGTTTTGATGTGGGACCATAACCGTCTGAAGGTAGACTCCACAAGCTTTCCAATAAGTAATCATGGGCCCCAAGAGCTCTTTTAGATCAGAGGCTAGGTCCGTTTAAAATTGATGTACAACTTTATCTTTTGCATTTTTATGGACCAAAAGTGACATGGTGCTATAGAAATAAACTTAGGGAAGGTCTTGGATTGGTACCCAATCAACTTCTTAGATCATTCATGCATTCCTTGCACTTGATCTCTTTTGTTTCACCCAAGCAAGTACCTCTACAAATGATAATACACAAAACTCATAGTGTAGTATGGTTTGTGCAAATATATAACACGTAAATATCACATAGAAACCATGTACCTTTCGTTGATTAATACATAAGATAGCCATGGTCATATCCGAGTTAGTGATGTTCTCATCACATCAGGACGATGCACTCTTGAAAATTGTGAGTATGAGACATACCCGGTTGAGATGAACCTGCATATGGTCTGAGACAGACATATGCAGAGGGGATTTTGAGTGACGTTGAGTAGGCGCTTGAGTGATAATAGTGGTGTTTGGTTGTAGGCGGCTCTTGGAGCCAATGTTGGGTAATAAGATGGGTATAATGACTTGTAGTTGATGAAAGTGAAATGAAACTAACAATTGTGTAGAGAGTTAGAAGCTACCTATTGGAAAACCACTGAGCTAGTGTTTTGTCCAGACAACCGGTCTAGGATTGGACCCCACCAATATATTGTAAAGAACTAAAATTTGTGTTCCTACTTGATTTCGTGTAAAGGAAGTCGCGGTTCGGATGGAGGCAAGTTCCTCTCAGCAAACACATTTGAAACAACCCACACTTATTGTTTTGAAAAATATTTTCAAAACAACCCACACTTAGTCCTTTGAAGCCGACATGCTGACATTTTGCATGGCTTGCTGAGGACGTATGTACTCAACCATTGATTTTCCCCATCGCAAGGAAAGGTGAAGTTAAATATTAGGGTTTCCTTCCTAATCCCAAGCCATTCCTGTGGATTGGATTCTAACTACGCTATGTTCCTCTTCTGCTTCTATGCCTGCTCATTACATGGTCAGAATTGTTCCAAAGGTGTGATCTCATATAAGGTGTGATCTATTTGCATTATGTTTAGTTGCAATGATGCATCTCCATTGGCTGCGGATACCAGCAAGGTTTCCTAGGGCGGATATTGGTATTGTGGTTCCGCGGGAGTTGGTTGATGCTGTCCCTATGGTGCACTCCCTCTGGTGTCAGTGTAGGTGGTGCTAGAGCGGGGTGTGACATGCAAAATTAATTTTTCTCATCGAGTCTATTGTAACTAGGCTGATGGTTAGAACAGAATTGAGCAGTCCAGGTAGCCAAGTCGTTCTCCAACTAGCAGTTGAGGTAGTCAGATTGCCAGGATCATAGGTATTTTGGGATTAGTTTTCTAACTTCATAGACTACGCATTAATACGTTTAGATTTTAGTTTAGGCAGCCAGTCACTAGCCTTTGGTTATCATAGATTAGCAGTTTCTTTCCAAAAAAGAAAGAGAGCCATGCAAGGCATTTTCATAGCCACAATTAAAGATAAGAAGCTTAGGCATGGAAGCTTTTCTCAAAATAGGTGCGAAAATTGCAGATATAATGGATGGCCTGCATAATGCATGCACGTAGTGCCATGCACAATTGCACTCTCAACCGCAAAAACCACGTAGTTTCCTGTTTTCCCTGACTCTCCCAGAAAACAATTGCTGACTACTTCCACTTTTGGATGTTTCCTGTTCATGGCTCCCCGTATTTTTTGGCTCCATGCCCATACCCCATTTCATATTGAAACACATAGAACATCCCACTGCCATGGATGAGGACCAGATGACGATCCAAGAATTACTATTTAAAGCTCCATAAAATACAAAAAGGAATAGGATGGTACGTACTTTGCTGAGGAGATGGCTCCTTTGTTTCAATCAGCAATCCTTTTGGCCCTATTGGTAGCATCCTCTACTTGTGGTACCATGGCCATTGGAGTATTCCAGGTGCGCCGCAAATTCCCTATCATGGGAGATGGGTGTAAGGGGAGTGACATAGGTACATTACAAACCCACGATAGGAACCGCCATCATCGTCGCCTTGTGGCTGCGGAGCTCTCACTTGGTGGCCTTGGTGGCATCAGCACATCCAGCACTGGGTATATGCTTCAATCTTCCTTTGGTTCTATCCATTTCTTCTTGGTAGGTTGGCTTATTACGATCAGATAGAGCTTGACACAGACTATACTACACGGAGATAGGGATTGGGACACCCGCCATGCAATACTATGTGCAGGTGGACACTGGCAGCAATGCATTTTGGGTTAACTGCATCCCCTGCAAGCAATGCCCTCGCAAGAGCGACATATTGGTAGGTTTAGAGTTTCTATTTCAGTACCTTGCAAAATTGTTTTTGCAATTTAGGGTTTTGTACATTATAGATGTGAAATTCTGAATCGTAATATGGTTTGTCGTGCATCTTCTTATGTGCAGAGAAAGTTGACATTATATGACCCTAGGAGCTCAGTAAGTTCAAAAGCGGTGAAATGTGATGATATGTTCTGCACTTCGCCCGATCGAGATGTGCGGCCAGAATGCAACATAAGCTTACTTTGTCCATACATCGCGACATATGCTGATGGTGGCTCAACAATAGGTGTCTTTGTCACTGATCTTGTGCACTATAATCAATTGTCTGGGAATGGGCTGACTCAGTCAACTAACACCAGTGTCACATTCGGGTGAGTTGTGTCCATTGAAGAAATTTTTGTATGTGAAATTTATTGATTTAGAACTGAGGTGATCGATTGTAAAATGCCATTGATAGATAATAGTTCAACAATATGCCATCTTACGTGCAATACTATTTTTTTTTTGCCATCACGTCAAGTAAACGTGAAATTATGTCTGTAGTTTTTACAAAATGACCAAAATATTATTGAGAACACAATTATACCCTTGACAGACTTCCTTTGGTTTTTAAACAGTGACTAAAATCTATATCTATATATCCTATATAGTTGTCACCAAAAACAAAACATGCATTGAGCTACGTCATCCACAAAACAAGAGTCATTGGATCATTTTCATGAGTCATCACAACCATCCAACAGACATTAAATATCAATGGTTATTATTTTTCGTTGGTTATGAGGTAATCAACATTCAATAACCACTGAGTGTAGTATGCTATAAAAAAATCCACTACAAGAAGTATTTCGTTTTTCATACGTGAGGTGCTTTTATAGGTACATAGTATTTCTCATGTCTATACATTGAAATTTATAACTGCATTACACACACGGATAGTCCGCCGCAATGCGTAGGGTATCATCTAGTACTATATATAAGTTGGCCCACTAAGGCCCCACTTGAAATGGATTATGGTCTAGATTATTTTCGTGGATTATCTAGTTGTTATAGGGATAGACTTAAATATTTTGAGAAATAAATTTAACACAGCTTAGAACAATGGTTCAATAAGTATAAGTGTCATAGAAGAATGTGTTTTGACAAGAACATATTTTTAGAGGTGTTGAGCAAATCTGTGGCTATAATCCAGCAAAGTAGTTGAAAAAACATGGCACAAGTGTAGTTAATGCTCTTTCCTGTTCTATCATAAAGCTACAACACCCTAATTATTCTATCCCTTGGATAACTGATCAATGGATAACTATACCATGAAGCAAAATCACCCAAAATATTTGTAGCCTTTGGATGATTGATCACTTGTGATCTCATGAAGCCGCATTATTCAATTATTTGTAGTCCTTAGATGATTGACCTGTGATGTGAATCATTTATCATCTCATGAAGTCACATCAACCCAATTATTTAAAGTCTTTGGATGATTGATCTCTTGTGCAAGTTATCTCTGTGATGTCGTTTGAAGCCAGGTCACCTCAACAACTCCTAGGTAATGAATAATAGATCTATGGTCCAAATTTTATCTTTTCCAATGAAGCGACATCAGCACCAATTATTTGTAGCCCCCTTTAGATGATCGATCCATGTTCCAATTCTCTTTTTCTCTTGAATTAAGGTCACACAAATTATTTGTAGCATTTGGTGATTGATCTATGGTGTAAATTATGTCCTCTCTCATGAAGACTTATTAACCCAATTATTTCTAGATTTTACAACACATTTGTACCACTGCAACAGAACTTTCCCATAGCAATGCATTTTTTAAATATATATAGTAACTCTATTGAACTGTTTTCCAGGTAAGAAAGGTATCCAACTTCTCTCCTAGTATACAATCTACATCACATTGATTTGGAATGAATATTGTAACAAAGTAAGCGAGAAAACGCAAATAATTAATGAGCATGATGTTGCAGAATAATGGTGTGCTCCAGCGAATTTGAATTTTAAAAACCAAAGTTTTGTGGAATGGAAGGATAAATGGCTCCCCTATCCCTGTAGGTGTGGTTTACAACAATCTGGAAGTTTAAACACTTCGGAAGCAGCGGTTGATGGAATTATTGGGTTTGCCAATTCAAATAACACAATGCTATCACAATTGGCTGCCGCTGGGAAGACAAAGAAAATATTTTCTCATTGCCTCGATTCCAGAAATGGAGGTGGAATTTTTGCTATAGGAGAAGTGGTGGAGCCAAAAGTAAAAACAACACCTTTAGTACAGAATAAGTAAGTTAACTTGGTGCTTCTATCATATTCTTGTTTCTTTTAGGCTCGCAATGTAATTTGGTCTGCTTTAAATATAGATATTTTTGCCTTGATTCTAGCATCTTATAAATTTTCCAAATCCTTTTACGTTGATAATACTAAGTTAACATTAATTTATCCACTAAAACATGAAGTGTGTACAGTGGTACATTTCTGGTACAAAGTTAATGAAGAAAATCATATGTACGTTAATGTTCTTGACTGATTTTTTAAGCGCAATGTTTCCAATTTTCAATGCAGAGCTATGTAAAATTTTATGTTTGTGGTCTTTGCCATGGACTGAAGGGTGCTCTTAGGCTGGAATCGCTACAGTCTTAACCATTTTTTCTTAAACTTATTTATATGCAATTATACATTATTACTTTATCTTGGCTATCCATATGCCCCTGTTGGATCTTCGTTCCAAGTAATATGAAAGCAGATAACTAATATCAATGTGTACTATAGTGCACATATGCCTTTTATCTTCGTGTTTTAAGTTTCCTCTCTTCCTTTTTTTTAGCATACGTATCTTTGCGTGTGTAACCTGGTCATGTGGTTACACCACAAAGGCCATAAACAACATAGCTATGTTTGGTTCTATTCTTGTTTCCACTGACCTAATGCTATATTATCAATTTCAAATCTGTATAATAATAACTGGCATCAAAGCATGCATTTACAAATTTAAGGGAATATGTATAGCTTTCTTTTTGAATATTTCTCATATGTATATACACATCTTGTGAAAGTTAAAGTCAATAAGGCAATTGGAACTTTTGAGTCCACTTACACAAAACACACGCTAACATCTATTAATGATTCTATCACATATATAGCTGGATACTTTACCTTGTGAACCTCAAGATGATCGATGTTGATGGCACAACCCTTCAACTTCCAGCCAATATTTTTGAAACGACTGAAACAAAAGGTACATTTATTGATAGTGGTACAACCTTGGCGTACCTTCCGGAGATTGTATATAGGGAACTAACGCTTGCGGTATGGGAAAAGACCTGCTATTCCTTTGTAATGGTACAATTTTTTGCATTATGTTTACATACAATTCTCAACCAATTGCAGGTATTTGCCAAGCATCCGGACATAACCTTGCATGATACTGATAATTTTGAATGTTTTAATTTTCTTCATAGGTATACTCTATAACACAGAATATAGCTATACTGACAAGTAGCAAAATAACTCATGACATTGTCTTCACCAATGGACTTGATTGCACATTCAGTTTTAATTCGATATTTTTAATGCCTCTAAATTTTTCTTTATCCCTCAACTCCAATTTAATATTTCAAAAAAAATAATTCCAAATTATTTGTTTTGTCCCTGATATAACCTCCGTTTGGATACCCAAGTATCCTTTCCGTCAGTTGAATGTGAGGAAAACTGGTGACTCTATCAAAATTCCCCTTGGGTCATAAGTCATAACCTAATAAAGAAAGTTTTCTACTCAAACTGAAACTTTGGTAGGGAAAGTTTTAAGTTACGGACAATAATCTAAAGGGATGAAGTTACCCAAATAACCAAAACTTTAGAGTTGAACAAAATTCAAATGAACTTTTGGTTTTCTATACAAATTTGAAACAGAATAGAAGATAGGACGGAGAAGCTTAAGGAATTCTCAGCAAGGTTTGTCGTGGAAATTGTTTTCATCCTTATGATTTGCAGAGTAAAGGACTCATCAGCTGCCATTTCATCCGCTATAGCAAAACCAATGTCAAAAGTGCAGTAGCTAGAAGGTGTTTATTTAGATGGTTTTCTACTTCTTTTGGGATTAGATAGACTGTTCCATAGTTCTGAATGATAGGGTATATTAATCAGATGCCACTTAGTACTTCAGGTGGTAGAAATAAAATTATTCCATTTTATTTTGCTATTATTCTAATTAAGTTGTTCTTCCCATTATCTAAAATTTCTAACTATGTTGTTAATTTTTTGTCTAGTGTTGATGATAGATTTCCAAAGATAACTTTCCAATTCGAGAATGATCTTGCCCTGGATGTGTATCCACATGATTACCTTCTTGAATATGAGGTAGCATGACAATGTGTTCATCAATTGGTACTCCCTTGTCACGTCACACTTACTTACAACTTGACACTTCAAACTGAAACATGAAACAATCATATGAAGCTAAAATAGTTTACAGTCCAATCATGGATTTTATCTCCACATATATCGCATGCTACATCATGCGCTACATAGATATAGGTGTTATTCATTCAATGGGTACCGATTAACCAACTTTAGTTAGATTGCATTTATTTGTACATCATGATGTAATATTTTTTGTCTAATTGTACTCACAGAATAAGTCAGGCTCATCCCATGTACCAGATTAATGGCATTATATTATAATGTAGAGAATTGTCTGATTATTTACAAGAGATAAGAAACGATCTGTATACATTAAATAGACGGTCAAATCTCTAAAAGTAGCTGTACGGTTTCAGTAAAAAAAAAGGTAGGGTTTTAAGTTTCACCTTCAGTTGACAAATTTTAGTTCTTGTTTCGTGAAGAGTCCCATTTTGCTCTAGGTAGCCAGATGCACCATGTAATCGATTGATAATCTCCATGAAAAAGTGTAGTGGACAAGAGTTTGGAGATTCTCAATCAACTGACAGTTATTGTTTCAGTCATTCATGCTACTAGTTTTGTATATAGGCTTTTGTTAAATATTTCTGGTGCAACACTACCAATATATATTCATCACACTTAGATTTGTTTGGAGCAGGATAAGCAATATTGCTTTGGATTCCAAGATGCTGCAAAACAGGATGATGGTCATCAGGATATGTTCCTTTTGGGAGGTTTGCATTGCTCCCCAAAAGAAAATTCCTTGTTCAATTTCTTTTTTTTTTGTGGTAGAACCATTACCTTGTTTTCTTTCAGACATGGTCATCTCAAATAAGTTGGTTGTCTATGACATGGAAAAGAAAGTCATTGGCTGGACGGAGTACAACTGTAAGATTCAACTCATTCAAATTTGATTGATAAAGTGTTATATATTTCGTACTAACTAGAAGTCATTGGCTAGGAGTAAGGAGTAGGAATTGGACACTGAAATAGCTGTACCCCTGCATACTGGCTGTGATAGCCATGGCATTGATAGTTTTATGGCTACAATTTAGGTGGTGAACGAGATTCCGAGGGTTGTACTAGTGTCGAACTGGAGGACAAGGCCCTAGCACCCTAGGACACTGAGGCGCTAGCCCTGAGCTAGGATATGGGAAAGAATGGAGAGAAAATTTTGTTCATTCCTTTGACTATCTTCCAATAGTCCATCCCCTTTAATAGGGTGGAGTTACATCCAAATTATAGCCTAATTAATAGAAAATTACCAACTAAGGATAACAGACTAAAACAAAACGTAAGCTGGTTGTGACGGTTGTGCCATTGGTGGCTGGTGCACCCCGTGCGTCATTGGATCGTAGCTTGTGACGGTGGTAAGTAATTCTAACCATGGAAGCTCTTGAGCAGATGCCAGCTAGCAGATAAAGGTGGTATGCCACCTTGTTGATGATGCAAGTTGCTTCATAAGGGCCGAAGTAGTGTGGACGTAGTATGGAATGAGACAATAGAATAGAGTGCACATACTTGGAGAGAAGGTTGACCACCCTAAATATCACGGACTTGCCCAAAACCTTCGACAATCCCTCCATGAAGTCCATGGCAGTGTCACCCCATGCCTGTGTCGGCACATCTAATGGGCACAGGAGGCCTGCGAGGTGGACATGCTCTATCTTATTGCATCGGCACACCATGCTACAACAAATGAAATCCCGGATAGCTTCATGAGCTCTTGGGGTGTGGATGTTGGCCTGGAAACATTTCAACATGTTGAGGATGCCCTTCATGCACCTCATGTGCGATGTGGAGGACCACAGGGAGTAGTAGCTATGTCGCTGGGAGGTAGATGCGGCGCTCAAATAGAACCAAGCCATCAATCACTGACCACGGCGCTCTACACTACCCGGCTTACACCTCATCACGGAGTGAGACTAGGCTTGGATCAGTGTCAGCCGCTGCAGAAGATCACGAAGGAACGCAAGGCTAGGGATAGAGATGGCAGCCAACATGCTCTGTGCGTCCTCATCATGACGAGATAGCATGTCTGCCGTAGTGGCATGCCGGTGGTAACCCACATGGTTCATGAAAAAAGTCATCAAATCCTGATTGCCTACTCCCGCAGTGCGCACCACCATGTCGCCGATCATTGAGCCACACCAATGCACATAGCACGTGGAGTGCCAAAATGCCATAGTGGGATTGCTAATGTCCCTTGCGATGGGGCCAAGCATCTTGAACCATGTGACACCGAGGACCAAGTTGAAACCGCCAAGGGGAAGGGCGTAGCAGTAAATTGTGAACTCTCCCCTGGTTGTTCATATGAACTTGGCCACCCAGACCAATTGTCTCGGTTTGCAATTTTGACTCATATGCCTGAACGCATGGGCTGCACATGCATCTCGAGTCAAGACGCAGCCTCAGTGGACAAGAGGTAGTTCATCAAACAAGAATCCACCAAGGATTGTAGCGTGGCATCACACATCCGGAGCTCCAACAGCATGCTTTTCCCATGTGGAGCAGTGAGTCACCACTTTGCTTGCTTTACTCTACTCTGGACTGAGTTTAGGCTGATGTTGTAGCTTTAGTTTGGAAAGAGTGGAGTGTACATATGGTGAAAATAGATGAACTATAGCTAAATGTCTTATGTTAGTCACGGCAGTGGTCCCTATCACCGTGTTGTTGATTCCTTGATCATGGCTTGGCCATCCACCATTGTTGCACCGGTAGTCGATAGTGTTGGCTTGCTCACCAGTCATGATGTGGATGGAGTCACTGACGTGCCCTTAGTCATGACGTGCACAGTTGGTGTTTGTCCAGGATAGTGTGCTCACTGCTTGAACATGCTAGCCAGGCTGATGGTCTCCCTAGATTATCCGGCCTTTTAAGCCAGATGTCAATACTCATAACTTATGGGATCACCAAGACCAATAATGAAGATATGTTGCTATTAGTCCAAGGCAAAATAGTGGCGCACCGCTTCCGAGAAGCGTGGATAGGATGGTTCACCCTCCTCTTCCTCGAGGTGTATGTTCCAGCGTCATTGCCAGTCAGTCATAGAGTGTCCACCTCTACGACCTTCTGCTTGTGGAGGAACTGCTCATATCGCTTTAACAGGGGTAGCGGATCCTCTTTGGTGTCGAAGTCCAAGAACACTATGTTGTACCGCAGAACACGGCTGCCACTGGTGGTTTGATCTTGGTTTGGAACCAGCGGGTCTTCCACAGTCCCACTACCCAAGTCTTGCTTCTCAATACGTGGAAGGTGGAGATCGTGGCTCTCCAATATCTGGTTGATGGTGGACAGCTAGCCCAGGATATCATCCATCTTGGTGCGTGGAAGGTGGAGATCGTGGCTGTCCAGTATCCGGATGATGGTGGACAGCTACCCCAGGACTTCATCCATCTTAACAAAGAGGGCCACTGTGCCTTCAATTGTCAATGTTGACATGGTGGCAGCGAAAGAGTGCTGTTAAACCAATATTTATGCCTTGAATTTAGGTGATGAACGAGGATGCGAAAGTTGCATGACTGTTGAACGACAGACTTAGTCCCTAGCGCCCTAGGATGCTAAGGCACCAGCCATGAGTGACGAGAAGGGATCATTATGCTTATTCCTTCTTTCTCATCCAATAGGACATCAAATTATAACCAACTCAATAGGAAATTACCAACTAGCGATCTGACAAACAAAAAGGAAACTTAAAACTACTACGACGACGGTTGCGCTATTGGTGCACCTGGTGTTTCCTTGGATTGTTGCTTGCAATGGTGGAAAGTAAAAGAACTCGACCGGCGGGGGAAAGATTTCCATTATGGCTTTTCAAGCTAAGATGAAACTTCAGTCAAAAGTAGCCAAGAAAGGCCATAAGCCTAAGTCCCATGACTCGAAGATCCATCCCACATGGTTGAGGTCTTAAGCCATACATTAGAGCCCCTACCTCGTATACGATGGCCGTCCACCATATATAGGTCGTTCTTAACATGTGTTTCGATCAAGGGGCCAGTGAGTGACCCTTTTTTAGTCCAACTCTGAAAATTCGCACCGGAGTCGAACCTAGGAGCTAGTATGTGCTACTAGAGCGTACAGCAGTAGGCTACAGACCCATTCGCAATGGTGGGTGCTCAGGTTTTAACAAAAGAGAACAAATCTGCTCAGACATATTATTGTATATAAACTTTATACGTAGAATATATTGAAATCTTAATCATAAAATCATTATGTGTACAAACACTCAATGCAGCAAACTTCTCTTTGAAATATTTGAATCCAACAATGGAATCCAAATCAGGCATTTAAAATTTTGGTGTATAAACTTTTTGGTGTATAAACTTTATGTGTATAGACTTTGGTTGTATAAATTTTAGGTGTACATACGTACCAAATAAGGAAAGCACGTGGACAAAAAAAAGAGAAGTGGCACCGAAACAGAAAGGATGACATCCTCACGCTCATACATGAGCATGGGATCACTCATGCATGAGCCTTTTTGGGCTTTACCGCCTTAGGCAGCCGCTCCTAGCATGCCACCAAAGAACAAAGAGAAAACCAATGTAAGTCTAAAGATTATCAAAAGGGGTGTCTAGATCCCTTGGATGGCAATCCTATATTTCTAATCACTCCCACTATTAATTATTCAAAATAAAGTCTCTTTCTTATAGATAAAAGGGTTAAACAACAAATTACACGGACCTAAACATGAAAAACATTTTCAGCTCCTAAAAATTTACAAAATTATATGTAGAAGTATTGAAACTTGCAAAATTAGAAAATTAGCAAGTATAATTTAGAATTTTGAAACATATGCAGTATGACTTGCAAATAAACAACTGATCAAATAAGAACAGAAATTTTAATTTCCTTTATCTGAAACATTTTTCCTTCAATAGAAAACACAGAAGTTCGTGATATATTAGTTTCCATCCTAGACAAACCTGAATTAGAAAAAAATAGTTTCTATATGCAACAGACATTAATTGAAATAGTAGATTCTATGGTGAACAATCAGTTAGATCAGTTAAAAACATAAAATATATATACTGAATTAAACAGAGTAAAATTGTCCAACGATCATGCATAGAACAAATTCATCACATAATTGCCTTAAAGATGGTAATAACTTAAGGTCTCATCAGTATCAATGTTTTCATTGGCAATAATAAAAGGGGTAGCATACAAGACCTAAAAGTGGATAGAAGCGGAAGACAAGGATTTATACAGGTTTCGGCCCCCTCGGTGAGAGATAACAACCTGATCCTGTTTTGGTGGGTTATATTCTTCTGGGTATATTGATCTTTGTGTTTTTTGTGTTTTCTCATGCCCTTGGGGGGCTACCTGCCTACCTTACATAGGTTGGGGGCAGGGTTACAAAGAGAGAAACCTAGCCGGACACGACTTATCTGTACAAGCTAGTATTCAAATCAGGCTTTATACCCTACCTTGGGATATAAGGCACCGAGTCCTACTCTATCTCATATTGCATGGATTGAGCCCACCTCCTACCTATAATCGGTTGCGATCTTCCTCACGGTTGAGTTGTGGTCTTCCTCACGGTTCATAACCAACGCCAAGTGCTTCAGCTTCCCTACAAATCATGCAAAGAGACAATGGTGGGCTCCATGATAGATGAATGGGTGCATCGAATAGACACTCCTATTTGGTGTAGCACCCGACTCTATGCTTAGTTGAGAAAAAAAACATAGTCAAGTATGACTATATTCGAAGATTGAAATTGTTCGATGCACCGAATAGGTACATCTAATAGGTGTAGCCCCCGACTCTATGCTTATTTGGGGAACAACTAACAATTACTCCTTCTAGTCGAGTAGATATCCTTCATGTAGCAACCATTCGAGTGCTTCTGCCTGAGTATTATGAGGTCCAAGTAGTGTCTTTCTGAGTGGTATACATCATGTATCTCCTCCATATGAAAAATATTTGCATAGCTCAAAGCCCGATGCATAGTAGACTGGTCTCCTCAAACAATACGTGCATCCCAAGTTTATAGGTGACCAGATGTCGGCTCTTTTTAAGAGTGTGTTGTTGATACCAGAGAAAATCATGATGCCCAGTTTCAGCCATTTTATAGCAACATCAGGTGGATCACAATTTATGTATCTGTATGGTTCGGCGAAAACAAAACCTGCATTATGATTTTACCATAACCAGCGATCGGCCCATGGGCATGCCAAGTTTACCAATGACATTTTAATTTAGCCCACTACCGAACCTAGCTAGAGGCCTAAGCCTGTTACGCCTAGCATAACCTCTTGTAAATCTTCCTATCCTCTACTCCCGATTAACAAATGTCTCAAGTGATGTAGGCCAAGTGCATCTCATTTGAATAGCTTCTGATCCAAGTGGTTTATCCCTCATTGGGCGTACCGAAGTAGAGGTGGTACCTGAGTCCCGACTTGCACAGGTACTCAGCTGGTGTCCCTCATAGGGCATATCGACTGATCCATTCCTAGAGTGTAGGAGATACACTCGTGGCCATGAATCCATGTTAACGAGTATCTGGATGTGGACCATGCACTATAAACATGTAGGATGAGTAGTATCTAATATCCAAAGCAATTACTCAAATAAAATTTGTCAATATGTGTTCCTCCTCTTTATGATTTTAATTCCCCCGAGTAGTTGACTCCTTGCATTTAAACACTCTGCACGACATGGGAGCAAAGCTTCATAAAGCAGAGAACATTTTATCTTTATGTTTTTTTCCAAGTAGTACTTAGCACCTTACATTATACACTCTACCAGACTAGCCCCTAGGTGCGAGGGTTCGGCACAAGCAAACTATCCTATATACACCAAACAGAGACATCGGGAAATAGAGCTTCACTACTTTTTCTACTCGGATTTATTCGCAAGCAGTCAAGATAAACATTATAAAAAATTTGTGAAAAGCATGAAATAACATATGTAGCCCCCGATTCACTACAAAATAGGGAACCAATTGACGTAGAGAGGCAGAGAAAAAGAAAATATCATATAAATAATGACATAGCTTTTCGGTATTCTTTTGGTTGGGAACATGGGTGCCATTGTTGCATTTTAGATTAGGAGTCCCTGGGCGTATCAATTATCCTTCTTTCGCGGCTGGTTCTCTTGTACGGCCATGATGATGTCAGCAAAAGAAGCATATGAATTGGCCATCTTGAAGAGCTTCTTGATAGTAGTCAACGGTTTCCGAGTAAACTTCGCGATGAAGTGCTCATCCTTAACTCTCATCCTTGATCTCTGGGATTTTGTTCTTTGCTTCTAAAAAGCGCTTGATGTCCTCCCAGAGAGTCTCATTCTTCCATGGTTGGATCTGGTATAAATCGTATTGTATTCCAGGTCTCTTGAAGCTAACTTGAAAGTTGGAAATGAAGCACTATATCCCTAGGAATCAATAGATCCCTATAGAAGCCCTGAAAGCCAGTTCCTTGCTGATTCTACCAAAGCAACAGGAAGATAATTCCCCATGACCTTATTGTCTCCCCAAGATATTTTGCAAGAGCGTACACCTTGAGCCAATATTGTAGATTTGTTTTGCCATCGTACTTGTCAATTTCAATATGCTTGAACCAAGTTGGCTAGTTCACTCGGCGTAGATCAGCTGTAAAAGTTGGGATTCCTTTGTCGAAGTCATCGACGCTAGTTGGAGACCTGTTCCGATGAGGGGACATTCGACATTGTTCGTACTCTTCGTGTTCATGATGTCTTGCTTTAAGTGTGCGTGATAGATCATAGTTGATATTGTTGCTCACGTCCTTGAGATAATGACTCTTGTTATTGTCTTCACCCTGTTCCAGTCATTGATGATATTGGTTGTGCTGCTCCTCCCCCAGTCGATGTTGACTGTCCTCAGAAGGATGCACACTATCCTGATATCCATCTCCTTGGTTGGCTTGAGACAGATGATGAGGGCGATCAGATGTCTTTTCTTCAGTCCGACGTCTCACACCTAGAGACTTGGAATAAGCTGCCTCTGATGTGACTCCCATCATGTGACTGCTTCGCTCGTTCTGTTGGACTACCACCATTATAACCATAGCCTTCAATAGTTGGAGGCACAGCGTGGTTGGGAAATATGTTAAGAACCATATCTAGAAGAGTTAACTTAGTGACAATGTACTGTTGAGGGGTAATAAAGACGTTGTGATCATCAAATTTGGTCTTAATAATAGCTTGTTAGGTCCTGCATGAACTCGCGCAGTGTTCCTGGTTGTGTGTCTCCCGATCAGCTTTCCATTGGTTTTCCTCCTCTTGCAACTTGCGTCATTGCTATTCATCCTGATCCTATTGTTCCTTTGCGAGCCTCCTCGTCAGCTTCTGTTGTGGCCATAAAGACTTCATAGGGACGAGAATAGCTTTCAGTACTGCTATCCAAGTCATCGAACTGGATCGATTGGTAGATGGCTCCAATCACCCTAGACCCGAAACCGAGTGCCTTGAAGGCATATATAAGTCGAACTAAAAAGCGTAAAGTCAAGTTTGACTCGAACTCACATATCATAACAGAGACTTGGTGCTTCAGAAGCTTGGGGTAGACCTCAGCGGCATTCGGGAGACCGAACAGAAACTTGTGGACCATCGTTCCCACCGACTAGTTTGAATCCAAGTTGGAGAGGGTGAGCCTGCCAAAGTTGTCAACTAGAAAGTCATAGTTGCCAAAGCGAAACACCTGCTTTGGAGCGAAGAAGAAGTCGACGACTTCTGAAGTTGATTCCATCGACTTGTCGACGAGAAACTGGGAGCAAGCCCTACTTGACGCGCTAACTGTCGATGTTTTTATCGGCAATAATAAAAGTGAATGGATGTGGAACATAAGGAATTATACAGGTTCCGCACCCCTCGATGAGAGGTAATACCCTATTCCTCTTTTGGTGGATTATATTACATCGGGTGTATTGATATAGGTGTTTGTGTGTTTTCTCCTACCCTTGGGGGCTCCCTGCTGGCTTTATATAGGTTGAGGGTAGGGTTACAAAGAATGAAACCTAGCTGGCTTTAATTTCCTAATCTATACAAGGTAGTATTAAGCTGGGGCACTATACCCTGTCTTGGTATAAACAGCAACATGACGATCAAGTCCTACTCTATCTCATATTACAGGAATCCAGCCATCCTCCTTTATGTAGTCAGATAGGCAGGCCATGTGAGTATCTAGTACCCATACTCTCCATAATCGGTAGCACCGGAACACTTCAATCTAAAGAATAAAATCTAGTTCTAAACAATTGTCAGGCTCATGAAAAATGCTGCCTGTAGAATGCTCAACATAAATTTTGAAAGCCCAAAAACCTGAATTCTGGTAAAGTAGCTAAACTATGTTCACTTATTGTTCTTGTCATAACTTTTAAACCACTAAAATTAGATATAGGAATTTACAATGCACTACATTGGCGAGTGGTCGGACCTGTCCACGTAGGAGACATGCTGTCATGGAGGAGAGGGGAGGTGGAAGCAGTGGCTTGCAATGGTGTCAGCGTACACTCACGGAGGCATATTGGCTTGGAGAACTAAAATGATGGTCGACACGAGAAAGGAAAGGGCATGGGGAGAGAGCATTGTTGGATCAGCATCACAGCTGCCCTGTTTCTCACCTTAACACCGTATCTGCACCATTGATGGGCTAGTTGTCGCATCTGCGCTGATATAAGACTTGTTGGCTGAGCTCTTCACTAAACCTGCGTCACCGCCATCAAGCATGACACACCACCGCCAAGCTTATCACCTGATCTGTGTTATCACCAGCATCGTCGATCAGCCAAGCAGCCCTCGCCGACACAGAGCTCGTCGGCACGTGCCGCACAAAATCCTTGTCTCCGTGGAGTGCTGCACATGATCCGTGTGACCAGAAGCCCTTCCATCGTGGGAGGGGATGGCTGGAGTAGGGAGGGCGGTGGTGGATAGTGATGATAAAAGATCTTGGGAGTAAAGGATGATGGCAGCATTGGCGGTGCATGGGAATAGATGGAGGAGGCAATGGCGGTGGTGATTTGGGAGTAAAGGAGGATGGCGACGGTCTTGACGTGTGAGAGTAGATGGGGATGTAGGGTTACAGGTTGACATATAGGAAGTAGTCAATCTCAGCAACTCAATAATATCCTTTTCATCCGAACATGTTCTCCTCGCGCTATAGCCTTCTTGTGCACCCACACCAATCAGCGGCACAACATTGCTGACTACAGGTATCCACATGTCTAGGGTTGGAACGCCGTGCGTGAACACATCCACATGCGGCTAGTGTTTGGCTCATGTGCATGGGTGGCTAGGGTTTCACGAGGTGGTTCATGTACTTGCATTCCTCATTTACCCCCTCACCCCTTGCCCCAGAAAACATAGAAACTTCTAATTGGACCTCCAAGGCCTGTTAGGAAGTTTACTCGGATCTCTATCCAAATTAAGCCACTATTTGATCTATATCCAATCAAGTCATTTCAATCCAGTAAGTATGTGACACCATAGGTTCATATACTTGGTTGCAACCCAAAAAAAAATTTCTTTTAAGTCCACGTGTGAACGGTAGACCTAAGCATGGCACATTGACCAATTGAGTGTACATAAAGATTATATCGGCTGGACCTGTAGTGTATATGCGTACTAACCCCTTTGCCTCATGATACTGACTAAGCTCAAGGAGAGATTTTGTGCTATTCTTTCAATAACTTAATCATTCACTCGATCTAGTATTAGATTACTTTAACTTATGACTGACACATCAGTCATCTTGGCATGGCCATGCACTTTCATATTCTATTATATCAAGGGATCAAAGATCTCTCTCATATTAACAAGGTGGTCAATCCCATCTTGTTTGTTCACATCTCACTACATGTATCATAACAGACCTAGAGGCTTCCTTCATAACTATCCAGTTACACGGTAGCATTTAGCAGCTCTAAAGTAAGCCACTACACTTGTTAGGAATCATGATAAGCTCAGTGACAAGGATTCTACACCAAAATCACTTGAGACCAATTGATGGCACTTCATAATTCTTGCAGTGTCTCAGGGTAGGTCTATCCAACAACATGTTCTTCAACACGTGTCCACATCATTGACTTGGTTGGTGGTGCTTGGGTGGAGATGGGGAGGGTGATGGTGTCAGTGGGTTGGGAGGATTAGGGATCGGCAGCCCAATGTATGGTGAGTGGAGCAATTGTGTGAGGGAGAGATAAGGGTGGGCAAAATGTGATGCTTTTGAGAATGGCTAGTGGGACAAGGTTAGGGAAATGGTACATGTGTGATAGTACTTGGTGCCACGAGGGATCAAGATTTGTGGTGTAAGATTTTAACACTTTAAGTAAATGGAGGGACTAAAAGGGCCAAATAGTTAAGGGTTTAAAGGCAAAATTACTAAGGGTACCCTCCACTATATATGAAGTGACTTATGCAATAGTCTCATCTATGGTTCAACGAGGCTTGTCCTTTGTCCCCTAGAGGCCACTCCTCCTTTGTAAATGTCCTAAGAAAGAAACTAATATTTTCTATCAATCGTGTAAAGAGTTCCAGAAATGAGTTGCTACTACATTTTGGATCCTGTCAGTTTCAGTGATAACTTTTAAATCACATACCGAATAAAAAGAAACCAGTTCCTGTTAGAAATATATCATCAATAAAAAGACAACTGCTTTAGAATACAAAACTTAATTCTCTGTGAATAAATAACCAGATTTGAATGTAGTACTACTGTAATATCGAAAAATGAATTTGATAAACTAGCTAGCAACCAATATAAATTCGAACTGGAAAATCAAAAGAAATCTCAAAATTTGTTCTTCCTCTTATCCTTCTCTTCTCGATCTCTGCTTTCGTCCCACTCCTTGTCTGGCCTTCCTCTGTCCTTGGCTGATAGAAGCAAAAACAGCAACAGATGCACACAACAGTGGCACAGAAACGGCTTGCTTTTGCGGTGGTGCAGGTGACAACAACGAGTGGGCCTAGGTGATGGCATTGAAAGCACAGCCATGCAACGGCAGGCCTGTGGCATCTCGTGGCTTGGCATCATCATCCTGATCTTCTCTCTATACATATGAAAATCCTGATCTCGTAGGCATGTATTTAAGGGGGCACATAGGAAAATCTAATAAAATAGATTCATACAACCACCATGACTTTATCCAAACTTCAACAGAATGCAATACATTTATACTGTTTCATGGAGATCAACTAACTCTCTACATGTACGGTCCATGACCATCCATCCCAATTAGAGCGATACTCCAGTACTCTCTACTTGTAGTATTATGGTCTGAAAGGTTAATTTCCGTGCCACATATCTAATTATTTTCCAAAATTATTTTATAAATGAGGGTCAAGAAATACAATAAGGCTAGCGAAAGAAAAGCTAAGAAGATTCTTATGAAGAGCATCTCCGAGAGTCCTCGTAAACACATTTCTTAAAGTTAAATTTTAGATAAATCAAAAAAGGCTCTCCAACAGGTACCAAAACTCTCTCCCAATTTTTAGGCACAACAAAAACCGGTGCTCCAAGAATGATATTCAGATGAGGAATCTGTTGTGCTTATTGGTGCGAACTGGAGCTCAGCGCTGATAACACAGGTTGTAGTTGATCTGGTTAGCAATTTGAAGAAGTCGCAGGCCCAAATCAGAACTTTTTCTCTGATAAAAAATTGCAGGTGCAATTCCACAAAGTTCAACAATTCCTTGATGGGTTGCAGGAAGAAACTAGTATAGAAATACAACATTTCACTAATAATATTAAGAAAATCGGACGTTCTGAGTGGAACTTGTCAGAAGTCTGATTTTCTGGATCATCGAGCTCAATGTTTGATAATGCTAATGCAATCCGAACTTCCAATTTGGACATCCAAAGTTCCAACTTGTCCAATTCTAATGCAATGTAATATCAATGCCCATTTTTCCTCGATTTGATTCCATCTCTAGCTGCCAAGCCCAACTAGAGACCCTCAACAAACAATCATTCACATATAATATTTCGTTTGATTTCCTAGGGTTTCAGGTAACTTAATATTTGACGATTTTGTAGGATCGAATACCAAGAACAAGCCTACAAGAGGGGGGTAAATGGTAGGAACACCAACAATCAAAATTTTTACTAGAATTAAAAGTTACTCTCGAAACTGATGAAGATCTGATCTGACTAATGTGTGTTTGTTGGTCTGACCGACGGTGTTGCTCCGGTCTAACCACCCTACTTGCCCTCACAAACTCCTGATGCCGCTGATCCAACTGCCTAGACGCTGGTCTGACCACTGTGAAGCTGCCGGTCTGACCGGTAGGCTCTTGTCGGTTTGACCGCCGAGATCCGAAAGAACAAAATCAAAGAACTCTTGACGGCTGATCAACTTTATTGCGTCTAATTGCATTTACATAGTACAATAACAACACTCATCTCTCAACTTTCGACTAAACTCGAAATCTAGGCTAAACCCTAATTTTTTCGCTCAACTAATATCTCACAAAATTGATACCGAAAGGCCTCAACCCCTCTTATATTTATACCTAGAGCTGGTTGTCCAAAAGCCACGAATCCAACTTATATAAGTAGTCCTAATCCCATAGGAGACCTTCACGTCTAAGTGTCCAACTTATCTCATTACAATTCAAACTCTAGTCTTTCCAAATTTGGATTCCTTCGAAATTCGACTATGCATCACATACACACATAATTCCTCTTGTATGTCACACACCGACCACGTACATTATTCTTTAGTCTAAGCATCTCGCATGATCTCCTGATTGTCCGGACATCAACTTCTCACAAGTTGACTCCTGATCCATCGTCGGTAACACTCTCCCGAGGCATCAAGACATATCTACACATGAATCAAACAAGAAATCACATCTAGCACAAGTTCTTCCACAACTTGACTCAAAATTAGCACACAACAGTATTATATACGTGTAGTAATCATCTAGAAGTCATAAACATGACATAATCAAGAGTATCCAAATAAACTACTCAAAACTGACTCCAACACAAAGCTAGCCGGTTAGACCGTCGGTCCGGCCGGTCTGACCACATACTACAAGCCGATCCGACCGGTACCACGTAGTCGGTACCACTTCACCAATAAACCACCAAATATCAAAACCAATTAACTCACAAGTCAATTGTTCATCATAAAATAATAATCAAAAAACTTTGATTTCACGTATTTTCTTATAAATTGTTTGTTATGTTCTATAAAATTGATTTAATCTCCAATGATTTGCTTAGAAATCACTTGTTCCTCACACGAGACATGACATGTTCTTTGGTGGTTTGCTCCAAAATTACTCGTTCCTTCCACAAAATGTAATCATCTCATCAGAATCAGCTCACATAATATAACTAACTGCTACCATTGCAATCACCAATACCACCACCATCACTGCTGTCGTTGGAACCGCGCTGCCACCACTGCCGTTGTCGCAACCACCACCATTGTTGTCATCAACTATTGTCCGCTTATTCGCATTCCATCCTTAGGAGATATGGATTAGTGGTCATCCAAAAGAGTGAAAGCATGCATGGCTGGAAAGTTGGGCGGGAGGGGGAAACATTGGCCGTTATTCACATAGGCTTGTATTTGCTTCTTAATCTTTACAAGTGTATCGCTTGTCTATGTTTTAGATCATAGTATTTAATGGCTTATTAACTAATTTAATTTGTGTGTAATGGACTTGTTTCTTCCTTTTTAGGTTCCTCTAGCATTAAAATTAAGGACGAAAAGACGGGGGCAACATACACTGTTCAAGCAGATAACATTTCTTCGGGACAGAGAATTCAGTGGCAGATGCCCCTGGTTCTGTTGTTGGTAACAAAGGTGTCAAACTATCTACTTTCCTAACTATGTATGGTGTACAACATAAACTCTGTTTTGACCCAATTATTAAGATTATGATTCCTTTACTGATAAGATCTGCATTTGATTTGCATAAATTATAATTCTACTATATCTGTCTTGATATGGAATAATAATGAATTTTCATATGGAATTCTCATTCCTCTAGTTTTCCTATGCAATTGAACATTAGTGTGTTCCGTCAATTGGCTTGAGTCCATTCGATGTCTCCGGAGACATCGCCAAGTGTCCATGCACTAGAGCTTCATTTCATTTATCCAATGGCCATGTGTACACACGCTATACCATGATAAATACGTCACATGGACAGTATCATTGTATAGAAGGGAAGCATAAAATGTGTGGTAGTGGACTGATGGTTGCATGACTCTATTCATTGGGCACCAGATCCTAGTGCCCACAAGTATTGCAGCCAATGGTTATGCTTACTACAAAACATTAACACACGTGTCAACAATAAAACTTCTTGGCCTCTCCTTGCAACCAGAATGGGAGTTACTTCCATTTCATCACTTCCAAGGGAAATTCGTGGATTGAGATGGTTGAAAAGATTTGCTCATAATCTCTGATATGTAGGTAATAGATTTTGGAGGTTTAAGTGGCGTCATGATCTCAATCCGAGAAGACACTTCCGAAAAATGCTTTTGCCTCCATAGAAAAATAGAGAAAAGAATTTCTGTACAATCAGATTCGGATAAAAGCGTCGGAAAGCTTGTTGACGGCTCATATGACAATTAAAAGTTGTAGGATTGAACAACAAGAACTAAAACAATCAGAGGGGGTAAATTGTTGTAGTACCCAAAAACCGACTTTTAGGGGAATTAAAACTTATCCTCGAATCCGATGTAGATCGGTCTGACCGAGATTGATCAACCGGTCTGACTGCACCTGTGTCACCGGTCTGACCAGTGTAGATTGCCCGGTCCAACCGCTCGCGTCGCCTCATCCAGCTATCGGCGCCGATCTAACCGCAATGGTGCCACCGTTCTGACCACTGTGCACTCGCGGGTGTAACCACCGAAACACGAGCAAACACAAATCAAAGATCTTTCAGAGTAGATTGAAACTTTATTACTTTTCTCTGTGTTTACAAAGTGCAAAAACAGGACTCCTCACGAGAATCTCGACTAAACTCGAAACTCTAACTTTTCTCTAAACCCAGCTCTCTCCGAAATCAATACTGGGAGGTCACACCCTCCCTCTCTATTTATACCCGAGGTAGGCAGCCTAAAACCATGAACCAACCTTGTACAAGGAGTCCTAATCCCCTAGGAAACCTTCCCGTACAAGAAATGAACTTTACAAACTCCAATCGTACCAAATTTGGACTCCCTCCAAATTCGACTCTGCATCCCATACGCACACAATATCTCCATCATATCCATATGGAAGCTTCACCAACCACATGCATTTATCTTTAGCCTAAGCATCCTGCATGATATGCAGATCGTCCGGACGTCATCTTCTCCTAAGTTGGCTGTTGATCCATCACCGGCAACGCTATCCAGAGGCATTAAGAATCACGTACACATGCATCAACCAAGATACCATATCCGAGCACAAGTTCTCACCAACTTGACTCATTGTTAGCAAACAATAGTATTACATGCGCATAGTGTCCATCTAGAAGCCATCAACATGAATAATCCACGGATATCCAAATAATCAACCTTAAACCGAAACCGACACAATGTCGGCTGATCAGACCGCGAGCTGGCCGGTTTGACCATACACATGCTGCCAGTCTGACCGGCTACCACAGACCAGTCTGACCGGAAACACTCTGTCAGCGGTAGTCCTTGTTCATCACCTGAAAATTCCAATTATCTCCAAAAACCACTTCGCCAATAATCTCCAAATATCAAAACCAATAATCTTAGATTCCATTTGTTCATCACAAAATAACAATCAAGCACACTTTGATTTTACATTCGCCCTCTTGATGAACATATTGGCAAACTCATCAAAAATGTTTTGGTGTTTGGAAAAATAAAAAAATTCCCAAGAAATTTTCCATGACTGAAAAACATGCACTGTTTGTATCTCTTCTTCCCCTTTTGACAATGATTTCATCAAGCATTGGAATTATGAGCAATAATGTTCAAGAGCTTAGCATCATACATAGAGAAATTCATGTCATGTGTTACAACAAAAGAAGATGAATCCATCAAGTAGATAGTAAGCAGACACTAGAGTATAATCACGAATCAAAGATATTACTATAAAGTTCAAATCGACAATCAAAATTCATGATTTCATATGATTTTTAATGCAATATATTCACAAGCACACAGGTTGAAAAACAAACCTTATACATATATACCTATTGCACTTATCACTTTCTCAAATTACCTCTAGCACAAAAAAACCTAGAGAATTTATTAACATGTACATGAGCCTATTTTTCTCATATTTTTTATCTCAATTGTTCCGGGTACATCCTTGTTGTCAAGACTGTTTCCAAGGATTCGGTATTCATTTTTTTCTCACATGGAAATATTTTTTATTCTCTTACACAATGAGTAATCACATAGCAATTTAAGGAATAACAATCCAATCAAGCATATATATATATATATATAAGCATTTATCATCCAATCTATGCACTAGCCTCAATATTGCATATTTTCTTAATTCAAGTATAGGAATTTAAGTGTCATGCATCATCTCCCTTAAAAGCAATATCTAAGCCTCATGAAAGTACTAGAATACGTGCACACTATGCTAGAGACAAATAAACCTTCATAATATTGCTAGCATGCACAAGAATATACAATATACATAAGCTAAAGCTCTCTTTTTCTCAATTTCTCTTTTATTTCCAGAATTTGCTTGATAAACCAAGAGCACAAACTCGCCCTCAAATCATGAGGATGAATGATTCCCAGTTCTCCACGAAGAAAAGCAAAGCGAGAAGCATCGAATGGTTTAGTAAAAATATCAGCAAGTTGTAACTTTGTATCCAAAAACTTCAATTCAACACTCCTTTCTCAAGATGATCCCTCAAAAAGTGAAAGTGAATATCAATGTACTTTGTGCGTGAGTGTTGTACAGGATTCTTACCAATGTTAATAGCACTTATGTTCTCATAAAAGAGAGGAACTTTCTCAAAAGCAGGACCATAATCCTTCAAAGTTAATATTAGCCAAAGAATCTGAGAAGAACAACTAGCAGCAGCAACATATTCTGATTCAACAGTTGATTGAGCAACATTAGATTGTTTCTTAGAAGAGCATGTAATCAATGATGTACCAAGAAAATGACATGTTCCACTAGTTTTTTTCCTATCAATTCTACAACCAGCAAAATCAGCATTGGAATCTCCACTCAAGCATATAGATGATGAAGTAGAGTACCAAATTCCAAATTCAAGTGTATGATTTAAATACATCATTATCCGCTTGACCGCTTGACGATGTGAAGCACGAGGAGAAGATTGAAAGCGAACACACAAACACATAGCAAATTATATGTCTGGCCTAGAAGCAGTTAGATCAACACAGATCCATTCATACTTCTATACTCCTTTTGAACAACAGCTTCACTATCTTCACCGGGATCCAACACAGCAGTAGAACCAATTGGTGTAGAAATTAGCTTGCAATTCTCCATCTTAACACATCTCAAAAAATCCTTGGTGTACTTCGTTTCATGCCCAAATGTACCTTGAAGTGTTTGCTTAATTTGCAATCCCAGAAAGTGCGATAACTCACCCATCATTCTCATCTCAAATTCCCTGCACATGGTCTCAGCTAACTCCAAAACCGAAGAGTGAGTTGAACAACCAAAGATGGTATCATCCACATAAATTTAAACGAAAAGTTGATTATCACCATGCTTAAGAACAAAAAACATTTTGTCAATCTTTCCCATTTGAAAACCTTTTTCAAGGAAAAAAGTTCTTAAGTCTATCATACCATGCTATAGGTGCTCGTTTCAAACCATACAAAACATTTGACAATCTAAAAACATGATTGGGAAAATCAGGATTTTCAAAACCCGGTGATTGTTTAACATAAACTTCCTCCAGTAAAAAGCCATTTAGAAAAGCACTTTTAACATCCATTTGATACAATTTAAAACCTTTTGAAGCAACAAAAGCTAACAAAAGTCTAATTGCCTCAATTCTAGCAACAAGAGCAAAAGTTTCATCAAAATCCAAACCCTCCACCTGAGTAAAACATTGAGCAACAAGTCTAGCTTTATTTCTCAAAATCAAACCATCCTCATTTTTTTATTTTTTAAAACCCATTTAGTTCCAATAATATTATGTCCAGAAGGTGGTTCAACTAAAATCCAAACTTTGTTTCTCTCAAAATTTTCAAGTTCTTCATGCATTGCATTAACCCATTCATCAGTTAAGGTATGAGTAAAATCTTTGGGTTCAAAAGAAGCAACAAACGCAGAATTTGCACAAACATCATGAGTTGTTACCTTAGATCTTGTTGTACGCTCACCAAGATTACCGATAATTTGTTCCAGTGGATGTCATCATTGTATATGCAAAGGAGCAGCAACTTCAGAAGTTGTTTCACGTTATGTATCTTCACTGGTCGAAGTTGTGGCCTCTAGAGGTCCATCTTGATCAGCATTAATAGAACCCGAACCCAAGGTCCCTGGCCGATCTGACCGCACATCCTGTGCCGGTTTGACCAGCAGTGTCCCGGTGGTCTAACCGGCAATGCGCTCGGTCTGACCGGTCGAACCGACCTCGTCTTCATTGTCGTCATCGCTCTCGTCCTAAAAAATACAACCATCCTCCCCTGAACCTGTGACAATGAACCTGGACTAGCCTCATCAAAAGTAACTTCGCAAGTTTCAAGTTTGTTGTTGGTCTCCAAAACAAGTACACGATAGCCATGAGAATATGCGGGGTGTCCAAGAAATATTCCATCGGTAGAACGTGACACAAACTTATCCAAATTTCCAGATTTCGAGACAAAGCACTTGCAACTAAGAACACACAAATATGAAACTTTGGGTTGATGTCCAAATCGAACCTCATATGAAGTCTTTCCAAGTTTAGATCTCAAGAAAACACGATTGGAAATATAACATGAAGTGTTAACCGCTTTAGCCCAATATTTTCTAGGAGTGTGATACTCATCGAGCATTGTTCTAGCCATCTCAACCAAAGAACGATTTTTTTTCAACAACACCGTTTTCTTAAGGAACACGAGGAGAAGGAAAATTGATGTTCAAGACCTTTTCCATTGAAAAATTGTTCAAAAGAAGCATTTTTAAACTCACCACCATTATCACTTTGAACTATTTTCAAAGAATCAAGAAGTTCAACATCTAATCAAAGATACAAACTCCAAAAGTGTTCAAAAGCCACATCCTTAGTTGCCATGAAGAAAACCCAAGAATATCGAAAAAAATCGTCAATAGTAACCAATAGATAGCACTTTCCTCCAACAGATTGCACTCTAGCTGGACCAACAGTGTCCATATGTAGCAGTTGTCCCGGTGCATCCATCATCACAGAAATAATAGGAGCAAGTGAAGAAGCAACAATCTTAGCATGACGACATGGTGTACAAACCAAATCTAGATCTTTCTTAAGTTTAGGCAAACCACGAACAAGATCCAAACCATTTATCAACGTGAGATAATCAAAACCAACATGTCCAAGTCTACGATGCCAAAACATCAAATCTCTATTAAATTTAGCAACCAAACATGTGACCACAGATGAAATAGGATTTTCAAAGTCAGCTTTAAAAACTCTACCATAGCGAGAAATATTTAACACAGAATCTCCATAAGAATTAACAACTTCACTTCCAGTTTTCTTAAAGTGAACCTCATAGTTTTCATCAACAATTTGTGAAACTGAAAGCAAATTATACTTTAAGTCCTCTAACAAAGCTACATCTTTCAATACAAACTTGTCACTTAACTTGAGAGATCTCGTAGCAAGAACCACTACTACAAAAGTGATTTTTCTGTACGAGACCCCATGGTTTTTGCAAACGGACCATAACTAGTGGCGTCTGCAAAAATCGAGGATCATTTTCCCATACGACTGCTTAAGTGGCCTGTATGGAAAAATCGATTTTCCCATAAGGGCCTCTTAAGAGGGCCGCATGCAAAAATGAGCTCATTTTTGCATGCGGCTCACATAAGCGCCCGCATGGAAAAATCGATTTTTCCATACGGGCCACTTAAGAAGCCGTATGCGAAAATAAAATTTGAAAAAATTGAAAATTTGAAACTAGTTTATCTTATTCATATAAACTCCAAATTAGATGATTTTTCCCTAAATGTTTCTAAAATTATGCTCTTTCATGTTATTATGTCTTACTGTTATTATTTTGACCATTTTTTCTTGTGACTTTGTTTTATCAATTAAAAATTTGAATTTCAAAACTTCAAATAATATTTTGAAGCATTAAATGATTTCTTCATCCGACAAAGTGATCGTAACATATTTTTAAAATTTACATATCTCTCTTATAGTTTATAAAACTTATAAACTATAAGAGATATGTACATTTTGTGAACAATGTTACAAATTACTTTATCGGATGAAGAAATGACCAAAATAGAAGTTATAGATCTTGATGAGTTATACAATTTTGTTGTTGATGAGTTTTTCAGTTGAAATCATTTAGTATTTGAAAATATTGTTTGAAGTTGTCATATTTTGAAATTCAAATTCAAACTATTCAAACAAAGTCATATATAAAAATGACCACAACAAAAGTTGTAGATCTTGATGAGTTATACAACTTTTTTATTGATGACTTTTCCATTTGAAATCATTTACTACCTAAAAATTATATAAATTTCTTATATTTTGAAATTCAAATTTTATATAGTTCAATCAAACTCGGATGGAGAAATGACCAAAATAAAAATGGTACATCTTAATGAGTTCTACAACTTTTCTTTTGACAACTTTTTCATTCAGTTAATTTAGTACCATAAAAATCGATTTGAAGTTTAAATAGTTGCACGAAAAAAATTCGATTTTTTTGCATGCGGATGCTTAAGTGGTCCGCATGTAAAAATGCTCCATCATTTTTACATGCGGTCCTCTTAAGATACCCGCATATGAAAATCAATTTTTGCATGCGGATATCTTGAGGATCGGCATTCCCTCTCCACCGGTTCAAAATTTTTCACCCCCACCTCTCAGTACTCTCTCTCACTTATTTTATCCCCTCAGTCCTCTCGTCTCTCAGTCCTCTCTCTCTCACTCACTTTCTCTCTCTCTCACTCACCTAGAGCGGCGTGGGGTGGGCAGCGGCGACGGGCGGGAGCGGCGCAGCGAGCGGCGGCGGCGCGGCGCACGGTGGGCGGCGGTGGGCGGGTGCGGCAACGGGATCGACGGTGGAGGGGGAGCTCGATCGGCGACGCGCGTGGAAGTCGGCGGCGCTCCCACCTCCCTCCACCATCGCCGGTGCCAGATCCCCCACGAGGAGGCTGGCGCAGGAGGCGTCCGGCGACTTACCCGCGCGGATCCGGGGACGGCGGCCCTCCCCCGCTCGGATCCTGGGACGACCGCTTTCCCCCCACGCGGATCCGGCGGTGGTTCTTCCCCGGAGGCGGCGGTGGGTGAGGGCCACGGTGGGGGCGGGCGTGGGCGACGGCGGCGCCCTCCCCCACCCGGATCCAGCGATGGCGGCGGCAACTAGAGGACGACGACGACGGTGGGCCGTGGATCTGGTGCGGAGGACGGTGGGAATCGCGGCGGCGACGGCGACAACGGCTGCGCCGAGCTCGGGTGGCGGCGGCGCTAGGTTTTTTTTGTTTTTTTATTTTTTGAATTTTATTTTTTTCGCGATTTTTTCTCTTTGCATGCGGTCGGCTTAAGCGTCCGCATGCGAAAATCGGATTTTCGCATGCGGTTGCGCTAGCCGCATGCAAAGATCGTAATCTTCGCAGACGATTTGGCGCATGCGGTTGGTGCAACCGCATGCGAAAACCCTTCTTGTCCGTTTGTAAAAACCCTTTTTGTAGTAGTGAACGATACTAGTAGAAGCATCTCACAAGATAATCGATTCCTTCTTGGTTGCCTGTTTGAGGGAAGAGAACCAATTTTTATCACCAGTCATGTGCCGTGAACAAATGGAATCCACGATCCACACGTTCTCCTTCCTTGCCACCAAAGCCTACTGTTGACGACCAAATTTGGTAATTCAAGTATCAGGGATGAAGATAGAATCAAAGAAGAATCGAAGAGATTAGATCGTATCGAAAACAGAGTATGAATCGGCTGTAGTCCAAATCGGCTGCAGACACGATCGGCAGAATCAGAGTCGGACAGGGTTAGCCGATTGAGCCGATTTCAGTAACGTGACTCGGTTCAGTCCGATATATACCAATTGTTTATCTCTAAAGTAATATTGATTATTTGATTACATAACATTCATATCTACAGCCGATATACTAGTTTTAGAGTTATATTTATATTTGATAATACCTTACAGCCGATTCATGCTTTATTGCATCGGTTATGCCACATACGATAGAGAGTCGGCCATAATGATCTAAACAATTGGTATAGATCGGACTGAACCGAGACAGTATAAATTGCTTAAGTCTATCGTAACATGAAATAATGACTACATAAAACTAATGTCATAGCCGATATCTAGATCTAAGTGCATATCGGTCATAATTCCGATACAATCTTATGATAAAGCAATAAGAATTAGATATAGAACATTAAACAAAGCATAAAACCATGTCAAATATTCTAATTAGATAAGATCGGCTGAAACCCCGATACTATCCCTATTAACAACCGTAAAGCAAGCTAGAGATCATGATTCTAAAACAACTTAATAGGTTGGACTTAACCAATGTAGCATTAAGCATAAAAGAAGCACAATATCTAGAAAAACAAGCCAATAGTTATCAAATTGGATGGTAGATACATCATATAACATGAATCAACAAAGTAAACTAGCCGATACCGGCAAAACCCTAAAAGAATCCAGCCGATGCAAGAAGATAGCATTGTTGATATAGATTATATGACATATATGATAACTCGGAAGTTTACAAGATAGAGTTAGAGTGTCATGAAGATGTAAGCACTAACTCTAATGATGCAAACCGCCACGACAAGATATACATTTTCGTCGAAGATCAAACTGATGCAGCACGACTCGAAAGCACAAGCTTATCGAAAAGTAGAAAACAAAGGTGGTGATGCACCGAGATTGATTGAACGTCTGTTGTTATTATTTACAAGACCTCAGGATTATATTTATACCTGAAAATACAAACATTGTCCATCACGGACACGACTCATATTAACCTAATACAAATCCAACCAACGAACAAGTCCCTTAGGCGGACTCTTACCGGGAATATCTATAAGGAAATTACATAAAATAACCTAATTAATAGATATAATTGCCTCCTTAGGACTCTATCTGTGCACGGAAATCCATATGAATCACCCTAACATAACCCCATGACGTGTACCGAGTCACATTACTGAAATCGGCTCAATCGGCTAACCTTGTCCGACTCTGATTCTGCCGATCCTGTCTGCAACCGATTTGGACTACAGCCGATTCATACTTTGTTTCCGATATGATCTAATCTCTTCAATTCTTCTTTGATTCTACCTTCATCCCCGATACTTGAATTACTAAATTTGGTCGTCAACACCTACACACAAGAAGATGTCGAAGCGTCAGTACTAGGGTTAGATAAAAGAAATTTAGGAATCCAGAACTGAGACACACGACCAATAGATCCAATAGGCATATATCCAGGCGTGGAAACAGTTTGAGAATTTTTAGAAAAATCTCTCCGAGGTCTGTCTGACAGAGGGGGTACTACCAGTTCCAGTATGACCGTCGTTGTACCTTCGGTTTGACCGGTGGCCGGTCTGACCGAGGCACAGTAGCTAGTCTAACCTAGCGCCGGTCTGACCGCGGGACCCATTTGCGGTCTAACTAGTCTCCTCGAGTAAAAACCAGATTTTGCTCACTTTGATTTTGCAAAAGCCATTTCTCTTTCCTTTTTCTATTTATGAGCTAATCTGAAACAAAAACCAACAAGATGACCATCTTTGCCACAAAAGAGAAAGTATATTTTTCTCTAGAAGTAGATGGTTTTGAAAGAATATTTTTTGTTTCTTTTAGTGCAGAAGATAGAGAGGGCATAATTCCACTAGATTTAAAAATTGTTTTCTTATCATCAGGTTTTGTCAAAATTTCATCTGGTTCAGTTATACTCAAAACAGCAGGTTGATGTTTGGTGAAATAATAATGAGCATCAAAACCAATACCCCTATTGTAACTAGTCACTTTAGATTGATCAAAAATCATGTTAAGTTTCTTTTTCCCATCAGAAAATATTTCCAAAGAATAAGAAACTTCTTTTGTCAAATTAGCACAATTTTCACAATCAACCATATGACATCTAGAGCAAGAAAGCACTTCATCAAATTTTAAAATGTTGTTCATATATTCAACACGACATAATGCATCTTTTAGCTTCATCTTGTTCAGTGAGCATGTTGAGCAATCCAAAACACCATGATGTTGTTTTAAGTTTTTAGCACAAATCATGTTAAACATCGAACTAGCATAAAAAGCAACTTGATATTTTTTTCAACAATTTTCTAGTTAAAAACAACTCATCCAAAGTGCATGAGTGCATGGTAACTCCAAGAGCAAGAGAAGATTTAAATCTCAAATCATGTGAAACATTAGCATCTCTAATTTTTGAAATTCCAGACATTAAAATCTCAAAATTTTTGCAATCATCGTCATCAGGAATAAGAGATTTTAATCTAGCAATTTAAGAATTAAGAGATTAAGTGATAAACTCTTGTTTTTTAATCATCTTCTCACATCTTTTATTTTTGGAGATAAAAGTCAAAATTACTTCTTCAAGAAATTCTCTTGGGGGATTTACCTCATTGTCTTCATACTCTGAATACGATTTACCACGTGCCGTGAAGCAAATACGGGAGATGTTCTTTCCCTTGTTCTCATCTTCATGACTCTCAAGATCAACATCGCTTGACGGCTCAAAAGCAGCATATACTTGATTCAACACCTTCTTGACAGTTTGCAGGATCTCCTTCCCAAGAACGTACTCTTGGGCTTGTCTCCATTGTTCTTATCTCCATTATCTTCCTTAGAGCCTCTTCCAAGCTTGGGATGGATGTGATCAAGCTCTCCTCTTTTCCTGAACCTTACATAGTTCACAGCTCGAGACAACTTGTTAATAGCTAAAGCCAAGTCCTTCTCCTCGAATTGCTCGAGTTGTTCATCGGATATGACATTAAGAGAAGCAAGAGCGGTAGAAGTTGACGAAGAAGCACCAAGATCCAAAGAAGTTTAGGGAGAAACCAAAGCACTAGACTTAGAGTCAACTTTACGAGAAAGAATATTCATCTCATAGGTTTTGAGTTTAGTATAAAGTGAATCCAAAGTCAAAGTAGCCGTATCAACATATTCCTGAATAGATGTAACTTTCATCTCTCAAATAGATATATCAAGACCATTCAAAAAGTGTAGAGAAACCTTAGATTGTGAGTAATTAGTATCATAAACAGTATCAATGGATCCAAGATTACTCAAAACATTGTTAAATCTAGCAAGATAATCATCCAAAGCCTCTCCAGGTTTCATCTTAAATTTTATGTAATCCTTTTTGAAAAGATTTTTATGAAGTTCCTTAATGTTTGAAGTACCTTGATGAAAATTACGCAAAACATTCCAAATATCATGAGCAGTTTGAAGATGTGAAACACGATCAAAATCAGAATGAGAAATTCCACTTAGTAAAATATTACGAGCTTTACAATTGTTTTCAAATCATCTTTCAAACGAGTAGTGTTGATTTGATCAGGAATCTCATAAGGATAGCAATCTTTTTCCAAATATCATAATCTTGAGCCATAATATAATATTGCATCTTATCACACCAATAAGAAAAATTCAGTCCATCAAAAACATGTTGCTTAGTTGTAAATTTGTTAGCCATGGCTAAAACTCTAGATCGGTAAAAATCCAAAGAAGAAAACAAAGCTCTGATACCACTTCTAGGATCAAACAGCAAGAACTAAGACAACCAGAGGAGGGTGAATGGTTGTAGTACCCAAAAACCGAAACTTCTAGCGAAATAAAAAGTTACCCTCGAATCTGATGTAGATCGGTCTGACCGAGATTGATCTACTGGTCTGATGACGCCTGTGCCACCGGTCTGACCAGTGTAGATCGCCCGGTCCAACCGCTCGCGTTGCCTCCTACTGTCGGCATCGTCGTTCTAACCGCAATGGTGTTGCCGGTCTAACCGTCATGATGCCAACGGTCTGACTATCGCGATGTCGCCGGTCTGACCGTTGTGCACTCGCCGGTGTGACCGCCGAAACCTGAGAAAACACAAATCGAAGATCTTTCAAAGTAGATTAAAACTTTATTACTTTTCTCTATGTTTACAATGTGCGACAACAGCACTCATGTTGATGGAAAAACACACACTGGTCTGAGAGATCTGCTTTACTCCAGTGCAGGTCCAAATCTTGCATTCGGGTTTAAGGTGTGCCAGTTGGTTTGATCATGCAACCAACAAGAACAAAAATAAATAATTACATTAGCAAACGATAGTCGATCGGCTAGATAGCTGATGACGTATTGTCTATAACCTAGCCGATGCGATTGAATGAATCAGTGTAGATCAAACAAGAACAAAAAAAACCCTAAATGTATCTCATCGGCTGCAGATGCAATCAGTCATGTAATTTCTAATTCAATCTTCTCTAAACTATAGGCAAAAGTATAGATCGGACCTAACTGAGACAGTATGGATTGCTTATAAATCGGATCGACTAAATTAAAAGTAAATGTGTTTATACCATAACCGGTGAAACAATACTTCGGTTATGAAAGATAATGTACCAGCTAATACTCTTATACAACCTTATACACGAGTATCAATCTAAGTAAATATATTTAATATAAACTAAAATATATTTAAATAAGGTGATACATTTGTATAAGGAGCGGATATAGCATGTAAAGCATGATTGAACTAACTAAATATGTTAAAACAACTATATCAGGTAAGATCAGTTGAAACCTCAATTCTACCGTTATTGGCAATCAAAAAGCAGGCTAGAGCTCATGGTTCTAATCATGACTTGGTAGGTCAAACTCAATTGATGCAGCACAAAGCATGAAGAGAAACATCATATCTAGACAATCAACCCTTTGATTGATTTTCAGGATGGTAGATACCTTAGCTAATCCAAGCCAATGAAACGGTTTAGCCAATACCGACAAAACCCTAGAAAAGGTATAGCCAATATAGAGATTGAATTATCAACATAGACTAACCAAGATATATGATAGCCAGTGATTATATTAAGAAGATTAACATATCTAAAATAACATAATAATCTCGATAATACAAACCACTATGACAAGCATTACCTCTTGTCAGAAGATTGAAACCGATGCAAGCCAACTCGAAGCAAGAACTCGTCGAAAAAGATTAAACAAAAAGGTTAGAGATGCGCCGAGAGTATATTGAATGGTTGTTGTTTTCTTACATGACCCTGGGTGTCTATTTATACCCAGATTATACAAACTTATTCATATCGGACATGACTCAAACTTTACAAAACACACTAACAAACGAACAAGACCTTAGGCGGACTCTTCCCACAAATATATAAAAGGAAACTACCTATTATCCTAATTAATAAATACAATTCCCTATTACAGACTCCATCTTTACTTGGCAATATTGCTGAAACCCTGATCCAAAACCAACTCTACATGTATCGGCTACTGTCTCTGACTCAGTATCAGTCGATACAATCTCCTAGCCGTTACGCACTCTGTTTCCGAAAAGATCGCATCTCCTCCAAATCCGCTTCAGTATTATCTCCAACTTCAAGTCTTATTTACCAAATTTTGCCGTTAACAACTCCTCACGAAAATCTCAACTAAACTCGAAATTCTAACTTTTCTCTAAACTCAACTCTCTCAAAAATCAATACTAGGAGGCCACACCTACCCTCTCTATTTATACCCAAGGTAGGCAATCTAAAACCACGAACCAACCTTGTACAAGAAGTCCTAATCCCCTAGGAAACCTTCCCGTACAAGAAACGAACTTTACAAACTCCAATTATACCAAATTTGGACTCCCTCCAAATTCGACTCCGCATCCCATACGCACAACAATATCTTCATCATATGCCATATGGAATCTTCACCAACCACGTGCATTGATAACTTCACCAAGTTGACTCTCGATCCATCACCGGCAATGCTCTCCTAAGGCGTTAAGAATCACCTACACATGCATCAACCAAGAAACCGTATCCGAGCAGAAGTTCTCACCAACTTGACTCATTGTTAGTAAAAAAACAGTATTACATATGTATAGTATCCATCTAGAAGTCATAAACATGAATTATCCATGGATATCCAAAGAATGAACCCTAAACCGAAACCGACACAGCATCGACCGGTTAGACTGCGGGCTGGCTGGTTTGACCGCACACATACCGGTCTGACCGGTTACCACAGCTCGGTCTGACTGGACACATTTTGTTAGCAGTAATCCCTGTTCATCACCTGGAAATTCCAATTATCTCCAAAACCACTTCGCTAATAATCTCCAAATATCAAAACCAATAATCTCACATGACACTTGTTCATCACAAAATAACAATCAAACACACTTTGATTTTACAAAATTTAATCAGCAAGCGCACAAATACTGCTTTAGCTATTACTCGGGAGTATTCCAGTGTACCAAAGCCATGTGGAACGTATGCAATGGAAGCCTGTCAAAGAGAAATCTTCTTCCTAACAACAATTTTGCAGTCCAATGCTATGGCCTCCGGCTTAAAGATAAGCATTGTTCCAACAAATGTTACTTAAGACAAAATGGAGACCATGGCAGAAACCTTGGGCTATCAAGTAGGGAAAATGTCTTTCACTTACTTTGGACTCCCAGAAGGCACCACAAGACCAACAATAACAGACTTGGCACCACCCATTAGAAGTGATAGAAGATTATCATCTATAGCCTCTGTTTTGAACTATGGGGGAAGATTATGAATGGTAATGTCAAAACACTGCACTACTGATGACACATCTAGATAAAATTTACAACAAGAAAAATATGCCATGGGTCAAACCAATTTGAACCATTATACAAATGGAAATCCTCCACATGCGTGCAGAGAAATTTTTTTCTCAAGGATCATTTAATTTGGTGGAAAGATATCCTCAAGTTAACCGCCTTATTCATGGCAATTTCAAATGTAACAATTGGCAAGGGAGTTATAACATTGTTTTGGAAAGATCAATGGAATGGACATGTCATGTCAGAAGAGTTTCAAACACTCCTTTTCTCTTTTGTACTTTATGTGGACAAATTAGTGAAAAATTGTATACAAACAATCAGCCATATGATAATTTTCACCTTCCACTTTCTTTATAAGCAACGCAAGAATGGAACATTTAGTCAAACACGCTACAAGACCTTGAGTTCAGCCAAAATGAGGGTGCTTGGGCTTATTTTGGAGAAAACAAAAGCTTCAGTACAAAGAAATTTTTCCACCTCCTTCCTTGACTAAGACATAGAAAATTAAGCGCACAATGAAGCTCAAAGTCTTATCTGTTATTCCTATTCCTATAGTTGGAACCAATTACTTGACATGTGTTGAGCCACATCATCAAGAAAATAAGGACCATTGGATTACTATCATTCTTAATCGCAGCTGTTTGATCACTTCTATATATACTTAACCACAATTCACAGCCATTAATCCTATCTTACTATATAGTTGGTACCCACTAAGATGCATTTACTCCTATAAAGCAAAACAGGTAAGAAGCCACATCATCAATAATTTAACCCATCAGATCACATTAGTACAAAAATAACAACCATTGGATCAAGAAGCTACTTATTCATCCAATTCAATCATGTATTAGCTATTCATTCACCTCCTTTTGCTCCACCTCATAGTCACACATAGCACTGTTACATATTTTGTGCATAACACCATGTTTTCCAAATACAACTCAAATTATTATTTAAGATGTGTGTTTTGATTTATAATGCATGATTTGATAGCATATAATTATTAGGTATCGTTATCTGAATTTATTTTCAGAAAAAGCTTTAGTGAAGTAAATAGATGCAAATTATCTAACTATAACGATATCCATATTGCGTATGAAAATAATATTCATATATTATAACAATACACAATTACGCTTTGAAAGATAAAGTATGAATTGAACATAAGATATATATAAAGTTACATTATCATATATTTTATATATACATAGAGTTGCACCTAACCATTTAAATTATGATTTTGTTTGACGATAAAATTACAAAATCCGCGGCAAAACACGGGGTACCAACTAGTGTATTATATATGTTACACGTTTTGTATTAGATATAGCTTAATAAACATGTATTGAGTATTTTATTGTCTCACATTTAATTCAATATTGTTTTAAAGTGTTTTAGAAGGATATGCTACAACATTGGTGGAACTGTCGGGTGGTCCGGGTGGTCCCTGTACCACCCAAAAAATGCCAACCTAAGGCCAATATAGATATAGGTTGTGTTTTTTTCAGATAATGGAAAGATTCCCGACCTTTGCTTAAAAAAGCTATAGCCACTTATTACATAATTCACTGAATGGAGAGCATAAAAACATCAAAGATCTAGATAATAACTAATAATACCAACACAAAATAAAGAAACATTTATTTAAGTCTATTTGTAAATCTCCATCAGAAGTTGGTAAATATCTGCATGACCGTTCTCTTGCTTCCGGCATGCAATATATACTAGTTACTTGTCCTCATCACACCTTTGAAGTTGTCCCCAAAACCGGAACCAGTATATTGTACCTGCATATAAGATTTCATTGGTGATTTGTCAAAAATCATATTATTTCTACATAGCCAAAGAGCCCAACATGTAGTAGATGTTGAGTCAAAACGTACAAGCCAATTCCCAAAAATATGAGAAGTACTATTTGGAGGTCTCAAACCAAAAATAGTTACGACTATTTTCTTCAAAGTGAATGAAGAAAATATAATAGACACTTTCATAGCATTGTAAGGTGTAGATCACCCGATAAGAAGTAGTATGATAATCTTGTTTAAATTTTTCTATCTATATAAGCTACTTTAGGTCAAATGTTTTCCTAATTGTTAATTTCAAGATGTTTCTAAGATGCATTATTAATAAATCTTGGTGTGTTTTTATCTACTCTGTTATCTATACTAGTATGATATATATCGGCCAGCATAGTTACATTTACGGTATTTATAAAAAAATTTATAAGTTTTAAATCCTAGATACGCCACTGTGCTACAAAGAAGACACTTTACCATCCAAAATGGTCCAAAATGTGTAACGTGTACACATCACATAAATGAAGAAAGCAAGCATCTCCTTTTTACACGTCCATTTGCAAAGCAGTGTTGACAGTTTCCAGGAATCACTTGGCAAGATCAGTTGGATCTAATCGACATGATAGCTGACGGAGCACTCAATTCGTACATCCTCTCTTCATGGAAGTATTAGGAATTGCAACCTGGAATATTTGGAGAAGAAAGAATGATCTAATTTTTAAGAATATTCAGCCGGGCTTTGGTCTTTAGAGGGTGAACTTCAAATATGTTTTTGCTCTAGATATCTATAGAGCAAAGAGTCACATAAAGAAACATGGCAATTATGGATTGATACATTCTTGTAAAGATAAATGTATATTCGTATAAAAAGAACTTGCATTGTAAATATTTCCTTTCTATATTTAACATGTATATCTATCCATCTATCCATCCATAGTTATACTGAGTTCATACGTTATCAGAAAGATTTGACCGTTGATTAGATGTATCAGGACCGTTGACAGTGAAGTAAGCTGAGGAGAAACAATAGTGGCCAAGTGGAGCAGATGGTGGAGAAGATCTTGGAGTCAGTTCAGTCCCTAAGGCGATCAAGAGTAGGAGTGGGTTAACTCTTGTCGGTCAGGCGCTAGGTAGCAGTAGTTTTCACCTCTTTGTTTTTGCTTAATGCTACTACCTCTAGCCTGCGTGCCATCCCTCTTTATTTTCCCATGCTTTGTAGTCCCTGCTGTAAACAAACTACTCCTTTGTTGCTTTCAATTAAAAGCAGGGCCTCCCGGCCCCCTTTCCAAAATAAAAAATAAAAAGCTTTTAAAGCCTAGCCAGCGTTGCGTACATTTGGATCAGCATATCTATATCTATATACCTAATACCTAATCTTAACTACTTAAAAAATTCGTAATTTTTCTGTCATCACCTTTTTTTTTCATCCGTCAGGGACGTAATTATACTTTATGATTTTTTCTGGGCCGAACGTGTGATTACGGGTTGAGGTGGATGAGAGAAGGGAGGAAAGTGGGCTGAATGGGACGTAAATTAGACTTTTTTCGATCGGATTTTTCGGCCGAACGTGCGGGCTGAGGCATAGGAGAGAAGGGTGGAAAGTGAGCCGGTAGAGGATGTAAAATATACTTTCTTTCTGTTTTTCTGGACCGGCGCTCGCAGGCTGAGGCGGAGGAGAGGCTGGGCTGAGCGTAGCCAAAAAGAAAAAAATGTTTTTATTTAAATAAATATTAAAATGGTGTTTATATTATTAAAATTAGTAATTGACCTCTTAAAATTCCGAGAAAATTTCAGAGAGTATAATTAATTATGAATAATTTAAAAAAGTTAAATCCAGCCATGTAATTATATTTCTCACACTTACTTTGCTTTACTTATAAATTAATTTAATTCTACACCTACCTACTTTATTCCGGAAAATTTGTATTTTACTTAATTACATAATATTAATTTTTCTCAACTTTTTCTCAATGTTCTCGTCTTTTCTCCCCGCTGTAACCCATGGGCAAGGAGAAGGGACTGCGGGGTTGATCTTGCTGGGCTGAACGTGGTCCAAAGAGAAAAAAGATTTTTATTTAGATTTTTATTTAAATAAATATTGAAATGGTGTTTGTATTATTAAAATTAGCAATTGACTTCTGAAAATTTCGAGAAAATTAATTTAATTCTACACCTATTCCGGAAAATTTGTATTTTTAATTAATTATTATATAATATAAATTTTTCTTAACTTTTTCTCAATTTTCTCGTCTTTTCTCCCCGTTGCAACGCACAAGCAGTTTTTCGAGTAACTAAAAAATATTAAGGCTTTCGGTTATTTTTCTCGTCCATCATTAAACCATGGGCCCACACGATATTTAATCGCTAATCTGCGAATCCGAACACGTGACGGCGAGCTGTGATGCCCCGCAAATAAAAAACAAAAAAAAAAAGATAAAGCTAGCAAGCAACCTAGCGAAAGCAGCAGTAGGCCGGTCAAAAAAAAGCAGCTGCAGCCCAGCAACCAGCCCACAGAGCAGAGGAGCAACAGCCCAGTCCAGCCCGGTACTGTGCCACTATAGCGACCGAGCACCGTAGCGCTACGGTACTGTAGCACGAATATCCAACCTCAGCTTTCCCAGATTGAGCAACACCAGCTTAAATAGGAGGCTTCCCTGAGGCTGTTAATCAGAAAAGGTTTAGACTTACACGAACCATAGAACAGAGAAAAACGTAATTTTATTAATTTATTTCATAAAAATATTAAAACGAACCACATGTCCTTTTTTAAAAAAACACACATAATCACGAACAAAATAAATTATTTGTACAAAATATCAAAACCAATCACATGCCTTTCTTTTTAAAAAAAGTAATCACCAACAAAATGAATTATTTTAAAAAATATCAAAAGCCATCACGTTTCTTTCTTTTTTAAAGAAATGTAATCACCAATAAAATGAATCGTGTTTATATCGAAGATCTTTTTTCCTTCTCAATTTCTCATTCACACCTAACCACATCATTTTTTTCATTCATTCATTCATGACACTATTTTCTTTTGATTTTTTAGAATGAAAGATACCCTACACTACATCACTTTTTTTACATTCATGGTACGATTTTCTTCTAATTTTTTAAGTAGAAGCTATTCTGCAAAAGATCACATTTTTCTCTTTCCGTTCATTGTATAATTTGCTTATTTTGTTTAAGTCGACTGGAGTGTAGTGCTGATAGCTAGCAAAAACATTTCTTCTACTATTTCTTCTACTATAGCTACTTTTTACAATATGAAAAAAGTGTTTATCAAATTACCGAAAAAATAATCATGCATTGCAACCGACCCATAATAATACATGACAAAAATAGATGTTTCAAACTTTAGTCTGTAATACATAATTTTAGTTTAAAGTAGTATTAATAGTTTTCTTATAATCATCGTATCAGTGGATATAAAGCAATAAATATTTATATCGTGTTAGTGTTTTTTTACGCCGGTAAGGTTCGATTTACCTATAAAGATCTCAATTAACCTGGTGTCTTTATGCTCACACACTCACTATTTTTATGAGTCTTTATGCTCACACACTCACTATTTTTATTTTTATGGATTCACCCGGTATTTTTGCTACTAAATCTAAATCTTACTTTTGTTGATCTTAACAGAAGTTGGGGATTCTTGCCCACGATGGCCGACGGGAGGGGTTTCCTAACTACTTTCCTTCATCGATCAAGTACTGCAATGGCGACGAAGCTAGCGCTAACGATGAAGCACGCCGATGCCGCGTGCAGGAACGTCATCAACATGACCACTACCGCTGTCCTGCCTGCCGTATGCTGTGTGCATCAAGTTCTACTTCTAGTCTGTACATGCATGATATACGGCAACGATCACGCGTAGCGAAAATAATGAGACCTATTAGAACAGCGGTGATTCATCCTGAAAGGGGGCAATTTTGGAGGCCATCCATCCAACTAAACTTGTCATAAAATCTCAGCAGTCTCTTACGGACAGTTTAGATTTTCATCTAGATTCTAAGAATCTATAGTTGTAGAATCAAAAAATGAATTAAAAGTTAAAAATTGGGTTTTCCAAGTTCTCCAGATTTCACCAGTTGCTTCTCAAAATATTAAGCTCCCAAAACATATCCTTAATTGTGAGCATACGAGGAACACGAAGATTATACATATTAATCCGTGGTCACCGTATATATTTGTAATCAATGCAGGTATTCACAACTCTTAATTTGATATATATTCTATTGAATCTGCATGTTCTAATGTGACCTATTACACGTATTTGATTTTTGTTCCTTTGGATTGAAAGAACGAATCAAGGTGCTCATCTTTTGCCGACTAAATGACCTGTTTTATCATAAGTGCATTCTTCAGGTAATTAGGTCGATTAACCCTAAAATTCCAATATGCTCACTATAAAATTAGTTTTTTTAATTTTAATTTTGAAACAACGAATATAAATCGATCAATATTTCTCTGCATACACACTAGCAACTAATAATTATTTTTTTCCATATGAATTGTTTGTAAAGCCAGGACGGAGTTCATTGCCAGATGAACGCGGATGGGTTTTGAAGAAAAAGGTGGCTCACAAAACTCGCCCCTTGCAACATAAAGGTTTTGAATAGATTGATTCTCTATGGTAGGCAAGAAGAGGAAAGAATAAAAGAAAAGAAAATATACGAGGATGAATTAAGTTCAAAGATGATAGAGTACTTTATTGAAGAAGCATTCACCGAGATACAAGAGAGGAGAGAGTACCAACAGCCCCAGCACTTCTTCAGACCTTTCCTTCACTCTCTACCTATTTTCACCACACTACTAAAGTGATGCCTAAATGAGTTGTACTCTAATTTATTGTGCATTTTGGAAGAGAGTGAGTTCCTCCTTTTATAGAGCAGTTATGACAGTTGTGGATATCAGTTCACCCACAATCGTCATTCTCCCTGGACCTCCACGTGAAGGTGGAGATGAGGGGGTCCAAGGTCGGTTTGGCCAAATCCCTAGTTCACCCACAATCGTCATTCTCTCTGGACCTCCACGTGAAGGTGGAGATGAGGGGGTCCAAGGTCGGTTTGGCCAAATCCCTAGTTCGACCAACCTGTGGGTCTCACCACTCTCCACCATCTTTCTCTAGTGTATGACAGGTGAGCCCTTATGGTGGTTAGTAGTGGATTAGCTTAAATTCAGTCGATTTTGACTGTGGTTATTCCAATCCTTGTGCTCATGTACAATTAGTTGGAGGTACACTGTCGCATGATGGGTGTGTTTTCATCCAGAAAAGCACCTGCATACTAATATTTACCAATACTAGTGGAAATGGTTAGTAATAAACCCCTGCCACTAAATTTGATATTATATTTTGTGTTCTTTTATGCAGGAGTTAGCGGTTAATGTTTGTGTCGATGTTCTATATAACGACTACGGCATTTGCATGGTATGGGGATCATTGGTACCAGGGCATACGCGAGATTGAGCTAAAAGAGACAAGAGGCAGGGATTATTATACAGGTTCTGGCCCCTTATCTGACAGGTAATAGCTCTACTCCTGTTGACCGAAGCCGGTGTTTTTATTATATATCAGTATCACTCAAGTATAAGATTTAGGATAACCTATCTAGTCATCGTCGAGATGACGGCATGAACCACCACACTCGTAGTCGACGACGGGGTAGTCTTCATCCTTGAATATGGACTTAGCGAGATCAGAGGTAGCGTTAGGTCCCTCTTGTCAGCCTCCATAGGTACTAGATTGGGTATATCTAGGCTTATCCCTGATATCGATGTCTGACGACATGTATTATCTATTCTGACTGTTGCTTCCCTCCGACTGGGCTTGTACCCCCTCCTCCTAGGGGATCTTGTATTTATACCCATAGATATCCTCTTGTTCAAGTAGAACTAGGAAGACAAGTATGGGTACGATCCGAGTAATTCTTGTAGTTTCCATATAGAACTCTGCTTCTCCTTTCCTATCCGGAATATTTTCCGTATACGAGACCTGATTCCGTATAAGACTTGTATATGGTGGACCTCGCTGAGCTTAACCCATGATCATGGGGTATGCCTTATCCATAACCTTGATAGTTTGTACTTAACGATCATCAACAGGCGGGCAATCTAGTTTTGAGGAACACGTTCTTCGCGCAACTGCTCACGACACTGCTTCCTCTATGCCAACAAGTCTTTGGATCATGTCGACCAACACCGGTAATGGAGGGAACGGTGGCAATGGAGGAGAGACGGCAATGGCAACAGCGTCGACAACACCAACAACACTGTTGCATCTGGGTTCAGAGTGTTCTCCGGGTATGTTCTTCTCATTTTGGTGTTAAATGTGTTCTTAGATGCTATTGTTCTCGTTAGCAAATTCATATTTACCATCATGCTAGAATCACTCTCTTTTTCACATGTCATGTTTATTATGCTATGTTTCTGGATTAAAATATATCAAATTATAATTGGATTTCCAACACTACACACATGGTTTCGGGTTTACAAGTTTTTGATTTACACCATCCATATCTATATATATATTTCTTTGTTGTCCATAAATCTATATATATACTAATATATATATACTAATAAAAAATTCGTAAGGTTTCCGTATTTTTTTCGTCCGTAAAAAATTTGTCCGAGATTAATAAAAAATCGTCCATTTCCGATTTTCTTATCTATTTTCCTCGTGCAAAATACCATCCCTTCGCGCATGCAAGCGCTCGCTCGGAGTTGGGTCTATGTTGCGCCTCCTGTCTACCACATCGCTGCTGATCTCCTCTCTGGGAGAGCTGGACCATCTGCCCACAGCCCCCAACTGCAAGTCTAAAGCAGCTTTTCAGCCGGCCCACAGCCCCCAACTGCAAGTCTAAAATAGCTTTTCAGCCGGCTCCTCAGCCGGAGCCCAACCTGAGTCTAATGGGCCGGCGGCCCTTAGTCACCACACAGCTCGTGCATGACGCGATTATCCGTTGCTGTGCAAGCGTGAACACTGTGAAATAATTTTCTTTAGATGATTCTTCCTATTTTTATAATTTTGTTATAATTTAAAGTAAATCTTTTCACCTAATATCTCAGACTACGTGAAAATTGACTTTATGATCATAGTCTCAATTCTCCCTATTCATCGAGGTTGACTCTAAATCCTCTTCTCTATTCTTAGTCACCCTCTACTACATAAATCATTTTTACACATGGTCAAAAGTGATTTTTACATGCGGATGAGCAACCCACATGCGTTCAAAGGTCTATGAAAATCGGATTTTTGCATGCAGCTAGTACACGTATACCAAATGCACACGAAAATAAATTTGGTAAAAAAAATACGAAACCCTAGCCCGCTGTCGGTGCCTTCACCGTCGCCGCAGCCGCTCCCGAGGGCAGCACCGCCGGATTCGCCACCCTTACCGCCCTTCGTCACTGCAACCGCTTCTTAGGGCCGTGGATCGACTTCCAAGGACGGCGCCACCGGATCCGCCGCCCGTCGGCGCTCGCTCCCAGTCGCCTCCTCAGCAACGACGGTGGCCCGCCAGCTCCTGCTCCCACTCGGAGAGGAACAGATAGGAGAGGGAGGAGAAAGAGGATAGGAGTTGAAAATATTTAAAGTGGTGAGAGGGAAAAGAGAGTGGAGGGGAGAAAAAAATCTGTGAAGAAGAGGGGATATTTTTGCATGCGAACCACTTAAGAGGTCCCGATGAAAAAAATCTATTTTGACATGCCCCGCCGTCGCCGCAACCGCTCCGGAGGGTGGTAGATCCAACCTTCCCTAGGACGGCGTGGCCAGATCCGCCACCCTCGCCGCCTGCCATCCCCACAACCGCTCCCTAGGGCGGCGTATCCATCCCTCTCGAGGACGGCGCCGCCGGATCCGCCACCCGTCGTCGCTGATGCCATCACCATTGCCGTAGCCGCTCCAGGCTGCCTCCTCGGCGGTGGCCCGCCAGTGGCTACTCCCGCTCGGAGAGGAAGAGAGAGAGAGGAGAGAAAAGGAGAGAGAGAGAGTGGAGAAGAGAGGGGAGAAAAAGATACGACAGAAAGAGGAGAAAATAATCAGGAGAGGAGAGGGGGAGAGAGAGGAGAGGTGTTGAAAAAAATTGAAGTGGCGAGAGGAAAAAGAGAGTGGAGGGGAGAAAAAAGTTAGGAGAAGATAGGGTATTTTTACATGCAGACCACTTAAGAGGCCTGTATACGAAAATCTATTTTTGGATGTGGCCCCTTAAGAGGACCGCATGCAAAAATAAGCTTATTTTTACATGCGATCGTTGGTGAGAGGTCCGTCTGTGAAAATAATTTTTTGCATGCGGTCCTCTTAAGAAGCCGTATGCGAAAATGGGGTTCAATTTTTTCAGACACGATCAGTTAAAATCCACCTACAACCTAAAGGGGTCATTGGACCCAACCACCTGGCTCCGGTGAGCCATGAGAGGCGAGTAAGAGGCAAGGTGAGTGTCTCAACGAGGTGGTATGAGCAGCTAGCTGAGACGATGCTAAGTTGTTTGTTTTTACTTTTCATTATTTTCTATACTCTGGTTTTACTGATTTATCACGGTTAAAATAAATTCAATGAGATATTTTACATGATGTATAAGTAGATTTTATTAATTTTATCGACCCGTGCATTTTATATGATGTTTGTGTTGGCTTTTCTTTTCCTGAAGCACTTTTAGCTATTAGTATTGTTTTTTCATTGAACAGATTTTATTAAATTTAGATAATCAAATACTGCACATCTTTTTTATTAAAATGAACAGGGGATGGGGTTTGATTCACCATCCCAGCCTATCGGTGGCAGCTTGCTCAGCCTAGTGATGCACCATTTGGTCGTCAATGCCCAAAACAAATCTCACTTTGTGGAGACGTGGGCGAGCAGCGGCGGCTTTGTGAGATGCACATAACACATCGCACTTCATGGAGATATGGCCGAGTATTGCCCGTGGCTCCGCCGAGGGGCCGCCACCACCTACGGGGATGCACCCGCACCGCGCGCTGCACTTCGACCACAAGCTCTTCGCATACGATGCTCAGAGTTCAAGCCCCAGGTGCTGCTGCTGGCGCACAGGGTGACAACAGGGTCGACGTACGTGGGAACCATCATCACGCTAAGCAAGTAGCAGGTGCCACCACAACATCATCATGCCAAGCAAGCAGCAGGAACAAAGAAGACAGTGAAAAAAGAAAAGGGCAAAATTGATGTTTCACTTGGCTTCTCTTTCCTCAACTAAGTGTATATATTATTTTATCGGATTTGCTACAAAACTGTTGACGGAGCGTGAGCTCCTCAACGGGGGATAGTGAGGGTCCCCTTGTGTGAGTTCGGCCAGGGACGCAGGGCGTGAATCCGCACTCCGAGGTGAGAGGGATCAAGAGATAAAGGTGCTGAGAGCGAATGCGACGCGGGGAGTTATACAGATTTAGGCCGCCAGTGAGACGTAATACCCTACTCCTGTGTGTGGTTGATTAGAGTTGTTGTGTTCAGGGATCCAACCTCCTTTCTCTATGCCTGGGCCTCCTTTTATACTTTAAGGGGCTACTACATGGGTCAACAGGCTACCTTCCAGAGGAAGGAAAATATTCTTTTACCTTTAAAAGCGGTCTTGTTGCTTGGTGCAGAAGCCGTACGCATAGTAGCCGCAGCGTGACTCCTGTCTGGTCATCCATGTCATTCCCCATTAAATGGGCGGAGACTTGTATGCTCCGTCCGACGACGGGCATCATATGACCGAAGCTGACTCACCAACTCCGGTTGGATTAAGAGTTAAAAAAATCCTCATTATTTCGATGGGATCTGACGGGACGTGCGGCGCGCCAGATGACATATAACCGGAGCACTGGCATTGCACCATCGTCCCATCGGTTATTCTTACCGGTCACAGACCGAACAGCCGGCGTGACTGGCGTCAGATCGGTCACGCGCGTGTCTAACCGCATTAAATGCGGCATGGTGCGCGGTGAGGCGCACTCGCCTGAGCCATCATCAATGCAGTTTGGTGAGCGTTGGAACCGCTCACCTAACCCCGCACACCCCCTACGACAGCGAAGCGCTGGGAAGTGGAGATTTAGAGAAGGCGGCCGCCACCTTACCGTTGGGCCCAACCCCCCTCGGGGGAGGGCCACGTGGGCGCAGGGGGCCGCCTCAAGCTCTTATTCTCTATACCCCTGGGCTCACAACACCGACAACTATCATAAGTTTTTCCCCGAAAACTTTCAGATTTATGACCATCGGATCACCTCAAGATTTGTGCATGAAGAGAAAAAAATTGCTAGAAAGAAATTTTTATACGTGTTATGTGTAAGATCTCAGTGCTATCTAACCAAAATATTATTCAATACAAGTTTTAATAAGTTGTATCACAGTTATAGTGTAATTATAGCGTAGTTATATTGTAGTTACATTGCAGTTATATTATAGTTATAGTGCAATTGTAGTGTAATTACGGTGGAGTTATAGTGTAGTTATATTGTAGTTACAGTGCAGTTACGATGTAATTACATCTGAAAGTTTTTGACCCAAAAACTTGCTATAGTTTTTAGATATTCCCTTATTTTTAAAAAACTTGCTATAGTTTTTTAGATATTCCCTTATTTTAGTGCCTATAGTGTCCATTATACAATATTATCTCTTCAACTCTTCAACTTTAGTGAGGCTAGCCAGTGATTAACATCGCGTCACGAGTTGTGTTATAATGTGGGTGCGGTCATTTTCTCTTATTTTGGCGTGTGGATGTGAACAATTTATTTGTGTACTTCAATGCAATAAAAAATAATAAGACCTTATATTTTACGTGTACAATTTTTAAATATTACGACCCTACCGAATTTTCATTCCTCAGCTCCCATCATTGTCCCCAAACAAAACCCCACCATCATCTCTATATCATCAACCTATCAACTTTTATCTATCTATATAAATAAACTGCCTTAAAAAGCGGGGTCATTCCCCCTTTTTATCCTCCTCCTACCACGTACCGTGCATGGTGTATAGCATACTTTCATAACTATAGAATCTAATATTTTATCCCAAATCATCCTATAATTTCCTACCTCCGTTTCATATTATAAATCGATTAACTTTTTTCCTAATCAAACTTTATTAAATTTAATCATATTTATAGAAAAAAATAATAACATCTAAAAAATCAAATTAGTTTTATTTAATCTAACATTGAATATATTAAATATATTTTGATAATATATTGTTTTCTGAAAATATTAATATATTTTTCTATAAATTTGATTTTAATTAAAAAAGAATAAATGACTTATAATATAAAATGGAGGAAGTATTTGTGATTGTATAGATATACTCAGCTACAACGTATGAAAGAAACATGTTACTTCTACTTAAAAGAAAAAAAAGATCTCCCCATTCGTCCCTGGTCCACAGCCGCGGAGCCGCGAGGCCACACGAAATTCGCGGCCGTTTCACGATATCAACCCCCGCCACCACCGCTTCCCTTTTCCACGACTTCTTCTTCTTCTTCTTGCGTTGCCTTTGTTTCTCTTCAAAGATTTGCTTCGCTGCTGCTCCGGAGATGGTGGCGGTGACGGCGGGCAGGCGCCGGCGGCCTGGAGGATGCGCCGCGGGGCACTACCACCACCAGCAACAGCAGCAGCAGAGGCTGCTGGCCGTCGCCGCCCGCCTCGCCGCGGCGAAGCCGGCGGCCACGGAGGCCACCGTGTACGGTGGCGGAGGAGGAGGAGGAGGATGCTGCCTCGAGTTCCTCGACTGCGTGCTCCGGGCGATGGGCGTCGCCACCCCCGCGGAGTTCAGGTGGGCCGCGCGCCCGATGCGGCGGCGCCGGCGCGCGGGCTTGTCCTCCTCGTCGCCGCGGGACGGCCGGATCGCCGGCAACGGCGCCTCCGCTTCCGCCTCGCTCTACACGATGCGGGGCAACAAGGGCGTCAACCAGGACGCCATGCTTGTCTGGGAGGTAATTATTTACTACCAATTTACATTTCTTTCATCCCCCATTAATCCCAATAACTTCTTTTCCATGTGTTCTCTGTGATGTGAAGTTGTTTTTTTTTCCTTTGAGATGGTGTTGGATGTGAAATTTGTTCATACGGCGAAAGAGAAACGTGTTATCTCGTGATTGATTGATTGATGATTGAACGTTTACATGAAATCCCTAAACTGTCTGATTCTGCGATTTTTATAATATATATGTTGTTCTTAGGTAGTATGCTTGAGCTGGCCTACACAGATTGATTTTTTTTTTCAACTTCGACATAGGAGGACATACATGTGTCGTCTTGGTGTAGAATGCATGTTTGATTCCCCTACTTCTTGATATTAGAATACCACTTTGATCTATCTCCATATGGATTGCCATTGGATATTGCTGGTGGAGACTGTTTCAGATAGTAATATAATACAACCTAATTATTGTTCTCCCTATATAGAAACTTTGTTAGCAGGGGAGGTGCTCCACACGATTCTCATCCTTATCCTTTTGCTTCTTTTTATGGATGATCTTATCTGTTTTGTGAACCCTCTTGGGCTATGCCATTTCCTTTTGTCGTGTAATATATGTTTGCTTATCGTTCTGCCGAATGACACCGAGCCTTTACTAGGAATCTCCTTCACAGTTTGGCTCAAGTTTAAATTAACACCTTACGGTGTTACGATGTACCACCTGGCATGCCATGTTGCATACAACTATATCAGTTTAATGAGCCAGCTGGTAGAACAACAGCTCCTTTCATGTACTATTGCAATGGCAGCATATTTGCTGCCCTACCAATTTCTTTATTGTGATAATGGTTTCTGATTTCTCCATACTTGCATGTAGTAACCATGAAAAAAAACTATAAAAGCCAAAGAACAAATTGAAAATACATATTTTTATGATCTAGTATGTTGAAGTTTTTGGAGATCTCTATGAGAATACACCATCTGATGTTCCTTCCTATGAAGCCTTTGTAATATTAGAACCATGAATGATATTCTCTTCAGCTATAAGATACATAAATTTATCGATTCCTACCTGATAATAATCTGTAATCATACGACTTGTGCAGTTCCTGTTTCCCTGTTCTACCATTCCATTTTTGGGCATGGAAAGGTTGATTTTGATAGTTTTTTTTTGTTTCACTTGCAGAACTTCTGTTCAAAAGATGATACAATTTTTTGTGGTGTTTTTGATGGCCATGGACCATATGGCCATTTGGTGTCCAAGAGGGTCAGAGATCTCCTCCCTATGAAGCTGAGTGCAAATTTAGGAAGAAATGAACACAAAGAAACTTCAACTAGCATTGTCACAAGCAGCTTGACTGAAGGTGGTGCCACGGAATGCATGGATAGAGATACTGAAACTCCCCTGGGAACTGAGGAAAATGGAGAGTACCACGAGATGTTTGCTGCATTGAGAACTTCATTGTTGAGGGCATTTTACGTAATGGACAGGGATCTTAAGGTGCACAAAAGCATTGACTCTGTGTTCAGTGGTACTACAGCAGTCACAGTGATCAAGCAGGTAAAAATGTGTCAAAACTTAGGATTTTCATGATGATAATCCATGCCTTTTTTTTCTTACTGTTAAGCTTTACTTGATATTTTGAACCTGTATTTTTAACTATTTATACAGGGACGTGATCTTCTAATTGGAAACTTGGGGGATTCTAGAGCTGTCTTGGGAACTAGAGATGAATATGACCAGCTTATGGCTCTACAATTGACAGTTGACCTCAAACCTACCATTCCAAGTATGTTTTGTATTTGTGTTCCTCGTCTGTTCTTCTAAAAGTGTATAATGATTGTTTTCTGTCTTTTTGCCTCCGGTACAATTGAAATTGTGGGCATTGTTGGTTATTTTGATACAAAGAATTCTAGAAGCACTATTTTTCTGTAACAGTTTCATTGTAGCGTGTCAAACTCTTAAAATAGATTTATACACCATTATACCTGTATGTTTTTCTTCAAACTACTTGATAAGATGAACTTGTGGAAAAGATATTTTGAACAATTTAGATTGTCAGACTGGATTTATGGATAAGCTGTCTAGAGTTGAGGTCGCTGTGGTTTGCAGTCATCCCATCTGTGCCCATAGTAAAAAAAAATTTCCTTGTTAGAAGGGTTAGGATACTGCAAAATTACATAGGAACAATATCTAGTTTACTCCCTCAGATGTCAGGAAAAAGTTTAATATTTCAGTGCTTCTAAAGTAGATGCATCTGTAAATTGCTGAACTAAAAGCAAAAAGTTAGTAATCCAGCTGAAATGATTTCACAACGTGTCAATATGAAATGCATCTTTCATTATTTTTTTTAGTTTCACAGTGCAATAAGTTTTTTTATCTGGGATGTGACAGTTGTCCCACGTCTTTGATTTACTGATATTCGCTGTTTGTTGGAAACCATGATTTAATTTTTCTTTTGAGGTATGGCAAGATGAAAGAAACCTTTTGATATTGCAGGATAAGGATTTTTTTTATTATACATGCTTCCTTCATTTCTACCTGTTGTTTTGCGGGTGAAAGCTCAACATGATTGCCACTGTCCTTTTCCTCTTTCAGATTGTCAGGGATTTAAAAATTTGATGCATCCAAAGAATTTTGTTTCTTAAATACTGTTCTATCACTTTTGGGAACTAAATTATTTAAAATTCAAGTTGGAAATTCTTACAAGTACACCTCTTTTAACATTCAAACCACAAGGTTACAAATTTGATCTGCCACATCATGTCTGGTCTAGAAGGACTGACTTGATTAGAGCATGACAGATTTTTACATCATGCAGCAAGTTTGGCATTCTATTTACATAGTGTATGCTAGTATGATATAAAAGTTTAGTTGAATATCACTCCCTGAAGAACTTTGTGAACTCATTAGTACAGTGCACATGTGTTGAGCAAAAATATTAATACAATGCAATATAAAATGGAGAGACTGTATGTTGATTTAAATGAGGATAGCTGAGTAGAACCTTGAACCAGGCAAATCAGATTGACCTGGCCAGGTTTCACATGGCCTAGGAAGTTGGCATTTACCTGGCCAAACTTTGCCCTAAATATAAAAAGGACATGCAGAAGGGTTCAAACCAACACCAACAGGTTTACATAGGCACGAACGAATGTACCAAATGAGATAGCTGCTTTATTCTTTAAACTATGAACATTCTGTATAATTTTTCTATGCTCTTTTACCATTCAAACCCCAACATGCTGGTATGTTCCTGTTCAATAAAATATGGTCTGGCTGGTGACCCAAGGCCTCAAGTAGGTCGATAGCTGGGTGTGTTGGATCTGATAACATTGCCATATCTGCCGGCTGTCAGTAACTGCCATTGAAAAGCGTTCTTAAATGAAATTATCAAGACTTTGAAAAAATAATTGTAATTTTCTACAAATAATTATGCAGTAATTCTTTTTATATGAAATGATCGAATCCAATATTTTGCCTGCATAGCTGAGATTGTTAGCGCACTTGAGTATCTGTTGTAAAGGCTTGTCTCTGTGAATTATTTTCAAAAAAATAATAATAACAGTTTATGTTTGATAAGTCATATCAAGATTTTGTATATACATTACTAAATGGCTGCATGATTGCAAATGTGCACATCGGACAGTTGTTTCCTGCTTTTACTCCCTATATGAAGCGAAATATGTTTTCAGGTGAAGCTGCACGAATTAGGGAACGAAGTGGCAGAATATTCTCTCTGCCAGATGAGCCAGATGTTGCTCGTGTTTGGCTTCCAAAGTACAACATGCCGGGGTTGGCCATGGCAAGAGCATTTGGAGACTTTTGTCTGAAGGATTATGGTTTAATTTCTATGCCTGATGTTTCCTACCACCATATCACTGAAAAGGATGAATTTGTTGTGTTGGCGACTGATGGGGTGAGCCATTGAGGACAAATTTACTTCAACATATATCTTGCTTGTTCACAGAAGTAAATTTTACTTTTTATTGGAAGATTATTTTTAATATATGATTATTTTGTTTCTTTTTTTAACTTAGGTGTGGGATGTACTTTCCAACGCAGAAGTTATTAGCATTATCAGCCAAGCCAAGTCAGAGGCCTCAGCGGCACGATTTGTTGTTGAATCAGCTCAACGTGCATGGAGAACAAGGTTCCCCACATCAAAAATTGATGACTGTGCTGTTGTCTGTCTGTTCTTGAATACAGATGCCAAAAATAAATCCCCTGGTTCAGGAACAAAAGATTTGGCCAATGCCATAGAACTGGGTGGTGGTAACCATTCTTGACCATCAAATCAAGCACTAGGTCTCATATCGATCTCGTTACTGCATTGATAACAGGTGATGAGTGGCCTGTCCTTTATGGTGTCTTGAAAAATATGCGATAGCCTACTTAAGTTGCAAGGGAAAGCATAAAATCCGTACTTGTCTATGAACTAGGATATCCATTTTGCCCAAGATTTGTGCAGCTTATTATACTTGCAATGATTCTTCTGCATGGGAAAACGGAGCCAGTTTACTTTGCTTGCTGGGGAGTGGTGCTTGGTTTATTCTGCACTGCAGTCTAAAGAAATTCAGTCTAGTGCTGTGGTATTATTACATTTTGTTCATAATAATAGCGAAGATTTGTATGTCAGGGATCATTTTTGTTCTATTCTTTCTGTTTCAGATTAAGTTTCTATGGAACTGTAGGCTTTGTTAAACTTTTTGTCCAAGTTTTTTTTATCATACTATTGTGGTTTTTGACAAAAGAGCCAGAAGAATGTTTAGAAACCGTGAAACTTACTGTAAATGTTCAATTTGGTTTTTCGTCTCTTCAACTTTGTCAGACACGCTTTGTTTTCCATCACATCTTACCAATGGAGAACGACAGTGTGCCATTTGGTCTTGCATGTGATTTCTGAACATATAAATCTTGTTGCATTGATCATGAATCTCAGGATGGTGCTATGGCAGTAACAATATGTGTGTTCTCAAAGGAAAACAGGATTATATGATTATGTGCCCCAAAAGAAATTGGAACAGAGGAAAACAAAATATGTACAAAGAGAGGGGAGAGGAAGAGAACTGTGTATTTTTAGTTTCATACCTACTCTCTATTTCCATGATGAGAACCCATTGATGATCCAATTTTCTCTTCTTGGATCCGGTGATAACATCCTCCTGAACAGCATCCTCTTGCTGGAGGCTCTACTAATTGGATGCTATTTGTTAAATAAAAAACAAAGTAATCTTAGGCATACTAACATTGCATTTGCTTATTTTTATAGTAGAATATATTGTTCTTTTTATGTATTTGTCATAGCTTAACAATATGCTTATTTTTATAAAAACATATGGAAGAGTTCTTTTTAAGGAAAAACTACTAATATGATTTTTCACATTTTAAAATCTGGTATTTTTACATCTACTGAAGTTCTAAAACTACGAGGATCGACTAGTGTCAACAACGGAGTTACTGTTAAGTATTAATATTAAATTAAATGGTGCACCTTAGTACGCCTAATTTATTTCTCACGTGCTACACGAAAATAATTTTTAGTGGGATGGGATCCGATCAGATCAATCATTGACCCATACCCAACCCGGCAATCCCTCCCTGGTTTTGGCACCCAAAATCCATCCATCCAAAGGCCAAACCTTTCCTCCCCCACCGATTTTAAATTTAAAGCGAGGTTAAACTTGACATGGCTTCGAAAATTATTTTCTTACTATTAGTTTCTCATATAGCAACAAAATCATAAAAATAGTAAAAAAAATACATTCCCGATATCAGTCCAATAACGTTACTTTCATTAAAATAAAATTCAGTATTAGTTTGAACTACTTTTTCACTTAAAAGACAGGTGTAGCTAACTAGCTACCAATGTTGCACTTGGGGTTATCTTTTTCTATTTCTCCGTTTTTCTTTAACTCTGATTCTCCATCGCCACCACACCGTTAACGCCATCTCGGCCCGATCCTTTCTCTGACCTCGAGCTCAAGCTGCACCATTGCTCCATCAAGACTTTCACAAAAAGATGAACTCAACCCCATATCTACCAAGCTTCTTCATTTTTCTTCCCTTCTTCTAATCCTGCTGACCTGCGAACCACCAGTCCAAAATACAAAACGATTCGTAAAAATTCCTAACTTTAATTAAAAACTTGGAATAGAGAGCGATCGTACTCCAATATAAAACTTAGGTAAAAATAATTACCTCAACTTGTAATTTACCCGTTGAAATTTAATCCTTTCTACCACAGCTCCAACCAGCCAGCCATACGCGCGGCCCCCTACCATCCGTCCAGCACAGATTATTGCAGTATTGTCCTCTAACTTCTACAGAGGGAAACTTGTGTGGACCCACTTAAAATTATTTTTTAATTTGTGTGGACCCCACTTAAACCCACATAACATTGTGAAACTTATGATAAATATTATTCTGAGATGTTCTTAAGCCTACGTGGCGCTATCACCTCAAAAAGAGTGTGACGCACTGTAAATACCCTAACTACCATGTGAACCCGCCAGACTAGAGATGGCAATGGTGCCCCGTTCCCCGTTTTCCCGTGGTGAATTCACCTGTTAGGGAACGGGATGGTTAATTAAATGGGATGAGACATATCCCCGTCGGTTTTCGCAGGATGGAATAGTCCTTCATTTCCCGTCCCCGCTCCCATGGAGACCCGCATAGGGGTCAAGTTTAATATTTTTTACATATATTATGTGATTATATTACTTGTAATCGTTAATAAATGATAATTTTGTATTTTTATCATGTGAAGTAGTTGATATACATTAATATATTGATATAAAGCGTGAATATACGTTGCATTGCATATATAATTTGAGATGTATATATATTGTTTTAAGCGGGGATGAATATCCCGCGGTGATTTATTCCCTGTGCGGGATAGGGATGGGAACAAAGTTTTTCCCGTTGTATTTCACAGGGACGGAAAAAGTTTTGTCCGGTGGGAATAGGGATGGTGATGCATTCCCCGATGATAAATTCCCGGTTGCTATCTCTACGCCAGACGTGGACCTACCCGTAAGTGGATCACTGACAATCAGCGGGATGTTCCGGTAGGCCCCACACCTGGAACGTGAGGCCCCGCTATTCGCTGGTGCTAATCTTTTATACTCCCACCAACCTCCAACAAATAGTAGTAGAAAACAAGGACCCCAGCTGCAGCTGCATCGTCGCCTCCCCTAATCATCTTTTCCGATGCCTCGCGTCGTCGCCGTCGCCGCCGCGCTGCTGCTGCTGCTCGCCGTCGCCGTCGCGGCACCCGACGGCCACCTCGTCGCCCGCCTCCCGGGCTTCCATGGCGCCTTACCTTCCAAGCACTACTCCGGGTAGCGCCGCCGCTCTGCTCTTCTCTTCTCTTCTCTTTTCCGCCGCCGCCGCGCTCTGACCGATGGTGGTCGCAGGTACGTGACGGTGGACGAGAGGAGCGGGAGGCGGCTGTTCTACTACCTGGTGACGTCGGAGCGCGACCCGGCCGCTGACCCCGTCGTGCTCTGGCTCAACGGCGGGCCCGGATGCTCCAGCTTCGACGGCTTCGTCTACGAGAATGGTGCCTATACCTTCTTCATCGTCGATATAAAATCGCCATTGATTAGGCTTCAAAGTGCTCCATCCATGGAGTGATTAATTGCATGCGCAGGGCCCTTCAATTTCGAGCGTGGGAGCGATCCGGGAGGCCTCCCAAATCTGGAGCTCAACCCCTACAGCTGGTCCAAGGTGACAGCTCTACTCTGCTCCTTATCTCTGTTTCTGAAACCTCTGCTCCGTAATCCGCGGGGGATTAGGTGCACATTTTTGTCTTGTGCTTATCAACTTTACGAAGAAACGACTAGTAACTGAACCAATCTCGCATGATTTCACATGCTTTCTTGCGCTATCTGTATGAGAAGTAGTTGTCACATACTCACATTGACATAGCTGGGGTGTTTGTTTTGCATTCCATATGTCTCATATGCCCGGTGGTTGTAATTTGTCTGAATATGTAACTGAGTTTTGGTGTGCTTTAGCTTCAGAAATAAGCAGTCAGGTAAAGTTTGATATGCCTAATGTGCATGTCTGGTTGTTTGAATTTTGCCTTCTTAGAAAAATACCCGTGGGTTGCAACGGGTAAGCGTTTTTAGTGATATAACAGCTATTAGCAGCTAAGCAATATATTGAAACATTGGGATCGCTATATACAAGTGAAGCCGTAGGCCCGCTAGCATAGCCGATGCCTCATCTTGCTACCAAGCTAGACCCACATGCTTCATTAGCATCTTCAACCTCCGGACGACAGTCCTGTGCCACTACCATGCCGTAGCCAATCGTTCCTATCAAATCTGGTTGAATCTTTCTCGATCTCCCGAAATTGGTTGTGGGCTTTTGATCCACTCGATCTGCTCTTTTCGTATCCCCGTGATCGAAGTGAATCCGCAAAACTCGGGATAAAAACGGCCCGGGAAAGCTTGCCAACTAATCATTGGCGATCGTTAAATGGAGATTAAATCTGGTGAATTAAAGCCGAATTGAAATGGGAAATCATGGGGAAATAATGAGGGAGGAGTGAGGAATCGATTTTTGCAATCAATGTGAGGAGAAAACGCACGGGAAGATAGATCGACGTGACGGCGGTGCTAGGGTTTGGCCGGGCGGCTGTTGGAGGCGCGCACAGGGTGCAATGGATCGGACATATAAAAGAAAATACGGAATCCTCCTAAAAATATGGGAAATGGTGGGAGAGAGATAGAGGCCTGGAAGGGAGAGAAAAGGGAAGCGGGACCGACTGAGAGATGATGACGGACGAAAAAAAGCTACGGAAACCTTACGTACTATTTAATTAGGTATATAGATATATATAGGACAAAAAGGGATATGCTAATGTTCGCTTAAATAGCTGGTGTTTCCATTTAATTTAGTTTTTGCCCTCTAGGCACCATGCTTGTAACGTTCTAACATTTGTTTTTCCTAAAAAATCTGTATAACGTCAACTAATTAAATATGGCACTAAATAGGTTTCCAACATGGTGTACCTTGACTCACCTGCTGGTGTTGGGATGTCGTACTCGTTAAATAAATCGGATTACACGACAGGTGACCTAAGAACAGCAGCTGATGCACACACCTTCCTTCTGAAGGTACCTACTCCCTGCTTTGGTTCCAATTATATATCAATATCAATCACTTCAGGAAATTTTTGTGCTGAACTACATATTGTTGCAGTGGTTTGAGTTATACCCTGAGTTCCAGTCAAATCCATTCTACATCTCGGGAGAGTCATATGCAGGGATCTACATTCCAACGCTAGTTGATGAAGTTGTAAAAGGTTGAGTTTGTCAGTAAAGAAAAATATGTACTCCATATAACTGTTACTGTCAAAAGTTTCTTACTTACGATGTTTATGTCCTTGCAGGGATAGAAAAGGATCTGAAGCCAAGAATCAATTTTAAGGTCCTCTCGTTTTCATTTGTCGGGAGATGACATCACACAGCAACTGTACATGCATGATAAAAATTTTCTTTCAGCTTACAATCTAAAGTTTCCTTTTCAGGGATATCTAATTGGCAATGGAGCAACCGATCAGGACTACGATTTCAATTCGTTCGTGCCGTTTGCACATGGAATGGGTCTCATCTCAACCGAATTATTTGAGGTTTGTACCTGAAATGCCTCCGCTCTTATGCTCTTTCACCTCAAAACAGTCAGGGAGGAATTTGCCTAGAAACTTCAGTAGTAGCTCCTGATGTTGAGAGCTCCTTCATCTATTAAACGAGGGTTGTGCTCAGTGGTAATGTCAGAGGAGATAGAGAATACAGAAATAATCTGATGAACGTTAGCACAGCTGAAATGACCTGATTTGCTTTGTTGCAGGATGCAAGTACTGCTTGCCATGGTACATTTTGGGGCAAGGTTAACAACCTGTGCCAAGAAAAAATAGACAGAGTACATTGGGTAACATCCTGTGCCAGAACATGTAAACAAAACAATACAGCACAATCCTGCAAATTTAGTAAACAATCCATTACTGGCAACTGCAGGAACTCAAGGACCTTAACAAATACAACATCCTTGCTCCCTGCTATCATCACCCTGATATTCAAGAATTAGAGTTCAAGAACAGCAGCTTGCCATCAAGTTTCAGAAAGCTAGGTGAGACAGAGAAGCGATTTCCAGTGAGAAAGCGAATGGCTGGGCGTTCTTGGCCTCTCCGTTCTCCTGTGACTCGTGGACGCATGACGATGTGGCCTGAACTTGGTGGTAGATCACTCCCCTGCACGGTATGCAAATTGGAGTGTCATCCTTGTACTTTAATGTCTCAAATTTGATCATTTCGATTTTGTAGATCAACATTTAACTGTGTTGCGATCAAAATTATTAGAATTCTGGTGCCTAATTTCATCACCAGAGAAAACACTTTGTTTCATGTGTTTAACAAATTAACATTTCCATGTACTTGTAGAGCGACGAACTTGCTAATGCATGGCTGGATGATGAAGATGTAAGAGCTGCCATTCACGCGGAACCGGTATGGTAGACGAGGAACGAAAGGTTTCATTTGAATTTATCTTAAAATGGGCACTCATTTTCTTCTCTTTGTGGGGAAACCAACTTGTTAAAATGGCACATCAGAAAAGCTTAATTGGGTCATGGGAACTGTATACTGCAAGAATAGACTACTACCATGATACTGGAGACAGCATGGTGAAGTACCACAAGAAGTTCACAGCCATGGGTTACCGCGCACTTATTTACAGGTATGCAACAGACCATTAAGTTGGTAATTTGAAAATTGAGTGATTGAAAGTGCTAAATTCGTATTAAAAAAGCTACACACTAAATTTAAAAAGCTGTCGGAATTAGTACTAGTCTGGTTAATTTTCTTTAGTAGAAATAACATAGATATAGTAGTACAATTATTGCTCATGTGGATTGAAAATTGGAGTACCCAAATTTGGTTGTTTGGAATCCAACTCATATAGGTTAGGGATTATCAACGGTTTCTGAACCCTGATTTAGCCTAAGAGGCCTCCAGCTCAAATTTGTGCTTATTTTTGAAAAAAATAAAATGTGAACCAACTTTTGATCTTTCTGTTTTTGTAGTGGAGATCATGATCTCTGTATTCCCTATGTCGGAACGGAAGCATGGGTTAGATCCATGGGATACCGAGTAATTGATCCTTGGCGACCATGGTACTTTGGAGGGCAAGTCGCTGGGTATGTTCTCAACCTTTCTTCATTACAGGAATCATCAGTTCTTCAAATACCTTCAGGAGTAATATTAGCTCAGTTCAGCTTAACACCTACTTTTCTACCTAGATTTTTTAGAAGTATATGTGCAGATTGTAGATAAGACTTCTATTTACATTTTTTTAGTTGAGGAAGCAAGAAAGTAAGAGAGAGAATGTCTTGATAAGTTTTCCTCACTAGAGCGATTTTGCCATTGCAGATATACACAAGGTTATGAACACAATCTCACTTTCCTCACCATAAAGGTAAGTGACCAGATTTCGTTTCCAGTAGATAAGCTGCATGTTCTGCACTTTAAGGATGTTGTTCACTTAACATTTGATTGTTTCTTTAGCAAACACTGGACGGTTTCCAGTCATGCATTAGCAAGTTCAGGCTAATATTGCCACATATTTTTTTAAGCTAGTTTAGTCTTGCCATACTTTTGTAACAAACAAAATGACAAACTAAGCTTAGACAATGTTTGATAAGAAAATAAAGTGTATGACATGTGGAGCAGGTTGGTAAGAAAATAGAGTGTATAACATATGAGTCAAGTTGCTAAGACTTATGTAAAATAGAGTTATGGTAGGAACCAAACATTGTACTGAAACTATAAATCATCTAAGGTTAGATGTGATAAATTTAGTTATCAACCAAACATACCCTAAATCCCAACTATCTAAGCAAACGATCCATTGGAATGAACACAGCAAATTTTCGCTTGTAGTTAGCTTTTGAAGCTTTACTATATGATGTTAACAACTAACGTGCCGACGTTTCAGGGAGCTGGACACACGGTCCCGGAGTACAAGCCCAAGGAGACTTTTGCGTTCTATAGCCATTGGTTGTCCGGGGAGAAGATTTGACATCGACCAGCTTGTCGTAAGAGTTTTGAGCCTTCGAATGCCAAAAGAAAAGTTGTAATCTGTAATCTCAACAGGCAGACGAGTGCATTTGTCTGTAATCTGTATCTAGGGACGTGAGCACTCCCAGTACTACCATATAAAAGCAAAAACCTGCTTGTTAATTCATTTTCTATATGATAGTATAAAATTTAAAAGAAAAATAAATAGAAGTTGGATATGGAAAAACAAAATTCAATTACCTGCCCCACTTGTATCCTTATCTGCACCGTTGTCACATTGAAGATGTCACTATTGTCCCACAGAAACTACACCCTATTTTAGGAAACACATTGCATTTCAGAGTCCTGACAGAACCTAAGATAGCACCCGTTTGTCAAGAGAACGGAGCTATAAGACGCAACTGACAGAAATACACAACTGAGGCTGCAGCATTGCCATGTGCACAAGATAGGTCCGTCAACATAAATATTATACATTCTGGAGGTCAACATTCTACCCAGGAAACAAAAACATTACATCAATGAGGATACAACTAATGAATCAACTTGGGTTTCCCCAAGATGGCAAAAGTCTTACAGTTCATTTCATCAACTATGGAGTTCACCAAAGTCCGGCCGCCCTTTCAGCTAACTGCAGTACGCTACTACAGAAACAAGTGTCGTAATGATCTAGAGAAACAGCCAGGAGCGCTTCTGCTTACAGCCAAGCACACCATGCCCCTCAAAAGGGCGCGCATTCAGGAAGCAGCCAGGCCTGGCGAGGCGCAATTAGATTTTACCTGAACTTTGGCTTCTTTGAGGGTCCTCCTTTGAAGCTGCTGCGCTCCGGTGGTGGACGGGACTTGCTAAAGGTCTTCACCTTGCGCCGCCTCCTCTCTTCTTCGCTGTCTGACTCTGCACCATTCTCCCTGTCTGCATTGCTTGCCTCCCGTTCCAGCTCCTCCCAGGTCTTACCCTTCTCTTCCTCAGAGTCTTCTTCAGAATCGTCCTCACCATCCTCATCTGATTCCACCAAGGACTCACTGTCGGAATCTTCGTCTTCTGATTCAGACTCCGGCTCAGCATCTGAAGGCTCGTAACCCTGATCAGATTCCTCTGTTTCCTCTGTTTCTGAATCACTTGCCTCCATATTCAAGAATTCCCAGCCACCGTCATCAATGAATTTCTGAGGGTCATCGATGATAGTTTTCAGAATAGGACGCCAGTTAAGGTTCAGCCTGCTCTCATAGTACTTGAGGTCAGTGGTGTCAAGCCACTCCTTTATTGCATCAAGTGATGTTGACGGAATGGAATCAATACGAAGAACATCCTTCTTGAAATCCTTGAACACGATAGCCATGTCAAAGTTCTTTGTCCCAAAGCCCACCCTCTCCAAATTAACAATCTCTATCTCACTCAGGGTCACCACCAGGAAGGGTGTCTCAATTAGTTCAACCAAACAAGTCGAAGTTGGAATGATGAAAGCTGAAGCTTTATATGGAACCCCATGGAATCCAAGCTCTCTAAGCGGGACATCAAACTCAAGATCCAGCCCTTTGAACTGTGGCTGCGACCAGTGATCATTAACCTTGTTCACAAAGTTCTGGAAGTCCATATTTATTCTATTCTTTCGGTCCCTCTCACGCTGCTCTTCTTCAATTTCATCAGGATCAAGAGCTGATCTCCTATTCCCACCAAGAGTCTGAACAACATCCATCACCTCAACATAAAATTGAACATCCTTTGTCTTCTTGTTTCCAACCATGATATGATTGTGCAAATGGAAATGAAGGAGGGTAATCATTTCTTTTTCTGCTGGCTGGAAGAAGGCATGCTTTATATTCCCATACATGATATCCACACGCTCATCAGCCCTTGAAGTAGAATATCTAAAACCATTGACATGGGACTCAAGAGTTCCTGTAAGCTTCCGCCCACGTCCACCAAATGCAGGCCTTATCCACACATCAGAAAGTCTCACTGGTTTGTTTCTGTTGCTTGCTAACTGGAGTTTCTCCTGAGTAACAAGGGTGGCTCTTTCAGCTCTCTCTGACTCCCTTGAAGCAACTTGCCGCCTCAACGTTTTGATTTGCTGAACAACTTCACTGCTATGTCGTGGATCTTTCGAGCGGAACGTAATCTCTTTCAAGTAGATAGCCCCTTGAGACTTCAGATTGCTATCATTTGAGAATGGCATGCCAGGCACATTGAAGAAGATGCGGATAGTGCAAGTGCGGTTGTCTTGGTGACTTGTGACACTCTTAACAGTAGAAACATGGAAAGGAACCATGCTGCCATAAATAGGTAAGAGGACAGCTTCATTCTTCTGATCTACTTGTATGACCAACTCTCTTGCATATGGAACATCATTAACATTCTTATATGCAACAAGCTCATTTGATGACCTTGAGGGACCACGCCCATCACCAGAACCAGAGCCAACCCCAGCAAGCCTTCTAGCAGTCTCTTCATTCTTTTGACGAGCAAGTTCAGCCTGGTGTTGTCTCCGGAGCTCTTCCTTGGACATCTCCTGGTTGTCTGACCTAAGTGTAGCCTTGGTTGGTGGCAATGCCTCCTTTGCATTAACCTCCACCTTTGTGACAGGAAGAACTTCATCCTCATCATTAAACGAATAAGCAACATCCTTAAGAAGCTTGGAGCATGATACTGTTAAGTTCTCCAATGGCACTAAACATGTATCAGCCAACAACAGAGAGTATTGCTTTGTCTTCTCACTCTTTGTTTCTGCTTGAAGATTATGCAAACCAAGGGAGACATTGAAAACCATTCCTCCTTTTATGATACGGTCATTCTTGGGGTTCAAGTTTAAGCCAGACTCTCGGAATTCAAGACCAATTCCTGTACCAGCAGACTTCGTTAGATTAGGAAGTAGTTCAGGGGCATTCTTCTCAATAACGTCAACTGCAGCCTGATAAACCGCACTCATCCGATTCCCTGGCTTCAATGCTTCTAGGGCAGCTTCATGAGCTTTCAAAAGAGTTTCATAAGCCTTGCTCTGTGTAGGAGTAGCATCTATCAGAAATGTTCTGGCCATATTGGAGCAATAATTTCCATATCTGGCCCCAATTGCACATATGATGACACTTGCAGAGTCATAGTAAAGATAATCATCATTGCTTGAGGCACCTGGCTTGAGGTCAAACTTCCCTCCACTTTGAAATACAGGAGGATAGCATATGTCAACATTTTCAGCCTTCAACTTCACCTTGACCTTAAGAGGATCAAGAATAGCCTTCTCTGTCTCATCCATCAATGAAGAGTGTGTCACTTTCCTCTCTTCATCAATCACCTTCTCTAGCTTCGGAACCACAAAATTTTTCATTACAGATGAAGTTAGGTAGGCGGCCTTCTTCACACATGTGATCTCTGAGGCATCCTTCATAGCAAAAAGCTCAGAGAAGCCATTCGTTATATCTGTAAGTTGCACAGATGAGTTAGACAATTTGTCTGCCCAAGCTTCAAGGAGCTTACCCTCAGGTGCCTCTTTCGCGATGTGACCAACAATTGGGTCATCTGATTTTGACTGAGCACAGACAGCACGCACTATGTCCTCCATTAAGCCTACACCATTGTCATTCTTAGCTTTCACATGCAAGACAATATCAGCACCAACAGCATCATTTGCAGCCTTCTTGAGGGTGCCAATGAGATTTGCTTTCTTTTGACTGCATAAGAAATGTATTTGCTTGTGCATGAAGACAATTATGGTTTCTGGAAATTCATATCCGAGTAGCCAGACATCCAGAGCTGAGGACTTCAAATAACGAAGATCTTCAGATGGGGGTGGAGTAGCAATTGCAATAGCGTCAGCAGAACCCCATAGATCAGAATTGTGCTCTTTCCAATGGTCATAGAACACCTTCAGCCGCTTACTGAAGTTATCTAGGTTGATTGTATAAGCTCCAGATCCCCCGCCACCTGCCTTGGCATTACCATTATCCGCCATATTTTATCAAGCTCACATTAACCCAGTGAACTGCATAAAACAAATCAATCCATAATTAGTTATTAAAATATTTCACAAGTTTATTTTAATGTACAGGAACTATTTAAAGTACTTTAAAATATAGTGTGAATACAGAATGCTATTATTCCTCTTACATGTTTGTTCTCAGGAGCATGAGAACATAACTTTAAGCTGTTTCAATTATTCTAGATTTGCCAATGCCATAACAAGGCAACAGACAATCATGAGCCTAATAAAAATGCATGCAACAGTACCACATTCTTACTACAATAAACTATTTAAATTGTTCTAACACAGGACCAAACAGATATTTCTGTACTTCATTCCTGCAAAGCCCAAAAAGCATGTCTACCACATAAATGTAACCACAATACCAATTACATCACATCTTCACAGCAATACCAGCAGTTAAGTACATTTTAGGATACCGCACACAAAACAATCATCTTATTCATTAAGATAAAAAAAAAGGTTCTGCACAGTTCCATGTTAAGGTCAAGAAAAGAATACATAATAGTTGAGTAAGTTTGGATATTCCAAACTTTAACATAGATAAGTTTTACATACAGAAGGCAACCTATAGATAGTTATAAATCAAAACAATAAACAATGGACTGTACAAGATTCAAATTTCAGAACAAGGATTTGGTCCGCCTAATTCCAGCCTAAACAAAGTTACAATATAGAACTGATAATCATAAACATAAACTATTACCAAAATAAAGAGCAAAACAATGATAACATTTTTCTTATGATATGACTAAATTTTTGATATAATGATAAGACAATAATCACGTTGAGAGTTGAGACATGCCTACTTTCTCTCACAATATGTACACACATACACATTTGCAAGCTGCATCTCAATAATGAAAAATTAATAAATATGATTTGCTTTTGCAAACGATGCACCAACACAATACTGACGAAATGAATGGATTGTGTTATATTCAGTTACGTGTAATAACAGGCTACAGCAATCAATACAGCAGATATAGCGTAGTATACATTTATTCATGGAGTCACATCAGCTTTCTTTGGCAGTTAATTATTACTACATGAAAAAATTTGTGGAAGCCATACTTACGCAATTAATATGTAAAATTACCATATTCTGCACCCGACAAGGCTTTCCTTAATGCCCCTACTTTCAACTTTTGCACTTATAATCGTCTTGGTCCTAAGATACCTTCAAATAAACCTGATAGGACTTTATTTTAGGAGAACCAACTTCCAAAAAAAAAAGTAACTGCTAAGAAACATTACACACATGACAAATTCCAACCTAATGCTACACGTGGCACTGCAATAGAGCATTTTATGCTCCCTCAGATTATTTCCAAACATTACTCCACAAAATCAGTGAACCTAATAGAACTCAGCTCCGACCAAACCATTTTTTCATCCTCTCACAGGAGAAACCTAGCAAATGTTAACAAATAAGAATAAAGCTACAAGCAGCCCAAACCTAAGTCCCTAAGGCTTCAACGATCCTATACCCCCCCCCCCCCCCCCGCGCTAGAAAAAGAGCAGCAATTTTCAGAGGACATCCTTTTGTTTGGTAAAAATTCATTTCCCGTAAACCCTAAAATGGCCATACACACACAAACACTAAAAAAAAAATCCGTCTAGGGTTACTCGCACCTACGGCCCACCACGCCATCCCATTCCCATCCCCATCCAGCGGCCGCTGCACCGGGAGCGGCAACCCGCGGAGCCCCGAAACCCTCCCAACCGAGATCTCACGCGGGATCGACGGGATGAACAACCCTCCTACGAACAAGCAAATCCCTAGACCGCACGACGAGCCCCAACCACTCCGCTGCAGCGTGCGTATGGACCCCCCCCCCCCCCCCCCCGATTCCAGCCTCACCCGCGGCCATGAGGAGCGCGGGGGGAATCGATCGGAAAAAAAAAACTAGGGCTTACCGGCGAGAGGAGGAGTGAAGCGAGGCACCAGCCCAGCGGTCTCCCGCGCCCAACCACGGCCTCCGGCGAGCGGGGCGAGGAGGTCGAGCTCCCCCACCGGTGGCGGCGAGCCCCAGCGAGACGACGGCGGCGGCGAGGTGCGGGGTGGAGAGGTGCGCGGGTGAGGAGGAGGGCGAGGGTTCGGGGGCGGGTGGGTGGGTGGGTGGGGTAGGCTTAATAGGATGCGGCGCCCGACCGAGCGGAGGAATGGACGGCCCAGATTCGGCGAGATGGGTGGCGCTGGCCCACGATCCGCCGTCCATCTGGGAAGCCCAGCACTCGCGCTCCTTTTCTCTCGCTGGGAATCTGGAAACCCGAAACCCCGACTGGGAATGGGTGGAATCTCTCCGGAGCGCGGGGGTCCGTTTGAAAGCCGCGGGAGGGGATCGCTCTTTTCGCATCGGTTCTCTCTCGGAATTTTAACGTGGTGTGGTGTGGGGTGTGTGCGTGTTTTGCTTATGTTTACTTTGTGCAAATATATATTTTAATTGTAACATGTAAAAGAAACTACTCCTTCGTTTCAGATTTTGACTTCGATCAAAATCAAACTACCTCAAATTTAACTAAGTTTGTAGATAAGTATAGTATAATATTTACAGCATCAAATTAATTTCATTAAATTGATAATTGAATATATTTTCATAATATATTTATCTTGTGTTCAAAATGTTATTTTTTTCTACAAATTTGATCAAATTTGAACCAGTTTAATTTTGATCAAAGTCAAAATGACTTATAATCTGAAAAAACAGAAGGAGTAATTCATTAGTTAAGTTTAGGGTATGCATAAGATAACCAGTTTTTTCTATGGTGTTTTAGGTCGTATTTTGTTTTAGGGTTAGGAAGCCTTCCACAATACGCGGAATGGAGCGGCGGATTAGCACACAATTAATTAAGTATTAACTTTTAAAAGATTAGGAAAATTGACTAATATGTTTTTTAAAACAACTTTTTTTATAGAAGTTGTGTAAAAAACACTTTTAGCAATTAGAAAATCGTACGCAAGGAAAACAATGGAGTATAAGTTGACAAAGTGTACTATAGACCACAGCCTTAGTGGATGGCAGGAATAGATGGAGCGACCAACAAATTAACTCTCTATATAATGTTATAACATGACAATAAATAGTAGTAAAACTTTCAAAATAGCAATTTCCCGGGTGATTCAAGTATGTGAAGGGTTGGAATTAAAACAACTGATATTATACTTCAACAAAAAAATTGCTCACACATATATTCCATTGGATCATTGGGTGATTGGGCGGGAAGAGTATGTACGATGCTCTCCTTTGCAACAAAGCAATACTTCATTTCAAACAAACGAATTCTGGAGGACTTCTGCAGAAACTGAATCAATTCGAATGAAAATCCTATGAATTGCAGAATATTTTAAAACATACATGAAAAACAATCATGTGAAACCCTTCAAACCAAAGGATTAACCCCCCCCCCCCCCTCCTACAAAGTTCTCTCAAATTCCGGTGACATAGGTTACATAGGTATTTCGAAGAAAAATAAGCATCACGACTTTTCCCAGCCCAATGCAACTTTTTTAGAATTCTGTGCGTTCATAAATCATGTATGTTTGTCAAACATCATGCCACAAATCACAAAGGATACTTAAAACAAACAACTTGCAGCTACAGAAAGAACCAAAAAAATGAGTTCTGAACATGATGATTAGGTTCCTTATTGCAAGCAAATTCAACCCAGAGGCCTCTTCATCACAACAAGTTTCTTTAGAGAAGATACTCAAGGCAAGGACCAGAGCTGTTAGCAACATATGTTACTTCAATCCATGTATAGCCATTACAGTGGCTCCATTTCAGCTGCAGTGGTCGAATCACTGGCGTAGACAGGGTGGAGCACATGCCCAGCAACAGGATCAACATGAACCCATTTCCTGCCAGTCAGCTTGTTGCGCTCAAATCGCACATGTCCTTCTTTCAGACAGAAGAGGGTATGGTCCTTCCCCATGCCAACGTAGTTCCCAGGATGGAAGCGGGTTCCTCTTTGGCGGACGATGATGTTTCCTGGCTCCACTTTCTGAAAAATGATGCAAATGCTGATGTTCAGGAACAGCTAAGATCTTTTCCACCTTTTTGTCCTGATAACAAAAATGACAAGTTGCTTCCGGTACGGGATCAGAAGGGACACACAAATCTCTGAAGTCTGATTACTTTTACGTGATAAAAGAAAGTACTTTGTACTGTCATAGACAATAAAAAACATGAAAGTCATATGACAGATCACAAGATTGTACCTCTCCGCCAAACTTTTTAACACCCAAATACTTAGGGTTAGAGTCACGGCCATTTTTTGTTGATCCAGCTGTCTTTTTGGTGGCCCAACGCTTAAAAAGCAAGCTCAATCCTCCAGATGACTCTGCAATGAGGTGTATTATGTCATTCAAACAGCCAAGCACCTTATTCAGAATAGCACAAATACAGACTAAAGTCAGTCAAGAGTCTCAGACTGCCTAAAGCCAAAACCATTACCTGCTGCGCTAGTATAGACCGAAACATTTGAGATCAATTCTTTGACACTTCCTCTCCTGAAAACTGATGAGAAAGCCATCTTGATTGTCTCAAGTCACCTGAAATCATCGAAAGCAATCTTTCATATATTCATCACTAACAATATACTGAGGGGGAAATTAACAATCATACGACTATGGAAGTACCTTCTCCAGTTTCCATTTGATAGAACCTATCATCTGGTTACTCTGTTTTGCTATAAACCTAAGTTTCAACAAAGAAACATAGTAGCTAATTCTTCCAATTACCTAGGTTGTGATGTACTAATCTACTGAAGCTCTCAGTTAACTTATCTACATTTTATGCAAGAAATTTAAATTAACAGAAAAGTAGATGCAGTAATCCAGGCAGCAAAGCACAGAGTATATTCGTATTTGAAGTGTAAAGATATGCAGTGTTTGGTCCTCAACATCTCTTATAAATAAAATTATTGGAGACAACTACATATGAATGTGGCCATAAGAAAATACCAATGTACAATGCGAAAACTCCATAAATTGTGGAGATTGTCAGGGAGATTTTACAAGTATAGTCATATTTAGCGTTGTAGACCTGAGCAAAATTAGGAAAGTAAACATGACATCATCTCATTCTTTCGAGAACTATGAAAAGGTCAAATATATCCATAACCAGAGTTTGCTATTTCAACGAGAACTATGAACAAGAATGCACCAGTCAATTAAGCTATAGAAAGATGTTTCGTAATCTCAAGCAATTCATGGATTGCTGAAGATACTCAAGCCTTAAATAATGTTTACTATAGCTATATTTACTATCACTACTATACAGCTCATAAACCGGTACATATTAGAACTTCAAACACGGAAAACTTAATGGAAAAACTTACTTGATTGGAGCAAGCAAAATTAGAAAATTAAGAAGCAAGAAATTTCAAGTTTGATTGAGACAAAATTTCTAGAAAAAAAATTTCAAATATGCATGTAAAGGTAAAGA